>JAHSPW020000004.1:2500000-3750000 GCA_019985065.2 Arctostaphylos glauca
CCATGCTGTATGCTGTACAGCATAGTTTTAGGAGTTGGTCACGTCTTTGTGAACAGAGGAATAGGTGGATCAATAATTGTAACCAAGACTCAAAACACAGTAATCGTCACCATCACGTCAAACCATCTTGGAAACAGAGCATGTTGACCAAAATATCCCGGATTAAATGGCCAAGAACTTACTACTGAAAACACACGCACACATCCATATACATATATATATATATATATATACATATATATATATATATATAAACAATTACTCCCTCTGTCTCATTTTATTTGTTTAATTTCGATATGCTTGCCTTTTGAAACATTAGCTAAATTAAGTAATTAATAATATTTTAAATGATTATAAAAATATTGTCTAATAAAATTAATCGAGATCTATCAAACAAGATCTATATTGAGTATAAAATAAGTTATAAATTATAAGATATAGATTATTTTTTGAGAGGTCTGGAATAGTAAAAACATGCAAACAAAATGGGACGAAGGGAGTAACAATTAGGAAATCCTACCAACCGCAGTAAAGAATTGCAGGAACAACATACTGAGGGAGAAAAAACAGGAGTGCAGGGAAGGGATTGTACAGATGCTATCACGTTTCATCGATCTCTGCACCCATTAAGGGGGGTAATCGGCACAGTTATTGATACCGTATTGATTACCGGTCATTACGTATCGTTTTAATGTAAAAATGGTACTAATTGTTTCTAGTATTATACCGTTCTCAATATCGATCAAGTACTAGTCGTACCAGTTAATAATTTTTTTAATACCGATCAAGTACTAGAGGTCTGGAGGGACGCTTCAACCGTTACCAATTCCAGATTGAAAATGGGAACATATCACGATGGATTTTGTGACGAGTTTGCCAAAATCTTACGAGGCCATAATGCTATTTGGGTCATTATGGACAGATTAACCAAGTCGGCACACTTCTTGCCAGTCAAAATGTCAGACACAATGGATTCTTACAGTCGGCTCTATTTTAAGAAGATTGTCTATTTGTACGGTGTGCTGGTCACGATAATATCAGATCGGGACCCTCGGTTTACATCGATGTTCTGGTACAGTCTGTAGAAGGCTTTGGGGACAAATGTTCATTTGAGCACAGCTTTCTATCCTCAAACTGACAGACAGTCAGAGCGAACCATGTGGGTCATTGGGAGCGACACTTGGGGTTGGTTGAGTTCACTTACAATAATAGCTACCAGGCTAGCATTTGACATGGAACCATACAAAGCCTCATATGGACGGCCATGCCAATCTCTGATCGGTTGGACGGAAGTTGGAGAAAATAACTTTTTGGGACCAGAGTTGGTACAAGAAACTACCGAGAAAATCAAGATTAACAAGCAAAGTCGATAGAAAAACTATGCTGATAAAAAAATAAGATCTTTGATGTTCAACGTGGGCGATCATGTTTTTCTTAAGATCAAGCCAAGACGAGGCATATCTTGGTTTGGTAAGAAAAGAAAACTAATGCCGAGATACATTGGGCCATTTGAGATTCTAGAAAGGATCGGTGAAGTTGCTTATCGGCTAGCAATGCTGCCACAAATCGATCGAGTTCACAATGTTTTTCACGTGTCAATGTTAAAAAAATACATGGCATTACCAACTCATATCCTAAATTGGGAAGATGTGATGTTGGATGAAGACACGACGTATGAAGCGAAACTGGTGCAGATTCTTGAGATTGGGGACAAGAACTTAAGAGGCAAAACTATCAGATCAGTCAAAGTTCTTTGGCATCACCAAAAGCTAGAAGAGTCGACTTGGAAAAGGGAAGACGTGATGAGGATCAATCACCCCGATCTTTTTGCTTAAATTATACTAAACAATTTCAAGGATGAAATTGTTTAAGGGAGATAGATTGTAATAAACTAATTTTTTTAATTAAAATTTAATATTAAGAATATTTTCTTTTATTTAAATAGTTAACGTTAACTTGGACTATTTACATATGATTACCAAACGACGGTTGATGATCGTGAGGGTGCACAAACTAAGATGAGACGAGAAGCATAGGATAATCATTCCATTTCCCTTCTTGATCATTTTTCTTTAGACGTTGAGGTCTTAATGAACCATCAGTTTTTTTTCTTTGGCAGATAAATGGAATTGGAAAGGAGTAATAGGAATTCATAAAAGGGATTATGTCTAATTAATAACTAAGGGGGGTTATATAACTTTGGTTGCACCACTTCTTTTTTTCACGTAATACAGAAAGTCTAAGAAATAGAGAGAGTAAGATTTTAAAGGGAGAAGGAGATTTGCCATATTGAAGCTCTACCATTTCGTTTCAATCTTCGATTAATCGCATATTCAAGGTAGAGATGATTACCTTCCAACCCTTAGGTGATGTGTTTTTATTTTTAATTGCTGCAATTTTAGTTCAAATCGCATATTTTATGTTTCTGTTAGATTACTGATCTTAAATCAAGAAAACCAGAACTCAGTTAATTGAAATCTAGCTTAATCGGTAAGGGTGATAAATTTATTGTGACAAATGACAAACTAATGGTAGAGAACATTACCTCAACCCTTAGGTCTAGCAACTTTAGATTAATCGCGTAAAAATTTATCTCTTGTAGTCACTGTTTTTTAGTTTCCTGCACCGGTACGTACCAATGTCTTGTTCGGACGTTGCTTTTATTTTATTTTATTTTTTTTTCATTTCAACTTTCAAGGGATGAATGGAAACTAGGGTGTATGTGTTTGGTTTTCATTTCCAGTTCACTTTTACTCAAGCTTTTGCCATGGTGGATTGAATTTTATACTTTTGATTCTACGTAATTCATTTGCTCGTGTGTAGTTTTTAAATGTTAAAATTAAGGACCTCATACTTTGTAATGGAAACCTACCATAATTCTTTATGATTAAATCATCAAATACTAAACCCAGAAAAAAATACTTATGTTATTTAGACAATGGTTTCATCCAAGAACATGGATCTGTTAGAAAAATTTACGTGTATACTTTTTGTTTTACCGTGACATAAACAACGAAATCAAAGTTAACGAAATCATATAAGATAAAACCTGAAAATCGCATGGAAATGATCAAATCTAGTGTAAACACTATGTGCTTAAGACAAATTTCGCTCTCGCTACGGTGCTTACGATTTAAATAGGTGCTTGTTTCCCAGGATAAAATGATCAAATCCTACCGAAGTAGCACTTCAATCGATGGGGCCTAGCGAACTAAATAATGAACTTGTACTCTCTCGTATGAAGACTCAAACTCAAAAGAATAAATGAAAAATCAATACAAAACTCTATATATGTGTCTTTCCCGAAAAGTTCTTATTAACAAATGGTGGGGGCACCCTTATATAGAAGAATTCGTAACTATTCCGAATAGTCACGAAATGAAGTGACATAACTATTCATCCGAATAGATGTCAATGAGAAGACACGACTTTACACTAATAAATAACACAATAAAATCATATAAAATTCAATATAAATAAATTCTATTTGAATTTCTTCAACTAATATTAAATGAAAATTAATAGGAGTCAATTTTCTATTCACTCCTTAATGATTTTGAACAAACCAATATATGTTATAAAATTATTTTTTCCAACAATCCCCCATATAGATAAAAATTGGCTGGATAAACAATGCAGACGACAGAGAGAGGAGTACAAATGAAAATCTCCTGCATAGGATAGATAGCTTTTGGCTTTGAACCTTCCCTTGTGAAAGACTATCGGATTTACTCGCTAATCAGTGGACGTGATGCCTTGAATTGTTCAGCTTTTTGTGTAAATCAAAACAATAGAATTCACACAGGATCTTTTCGAACACATTTGGTTCTTATGGTTGTGCCCATTTTGCTCCTAAGCAATTCCTGGTTTCATGAGTGCTTTGGAGAACTAAGCCTTATCGTTTTCATAGAAGCGGCCCCTTCTCACTCATATAGGTGACTTCCCATTAAGAGTATCCTGCCATACCCTACTTGAATTTTCAAGACATGAGAATCATTAAAAGCATAGTTTACCCTAAGTAACGCTGCAGGCATCACTGTTGTATCATAGGAATGAGTAGGAGAAGTTATCTCCACAGTGATACTACTGAATCGCACACAACTTCGTTGTCCCTTTGAATCTATATCTTGGGATCTCCAGTCAACTAGGTAGGGTTTCATTGAGGCAACTCTTAAATAATAGGCTTAAATCTCATTCCCCTCGATATGTCACTTGCTCTTTGGTCAACACCCCTTGAACATACGTATCATAGATACCAACTCCAAATGAAAACAAGTGTTGTATAGAATTATGTCTACGATCATTACTTCGAGACTTACCATACTATTCTATGTCCATTCAATTTCTGATTGAATCTTATAATTAATCTGAATTCTAGCATAGAGTTAATATACAATTATGGGTAATTAAAAAAAACACCTCTTCCACCACAATTATGTGATTATCTAGAATTTGTTCACATAATTATGATGACTTGAACATAGTCACAACTATTAACCCATACTAGCGTTTACAAAAAATAAAAATTAATAGTAAATTTTTGTTTCAAGGAGCGAAAAATAATCTCTTCAAGTTCAAGAAAGAAAACCCTCACGTGAAATAATTCATTTTCACATTTCCATGCTGAGTGTCCAACAAGTACTAAGATATCTTCTGAAGAAAAAATTTAAACACTCCATGAAAATCAAAGTATTCCAAACATTAGAACCTTAGAATGGTTTCTGAAACATTACGACCACTCCTGGCTGACATCCGACAATTTGGAGCATCAAACCAATTAAGATACTCGGCTCTCATTGAGAGACCCAAGTTTATGTCCCAGCAACGGAACCAAATGTTAAACACAAAATGACAGAAAGCCACTCCCATCTATATTAAATCCTCTAAAATCTTGATTAAAAGGATTCTCACATATATACAAAAAATAATATACGTATTTTCTTTTAATGCTCGAAAAATAATATTTCCAGTCGTGCTATGAAACGAAAGAAATCACTTTGATTTGAAACCAAATAAAAAATCCGCATGATTAGTGCCGTTACAGGTGGCTATCCAACATTCAAAGTGGCAACCCTTCGTAACCAATTTCTTTTAATTCTTGATTTTAACTTGACTTCTGCCTAAAACTTAATATTGTCAGTTCTTCTAAGTGCACATGACTCGCATGAAATTAACAAGGCAAGGCTATAAACTTTACTGATGCAACATAATATCCTGACAGTAATTTCTATGATCACGGCGAGATATTAAAAAGGAAAATAATCCAAAGTAATCATCATGTCACGAAAAATAGGGTATGCATCACAACTTGTGAGATGCAACAATATTATGCCAAACTTTGTTAAAATCAACATTTTCAACAGTCAATCCTTTATCATTGTCAATCGGCACAAACATGATGAAAGAATGGCAAGTTCTCAGAAGAAGATACAAGAACTTCAGTGGTTGTAAAAAGAAACTACTTTGTATGGAAGGAGGCCTAGGGAAACAACCCTTCGGATAAGAATGTGGCTGTTTGAAAGTCATATCGTTAATTAAAAGGTATGCAACTTAAGAAAAAGTTGTTACTCTTCAAGAGAACCCCGAAATTCAAATTTATAAAACTTAAATTTCCAACATATTTTTCCGAGGACATGAAAAATATCTGTCATGGTGAAGTGTATGCACACACTCGTATTGTATGTTGACAATTACCATATTTTTTCCTATTCCTATTACCATACAGAAAGAGAGAGAGTAATAGATGCATGGCGGGTGTTGGGCATAGAGGACATCCAATCTGTTTTCACATAAGGGATACGTGACTGTTTAAAAAGTCACAAGACGTGTTCCAAAGGACACTAAATTTTGATCAAGCATTGTCCATCATGAATTACCACCGTTTACGGCAATAAGTGCCAACATTTATTACAGTAGGTGCTAAAAGACACCGCAGTTAAAAATATATACCAATGCGGTGCACTAACATGAAACGGTGAATTACAGTTGAAAAACTAAGAAAATGAAAATTTAAACAGTGCTTCAGACCAAAGCAAGTTAATGTCCCGGCCTTTAGACCGTAATGGCCATTCGAAATGACCCATTGAACATTCCCATCCTATCGCTCCAGAGGGTGTCGATTAGGTTCCCCCAATTGGAATGATATGCAATCCTAACTTTACAATGTGCCCATTCATAGTTTAATGCCTTGTCATCTGTTTATTAGTCCTGATTTTCAAACATTGATTCAAACCTATTAACTTTGTAAAATTAACCACCACTTTAGTTTTCCAAACGGCATGATTGGCCCATTTGGCCTCTAGTATTTATTTATTCTTTATTTTTGTCTTTATTCATTTTTTTTTTTTTGCATTTGTTGTTTAAATCTCAATGTTTTGTAGTTTATTAGTCCATCTTAATGAAAGGAATCTAATGAGTATAAAATTATGTCCAAAAGTTAAAAAAAAAAGTCACTAAAGACGACGAATAAGTACAAAAAACTCTGTTTTTTTTGTCTTTTCTGAAATTTTTTCAAATTTAGCCGATGATTGATAACTTTTCTGAAAGCTCTAGTCGAGATGAACCAATAAATCAAAAAAAATTAATGAAAAACAAAAAATTGTAAAAAAATTTCAAATAAGAACGAAAAAAATTTCAATAAATACTATAATAAAAACCACAGTCCAAATGGACCCATTGTTTCAACTGAATTAGCATTATTATTTGTTCACGGTATCATTCATTGGCCGAGTATTCTACTTTCTAAAAAACCATGTACATTTATTTTACCATTGTATCCTTGGAAACAACCATTCTACGTTAGAAATCAAAAGTAACACAAAAGTACACCGAATTTGTCTTAAGATTGTTAGAAAAATTTACGTGTATGTTTTTTGTTAAGGAAGATATCTAAGATTAATTATAGTAAATATTGTAAATCTGTAATTAGTTATTTGCTTCCTATTATAGTTTGGTTTCCTTGATTGTAGGCATTAGATTAGGATCATTCCTTGATTGTAGGCATTAAATTAGGATCAGGAATGTATCTGTTTCCTATATATATTTTGTAATCCTAGCATTCGGTGAATATATGTGAAAAGCATCCTGCTATATCACGTTTCTATATGGTATCAGAGCAATCGATCTGGGCAAACCACGACAGAAATCTAAACCCTAGCAACCATAGCCATGGGTGACAAACCAGACAAGTCAACCTCTTCAGGCATGACTTTACATCAGAAGTGGAAAAACCCTAACCATCCACTTTTTCTTCACCACTCGGATCAGCCTGGCGCCATCCTTGTGCCGCAGCCACTCGTGGAAGACAACTATGGCACATGGGTGCAATCCATGACCATGGCCTTAATGGTCAAAAACAAGTTAGGGTTGGTCGATGGAACAATCACAAAGCCAACTAATGCGCAGGTTGAAGAATTACAGCAATGGAACCGATGTAATAATCTGGTGAAAACATGGCTGCTCGGTTCCATGTCAAAAGACATCTCAGGAAGTGTCATACACTGCAAGGACATGCGGCAGATGTGGCTTGACCTGCAAGAAAGGTTTTCTCATGTGAATATCGTTCAACTGTTTCACATAGAAAACGAAATTCACAATTGCGTGCAAACCAACATGACGGTGAGTTCTTATTTCACCAAACTCAAAAACCTTTGGGATGAACGTGATGCCCTATGTTCAATCCCGACGTGCCATTGCGAAGCAAGGAATGAAGTAACATCATATGTGGAGACTCAGAAAACAATGAAGTTCCTCATGGGTTTAAGTGACTCATATGCTACGGTTCGTAGCAACACCCTCTTGCTAGATCCATTGTCAACTGTTAACAAAGCTTATGCGCTTGTTCTTCGCCATGAGAAACAAGTTGAGGTGTCAAACGGAAAAAGCAGCACCATGCAACCTGAGGCTGCCGTGTTTTCAGTGAAAGGTGTGGATCGAGAACCTGAGACAGAAGATGGTGGCCAGCGATGCTCCAAATGCAACAAGACCAATCATAGCACCAAGAATTGTCGTGCTCATCTCAAATGTACATTTTGTGGTTGGAAGGGACACACTTTCGATTTCTGCCGCAAACGAAAGGCAACGGCTGAAACTGACCAAAGTCGGCCTTCCAAGGGCAACCAGGTCACGGGTCGTGACAAGAAGGACACAATGCCCAACTTTCCCTTTTCTCCGGAGGACTGCAAGCAGATTCTTCAGCTTTTGAACAAGAGCAAATTCTCTTTCGCTTTCGCTAATCAAGTGGGTAATTCTTCCAATCATGAAGAACTTTCAGGTAAAGCATTTTCCTTCATGCGTAATGGAAAGAAAACCATTTGGATTTTGGACAGTGGTGCCACAAACCACATCGTATGCAGTCCTGAGTTTCTCACGTCCTCAAAACGTGTTGAAAATCATAGTGTTGAATTACCAAATGGTTCCCTTGCTACCGTAACCCATGTCGGCCAAGTGGTGTTCTCTCCCAACCTTATCCTTGACAATGTTTTATGTGTTCCCTTGTTTAGGCTAAATTTGATATCTATTAGCAAATTAGCCTATGATTCCCTCTACATCACCATTTTTCTCAAACAATTTTGTGTCATACAAGACCTACGTTCGGGGAAGATGATTGGGACGGGAATTGAACGAGAGGGACTCTACTATCTCGAACTACCAAGGAAGGGATCCTGCAACACCATATCCACCATGAGCTCTCCTTTTTGGCACCAACGCCTTGGGCACCCATCATCTAAAGTGTCCTCGTTACTTCCATTTGTGCACAATAAATCGTGTGATTCCAATCAATGTTTAATTTGCCCATTGGCTAAACAAACCAGATTGTCTTTTCCCTTGAGTTCTATATCTACTCGTTCATGTTTTGAATTAATACATATTGATATTTGGGGTGGTTATCAAGTTCCTTCCCTCTCAGGTGCAAAATATTTCCTCATCATTGTAGATGATTACACACGGTGCACCTGGGTTTACTTGATGAAACACAAATCTGACACACAAGCTCTCCTTGTTCAATTTATACACATGGTTGAGAATCAATTCAACACAACAGTTAAGGTGATTCGAAGTGATAATGGTCCCGAGTTCAAACTTGTCTCTTTTTACAAACTCAAAGGGATCCTTCACCAAACCAGTTGTGTCGACACACCACAACAAAATGGTGTTGCTGAACGCAAACACAGACACCTGTTAAATGTTGCACGAGCCCTCCTTTTTCAAGCCAACCTGCCTAAACAATTTTGGGGGGATGTCATTCTCACTTCGGCTTATCTCATTAACCGTACACCCACACCTCTTCTTCAAAGGGAAAACATCATATCACAAGTTGTTTAACACAACACCAAATTACATGCATTTACGTGTTTTTGGCTGCTTATGTTTTGCATCAACCCATACACAAAAACCCTCTAAATTTGATCCTCGTGCACGATGATGTATATTTCTTGGGTACCCCCATGGTCAAAAGGGTTATCGCTTGTTTGATCTCACACTTAGACAGATTTTTGTGTCCCGGGATGTCACCTTTTTCGGAGACCATTTTCCCTATCAATTACCTCCTACTTCCGCTGCTTCTTCTACCACTCCTCCTCCACTTCCCCTAGAACCTTACTCGCCATCTTTTGATACATCACCTCCTCCCTTCCCTCCACCTCCCATAGAACCTTCTCCTGAAATAGGACATTCTCCACCTGTTGAAACCCCCTCGCCTCCCTCACCTGCACCATCATCCTCACCTGTTGAAACCCCCTCGCCTCCCTCACCTGTCCCACCGCCACCCCGTCGTGGCACACGCCCTACAAAACCCTCCTCTTTCTTGCAGGATTTCCACGTCGAGACCTCTCTCCCGTCCCGACATGCTCCTTCCTCGAATCTGGTTCCGGTCTCAGGTACAGCTCACCCTTTGTCTCATTACCTATATTACAATCGCCTTTCTCCCATGCATAAACATTTTGTCACTAACGTTACCACTATCCGAGAGCCTACCACTTACCTGCAGGCTGTCCAAAATCCACAATGGCGTGACGCCATGAAACACGAAATTGCTGCTCTTCAGGCCAACCATACTTGGTCTCTCGTTCCTCTTCCTCCTCGAAAAAGGGCGATTGGGTGCAAATGGGTGTACAAGGTTAAGCTTAAACCTGATGGGACCATCGAGTACAAAGCCAGGTTGGTTGCCAAGGGCTATAGCCAAATAGAAGGGGTTGACTACCGTGAAACTTTTGCTCCAGTTGCCAAGTTAACCACTGTTCGTGTGCTCCTTAGTGTTGCGGCTGTGCGTCAGTGGCATTTGCACCAACTCGATGTCAACAACGCCTTCTTGCATGGTGATCTTGATGAGGAAGTGTACATGCAATTACCTCCTAGCTTCGGTCGAAAGGGGGAGACTCGTGTATGCAAGCTGCACAAATCCTTATATGGTTTAAAGCAAGCCTCCAGACAATGGTTCATTAAACTTTCCAATACTCTTAAGGCTTCTGGATTTCATCAATCGTGGTCTGATTATTCTTTGTTCGTCCGAAGTCAGCACGGTAACTTCATTGCTTTGTTGGTATATGTTGATGATGTAATTTTGGCAGGAAATAATCTCCAAGAAATTGAAGCAACGAAAAAGTTTCTCTCGCGACAATTCAAATTAAAGGACTTGGGACAACTTGAATATTTCTTGGGGATAGAGGTTGCACAGTCTAACAATGGCATCACCTTATGTCAACGAAAATATGCATTGGATATATTAGATGATGCGGGATTTTTGGGTGCTAAACCTTCACGATTTCCTGTGGAGCCAAACGTTTCTCTCACACAGGCAGAAGGAGAACTTTTGGTTGATGCTTCATCCTATAGAAGGCTTGTGGGTAGGTTGATCTACCTGACTATAACGAGGCCTGACTTAGCCTACGCAGTGCATATGTTAAGCCAGTTTATGGAAAAGCCTAGACAACCACATCTTGAAGCAACACACAAAGTTCTCAAATACATCAAGAGTGCACCAGGACAAGGCATATTTTTGCCATCCAAGGGATTCTTGCAGTTAAGGACATTTTGTGACGCTGACTGGGCTAGATGCAAAGACACAAGAAGATCGATAACAGGTTATTGTGTTCAACTTGGTCAAGCACCGATATCCTGGAAAACAAAGAAGCAAACCACTGTCTCTCGTTCTAGTGCAGAAGCCGAGTACCGTTCCATGGCAGCCACATGTTGTGAGATCACATGGTTAAAGAACATCTTAAGAGACTTAAAGGTGAGTCATTCACAACCAGTCATGTTGTTCTGTGATAACCAAGCAGCCATATACATTGCTTCGAACCCGGTGTTTCATGAACGGACAAAGCATATAGAGATTGACTGTCATTTAGTGAGAGAAAAGGTTCAAGAAGGACTGATTCGTACGGCATACATACGCACAAATGACCAACCAGCAGACATCTTCACCAAGCCGTTGGGTTCCACACAGTTTGAAACATTGCTCAGCAAGTTGGGTGTCATTAACATACACTCCAACTTGAGGGGGAGTGTTAAGGAAGATATCTAAGATTAATTATAGTAAATATTGTAAATCTGTAATTAGTTATTTGCTTCCTATTATAGTTTGGTTTTCTTGATTGTAGGCATTAGATTAGGATCATTCCTTGATTATAGGCATTAGATTAGGATCAGGAATGTATCTGTTTCCTATATATATTTTGTAACCCTAGCATTCGGTGAATATATCTGAAAAGCATCCTGCTATATCACGTTTCTATATGTGTTACCGTGACATAAACAACGAAATCAAAGTTAAGGAAATCATATAAAGATAAAACCTGAAAATCACATAGAAATGATCAAGTCTAGTGTAAAAACTATGTTCTTAAGACAAATTTCGCCCTCGCTACGGTGCTTAAGATTTAAATAGGCGCTTGTCTCCCAGAATAAAATGATTGAATCCCCCCGAAGTAGCACTTCAATCGATGGGGCCTAGCGAACCAAATAATAAACTTGTACTCTTTCATATGAAGACTCAAACTCAAAAGAATAAATGAAAAATCAATCCAAAACTCTATATATGTGTCTCTCCTAAAAAGTCCTTATTAACAAATTGAGGGAGCACTGTAACGACCCGAATTTTTGGGATTTATTTATATATATATATATATATATATATATATATATATATATATATTTATGTTTTATTTAGATTAATAAATTATTTTTTTCTGATTGATTATCTTCAATTTTTACTTGTGTATATCTCTTTATTTTCGCTCTGTCCAGGTTCGTTGAATCTTTAGGGAGAGTTATCTGATTTACATTTTTATATATTAAATATTATATTTTTATGATTATTAAGTATTTTTATTAATTATTATCCTAACCAATGGTTATTATAATATTTGAATCTCATTCAAACTATCCCTAGTATTCAAATCCTAATCAAACTCTATTTTTGTTAATTCGAATCCTAATTGAACTCAGATACATCCCCTTTGTCTATTTATATGGCTCTTGATCTATTAAATATTCTTTTCACCGTTTCAAAGTTTTTGCGTGCGTTTTGAATATTTGTGAGGTATTTTCTTGAAAATCTCGTGTTCGTTTATGCGTGTGCACCCCCTTTATTCTTTTCTTTTTCTTTCTCTCTCGGTTTCTCTCTCTTCTCTCTCCCCACCGCTTCTCTCTCTTCTCTCTCACTCGTCTCCCTCTCTCTCTGTTCTCTCTCTCTCTCTCCTCTCTCTCTCTCTCTCTTTCTGTCTTTTAGTTCTATCAATAAAAAAAATTATTTCTATTGATTGTTTGTGTTTAGAGTTACATTATTATTATTTATTCATATTATCGGTCCATTTGGGCTGTGGTTATTATTGGATTATTCACTGTTTAGTTTTTTGTCCTTATTTGAATTTTTTTTTAAATTTTTTATTTTTCATCAATTTTTTGATGATTATTGGTTCGTCTCGACAAGAGCTTTCAGAAAAGTTCTCAATCATCGGCTACATTTGAAAAAAGTTCAGAAAAGACAAAAAATAAGCAAAAAAAAGTGCTTATTTTGACTTATTTTCGTCTTTAGTGACTTTTTTTTAACTTTTGGACATAATTTTATACTTTTTAGATTCCTTTCGTCGATACGAACCAATAATCCACGAAAAAATGACATAAAAATAACAAATACAAAAAAAATTTGAATAAAGACAAAAAATAAGTCAAATGCAAAACAACAAGCCAAATAGAGCCAAGTAAGTATGTTTAAAATACTTACTTATTTTATTAATTATTAGTAAACAGTATACTGTTTTATATATATATACACATACACACATTCTGTTTACATTACTTACCTATCATATCATTTATTAGTAAATACTTTTAAAATATTACTTATACTATTTATTATTATATATAGTACACTATATATATATATATATTTATAATATTTGAGTAGTTACCTAAACTGTTATTTTGTTTATTAGTAACACATTGCTTTTATTTATTTATTATATTTAATGAAAAGTTTTTATTTTTTATATAGTGTTGCGATAATCGGATCTTGGTGCGGCAGTTGATTTCGTAGATTTTTCAATAGCGCTTTGTTTTGTCGGATTGAGGTAGGAATTTCGGACCGAGCCCTACATATATATGTGATTTATGAATAGATTTTGGTTAATTTGTGTTCGAAGATTGTGTAGGGGACATAAATCGAATTGTTAATAATTAATTATTAAAGAAATTATGTGTATTTAATTATGTGAATTAATCAAGTTAAGAATTTATTATACGTGACGATTCGTGATTCAATTTAATTTAGTTGATAAATTAAAGAACTATTATTTGTTGAGACCGATTTGTATGCTAGGGCCCACGAACGTTGTATGTGACTTAGATTTGATCGATGTTGATGATATCGCATGATTTTAGTGATTTTAATTTATACTCAATGCATGTTTAATTAAAATCGCATGATGATATTTTATTGTTGCATGTTGAGCATGACGGATGATCATTGTGCATGCATGCATGGAAATTGGAAGATTAATTGAACGGCAGGGTTAGATGATCTCATTGTTGCGATAATGAGTGATAATCAGAATATTTTAGAGTTGTGGTGGATTATGGGGGATTGCGAGACCCCGATGTTTTGATACCAATGAAAGAAATTGCGAGGCCCTGAGGTTGTAAATTTGGCGGAGAGAGATTGCGAGACCTCGATGCTACGATACCGATGAAGGGGATTGCGAGACCCTGAGGTTATAATTTGGCTAAGGAGGATTGCGAGACTCCGATGCTGCGATACCAATGAAGAGGATTGCGAGACCCTGAGGTTGTACTTTTGACATGGGGGATTGCGAGGCCCCGGTGGAGATAATAATAACTAAAAGATACTTAATGCGAAAAGCTTTATGCACGATATTGCATATTTCACGTTTGTTGAATTATTGTTCTTGGCATATTTTGTATAATTATTAGCATGTGTATTTATTTGTAAAGTTAAGGGCAAGGTTAAATTTTCCTACTAAGTGTTAATCACTCATTTGGAACTACTTCTTAGCCCCTGGAATTTCACACCAGGTTTTGAGGAACAGGTTGATGCGGAACATAATTTGGAAGTTCAGGAGACTGAGGAGGACGAGATGAATGTACCAGAACCATGGCTGTACCAATAACAGTCCAATGGTTTGACTTAGGATGTCCTTTTAGTTATTTTTAATTAAGGATAATTTGTTAATCGAATTATTGATTTTCAAAACCATTTAATGAGCTAAATTTTGGGTCGCTTGTTTTGCCGACAATTAATAATATTTGAAAATTGGGCCCTTTGTTTTTAAATACAAAACTTTATGCCGCTGCTTTATTAAATATATTTTATTATAACGTACCATAAAAACATGGGGCGTTACAGGCACCCTTATATAGGAGAATTCGTGACTATTCTGAATAATCACGAAATAAAGTGACATAACTATTCATCTGAATGGATGTCAATGACAAGACACGACTTTACACTAATAAATAACAAAATAAAATCATATCAAATTCAATAGAAATAAATTCTATTTGAATTTCTTCAACTAATATTAAATGAAAATTAATAGGAGTCAATTTTCTATTCACTCCTTAATGATTTTGAACAAACCAATATATGTTCTAAAATCATTTTTTCCAACAGGATCATGTCTAGCCATTTACTGGAATATTAATCTCCACTCAATCAAATGGATTTGTTTGGTCTCCAAACACTATGAATACATGCAATATGCAGATGCTACAATACATATATTCTATTAGTTTGAATGTATATATTATGCTCTTAGTTTGGTGATCTTAAAGTCACAACACTTACATAAAGATTTAACATTTTTTTTTCATTATTAAGACTAGGTCCCACGTTGATTTGAGTAATTTTCGAGGTCACATGAATTTATGTGCTATGTGTTAAGATGTTATCGTTCATGATAATGAAATGTCGTTACATTGTTGTAATAGTATATGATAATCTGAGAACATTGAGAAAGTTAAGAACGAATAATGGAAGTGGAGCTAAATGAATTATAGTCGTCATGTTGTTTGGGTGCCGGGTTAGATTTTCGGGTTAGATTCCCTAGGTGATTGGTGATTCGATTCCCCTTCTCTTTTATTCCGGGTTAGATTCTCTCAAGGTGATTGGTCGTTTGATTCCCCTTTACTCTTGTATTCCGGGATCGATGCCCGAGGTAACTGTTGGTTCAATTCTCCTTCACTCTTGTATTTTGAGTTCGATTCTTGAGGTGGGTTAAATTCCCACTAGCCGTCGTGCCAAATTGTTTACGGGTTTGATTCCCAGAGCGTCGTCTCGAGTTAAAAGATATAACAAGAAATGAGCATAAAACACTTATGCGTATAAGTATTTCTGTTTCAGCATGTGATACTTGATTTCGTTATTCATGTTTATCACTTTGTATCTTGCTATTATGAATTTATCTTGTTGTATTCTGTTACGTGTTTTATTGCCTTTGGGTTCGTTATTTTGGGTAATCATTTCTACTGAGTGTTAAAACTCATCGGTGCAACTCCTTTACCCCTAGTGTTTAAAACCAAATGTTACGGAGCAATCGGAGTACCCACCTGAGCATGGGGAGAGCTGGGACCTGTCAAGGAGGATCATCGTAGTGTTTGTCTACTCTACCCATAGTAGCTTTGTTTTATATCTATTTTGGAAATAAAAGAATGTAAACCCCAAGAGGTATTTATGTTATTTTTGTTTTCGCACTTAGTAACTCTGATTAAACTCCATTTGTTGTTGTTTTACTAATAAAAAAGGTATTTTTGTCATTTCCTAGTCAATTGATTTAATAATTGAGTTAACGGTTTTAATTAATGTCCGAGAATTCAGGACATTACAGTCGTTCTGATCAAGGCTCATCGATCTATAGATCCATGGTCCCCGAATAAACACATTTGCCATTTTAGGAAAGATTTATTTTTCTTATAACTTTTAGTAGGAATTTTTGTATTAGTCACCGTCTTTTTTGCCAATCCTATATTTCTTTCTAGTATTTGATTTCCTAGTCAAGTTGGAATTTTCTATTTTTGATAATTTTTCTAATTTTTTTCTAATTCAAAAAAGATTTAAGATTGTTCTCTTGTTACACTCATAAAAAACATATGCTTCGCTACATCACCCCAACTCTTTTATTCAATCAATGTTGGGTCGAAACAAATATTTTTTTCACTGGGACCCAACATTCTTAATTTCGTTTTTTTGGTCACCACAAAACTTATGACTGCTATTTGATCATTTGCGCATACGATTATTTTTGTTATCTTAAAATCAGTTTTCGACCTACTTGCTTGTCTCGGTTGTCTGTATGATTTTTGTGTGTCCTTTCTTCTTGTAATTTCATGCTTTTTTTTCTGTTTGGGCCTTGTGATTGTTACTGGGATTTTGGTTGCCTTGGAGCTATGGGGATCTTGATAATGTGAGAAAAGTTTTTCAATTAATTAAAAAGGGGATACATACTTTTTCTCGAATCCAAAATAATACACTCCAGACTATAGTCTTGATTGTTGACACCTCCAGTCTTTAAACTTGTTTTGCATAAACAGTCTGAGATATCTGGGATCATACTTAACAATATATACTAGAATCTTAATACTCATACGAATGAACTTGGGCTTACAAATGCAATCAAAATGGCACCGGGAAAACAACAGCAGAAAGATCATCACCACGAATAAGTTGTGACGACAAACTGGTGGGGATAGTAATGAACAAATCATTAAACAACAACGGAACAGAAATCCCACAATCCATTATTCTCCCAGCTGTCTCTCTTCTTCAACCATAACTTAATGCCGCCTGGTTTTGACTGTCTGGTATTTCCATATTCATAAATACATATAGATGCAACATTAATAAGTAATAATAATACTCCCATCTGTTTCATAATTTCAATTTATTACCCAAAATCACCTCACTTTCCAGATTACAAAAATAAAATATTTTCTGCATATTTTCTAATTTTTTGCATCATTTAAAGATTTCAATCAATCCTTTAAATTACTGCAAGAAATCAAGCATAAAATTCTTTAGAAGATGGTTTTTTTTGATAATAAACTAATAAAATTATGAGACGGAAGGAATAGTAGATTTAATATATGGGAGTAAAAAGAAGTAATTAGACGTCACGGTCTCTCTTGCATTCAGGGGACATGGTGGGGAATCGCTTCCTATCGGTGCAGTAGTTGTAGATGGTGTGGATTTGGCGGACCCATCGGAGCCTCCGGTACTGAAGAGAATCAAGATCCTGGAAATCTTTCTGGTCCCACCACCGCGTCCCCTGTGTGGAGCAGAACTTGGCCTCCACCGACGCCTCACACCCGTCTACGGCGAAGCTCTTGTAGGATGCCACGAACGGGGCCTTGGACCAATCCGTCTTCTCCAATCCCCCCCTCGTCGCCCAGTCGTCGGCATTCCAAAGGCTTGAGTATATCTTCATCGGCTGGTTGAATGGAAACCTCACTCCCAAATCCTTGCTGTTCTTGAACACCCTTATTGGGACATCGTCCACGAAGAATCTGTAATATTTCTACATATTTAATTTCATATGAATAATCAACAATTCTACACATAATTTCTATACAAACCTATCCGGAGCCGCTCGAGATCCTTTAAAATAACGAATAATTCCAGACATATCTGTGTACAAATCTATACATGATAAGATGTGTTCCTAGAATTTTTCATGAATAATTTCTCAGAAATGATACATTTTTCACTATTTTTCACAAGCGAGACGATACACAACCTCGTTATTCAACAATTGTCCAGTTTGTATTTAAATACAATGAATGCATTTAGGTATAATGCAGTTGTGAAGAATTCAACTCTTTTCAAAGGGAATTAATATAGCCTTTGTTCACATAGGTTGGATTTGGGCCACCATCATATAAATTCTTCACTTTACTTTTCAAGAAATTGATAAACAAAATATAAATTATTTCTTAAAAAAATTTAGTAAAGTGAATTATAAAAAAAAAATTCACATGTTCATTTGATACAAGAAAATTTATGAAAAAACTAAAAATCAATAGTTTAACTGTGTAAGAAACAAATATAATGCAAGTTTTATTTTGCAAAATTTTATATATTTAAAAGACAACTAATCATAATAAAAAAGTTAGAGATATTAAATCCCATTACTAATTAATAACTGAGTATAAAAAAATCATAAAAAATCGATATTCTTTTACTTTACTTTATCTTGCAACAAAAAACATTTAGGTATACTTAAAAACATTCCCCAATGTTGTTGGCAACACAAAAGTAGTATTGTCAGAATTGGAGTTCTACTAGATCTACGCATTAAGCTCCAGAAATGCCCAACAAACAGTTGATCCAATCGAGATGTATGTCTTCAATTTTACAAATCTATATACCACATGATAATAGTATTAACTTAAAAGATTGTGCAAGTGAAAGGATTTGAAAAAAAGGCTTACACAATCTGATAGAGATTCCACAAAACAGAGTAAGTGTGGTACTGTTTGGTTGGGTCGAACCAGAGGTAAATCCTCTGCTCCCTATTCCCTGCCCCTCCTGTGAACACATTTGTCTGTAATATGTATGGCTGTCCGCTCCTGTTCCCCAAGAACTCAAAGTCTATTTCATCATGCTCCGAGTTTTGTGAAGATAGCTGATTCACCCCCACACCCACCAAAAAACATAATTTAATAAGCACATTTGCCTTCTTCTTTCTCTAGATTTAGATATGAATAGAACAATAGTGATTGAATCTCACCATAAATCTCACTATACAACCACATAGGCTCAGGAAAATTTAAAAAAAAAATTAAGTGTGAGTTGAGATTAGGGCATACATAGAAAGCAGTCACTGTCCCAGCAGAATCTCCAGGAACCATCTTTATTTGCATACTGAAGTGGCCGAATAAGTAAGATCCCTTTGACTGAAACCCAGTACCTTTCCTCAAGATTCAACACCAAAAATACATTTTTTTAAAAAAAAAAAAAAAGACACAAATAATAGTTTTCAAATCTGAAAGAAATGAGTAGCTATGTATGGCTGTAAAAAGGGGAAAACTACTTGTACTAGGGTTTGTTCTTACCAGTGTAGTTATCCAAGGATAGCTGAATCTCAGATTCTCCATTGAAGTACTTAATGTGATCGAAAGCCCATGTGGGAACATAGTTTCTACCGAAGGGGACATCAACGGGCTTCCTGGGTGCAGCACCCATTGCTCCAGAGACCAGAAACAAGAGACCAAGAGATAGGGTCCAAATGAAAGAAGCCATTTCTCTGCACAAAACAGGATCAGCTTGTGTTTTAGGAGATTTCTATTACCCTCACTAGGAAAAGGAACGACAAGAATAAAAGATGACTCTTTTCTAACTAGCTTCTGGTGCATTACCTGCGGGCGAGAGAGAAAGAGAGAGAGATGAGGAAAAACGGAGGACTGGAAGCCCTTTTTATGGAGGGTCTGATTTATCCCGCTATAGCAAGTGTCGTTCAAATGAGTAATATTTCGATTATTTTGGGAGTATCATGTCCTGAGCGGCGGAACTACTCGGAGACGTCTGGGTTTTTTTTAAACATTTATAAAACAAATTAAAATTTAGGTATTAATTTTTAAAAAATTATATTTCGATCTCTCCAAATTATATTTAGCTATTTTTAAAAAAAACAAATATATTTATCCTCTCAAACATCAAATCATAGTTCTTTCCTTGCACATAAAGTCAATTTGGACTGTGATATTTATTGATTTATTGGCTTATTTATTTATGATGTTTGTAATAGAACTTAAAGTAGTTGATGCCATTTTGACTAATTTATTTATTGTGTTGTTTGATCGTAATGAATGAAGTGATTTGTTTGACTTGGAAGAAAAAATTACCATATTGCCCTTGTCTCATTTGGGACACAACCAATCGCTCGTTGTAGGATACACGAACGACGACCACGGTGAACAATAGCCGATCCAAGGCGGTGGGGCGCAAACTAGCCCTAAATAACTTTGGGCAGAACCTGGGTTCTTCGTTTTCTTCATTTGCTTCCTAATGGCTTGCTGGTGCTCGATGGAAGGTTAAGAAGATAAACATATACAAGCCCTAAATTATAAAGGGTAATTTTGCCTTTTCCCTACTTGTACGTTCACTGATGGAAGACAGGGAGAACCACAGGAAACTATGGGTACAAAAATTAAATTAGTCCCAAATGACTTCATTGGGTAATAAATAAACAAAAAAACACCATAGGCCAAATACACCCATAGTACCTTTTATGTAATAGTATTTACGTGATACTTTTAATTAATGAACCCTTGAATACAATATGTGGCTCATTTTTTATTTTTCTTAACAATCCAATGAAGATATGTTAATCTGATGATATAACACTTGAAAAATTTACCATTATATAATTTGCTGTGAGTGCTACGTAAAAATATCGCATGATAAGATTGAATAATTACTCGATTGAAATATGTTTTGGAGTTTTATATGTTGCTACGGGTCAATATTAGCCTTTATAAATGAAATTGGCCTACGATGTTAGTCTTAGAATGGACGAGTACAAATATAATTATAATTAGTAGTTCCAGAATAGCTCAATCTATGGCGGTGGGTAAGGCCTCTTTTTGTTGTGTCTGCCCGTCACATTATGTTTTTTCTCCCCCAGTCTTATTGTTATTATTTTTGGGGATGGGCTCGAAGAGCGGCAAATAGTATAAGGCATTTATGTTTCGTATTAGCTAGAGAAACATAAGGCACCCTTTTCATTTTTTTTTTTTTTTGTTTGGGAACAACATAATGCACTTCAAAGCAGGAGAGTGCAATTTTGTTTATCCTTCTTTAAAGAAGGTGAAAATTATATTTATTTTCATTGGTTGAGAGAGTGTAGGTTCCAACCGTGCAATATGCTTTTTGGTAAGGATGAAATTGAGTTATTTTTTCTCAATCAATAAGAGTAAAGGTAACGTTCGCCCAATAGTGAACAAAATCAAATTCAAAGCAGAACAATGTGTTGTGTGTGGATCCTCTCCACTCCTCATTTCTGCACATCCTTTCAAATTTTCATTTTCAAAGTCATTTTCTGTTGATGCCAACATAACTTATGCCCTCGATTACTACTTTGTTTGAGGCAATCCAGGTTTACAATGATAATAATTCATCTTTTCAAATTCACACACACACACACACATATACAGACACATGTGCGTGCGCGCAGACACGCGCACATATGCACATATATATGAATGAGCTAGGTTTGGCCTTTCAAATTCACACACACACACACATATACAGACACATGTGCGTGCGCGCAGACACGCACACATATGCACATATATATGAATGAGCTAGGTTTGGCCTTACACCAATCAGCATCAAACACACTCTTCAGATCGACCAGAATCACCCAGTAAGGGAAGTGATTGACCTGTCAAGCATGCACAAAGCCGATCAACATATTTTTCCCTTGGTCGGCATTGCAAGCTTGAACGATCTTACCCTACCTGCAAGAAGGAGACATTTTGCAAAGACGACCATTGACTGCTCAGACTATCTCAAATATGGTTTCACTAATTGCTCGACATTCCCAAGATGGCGGTCGAGATTGGCAAGGTAACCCTCCCAAGATAGAATGTAGGCGACCCTAGCAGCAGTCTACCTGCCTGAGATTGATCCATTACTCAAGCTATCAAAACATATTCCTAACCGTGAGATGAGGTACGTTTTCATATTTACAGTCCATGCACCCATACCTATCCATTTTTTCAATGTTGGCTAACTTAATCGTCGGAGTGTCCTTGGTTGGACAATCACTCCTCAGCCACCAAACTTGTGTGCAGGAACTAGAGCGAAAACTTAGGAGCAAGTTGTCAATTTTTGGTACCATCAGTTTGGCCCATTTGTGAAAACGACTTTCTCACTTATACAAATTTAACTTATCAACGAGAGACAACGGTGACTTCCAAATCAACGCAAGGAGGGGGGAGACAAGGAGCAAATGCTTCACAAAATAGAAAACTATTGAAAGCATAGGTGCATAATCTTACTAGGCCTGTGGCAATGGTGGTGGAGCAAAATGAAGCCCTTGTGCAACAATTGCGCATAAGAGGCCCCCTCACCGTTGAAGGAGCCTCGGGAAGAGCCTGAAGGCCATAGTGACGGAGACCAAGCAGAAGAAGAAATAAATAGCCATCCTGGCGAGGACGGGGAAGATGTCCGGCAAAGGGTCAGAGGCATGGCCCGAACAAATGAATAGACAAGACAAGGGGCAGAGATCAAGAAGTTGCGGGAGAAATCGGAAGGGGTGATGAGGAAAATATAAGAGAGGGGACCAGGAGGTGGTGATGGGCCTATGCCCAACTCAAACTTGTCGTTCACAGAGGCAGTGATGGCCCAAGCACTCCTCCCTAAGTTCAGGACGCCATCTATTCTTTCAAAATGTGGATTGGAACTATAAATTGTTTTGACGTTGCGGGAAAAGTGGACAATCGGCTCGGGAAAAGCAGAGATAGGGATAGGCACGGTACTCTTCCCATACATAGCAGTAGGTTTAACCGTCCTGTTAGACCACCTAGAAAACTTACAAATCTTTCATGATGATACACGCAACCCTGGACAAGATCATGTGTCGAGCGTTCCCTACCATGTTAAGGGGACCTGCCCTGATTTGGTTTGGGCAGCTCAAATCTAGATCAATTGATAGCTTCGAGTTGTTGAGCCTACAATTTGTCAATCACTTTTACAACACTCGATGTCCCCATTGACCTGCCATATATCTCTTGAACATGAAATAGCGAAGAGAGGAATCGAAGCATGATTACCTCAAACAGCATGACGACACATTGCAGATGGATTAGGTGGATGACAGGATCACCTTTACGGCCGTTATGAGTGGTCTCCAACCAACGCAATTCTTTTACCACTTGTCCGTGCGGACGCCATCCACAATGGTTGAGTTCAGCAGCACATGAATGCACAGGATGCCATGGTGGCACGCCACGATCGAATGGAGGATGTAATCAAGAATAGGTCGGAGCCAAAATCAATCAGAAAAAAGGGTAAGAAAGAGCTCCTGAGAGAGGGGCAGGAGGAGCGGAAAAAGAATCTGTGAAAGGTTCGAAGGCTTCACCCCACTGACCATTTCAGTGGAACAATTTCTTATGCAGATCACTAACGACCTAGAAGTGCATCAGGCGAAAGAAATTGAAGTTGGACCCAAAACAAAAGGACGAGAGAAAGTACTATCGCTTCCACCATGACCATTGCCACGACATGTCAGATTACTTTGATCTAAAAAAAGGTAGATTGAAGAGCTAGTCTAGAGAGAGAGGCTGAATCGATGTGTAGCAGGTCATCAAAATCGAGGCAAATAGTATCAAGCAGAGTGAGGGAGACATATAGAGCGCTGAAAGGAACGTTCTCGAGATAGAGAACTAAAGCTCATCCCACCGACAGGGGAGATAAGGAGGATTTGTTGGAGGAGGTGACACTTGCTCATTCAAAAAGGCACATTTTGAAGAGGTTAAGGGCGGAGGAAGAAGTAGAAGTAATGACAGTGGGGCGGGCCGCAAAAAGGAAAGGAGGTTGGATGAGCAACCTATTAGCTTTACTGAGGAGGACGTTAGGGGAGTTCAGTAGCCCCATTGTTAGGGATCGATTCCAAAGACCCAGCGATGAAGGCGCACAGTTTATACAATAAAAAAATATAAAACCTACAAGGCGAAACTAGAGTTTACACCTTCAAGATCTCTCTGATTTGATATCAGCAATCTTCACATCTTGATGTGATCGAAGTATGCGTACGACTGGCCTGTTAATCTTGCTCGACTGATCTCGCGATCTTCTATCGTAATCCTATTGCACCTCAATTACGAACCAAGCGTGGGCTCAAAGATTGTGATCTCTTTGTCCTCACATAATCTCTCTTAATATTCTGAATATTTCGAGAATCAAGTGTATTCTAACCTAAAAAGCATAGCGATGTATATATAGACAACAATAGGGACCCCAAGGAGAAATATGGGCTAGACTTTCTATATAATTTGGAATCCTAATCCAGCTCGGATTAATTTCAAAATATATAAATTATAATTCATACTACTACAGAATTATAATTGCATTCCCTTCCCATATCTTAAAATTATATTTCGAGCTACATGTTATCAAATGCTCATTTTTCTCCCCATATTAAGATTACAGATACCCGTTGATTAAAATAAATTACTGACAATTCACTTAATCAACATTTATAAAATTTCTTGAAATCTTCCAATTAACTTATTCATTTTTTTTATAGCCAAAGTATCTGTCCGGCTTTGGGGTTACTCTCAACCTAATGTGGACTAGTCCTCGGGGGACCAATCCAACCATCCATTTACGGGGACCCCAATTAAAGTCAGGACATTTTGCTTTGTATAGACTGACCCCAAAAAAGTTGGTAGTATCTGAGAGATTTTGAACCTAAGACCTAGAAGGGAGCATACCTCTAAGCCCCAAGTCTTGACCACAATCGAATACTAATATCTACCTACAAAGTTTGACACAATCAAAACTTATAATCTACCACAAGAGGATATCATCAATCTATATACTAGAATGTGGATTCCATTAATACTCAACAGTTATCATACATTTAATATTGTGGCACAAACTGTCGAGACTATTAGCTCACAAGACCTCACTTTATAATGAATCAAACTAATAACATTAAATGTACACATCCACTAATATTTTTAGATTAAGAGCACAAGCATTTATAATAACCATGATGTACTGATTGTATTATATAGTCAGTACTAATACAATTACCTTAAAGTGGTCCCATTCAGTACACACAAAATGTACTAACACAGCATAAAAGGGTTTCACTCTCTCATAGGGTTGGGTAAGGGGTGTGTAAAAGGATCTCCTAACTGAGTTACAAGTGATGGCTTAGAAATAGACTATATGAGGAATAACACCAGCCAAGGAAAATATGTCTGATGCAGAAAATCAGCCAGCTTCAAGCTCTATGTAAAACTCTCACTCTGTAAAACACTCGTGTTCTTTGAGAGAACTTTGCTCCAATATATAGATCTGTACTAGATTAAGGAACGAATTTCACAAAGCGTCAAGCATCAATCTAGAATCATCTCCTTGTACACTTTCTATACTGGGTCCTGTTCACTATGGCAACCAAATCTCAACGTGCATAGGTTTTTAGCACATGGGGAAAATATTCAATTAAATTCTTCATTCAACATATGTATATGTATATTAACGTTCCTGCAACAATCCGTAGAAGGAAGCAAATCGTAGCAACTGAATACGAAAGGGAATCGAAGTTGAAACACATTTGAATTTCATTCCGGTAAGGGATTTGGATTTTTGGATTGGCGGCTGGCTGAAAAATCGGATGGGCGACCGGCTAGATAAAAAAAAGCAGTCTTCCTTTGTTCTGTCCAATGATACACAAACACTTCAAATAGACAAAGTAAGGCATTTTGTACGCCATTGTTACCCATGAGCCATATACGCATTTCAGCATGCACACTTTTGAAGCATTAAAATTATCATCAAAAACTAAGTTACCTTTTAGCTTGTGATCTAGATTGAATGGAACTTAGTTGACATGATGTGAACGTAGCATCCATATGAGTAATATAGGCACATGTTGATGATTGATCAATGCAAGTATTACGCTAGCCTCTATCGAGAGAAGTGCTAGGGGACTACGGGTCTAATTTCCTTCAAAAAATGTACTAGGAAATGCTATAAATTGGCTTGGCTAGCCCCCGTTAGGAGAAGCACTAAGACATGACATAACTTGACTAGCCACTTTTGGGTGATGAGCTAGTAGTGCTATATGATCGTAGAGTGGTTGTGTTAATGAATGGTATATGATGTTGAGAGTTTATTATGCGTATTTCTTTGTTCGTTATTGTGAAATTGACATATCCATGCCTTGTATCATTATGCAATGTTCATAGTGCATATTTTTCATCTCATGCACGTAGCCTTGTATAGATTTTTCTACTGGACTTGTAGCTCAATCCTTCAACCTTTCAGATATCACACCGGATGCATAGCATAGAGTATATGATATGCATAGACTATCATCTTTTGGAAAGCTGATCGAAGAAATTATTTAACATCTTTGTAAACTTATTTTGAAAGATGTATTATAACTTCTACTCTTACTTTGGATTGAAGATAATGTAATCTTTCTACCCTTTTTGAAACTGTGGGTAATGTATTCTGGGTCGATAGTGCCTTTTTTTTTTTTGTAAATTATTGAACACTTATCATTTTGGCATTATATCAATGAAATATTTTGGGTTTATTAATGGTATCTATGAGGATTTGTATAAGATATAGTATGGGTTATCGTATTGAAAATCGAGGGCGTGACAAATTCTCCCTAACATATGCTGATCGGGTTGAATAATAACTTTCCCACTATGACGAGGCAACGTTGTGTCAACCATTATTTGTGTGGTGTTTTCTCTTTTACTAATGGTGCTGAAGAAGTTTGTGTTGGTCTCTCTCCTCTCAGTTCCTTTAGAATGATCTTACTTCTGAGCATGTGATCCATAGCATAGTCTTCCTTTAAGTATTGAACATTGGTGCTAACGATGACCTTCTGATCCTTAAGACTATAAAATAAATCGTCATTCGTTCCTTTAGTACCCAAATCTGAACATGTTGTTGGCTAGGTTTATGCCCAGTCCATAATTCTGCGAGAGTAGAAGGTACTAACTTAGATAATACCAAGTTAAGAACATATGCTGCTATTTATAATGCATGTCCCCAAAACGAAATTGATCAATCTGAATAATTCATTATAGATCTTACCATATCCATAAGAGTCATATTCCTTCTTTCTACTATACTATTTTGTTGTGGCATATCAGGTGCAGATAATTGGGATGTAATCCTCTCATCAGATAAGTAGTCACTAAACTCTCCCAATAGGTATTTGCCACCAGAATCAAATCGTAGTGTCTTGATACTTTTTCCAAGACGCTTCTCCGTTTCTATCCTATACTCATTGAATTTCTTAAAGGTTTTAGACTTACGGTGTATCAAGTAAATGTACTTATACCTTGAATAATCATCAGTACAATTGATGAAATACTCATAGCCACCTCTTGTTTAGACGTTCGTAGGTTCACAGAAATCAGAGTAAATCAATTCCAACAGCTTCTTGTCTATATATTCTTTGACCGAGAATTGTCTTTTCGTCATTTTACCTTCTAAATAGGATTCACAAACTGAAAGTTTCTTTACTTCCAACGAATCTAATGGTCCATTTTTAATCAATCTAGAATTTTTTTTTTAGATTAATATGATCTAGGCGTAAGTATCAAAGATACGTTTGGTTCAATTCAAAAGGTATTTTTCTCTTACATCATACACTATTTGTGCTATTTAATTCAGTCAGTTGTAATGTGGGAGGTAGGATTAATAACATAAAGATTATCCACGACCAGAACAAATAAAACATTTATAGCCCATATGCTCATAGCTACCATTTTTTTCGACATTGATTAAGTTGATCGTCAAATGGTCCTTAGTCGGAAAATCATCTTCGGGCACCAAACTTGTGTGCAAAAACCAGAGCGGAAACTCAGAAACAGGTTATCAATTTTCGGCACCATCATATATATATATATATATATATATATATATATATATATAGAGAGAGAGAGAGAGAGAGAGAGAGAGAGAGTAAGCTTCTAATAAGGGATCCCTCATTTTAGCAAAATGAGGACCTCCTATTCCAGATCAAATATTGATGATCGAAACCGTTCAATGTGTTTAAAACACGTTTTTAAGGGTATCTGCAAAAAATCGGCTCAAAAAAATACCGGGAAGGACTTGATCTAAACAGTTGTTCATAAATGCTGACAGGAACAGTTTTATAAAAAAATGCTTCGATCAAGCCCTTCCCGCTAATATTTTGAGCCGATTTTTCGCGGGTATCCTTAAAAACATGTTTTAAACATATTGAACGGTTCTGATCATCAATATTTGATCCAGAAATAGGAGGTCCTCATTTTAGCAAAATGAGGAATCCCTCAATAGAAGCTCACTATATATATATATATATATGGGAAAGACTATATGAACCAACACTTTTTTAGACCAATATTAGACCAACGTCTAAACTCTTCGTTCTTGATTAAATTTTAACGATCCGAACCGTTCAATGTGTTTAAAACATGTTTTTAAGGGTACCCGCGAAAAATCAGCTCAAAATATTACCAGAAAGGACTTGATCCAAACATTGATTTATAAAACAGTTTCTGTCAGCATTTTGAACCACTGTTTGGATCAAGCCCTTTCCGGTAATATTTTGAGTTGATTTCTCGCGGGTACCCTTAAAAACATGTTTTAAACACATTGAACGGTTCGGATCATCAAAATTTAATCGGGAACGAAGAGTTTAGGCGTTGGTCTAATATTGGTCTAAAAAAGTGTTGGTCCCTTGAGCCTCCCCTATATATATATATATAGTTATTTGTCTTTCTCAATCTCACGGGAAACATGGAAGGTGAGGGCATGTAGTGATGTTGTGTGAATCGTAATTACTGTTTTGAGGAATGGGACCAATGAATCAATTCTTCTATCTGTTTCTCGACCATTAATTAAGATTCGGGGCCTGCCTTGGTTTGTATGTTTTCTTGGCTTTATCTTTTTGGTTTCCTTCCTCTATTATTACAGAGGGTAAAATACACTGACCTCTCCTGAGGTTTTTAACAATTGCAGATACTTTTTTTCAGGTTTTATAAAATACACTCATCTTTTTTACTTTTGAAACTATTATATCAATTCCCCTTGCTATTAATTTCCTACAAACACAGTTAGTTTTGATGAATAAAAGACCAAAATACCCTCATTAGTCTCTTATCCCCTTTTTTTTGTATATACTTAGTCTATTTATGTGTGTGTATATAATACATTGTGTAACAATATCTAAATATAATATATTTGTGCGTTATATAACTATATTTATTATATTAGTTTTTATTTTTTATTAATTTTGTGCAAATAAATATATATCTTATATTTTGACAACTTCTTTTTTTTTAACAAAAATTATATTTACCATTTAATATATCTTGTTATATTTGTATTTTCTATATATATATATATATATATATATATATATATATATATATATATATTACATAATGAAAGACTATCTCATAAAATAATAATTATGATTTTTAATTTAATTTATTCTTTTCATTAATGTTTCAATTTATTTCTCTTATTCAAGCCTTACGCATCTTAAATTTTAGTAACTATTATTTAATTTTATAAAAAAAATATTCTTAATAAATGTCATTATTTTTTTGGTCCTATATATGTAGTTTGTTTGATAGAGAGCACATATATATTTTAATTTATTATATCAAAAAATAATTCTCATGAGTTTGTTAAAAAAAAAAGTTAATGAAACTTAATTTTAACATAATATTTTTTGTTTATTAAAAACTTAAACTTAACTTTGGTTAATTTTATATAATTTTATTTATATATTACATGTATTTTATCTATGGAGAGTACATATACATTTAATCCATTGTACTTAATTTTTTTTTTTTTTTACATTGTGAATGTTGACCGGAAAAGCTTTTTACATGTATTCAAAAACATAATTTTTCATTGTTTTAAGTATATTTAGCATCATCTTATTAAAAAAATTTCAATTTCGGTTTATATTTTTATGATTTTTTGATCCTTTCGTTGAGATGATTAAAAAAACACAAAAAATCTAAAAACTATTATGAAACAAAATATAATACCCATCTTGAAACATTTTATTCCTAAATCTAAGGGCACTTCCTATATTAGAAGATGACATGATCATAAATGAATAAAAGTAATTTATATCGATAAATTAATAAAAATAATGGCATTTGCCTCACAATGACACATTTTGTTCGTAACCATAAGGACACTTCTAGTACTAGATGGCATGTTCATAATTAGAAAAAAATAAATTACATCGATAAATAAAAAAATAAACAACTAATGCATTTGTAACAAAAATTAACTTAAAAAATAATTAATTATCCTTAGTCTTTAGTGAGGTGACGGAAGCCATTAAAGAATGTATACCTTGGGGAGATTTTGATTAATTTTTATAGCTATCAACATGGGTAATATAGTCATTAAGGCAAAATAAAGTGATGATATTAGTAGAAATTAACTCATTTTTAACAAAAAGTACGGGAGGGGGAGGTAAAGGATGTTACTGTATTTTTTCAAACTTTAGGGGAGGTCTCTAAAATTATTGGAAACCTCAGGGGAGGTCAGTGCATTTTACCCTATTACAAATTACTCTGCTCTGCTGACTCCTGCTCATCATTTATTTTACTTTGTCTCCTTCTTTTTGGTACCTTTTTGGATTTGCATATTTTCTCAGCTACCGACTTCCCACTGCCTGGAAAGAAAAATGCTTTCACAAGATGGGACCCATTTTCATTGCTGTGCTTTTGGGGCAGCACGCCCCCGACCCTAATACTACAAGTTAAAAAAAATTAGTTTAATATTTTCCTTGTTTTTTTTTTTCCAAATTACATGTAGTTTTTTTTTTAATATTAACGCAAATTTGAGACAACATTTTAAGATACATGTGTTTTTGTTACGCCAAAATAATTTAATTAAAAATAATAATAATAATTTGGATCATTTTCTTTTATTAAACCTAGACCTTATCCTGGGAACATGGCAGATGCTATTGTGCACAGCTGGCCCCAAATCACATGAGGTGGCCTAAAAAATGTTACTCCTCTATGGATAAAAGCTTGTAATGAGTTGTATGAATGTGTTCCCTTCTTGGATAAGGGGAAGCTGCTGTGTATTATGTACAACAGCACGTGTTATGCGTCAATACGATATCATTTTAGTGTTTAAAATATTGTTTAGAAATTTTTCGACTAGCAATCAACTGTTCAGTAGTGTTTTGCGCGCTAAAACGACATCGTTAATGCACAACACGCATTAAGTGCACAATGCACAACAACCTTCCCAATTCGTCCTTTCTTGGGACTGAAATTTATTTTTACATTTTTATTCGTCTTTCTTTTTATCCCTGTTATATTGCGGAAATATATATTTTTTTTAAAAAAAAAGAAGAAAGAATACCTTGAAAAAAATAAGATTAGTAATAGCTATATTTGTTGATCGTATTTTTTAATAGCACATGAGCTGTCATTAATGAATAAGTAGAGTGAATTTTATTTTTATTTCACAACCGCGCTATGGAGAAAAGTAGGTGTTAAAGCATTCAATCGAGTGGATGCATGAGATAAGGAGTTGAGGCCGAGAAATGGAGGTAGTTCGTCCTTCCTTTCGATAGGTTGTCTTTCGTCCTAGTTCCACCTTATGATGTTCCAGAGTTGTTCTTTTTTTTTTGATAGGAAAAGGATAAATATTATTGAAGCATTAAAGATGTACATACAAAGAGTAAAGACAGGCCGGTTGGAAAGCTACCAACCGCCTGAGCCACCATTAACCCCTAATCAATTTTCAGCCAAGAGGAAGCAAAGTTTACAATGGGATTCAAGAAACATAGCCTATACCCGAACAATTCTCATACCAGCACCTTGAGGGCACCTGATTATATCTTGAACAGAATAGGGGCTTTCTTCTACCTTACATCTCGCCCATGTGGCTGCCCGAAGTTGAATGAGGGAGAAGACCCGATCACATTCCATGTCCTCGTTACGAAAGATACGGTTGTTCCTTGCTACCCAAATCGACCAGAGGGTCGCAGAGATAGAGGTGGACCACAAACATTTCCCAAGTCGGTCCAATCGCAGTCCGAGTTGCCCTATCAGCAGTAGATCGAGGGATGAAGGGACGACCCAGGTGACTTCCCACCACTGGAATAGACGAGTCCATAACTTCCAGGCGAAACTGCAATGGAGGAGAAGGTGGGCTACGGTTTCGTCTTCCCTATTGCAAATTTTGCAGGTAATCATACCCTCAACTGCTCGTAATATTCCTTTGCGGATCAGTATTGCATTTACCCCTATGGCATCCTGTATGGCACGCCAAACAAATAAATTCACCTTAGGCGGGTTTGCACTATTCCATGCCTTCATTAGTTTAGATTGGGCAGGGAACACCATTTCCTCCCATTTGGCATAAGCTGATGATACGGAGAAGATAGCCTCGTTGTTCCAGGACCAAGACATTGTGTCCGGATTAGGGTTAGAGAGTACCACATGGCGAATTCTCTGAATTAGTTCACTGAGTAACTCTCTCTCCCACACGAATAGGTTTCTTCTAAAATGGAGATTCCAGCATCCCTGATCAATCATGTTAGCAATTGTTTCTGATTGCTGAGTTGAAATAGAGTAGAGCCTTGGATACTCCTCCTGTAATCTTGATTCACCCAGCCAGGTGTGTTCCCAGAATTTTGTATGTGTTCCAGAGTTGACCTTAATCCTGAAACCTTTTTGAATTAAGACTGAGAATTCATCGGGTGGGCTTCCTTCCCCCAGAGAGCATATATTACGCCAGACCTGGGAAACTTGAGAATTCCGAGTTGGTTGTGTGATGGATGGTGCTTGACCGTTCGGGTATCTAATAATTAACTCTAATTTCTGTCCCAAGCGTAGGACAATCGACCGGTGTAGCACAATAAATCCGGAAGTACCGGAGTCGAACCACAGAGACGGTCTACGGTGTTTACTCAAATAATGCTAGTTCTTGGTTTGAAACTGGCTCTCAGGTAGCCACCCCTTGTTCAGATGATTTATTAATTAACTAAATTAACCTAATTAATCTTTCCTTTTCTTTAACTCTCGATTAAAACAAAGAGCACAGCCGTGGGTACTACAGTGCCCGCAACTAACCTAATCCACGTTCACTCGGGCCACAATCATTTAATTAATAGGTTTAAAAATATGGAAATCGTTCCTAACAAGTGCACAACACTTGTCACCGATTCCTGCGCGTAAGTGGAACGGGCGATGCCCGGGTTTTGTTTGCTAGAAAAAATTCCGTATTCAAAAACTGCGCATTAATTAAATTGATTCGGCACCGAGGTAAAATATGAATTAGTTTAGCCACGGAACACCTTGATCCCGCGGCCGCACCCTATACGACTACTCACTCATGATCGTATTAATTTCAGAAAACAAAGTAAACCTAGATCTAAACATGCTTAAAGGTTAAAATATAAAAACAATAGATAATGATACCGTAAATCGCAAGACGAGAATTGAACTTGATTGACAATCCGCTAAAACAATCTGAAAACTGGAAATCTGGAACAAAACGTGAATGTCGATTTCTGAATGAAGAACGGTAGCCGGAAACTTGAAGAACAAAATTTCAGTAAAAATTCGTAGCCCTAATCTCCATGTTAACAAGAGTATTTATATCCATCTTTCTAACCCTAATGAAACCCTAATCGCTATTAGGAAGTAACCCCTGGCGAATAGATAAAACGACGCCGCTTAGTGGCCTTGCTAAGCCACTCGGTAGCGCTACCATGAAAGTGGTGTAGCGCTACCGCTTCCCTTAAGTGCTTCGTTGAACGGCTGCTCCTTCTTTGACCGTTGACCTCTAACAATCCGGTAGCGCTACAGAGCTTTTGGTGTAGCGCTCTAAAACTTTCTGTTCATTTTTGGGACCTTTTTGTGCCTAATTTGAGCGCTCCAAGGAATTGGGGTAGCGCTCCCGATGGTTTTCGATCACTTCCATGCAAACTCCGCTCTCCTCCAACTCCTGATCGACGTGCATGTACTTCCAATATCGCAAAATTGCACCCAAATCCCTGAATTATCTGCAAAAAACGCTCAACACCCACAAATACCACGTGCACATATTAATCGGAAAATAAAGCTCAAAACGCACGTCTAACATGCTAAACCTCCCTACTTAGGCGCCTGATAAGCAAGCTTCCCACGCGCCTATCACATCCCCCAACTTGAGCGTTGCTAGTCCCTAGTAACGAACGAAACAAAACTAACAAAAACAAACACAACGACTCAATAAGGGATACGAGGGTTATGCAACTTGTACAAAATCAAATGACCAATTCAAATATCATCTCTTAATTACCCACAACTCGAACACATGCATGCCCTAACAAAAATTTGAATAAATCCAACCCTCAACAAAGTTTGAGATAAACTGCTTCCACGTGACACAGTATCACTTATACTCACTGAAACACTCTACATCCCATGTGAGGCGTCTGGCGATCAACGTGGAATGAAAAAAATCACCACGTGCCAGTCAAAACAACGCCGAAATATGTAATGGAAATTTACAGAACAAGATACCACACGTTCATAATTAAATATAACACATGCATGCAGGAGAGTCAACGACGTGTATCGGGTCAACTAAGGACTTCGTTAAGCTTATAATGACCGTGGTTAACAATATAAACGGAAAACATACAAGGGGTGACGGCCTATAGAAGCTCATGGTCAATCTACCCAGACTGGCCGTCACCAACACAGATAAACACAAAACGAATATCACATAACAACAACTAAAGTTCTCACCCACACAGACCAAAACAAAACAAATGAAGTTCGACACAACCACCGACCACACAGACGGTCAAACCACCGACATAAGACAAACACTTAAAACATCATAATTCCCAACAGCTTAGACATCACATAGAATAACAAACTATAAAAACTACACCACCAGTCCAACCCGTGTCCAACTCGTGCTCAATCATCATGACCTCCAAACTCAGCATCAGACTGCTCCTCCTCCTCTGGAGCATCCCCGAAATCATCACTCACCTCCAATTCCCCCCACTGCCTGGGCTGGAAAGGTCCGGGATTCTGCCCCGCAAGCCGTGCCTCCATGTGACGCTGTCTATCAAGCATATCTGTCTGGTCTCTAACCATCTGTGCTTGTCCCCTCTTCAGCTTCCGGTTACTCCTTGCCAAACCCGTCAAACACCCAAATATTTTCTCAAGCCAAGTTTTTATACTAGCACTAGGTGGCGGCGGAGTAAGCAACGACTCCTCAGCAACTCTCACTTGTGCTCTACTCCGAGTGAGGATGGAAGACTCCATGTCCTTAGGGTTCAATGGATCATTGCTAAGATACTTCCTAGCCAGAACAATTTTACTCCTCAAAATCTTGCTCACCAAGCACGGAAACGGCATCCTCAAAGAAGTGGGGGCATCTCTAAAGTCACACATTTGCCCGAATACAAACAGGGCCCAATCACACACCGTATCTTCACCCATAAATGCATAAATCAGGTTTCCCACAAACTTCTGAGGTGCACCCTCCTTACCCCTTGGATACAAATTATAGCAAACAACTTGGTTCATGAACCGACAATTCTGTTTGAGCCTACCGGGCCAATGTGGAATTCTAGCATTTCTCCGATCATCATATAAATAACCATTCACCTCATTATCATCAAACGCTGACTCCGGCCTAGGGTAATTTGTGGGCCCAGTAGGCCTCACATATCCCCATGCAAGGGCTATCTCTCGGGCATCAATAAACACTGGGGTATTGCCAATTTTGGAGACAATCCGTGCCTCCGGGGTCAAAAAGGAACCCGGCTCCGGAGCGGTCATATTCTTATAAAACTCTTCAACTAAAGCATTATTGAAACCGGGATTAGGTTCGAACCAGAAACTCATACCTTGATTCCGAATGGCTTGGAAAGGCGGGAAGTTCCCGGGCCACAAACCATCATCTATTATATGCCTCTCGTTCTTCACCCCCCTCTGCTTAATCGAGGCCTCCCATTTCGCCTGATTATCCCTCTCTATCTGATCACGGTCCCTACGCTTAGCCCGACCCGGTAGCATCTCCTCCACTCCACTCGAAGACCCCGCTACAGCCTTTCCTCTGCCAATGTGTTGCCTCTTAGATGCCATGACTTAAGGTTTTTTTTTTTGGGTTTTCTGATCTGGGCTAGTTGGTGGGTTAGAAGAAATTTGGTTTGGATATTATGGTAGAGGAGAGTGATAGGAATGATTCTGCGAATTTTGGTGGAGATTGGTGAAGATTTGGGGGAGTTATGGAAGTTGAAGGGTTAGGGGTTTAGGTGGTTATGGAGTTTGGGCGGAGGAAGAAGAAGAAGGATGGAGGAGAAGAAGAAAAAGTGGGGAAGAGAGAGAGAGAACCGGCCTTTTTTTTTTTTCTTCGCAGAAGGGACGGGAGCGCTACATCATTTTGGTGGTAGCGCTACCGACGTCATCATTTTATGGGTAGCGCTACATCATTTCAGGGGTAGCGCTACCGACGTTCTTTCCTTTTTTTTTTTTTTTTTTTTTTTTTTTTTTTAAATCGCAAGACGAAAATTTACTCTCTCTCTTAATTGAGAATTAGTGGGAACCAGAATTGGGTTTTTCAAAATAGGGGTTTGGAGTTTAAGGTTCAAAGTTAAAGGTTTTTCTAAAATCATGGCATCCACAAGTCAACTTACCAAATCTTCCTTGACCATAACGTTTCTGATTGAGGTCTTAAAGAATGCGCACAAAGCTGGACCACCGTACTGACACACCACCCAAACACCGGTTCTCTAAGTTTGACACAGGGACTGACACAAACTGGTTTAATATGGGATCAAAGGAACAATATTTAGTGGTCTAATCATGCAAAAATGGCCTTGTTTCATCCCCTAAACACGTCACCAACTCTCTCACATGCATATAAAACATTTAAATCATTCTTTGTGGTACAAACGCCTACTATTTTATGCGAATGCGGAAATTGAAGAACAATGAAACATGGGATGTTTTAGGGACATACTGTGCACAACGTGGAAACACCTACTCTAACTTGCTTATGGTGCAGAAGGTATTCAAACATGGATGTCGGATATATGCATGTGAAAAAGTTAAACAGGCAAACATCGAGACAAATTCAGCATGCTCATCTAACGCGTACAAACAAGCATAACAATCGTATCCCCAGACTCACAAACTAACCAATACTTTTAAACGTGTACAAAGTACACCCCTTCCCCCAACTTGAAATAAGCTCTGTCCTCAGAGCATAGAGATACAGAAAAGAGAATAAGAGGTAGGGACAGAATGAACCTGGGGTTGTTCAACTTTGATTTCATTTGTATTCAGCCGTAAAATGGATCTTGCTCGCATACTGTCCGGATAAGTGTCATGAAGCTAACGGACCTGTGACTGCATCACCCCACACTGGATGTTTTGTCTGAAACTTAATTGAAAATGATGCTTCCCACATCGTCATAGAGCAGGAGGCGGAAGGAGTATGGGTTATCCCAATAAAAATAGTAGGCCACATGATATAGTGAAAGTAAAGCACGAGAGCGACAACATGGTGGAGGTGGAATGGGATCGTTAAAATGGTAAACGTAAAGTAGAAATGCATGGTCAATAGTTGAGAAATCCCAATCCGGTATTTCCACAATGTCATATGCCCACAGAGTGGCGTAATACATGCGACCGTGATAATTTCCATTATTTGCGAAGAAAGCCGGAGGTGTCTCTTGGAGACAAGACATTAGTAGTGGTAAAAGCTGTCTGCGGGTAGCAAAAATTGTTGGCATAATGAATGTCAATTTGGTTTTTGGGTTGTTTTGGTTTATGAACCTAAAAAAAAAAACAAACATAACACAAAGAAAGTTAGAAAAAACAAAGCTCTCGATTTTCTTTTTAGTAATTGTGAAAATGTTTTTCTTTTTGATTTTTGAAACAATTAAAGACGACGAGAGAAAACAATTAAAAAGAAAACAAATTGCCCTTACTAACCGGAGCTGGGCACACGATCCTTATGGTAATAGCGGCGTGCGAAGCTATAAAACCCAAGTCAATGATGGGTACCTCTAGAAGTAGAGGCCGGGTCCAAACTCAATTAAGAGTATGGTACGCGTGAGCTACCCGTCAAAACCTAGCTAAAAACAACCTAAGTAACTGGGTCGTCCGAATACACAGGATCGACCAACTCCTCATCAGGTTCCCCCACTTCTAAAAACTCCAAAAACGGTTTCAGACGCTGCCCATTAACTTTGAACACATTGGCGTCCTTAGAATCACGGACATCAACTGAACCATTTGGATACACTTGCATCACTACATAGGGACCTTCCCAACGGGACCTCAACTTCCCGGGAAACAAATGGAGACGCGAATTATAGAGCAAAACTTTCTGACCAACTCTAAAGGTTTTGCGCTGAATATTCCTATCATGATACGCCTTAACCTTAGCCTTATAGATACTCGCATTCTCATACGCGTCATTCCTAAGCTCCTCAAGCTCACATAACTGCAATTTCCTATGCGCACCCACCATATCTAAACTCGAATTAATTTCCTGGAGGGCCCAATAGGCCTTCTTCTCTAACTCAACTGGTAGGTGGCAGGCCTTACCGAAAACGAGCCGATAGGGTGAAGCACCCAACACGGTCTTATAAGCAGTGCGATAGGCCCACAACGCATTATTCAACCTGGTGGACCAATCCTTCCTAGTCACACCTACAGTTTTCTCTAGAATCCTCTTAATCTCTCTATTTGCTAACTCGGCCTGCCCATTAGTTTGGGGATGGTATGAAGTGGATACCTTGTGAGTGACTCTATACTCCCCCATCAACTTTTCAAATGACCGACTCGTGAAGTGCGTGCCCTGATCAGAGATAATGGCGCGTGGCACGCCGAATCTCGACAATATGTTGGACTTAAGAAACTCGAGCACTACTCGCGACTCCATAGATTTAGTGGGTATCGCTTCCACCCACTTGGACACATAGTCCACCGCTACCAAAATGTACTCATAACCATGCGACATAGGTAAAGGACCCATAAAATCGATGCCCCAACAATCGAAAACCTCTAGCACAAGAATGGGTCGGAGGGGCATCTCCTGACGTGAAGACAATTTGCCAAGCTTTTGGCAACGGTCACATGACCTACAAAACGCATGAACAAGCTTAAACATATCCGGCCACCAAAAACCACACTGTAAAATCTTGGCGGTGGTTTTCTTCGCAGAGAAGTGACCACCACACGCCTCGCTATGACAGAACTCTATAATCCCCTTCTGGTCAGACTCGGGGACACACCTACGCACGATCTGGTCCGCACAGTACTTAAACAAATATGGGTCGTCGAATATATACTGTCGGACACTCCTCAAAAACCGTTGTTTCTCTTGGGTAGACCAATGGGAGGGGATCTGCCCTGTTACCAAATAGTTTGCAATATCGGCGTACCACGGGCATTCATTAATGGCGAACAACTGCTCATCCGGAAAAGAATCTCTAATGGGAAGATTTGAGGTGGGGTCCTCGAACTCCAGACGAGACAGGTGATCAGCCACTACATTCTCGACCCCCTTTTTATCCTTGATAATCAGGTGAAATTCTTGCAGCAGCAGAATCCACCGAATGAGGCGAGCTTTCGCGTCCTGCTTGGTCATTAAGTACTTGAGGGCCGCATGATCGGTGAAAACCGTGATCTGCGAACCTACAAGGTAGGATCGAAACTTATCAAGCGCAAACACCACCGCTAACAACTCCTTCTCGGTGGTGGTGTAATTCATCTGCGCTTCATTCAACGTCTTACTAGCGTAGTAGATTACACATGGGTCTTTTCCTCTCCTCTGCCCTAAAACAGCTCCGACTGCATAGTCAGAAGCATCACACATCAGCTCAAAGGGAAGACTCCAATCTGGGGACTGCACAATCGGCGAAGTTGTGAGACTCCGCTTTAACCTCTGGAATGCCCCCTCACAAGCATCGGACCACACAAACGGTGTGTCCTTTGCTAACAACTGACATAATGGTCGGGAGATAGCACTAAAGTCCTTAATGAACCGCCGATAGAAACCAGCGTGTCCCAGAAATGAACGCACATCCTTAACAGACTTAGGTATTGGGAGATTGCGAATTAAATCAATCTTTGCCTTGTCGACCTCAATACCCTTGGAGGACACAATGTGTCCCAACACAATTCCTTGGGTAACCATAAAGTGACACTTCTCCCAATTTAGCACCAAGTGCTTCTCCTCACACCTCTGTAAGACCTGACCTAAATTCTCGAGGCATCCATCGAATGAGTCCCCGAAGACCGAGAAGTCATCCATAAAAACCTCAACAATTTTCTCCACCATGTCACTAAAAATTCCCATCATGCACCTGGAAAAGGTACCAGGTGCATTGCACAACCCAAAGGGCATGCGACGGTAAGCATAGGTTCCATATGGACATGTGAAGGTGGTCTTTTCCTGGTCCTCTAATGCGACCTCGATCTGGTTATACCCCGAGTACCCATCCAAGAAACAATAAAAGGCACGACCAGCTACCCTTTCTAAAATCTGATCAATAAAGGGAAGAGGGAAGTGGTCTTTCCGGGTGCTCGCATTGAGCTTCCGGTAATCTATGCAAACTCTCCAACCTGTGGGAACTCGGGTCGGCACTAGAACTCCCTCATCATTTTTCACGACAGTCACTCCTGCCTTCTTAGGTACAACCTGAACCGGACTCACCCACTCACTATGGGCCACTGGGTATATAATACCCGCATCTAACAGCTTAAGCACCTCAGCCCGGACTACGTCTTTCATGTTGGGGTTCAGACGCCGCTGAGGTTGCCTGGAAGGTTTCACACTCTCTTCAAGAATAATGCGGTGTGTACACACCGTTGGGCTTATACCATGCAAGTCTGCTATGGTCCAGCCAATCGCGCCCATATGCTCTCTTAACAATTCTAGCAATTTCCTCTCTTGATCATCCTCGAGGGATGAGGAGATCACAACCGGATAGGTATCATTGCCTTTTAAAAAGGCATACTTAAGCGTGTCCGGTAGAGGTTTCAACTCTGGTTTAGGCGGCTGGACTGACGAAGGAAGAACCTTGAGCGGAGGGTCGCCCAAAAGCTCAAACATAGGGCCATGAGTGACCCTGCACACTTCTTCACACGACTCCTCAACATCTAGTAATTCTAACAAATTCACCACCTCTGCCGAGTCTAAAAATGATATTTCCTCGGAGGTAAGAGCAATCTCCAAGGGGTCCTTATACAGGACTGTATCAATATGCTCCTGGACCAATGTGTCAATCAGACACAACTCCTCAAACTCATCATCATCCTCACCTAATGTATCGACACTGAAAACATCCACCTCCATTCTCTCCACACCAACAGATAACTGGACCTTGCCAGTTTTGCAGTTCATTACCGCGTTGGAGGTGGCTAAGAAAGGACGCCCCAAAATGATGGGCGTCTTCTCTAAAGCCTCAAGACCGGGACTAATGTCTAAAACAATGAAATCAGCGGGGAACTGGAACTCCCCTACCCGGATTAAAACATCCTCTACCACTCCCTTGGGTACTCTAATACTCCGGTCAGCCAACTGTAGCGTGACTGGTGTCTCACAAAGGTCGCCTAGGTCCAATCTCAAGTATGCTGAATAGGGAAGCAAGTTCACACTCGCCCCCAAATCCAACAGTGCCTTGTCAAAATTCTGACCTGCTATAGCTATAGGGATGGTAGGACACCCTGGATCCTTGCACTTAGCAGGAATCTCAGTCTGCAAAATGGAGCTCACCTGCTCCGTCAGAACCACGTTGTTCTGACTCTTGCGCTTTGGTGTGCAAAGGTCCTTCAACACCTTAGCACACTGAGGGAAGGATTCAATTGCCTCCATCAGGGTGATGGGGAATTGAATCTTCTTTAGCATTTCAATCATCTTATGATTCATGGTCTGCTTAGGTTTCACTGCCAGTCTCTGGGGAAATGGAGCTACTGGTGCAGCTGGCGGTGTTGGAGTCATGGGGGCTGCAGCTGCAGGCACCACCACTTCAGGTGACTTCTCTACATCGACTACTTCCTCTCGAGGCACCTTAGCAGTATCAAAAATGACCTCAGGCTCAATAACTGGCTCCAATGGTGAAGCCTGTCTCTGTATTGGCTGAATGGTCTTATCAATAGTTTTTCCACTCCTCAGAACGGTGACTGCCTTAGCCTCTTCCTGATTTTGCCCTTGGGCATTGGAACCTGAATTTCCCACATAATGAGCACCTGCCTGACTACCCTGGGCCGGGAACCTACCCTTTTCCTGTTGCATTTGACTGATTACCGCAGTAAGTTGTGTCATTTGGGCTGTAAGGGCCCCAATTTGCTGCCTGGTGTCAGTCTGAAAAGTCAGCTGAGACTGCATTAGAGAATTCATAGAATCCTCAAATCGGGGTGGTGCAGTCTGCGCATAACCTGGGGGTGGACCACGAGTGGATGGGCCTCCCCCTCTGCCTTGCTGAGGCTGGTAGTTGTAAGGAAAAACTTGGCCTTGCGGAGGCCTTGGTGCTTGGGACTGATGGAACTGTTGTGGCTGAGGCGGTGCAAGGGGTTGCACTTGACCTCCACCTGCGGGTCTAGAGTCTGACCACCCAAAGTTAGGATGATCCCTCCACCCTTGATTATATGAATTCGAGTATGGGTCCCAATTCTTTACAGCATTAACCTCTTCCTGATTTATCTGACTCGCTCCCTTGGCAGCTAAAAATCCGGGGCACGCAGTAGCAATGTGCCCCCTACACTCACACCAAACACAAACCTCCTCTATACTGACTTCATGCACAGAACGGGTTTGCCTAACCTCTAATTCTTCTAACTTTTGTGCCATCTTCTCAACTTGGGTCTGGAGTCGCTGGTCTCGAATGGTAACGGGGATAACACTGGACCCAGGGGTTCCGGACCGCTCAAAATCAGAGGGTTCTAACGCCCTCTGCCTATCTGCTAAGTCATCTAAGAAATCCCAACCCTCGTCCGCAGTTTTGGACAAGAAGTCGTCCCCTTTACATGAATATTCGATATGCTGGATTGTTTCAGCGTTGAGACCCAAATGAAAGAATTCAACCAGCTGTATTTTCTCAAAACCAGGATGTGGCATCCTTAGGAGCAAATCTTTGAAGCGCTCCCATGCCTTAACGAAAGTCTCTTCTCTCCCCTGCCTAAACCCTTGGATCTGGCGCCTTAAGTTATTGGTCTTTGCCTCAGGAAAATATTTCCTGTAAAACGCATCACGCACATGTGCCCATGTGGTGAAGGACTGAGGCTTTTGCATTCGGAACCACCTAAGTGCGCCATCTTTTAGAGTTGCCTCAAACAGTTTGAGACAAGCATTATCATACTGAGTAGTAGACGCCAGGTTGCGCACTAACCCTTCAAAAGTCCGCACATGTTCGTACGGATCATCAGACTCTCTCCCATAGAAGTTAGGGAGGCTATTTAGGACACCCGGTTTAATGGTGAAGGCATTTCGTGCCTCCTGTGTTTCTCGAGGGAACACAATCGGCCCGTCAGGGGTGGACCTTTCGGGATTCAAGTGTTGCCTCAGAGATAGCGGCTGAATGACTCCCTGGTCTCCCATTTTAACAGATTCTGGTTCGGAGATTGACTCAAAAAGCGGATTATTAACACTAACCGACTCGAAAAGTAAATTTCTGTAGAGTCCACTGATGGGGATGGACACCGATTGACTCCCTGTTGACTCTGACGAGGAATTAGAAGACTCCGACTGACTCGACCTGTTCTCTATCTTAACCAAACGATTGGTGTGATCACGGTAATAAAGAGGAGCAGGTTTAAAAACAACTATCTTATTTTTACCTATGGTGACTCAACTTAAGAATTAACAAACCTAGACTAACACCGTTTGAACACACGTCACCGTCCCCGGCAACGGCGCCAAAAATGCTTGACCGTTCGGGTATCTAATAATTAACTCTAATTTCTGTCCCAAGCGTAGGACAATCGACCGGTGTAGCACAATAAATCCGGAAGTACCGGAGTCGAACCACAGAGACGGTCTACGGTGTTTACTCAAATAATGCTAGTTCTTGGTTTGAAACTGGCTCTCAGGTAGCCACCCCTTGTTCAGATGATTTATTAATTAACTAAATTAACCTAATTAATCTTTCCTTTTCTTTAACTCTCGATTAAAACAAAGAGCACAGCCGTGGGTACTACAGTGCCCGCAACTAACCTAATCCACGTTCACTCGGGCCACAATCATTTAATTAATAGGTTTAAAAATATGGAAATCGTTCCTAACAAGTGCACAACACTTGTCACCGATTCCTGCGCGTAAGTGGAACGGGCGATGCCCGGGTTTTGTTTGCTAGAAAAAATTCCGTATTCAAAAACTGCGCATTAATTAAATTGATTCGGCACCGAGGTAAAATATGAATTAGTTTAGCCACGGAACACCTTGATCCCGCGGCCGCACCCTATACGACTACTCACTCATGATCGTATTAATTTCAGAAAACAAAGTAAACCTAGATCTAAACATGCTTAAAGGTTAAAATATAAAAACAATAGATAATGATACCGTAAATCGCAAGACGAGAATTGAACTTGATTGACAATCCGCTAAAACAATCTGAAAACTGGAAATCTGGAACAAAACGTGAATGTCGATTTCTGAATGAAGAACGGTAGCCGGAAACTTGAAGAACAAAATTTCAGTAAAAATTCGTAGCCCTAATCTCCATGTTAACAAGAGTATTTATATCCATCTTTCTAACCCTAATGAAACCCTAATCGCTATTAGGAAGTAACCCCTGGCGAATAGATAAAACGACGCCGCTTAGTGGCCTTGCTAAGCCACTCGGTAGCGCTACCATGAAAGTGGTGTAGCGCTACCGCTTCCCTTAAGTGCTTCGTTGAACGGCTGCTCCTTCTTTGACCGTTGACCTCTAACAATCCGGTAGCGCTACAGAGCTTTTGGTGTAGCGCTCTAAAACTTTCTGTTCATTTTTGGGACCTTTTTGTGCCTAATTTGAGCGCTCCAAGGAATTGGGGTAGCGCTCCCGATGGTTTTCGATCACTTCCATGCAAACTCCGCTCTCCTCCAACTCCTGATCGACGTGCATGTACTTCCAATATCGCAAAATTGCACCCAAATCCCTGAATTATCTGCAAAAAACGCTCAACACCCACAAATACCACGTGCACATATTAATCGGAAAATAAAGCTCAAAACGCACGTCTAACATGCTAAACCTCCCTACTTAGGCGCCTGATAAGCAAGCTTCCCACGCGCCTATCAGATGGTATCCAGGAATAGAGGCTCATATGATATTTCTTCTTGATAACTCTGACCCAGAGTGAATTGGGTTCGCTACTGAATCTCCACCACCATTTAGATAACAAAGCAAGATTGTGAATCTTGAGTCTTCTGATGCCCAGCCCACCGTATTTCTTACTTTGGGAGATGTTATCCCACTTAACGTAATGAATCTTCCTTTTTCCTTCACCATCTCCCCAGAAAAAACCCCTTTGAAGTTTTTCTAGAGTCTTGACCACTGAGATTGGCATTTTATAGATAGACATCAGGAAAAGAGGTATCTGGGAGAGAGTTGATTTGATTAAAGTCAATCTCCCAGCCTGGGAGAGGATCTTTTTCTTCCAACCCGCCAGTTTGCCTCTGCACCTCTCTACTACCTTGGACCAGGCGGCCTTTTTCCTTAGGTTAGAACCTAGAGGCATGCCCAGATAATCAATAGGAAGCTTAACCCATTTGCACCCCAAGCTTGCTGCCCTGTTCTGACCTTCTGAGACAGAGGTGGTAATGGCTGATAAGGTAGATTTGTGAAAGTTTACCTTTAATCCAGAGATCATGTGGAAGCATCTCAGGATTCTTTTGATGTTTTGTAGCTCCGTTTCATCATTATTAGCGAAAATAAGAGTGTCGTCCGCAAACTGCATGTGGGTGAGATTCTCTCCATTCTGCCCCACTGTCAACCCTCTTACCAGACCTAGCTGCTTGGCTCTCAGAAATAAAATGTTGAGGGCTTCTACCACGATGTTAAATAAGAATGGAGAGAGGGGGTCGCCCTGCCTGAGTCCTCGAGAGGGTCTGAAAAAGTTGGAAGGAGATCCATTGACAAGAATGGAAATAGAGGTGGAGGAAATGCAGCCCATGATCCAGGAGATCCATTTGCTTTGAAATCCTAGATTTTTTAACATAGAGGATAGAAATTCCCAGTTTACACAATCAAAGGCCTTCTCGAAGTCTAACTTTAGGATAACCCCTTCACTTTTGGTTGATTTGCACCAATGAATGACTTCATTTGCAATTAGAATAGCATCCACTATTTGTCTTTCTCCCATAAACGCTGTCTGGGTTTCACCAATGATGTTAGGAAGGGTGGCCTTTAATCTGTTTGCTAGAACTTTAGCTAAGAGCTTATAGATGCACCCAATCAAACTGATGGGTCTGAAGTTCTGAAATTCACTAGCCCCCGGGATCTTAGGAATGAGAGTGATGAAAGTGGAGTTAAGACTTGGTAAAACCTTACCCTGGTTGTGAAACTCCTTAAAGAAATCCAAAACCTCCTCTTTCATAAATTTCCAGGCAGCCTTAATGAATTTGAAATTAAAGCCATCTGGTCCAGGGGCTTTAGAGCTGTTGCAGTCAAGAAGGGCAGCTTCGATTTCTTCTAATGAGAATTCCTTTTCCAGAGTTGTTCTTGGTCCCGGAAGTTCAAATGATTAAGTTGAGGGACCACGAGAGGTTCGAAACTCTTGGAGACTCATTGTCTATTCGGTAGTGACAACAGCGGTAACATATATAACATTCGAAATGTGATCATTATATGCTCACGATAAACGTCCTTGAGCAAGATTGAAGCCGACAGATAGGTAATCAGAGAATTTGGGTTATTTGGTAGTCTTAGAACGTCATTACTTAGCATCTCAGCCATGTTAATCATCGCATAAAGATTTAGAATTTGTGAGAGGTAAATTTGGAGCAGCCTCGTTGAAGGGTTTATACAATCAAATACTAAATTGACCAGCAAATTAGAGAGTCAACATTAACTGTCCGATACAAAAAGTTAAGGAGTGAGGAGGTGGGCATGGGACATCTTTGTCCGAAAACTCTTCATCCGACACTGAACATTCCTGGCAAAGAGTGTGCTGACCTATTAATTGCGCCAACCATCATGCTTTGGGACGACGTGTGTAGACAATGGTTGTGATGACTCAAACCAACTACTCCTACTTAAAATGATTGAATACACAGATTGGCCATATTTTGTAATGGTAATTATTCAAGGAGAATGCCAACCACTAGCAGTGTATATATATAATTAATAAGAAGTACATCGATATTTATAAATTATATATTAATATTTATAAAATATATATTTGTATTTGTATTTATTTAATATAATGTGTATATTATCCGTGGTCGGTAGTTAGCAACTCGTTATTGAATTATTGTCCAATTACTTCTTCCGTCCCATTTTCATAGTCTATTATTTCAATTTGAGATGTTCCAAAATGAAAGTTCACTTTCCAAAAATAACAACTGAAGTTTGGCTAAATTTCTTGTTTACCCATTTATTTAAATAAAACTTGTACTGTACACACCAATCAAATCAAGGGAATATTTGAAAAGAAAAATATTCTTATAGCAATTATTGTGTTCTCCTAAAAAGTTAAAATCCCAAAGAAGAACTATGAATTTGGGACGGAAGAAGTATTTTTTATTTTTATGTGAATTTTTTTATTTGTATCTATTTTTTGATGATTATTGGTTTGTCTCGACAATAAATTTTAGAAAAAACATACAATTCTGTCTAAAAGCAAATTTTTTTTTATATTTTTAGTTTTTGAATATAATTTTATATTTTTAGATTTATTTCGTCAACACGAATCAATAAACCACAAAAAAATAACGCAAAAATAACAAATGTAATTTTTTTTGAATAAAGACAAAAAAAATTAATCTACATAAGTAGCCCAAATAGAAATTTAATTTTGTTTCCGTTCAACAAAACACCATACTTTAAGTAAACTCTCTAAGCCCTGATTGGATCCAGTGTTAGGGGGCTAAACTAACACAGACCTTAGTTAAGGCTGACCACACACATAACCCAGGGATTGACAAAAAAAATTGAGTTGGAATAATTAGTCCACAGGCTATTTAACATAGCATACACCACTTTGGTTAGCCTTATTCCCTCTATGACTAACTAATATATGTTACACTGCCTTAACAAATGACTAAAAGGCCCACCCCCACCCCTTATACATATACTCATAATATCAATATAAATATACTTATTTTTAAAATATAACTAGCAAGAACCCGTGCTATGCACGGGAAGAATTGAATTATACTCTATTAACAAAATAGTAAAAATGTGTATAAATTGTTCACACCTTAAATAAAATAGTGAAAAAGTATAAATTATTTACAACATCAACCAAATATGATAACAAATTACAAATTATGTCTAAAAATTATGATAACAAATTAAAATCTCATAACTATGACGGCAATGCTAGTCCGCCTTGCATTGAAATTCCTACACATATAAGATGAAATGATAAATATAATCTTTAAGAAGATATCAATTACTAATAAATAAATTATATGAGAAAATAATAAGTGAGCTTTGACTTTTCATTTATTTCCATATGGATGGAGGTCAACAAAAGAAAGATAACGAATAACTATATTACCATTGACAATAAACGATTAAACAAATAAAAATTAAACAATAATAAAATTAGAATACATTAAATTGTTGAAGGATTATTGTCTAGAACACATAGTAGTAAAAAACAAATACGTACTGAGAACTTGTTACATCATGTAGAATTGACTTCAAGGAAACCTCGATAGATAACATTTTTCTTGTAGTTCCATGGCTAGACATCCTTATTTACAATCAATATCTTCGGACCTGATGACCTAGTAACACATGAGAGGACAACTTAAAGCTGACCCTTTACAAAATTTGTAATATTACGATTGCAATAAATATTCGCATAACACACACAAATCTAGAGAGAAAATATGTGTTAAATGTATCTAAAGAAAGTTAACGAATCAAAATAGATAAAAACTAAGAAAGTTAATAATCCAAAGAAAGTTAAGCAGAAATAGACTTTCTTGAACTTTGTTTATGGATACTTTCTTGATGGTTAAGATAAGAAGGGTAAAAACCTTTTAATGATACATTAATATTTAAACTTTGCAAATTTTAACATAAATAACTAATTTAATGATCCATTAGCTTTAATTTTTTTTGTCTTCACCAATTTAATTTAGTTGATAAGTAGTAACATAAATAACTATTTAATAATCTATTAATATTATAGATTCATCAAGCCAATAAAGGATATTAAAATTAATAACAAAATTATATTCTTAAAACTTTTTTGTCTTCATAGTTTTTCCATTATAGATTCATCAAAAGGAGTAAATCTAAAAAAATTGAGGCAAATTGAAATTCTTAAGACATAAATAAAAAGCTATACCTTAAATTATCAAGCAGTAAAAATTGAATACCTCCCAAACAAACGTTCTAACTCTTTGAGAATGTCGATTTTGCTTGAGCCTTCGAAAGTGATTGGAGAATAAAAAAATAATAAGAGAATGAGCAAGCTATACAACAAAATCAAGAAAGTCAAGATCAAGTCGTTTCATCAAATATTTTATATCAACTACGCGGGAAAAACAAAATCAATCACGATATTTATGATATAAAACATTTTTAATCAGATTAGCCACAACAAAAAACATGAAAGGATTTTATAGTTCAATTTTTTATTTAAAGTCTGTGGCGTGGCATGCAAATCTAGATAATTAATACAGCCATAACTTCTCATTTTATTTGTAGACAATGCATCTAGAAGAGTAGTAGAACTACCTTTAATTGTACATTCCACGTATTTTATAAAACTTCCTTGCATAACACAGAATTATCCCTTTCACTTTTTTTGTTTTTCTGGTCAATGTGAATAGCAGATGATCAATTTTTCAATGTATCTATTAAAATCCCTTGATAGTTGATATTGAAACAAACACAATAAGATTGAACACATTTCTTGTGAACAAATTCGACAATAGACTAACCTTGTGAGGTTGAGCCAGAATGACCCTCGTGTTATGTAATTCAAAGCCTTTGCAAGATGGTCAATGTTTGAGAGATAAAATAAAATTTAGAGTTAGAACATGACAAATCGGTAACTCAAGGAGATGTTCTAACATCTTGCAAACTTATTTCATGCCCCGAACTCCAAAGAACATATGACGCCCTTCCACTGTTGTTGATCTATTTTAGATTCTTGGGTTCCTTCTGTAGAGAAGACAGAGAAAAGTAATAAGGAAGTTGGGAGGATGAAAGCACAATTACCTCATTAATTTTTAGAAAAGTAATGAAGAAAAATGATCGGAGTAGGTCAATAATAAAAGGAAGGAAAATTCGGCCACGATTTTCTCCTTATTCTTAGGAAAGAGATGAAAAAAAGGAAAAAGGGAGGGATCTAGAGCATCAGTATAATAGAAGTATAAAATTTGGAATCCAAAGCATCTATACTAAGAGATACGTAAATTATAGGAAGTGATTCAAAATAATTCCATAAAGGAATCGAAGTTTTATTCCTTTTAGAAGATTAATAATTTTCTTTATGAGACGTGATTATCTAATTAGATAGAAACGTAAATAATGAAAAGGTGATTAGTACCGCTATAATCCAATGATTTCATTTATGATTTCCTTTTCCTTTTTATGCAATATATATTTCAATTCTAGAAATTCTCTTCTTGTTTTGTAGATGCCACGTGTCGCGCTCAGGGCAACTCTCACGAAAAGTCGCCCTGCAATAATATATAGTATAGATTATACATGACAATATTATAAATACCGTATCGTATCGTACCGGCCCGTACGTACCATCTTGAGATAAAAATGGTACGAAGTACCTCTAGTACCATATCATTCTCAATACTAACCCGTACCACCAAATACAGGCCGGTATCGAATTTTTTTTAAGAGTTCTAGAAAAAAATAATTTTTTTGGACTTTCTCTCTATAATGTGTATATATTGATAGTTGCGATAATTCCGATATGGTACCCGGTACATGACCACTGCTTTGAATCACTGCTTAGATTAAGCTCTTTTTGGTAATATTTTGAGCTAATTTCTCGCTGCTACTCTTAAAAACATATTTTAAACACATTGAACGGTTCGGATCATTAAAATTCAATTAAGAATGAAGAGTTTAGATATTGGTCTAATATTGATCTAAAAAAATGTTGGTCCCTTGTGCCTTCCCCATGTGTTATGGTCCCTTATTTTGGATTAAACCCTTTTTGGTAATATTCTAAAATAGTGTTGGTCTCTTATTTTGTTATAGTGCGGACTTCCTATTTTCTGACCAAATTTTGATGATCCGAATCGTTCAATGTGTTCAAAATATATTTTTAAGGGTACCCGCAAGAAATCGGCTCAAAATAATATCGAGAATAGTTTGATCTAAACAGTTTTTGATTAATGCTGACAGAAACAGTTTTATGAAAAATTGAATGGATCAAGCCTTTTCGAATATTATTTTAAGCTGATTTCTTGCAGGTACCCTTAAAAACATATTTTAAACACATTGAACGGTTCAGATCATCATAATTTGATCAAGAAATAAGAGGTCCACACCGTAGCAAAATAAGGGATCCCTAATTAGAAGCTCATTCATATATATATATATATATATATATATATTTATTTATATTTATATTTATATATGTATGTATGTATATACATACAGTCTCCTTCTAATGAGGGATTCCCTATTTTGCTAAAATGAGTATTTATTATTTTCTAGTTATATTTTGATGATTCGAACTGTTCAATATTTTTAAAACATATTTTTAAGGATATTCGCGAGAAATCGGCTCAAAATAATATCAGGAAGGGTTTGATTCTAGCCGCAATTTTTCATAAATACTGACAAGAATAACTTTATGAAAAATGGCTTCGATCAAACTCTTCCTGATAATATTTGAAGTTGATTTCTTACTTAAAAACATGTTTTAAACAGATTGAACGGTTTGAATCATCAAAATTTGATAAAAATGATAAATTCTCATTTTAGCAAAATAAAGGATCTCTTATTAGAAAGAGAATACACACACACACACACACACACACACACACACACACACATATAGTGAGCTTCTATTGAGGAATCCCTCATTTTGCTAAAATGAGGACTTCCCATTTTCGAATCAAATATTGACGATTGGAACCGTTCAATGTGTTTAAAACACGTTTTTAAGGGTATTCAAAAGAAATTGGCTTAAAATATTATCGGGAAAGGCTTGATCAAAGTAATTTTTTATAAAACTGTTCCTGTCAGTATTTATGGACAACTGCTTAGATCAAGTCCTTTCTGGTATTTTTTTGAGCCGATTTCTCACGGGTACCCTTAAAAACATGTTTTAAACACATTGAACAGTTCCGATCATCAATATTTGATCCAGAAATTGGAGGTCCTCATTTTAACAAAATGAGGGATCCCTCAATAGAAGCTTACTCTCTCTCTCTCTATATATATATATATAGACACACACACACACACGCACGCACACTCTTATAATATATTTATAACTATTATTTTATATATAAATATAAATTTTGAAATATTATATTAAAATACTTATGAAGAATAAAATTATCTTTTGATAGTTTAATACATTTTCTTCTTGCATAACACATCCAAAATAATATTCCATTCAATAACTAAGCTATTTCATACAATTATTTTAATACCTCATTCAATGGTTGAGTTATTTAAAACACTCTACTTAAACCCCAAATCCACATCAATATGGGTATATTATCTAATTTAACACATTTAACTATTTAACACATTCAAAACTAAAGTGTTATCCAATCGATCCATGTAGTCAAGGGTGGAGCCACCTTATAGGCAAGTGATGATTTTTTTTTACATGTAAAATTATAATTTAAATCATTTTAGCCACCTTAATATTTATAATCTAATTTATTTTTAAACCGGTTCAAAATATATCTCAGAATAACTTAAGGACCCGATTGGATGCCGCTTTATATACATACAAAATAAACACACGCTTATATATATACACTTATAATATAAATAATATATATATATATATATATATATATATATATATATAGAGAGAGAGAGAGAGAGAGAGAGAGAGAGAGAGAGAGACACACACACACATATATATACACGTATAATGTATACGGATAATATATAGTGTATATATATGTATTATATATATATATATGTTTATATGTATGTATTTATAAAATATACGTATGTTTATAAATACGTATTATATATTATATAAGTATATATGTATGTGTGTATAAATATTATCAGTATATATATATATATATATATATATAATAATAATAATATAATATACGTCTATTATATATACTTACATTATGTTTAATAAAGATAAGTGTGTATATAAAAGGGTGGGTATTTTGGTAATTAGTTAAGGCTAAGGCAATGCCTTAGTTAGCCTTAGGGGGGGGGTGAGGCTAATTAAGACATCAATGGGGGCTTTAATTAGCCCACGGGCTAACTAACACGCCTCAGAATTTTTTGCCAATCAACGGGTTAGAGGTGGGCCCAGCCTTAACTAAGGCTTGTGTTAACTAATGCACCACCTAAGGCCCCATCCAATCGGGCCCCAAATTCCTAAGTCCGTATTGTAGTGTTAACTTAGCCATCCGAAACCTTTCGATTGCTGGTTGTCTGGGCGAAATGCGTTTTGAGAGGTTAGCGCTAGTGTAGAAAAGAATTGAGCGGCAAAATGAGAAGTCCAAAATTGAACGGATGTTGGGAGTGTTAGTACTGTACTCTAGCGGCATCCAGCAATTTTACTAGACAGGGCGCACCATTGTTAATAAAGCTCACGTGCATGACACTCTCCCTCAAAAAACACAAAACAAAAAGGTTTCCTTTCAAACAGGTAACACTCCACCGCCCTTATGATCAATTGTTTGTTTGTTGGGACCTACACCTGCTGCACTCCAATGTCTGAAACAGAGACCTCTCAAATTACTGCATTTCATCAATCAATCAACACCTCCCACACCCTTGCATCGTAACTCTAAGGCTATGTTCGTTTGTGAGGGTTTTTGAGATAGTTTTAGAAACTGTTTCAGAAACTTATAAGTGTCTCAGAAACTGTTTCAGAAACTGTTTCTGAAACTTTTTCTTTTATAGAGAGAAAAAGTTGTCTGGGAGAATGTTTCTGAAACTGTTTCAGAAACTGTTTCAGAAACTGTTTGAGAGAAAATCTCTCAAACCTCACAAACGAACATAGCCTAAAACTCAGCTGCTTCTTTCTTTTTCTTTTTCTTTTTTATGCTAAAATTCATCTGCAAAATACTCCTTCCGTCCCGGTTTGTTTGTCCACTTTTTGACTTTTACATGTCCCAAAATGTTTGTCCATTTTTAAAGTTGACTTGTGAAAGTTACCTTAATGTCTTTTCTTTTTTTAAAAATCACACTTTGAAAAACGTTCACTCTCATTTAATGCTTAGAAAGTTAAGAGTATTTTTGAAAAGTTAAAACTTTTAAGAGTAATGATTATGTTCCCTTAATAAGTTGAAATTTCTAAAATGGACAAACAAATTGGGACGAAGGGAGTAACAAGAATTAATACATACTGTTAATTTTATTTTATTTTATTTTTCAATCGTCTCGATGAAAGACATACAAAAATATAAATATATATTAAAATAAAAATACCATAGAAAGGCTCAATTCACCTGATCTAAAAAATAATCTTTCTACATATGAATAAAATAAGAATAAAAATTCAAAATCATCATATTAGGAAATAAGAATAAAGGTGGGCGAAATTATTATTCAAAATAATTCTGAGATACACGGTCATATAATGAGTGTGGTAGGACCAGTGAATAATTTTTCGGACGGGAGGGGTAGTACCAAACCACACATGACATGTGCCGGTGCCTGCCAACAGTAAAAATCCTGGGGCACATGCACTTTTCTCGAACTTAGTAATCTAATGGAGTATTACTTTTATCATCAATCAGTCTCCGAGAATTACGTTGGAGTATTGACACCTCAAGGGTTGTTCAAACGTTTTTGATTTGATACCAAGGTGGATCTTGATTGGTGTAATTCACGGTTTTCTCTAGGGATGGCAATTTCGTCCGATCCGTTCGAATCCGCTTCGATCTCCGCTCCGAACGGAGCGAGGATTCGGAGTTTTTTTCGGAGATCGGGGCGGGTATGGATTTTTTTTTTAGAAAAAATCGGGGATCAGAGCGGATTTGGAGGTAAGTCTATCCCCGCTCCGCTCCGGTCCGAATCCGTTCTCCGATCCGTCTCCGATCCGCTCCGCTCCGTCTCCGATTCGCTCCGCTCCGCCTCCGATCCGCTCCGCTCCGTCCCCGAATATCCGGGGTAAAAAAAATTACAAGAATACTACAAATAATTGCTACTTACGTTAAAAAAAATTGGAGAAAAAGTATAAGAAAAGATATAGAATTAGTAAATCATAAATTAAAAAATTTATTAAAAGAATATTTTGGTAGCAAATAGAGAGAGACAATAAAAGAAATAAAAATGTCAAATGTTGATGAGTGTATGTCCGATGTTACAAGTGTTGATTGATCGGGTTATGGGTAAGAGTTTATGATTTTATATGCATCTCAATTGATTGTATTGATTATAGAGTGATAGATTTGTATTTTGTGTCACAGGTGGTACTTTCACTACTTTGGACTATGAAGCTTTTGGAAACTTTTGGACTATGTAGATTTGGAGACTTGGAGTTGAATTTTTTGTCGCAACAATTTATTAGATGTTCTTGTTGCCACTGCCCACTGGGCTGGCTAGTGTCTCTAGAATGTTAAGCTTATTTCAAACTTGGTTGTTAATTTGTCTAATTGACTACTGATGCTTATTTTGTGGTAGTTGACTGGTGCTTATTTTGTAAATCTGCTGTGAGGTTGATGATTTTGTGGTAGTTGACTGGTGCTTAGTTGACTGATGTTAAGCTCATGTGTTCTCTGGTGTTAACATTTTAAGGTTGATGATTTTGAATTGTGTTCACATCTTTCGGTGGTCTGTACATGCTGCGTATTCATGTGCTTGCTGGCTTGGTAATTCCATGTATTGTTGATGTTACTCTTGCCTTGATAGACGGGTCCAACATTTTGTCTTTGTCAATGTATTCCGGAATAACCGAGAGATACAATAAAAATTCGGATCTCCGAATCCCCGCGGGGATCTCCGAATCCCCATTTGGAGCGGGGATGGAGGACCAAAGTAGATCTCCGACGGGGATCGGGGCGGATTCGGGGATTGATAGAGGGTTCGGAGTTCGGAGTCGGAGGTAGCCACCTCCGCCTCCGATCCGCCCCGTTGCCATCACTAGTTTTCTCCCGTCATTCTCATTTGCTCTTACTCATATACAAACCTTAGGGCAGGCACCCTTCTTATGACCAAAAAAAATTTAAAAAGATTTAATTTTTCATAAATTTTTAAAGTGTTCAGTTATTAATAAAATAGTTACACTTACAAAATACGTTTCCTATCAGAACTTATTACTCTGAAAACATATCTCACCCAACATAGGTGTGAGGGTTGCGAATATCCTTCAGCCTGAATTCCTCTAATAGCCTATGCAAGGAATAGTCAATTAATGTCGACGAGTTGTTTTCAATCTGAGGGCACTCTGACGCTAAGTTAGAATACTCGAGAGATTAAAGCACGATAGTAATTGCATAGTAAATGATAGTGTACCTCATTTATAGCATATGATCTCCTAATTATAGGTTATCGAATGTTGTATTCGGTAATAGAATCTCTAGAGAATCTTTTCTTATTCATTGATCAATTCACAATCTTTCCATGAGAAATAATCTTTCAATCTTGGTGCATTCCTAAACTCAATGACTATCATACTTACACTTTCCTATTTGAGATCTATCACCATTCTAGAAGATTTTCACCACCTCGACCAAATGGCAAGTCAAAAGGTCGATAGTGGCAAAGTCCATGCCTGCTCCATAGTAAACCTATCCGGCACAACATCAACTGAAGCCCCATGTTGTCACGCCCTCAATTTTCCATAAAATAAATGTACATTCGGATATTAATTAAACCTCGCAAACATGCACCATTCCCAAAATAGTTATGCATAAAATGTCTATAAGGTTGATGAACATCCAAGTTTCCCAAAAATAGGCCATTACAAACCCAAAAGGCCATAGTAAGTATCTTGACATATAGGTGAGTTGTATTACATCTTTCTCAAAAATAGTTGGACTAAAGATGTTAATTAACTCTAATTAAACTTTTCTTCAAAAGATGCCACACGCCATGCATGCCATGCTCTACCAGCTAGGTCTCAGGAAGGATACCTGAAAAGAAAGACGGGGTGAGCCAAAAGCCCAGTAGGAAAGTTTTCACAAATGCTATATGAACGCTAAACATAATGGTACACACTCCATTTCCGGATATCAACATAACTACAGTGTACAAGGTGCGACAAGCAAGTAATAAGAGAGAAAAGAACCTTAAGATCCACTTCATTTATATACATAAGATACTCCATGAAGAGGAGTCGCTAACCTCATCCAGAGTCATTACGTTACCTCGAACGTGCCATCATGCCATTTCTAGCATACCCGAAGATGTCTAGTTCACTTCCTAGCATTCCCGGTAGGGAGTCTAGTACATTTCCTAGCATACCCGAAAGGGAATCTAGTTCTCTTCCTAGCATTCCCGGTAGGGAGTCTAGTACATTTCCTAGCATACCCGAAAGGGAATCTAGTTCTCTTCCTAGCATACCCGAACGGGAATCTAGTTCGGATGGGTGCCGCATTTGCATGAATTACTCGGATCTACTTTCAGGACCTATCATAGGTAGATCATTATATAACCATGCGTCATTCAAACATTCAATACGAGGGTCACAGGAATGCAAATTTGGAGGTTTACCTCAACCTTAGCATGTGTAATTGAGACCCAACATCGCATGAAACGTTCATAAACAATACGATTGAACGAGAAATCACGAATAAACGTCTAGATGCGAGACAACAACACTAGCACACAAAGAGAAATGCATAGGTAAAGTTTCTGGAATTTCCGTTCAGAAGCCCCAGGAGCGCTACACCGTATCACATGGAGCGCTACCTTTCATCTCAGAAGCCTCGGTATCGCTACACCTTAGGACATGTAGCGCTACCTTTCATCTCAGAAGCCTCGGTATCGCTACACCTTAGAACATGTAGCGCTACCTTTCATCTCAGAGGCCCCGGTATCGCTACACCTTAAAACCTGTAGCGCTACCCCTCGTTCGGACGCAGGTCGCGACACAACAGAAAACGCAGAAATCCGATTTATACCCAAATGCTCCAACATGAATCACACACCCACATGTATGTTTAGAACAAGCCATATACATATAGAATAGGTGAAAAATCCCCTACCTCAAGTTTGAAATGGTTGAAACAAAGCTTCCAAGGTTGACCTCCGGGTAACTTCACGCGCTCTAGCTTCGGATATCACTCGAGGATGGCGAAATGTGGGAGATTTTAGAACTATTTGGGTGATTTGGGTGTTGGATGGTGAAGCCCCAAGGCTAGGGTTTAGAGAGAAGGGAGAGGTTTGAGAGAAAGCCAAACTCTTCTTCTCTCTTGTGTTCCCAAATGAGCTCCCTCCCAAGCCTAAAATCTGATGGAGTATAATAAAAGGGGTCCAAAATGACCTCAATACCCTTCTTTGCATAAAATGTCCAAAACAAGCATTAAAGGTTAAACCCCTAACTTACCCGAACCAAAGTTTGTTTTTCTATGGCAATAAGACTTACTAATAAATGTTCCGAGCATGTGTCCAAAATGAAATAAAACAAATTAAATTTCGGGTCGTCACACATGTTGCTGACACAAAGCCAATTGAAGTTTCTGATGTTGTTGTACCGAATTGGATTGATGAGGCCCGTTCGGCAGTGCGTCGATCGAGCCCCACGCCTCTAACAGAACCCATATCCTCATGGCCTAGCCCAATTGCTTGCCCATAATCATGATTGGGTTGGCCTAATATTTCATCCCTTCACAATAACCCCTCAACCTAGTGTCGGCTTGGCTGACACAAATAGCTGAACAGATAAAGCTGCAATAGTTTGAACATGCGTCTCTTACTAACTAGGCATGTGTCAAACCGTCGTTTTGCCTCCTCACACGTCATTTCAGAAGCATTAATTGCTCTCCATGCCAGATCATTCCACTTATCGCCCATCAGACGACCCATACTTTGGGTTGCTTCGTTTTTTCGCGCACCATTTGACACTTCATATGAATGTATAAAAGGGGTGGACAATGGAAAGAGATCACTTTTTTCTCCTCTCTGCATTTTCTTTTCTCCTCTTCCTCTGTTACTCAAGAGCACTTGCCGATATCTTTAGGCTTTCCAGAATCTTTAATTTTTCAGGTAAATGCTTCCATTGTTCTTATGTTTGCTGCATTTTTATCACTAGGACTCTTTGATTTTGTTGAGCATTCCTCTAAAATGCTAGATTTTAGTTTTTCCAACACTATTCGTGTACGAACAGTGCCCTTGATACCGTCCCATTACCTTTTTCGATGAGTATGTCATGCCAGAAGAAAATTTTCGATGATCTTGTCCCATCACTCCAATATACACAGACTTTACCCCAAGGTATATGTGAAGGTATTTGGTTACAAAGACTGCTATCAAAATTAAAAATGCCTCTAGAACACCCCATGAAATTTTTTTTTGACAATCTAGCGGCAATTAGTATTGCAAAGAATCATGTTTATCATGATCGGACAAAGCACGTGGAGATAGATCAGCACTTCATCAAAGTAAAGATTGACGAAGGAGTTAGTTACACACCGACACATTGTCAAACAACTAATATTCTCACAAAAGCTCTCTGCAAATCAAACTTTGATGACTTGATGGAAAAATTAGGCATGACAAATATCTATAATCTGGCTTGAGGGGGAGTGTTAGAAATCAAGCCATAGTCCTCAGGGTATTCTTTACCATATTTAGTTTATTGTATTAGCGTTTTTAGCCATATCATATTCATTTTTATTTCTTTAGTCGGCAGGATTGGATTGTCTAATTTTTCAATCCCGCAATTACGTTCCTTTCTTATACTATTTCCTTAGTTGTAATGATTTTTGTTACTCCATCTCTCCCTATTGGAGGATCTTTTGTTTCCATTTGTAGCATAACACTGACTTATTCTCATATACACAATTATATAGATAGTTACCTTAATTTGTTTAGTAGGATTGATTTTAGTTGATTGTAATAGCATAATATCGTGGTTAACTTATTGGCACGATAAAGGGATATTTTTAAAGGGCTCATGTGAAAGAACTATAAAGGGCTCATGTCATTGAAGCTACTGCTTTCTAACCAAACGAAATGAACCATGACAAAAAGGAACGACAATGGATATCGTAATCAATTTCCACCTTGTGTACACTGTGGGAAGTCGAACCACAAGAAAGAATATTGTTACAAGGTGATTGGGTACCCACTAGACTAGCATAGACTAGGAAAGCAAAGCAGCAAACAGATTAGTTCGCAAGGAGATCGTAGCGGTGATCATCTGCGATCGCATGGAAATTAGTGGAACAACAACGTCATGTCACGTGTATCTTCGGGTGTTGCTTTTACCACAACTATGGATGGTGTTAGATCCCTAATTCTAGGTATGACAACTGAGCAACATTAGCAACTACTAACTTTGCTAGGTGGACATGGAGCTTCAACGGGTAATCCATAAGTGAACATGGCAACTTGCAATTTTTCAGGTAAGACAAAAAATGAATGGGTGGTTATATAGGGGCCATGAATCACGTTACCCACACTATGGACTCCTTATCAAATACAAAATCTTGACCTGGTATACCCCCAGTACAGAATCTTAATTGCAAAACAGTAGCAACCCATGATTTGGATCGAGTTGCTCTTGGAAAAAGATTGATTATTGAAAGTGTTCTTGGGGTTCCCAATTTTTGTTTCAATTTACCATCTGTTAGTAAACTGACACATGATTTCAATTGTGCGCTAACTTTTAGGTCAGGATGTTTTGTGATTTAGGACTTATACTCAAGGAGGCTGATTAGAATGGGTGTAAAGCGGAATGACCTTTACTACTTGGAGCCGACGAGAGGGGTGAAGGCATTGACAATAAGCCATTCACTTACTGTATGTTTGTGGCATCATCGCTTGGGGCACCTACCTTTGAATCACATCTCACTGGTTCCAAGTGTAGATCTTTCGTTTTATTGTAAGAGGACTCTCATTTGTAATGCTTGTTATAAGGCAAAACAAACATGATCACCTTTGCCTATTAGTATGAATAAGACTACGCATGCGTTTGATTTACTTCACTGTGATAGTTGGGGCCCATACAAAACAAATCATTTTCTGATTGTCTTTGTTTTCTAACGATAGTGGATGATTTCAATTGAGCAAGATGGGTCTTTTTCAGAAAAATACAAGTCACAAACCAGGATGTGTTCATTGCAAATTTTTAATTGGGTCCACACACAGTTTAATTCACGAGTTAAAATTATACGAACAGACAATGGATTGGAATTTACTCATGATGATTCAAAGACTCATTATTTGATCATGGCATGGAACATGAAACTAGCTGTATCGATAAAATGCAACATAATGGAGTTGTAGAGTGCAAGCATAGACATCTTCTTGAAGTCGCATGTGCATTACGCTTCCAAGCAAATCTTCCTATTGCATTTTGGGGTGAATGCACTTTTACTGCCGCATACTTGATCAACCACATGCCACTCTCGGCTCTACAAAATTGAACCCCGTATGATGTCTAACTTGGGAAGATTCCAACATATGATTACTTGTGAAGCTTTGGATGCTTTTGCTATGGACATGTGAATAAAAGGCCGCGTGACAAATTTGCTCCACATGCCAATCAGGCGTTTTTGTTAGATATCCTGGCGGACAAAAGGGATACAAAATCTATGATCTTAAAGACAAAATAATTTATGTTTCACGCGATGTTGACTTTTTGGAAGATGTGGTTCCCTTTGCCAATTCTCCAACAGCAGATATTGTTCAGCAAATTGATTTTGGTTAGACTAGTCCATTGGATAGTCCATTTACTTCTGCAGCACCCAATAACACCGACTTTGGACATGGTGAGTCGCCGACAGGTGTAGGATCAACTGATAACCCAATTGAGCCCGAGCTTGTGACAGTTGAGCCCACAATGCCAATTGAAGTGGCACATTCCCCAGCTGGGTTTGCATTAAGCAACGCAAGTATATTCTCGATATCTTAGCCGAGAGTGACCTCACAGGTTGCAAGCCGGCTTCATTTCCCGTGGAGCAACAACACAAACTTTCACTCGACTCCAATGAAATTTGTATTGACCCTGGGCAGTATCGTTACCTAATAGGTCGGTTACTTTATCTCACCATCACTTGTCCATACATCAACTATGTAGTGCATATTCTTAGCCAGTTCATGCAAGCACCACGAAAACCACATATTGATGCTGCTCATAAAGTGTTACGTTACCTCACAGGAACCCAGGGCAAGGTATCTTTCTTTCTTCAGATAGTTCATTGTCTTTGCAAGCATATTGTGATGCAGATTGGGCAGGCTGTCCGATGACACGTAGATCCCATCTCATGGCGATCTAAGAAACAAACAGTGGTTTCCCGTTCTTTTGCTGAAGCCAAATACCGAGCCATGGCCCCCACCACTAGCGAGATCATTTGGCTAATATGGCTCTTACCGGATCGTCAGGTGACATACAATTCTCTGATCTCCTTATTTTGTAACAATTCGGTTGCCATTCATATATATTGCAACTAACCCAAGTTTTTCACGAACAAACAAAGCACGTTGAAATAGATTGTCATTTTATTTGACATCACAATCAGTTACAGATTATTGCTCCGAGGTCAATTTCTTCCCTGAACCAATTGGCTGACACATTCACTAAAGCACTTGAACACAATTAGTTTCATCAATTGTTGATCAAGTTGCGCATTTCCACTCTTCGTACTCCAATTCGAGGGGTAGATTTGGAAGATTTTTTGTTTCCATTTGTAGCATACCATTGACTTTTTCTCATACACACAATTATAGGAATAGTTACCTTAGTTAATTTGTTTATTATGATTGATTTTGATTGATTGTAATAGCATAATGTTAGGATCTAGATTGATATACTAGTTGTATATATTGTTACATCCACCATTAGTAAACTTGAGCATTTGAGATATTTTCTTTTTACTCCCAATATAAGGAATGGTTGTATCATTCATAATACAAGACGAATTAATGAACAAATTGAGTTTGTGTTCCTCCATTCTTTTAGTCTTTAATTTCTTCAATGTCAAAGTAAGATTCCTGTAAAATCTTATATTTTTTGCAAGACATATTTTGAGAAAAAATAATCATAGTGAAAAAACTAAACACATGGTCTCACAACTTTCTTACTAACTGAATATATAAATAAAAAAATAGATATTCTCGTACTTATTTTTCTTTCCCGCCAACTCCACAGGACCGTATGAAATTTAGCATCATGTAAAAGTTTTACACGCCAACCATTCTCAAACTTTCGTCGCCCAACACTCTCCCTTATCGCATATATAATCAATGTATTCTGCGCTAGCAATAAATTTCTTTCATATCTGTTTTCTGGTGTATTTTTATACACAGTTATGTTCCATTTTTAAGTCTATTTTTTCCCCCTTCTCTATTAACACTTCACGATAAACAGCACAAGCATTACTGGGTTCACAATTAGCCAATTACTTAGCTTTTCCAAAGTTAATTTTATTCACAATTAGCCATGAAGTCAAAATAAAGAACTTTCCCATGGGTTTTCTTTTCTTGCCAACCCAATCATCAAATTTTGATTCTCTTGCAAAATTCGACCTTATTAGGTCATTATCACAACCACCGCGAAACGCCAGTAGATGTATTTTAAGGATGACGTTGAGTGTAGGTTGTTAAACGTGGACTCATTTGTTTAAATTTCGAGAATTACGGTGACAATGACTACTTAGGCAGAGGCAACTAATGGTGCTTAAGGTTCAAATTTGATGGGTTGTATGTGTATTGGTTGGGAATGGGATGTATGATGTGCTTAAAACCGATCCGGGGTTGCTTTAGCGCAGGGAGCATTCTACAAGGTGTTGTGCGGTCATACGGCCGTCCATCTTGACAACAGAAGGTTCAGATTCAAATCTAACTATTCTCGCCAATAAATACTGAATTGAATCTGAGTCATCCATTGCCGAGATGAATGGCCAGATGGCTGCACTACACCCTGTAACGTGCTCCCTGCCCTACAACATCCCTGGATCCGCTTAACCATGTCGTTTTAAGTCCAAAACAAAATTTTATTTTGTGTGCACAATTTGTTAACAAAATTCGTTTTAAAATTTGAAGTTCACAGTTATTTTGAAATATTCTTTTAAGTCAACGGTGAATTTTTAATTTTTTTTTGAAAATAAAATTCAGAGAACACAACTGAAAATGGTTCAAATGAGCAGCGTTGGTCATCTTTTAAAATGTGGCAGTTGCAAAATAGACATATTTTTGTGGTTTTCCTTTTACTTTTGTCATCGCCGCATTAAAGAAAATGACAAACACTACTCAAAACTTATTTTAAAATTTGGAGTTCGTAGTTAATTTTGAAATATTTTTTTAAGTCAATTGTAAATTTTTTAATTTTCTTTTGAAAATAAAATTCAAAGAACACAACCGAAAGGGGTTCAAATGAGCGGCGTTGGTTACTTTTTAAAATGTGGTAGTTGCAAAATATGCATATTTTTGTAATTTTCTTTTTACTTTTGTCATCGCCGCATCAAAGAAAATGACAAGCACTAATCATATGAATTTTTTTGGGTCGTGTTCTCTGAATTTTATATTCTATTTTTTTTTAAATTCACCATTAAATTAAAAGAAAATTTTGAAATTAATCGTAAACTTCAATTCTAAAATAAAATTTTGTTAACAGGTTGTGTGCACAAAACACACAAAATAGAGTTTTGTTTTAGGCTTAAAACGGCTTAGTATAAGCCCATCATATGTGTTCAAATATGCATGAAATTTGTGCTGATATACTGCAAATTCACACCAAGAATTGAAAGGAGTAGACTAGTATTAATATCATACTTTAGTTGTAGTGATCCAGCTATAAACCACCCTGTTTGTGTTAGGTTGTCGTGAGTTGGGGGTAGATTTGGTTGAGGATCAAATCATCAAATTTTGTTTGTTTTCTTTATGATAGCTACCAATAGCATCATCAACAAACCCCCCATGTTACGTACGTCTATTCATATTCAACCCCGAACCCGTCATTATGGGTTCAAAATACTCTCATGAGACCTGCTTTTATTTTATTTTGTTACAAGTTCTCTAAGCTCGGCCCAAGTTATTCAACCATGTCAAGTAAAAAAAAACATATACTACAATTGTCTAGATCGATTTAAAAATACTTTAATTAGATCTTAAGAAATTAATCTAGGGATTAATTAATATCTTACTTTAGATATGACGCTTAGTTTAGATATGACACTTGATGAGCATGGATGAAGTGAGAATTTGTAGAAAGCAATGTGACCACGGAGTATAAATAATAAGACATGACTGACCAATAGAAAGCATAAGAGAAAGAAAGATGCACAAAGGAAAGAAAACGGGCAACTGGATCGGGTTAAAGAGCTGAATAAGGAGATACAAACTCACTCATAAAGAAAGACGATAGGTAGATCTAGTGTAGTAGAGCCAAATACCTAAAGCTATTAAGAATTTAGTTGACTGTTGGTAATGTAAGGGTTGTGAATATTTTTCCGTTTGAATTGCTCCGATATATAGCTCGTGCAATGAACAACCAATTAGTGCCAATAAGTTATTTTCAACCTGAGGGCACTTCGATTGTCACGACCTGTCTTAAAAACACATGGTCGCGACCGGTCGATGGGGTTTAATCTATCAAGGCCTCAATTTATAAAACTGGTTTAGGAATTTCCGTAGTATCAGAGTGCGATATTAAAAAAAAAAAGTGTGGAATAACATAAAAAATACTCCCAAAGTGTTAGTGATAAACTAACCATTACATCATCAATAGTAGAATCCTCGGCTCGGCCACAGGCGGCTCGGCCAGGTATCAAAAGTACAAAAGCATAAGTCTGAAATAGAAAATACATTACTAACAACATGAAAATTTAATAACTTGGAAAAGATACACAAAATCACGCAGCGTCCTCAACTTCGAAAGCACCTGTAGTTGCAATCAACAACAACTCTTAAGCACTAGACTAGTGTGAATTTCGTTATAATAATGCTTATCGAATTTCAAGCAGAAAATGACTTTTCTTGTACGCGTGCAATTTAATATAATTTATAGTTCACAATTATGTTAAGTGATCTATTACATTTATGAAGAATCATAATTTTTTTTTCTTCTGAAGTCTAACTTCTCATTTCAGGTTCCAAGTGAATTTTCACTTCTAAGAACAATTTCCATTTAGGATAATATTTATTTTGTTCAACGGTCACCGAATATAGGGAGCTACCCTATCAGATATAAAATCGGCATGACGTCATCCGGCGGATCTATCGGTCGTCGATCCTTTAATCTTATTTCATTCACCTCGCCATATTTCTTATCCCTTGGCAATCAGGGCACCGTATGAACATTTAATCGATATTTCTCTCGATAATCTATAAAAATAAATCCGAATAGCATGGAAATATTATTTGTCAACCACATTTCTACTAAACATGTCAAGTTTGCAAACTTCTCAATTATGCCAATTTTCATAATTCGAGCAATTTTCATGATTTCGATAAATATCTCAATATTCCTTTACTTGATTTCCAATACGAATAACATGGATACTAAAGACATAAATTTTTACCAAAAAATGATAAATATGTATTTTTTTCCTAAAATCGGTAAATAAGGCATAACAAAACTCACCTCGATAGTTGTTTGCCCAAAAGCTCTCGTACTGCCCTACGCGTCACCGACTTTGGGATCTAGCAAAATGGTTATAGGATTTAGCATGATCGTAATCTAATTTATTTATTTTTTTTATAAAAACATTGCATATTCTGACGGTTTATTAGACTCGTGTTAAAAACGGTGTTTGATGTGTCTAAGGGTCACGTGGTCTAATTTTTTTCTAAGTGTTCGGCTAAGGTACTATTTTTAAGGGGTTAAGTGGCGAGTCTCGGTCAACCACTAAATTTCGGGTTGGGTCTAGAAATAGTTTGGTTCAAACGAAAGTTACCAGTAAAAATAATATATTTTTTGTTTCGAAACTCAAAAAAACTCATACGAGATCAACCCGAACCAATTCTACTAAGTTTGTGTCAAAACTGACCCGAACAAGGACTGCCCGAGTAGGATCTGCCCGAACCAGGGGCTGCCCGAGTAGAAACTGTCCGAACAGGGCTACCAAAATTGTCCGAACTAGGCCTACCAAAATTGCCCGAACCTGGGGCTTCCTGAACAGTGTCTGCCCGAGCAGGGACTGCCCGAACCAGGGCTTCCCGAATAGGGTCTGCTCGAACAAGGGCTGCCCGAACAAGGGGTTGTCCAAATTGCCCAAAACTGGATAGTTTACACTGTCTAGAAGCTGCGTTTAGACAGTTGAAAAATCAGATGCGTTCGACAGTGAGTTTCTCCCATTCCCGAGCCTTCCGAGCCTCTGGTCCAACATGCATGCGTGCTAAAATGTGTCTTCTACAACCCCTAATAAGTATTTTTTGTAGAAATATAGTAGAATAAAAATTCCAAGTGATTAAACAAGACTTACTACCGGTAAAACTGGGCAGTATACTTTTTCCCATTCAAATGGCCAAAATTTCGTATTTTTAAACATAACAACCTTGGGTTTGAACATATATGAGTAGTATGGTGTCTTAGCTACAAGTATTATCAAAAATCTCGATCCGAAACGAAACGAGATAAAAACAAAACGCATATAAACCAAGGTACGTAAAGTGGACGAGTGAAAGTCGGTACCTCCGGTCGCGTTTTGCTTCGAATTTGAGAGTCCTGAGCCCAACCACGAACTGACCCGAGTCTGACCCGAGCGCCCTCTAACTTCCTTTTGCTATGGTCTCCCCTCTCCCTCCCTCTCTAAAAAAACTAGAAAATTCTCAAATATGTAAAGTGCTAGTGTGCTTGTGAGGTGTGTGTACTTATAGTCCAAATGGATTTGCATGTGCTAAGTGTGTGCCGTGAGAGACAAAAAGAATAGTGAGGTTGCTTGGTTTGCTATCTTTGCTTTCATTTTGCATGCATTTTTATTGGCCTACACCTATTATACATGTGTTTTTAATTAATTTTCAAATGCATGCATGATTAAAATCTTAGTGTATAACATAAGTAAGCTTAAGAAAAATATATTCATGATGGCCTACACCCTCTCCTAGCCGTGTAAAAATTTAGGCGGGGCCGACTGTTCGGTACAAAATTTGATCAATTTCGATCGCGGACAAACCTCATTAAATCGATGTATATAAGTATATCTATCAATGCGATAAAAAATATTGTGAATTCGGTAATCTCGAGTGATCGGACATAATTTCTGTGTCTCTCGTTGGCTAAATTAATAACATCATCACATTACCAATATTTTCGTTAAAATTCAAATTAGACAAAATTTCTTTATTTACTTATTTATTATTTTTTTCCTTGAACTCTATAAAATTGATATCTATAAAACTAAAAAAAAATATTTCAAATTTCCAAATTAGTTAAATTGATTTAATTAACTCGGAGTTTCACATTCTCCCCACCTTGGGAAGTTTGGTCCCCAAACTGTCGTTGCTCTTAGGTCTGAATGATAGGTCTAATTATTCAAAAGATTAAACTTCAAAAATAATATCATAAGGATGTCATTAAACCTGAGTCGAAGAGGTGCGGGTACTTCTGTCTCGTATCGCTTTCCAACTCCCATGTGGCTTCTGCTGTGGTTTGATTCTCCCACAAGACTTTGACTAGCGGCACCCTTCTGTTCCTTAGCTGCTTGATTCTCTCACGGTAAGTGGAAGCATTAAACAAGTGTAGTAAATAAATAAAATGCTGACAATATTTCTTTTTAGTCAACTTCTATGACTTGTTTCTAAGTTTTCGACACACATGTCTGAGCAATGTTCACAAGTGACCAAAAATTCATTTCAAATTCCAATGTTTGGGACGAAAAAAGTGTTGCCTATAATCAAAATTTCCATTCCAAAGTGGTGTCATGATATTCCCAAACAATATGGTCCTGACCTATATGCTGACCTCGTATTCAATGCTAGTGTAGCCAAATATCGGTCCCTGCACCCCATGTTCGGAACTGTTATACTCCCAGCATTATGTCTCTCATATGTCGTGCCTTGATTTCAAAATATATATCTCCTCTCCTTCAACTATGTTTTGTTTTAAAAAAGATACGGCACAGCTTATGAACATAACCAGCTCAGATATAATTTAGCTTAATACATGAGACGTGACCAGTTCAGCTCCAAGACACAGCGTGGGGGTTATAGATATAGTTTGGCTCAAGTCCTATTTTGGCTAAAGATATTCTAACACGTCTCCCGAAAGAGTAAGTCAAAACTCGGGTTGCAATGCATAAGAGTTTTCTTCAAAATCTCAATTTTTGTTACAAGACTCGTGATTTTTATGACTAATGTCAAGAGCTCAAGTCTCACTTTTACTAACCGAAAAACGTTCCTTGTTGACTACATCTAAGTTTTGTTCAAACATATTGACACATTGATAGCATGATAATATGATGGTGATGCGAGTGTTAAGCAAGTGAATGTGCTAATTGTGCTAATGTCATGGATATGTATTTTAAACCAATAAGCATGATAACTATGGAATAGGATCTCAAGCACACAATTTCAGTTAATGCATAAAGTTTCACAAATGTTTCTAAATCCTATATGTTAACAAGATAATATGATAAAGTAAGTTATGGACACATAGACATAATAGCATGATTCCAACTTTACAATTAAACTCCTAGTATGGTAATCATTGAATATAATAACAACTTACTATAACATATGATACATAAAGGTTCAAAAAAAGATCTAAGTTTGGTTACGGGTGAAGTAGTCATTAAGTAAGCATTGAGACAATGCTACGTCATGATGAAAAAGTTTTAGATTTCTAAGTATAGAAAAAGTTAAATTTTCAAAGTTTTGATTTAGAAGATCAAAATTGGCGGCAATTATTTATTGAATTATTTTAAAGAATAATGGTATACTTACTTGGCTCAAAGACATAAGGTTAGGGTGAGTTCCGATCCATTCTATAGGAAGAAAAAATGTGATTTTTCATTTTCGTACTAAAAAGAGGGGGAGGGAGGGGAGGGGAGGGGAGGGGGGGGACGACATTTTGATACAGATAGAATTTTAATTTTCTCTAAATGCCATTGTTTCCAAATAGGAGGTACTTTCTTATTTACATTAAATAAAAAATAAGTATACTATCATAGAACATCTCCTAGTTCAACTGGCTTGAGACAGAAACTAATCTACAAACTGCACAATAGGTGCACCGATGCAAGGGTTTCAGAGACACCGATGCTATGTCAATCCATAAGGAACTATTGAGATATAGAGAGGGTAAGACACCAATACACTAAAAGTAAGACACCGGTGCCCAATCAGATCATAGGGCCATATAGAAGTACTGCAAGGGGGAGGCACCAGTGCACTATGGTTCTACTACAGTGTAAAAAAGGGATAAAGTGTGGGCACCGGTGCAACGGTTTTAGAGGCACCGGTGCATCGATCATCTTTTTCAAAATACAATTTTGAATTTCATTTTCATAAAGCTCCATGGAGTTAAGTGTAAGAACCCGGAAAATTTTGAACATTTTTTTTAATGAAATAAAATAAATAAATTAAATTTATATTTGGGGATATTCGATCGATTGGTTAATGTGTATTTCACAATTTTAGTAATAAGACCCGAGCTCGGGGTCTTTGGTTTTATTTCGCGTGAGTTACATACGTGATGTTTTACGTGGGGGCCTTTGGGTGCCCTAAATAATCAGATTTTGGGGCAAAGGGGTGGCAAGAACACATATTTTCCTCTCTCCCTCTCTCTCTCCACCATATCTCCACCTTCTCTCTACCACCATCATCAAATCACCCCATCATTTTTGAATTTCTTCGACATAGAAGAAGCTTGGATCATGCTTGACATGGAATCGAAGACGGATCGCAATTTGGAGCTCGGGAAGGAAAGATCCGAAGCTTGGAACCTAGGGCTTCTACCTCTTCGCCAAATCTTTTGATTCAAAACTTAAGGTAGGGATGTTTCACCCTTGTTATGTGTATATTCATGGTATTGGTAATTGAATTCGTGTTTAGATTGGGTATTGTTGCGTTTTTGACCGATTTGGACGAGTTGCGAACTGTCTGTGCGAAACCAGAGATCGACCAAGTCGCTTGAGCGACTTTGGCGTCGCTTGAGCGACCTTGCTTTTATGGAAGTCACTCCAGTGACTTGTCCAGCGACCATCCAGCGACCTTCACTGATTTTTGGCGTGTCCAGCGACTTTTTAGCCGCTCCAGCGACTTGTTGGGCGACTTTGACTGACGATTTTCACCTTAATTTGAGATTATGGACGTTTAAGAATACTTTCACTCATACATGTGGTATGTGGGACGTTTGACACAAGCGCGCTTTTAACGTGGCAATAAATTTCGTAGGGCTCGATGACGTTGAAATTATATCCTTACGCCTTTACTTATATTTTCGTTTTTCTTTCACTGTGAGATTAAATTGTGATTGGCGTGATATGTGAATGGCCGGCAAAGTGTCAAATTGTGAATTTTTATATTGCATTGACATGATGCGATTTTTAGCCTCCGACTGGAGATGTGCTAGTTATGTGATGTCTAGCCTCCGACGGGAGATATGCTAGTTATATAAAAGGTCTAGCCTCCGATGGGAGATGTACTAGTATGTTTGAATATTATCTAGCCACCAAAGGGTGATGTGCTAGTTGGAATATGATAGCTGAGTCGATATGAGAACCGCGAATTGACCAAAATGGTTGACATACAATACCGCGTTCTAGACTAATGGATTATTTGTCATCCGCATGTTGTTATAAATTGTTCATGAATCATGCCATATCATTACATATTCATATAATATTGGTGTAGATATCTCTACTGGGCTTTTAGCTCACTCCTTCATTCTTTCAGGTACAGTTTCGGAGACTTGACATAGACTGTATGGATGCATGGTGGTGCATGTTTTGAGAAAACTTTCATACTAAGAGTTACATAGCATCTTTAGAACTATTTTTGAAAGATGTAAACTAACTCCTCCTTTTGTACCTTCTTTCGTAATTAGAAGTAAATGGTATTGTACTTGTTCAAACTTATATTTTGGGATGATAGGCCGGGAGTGCCACCCATGAATTGTAATATTTGAAACACTTTATCAATGATGGATTATGGAAATTGTATTTTGGGAAATTGTGAGGTTTTAAAATGGTAAATAGGGTTGTGCCATATGTTTGAAAACGAGGGCGTGACATTAGGACTTGATCAAAATACAAATTTAAGACTAGAGAGAGTTCTATTTACCTTGGAATAAAAAAGAATGGAGCTTGAGTTGAAGGAATACGGCTAGAATTGGAGGATTTGAAACTCCAAAAAGGAGCGTCTAAAACTCTCTACAGTGGATTTTCTTATCAGCAATGGCAGCTTCCAACACGACTCCCGATCTCTGAAATTTTGTGGGTGGGGGGAAGGAGATGTATATGGTTGGAGTATATGTAGAAGAGGTTGAATGTGAAGTCCCTTGATTGCAAGGATAGCCATTGGTGATCTTTGATTGTGTTTGAAAAGAATCTGCAGAATTTGCGAAGGAGGCTGGTGGTTTTAAGGTAACCCATGGATAGAAGAAGGTTTTGCGTTGAGTAGGGGCCAAAAGAGTGAAGAGAATTACAAAAAGGTTATTCTTCTGCCATAGCCATGTGAAGGATATAAACCTAAGATATGGACGTATGATTTTAGGGAGATAACATGTGGGGAAAATGATGATAAAAAGAAAAATGATTCCATGTGATGATAAAAAGAAAAAAGAAAACATGGCTGATTTTATGGGTTATGGGTCAAACCAATTGGGTTTGGATCTTAGACTGGGAAAAATAAATTGGACTTGGGCAAAGTTTCATATAAAAAATAAGATTGGACTCAGACTTAGATGGGTTAGGCCAAAAGTTTGGGTCAAGACCCAAAGCTACACAAATCAAAACAAATCTAATAAAATTATGTGCATATAAGATTTAAAATGTGATTAACATGAATATGCATAATAATTTATTGAAATTGAAAATAAAAATCTTAATTTTTCTTTTATTGATTAAATTTTTAGGGTCTTTACATATTATGCCTTAGTGAGTTTTTACTCACTGGCCCGTCACTATCCCATCCTACGTCGGGATGAGTCGTGATAATTACTTATACCTTTAAATATGAGTTTCACAACAAAAACAAACCTATCACAATGAAGAACAAAAGAAAGGAAACTTACACTCAAAAGCAAATCAATCTTGTAAATGCCAGAAATCAAACGTGGAAACAAGAATAAACCCTAACTATGCTACAAAATTATGCTGGAAAATAAATTTAAGATACCTAAGAGTTGACCCCTAACTCTAATTTATAAGAAATACAACCTAAAAGAGTTCTAAATAAATTAGGAAACAAAATATGTTGGCCACTCTAGATTCTACTGGTAGTGTACCGATAAAAATGACTTTGATCCGTGTTCTACCGGTAAAAAATAGTTTTGCCTCATTTTTGCTGCCAACTTCCTTCTTCCAGGCTTCCTCTCCCATTCCGAACTTCCATCACTTCATTCTTGGACTTCTAATGACTTTATAACTCTCCCCCGGGTCTCAGAACTTCATGAAAACACTCAGGTGTGCTTGCTTGCTCAAAATAACTTGAGAAAACAGAACTTTTCATGCAATATTTGATTATATCATGGGAATTATAAGTCATGCACGCGTACCAAAATAAATACATTAAGCCACATAATTATGCATTATAATGCCTCGACAGTAGTCTCTCTTCTTTTTCTTTTTTTTCTCAATTCAAGACAAAATGGGGTATAATAACTATTAGGTGCTACCAAGGCTCCATTTGGCTTCTTGTTTTCATTTGACTTATTTTTTGTCTTTATTCAAATTTTTTTTGTATTTGTTATTTTTATGTCATTTTTTCGTGGATTATTGGTTCGTATCGACGAAAGGAATCTAAAAAGTATAAAATTATGTCCAAAAGTTAAAAAAAAGTCACTAAAGACGAAAATAAGTCAAAATAAGCACTTTTTTTTGCTTATTTTTTTGTCTTTTCTGAACTTTTTTCAAATGTAGCCGATGATTGAGAACTTTTCTGAAAGCTCTTGTCGAGACGAACCAATAATCATCAAAAAATTGATGAAAAATAAAAAATTAAAAAAAAATTCAAATAAGGACAAAAAACTAAACAGTGAATAATCCAATAATAACCACAGCCCAAATGGACCCCAACTCATGTTGTTCCACAAGTTTTGGTATCTTGTTTTTTATGAGTGTAGTTTTGGCAGGCGTGTATTGACTTGTGCATCAAAATTGCTTTGCGACTCTCAAATTATGTGAAGATTAGTTTGTTGTTAGTAGAGTTGATTTTGTCTCAGAATTATCAAAAGAGGAGATTGTTAGTTTTACGGTTTGTAATTGGCAATACCGTGACAATTTCTTTGTGGATTGAAATCAAAATTATCATTATTTAAATAGGTTTGATTTTGATGTAAAATACTTAGTTGAGGTCTTGAGGTACATTGCAGAACATCTTCGTTTTACACAATTGATCGCAACAAGAAGAGCAGTTACAATTGCACATGTCTAAGAATTTTGATCATACGTTTTGACTCCATTATCCAATTGAGGTGTAAGTTTGCAAGGATAACTCAAAGGGCTACAACTTTGTCGGAAGTAAAAAAAATTCCAAGTCAAACAATTACTAGGTCAAAACAGGCCTACAAGTCTAATATGTTGATGTTGTTGTCACGTTCTAGAGGTCGCTCGAGCGAGATCGAGATCGCCCGAGCAAGCTATAGATGCTTTTTTTTCTCTACACTCCTTATTCAAGATCCAGAGAAGGACCACAAGTCGCTCTAGTGAGCTCAAGACGCTTTTTAGTTTGCAAGAACTTTTTTAAGTTCGTGAAACAAAACCAGAGAGAGTAAGAAGGCCAGCTAAACGAGTTTAGAGGTCGCTCGAGCGAAATACCAATGTAAAGATCACTATAAATATATGCACCACATGTTCCAAACATGCAAAAGGGTGCAACTAGAACATCCTAGAGAGCGAAAAAGCATTGTGAGATCAAATCTTGCACTTTAGGGGTGACTGAGAGATATCAAAGGAGTTATTAAGATCAAGGTTCTTATTTAAACTCTCTCAAGACTGTTCATTTATTTTCGACATCATAAGGAGTTCTTTGAAATAGTCCAAAGGTGATTGGAAGTTGATCTAAGGAGGAGTCTTACGTACAGATATGAGATTCGAGGAGTTTAATCTTGAAAAATTATCTATTGAAGTAGTTCATGAGAATTCGGCAAAGAGCATTTAAACTAAGATTGAGGAGTCATGTGTTAGTTGTGTGAAACTCTTTGTATCCACTATTTGCATATAGTGTCTCCTTCCCTTCCATAATTTTTTCCTACCTTAAGATTTTTCTCACGTGTCTGTGTGTTGTGTTATGTTTATGTAGATGGGTGGATTTTCTCAATCAGGACGGAAAACTAGAAACTCACTATCTAGTCGAAACAATGCTCTCAATTTGGGTGGACCTGTGATCTGCAAAATAATAAACCGTCAAAGAGCCCTCTGCTGCTGTGGCAGGAAGACACTCCGATGATTAAGTCAGGCAAAAGCTCACAGGATGAATAATAACTCAAGCCAATATTCTCTATTAGCAAGCGAAATTATGCACTAGTTAGAACATACCTTGTTTTGTTGATCTGGAGCTTTATTTATAGACTTTTCTCTTTAATCCCAATTCTCTTAGGATTCTAATTGGAGTGAAGTGCCTTCTGATTAGCCACTAATGAGATAACTCTCTATCAAGTAGTTATCTTCTATCATTAGAGTTTCATTCAATTAATACTTCTCATATTAATTAAATTGGCCGTGGATTTCTCATCCATATCTGTTTGAACTCTATCCCGACTTATTCGGGATTCTGTCTTATCTCGGAGCAATGGTTGCTCGTCGCCTTTCTCGGGCCATAGGTAGTTCAGGCCGACTCTATATGGTCGGCAAGACGTGGATCCGCCTTTCTCAGGTCGGCTTTGCTTAATACTTGGTTCTGTTGTTCTGCATGTATGGTCAACACTTCTCATGTCGGCCATACCCTCATGTGATCGGCACGTGCCTCTGGACGTACTTCTGTCCTTGGCCAAACTCATTATTTACTTGGGGGGGGGGGGGGGGGAATAAACGTATTTTGCTAATTACGTTTTTACCGTCGTCAATTGCCCCCTAGCTTCGGCTGCTTTGTATTCACTTAGCGGAGTAGTCGAGGCTATACAGGATATAATCATTCTGACTCTACCTATTCTCGGGCGGAAGGTTTCTCAACCGCCATTTGCGAATCTGCAGCATCGCATTAAAGCCTGATGTGACGTCGTGGCAGGCTTTATTTCCTTGGGACCACGCGTTCCCTGCGCGTGCCAAAAATTCGAACAGTCCGACCGTTTGGGAGTACTTAAGGCCAAACGTGTACGGTTTCTTCCTTATCTCCTTTCCATTCTTCCACTGTGTCTTTCTCTTTTGACTTTTTCCACCGTCGCTCTGTCACTGATAGACCTCCGTTCGTCGAGCTATGTAAGTCGCCTCGCGAAAAACCCCTACGTTCTTTCTTTTTCTGTCCATCCGTCTCTTTCCCCCTCCTCTAATGGGGATTTTTAAATAGTTAGTAGATACGCCAGAAAAAATGGTGGAATTTCGGCGGCGATACAATATCCCTTATGATGTTGCTGTCGAACTTAACAACCCCACCACTCCTCGTGATGGGAACGACCCTGACACCCTTCACGTCCCTTTGATGGCGATTACTGAGGGTGAAGTTCAGTTCCCACTCAATCGCCTTCTTTGTGAAGTGTTGTGTTGGTATCGGCTGCATCCCATGCAAATTTCCATAAACACATATAGGATTATTCACAGTATAGTTGAACATAATAGGATAAACAACACAGACTTAGGCCTTCGGGAAATTCGATTTTACTACGATATGGTCAGAAAAGGCTCGGATGCCTACTATCTGAAGAACTGACCTCATGTCGAATGGATCGTCACTTATCTGACAGATTCCAACTGAGGCAATGACGATGACTTCCTCATCGTCACTGGTAACTGGGAGATTGGTCGCGATGAGCCAGAACGCCCTAAGTTCCACATCCCCATCCGATTTGGTGTCATCCGTTAGTGTCTCGACCTTGTTCTTTTCTTCTATGTTTTCTTCCTTAGCTTTTGACTGTGTTTAATGTTGCTTGTGTGTTTTCCTTCTTTTTTGCAGCTGTGAACACCAACAAGAACCGAATCAAGAGACTGATAAAGCTTGACGACGTGAAAAAGGTTGTTCGGTACAAGGGATCCTTCGGCCGGAGCTGGCCCGATCACCCGAAGTGCTTCTGAAGTACGCTGCAAGCTACAGGGGGTATATCAAGAATTCTATCCCCGACGCCACAGTTGTTGCTGCCGATCTTCCTGGAGATTTTCCCGAAGGCGTGCCGCTCTTTGAGTCTCAGCGACCCAATCCGGTAACAATAGCAACTGTCGAGGGCATCCCTATCTCGTCCACCTCATCGGGTGCCGAACATTCATCCCTCGAATCGCCGTGCAACTGGAATTCGGAGGACGACCAAGAAATTGATCAGGATCTGATGGCTCACGATCCAAATGTTCCCAACCTCCGTGAGATGATGCGGAAGAAGAAACAGCCAGATGCTGGCCCGAGCTCGAAGACAAAGGAGCCAACCACAGCCTCCGAGGAAACGTCTGTCGAGGCCTATGTTCCTCTTCTGCCGAGGAGGAGGCCCAGGGATCCCCCTCAAGACCACCTTTCTGAATCTTCCAAGGCGAAGAAGGCCAAATCAGTAGAGAAGGCCAAAGCGGTGGAGAAGGCCGCCCCGTGGCGTCCTTCTTTGTTGGTGAATGGGGCTGATCCCCTTACCGTTGCCGACTCGGCGGCGGATCTGGATGTAATGCAGACCCTTACGGGTATGCTGATGCTGCCAAAGGATGTGGAGCCGTACAAAGGCACCGACCTCCCGACTCTGTTGCGCTCCGTGATGGCCCACGAAGTCTTCGTAAGTGTTCTTGAACAACTGTTATCAGTTCTTTTGGTTTATGCCATTCTGATGATGTTTTTGTTTCCTCTTTGTTGTAGGCGGCGCAAAAGACCTTGATGTGCCTAAGCCAGTGTTAGGATCTGGAAGCCCGATACAACACCATCGATATGGAGTTAAAAGACTGGAAGGCCAGGTGCACTAAAGCCCAGGAGGACTTGGCCGCAGCCAAAAAGAGAGCTCGTGAAGTCGAGCTGAGGGCTGATACGATTCAGTATCAGCTGGGCGCAGAAAGAGGCAAGAATGCCGAGTTGGAGGAACAAACGGCCGAGCTCAAGGCACGGCATGATTCCGAACTGAAGCGCCTTTAGGAGGAATCCTATGGGAAGGGTATGTCGGATGCCGCCGCCGACTTCCTTGAGAACCAGATGCCTGAAATCCAAGCTGATTTCATCGGGATGGGCTGGAAGGCCGCTCTGGAGGCCTGCAATGTTCCAAAGGACTCCTTCCTGTTCACCACGATTCCGACTGCTGCCGACCTGGAAAATGAGGAGTCCAAAGCCGAAGCAGCAGAAAAGAATGCTGATCCTGCCGATGCTGCTGGTACGTCGGTCCCGATCACGGATTCCGAGGAAGAGAAGGAGCGAGCCGACACTAAAGTAGTTCAGGCAGCTGATGTCGCGCCTTAGGATTTTTTCTTTTCTTTGTACTCCTGTTTTGTTTAATGTTTTTGCAACTTGCATCCTGAATGTAACCTGACTTTTAAGTGAATGAATACACTTTGGTTGCTGTTATCTTGCTTTTGTGTGTGTTGGGTTTATCTCTGAGTTGTGAACCTTCGTCTGGTTGTTTAACCTGTAGTTAGGTTTGGACACATACTTTTTGCAAGTATGTTCTTGTCTTCAAGCTTTTCTCAAGTGTCAAACTTTTCTCAAGTTTGTTCGGCTTGTTTAACCCGTAGTTAGGTTTAAACACATACCTTTCTCGAATATGTTCTGGAGTTCAAACTTTTCTCAAGTGTTGAACTTTCTCAAACTTTTCGCAAGTTTGTTCGGCTGGTTTAACCTGTAGTCAGGCGTAAACACATACTTTTCTCAAGTATTGAATTTTCTCAAACTTTTCTCTAGTTTGTTCGACTGTTTTAACCTATAATTAGGTTAAAACACATATTTTTCTCAAGTATGTTCTGGAGTTCATACTTTTCTCACGTACTGAATTTTCTCAAACTTTTCTCTAGTTTGTTCAGCTGTTTTAACTTGATTACAGGTTAAAACACACACTTTTCTCAAGTATATTCTGGAGTTCAAACTTTTCTCAAGTTTTGAACTTTCTCAAACTTTTCTCAAGTTTGTTCGGCTGGTTTAACCTGTAGTCAGGTTAAAACACATACTTTTCTCAAGTATGTTCTGGAGTTCAAACTTTTCTCAAGTTTGTTCGGGATGTTTAACCTGTAGTCAGGTTAAAACACATATTTTTCTCAAGTATGTTTTGGAGTTCAAACTTTTCTCAAGTGTTGAACTTTCTCAAACTTTTCGCAAGTTTGTTCGGCTGGTTTAACCTGTAGTCAGGCGTAAACACATATTTTTCTCAAGTATTGAATTTTCTCAAACTTTTCTCTAGTTTGTTCGGCTGTTTTAACCTATAATTAGGTTAAAACACATATTTTTCTCAAGTATGTTCTGGAGTTCAAACTTTTCTCAAGTGTTGAACTTTCTCAAACTTTTCTCTAGTTTGTTCGGCTGGTTTAACCTGTAGTCAGGCGTAAACACATACTTTTCTCACGTACTGAATTTTCTCAAACTTTTCTCTAGTTTGTTCGGCTGTTTTAACTTGATTACAGGTTAAAACACACACTTTTCTCAAGTATATTCTGGAGTTCAAACTTTTCTCAAGTGTTGAACTTTCTCAAACTTTTCTCTAGTTTGTTCGGCTGGTTTAACCTGTAGTCAGGCGTAAACACGTACTTTTCTCACGTACTGAATTTTCTCAAACTTTTCTCTAGTTTGTTCGGCTGTTTTAACTTGATTACAGGTTAAAACACACACTTTTCTCAAGTATATTCTGGAGTTCAAACTTTTCTCAAATTTTGAACTTTCTCAAACTTTTCTCAAGTTTGTTCGGTTGGTTTAACCTGTAGTCAGGTTAAAACACATACTTTTCTCAAGTATGTTCTGGAGTTCAAACTTTTCTCAAGTTTGTTCGGGTGTTTAACCTGTAGTCAGGTTAAAACACATATTTTTCTCAAGTATGTTCTGGAGTTCAAACTTTTCTCAAGTGTTGAACTTTCTCAAACTTTTCTCAAGTTTGTTCGGGATGTTTAACCTGTAGTTAGGCTTAAACACGCACTTTTCTCAAGTATGTTCTGGGGTTCAAACTTTTCTCAAGTATGTTCTGGGGTTCAAACTTTTCTCAAGTGTTGAACTTTCTTAAACTTTTTGTCACTATTCATGCGTGCATTGGATTTATCTTTGCCCCCCAGTAAGGTAGTAAAGGTGGCCATAACATTGATAGCCTTACTGAAAATCTACTCATAAATTGAAACTGGTTCTTTTATTCATTAACAATCGAATGTAATAAACATAAGTACTAAAAAGAAAAGTCTACTGGTAAAACTTCTTAAGATTGGAGACATTCCAAGTGCATGGTATTTCTTTGTCATCAAGGTCCTGCAGTTTGTAGGCGCCCTTCCCAAGGCATCCGATGACTCTGTATGGACCTTCCCAGTTGGCTCCGAGCTTGCCATCAGTTGGGTCTTTCGTATTTCCCGTGACCTTGCGAAGCACCAGGTCGCCGAGATCAAATTCCCTTTGATGGACTTTCTTATTGTAAGACTTGGGGAGAGTGGATTGATAGGAAGCTAGTCTGATCATGGCCCCTTCCCATTTTTCTTCGGCAAGGTCGAGCTCTACTGCCAATGCTCGATCGTTTCCTCCCTGCTCTATTAACTCGGTGCGAAAAGTTGGGATGCGGACTTCAAGCGGGATGACAACCTCAGTGCCATACGCGAGTGAATACGGGGTGACACTCGTAGATTGGCGTGGGGTGGTCCTGTATGCCCACAGGACGAGCGCTAACTCTTTCACCCACTTGCCTTTGGCCTTTTCCAGCTATTTCTTGATTCCTCCCAGTATCGTCTTATTTGAAACTTCTGCCTGCCCGTTGCACTGCGGATATGCCACTGAGGTGTAATAATTTCGAATCTGATACTGTGAGCAGAAGGCCTTGAACTTGTCCTGGAATTGGGTTCCGTTGTCCAAGACGATGGCATATGGGATACCGAATCTAGTGACGATGTTCTTCCAGACAAATCGCTCGACATTCTTCTCTGTGATCTTGGCTAGGAGTTCGGCCTCTATCCACTTGGTGAAGTAGTCCGTGCCGACCAACAATACTTCCTTTCCCCAGTTGCTTTGGGAAGCGGACCGACAATATCCAGGCCCCACTGAGCGAAGGGCCATGGGCTGGTGAGTGGTGCCAGGTTGGCAGCAGGCTGATGTGTGATCGGAGCAAATTTTTGGCTTTTCTTGCCAGTCTGGACATATTTCTTTGCATCTTCCTGCATATAAGGCCACCAGTATCCCTGAGATATGGTGCGGTGGGCAATGGATCTGCCCCCAGCATGGTTCCCACATGTCCCCTCATAAATTTCGAACAGGAACTTCTGTACTAGATTAGGGTGCACGCACTTCAGATAGGGACCAGTGTAGGATTTTCGATAAAGTTCTTGCTTAGGCGAGAGCCAGAAGCGCGTGGCTCTGATTCACAGCTTGTGAGCTTCCTTCTTGTTGTCGGGAACCGTTCCCCCAATAAGATAGGAGACAATGGGATCCATCCAACTTGGGCCGAGATCGATTTCCAAAGCCTTCTCAGCAATTCGGATGTCGATACTCGGATACTCAATTGCGTCCACATATATGGTTTTGTGTTTATCTCGGGGTATTGCCGAAGCCAAGCATGCCAAGGCGTCCGCGTGCTCGTTCTGTCTAGAGCTGATGTGAGTCATTTTCACTTTCTTGAACTTAGATAACTCTACTCTAGCCCTCTCCGCGTAGGCAATCATCTTCTCGTCTCGGGTGACATATTCTCCGTTGAGCTGGTTGAGGACCAGTTGTGAATCACAGTAGACTGCCACATACATTGCCCCCAGGTTATGCGCACACTTGAGCCCATGTATCAACGCCTCATACTCAGCGACATTGTTGGAGGCACTAAAATTCAATCGGATGGACTGCTCGAAATAACACCCATCCGGTTCTTCGATAACGATGCCGACTCCAGATCCACGCGAACATGATGATCCGTCGACATATAACCTCCAGTACGGTATTTGGTCGGGAACCAGCCCATCCTGTTCTCCCTGTTCGGGCAAGCCCGTCTCTGAGATTGAAGCCACTTCTACTGCAGGCTCGTGAGAGAATTCCGCAATGAAGTCTGCTAGGACTTGTCCCTTTACTGCTGTCCTTGGGAGGAATCTGATGTCGTATTCTCTGAGTTCCACGGACCAGGTTGCCACCCTGCCTGACAGTTTTGCTCTTCTCAAGACAGTGCTGAGGGGGTATTTAGTCGGTACTTAAAATGTGTGGGCCAGGAAATAATGTTGTAATTTCCTAGAGGCCACCACAAGGGACAAGATCAACTTCTCCAAGGGGAGGTATTGCGTCTCCGAGTTGAGAAGTGTCTTACTGACGTAGTATATCGGCGTCTGCTCGCCGTCCTTATTCTTCAGCAAAACTGCGCTGACCGCATGCTCGGACACGGCCAGGTATAGTGTCAACGTATCTCCCTTCTCAGGACTCATGATCAAAGGTCGGTTTGCCAGGTAGGTCTTGATCTCCTGGAAAGCCTTTTCGCATTCCTCCCCCCAGGAGTACTTGGATTGTTTTCTCAACAGTTGGAAAAACGGCCGACATCGGTCGGATGATCGGCTGATGAATCTGTTGAGAGCTACTACCATTCCTGTCAACTTCTGGACCTCCTTCACAGTTCGAGGGCTATGTAGATTTTGTAGGGCGATGATTTGATTGGGGTTGGCCTCCATTCCCCTCCGTGTAACCAGATGCCCCAAGAATTTTCCCGAGCTGACTCCAAAAGCACATTTCGAGGCGTTGAGCTTGAGTTTGTACTTTCTGAGTACTTGGAAAGTTTTGCCGAGATCGTCAATATGGGTTTCGGCCTCCTCAGACTTGACGACCATATCGTCGATATACACCTCCATGCTCTTCCCGAGCAGTTGCCTGAACATAAGAGTTGCCAACCTTTGGTATGTTGCTCCTGCGTTTCTTAGTCCGAACGGCATCACTTTGTAGCAGAATAATCCACATGGAGTAATGAATGATGTCTTCTGTCGGTCTGACGCGTACATGGCTATCTGATGATATCCCTGGTATGCATCCAAGAAGCTCATGCGCCGATATCCAGCTGTGGCATCCACGAGCTGATCTATTTTTGGCAGTGGGAAGCTATCCTTGGGGCAGGCTTTATTTAGGTTTGTGAAGTCAACACACACTCTCCACTTGCTATTTTTCTTTTTAACCACCACGGTGTTAGATAACCACTCGGGGTAATGCACCTCTCTAATGGCCTCGGCTTCCAGCAGCCGACCTACTTCTTCTATCACGGCATCCACATGTTGGACTGCCGATCTCCTTCTTTTCTACATGACTGGTTTGTGGACAGGATCCACATTCAAGTGATGACAGATGATATCCGGGCTCACCCCAAGCATCTCCTGTGGTGTCCAAGCCAATACATCGATGTGCTCTTTAAGGACATTTATTAGAACTTTTTCATCCTGCTTTGATAACTCCTCTCTGATGAGAAAGTACTGCTCTGGGTCTGTTTCATGAGCCGGTACCTGCTTGAGTTTTTCCACAACTCGATCGGCTGGATTACGCCCGATATCCTCTATTGTCGGCCGATCTAGGACCTCTATAGACTTCACTTGTTCGGCTTTGGGCTTATGTTTTATCGAGGTGACATAGCAGCTTCTCGCTGTTGTCTGATTCTCCCGAACACATTCGATCCCCTTCTTACCCGGGAATTTCAGCATCTAGTGACAGGTGGAAGGGATTGCCCCCATCCTATGGAGCCAATTTCTCCCCACAATGGCGTTGTATGCCGATGGCACGTCTACAACCAGGAAGTCGATATCCAGGGTCACTCTCCCTGCCCGCACGGGGATAGTGATTGATCCCAAGGGCCAGACTACCTCGGCACTGAATCCGGTGAGTGGAATGTCGGCCTTTTGCAAGTCTGCCTTATCAAGTTTGAGCTTCTTAAAAGCGTCATAGTGCAAAATTTCTGTTGAGCTGCCCTGGTCAACTAGGATTCTTTCCGTGTTGATGGTGCCGAGGAGCAGCGTAATTACTAATGCATCGTTGTGGGGGTGCACCACCCCTTCTAGATCCTTATCTGAAAAGGATATAACCATGTCTGTCTTTGTCTCGGGCTCCTTTCGCTTTTGCCCGAGATGCTGAACATGATGTTCATGCCCCGTCCCGGTGTCACTAGAACCGTATCTCTTTTTTATCGGGGACGGGAGTTGCTGCGTGTATGACATGCACGGTCCCATTATCATTGCCTCTTCCTCTGAGGATTCGGTTTCCATTGGTTCCGACTAGGCCATTGGCTGCCGCTGATCGGCCACAAATCGCCTAAGGTGCCCGGCTTCAACTAATTTCTCTAGGAATCGTTTAAGCACCTTGCACTTCTCTGTGATATGGCCATTATTGCGGTGATAGCTGCACCAATCTCTGTTCGGGTCGCGTTTTACTGGCTCCCCCCCTGACCCTGCTGGCCATTTCCAGAAAGGCTCGTTCTTCAAAGGTCAGATCAATTTGAATATTGGAGTGTTGAAAACCGTACATATCGCCCTATACGCCTGGGGTCCAGGTGGTTTGCGCTCCTTCATTACCTGCGCCACTTCGGCCACTTCAGTTCGTGGCCTTTTTGCTGCTGGTTCTATCGCCGCATTCCTATGCGCTTTGCCAGTTGACCGATCCTTGTCTCGGCGAATCTCATCTTCGAACTTAGCGTACTTCTCGACCCTTCCCATCAGGTCGGCAACTGTACTTAGGGGATCTATGGTGAGAGATTCTCTCAGCCGATGTCGGTACGACAAATCCAGCCTGAAAGATTCTACAACATAAGCCTCTGTACAATCTCCTATCTCATTATAGGTCGCCTAATATCTGCTGGCGTATTGTCTGAGATCCTCTTCCGGTCCTTTTCTCAAGGCCAAAAGGGTGTTTACATATTTCTTTTGTGCTCGGTTAGCCACAAATCGTTTGAGAAACTAGTCTGCCAGTTGCCTCCAGCTAGTAATGGATCTTGGCGGGAGGGCCTGAAACCAATTCAGGGTAGTCTCGCCCAAGCTCAAGGAAAAAACCTTGCAATAGAGGCTGTCATGGCCTACATATATCATCATGGAGTTTACGAATCCTTTGATGTGAGTCATCGGATGCGTTCGTCCATTATAAATCGTGAACTTAGGAGGGACAAACTTTCTGGGTAAGTCCTCCATCTCAATCTGTATTGACAGTGGTGACACTGCCAGCTGTTGCAGCTCTTTATGATTCTCGTCGTCCTCTGAGCGGTTGAATCCCAATTGCTGATTCAACCATGCTCTCATGTCAATAACCGGAGCAACTGGTGGTACAGTTTGATATGGGATCCCCTGCTGAACATTTGGGGCCATCCCCGCCCGCTGATTCAGCCATTCCTGCATGTTTGGAAGTGGCTGCGCTGGAGGTAATCCGCCTAGATTTGACGGTGCCCCGGCCTGGTTTTTCCCTCCTTGGGGCCTCCTACTTGGTTCGTGTCGGCTATCTTACCTTGATGGCCCAGTCTCAGAATGCTCATCTCGCCCCGATACCGACTGTCGGGCCAGGTTTCTTTGTTTGCGGAGAGTGCGATTCTCCCCCTCCATGCGTCGTATGTAACGCCTCATGTCTTCTATTTCTTGGTCCCTCCTTCGGACCCGATCGATATTATTGTAATCCTCGTCTCGGCGAGACCTTTCATGAGTTTGGGATTCTCTCCCTCCCTCGTTCCGGGTTTGAGTTAGGGACCTGTCCCTATTTTTCGACTGTTCCGCTTCTCGCGGAAGATCGTGACGCTGCTCCAGAGGTAGCGATGGTAATGCGGCTGGTAGTGCGGGAGCTACCGGAGTATTAGTGGGTAATGGGACGGCAAGGGGCGGCACCTATTCTCCAGGATGCTCCCCTACTGGTTGTGGGGGTTGAACCCTAGGGACCTAGGTCCCCTTGACTTATGTGGAACTGGAGGGGGGGATTTGGATCTGTCTTTCTCTTCGTGCTCCCTCCCCTGATCTCTTCTGGTGTTTCAGCCATGAGTCTCTAGTTTTCCCACAGACGGTGCCAATTGTAGATGGGTGGATTTTCTCAATCAGGACGAAAAACTAGGAGCTCACTATCCAGCCGAAACAATGCTCTCAATTTGGATGGACTTGTGATCTGCAAAACAATAAACCGTCAAAGAGCCCTCTGCTGCTGTGGCAGGAAGACACTCCGATGACTAAGTTAGGCGAAAGCTCACAGGATGAATAATAACTCAAGCCAATATTCTCTATTAGCAAGCGAAATTATGCACTAGTTAGAACATACCTTTTTTTGTTGATCTGGAGCTTTATTTATAGACTTTCTCTTTAATTCCAATTCTCTTAGGATTCTAATTGGAGTGAAGTGCCTTCTGATTGGCCACTAATGAGATAACTCTCTATCAAGTAGTTATCTTCTATCATTAAAGTTTCATTCAATTAATACTTCTCATATTAATTAAATTGGCTGTGGATTTCTCATCCATATCTGTTTGAACTCTATCCCGACCTGTTTGGGATTCTGTCTTATCTCGGAGCAATGGTTGCTTGTCGCCTTTCTCGGACCATAGGTAGTTCGGGCCGACTCTATATAGTCGGCAAGACGTGGATCCGCCTTTCTCAGGTCAGCTTTGCTTAATACTTGGTTCTGTTGTTCTGATTCTGTATGGTCAACACTTCTCGTGTCGGCCATACCCTCATGTGATTGGCATGTGCCTCTGGATGTACTTCTGTCCTTGGCCGAACTCATTATTTACTTGGGGGGAATAAACGTATTTTACTAATTACGTTTTTACCCTCGTCAGTTTACTTGTTTGCTTTAATTCTTATTTGTCGTTTCTTGTATAATCACAAAAATTAAGTTAATATTAGCATAAGGTGGTGATTGATTTAAGTCTCAGAATTAAAAGACAACATTTGCACAAGATTTTTCAAAATTTAAGTGCAACTCCCATAGACCTCATAAGCACACAACACTAACAATGAATATTATACCACAATCATTTGGTGTTTCTCACATTATATGAGTAGTTGGCTTTATTAACTGATAAAGTGATATCCAAATTCTTCTCCCATAATTTTAAATAATGGAAAGCCATTTGATATGTTGAATTTGGTGTGGAATTAATGTAGTTCAAGTTTTGATGCATGTGGCCTGTTAAGGGCTCACACATGGTACATTTAAGGGCTAGTTTATTTGGAGACCAGTTAGAAAACGCCACCCGATCGAGTGGGGTTCATAAATTTTGTATTTGGTGTTGCAAGTTGAGATGGATTTTATTATATTTGCAGAAGGTGTCATTATCTTGTGAGGATATGAAATTACAAAGAGTTTGGAATTACATATTTCTTTCATTAAGAGGATAATGATGTGAATGTCTTTTTTTTTTCCTCAATATGAATTTTAAAATTTGCATGACAAGAATATAAGAAATGAATGTCCACGGTTCTAACCAAAATAAACACTGAGTTTTTCCCTCTATTATTTCTTTATTTTGAACTAATAACTTAAAAATTTAACGCACAATTTACACAAAATTGAATAAGAACCAAAAATAATCCAAAAAAACAAAAATGTGTCAAATTTAGCATTGGTTTTTTTTTTCTTTCTTTTTTACCATTCCCACATAGGTAAAGGGTATTTTATGATGCATACAAGTTAGACACTAAATTTTCTATCAAACAAATTCCTCTTAAAATTAACATTGCGTAGAATGCATTTGAGATCAACCTAAGACAATGAGATTTATGTCCCCTCCAGTTGAGAAAAAATATTTACCCTATAAAATAGGATTCAAAAGTGTAAAGAGAAATCTAATTTGTGATATACTTATAAAAAAATACGAGGACACACAATGTTCAAAATTTTATATTGCCTACTTAAGATCTCTACTATTGATAATTCATTAAATTCGGAACAAAAACATGAAATATATAACACACAAGTCTTTCATATGTAGTATAGTATTTAAAACGTGGAGACAAGAATTTTTCTATGAAAAATTAATCAGAAATATCGATTTTAAAATGCATTGTTCAGATAACATATAATTAGGGAATATAAAATTCAAATTAATTAATCTGTGTATACCACAAGTTGCTGTTAATACATAGTTGATAAATTTTATACCCCATCGATAAACAAACGAGCCCTGAAGCACAACTTGGATTATGTCTCTCTCTCTCTCTCTCTCTCTCTCTCTCTATGCTGTTAATTGCAGTGATGGCATTAGGTGTTCATTAGCTGGTTTTGTTTTTGTAGCATTCTCACATGTACCCTTAGCTGTCTTAAATGATTGCCAGAAAAACCAACGAACACTTAAAATAGGGTTAGAAAAACAGACGCTTTTTAAGATTCCATACTTCTGGGGAGACTGATACCGTATCACTCTTTTGGATATATTTATAAATAAAAGAAAGAAAATAACATATAAATAATTAGAGTATCTTTGTTTGATATCAATTCGACCTTTCTTTATTTAAAATTCTGACTCAGCCTTTTCTGTTAACCTCTCGAATGACTTAATTCTTAAAACAATCTTAACGTCTTTTGAAGTACCACATGTCGAGCAATAGAGTATCAATTCATTAGAGATAATAGACAAATCAATTCATTAGAGATAATAGACAAACCTAACTATTCCGTGTTCGAGCCTGCTTTTGCTTATTAAAAGTTTACTCGAAATCAATTTATAACATGTACAAATAAAAATTAAGTTTCAAAAAAAACAACTGCGTAATTTTTAATTTTTTTTTTCGATATTTACTTGATTAAAACTCATTTAATTTACTTATCTGATAAACAAATTAAACATGGACTAAGTTTTTTATAGCTTCAATCGAATGATGAAAATCCATCGTTGGTATAGTTTATCAGCCACAATGTTTACTTGGTGACTACTTAGATTTTGACTATCTAGTCTTTGGAACTGCGATCTGGCTATTGTACTGTTTATCAGTAGTTTGCTGTTTGATTGTTTCCGGTTGTATATAACTACTGTTCTTTTGTTTTCGGTCCATTTCTAGTGATGTTTTCGTATCGAGTGCTACAAGTCAAGAAAAGCTACCCTGAAACTTCCCCGATTGATTTTTGAATTCGGGGAAGTTTCGGGATAACTTTTCTTGGTACGTAGACTTTCCCTTTCGTATTTCACAAAAAGGAAAACACACAAACCCTGCCAACATATACAGAAAGATAATTTCATCAATCCCAGAAAATACAACTTGTTTGATAAGATGCCATGACCTCTAACCCTGCTGTTTTTGTCAATCTGCATTACAAATTCAAGTTCAATATGGGACTCCAACACGATTAACCTCCCATTCTGATGCATACACAATGTCCTTGAATCTTAAGTCTACAATCACCTGGAAAGGTGATGCCGTATTAACCCTCTTTCTTCATCCAACTCAAAGTTTCCTCTAGAGAACAAGGTGCTGGAGAAGAATGGTCTCAAGTCGGTTATTTCATAATCCTGTGCCTGCAAGAGAACGATAACACCACCAGAAGTCAATATACTTGAAATGTGAAACTGAGAGCTATTGAAAGTGTTCAGTCTTTCCCAGAACAGCATATGATCCTTCTGTGAATTTGATGCAGAAAAAAACACTCTAAATCTTTGGGACAAATTTGACGCTCTACTTGGTAGCTTTTAGATTTGCTAAAGCATTATCCTGTGGTAGCTTTTAAATTTCTTGCACCGCGAATTTTCGATTGCCTGTCTGGATGTTGTTCTTGCTTTGTTTCTCTTCGAATAGACGAGTGCAAAAAGTAATAACAATTTGCACTACCTAAACCAATACATTTTACTTGGGGAAATAAATAGTAATATGTAAATGCATATTTGATATACCTTGCTCTGGAGCTCCTCCAATTTGACATCAACATGCGTAAGATTTGAAGTAGAGCCAGACATTATTTCTTCAAAGTGAAGTGCATCCTTCACGAGACCTCTTAGCAGATGGAGGATCAACTCATTGAAATCCTTCTTAAATGTCATATACTTCTTAAAGCTCTGCAAAACAATATCCAACAATAAAACTGTTTGGAAACCCCTGCTTGAACTGTTAGAGCACTTGCACAATTTAAAGGTAAGAACTGTGAATTTTCAAGAAAACAAATCTTTCAGCTCCAAATGAAATACATTTTCGCAAAAACTACTTGAATTTTCAATTTTTCTGAGTAAAAAATTACTTTACTGGAGTTTGAGCTCCATGATGGTATGACCAAACGACACTACTGAATGTTCAAGCCATACCAACATACAAACTCTCTCCCACCGATCCATGAGAGGAAAAGGGATTACAACACCACAAACAAAATTATACGAATTAAATCCAGCAGGAAAGAATCAAAATTAGAGAACATGACAGGAACTAGTCGGAAGAATACAAACGAGATGAGGCAGGTTTATTAAATGCTCAATTGCTAGATCTTTTAGTACCTTTTGCAGAGCTTTCTGGACCCCAAATTTCTGTGTTGAAATGAACGACTCAAGCAGGACACGAATTGCCATGTCAACGTCTACTTGAGTAACATGCTGCCTGAGGTGCATCCTTGCATGAGCTTCAGACATACGAATCATAGATTCTATGTGCCTCACCGCTATTGGAACTCCTTGTCCATGCTACCAATGCATAAAATCAGAGCCACATGTATAATCAGACAACAGGTGCATGTTGATAATAGCTAAAGAATCATTAGAACGAACAAGTGGAAGGAGATCTAACCGAAGATTCTCTCCGTAGTTCAGCATAAACTTGTGTAAGCTTGTTCAAGTCAGCATCATGCAACCTTGGGAATACATTTAACTTGGCATAGGTTAGGTACTTCCTTAGCAAATCTTGAGGGAGTATCTGAGGACATACACAACAGATAAAACAAATATACACAATTCAAGCAGTTTCGCAACATCAGGGTCAAATTAGATAAGGACTCAAATATGCACCTCAGGATCGGGTGGCATCGTAGAGGCGTCAAATTCTTCTTGGGATAAGCTTATGGACTTATCATCCATGTTAGCTCCTTTGGGTTGGGACTTGAAATGACTATCAACAACAAACTTCGCAAGCATCTCATCCTTGATTGGGTCAACTATGTCCTGCATACCAACAAAATCCATCCGTATTAAAATCATCTCATTGAATACTTTTCAGAAGAAATTTATCTGATCAGAAGAACAACCTTAACGACACAAAGGATGTCAAAACGTGAAACAATTGGATCTGTCAATTCGACGTTCTGTGAAAATGCCTTTGATGAATCATATCTGGAAAATAGAAAATTTCTGTTAGATGCCAGCGTAAGATGGAAGTACGTAAAACAGACTTGAAAAGAAAGAATGTTAAAGGAGAGCATCATATGGCTCGTACATGGTAGATGAGGGATTCAGGATCCTATGTCTAATCAGGAATCGTTTATCATGTCGAAAGCAGTTGTAGGATCAAATCATGAACATCGGGAATTAGGGGTGGGAAAAGAGAGCTACTCTGTCTCTCCCTCCCTACCTCCTTCCTCCCATTCGTACAACCATATTACATATACTATTTCGCATACCTTCCACCAATAGGATTTGCAGCAGCAATGACAGAGCACCTAGCCTGGAGGGAAGTGACAATTCCAGCCTTTGATATGCTGATACTTTGCTGCTCCATTGCTTCATGGATACTTACCCTGATCAAAGATAACCATTTCCAAAATCAACTAGATGTTTTAGAGCACTGAATGGATAGGTACAGGGATAAGCATTCACTGACCTGTCCTGATCGTTCATCTTGTCAAACTCATCAATAAGGCAGATCCCTTTGTCAGCAAGAACAAGGGCTCCTCCTTCAAGTGTCCACTCCCGTGTGACTGGGTCCTTGTGCACTGCTGCCGTTAGCCCAACAGCAGAAGCTCCTTTCCCAGTTGTATAGACAGCCCTATGGCCGGTCTTTTCAACATACCTTAGAGATAATATCGAACAATCATTTCGCACCATGTATTAAGAAACCAATCATTTGATATCTGAACTGGCAATTAGGGGTATCTCTTACTTGAGAAACTGAGATTTGGCTGTTCCTGGATCACCTAGCAGGAGCACATTTATGTCCCCTCGCAACCGATGTTTCCCGTCAACATTTTTCTCTTGACCTCCGAACATTGCAAGAGCTATTGCAGTTTTTATGTCCTCGTGGCCATAGATTGAGGGGGCAATTGACTTGACAATCTGAAGTTTGGTCACAAACGAACGTTCATTATGAGAAGTTTCATAGATCTGAATACTTAGTAAAGGAACTCAAAGTAGTTCTGATTGCAATAAAATAATGAGATGGTTGAGAAAGAAGTAATCAGCAAAAATACCTTTTCTCCGATATTTGGATCCTTAGCCAACTTCTCAATTTCTTCTTTGTCCTCCTGTGTGAGTTTGTAAGCTGAAAAGAGGTCTTGCTTCTTTGTAACGTAGTTTGCCTCAACCACAGTGGCAAACACGGGAAATCCATTCTTTGTATTCAAAGACAAGTCAAAGTTGTTTGTGTAAATGCCAGTGACCTCCTGGATAAAACAAAGGAGAGCAAATCAGAAGACATCCACTAATCCAAATAACAAAAGCATTATAAATCCAAGATGAGAGCTCTACAATCTCTTCCCCAGGGCGAGCACAGTCAATTAGATCGTTCAGGAGTATCACTTCCTTGTATCTTGGGAGTCGACCTGGAGGCACAATTCCCGGGCTTTCTTGGAGAGTCAGCTTCTGGTAATTCCTGTAAATTGTCTGCAGCAAGGCTTTTCACAATCAGAAACCTAAGTTCTTAATTCGTACTCAGCAATCAACACTATGTACAGATAAATTACCTGCTCAATGTTGACAGTGAATGGCCCTTTTGACTGGCATTCCGGGCAGGAACCGACCTTGACCTCTGAATATGAGTTCTGAAAAAATGGTCCAAGAATCATCCCGCATTTGTTGCAATCATACTTTACCTGCTGCAGCTGGGGGAATACTCCCGAACGTCGAGTCACAACTCCACCTATACGAATCATGGTGTTCAAATGGATCTGCCTGGAAAGCACCAAGCAAGAATGTAAGTTGTAGAATATTTACATGAGATCCTAAGTAACAGTCAATTGTTGATCTTTGCCGGTACCTTATATTCCGTATCTGATCATAAACTGGCAAATTGGTGATGCGGACATAAATCTTTTGATGAATTTGTTTGTACTTTGGATGTAATTCAAACACAACAATTTTAGCAACTTCTTCCATAACCTCAAGGACAGACTGAGGTGCATCAGCTAGCCAGATCGCGATGTTGGGGTGGACATATATAAATTGTTTGTAATCAATCTCCAGACTACATTTGTTCGCTACATATCAAAGTGAGTAAACAAAAAAACAAAAGATTAATGCATCTTGGTAAGAGAGCAAGTAGACCATGAAAAGAAGGATGCCCAGTGGTCCAATTCAGTATGTTTTAAAATTGGAAAGCAAATGCATATAGAGATACCTAAGACGATCTCATTTATCTGCCGCACATAGACAATATCGTCATCATCGTTTGATTTGTGATATGTTAGCAAGAACTCCTTGAACTTCTTGGCAATGAAGCGGCGCACTTCATCCCTAGTAACCCATTCCCTCAGAGTTCCTTGGACACGATACATTTCAAATTCACCTTCGTCATCGTTGTCATCCTACAAAAGACAGTCAATTTGTTAAAAGTTTCAATCAAGAATGTAATCCAAGATGTCATGTGAATGATAAAAAATGCTAAGAACTTTATGTGCAATGCAAGGAAAGATTGACACCTCATACTGTTCATAATCAGTCTGATCAGTCATAGGCACATCCTCTCTTGAATGCCCCGGTTGTGATCTACCTGGTGAACTTTGCATTGCATCCGAATCCTCATAGTTTCTTGCAGCAGTGGGAGGCCTAAAATCAGCTCTGGACCTTTTTGAAGGCCTGTAGTTATCCTCATCCGTATCTGCAATCAACATGCCGAGTTTTACTTTCTTCTTTTCTTGTAACGTATCAAGCACACGGCAATAACTTGTTGGAAACCATGAAGCACAGATACTCAGAAAGTAGTCGCGTACGCATATCGGATACTTCCCGGATACCGATACATGCCCGATACGCCCCAATACGTATCTGATATGCCTAAGAAGTATCCAGTATTAAAATTAAAATTTAATTTTAGATACGTTTCCGATACAACTGGGGTTAAAAATGATTTTTTTTTTTAAATACAAAATAAAGATAAGAGGGAAACGTGTAATTATATCGTAATTATATCTTGATATTTCTTTTATTTATTTATTTATATTGTATACTTTAGAAGGGCGGACCTGGCGCAGCGGTAAAGCTGCCCCATTGTGGCCTAAAGGTCGCAGGTTCGAGTCTTGGAAACAGCCTCTCTGCTTGCAGGGGTAAGGCTGCGTACATCGACCCTTCCCCAGACCCCGCATATGCGGGAGCTTCGTGCACTGGGTACGCCCTTTTTTTTTTTTTTAACTTTAGATTTACAAACATGGGTTTTGGTCTGTGTTCACATTACTTTCCTTGGGGTGGAAACTGTAGGGAGGTAAATGATAATAAGCATAATCATGTTCCTCTTGTACGAAGATGTCTAAAGATGAAGCTTTTGGATTATCATAGGTCTGTATAAAATAAAAGGGGAGTATCTATAGTATATAGATAGTGAGTGCTTCATAGGTCTCAAATATGGTATTAACAATTCAACTAAACTTTTATTTCTTTTGACGCATTTTTTTAATCGTAGTACATGATTAATAATTATAAAAAAACTAATGTTTACAGCCGTATTCCCGACATATCCGTATCCTATTTTTTTAGGTTTTGCCGTGTCACCGTATCTGTATCGTATCGTATCCATATCCGTATCCATGCTTCATAGGTTGAAAATAATATCATTCTATATTTATATATATTCTATATCTAATATTATTATAACAAATATTATTCTATATCTATATAGAATAATGTTATTTCCCTTCTTTTGTCCGTTTCCTTACATGTATTATTTCCTTTCATGTTTTATTTCCTTACTTGTAATGTTTCCTTTCGTTACTCCATCTCTTCCCCATACAAGTTATGGTGGTATCTTTCATAAATTAGTGAAAATACAATTGAGTTGAGTACAAGTAGTTCTTTATTTTCTAGTTAACTTACAATCATATTAAAAACTTAACTACACAAAAGCTGATGTGCCAGGTTTCGTACGGAAGAGTGTGATGCGATTAATTTCTTCTCAGGAACCAAGGCTGACTAAAGTTTCTAATAATTTACATGCAACTGTGAACTGCAACATATTTTCAGGAACATTTAGAACGTGACACACTTCTGCCCATTTCCTGATTAAGATCCTGGAGGCAGAAATGACAGCACCAATGAAACGTCCTTTCACTTACATGGTGATTTGGTTGAGAAATTCTATAATACAACTAATATTTTGAGAAATGAGGTATAAGTTATGTTAGGGTGTGTTCGTTTTGAGTGTTTCTGAAACAATTTTTAGAAACAAAACTCTGAGACGTTGCTTGGTTATAAGTGTCTCAGAAACTTGTCTGGGAGAAAAATGTTCCAGAGACACTTTTTATAGAGAGAAAAAGTTGTCTGGAAATTGTATATATAGATTAGATCGGGTCCAGTGACATAATATGTATGGATATATTATATATGTTGTATATAGTGTACACAATATAATGAGTATACATGCAACACATATATACAGCCTTACATGTTCGTCTGATTGTGAACAAAATTAGAGTGTTTTTGAACATTTGAGTATCTTCCTTGTACATTCTTATTTTCAATTAACTATCTCAATTTACTTGTATTAAATAGTATTTTTGTTATAACTTTGCAATTCCACAGCATAAAAAGAAAAAGGCTGCAACAAAAACGCCACGATGATTTGGTATTATCAAGTATAACAAGTCTTTAAAATACAAATATGATATGCAAGATACAATTGATGCCATATCTTCATTAAATTTTGAGAAGAGTGATGAGTGGTTGCGTGGGAAGATGGATGGAGAATCAGACGAAGATGATGAACCAATGTTTGAGGATAATACTTTGACGCGTGGTGATGTTGCTAAAGCTTTTGGAGCAGAAGAACGTAACAAAGTAACTAGAGCAACAGTATCAAGAGCATGATCAAACTCATCATAGGGTTACACATCAAATGCATTTCAGTTGGTAGATAAACAAGAGGCAAATTTGAGAAAACAAAAGAAGAGTATGCGTGGAGGATACAAATCCATTGATGAAGATGAAGATGTGGAATACTTGGTGTTGATGTTGAGGATAATTAGTAGATCATTGCTTTCTCTGCAAGATGAATGGAAGTGCAAGCAGGACAAGTACTTGCTTTAGTTTTACTTAAAATAGTTTTAGCTCTTATCTATCCAAGTGTTGTTGATTATTCCATATTTGTTGGATGTTTTTATGGTGGCAAAACTACCTTTGCCAGATGTACCCAACCAAAGTTAGCTCAAGATTTGGTAAAGTTTATACTGAGCTAGAAATTTTGCGAGCCGTTGGAAATTTCATTCATAGCCAAAATATGGCATTGGCAAGAGCAATGGCCAACTTCTACGGAAAGTGGGTCTATTTTGCTTTAGTCAATATTTTAATCATGGGAGGCACTATTCATTAAAAAACGGAAATCCTACCTGTTCAATTTAATATAGTGCATATTATCCCCAAAAAAGCACAAGCAAATGATCATTCACTCTCTAGTTGATGGGGAGAGAGAGAGAGAATGTTATTGGTTGGACCATTTTATATCTTGTGTATGCTGCCTGCGAGTTGTTATGACTTTGACGGGCCAAGATTTGTAACATAGTTTTAAAATTTGAGCGGTGTCAATTCACTTACATATGGCTCAGGCTCTGTTTTGCAGGCTAGATTTTCTAGTTTAGTGGACTAGGTACCAAAATTAGTAGGTTGATATGTAGCCTTGCAAATTACCTACATGAAAAATGAAATTGAGTGTGTTCATATAATACCTTATGGTGGCTCTGGAGCCGCAACTGATGGGAGGCATGCTATTGTGTTTGGAAAACTAGCTAAGTTTGCTTATCCACGTGGACCAAACAACATAAGCATTTGGACTCATTTTTCAATGAACAAACTACACCTTTTATTGCTCTCTCAGAAAACAAATTCTGTTAATTTAGGAGCGTAAATCAAAACACAGAAAACTGGCAAGAAATAGATATTGGTCAAAACAACTTAAAACAAGTACAAGAAAGTTCACAGTGCCAAAGGCCGCAAAATTCGATGAAAACTATTATTTAACACATGCAGAATACAACTAAGCAGTCCTCAACTTCAAACAGCATCAACAATTGTATCTCAAGATCACAAGAGACTTAGTAAGAGGTTCTGATTTTGATTGCTCTGTGTTAAGCTAAAGTTTAATTTGACAAATTAGGATTTGTAGTTGATAAAGAAGTTATGGAAGTTTTCGAAATACACACAGTAGAATAACGACATGAGAACAGAACATATAGAGACGGTATATTAACGAATGAAATCAGTGCGCTAAATTAAATGAATTAGTACGTTCTTCTGCGGGATCAAGGGATTTGGGTTACCTTGGTCGTGGAGAAGATGGGGCAGCTTGCGCTGAGAAACGCGGCCATCTCTGGCGTCGAGCTCCAACTCAGCAGCCCTTCGATCAGCCATGATCTGATCCAAATCCCTCTCGTCTTCGAGGGATTCGTCCAGCCCGACCGTTTCATACTGGTCATGTTCATCCATCCTCTGGTAATCGCTACATTTTCCGCCAATCATAATAAATCAAACATCGATCAATCGACATTACATGCGTGTAATACAAGTCGAAATACACATTAGGAGATATATTCATGCGTAAGAAGAGATTTAGAAGAAGAAGAAAAAAGGCTCACTCCATGAAATTGTCGTGAAAGAGATCCTCTCCTTCCTCCTCTCCGTCAGGTTCTTCAGGCTCATCTTGAATGATATTAGGATCGACGGCGGCCTCATCCTCATCGGAGTAGTTCTCGGAGGTGCGGCTGGTGTTCGGTGGAAGTTGATCTGTATTGAAACCAGCGGAGGTGGGCGAATCGGGCGTCGACGGGGGAAGATTCCCATGCTCGCCGGAGGAGGATGAAGCTTCTGCCATCCCCTTTATCTTCTTCTTTCCGTGTCTTTGTTTCCCTGAAAGGTTTAAGTGATTTTGGAAAAGGGGGCTAAAATTAGGGCACAGACCAGAAGTGACAAGTTCCGATGTCCTTGTTCTTACCAGGGGGTCGGGAGTTGCATTTTGGCGGGAAGTTTTGGCGCCAAATGAAGCCACACGTGGCACCTGATCACCACCACTGCTACAACTTCGGGCTTGGTCCGTTAACTTTCCTTGCCATAGTCGATTATAGGGGTGTACATAGTTCGGATTGAACCGGTTCTGTGAGGATTCAAGAACCAAATCATATCTAACGATTCCAAAGAATTGAGAACCATAACCAGACTATTATACATATGGAAGCAAACCAAAACCAAACCATTAGATCGGTCCGGTTTGGTTCCGGTTCCGGTTCCAAACCATGTTAGTATTAAAAAAATTTAAAAAAAAATATGAATAGAATAATACTAATTTTTTAAAATTGTAAACAAAATAAACAATATAATAATTGCATCAACTTCATTAATCTTAAAAATTGAATTTATACATCTAATAGGTTTATGAAAAACACAACTATATTGAGAATGAAAGAGTTTTATTTTGAAAATGGAAGGGTTGTAACTTTTTTGAGATATATATATATATATATATATATATATATATATATTTTAATCGGTCCCGTTCGGTTCGAACCATGATTTGTAATTATGAAACCATGGACCAAACCATAATATCCGGTTCTAATTTTTTTTAGAACCATAACCAATCCACTAAATCACGGAACCAATCCAAAAAGACTGGTTCGGTTCGGTTGGTCCGGTTTAGTGATTTTTTCGGTTTTTTTTACACTCTTAGTCGATTATGGACTTTAGTTATCAATTTTTGGTGAACATAAAATGACACACCATTTTTCGTTAAAAATTTTTGTTATAAAAAAAATTATATTCACTTTTAATATATCATGAAATAATTGCGTGTGTCCCCGCCGCTAGTAAACAGGGTCAGCCCAAGGGCAAGGCCCACCAGGCCACTGCCTTGAGCCTCCTGTTTTAAGCCCTATTTTTAGGGCCCAAAGTTAAAGTAAGTAACAAATATTATATATATCAACTTATGCATCAGAAAAGATTATTGCTTCAGCGGTAAGTTGTTTTACTCTTTACAAATAGATCAAGTGTTCAAATTGTCTTGGCCAAAAGGAAAAAAAAATAAGCTTTTTAGGTTTCGAAAACAAGACCTTATGTTACCACTGCACTAAGACAATTATTGTGTTTTAACTATATTATATGAACATAAGAAATTTAACAAAGTATTCCAAACAAAATCATATCTTCTTTTATTTCTTTTCACCAAATTTATTTAACAAAATATAAGTTAGGAATCCATTTAGATTGAGATGTAAATGTCTAATACATGTTAAACATGATACTATTACATACAATTTATTTTTTTGTGGAGTCACTAATAAAAATTTATAGGCATGTTATACGTTACTATTTTTTATTTTAAGAAAATTTTTCATCTTTTGCATTTAACAAATGATCTTATTTTTTTCTCTATCTTTTTTTTGTTTCTCTTTTTTTTTAAGGTATTATCATAATAGTTAAAAAAATTTACATAGTTGAGAAAAAGAATCACTTAAAGCGGATTTCAATAGATTTTTCTAATAATATCATCAATATTTTTTTATTCTTTTAATTTCACCACTGAATATGAACAAAAAAAGTAAAATTTTCTTTAATTAATATTAATGATTAATTTTTTTGTCAAAATAGGCTTAAATAGATTACTAAATAATATTTAAGTGTAATTTTTTACCATTAAAGTAATTTTTGTTGGTTTAATTTATTTTTTAAATATACAAGGCTCCATTTTAAAATTTCGTCTAGGGCCTCAAAATCTTAGGGCCGACCCTGCTAGTAAATGTTTAAGTTTGTAAATAGTTTGGATAAATAAGCAAGCACGCCATTCTCATCAAAAGCATGCCTACCATTAACTGATATGAACTAGTAGTTAAGTCTATGTTCAGTTGGGTGTTTTTAAAATGATTTTTAGGAAAAAAATATTTTGAGATATTACTTAGTGTAAGTGTTTCACAAAAATATTGAGAGTTAAACTTTTTTAGCATTTTTAAGGCGCTCTCTTTCTTTCTCTTCTTTTCTAAGAAAATGAGTATTGTGTTTAAAATAAAAAAAGATTTGTACGCTTTATGCACATCTTCTGCTAACAAAATTTTATATTTAAAATTTTAAATTTGCAGGTAATCTCGAATTATTTTTTTAAGTCAAGAGTAGATTTTTAAATTTTTTTAAAATAAAATTTAAAAAACACGATCAAAAGAGAATCAAATAAATAGTTTTAGACACAATCAAAATAAGATCAAATATGATTATTTAATGCATTAATCATTGACAAACATGATGATTGCAATGGTAATTAATAATTAACAAATAAACCAAACAATGTTTTTTTTTCCAACATAGTTTACAAATATTTCTCTAATTTCTTTTTTTTTTTTTTTTACAAATACTCAACCAAATAAACCCTAACAAGTATTGAGAATGTACTGGGTATCAATGTGTAAGGGATTCTCTTTTTGACGTTCTAAAAAAGGTTAGTGTATAGTATAAACAAAAAGTGTTAAAGTGATACCTAAAATTATGTGTTATGAATCTGTTAAGAAAAAAATAAAAAAATAAACTCATTAAACACATTAAGGTATCTTTATCGTGTTAGTTAAAGAACAAAAAATTAAAAATAAAATAAAAACACAACAATAGGTCTATATTACTCAATAAAAAAATACAACCAGCTGATATAGGTGGTGTACATAAAAATTCTATTTTTAGTTCTGTTTTGATTACCTCTTTTTTGCTTTATCTATGATGATTCATAAGTGATTACTAGTCACCATCCGCCACAAGAAGAGATTTTACTAAAGATTCACTAATTTTAACCATAGTTTAATATTGTGATCATAATTCTCTATCTTTAAGCATAATTTTAGTAATATCTTTTTCCACATTACTTCTTGCATAATGAGATTGAAGTCATTTTATTACTAGTGAACATTTCTTAAAACTCTCTTAAATTGAAGCAAACATTGGAGGCCTAAGAAGTTTGCTGTAAATCTTGCAATGTCAGGGTGATACAAATCCCTATTGTTAGTGAAATTTTTCCTCTATAAGTTGACAACTCATGCATGATTGTAGATGTATTTAGTGATTGTAATGTATGGGTACGTTATAATAAAAGAACAATTAATTCAGCAGCAGAACAAAAAATTTCAATAAAAAAAAGGCTCAATTCACAATTATTTATTAATTGTCAGTAAAATAACCAACCTAAAATTTAGTCTATTAAATAGTTTCGAAAATTAATAACTCAAGTCGTAATTTTCATTAGTTAAAATCAATTAAGGGGCACCCTAGGTCAAACCATTATATTGTTACTGGTACAACCTTGGCTTCGGTACATTCTTCTCCACCATCTCAGTCTCCTAAACATCCGAGTCATGCTCCCCCTCGACCTCATCCTCAAAACCTGGTGTGAAATACCAGGAGTTAAAAAGTAGTTCCAGTGATTTACACTCAGTAGAAAAATTTAACCTTACACTTAACTTACAAATAAACATAGATGATAATAATGCTATGCAGCATGCAAAGAACGGTAAATATGTAATGTCGTGTATAAAATTTTTCGCATTGAGTATCTTTCCATTATTATTATCTCTACATCGGGCCTCGCAATCCCTCTTATCAAAATTATAACCTTAGGGTCTAGCAATCTCCTTAATTAGTATTGCAACATCGGGGTCTCGCAAACCCCCTTAGCAAAATTACAATCTCAGGGTTTGGTAATCTCCTTCATCGGTATCACAACATCGGGGTCTCGCAATTCCCCTAATCAAAATCACAACCTTAGGGTCAGACAATCCCCTTCATCGATATCACAACCTTAGAGTCTCGCAATCCCCCTTAGCAAAATCACAGCCTTAGGTTCTCGCAATTCCCTTAATTTGTATCACAACATTGGGATCTCGCAATCCCCCATAATCCATCACATTTCCAAATCATTCTGATTATTACTCATTATCGCAATAATAAAATCATCTAACCTTGCCGTTAAATTAATTTTAAATTTTCATGCATTCCTGCACGATGCTTATTCGTCATGCTTAACATGCAATATTAAAATACTATCATGTGATTTCAATTAAATAGGCAACAGGTATAAACTAAAATCACGAAATTATACGGCATCATCAATAACGATCAAATCTAAGTCACATACAATGTTCTTGGGCCCTAGCATATAAATCGATGTCAAGAAGTAATAATTATTTAATTGATCAACTAAACTAAATTAAACCCACGAATGGAAACATATAATAAATATGTAGTATTCCTATGGTTCAGATTAAATTCCAACCTGGCACCTAATAATTATCAAATTCACGCAATCGAATACACATAATTTTTCCAACAATTAATTATTAACGATTTGATTCACATTCCTTACACAGCCATCGAACAAAACTAGATCTACTCATACATTAAATATATAAGTAAGGTTCTATCCGAAATTTCTATCTCGATCCGACGAATAGAGCACTACTGAAAATCCACGAACCAAAAATCACACGAAAATTCGATTATCGCAACACTATAAAAAAAGTCAAAACCATTAATTAAATATAAATAATAAAAAATAGTGTATTGTTATTAATAAATAATAGGATAAATAATTACTTCAAATATAAAAAAATTGCGTACTATTACTTATAAATGATAGAATAAGTAAATACTTTAAATATAGTATATATAACAACAACAATAATGTAACAAATATTAACTAAATGAATAAGAAAAAAAATAAAGAGAGCACCAATAGTGGGGTAAACCCAAAATTATTAATCCCGTCTTGTACCAGCCGGTACATTCCGTACCGTTCTCGTAACGGTAACGAACCATCGGAGTTTCTTTTCGGCCTATTCTGAACTATTTCAGCGTGTTCCGAACTGTTCTGGCCACTACCGACCTGTACCGCACCGTACCGTACCGGTCCGTATTTAAAAAAATTAAAAAATTTTATTAATATTTTTTTGGGAAATTAGACATAAATTGAGGCTAAAACAATCCTTTTTTTAATGTTTGGTGATTTATTTTTAAATTGTAATGCTTTATTTTTGTGTTCAATATGATTTTTTGTTAAAAAAATATTATTTGAAATATGTATATTAATTTTAGTAATAAATCCAAAACGGTATGGCGGTACACATTAGTACTAGTACGTACCGTATCAGTAGCAAAATTGATACGCTCGCCGGTACGAGATTGATAAGTTTGGGTAAACCCCACTACCGATAGAGATAGAGAGAGATGAGAAGAGAAAAGAAAGAAGAAGAAAAAAAGACGCACGTAGAACTATAAAAAATGCAAAAACACGAGATTTCAAGATACCTCACGAAAACTAATACGCGCGCAAGAAAACTCTGGATGATAAAAAGTGAACAAATATTTGAATAGGAGCTGTATAAATAGGCCAAGAGATCGGTGCCCAATTAAGATATGATTGAAAGACTATAATTTAAATTAGGTTACTACTAAAACATATAAAATATAAACCAAATCGAAACAGATTAATTTTTTCTCTCTCTGAAGGTTCAATAAACTTGGACAACCCGAAATAAAATTCCAATTAATTTGAAACATATTAATTGTTTAAAATTGATTATTTCAAAAAAAAAAAATATACATAGAATAAATCAATTCAATAGAAATTAATAATAATAATAATAGAAAAACTTCTGGGTCGTTATAGTGATCCGTTTAGCCTTTTGAATGCAAGCATCTATATTTGGATTAGCAAACTTCTCCAACATCAAGTTTAGGCAATAAGCTGCACAAGCAACTACAAATTACACATTTTGTGATCACATCATTGAAAAGTACACAATTTGTGAGCAAATTTTTATAGCAATCAAATATGCAACAATGAGTGTCCAATTTTTTTTAATCACTAACAACAGACTTTTTAGTGGCTAAAAATAGTTTTCGTGACTATTATTGGGTTACTGAAAGTATACTTTCAGAGACTAATTACTTTTGACCAATAAAGATATGTTAAAAAGTGCACCAACTTATTTAGGGAGACTTTTGAGCAAGATTTTTAATATATTTGGTGACCACTTGTTTAGTCACTAAAAATAATTCATGCTAAAAATTTCACTTTTGGTGACCAGTTTCATGACCAATTGTGTTTTGGTCATGAAATATGTCACAATTGGTGACCAAATTTTATTTACTCACCAACTACGGGGACATTTAGTGACTAAATAGGTTTGGCGCCTCGGAATGCATAAAATGTGATCCAATCATGCCGTATTCGATATCCGATGATCTCCACTTTTGGTGACACTGAATGAATCAACGAGACGTGAAATCTTAATGGTTCGGATGATCGAGACCGTTGATTTTAAAATCTATACAGTCAACTTAGTTCTTTACAAACTAAGTATTCTGCTATAATTGAATATATAGTAGCCATGTAACCACGACACAATCATGATGATCGAGACCGTTGATTTTATTGTGCTTTTTTTAAAATCATAATTATCAAATTTTGCTCGATCAGATTTATAAAAACTAGTGAATCGGGACACAATTTCATAAATAAAATGAGTTTTTCTGTCATTTCAAGTGTGTAGAAATACCCGAGTTAATTTATTCTTGGTACAAATGATGTACTCCCTAATATGTAGAAGATAGGCGGTGTAAATCACCAAAACAAAACTCACGTAGTGATCGGGTGGCGCACTATAAGCCTTTAATGCCTCAGAATGCATTAAATGTGATCCGATCACATAGTATTTGATATCTAATGATCTCTACTTTTTGTGACAGTAAATGAATCAGCAAGACGTGAAATCTTAATAGTTTAAATTGATCATTGCAAAAAATTGAGTTGGTAATGACTTTTAAAATGTATACGGTGAATGTTATTGATAAGAAATTAAGTCTTGTGTTGTAGTTGAATGTAAAATAGGCACATGGCTGCGATAGAATCACGATGACCAAGACCAGTGATCTTGTAGTGCTTATTAATTCAATCATTAGTGAAACTTTTTGGTTCGATCAAGTTTAGGAACCTCGTGGATCGGGACACAATTTCATAAAGAAAATGAGTTTTTGGGTCATTTTAAATGTGTAGCGATATTGAGTAACTTTATTCTTGGTACGAATTATGTTCTCCATAATGTGTAGAAGATAGACGGTTTGGATAGCCCAAAAAAAAATCAGGTGGGGCTCGGGTGGTGCGCTACAATCCTTTATTATCTCAAATGTGTTAAATGTGATCGACCATTATATAAGTTCACTTGATATTGCCCTTTAAGTGAAATCCTAACGGTTCTAATCGACCATTATATAAGTTCACTTGATATTGCCCTTTAAAGTCTTTACGTTCAACCTAGTTCTTTATAAAGTAAGTTTTGTGTTATAGTTGAATGTACAGTAGCCACGCGACAATGATACAATCATAATCATCGAGATTGCCAATTTATTTGTGGTTATTAATTAAATCATTATTTTAAAAATTTGTGCTTATTTTGCTACTTGTTACAACTCAGCATTAAGCCTTTCTTCCATAGTCTGATCTAACTTTCCCATGGATTGTTCATATTTTCTCTACTGCAGTAGCCCGTTCGTTGTTCTCTGGCTCCTCTGCACTTGTTTTTTCCTGATCAATCTATTCTTTCAAATGTCCGATGGCAACTAACTCTTCCAACTGGGCCTTGAACTTTTGACAATTCGTAGTCAAATTTGCTCTTCCTTAAGATACGAAGACCTCAAGCTCTAATTTCTTAACTTTGGTTCTCCCATTATCTTGTTCAACCACTTGAAAAATGGTTCATGCTCTATCTGCCTTATAAGATGGTACAATGATATCTTGAAGACCGTCTTCTCAACTACAAACTCAAACGGTCGAGGCTCCCTTCTCTCTCCTGACTGAACCACATTCATTTCCCTTTGGCATTCCTTAATTCATTCGGTCTTTGTAGTGGTGTTTTTGCAGCCTACTTTGTTTCCTCTTTTGCTTCTTCCAACTGAGCATGTAGCTCAATTTGGCTCATGAGCTCGTCCATGTCGGTTGGAGGAACAGTAAATAAGTCCTCGAATATCATGCTCTTGGGATCAAGACCGAGCTTGAATGACGTCACTGTAACCTTAGGATTGCACTCCTCGATCTCTTTGTACAACTCCCAATACTGAGTTAGATACTGCCGATGTAACGCCCCGAATTTCGGACACGTTAATTTAGAGGAAAATAAGAGAATTCAAATATTTTTGATTTAATAAGAAAAGAAAGTACATACTTTTCCATTTCAAAATGATAAATACCAAAATAAAATTCTTCAAAATATATATTTTCCGAAACAAAAGAGAATAGGATGAAAAGTCAGAGCTCTAAACCTATTCTACGTAATCTATGGTTGGACATGCGCTTCCTTCATGTCGAAGTTGACGTTGACCTGCTTCTCTGGTTTTTCATTGTCGTACTCAGCTATTGCTCCGTCTTTTTCTTCATCTTCATCATTGCCTGGTTATGAAATACTATGGGCAAAAGGAAATTGCACCATAAGCTAATGAAAGTCTAATAAGTTATCCTACCTTAAATCTCAATGTATGCGTTGACAAGATATGACAAACATGATGTGACAAAATGCCCGCAGTAAGTATAAAAGTAATATCACAGAAGTATAGAAATTTAAATCAGTGTTGGGTCGTAACATCAATTTTTCTTGTTTTATAAACGCAACCTCAGTATCTTAGTATTCATACCCAGGCGTCATGCGCATAACCCTGAGCATGAATTTCTGTGTTTCATTATTCGTACCCAGGCATTATCACAAACCCCGAGTAGAAGATATTTTTCAAAGTCCATACCTTACGTAAACTTTAAAATCATTAATCTCCAATTATGATCACATCATAAATTTCATCAATTATTCAAGTATATATCTCATCAAGTCTTTCAGGAATGACCACGTCATTTATCAATATCAACTTTTCAAGAATGACCTCATTATTAGTTCAAATCAACATTTCTAAGTCGATAATCCAAGTATGGTGCTCCCAAACGATAACGATCCCAACCGCCCGACTTACTATGCTCCCCAACCATAGTGCTCCCCAAAAGTCATCACCCCGCACAACATGTTCCCAACACTATGTTTCCGAACATTTATATTTCTCGCCAACGTGCCAATGCCAAAGTACTTCTGTCCTAACACTAGACTCCATAAAAAAAATGGCACGCTACGTTCAAATATAACACGGCTATAACATAGCTTGACTAAAGACATGACACAGCCATAAGTAATGACTTGAATAGACGACACAGCTTGGGTCAATATTGTGAGACCCCAATCCAAAAATATAAAATAATAATAGTAATATAAAATAATAGAAAATACTATGAATAAATTAAAATTTTGATTGAATTAAGAAACAGAGACTTTTTAGGTCAGTTAGGTAGTTTATTTAATAAATGAGGAGATACTCCAAAGTTATTTTAGGGATAAATGAAGTTGGTTCAAAACATAATCAGAGACCGAGGAATGGTTCGATAAAATTATTTTAAACATTAATGGTAACTGGAGGTTAACCTCGATATTACTCTAGGGGACAATCGGACAAGATTCGGAATTTTTAGAATTTATTTATTTATTTATTACTGAAAAGATAAGATCAAAAGTTTATGAGTTATCCTAAATGAATGAGATATTTGTTGGTAAAGTTTAAGAGTTTGGCACGGGAAAAAATTTTACACCTCCTACTTCAAATTCTTCCTATAAATAGCCTAGGATGTTTAAGAAATTCATATGAAAACTTGAGAATAATACTGAGAGAGCGGGACGAGGAAAATTACGCAAAGAAAAGAAGTTCAACGTTTGAAGAATATTTTTCAAGATCTTATCTACGATATCTAAAGCAAAGCACGGTATTGAATACCCCACGTCACTCAGCGTGAGTCCGGATATACCCATTTACTTGTAGATTTTTAAGATATGCCCCAAAAATAGAAATTTGCTATATTTTGTTAAAGAAAAAAGAAAAAGAAAGGAGAAAACTGTTATATAATAAACTTACGTATGCATGAGATATTATTAAAATTGTTGACGATGATCATATAAACATCATCTCGTAAAATGTGAATTTCGGTGATTCCCTGACCGCTGGGGGTATGACAAGCGGTGGTTCGATACAAGGTTGGGTCCCACGGCCAGGTGGCATCAGATGACATCATGCCAAATATGTGTTATATTTCAAAGGGTAGCTCCCTTAATCCAGTTCTGGCATATACACCGAAGAATCAACTGTTAAATTTATTTCATTGATTATTTTTGTTTAAAACACAACAAACCGTTAATTCCAGTATTGATATAACCCACGAGTTATGGAAATTATATATTATTCATATATACGTCCTCGGCCTCGGCCTATGGACCCAATCATAAGTATTGTCAATATACTAATAAATTATCTTTTTTTTATTATGTCGTGTAAAATCTGTAAAATGGTATATCTAGATTCATACTAGCTGTAAGCTAATGGGTGTTGCCTTGCAACACAACAAGACCCGTGGCAGGACCTGGCGGACAATGAAGAATTAATCAGCTACATTTCACGCTTTCAATTTTGTAGTTGAAAACTTATGTATATATAGAGTTCTATTTCGTTATGTTGAGGTCATGTTAGGCCAGTACTACGGTTTGTAATAAGTATCGGATAAACATGCTTTTAATTCAACAATGATTGTCAGGTTTACACGTCCTTGATGTTATTTTGTTATTGAACAAACAACGTTTCCGCTAAACTCTGCAGCATGTCAAGGGTTAAATAAGATAATTCGATAAAGTTCATAAACTCTTTAATTAACGTAGGAGGCCTCAGCGAGTAGAACTGCTGGCCGGTCACTAATTCGTTCCAATTTGGAATGGGTCGTGACAAGAGTTGGTATCAGAGCCTTGGTTTGTGAACTTTAAAAACTTTAAACTCAAGGACAAAATTATTGGAACACGATCGTTGCACACGACATGTTTAATTTATATGTTATTGGTTCTTGAATTACTCTTTATATTTATTTAACGATGGATCCATGTACTGGTATTAACAAGACTATATCTTGTTTGCCATAGGTATGACTAACACAGATAGCAGCGAAGACAGCATGGGGCGCTATAGGATCAACGCTCGTGGTATCGAAGACAACGGAGGTGACTCGTTGGACAACAAGATCTGTAATCTGGCTGCAGATATCGCGTACGATGAAATGAAGAGGGTGGCAGATATCAAGCCTTTTTATACTGAAATGATGCGGAACCCAAAGATCAAATAGAATCCCAAAACCTCAACACACAGATTTGATATTCAAGCAATAGGATGTCCTACTAAACCCCTAATTGACAAGCAATTAGAAACGTAGATTATAGGAATGAATCAGAAAGAACGCCACAAGATTTACCTTGATAAGTTAATTCCAATTCGTGATGCAACAAGAAGAAGTTGAACCCCTCACTTGTAAATTCGTACTTGGATTTCTCAGTTCATAAAAGCTGACCAAAACTCCACTTAAAGGAGTATTTATAGCTGAAACATAAAGCCCTAGCTATATATAAAAGCCCTAAAGCGATTTGGGCCCTAAATAGAACAATAATTAGGCCTAACAAAGCATATAACATAAAACTAATTCTCCATATCCAGCCCACACGCCTGGATTAAGTTAATGGGCTGGTCTTCTTCTTTAGTCTTCCCACTCAGCCCACTCTTGCTATCTGAGGTTGGTTTATCCAGCCCTTCCTTTAGGAATTGGCCCACAAAGCTTTGGAAGGCTGATTTAAGTTGCTTGGCCCGCGACCTTGTGATTGGTCCCATTGGTAGACTAAGCTCCTCCTCTTTGCCCGTGCCATCTCTGCCCTTGCTCGCATCAGTCCCTCCCTCCTCGAAAAGATTCGTCCTCGAATCTGCATCCATATCAAAAGGAGAAAGATCAGAAACATTAAAAGTTGCAGACACTTGATACTCACCTGGGAGATCAATTTTATAGGCGTTGTCTCCAATGCGCTCCAACACTTGAAATGGTCCAACACCTCTAGGATCGAGTTTAGACTTCCTGTGATGAGGAAACCTCTCTTTCCTCATGTGCACCCAAACCCAATCACCTGGTTGGAATATGACTTGTTTCCGCCCCTTATTGGCCTTTTGAGCATACGTCCAATTCTTCTTCTCTATTTGCTGCCGTGCCTTCTCATGTATAGCTCGAACCAACTCAGCCTTTTGTTTGCCATCCAAGCTAGCAATGTCACTCAAAGGTAAAGGCATTAGATCCAACACAGTTAAAGGATTAAAACCATACACAATTTCAAATGGGGAGAAACCTGTGGAAGAATGTATGGTACGGTTATATGCAAATTCAATGAATGGTAAACACTCTTCCCAAGTTTTCAGATTCTTTCCCACCACTGCACGCAACAAACTACCCAAGGTCCTGTTGACCACTTCGGTTTGGCCATCTGTTTGTGGGTGACAAGTAGTCGAATATAACAGCTTAGTACCCAACTTACCCCACAAGACTCTCCAAAAATGACTCAAGAACTTAGCATCCCTATTAGACACAATGGTCTTGGGCATGCCATGTAGTCTAACCACCTCTCTAAAGAACAGGTCAGCTATATTGGATGCATTATCAGTTTGGTGACATGCAATGAAATGTGCCATTTTGCTAAACCTATCAACCACAACAAATATGCTATCCCTACCCTTTCTAGTCCTAGGCAAGCCTAACACAAAGTCCATAGAAATATCAACCCAAGGCGAAGTAGGGACAGGTAAAGGCGTATACAACCCATGTGGCATAGATTTGGATTTAGCCTTCCTACAGGCAATGCACTTGGAACAAATTCGCTCGACATCCCTACGCATGCGTGGCCAATAGAAATGTTCAGAAAGTATATCCAAAGTCTTATGCACACCAAAATGTCCCATCAAACCCCCACAATGAGACTCACGTACAAGTAGCTCCCTCAATGAACATACAGGCACACATAATTGATTCCCACGAAATAAAAACTCATCATGCCTATAGAATTTCTGGAAAGCAGCTTTGTCACAAGCTTCATACACATTACCAAAATCAGAATCCGTTGCATACATCTCTTTAAGGTGCTCAAATCCTAACAATTTAGACACAAGGGCAGTGATTAGAGCATACCTCCTAGATAACGCATCGGCAACAACATTGTCCTTACCTTGCTTGTAGCGGATCACATAAGGGAATGCCTCAATGAACTCTACCCATTTCGCATGCCGCTTATTCAGCTTTCCTTGCCCCTTTAAGTGTATTAGTGACTCATGGTCGGTATGGATCACAAACTCCTTTGGGAGTAGGTAATGCTGCCACACATCCAACGCTCTCACCAAGGCATACAACTCCTTGTCATAAGTAGAGTAATTCAGTTGGGCTCCATTTAGCTTCTCACTGAAAAATGCTATGGGACGCTTTTCCTGCATCAACACAGCACCTATGCCAATCCCTGAAGCATCACATTCAAGCTCAAAAGTTTTGTTGAAGTCAGGTAAACATAAGATAGGAGCAGTACACAATTTATCTTTCAAAGTATGAAATGATCTCTCTTGTTCCTCCCCCCACTTAAACCCGACATCCTTCTTGATTACTTCAGTCAAAGGAGCTGCAATGGATGAAAAATCCTTCACAAATCTCCTATAAAAGCTAGCCAATCCATGAAAACTTCTCACCTCAGAAACACCCTTAGGTGTTGGCCATTCTTGAATAGCCTTCACCTTTTCAGGATCCACTTCAACCCCCTCTGCACTCACAATGAAACCTAGGAAATGAAGCTTATCAAGACAAAAGATGCACTTCTTCAGATTAGCATACAACTGCGCTTTCCTTAGAGCCTCTAAGACTAGTCTAACATGCATGACATGATCATCTAAAGACTTGCTGTATATGAGAATGTCATCAAAATACACAACAACAAATTTTCCAAGGAATTCACGCAAGACATGATTCATTAATCGCATGAAAGTGCTGGGTGCATTAGTGAAACCAAAAGGCATAACCATCCACTCATATAAACCATATTTAGTTTTGAAAGCAGTTTTCCACTCATCTCCTGGTTTCATCCTAATCTGATGATAGCCACTTTTCAAATCAATTTTGGTGAAGATGCACGACCCATGTAACTCATCTAGCATGTCATCTAATCTAGGAATGGGATGACGATACTTTACAGTGATTTTGTTGACTGCACGACAGTCCAGCACATCCGCCATGATCCATCCTTCTTGGGTACCAATAGCACTGGTACAACACATGGGCTAAGGCTCTCTCGCACATGGCCCTTTTCCAGCAGCTCCTCCACTTGCCTTTGCAATTCCTTCGTCTCCTCCGGATTGCTCCGATAGGCTGGTCGATTTGGAAGTGCTGCCCCAGGAACAAGATCAATCTGATGTTCAATGCCTCTTAATGGTGGAAGCCCGCTGGGTATCTCTTCTGGAAACACATCAAATTCTTGTAAAAGAGAATCAAAAACACTGGGCAAACTTGGGTTATGGTCAGATGAAACCGATAAATTCTCCTTGAATCGTATCGCTATAAGCGATTGTTTGCCTTCATAAGCACTCTTAAGATCTCTCTCTTTTGCAAAGAAACTCACTTTTTTTTCACTGGTATTTTCTCTCTCCCTTTCTTTTTTCTCTCCTGCACATCTCTTTTTTGTTTTCTCGCTTGTGAGATCACTCACCATTGGGCCGTTTGATTGGTTTTGTGCTCTCTTGGCCTCTTTTCCCTCTATCTTTTTTTTCTCACTTCCCGAACCCCCATTGTTCAACAGTTTAAGCTGATCTTGGTACACCTCCTGTGGAGATAAAGGTGCTAAGGTAACATTTTTCCCACTGAAAAGAAAGGAATACCTATTTTTGTACCCATCATGTGTAACTCTCCTATCAAACTGCCATGGCCTACCCAACAATAGATGACCAGCATGCATGGGCACTACATCACAAGTCACTTCATCCACATATTTCCCAATCGAAAAAGGAACGACAACCTGCCGTGTCACTTTAACTTCTCCACTATCATTCAGCCACTGCAACCTATATGGTTTCGGGTGCTTCTCACATTTCAGCCCCAGCTTCGCAACTAAGGTTGTACTTGCCACATTTACACAGCTTCCCCCATCTATAATCAAGTTGCAGACCTTCCCTCCTACCAAACATCTAGTGTGAAAGATGTTTTCTCGCTGGTCTACACTCTCCTCCTTAACCTGAACATTAAGTGCGCGCCTGACCACCAAAGATTCACCACACACAGCATACTCAACATCCTCTCCATCAGTGCGATCTTCTAAACTAGGCATAGATTCACTATCAGATTCAGGTTCAGATTCAATCTCTCCATTATCTTTCATGAGCATAGTCCTCTTGTTAGGGCATTGTGAAGCAATATGCCCGGCCCCCAAACATTTAAAACATTTAATGTCTCGCTGCCTATTAACGGAGTTAGGAGAATCAGTGGTACCTTTATTTGTGGAAGAGGTACCCTTGCCTTTGTCAAAACTCAGACTCTTTTCCTTGGAGTTAGAGGCTCTTTCTCGGGACGCCCCATCACTCTTCTGCCATTTTGAAGACCAATTCGGTGTGTAATTAGAGGAATGCTTGGCTGCCCCCTTTAGCTTGAGTTGTCTCTCCACCTTCATAGCCATGTTCACCATTTCTTCAAGCTCTATGTAATGGTGCAGCTCTACTACATTTGCAATTTCGCTATTCAGACCTCCTAGGAACCGTGCCATGGTAGCCTCTCTATCCTCTTCTATATTTGCCCGAATTAACAGCATCTCCATCTCTTTGTGATAGTCCTCAACTGACATAGACCCTTGTGTAAGTCTTTGCAATTTCTGGTGTAACTCACGGTAGTAGAATGCAGGAACAAACCTCTGTCTCATGACAACCTTCATTTCTGCCCAAGTCTGAATATGTCCTTCTCCAGTCCTCCTTCTGGACACTAGAAGTTGGTCCCACCATACCAATGCGTAGTCCGTAAACTCTACTACTGCCAACTTCACCTTCTTTATCTCAGAGTAGTTATGACACTCAAAGATGCGCTCCACCTTCCTTTCCCACTCTAAGTATGTTTCAGCATCATTCCTTCCCTTAAAAGATGGAATCTTCATTTTAATGGAATTTATGTTGCTGTCAAGCCTCTCCTCCCTTCTCGGCCTACCCTCCCTTCTCGGCCTATCCCTTACGGAATGAGCATCATCATCTTCTTGACCATCGTCCTCCCCATGGTTCTCATCATCATCATGTGTGTGTTGCCTTGCTCTCCTTTGTCTAGTGTTTGAACCATCCACATGTTGTGATTGCTTAACATCCTCAAGTTCACCCCTTAAGTTCGTTAGTTCTCTTCCCAACCTCTCAAACTGTTGCTGCATAGCTCTCATTGTAAAAACTACGTCATTCATGCTTGCTTCGCCGCTCCTATTTTCATCGTGAGACATGATTGGGTGCTGCAAGAACAAAGTGGAAAACACAAGAAAAAAAAAATATATCCTTACACACTCCCTCACGTGTTTACGCTCAATGAAAATGTCACTCCAGTCGTGTATCACTCAAAACTTGGCTTTTTTTTCCTCTTATATGCTCACACACTCTTGCCTTTTTCCACTCTTGGTCACTTCTCGAAGTTGCACTTCAGAATCAAGAATAACTAGTTAAGGGCAATGAAGCAGCAAAAATATGGGAATGATCGCAATTAGCAAGGAACCAAAACGAAAAGGAAAAGATCAAAGAAATCTCCCCGAATTCGAAAGGTTCAGGAAGGGATGAAGATCTTGTTGCAAGACTTTTAGACTCCCCAGAAAGTGTCTCTTTGTCTCCCCGCAATGAAGACTCTTAGATTTCCAAGAAATTGATTCTTAGTCTCCCAAATCAAGAAACGATTCTGAAAACGATGCAAGGGATCTCAACAGTTGGTTGCCCAATAGATATTTTTTTCTTTTTTTTTTTTTTAATGCTGATACGAATATGAAGAACACGAAAAGTACAGCAACGGTTTTTTTTTTTTTCAATTGATTGTTCGAAGAATGAAAGAGTAACGATAGAACCCTTTGCTTTGATACCAAATGATGCGGAACCCAAAGATCAAATAGAATCCCAAAACCCCAACACACAGATTTGATGTTCAAGCAATAGGATGTCCTACTAAACCCCTAATTGACAAGCAATTAGAAACGTAGATTATAGGAATGAATCAGAAAGAACGCCACAAGATTTACCTTGATAAGTTAATTCCAATTCGTGATGCAACAAGAAGAAGTTGAACCCCTCACTTGTAAATTCGTACTTGAATTTCTCAGTTCATAAAAGCTGACCAAAACTCCACTTAAAGGAGTATTTATAGCTGAAACATAAAGCCCTAGCTATATATAAAAGCCCTAAAGCGATTTGGGCCCTAAATAGAACAATAATTAGGCCTAACAAAGCATATAACATAAAACTAATTCTCCATATCCAGCCCACACGCCTGGATTAAGTTAATGGGCTGGTCTTCTTCTTTAGTCTTCCCACTCAGCCCACTCTTGCTATCTGAGGTTGGTTTATCCAGCCCTTCCTTTAGGAATTGGCCCACAAAGCTTTGGAAGGCTGATTTAAGTTGCTTGGCCCGCGACCTTGTGATTGGTCCCATTGTTAGACTAAGCTCCTCCTCTTTGCCCGTGCCATCTCTGCCCTTGCTCGCATCAGATAGGATGCTACAATTCCAAGCCTTGCGCCGTATGACTATAGGATCAGAAGTGTTAAAGCGAGCTATCTGGTGGACAGGGAACGAGAAAAGTTACAAGGCCATGATAGAAGCGATACTGAAAAGTGGTGACCCTAACAGATGTGAAGGGAGAACTACATTTGAGGCAGGAGAAAGTTCTAGGGTTGTTGAGACACAAGTGGAGGAAGAAGTGGCTTCAAATGAAGTTCCTGGAACAAAAGAAAGTAGAGTGTGAGTGAAACCAGAGACAAATGGCACATATGAGGTGGTGGAAATAAGTAGCGACGATGAGGAAGATCCAAAGGAACCAGGGACCCCGAGGGCCCCAGCAGGACCCCAGGGAATAAGGAGGAGCGGATCTGAAGACTCAGTTAATGGACCAGAAGAAAAATGAAGTGTTAATTAGGGATAGCTGTAAATAAGGGTGTTAAGTCTTGGGAGTAGCGGGGGAAAAAGAATTCCTTTTGCTTATAGGAATTCATTTTGGGGATTCACATGTATATAGCTAGTAGTATGTGACTAGTAAGGAAGTATCAGATCGAATGATGGGTTATGGGGGGAAATATTTTTGGGGCTTGGAGCTAACATATCGTTTTGTTGTAATTAGAACTTAGTTATGATCTATCGGCATGGTTTTTAAATACTGTTTAATATTATACAAGCATGTTGTGTATGAGTACATTCTAAATGAGATGTTTCTCTTAGTATTGTTATATATAACGTCGTATGCATTTATAACGGGAACATTAATATTGCTGGATACAGTGTAATGGATGCCACCACAGGATCAACAAATACTACTAATAACGACCAAACAAACAATGATGGGAATAGTAGCGCGAGAGACCAATTCGCAGAATTGAGAACCATTTTGCAGCAATTGGTAGGGACCATTCAAACCCAACAACAGTTCCTACACACCCATCTGATGCAACCACAACCACTCGCGCCACAACCAGAAGCTATAACAATAGGAAATGTCGAGATACGGCCAGCGGCACCAGAAGTTGCCTCGCAACCAAACCCAACAGGAACTGATGCTGAAGCGATTCGAGAATTTTTGAAGTTGAAACCTACATCTTTCAGTGGAGGTATGGATCCGATGAAGGCTAAGGAATGGATTGAGGAACTAGACAAGAGTTTTCGTCTAGTTAGGAGTAACGAGTATTAGAAGGTTGAAATGAGATCATATTTGCTAACCGGAGAGGCTAACCGTTGGTGGAATCTGATGAGGGCCAGGGAGCCAAGGATGACGTGGGAACAATTTGGGGTTGTTTTCAAGGAGAAGTACATGCCAAGGGCCATGCAGTCAGCAAAATGTCAGGAGTTTGAGCAACTCAAACAAAGAGGAACAATGACTGTGTCAGAATACGAAGCTGCCTTTACTAATTTGGCTGAGTATGCACCACACCTGATAACAACGGATGAGATGAAAGCCCGAAGGTTCGAGGAAGGGCTTAGACATGACATTAAGAGGTTAGTGCGACCACTGCAGATGCCAACTTATGCTATCGTGTTGGATTGTGCACTACTAGTAGAGCAGGATGTGAATGAGAACCAAAGATACCAGGAGGGGAAACGGCATCAACCAATGCAAGTTGGTGGAACAAATAACCAGAAACGTCAACATATTGGGGGTTGGAATAGAAACGAGGGTGGTACACAAGGGTCTGTGCCAGTGTGCCGGATTTGTGATAAGAGACACCATGGGGAGTGCTGGAGGAGGAGTGGATCCAACCAGTGTTTTAATTGCGGGCAAACAGGGCACATGAGGCGTGAATGTCCGAGAGCGGGAATGGCTACGGGGGCGAATGCAACACCAGTAGGGTCTCAGGGAGGACAAAATCGGGGGCAGGATAATGTGAAGAATCAAGGAAGGAGGCCAGAGGGAAACAATAATAATAACAGACAGCGGGGTCTAGGGAACCGAAATAATAACAATGGGTAACGTCAAGGGCGAGCTTACGCAGTCGTGCCTGGTGATCCTAGAAACAACGAGAACGTGGTGGCAGGTAATGTAATTGTGTGTTCTATACCTGCATATGCATTATTTGATTCCGGTTCGTCACATACTTTCGTATCGCAATCTTTTATTGATAAACTTGATAGAATAGTGGAACCGTTGGGATATGAGTTATATGTAACTCAGCCCATGAACAAAGGCACGATGTGCTCTACCGTGATACGAAATTGTAGTGTACACGTTGGCGACATTGACACAATGACTGATATGATACCATTGAATATGAATCTATTCGATTTAATTCTCGGTATGGATTGGTTGGCTAGTAACGGGGCTACCATTGACTGTGCCCAGAAACGGGTAAATTTGCGAAAACAAAATGAGCCAGTTATATTTGAGGGTGAGAGTATCACGACACCACCCTACTTCATATCTGTCACACGAGCCCGACGACTCCTGCAGAAGCGTTGTCAGGGATACTTATGTAGCGTGTTGACACCTGAAATTAGTAAGTTGACAATGAATGATATTCCGGTGGTCGGAGAGTTTCCGGAAGTATTTCTTGAGGACTTGCCCGGAATGCCTATCGAGAGAGAGATAGAATTTGTAATTGAAGTTGAACCCGGAACTCAGGCTATTTCGAAGGCACCATACCGTATGGCTCCGGCTGAGCTAAAAGAGTTAAAGACTCAGCTCCAAGAGTTATTGGATAAGGGATTTATTAGACCAAGTTCGTCACCATGGGGTGCTACAGTATTATTTGTTAAGAAGAAGGATGGGACGATGAGACTTTGTATTGACTACCGAGAGTTAAACAAAGTAACCATTAAGAATAAGTATCCGTTACCGCGGATCGATGATCTATTCGACGAATTACAGGGAGCGAGAGTGCTTTCAAAGATTGATTTACATTCGGAGTATCACCAACTATGAGTAAGGATGGAGGACGTGGAGAAGACAGCTTTTCGAACCCGTTATGGACATTATGAGTTTCTTGTAATGCCATTTGGGGTGACGAATGCACCAGCAGCATTAATGGATCTTATGAATCGTGCGTTCAAACAATACTTGGACGAATTTGTTATCATCTTTATTGATGATATTTTGATCTACTCAAAGGACGAGGAGCAACACGCACAACATTTGCGAACTATACTACGGACATTGGGAGACCAAAAATTATATGCCAAATTCAAAAACTGTGAATTCTGGCTGACGAGTGTGACATTTTTGGGTCACGTTATTTCAGGAGAAGGAATTTCGGTGGACAATCAGAAGGTCAAGGCAATCGTGGATTGGCCAAGACCGATAACTGTAACTGAAGTTCGTAGTTTTCTTGGACTAGCGGACTATTATCGGAGATTTGTCCAGAATTTTTCCAAGATCGCTGTGCCAATGACGGAGTTGACCCGGAAGGGCGAATCTTTTGTTTGGACAAAACAACGGGACCAGTGCTTTCAGGAATTGAAGGCACGACTTATAACAGTACCTGTTCTGACACTGCCAGAAGGAGTGGAAGGCTTTGCGGTTTATAGTGACGCCTCAAATCAGGGACTTGGTTGTGTCCTAATGCAACATGGGAAGGTTATTGCTTATGCATCACGACAACTGAAACCACATGAGAAGAATTACCCTACTCACGACTTGGAGTTAGCAGCATTGGTTTTCGCTCTGAAGATCTGGCGACATTATTTGTACGGTGTCACATGTGACGTCTTCACCGACCACCAGAGCTTAAAATATATCTATACGCAGAAGGACCTGAACTCAAGGCAACGGCGGTGGCTGGAGCTTATGAAAGACTACGACATTAACATTCAGTATCATCCCGGAAAAGCAAATGTAGTAGCAGACGCTCTTAGTCGCAAGAAGGTGGAAGTATTGAATATTCTGCAAGTAGAACAACAGTGCCTCAATAAACAACAAGAAGAAGTCTGTATGTTGTTAGTCACCGAACCGGCAATTCTAGAAGAAATCAAAGTGAAACAAATGGCAGATCCAAAGTTGAAGAAAATTCAAAGCTACCATACAATTTGCACACACCTAATGATTAGAATTATTCAATATTGGTTCATGACATTGTGCCCAAGTTGTTTGTGGCATCCGATGGTACGAATCGCTTGGGGAACTATAGTGAGCATATAATTTTCACTCGCATCATTAAGGAGGGGAAAATTGCCTGATATTGTCACTCCATTCAATTTTGACAGTATTGGTTACTAGGGACTAGCAACCCTCAAGTTGAGGGGTGTGATGAGTGCATGTTATTGTGTATCCTACGGCTCAACACGTCCATTTTAACCCATGTGCAAACACTATTCTACGTTTACACTTGATAATGCACGAAAATGTATTTTATGTCCATCGCAGGTCAAACATAGCAAATGTGACCCTGAAGTGCGAGAGTTAAGTCTCGACAGTCAAAGAAGGTCCGGAGAGATCACACGAGGTCCAAGTAGTCAAAGACCGGGTTTGGTTGAAGGAGCTTAAGAAAGAGGAAGTGTGGCACCGATGCCTCCAAAAACAATGCACCGGTGTCTCATCCTTGATACTGAAACAACCAAGATGCTGCAACCATTGACACCGATGCCTCCATTTTCAATACACCGGTGTCTCTTCCTATTTCAGTGTAAGATCAAGATGCTGCAACCAATGACACCGGTGCCTCCATTTTCTATACATCGGTGTCTCTTTCTACTTCAGTGCAACATCAAGATGCTGCAACCAATGACACCGGTGCCTCCATTTTCAATACACCGATGCATCAAGTGCGACAGAAGAACATCTAGTCTGAGATGGCTGAAACATGGGAACCACTTCACCTTGATTTTTGTACAACATCAGGGGATAAAAAAGGGGCTCTAGCATGGAAGAGGACAAAAACACCATTTGTCAACTTTTAGGGTGCGCTTGTAATAGTACCTAGAGACGAAAGGGATATTTTAAAGGGTTTTTGCTATACACTAAGGCTAGAGCCCTCTACACACACACACACACACATACACACACATAGGACATCAGATTTTTGGTAGTGTAGAGTGTGTTTTTTTCTTCCTTAGGCTATTATTGTTCTTCAACATTACTCTTCATATTTTGAATGCTTTTCAATCCTAAGTACTTTGTTCTTGTGAGTCCATTATCTTTAAGAATCAATCAAACATTGGTAAGATCTACACTTATTCTTCTCTTAATGTTGCATTTCTCATTTTAAACATTTCGGTATTTGCCGAAATCTTAGTTCGTAATCTTGTTCATGATTTTTTAAAGATTTCAAGTATAGTGTTGGTTAGAACATCTCTGTTCTCCTTAGATAAGAATGTTCATCATGTTTTCTCCTATTTCTCCCATGTTTATGGCAAGTATGAGTAGCTAAACACGTGTGGGTTGAGTCTAAGGGTGAGGTTTGTTCTTAACCATGTTGGTCAATATCTTCTCAACTATGTTTAATGCTTGTTGACGGATCTCTTTAAGTTCTTCTTTTCGAAACAAAAGAAATGAAGAGTTAAGTTCTTGCTTAGTTATAGCCATCCTTAGAGTTGGTATATCTAATACTTGAAACGATGTCCTTCCTCTTTTGATCCCATTGTCTTGAACTTGAAAGGATCCGCCAACCCATTTTTGATTTAAAATTCTGATTTTCATCGAATTACTCTTCGATTTAAAACCCGAGACTGGGAGCTAGGTTGAGTCATAAGGAGAAGTAATAGACCAACAGAAGTTTTGAATAAACCAAACTTGAAGACTTAACCTCACTCTTTAATCTAGTTCATTCCCTCACTTAGTAGTATAATTGTTAATCATCATCAAACAAACTTTGAGGTTGACGTCCGAAACGTCGGAAAACTAAATTTGCGGAGTCTCTTAATCTAACTACTTTTTTCCCGTAGATCGATACTCCGGACTCTCCACTATACTCCTTTTAAATATTTAAGGGAAGTTCCGTTTTATGAATATTAAACCTTGACTTAGGCCGGCGCCCTAACGACGCACTTTTGCCGACCGGTCAGTAATCTAATGATTTATTCTATGATTGTGGCCGTTTGAGTTAATTTGGAGTATTTGGCGGTATGTGCAGTTGTCAAAACTAGAAGGGGGTCAATGTATTAACCTTTTAATGAGTATTTAAGGCTTGATGAAATCTTAATTTCAGTTTTTATAAATGTTAGAGAAATTTTTAACAAATCCAAAAATCTTACTTTTGATTGAGGAGGGCTAACGGGCTAGTAGACGAAGGAATCTCGCAAAGCCTTCAACTAGAGAAATGTTGCTGGTGTCAAGTGCTGAGTAGAGCCCTAGATTAATCGTATATGCAGAGAGTTTGAGAGATTTCAATACTTGACAGCATTTTCGTCATTCTTCTTATTTAAGGTAGCATTTCATGTTGATTTCTATTGAAATGTTGTTTAGACTTGTTTATATCATGAGTATATGTGTTGGGTTTGTATGTGATCGAATCATGCATGATATGTGTTATTTTTTAGACGTTTTGAATGAATTTTAGACTGTTTAGACAAACAAACGAGGGCTGCCCATATTTTATTTGCAGAGAACAGAATCTGAAAAAAATGAAACATTGCGATAACGTAATTATGAAAAATTTCGTTAAAATTGTTCTAAAACTCTAAAATATTTGAAATTATTATCGAGAGTTGGTTTATGAGTCTTCTATGTTGGGATACAATTTCGAAGCCTAATGCAAATAATGAAATTCTACAAAAATTCGTGACTTAGCTGCTGCAAATTTGTAACTGTGCATGTTGCAATGACAGACTTTGGGAAAACGGTCATAGCCGTTTGACGAGTATCAAAATTGTGCACTATTTATTTTGTGTGAAACTAGACACATAAAACTTCAAAAACAATATAGACTTTGTGACTTATTTTTATTTGAGCAAATTAGTTTTTCAATTGAACTTGACTAAGCAGTTTCGATGTTTCAATTTAACCTATCACTTATCGTTGAAAATCTTGTAGAATATAATTTTTATTAACATTTGATCAAATACCTCTATTTATAGATTATAAAATTTTAGAACTTTTATGGTTGAACCAAACCATATAACTTTGGCCACTCGAGCGATCTCCCTGGAATAAAAAGGGATTTTTTTATTAAAAGTCAACCCGTTTCTTTATTTTTGGTTTGTTTGTGCTTATTGTTTGGGTCTAGAATTGTCTGTTGTTGGTTCATATGATCATGCATGAATGATGATTAATGAGTTGGAGACGTCTTGACGGTCGGAACAGTCCGTGAACTCTACTTAGTGTCCTTCTGATTCCAACGGCAGACATCCGTAAAATTATCAGGTCAGAAGTGTCCTGACGATTGGATGTAGTCTGTGAACTCTAAGTTAGAATACCCAAGTGGGTAGGCCCACACTGAAATATCGTTAAGTTGCATGAGTCGAATGTTGATCATGTTGTTGACAGTTTCAGTTGTTTATTATATATTGGTTATATTATGTCATTGATGTGAGCATGATTTATTTGCATGTGATGATTTGGATCTGAGGACTTAGTCCTAAACTTTTAAAGATAGATGAAAAATGATAGTTATAATTTATTTTATGAGATTGGCTCGATTAAAGCTTAATTTTTGATTGAATAGCCTAATAAACAAACAAACCTTGAACGTATTTTTGAAGTTTATTAAATTCAAATTTGAATGATAAATTGGGCTCATTTATGAGTCCTAATTAGGAGAGTGTGTCAGATAAGATGTAAATACTTGGTTCTCTTGGTCCAATTATTTCATCTCCTCGTAATGGGACCAAGTATCAACATAATATAGTCCTTTAGTCCAAATTATTCGTATAAACGTCAGTGTTTTTTGATAATTTTTTCTTAATTTTTATCAAGTTTGCCATAAATTTTTAATTATATATTTTCACGAGTAGAATCTAGAAAGTAAAAAATGGTATTTGTAGAAAGTTCAAAAAAATTCACTAAAAAGAAAAAATATAAATAAAAAACTTTTTTTTTTACTGTTTTGGTGTATTTGGCATTGTCCTATCTGAATTTTTTAATTTGAACTCAAGTTTTTATTTTTTATTTCTCTCGTTGAGATGAATGAGAAAATGCAAACAAAAAAAAAAGAAAAAAGAAAGAAAAAGACAAAAAACTACAGAAAAAGTTACGAAATATCAAATAATAACAATTTTTATAATAAAATATAATTTAGTGTGATCAATTTACGTCACTTTGGGGAACCAATTTCATGTCTAAAATATACTAGTCTTTTATTTAGAACTATATTGGCAGTTGAATGTTTCGCATTTTTAAGTATATGATAAGGAAAAGAAGTTCAAGAGAATAGATTTAAAATAACAAATACAGAGAAATAAGTACAACTCTGTAGCAAACATAAATCTTACATTCTGCATGTACTCATCAGTTATTTTGATGTCTAACCTTTTACAGTCGAACACACAAAATAAATTTTATAAAACTTCCTAGACGAAGGAAACTTTGATGAGAGGATGAAACAGCTAGCCTTAGTTATGGCTGGGTACATGCAGAGATGATGTATAGTAAGACTTTGCCAAGGGATTGATTGAGTTTAAGTGCTTCTCTGGAGCATATCTTGGTACCTCTTGAATGATTCAAGCTTCTGCAACCGCATACGTTTATAAAATTTCAATATGAACAAGTCTGCCACCTGATCGATCTCGTCTTCCAACTTGAAATCCTCGGGATTTCCTTCTTCGGCTTCCTTGGAATTCCTCACCAAATCGATTGCTGAGGCATTGGGATCACCCAAGTCTAGATCATCCTCCCCGTCCTCAAACAACGAGTGCGTCAGATTTGGATACTTATTTCCACCATCTGAATCCACCTCGTTGTTTGAGTTGTAGTAGTATGAGTAGTAGTCATGATTGTCGTCGTTACCACCCAGCTGTTTGCGAGTTGAGCTGGATGGTTCCGAGGCATTGTAGAGTATAATGGCCTTGCTTTGCTCGTCGTGTTCGTCCCCTCTCTTTTCGTCTTCTTGCCCCATGATCGCCTGAATCTTTTCACAGATCGAACCAAGCGAAAACTTCTTGTTCTTCAATAAGGAAAGTACTACTAGTCTTGCTTTCAAGGCATTTGTTTTGCCCCTAATAGCCATTGATTTGGATTTAGTCATAGAGCACAACACGGAAATTATGTGTTTCAAGAAAATAGCTGCACTGTTGCTCTTCATTCTTTTATTCGTTTTGATTTACTCTCTCTGCTAGATCGATCGAAAACTTAAAAAAACTGTTGAGAGGTGAAGAAAAAATGAGCCTTTTGATGGGCTTTATTTATAGGGCACCAGAATGGTATAGGCGGTCTCAAATCTCAAGTAATTGCAATATTATACAATTAAAAGGTGAAAAAGCAAAACCTCCAACGTAAGGAAATATCCCTTCTCTATCTTTACATAATTGCTCCTTCAATGAAACTTCGGGGCTTACTTCATCTACACGGACTGGGGGAGGCGCTGTGCACAAATGCACAGCATAGTGCTCTGCATTGAAACTGTGCCGTTTTGTGTTCAACCAAATTCTCTTTTGTATATTTTGTACACATAATCTGTTAACAAAATTTTATTTTAAAATTTTAAGTTCACGGTTAGTTTCAAAATATTTGTTTAAGTCGACGGTGAATTTTTCAAATTTTTTTTAAAAATAAAATTTAGAAAACACGACCTAAAGGGATCCAAATGAGCAGTATCGATTTTTTTAATGCGGTGTTGACAACAGTAAAAAGAAAACTATAAAAATATGTCTATTTTGCCACCGTCACATTAAAAAAAAAAAAACCGATACCGCTTATTTGAATCCCTTTAGGTGCTATTTTTTTAAATTTTATTTTAAAAAATTTGAAAAATTCACCGTCGACTTAAACGAATATTTTGAAATTAACCATAAACTCAAAATTTTAAAATAAAATTTTATTAACATATTACGTGCACAAAACATATAAAGAAAGTTTGGTTGGACACAAAACGGCACAATTTCAATGTACAACACTTATGTTGTGCATTTGTGCACAGCACGTCCCCAAGTTCCAATCTACACAAGCCTCGTAAAGGAAAAAGTACTAGTAGCTAGGTTCTTTTCGGGTACGGTCACATGTGCCCAACCACATTTCAAAATCATACAATTTTGTAAGGTCTACCTCTCTATATCTCCAAGTGAAAATCGAGATAAATTATAAATTCAAACATTATGAGGTCGAATTTTGACAATTACATACTTGGAGCTACTGGAGGTTTGTTAATTTCAGGACTCAAAACACTAGTCGGCAATAGGTGGGCATATCTCAGACTGACCGGATACCTCGGTTATCAAAAAAAGATTTACCTCTTTGGTTAGACCTCACATAAATATATAGTCATAAAAGGTGTTGAGACATCACGTGATAGTATTCCAAAACAATTTATTAATAGTTGTCACATCTGATAGTGAATTTTTTTTTAATAAGCTAAGAAAGGGACGACACGAACAAAATGAATAGACCAAATCACGTTATAGAGATCGGAAAGAGTTCATACCAAAGTCATAGCAACTGTGCTTTTGGGACCGTAAAAAGCAACGCCTAAAGAAAAGTAGTACCAAAACGGTATTGAATTAGCATGGAGTGAAAATAAAGGAGAGGGAAGATTCTTGCTAAAGCGTAAATCATCTTGCCAGCTGCAACAAAGGGAAAGACGACCACCACTTCTCCTTTTTCTCATTTAAATCTTTTTTTCGTGTATTATTTTTTATACTATTCAGAGGTGAATTGTAAAGTAAACCGCCGAAAGTAGTAGAAATGTCTTATATACAATTAAGTATACCTTTTTGGGTTTGTTTGCATTCTTTCTCAACTAGCCTAGAAACACAAACACATTTCTTGCTCATATTTATATATAAATACAGTGCGGACAAAACAACGCAAGTTTCTTCATTTTGTCCTCAAAACTATATCGTTTTGATTCCATGCATTTTGATAACAATTTGAATTATAAGTTAAAACACTGTAATTTCGAGAGCAAAACGGATAAAACTGTATCGTTTTGCTAGCACTAAAGGAAAGTACATTATAGTTTCCTCAAATTCCCAAATATGTGCACGACAGATGTGTATGTAGACATGAAAATGGAGAAGTCTGCTGCACAGTAGAACGATATTCCACTTGCTTAGATTCAGACGTAGATGTGTTTGAATATGTGCATCGAAACAAATAAATATATTTTACATTGAAACAACCGCTGCTCAATAATAAAATTGGATTGCAGCACTACTCGAACCTGCATAAAATAGGCGATGAGTGACCAAAGGAAGATACACGTAGAAGCCCATGGGTTTCGTTAATTGTTTGATGTGAGCATGATTTATTTTATATTAGTTAAATTATGTCATTGATGTGAGCATGATTTATTTGTATGTGATGATTTGGATGCGAAGACTTAGCCCTCAACTTTTAAATATAGATGAAACATGATAGTTATAATTTATTTTATGAGATTGGCTCGATTAAAGCTTATTTTTTTGATGGAATAGCCTAATAAACAAACAAAACTTGAACGTATTTTTGAAGTTTATTAAATTTTTAATCAAATTTAAATGATAAATTGGACTCCTTAATTTATCAGTCCTAAATAGGAGAGTATATCACATTAGATGTAAATACTTGGTTCTCTTGGTCCAATTATTTCATATCCTCGATAATGTGACCAAGTATCAGCATAATATAGCTCTTTAGACCAAATTATTCATATAAACGTCAACGTTTTTTGATAATTTTTTTTTTAATTTTTCATGAGGAGAATCTAGAAAGTAAAAAAAAAAGGTATTTGTAAAAAGTTCAAAAAAATTCAATAAAAAGAAAAAATATAAATAAAAAACTATTACTTTACTGTTTTGGTGTATATGGCATTGTCCTATCTGAATTTTTTAATTCCAACTCAAGTTTTTATTTTTATTTTTTATTTCTCTCTTCAAGATGAATGAGAACATGCCAAAAAAAAAATCTATAAAAAACTTATGAAATATCAAATAATAACGATTTTTTTAATAAAAAAATAATTTAGTGCAATCAATTTACGCGCACTTTGGGGAACCAATTTCATGTCTACAATATACTAGTCTTTTATTTAGAACTATATTGGCAATTGATCGCATTTTTAAGCATATAATAAGGAAACGAATGTACTTCAAGAGAATAGATTTAAAACAACAATACAAAGAAATAAGTACAACTCTGTAGCAAACATAAATCTTACATTCTGCATGTACTCATCAATTATTTTGAGGTCTAACCTTTTACAGTCGAACACACAAAATAAATTTTATAAAACTTGCTAGAAGAAGGAAACTTTGATGAGAGGATGAAACAGCTAGCCTTATGGCTGGCTAGTTGCAGAGATGATGTATAGTAAGACTTTGCCAAGGGATTGATCGAGTTTAAGTGCTTCTCTGGAGCATATCTTGGTACCTCTTGAATGACTCAAGCTTCTGCAACCGCATACGTTTATGAAATTTCAATATGAACAAGTCTGCCACCTGATCGATCTCGTCTTCCAACTTGAAATCCTCGGGATTTCCTTCTCCGGCTTCCTTGGAATTCCTCACCAAATCGATCGCCGAGGCATTAGGATCACCCAAGTCTAGATCATCCTCCCCGTCCTCCTCCTCGAACAACGAGTGCGTCAGATCTGGGTACTTATTTCCACCATCTGAATCCACCTCGTTGTTTGAGTTGTAGTAGTACGAGTAGTAGTCATGATCGTCGTCGTTACCACCCTGCTGGTTGCCAGTTGAGCTGGATGGTTCCGAGGCATTGTAGAGTATAATGGCCTTGCTTTGCTCGTCGTGTTCGTCCCCTCTCTTTTTGTCTTCCTGCCCCATGATCGCATGAATCTTTTCAGAGATCGAACCGAGGGAAAACTTCTTGTTCTTCAATAAGGAAAGTACTACCAGTCTTGCTTTCAGGGCGTTTGTTTTGTCCCTAATAGCCATTGATTTGGATTTAGTCACAGAGCACAACACGGAAATTACGTGTTTCAAGAAAATAGCTGCACTGTTGCTCTTCATTTTTTTTTCCGTTTTGATTTACTCTCTCTGCTAGATCGACCGAAAACTTGAAAACTGTTGAAATTGATCGAAGCTAAGAAATAGAAAAAACCAGAAAACTTTCGCTTGACCTGTCGGATTTGATAAGAAAGATTTCAAATGGGTTTGAGATGTGAAGAAAAAACGAGCCTCTTGATGGGCTTTATTTATAGGGGCACCAAATTGGTATAGGTGGTCTCAAATCTCAAGTAATTGCAATATTATACAATTAAAAGGTGAAAAAGCAAAACCTCCTCCGTAAGGAAATCTCCCTCCTATATATCTTACAAAATTGCTCCTTTAATGAAGCTTCGGGGCTTACTTCATCTACACAAGCCTCGTAAAGAAAAAAGTACTAGCTAGCTGTGTGCTTTGATTCCAAGTAGTTGTTATTCCTCGTAAAGAAAAAAGTACTTCAATTCCTTAATTAATCGAAAAAGGGAACACTGTTCAATTCCTTATTTTTCTGAATCACTGTTTGATTCCAAGTAGCTGTTTCCAGGAAGAGGAGTGAGTAACATTATCTAGGCGCATCATTTTTCCCTTTTTCTTTTTCCTTTTTTACTTGTGGGTTTCAACTTGCGTTGTCAGAAACATATATATTAAGCATAGACTAAATTATTTTTTAATTAAAAATAATCTTGATACTTCATATATAACACTTTGTATACTTTTTTGTCAATCTTTTTACGTTTTCTCAATATCCGTTTTGATGAGAGAAATTAAAATATAAAAATATGAATTGAAATAACAAAAGTCTAAATAAGATGACGCAAATGACATTAAATACAACAAAAAATTATATTTTTGAATTTTTTTCGTTTTTATTGAATTTTTCAAGGCTTTTGGTCATAATTGTTTACTAACTAAATTATTTTTATTAAGAAGAATGATTAATCTAAAGAATTTAACACAAGCTTTATAAAAAATAAAATAAAAATGATCAAACTAACTGTGCCATTAATACTGTACATAAAAATTAGGTATCTAATTAAACGGGTTGTTTGGATGGGGCCCTCATTTTGGGGGACACGGGGCCCTGTAGTGAGCCCCTCACTACATACGTGTAGTGAGCAGATCCGGCCCTCCATTTCGGCAACGGACGGCTTAGATTCAAATCAGTATTTATTAATTATTTTTACAAATAAATATTAATTTGAATCTGAACCGTCCGTTGTCGAAATGGACGACCGGATCTGCTCACTACAAGTATGTAGTGAGGGGGCTCACTACAGGCCCCCCCATTCCCATTTTGGGAGTATTAAGTAAGACAGGTGTTATGGTAAAGGGGCCTCAAACAAGAGAATTAATTAAGACGGTGTTTGATTGAGTTTTGTAATAAGAGGGGTCTTAAACCCCTAATTTTAAAATTTTTGTAAATAAATGAATTTTCATTAATATTTGATCTCGAGCATTTAATTTTATTTGATGCATTTAAATTAAATCGCACGGCACAATTTTATACATGTGTTATGTGCCGCATTCGTAAATAAAACCCCCCCTTGCATACACATGTTAGCACCTACACAAGATCCTAACCCAGCTTTGGCTCATGATTCCTACCTCATCTGATAATTTCTTTTTCCCTATTAGTAACAGCACAAATTCTATTGCCATTTTTCTTCAACGTTTGACTTTGGTCTCAAGCCTACCAGGTCCTTCACTTTTTGAACCCCAATGGATTCCTTCTCAACAATCAACTCTCCTCCCTTTTCTACAAACTTTCTCTCCCATCCTTCCTCACTAGTTGGCATCTCAAAGGTTAAAACCACCTTCTCCCATGATTTCCTTCCAAACCACCATAGACCAAAAACTTCCTTCTCCAATAGCTGAGAAACCTACCTGCACACTCCTTCTATTTCTTGTAACTTTTCCCCCTCTCCTATGGCAGTCACTCCCACCCTACTACTACAATAGTCACCCTAATGCCTCCTTAGTTCAGCATGAAAATCTGTTGCAGACCTCACCCAATCATTCCTATTTCAAGCCACCACAACTTCCTTCTTCATTCCACACAAATTCTCAGAGCTTGGTGAGTTTAAAGTACTGCACATTGTGAGTTTGGAGTTCGAAAAATGAGGAAGTTCAGTGGAGAAGTAGAGAGAGAAAGTAAGAAACCATTTGGAGGTCCAAAACTCAATCTCTTTAATTCGAAGCTTCAATTAGCCCCTGCAAGATCCACAATCCTTCCCCCTTCTTAAATTTATGTTGCCACTGACTATCTAGCACAAATAAAAACTTACAACTAAAACAAACTGAAATGAGAAATATATATACAAGTACAAAAGTTTGTTACCACTTGGTTACCATAGCTTCCCGGACAACAATGCAAAAAACTTAACTGATCCCAACTTAGTACATCGTGGCAACGGTTAGAGTTTAAAAATTTTAAGTTTTCTCTTCTTCTTATGGATTGTACAGTAGTGAAATCCAAGTATCAATCTACAAGGAAATTGGTTACTGAGTTGGTAATGCTTTTGTATTGAGCTTTAGCGCTCAGGATGCCACTCTTTTTAATCTGAATTTGAGGATTAGAACCTAAAAAAAAACACTAAACACGGACACTTTTTAATGGAAGAAAATAGACATAGTCATGGGGGTTACTTCTTCCCTGGTTTGAACATAGGATGTCTTCTTTTCACTACTCAACCAAGGATCAAAGTTTTATGACCTTACCTGGAAAATCAATCTTTGAAACTCTAATCATGATCAAGACATGTAAAGAGGTAGGTTTTGTCCCTTAGACAATAAGTCTAGATATGAAAGACATGGGGGGACCAAGCATTGGATATACCAGAATTGTTTTCGGGCATAACCAATCAAGGCTATAACACTCCACTCTAGGTTCTGAGATTGAAACTACATTCACCTTCTACATGCTATGAAAATCATTTGAGAAGATATCCATGCTCAAGCCATGGGATGAACGTTATCCTATAACTAGGCCTTCTAAATTTAGCCTAGTATATTTAAGATGAACATTGAAGTAAAAAGAGAAAACTTAGAAAGCATGGATGAAAACTAAGATTGGATTTGAAACCTTTGTTTAATAGAAGAAGTGCACTAGATAATGAAATACAATATGAAAACAACTTGCTACTTGCTTACTAGAAAATAAGAGTGCAATACAACTACAAATGGAACTCCACTTTTGAAATACAAAACTTGAACAACTAAAATATATCTAAGTCTAAGATTAACTTTCTACTTCTACCTGTAGATCTCTCCCTCTAGATCTCTCTATAATACATCAAGAGTTCCTATTTATAAAACTAGCTATCCTCCTTTGAAACAAAATATCTTGACAAAGATTATTGCTTAGTCTCTAAGTTCTTTGTTGGAAAGGTGAGTCCATACATCATTTGGCTGCCAATTTGTTAGAAGTAACATTGGTTGATTAACCCTCATAACTAATAAATACCCAGATGTTTTCCTCCTTTGCCTTATTCATTTTTCAATCTGTCTTCCAAACATCCGGGTGTAACTGATAAACATCCGGATGTTTGCCTCATCTACCTTCTTCATTCTTCAATATTCTGGACCTTTCTTCAGGATGTTGCTCTTCTAACCAAAACATCTGGATCTTTATTGTATTTGGTTTTTTGACTTGGTCTTCTATACTTGATCAACATCTGGATCTTTGGTAGGGATTCAATTGGATGTTTTGACATTCTGGATTTTTGCCTTTTGGCTTATCAACATAGAATGTCCGGATGTTTTGTGGCAATCATCCGGATATTTTCCTTCTCTGTATTTCTGGCCTTGATATGGTATCTTCCAAACATCCAGATGTATGTAGTAATTATTCGGATCTTCTAGTTTTTTGGATACTTGGGTTGTCCTTGGTCAGACACATCATCCGGATGTTTTAAGGTACATTCGAATGTTTTAACTCAGTTCATCAATTTTCACAGTGGCTTCTTTGGATAATTTCTTGCTTTCTTCCCGAGCTTCAATCATGTCAACATTTGGCTCTATTTGATCGACCGACAAAAGTGTCACTGATGCGCCGGCCAAGTCAGTATTTTAATATTGAAATTGATCTTTGCCTGAAGAATGTAGAAAATCAATAGAGCGGTAAGATAGAGTATTGATCCACGAAGAATAGTAGGAAGGTTGTGATGGGATTTGTAGTTGTAGCATTTCGGATGCTAACCTCAATTTTGGGAAGATTTTAATGTCTAAAATTGTAAAGAACTCAAGAATTGATTACATAAAAAAATCAGGCTAGATCTTTGAAATTTGCTGAACGTAGATTTTGATAGTCATCATCTTCTCTTTAATAACTCAATTAAGAATTCAGGGCAGAGAATCTTGATCAAAAGATTTTTTGATAAAAATTATTTAATTCGAAAGATGCGTTCTCAAATTAATTTTTGTTCAAGAAATATTTATTCAAATCCAAGAATGACATCGGTTCAAGTATTAGATGTACCAAATTAATGGCGAAAACTGATCAAGTGCTTAACACTCATTGTTTGTTAAAAAATAAGAACTCAAATCAATTTAAGAATAAATGGCGAAAAATAATTGAAAATATATTGAAAACCTAGATCATTGGATGAACATCATCCTAGCATCTTGCCTAAAAGATTTATTCTAGCATATTAAAGAGAAAATAATAATAATGAAAGACATGTGCAAGAAATTAAATTAATAAATCTTACTTGAACAACAAATGAAAGAAAACTTGAATACATCTTCATTAATAGAAACTGTTGGAACTAAATTCTATAATTAAAAACTGAAAGAAAAACTAGAGAGAAAACTAATAAGAAAATGCTAGATAATTAGATCTAAGCCTCAAAGGGCTTTAAATAAGAAGAAACCCTAAAAAGAATAGGAAAATTGTCCTAAAAAAAATAAGGAAACTAAATAATTAGGAAATAAGAAGAAAGGAAATAAAAATAAAAGAAATAAAAATAAAGAAAATATGAATTCGTGCAATACTGACCTGATGATCCAGTCAGCCTCTAACCCTGTTCGATTAGGTTTACCTACTGGAAGTTCTATGCTTTTCTTTTCCAAAACCTCACTGCCTAACCTAATGATCAAGTCAAGTTTTCTTTTCTTTGCACATGACTAGCTGAAATACCTACGTGACTGGATGGCCTGACCTGATGAACTGGTCAGGGTCATGCCATCATGGAATTTTTCTTCTTTTTGATTTTCTTCCGTCTTTCTTTGAGTTTTCTTTGAACTTCGCATCATGTTCGCCCTCGACGCTTCCTCTTATCGCACTTCCATCATTCCTCGGATGTTGGGACTTCTTCTGAGCATTAGGATGTCACAATTTTGTCATCCAACACCTTATTTAACATATAAAATCTGCAATTTGGAGCAAAACTACTAAGTGTGTATTATTGGATAAAATGATAATTAAGCACCACGCGTATGTCAAGTGAGGACATTTTGAGCCTCTATACAAGACGTAATATGGTCTCAACACATCTCTCAACTTGAAAGTTGCTAGTCCCTAGCAACTATAACTCCAGAAAAAGCTTAAAGACAACAAAAACAAAATTAGAAAATAACTAATAACTACGACTCGATACAAAATGAACTACGAAACATACTTCGGTTGCATCAACCACAAGACACGTCACATATTCGCATTAAAAATTCGAGAGTGCGGTGCCATTCAGTTTTAGGTACATTGTCAAACAAACATCCTCTTGGGATATGAACTATTCTGAACAATCACACGTTAACGAATGTATACTATTCAACGACCCATGCAAACTTCAATTTCAAACCTCACCAGACTCTCTCTCAAAGAATATTGATACTCGTTGTCGTAACGGATATCCCAATGAATTCTCACACATCATGTTAAAGAATACAAATGCTTAGGCAATTAATTTATGCAGTGAACCAATCTTGGAAAGAAAAAGAAATCATGAAATATGCCGACTCGATTCACTCATACACGATGCATACAATCATGTCAAATTCAACTCACACATGGGATCAATTGTAGGATTTTTGGGCTTCCGGGCTTGTAATGACCTTGGGATGTCAAATGATGTGGGAACAAAATTAGCACTGACTTATACTAGCTTGGGTTAACTCCCCAGTGGTTGATACTATTCCTTAACTACCCATATCAAATACTCACAGTTACTCCCTACTCACTATTTTCACCTCCGGTGCCTCCCAAAAAAGAAATAGACTTTTTACTTGCTTAGCTCTTTCAATGAATAGTCAACCGTCCTGATTAACTTTTTTGTGTGTGTTCCCCTAAAATGTGGGCCTCCAAATTGATGTATGGCTGCTTGAGAATGCTCGATTTGGTATTTAGATGCAAGTCTTAGGACTCAGTTCCTTCAGAAATTGGATAGGAACTATTTAGTTCATGCTTCCTCTCTTTCTTGATATTGCATTGTATACCTGAGAAGTCACGGAGCCTTTTTATACTTTTGACAATTTTCTCTCTCTCTCTCTCTTTTTTAAAAATTTTAACCCACCTTGACTGGTCAGACAGATGGCGTGATCGGTCACGTTTTGCTACTGTTTTCGATTTAGTCCAGAATCTTAACTAGATGCTCTAACTGCCCCATCTCTACTTTGATATCTTTTGAACATCACCATTTCACATATTTACTCCTAACCATCCTTATATTATCTGGTTCTCTTAGCTTTTTGAAAAAATTAGATTCGGACTTGGCCAAATTCATGGTCTAGGACACTCATATGTGGTTTAATCGAAGAATGATGGCCTAATATCGTTTCCCACATGTTCAAAGGATTATAGAATGATGCACGCACTATGTCAACATAAGCAAGATATGACATTTATGGAGAGTCAGAAACGAAGAGTCCAAATTTTTTTTACGGGATGCCACACAAAAATCTCCATTCGCAGGAATCAATTAATTCACACACACCTATTTACTCGATGGTGTTCAAAGACATGTAAACTTGAATGAATGGGATGAATGCAACACATTAAAGCTCATTAAAACATGACTCTCATTGCTATTCCTTGGCACATGCATATTGACTCGTGACTCACAAGGAAAGATTGACAGCAAAAGACACTAAAAGTTTGAAATTTAGCCAAAATCAACACAACAATGACAGCACGGCCTAACGTAGGGAGTAGTTGCTCCCCCAACTTAAAATGTGCAATGATAGCACTTGCTCGGTAGAATGTGGGAGACAAAGACCCTCCCTAACTTGAACAATGAAACCTGCAAGGGTTAGGCCAAACAACACAATATAGATATATCAAAAGAAAAAAAATAAAATTTTCACCACTTTCTTCACGCGAAAGGCACTGGTCCTACTTTTCCCCCTGTTCGAAGACTATATTTCCCTACTTGTTGGAATGACAGTATGCAAAGGGTTCAACAATAGCTTAAGAAGAGGCGCCATCATCTAATAGGCTACCACTTCCTTTGATTTTGACCAAATTCCTTACCCACCACTCTAGTTTAAAGAAATCTCCATAGAGTTTGACACTAAAACCTAATGGTTTGGATGGATTGCTTGTTGTCCTATGTGCCTGCCATCAGACCCGACTTCCTTGGTACCATATACGTAGCTTTAAAACAGGTGGCTACGCCGGACCATCATAGGTCGTTCAAGTATGGAGAACACTGGAGGTATCATAAACTCTATGAATTTATAGTCTCCTAGACATAATAAAAACTCACTGATCTGAATAAACAAGATCAACCAAGTCCTCCTCGAATTCTGCCAGTGTGTGGGTTTCCTGCACAATAGACTGCAAAGCATAACTAGAAAAGAGAACATATTAAATGTTAAACCATGTGAGCTATTCAAATAACTCGAGCATAGAATTTTCAATGGAGAAGTCCTGAATGGATGAGATACATATAGATGTGCTTGGTCTACTAGAGAGACCGCAATGTGATCATAACTTGAGTGACCATCATCCTCGCAAAGAAGTGTTCAGTAAGAGGCGGAGGGAATTGATCTTTTCTAAGATTCCAACCAATGACCTTCTGCTGTTGGCCTGCAGCTTTCGCTAATTGATTTTCATGGTGATCATCTTGAATGGAGGAGATTACAATGGGATAGATTTCAGTTTCACCAACGAAAGCGCCTGTCAATTCCTCAGGAGAAATTTGGAGTTCTTTTTGTGGAGATTAGACTTTGGACAAAGAAGTTTGTGATTTGTTGGGTGGTAATGGTTCAACAATGGGCACCTCACTTTTCGTGCCCACAACTTCTTCTTCTATGAGGAATGGGTGCAAATACTCCACCTCAGAGGAATTTAAAAATACAGCCTCTTCAGCAGTGAGGCCAATGTCAAGAGGATCAGGGACTAACAGAGGTACACTCGAAGGACTCGTTAGCGGTTTGTCAGGAGGTAGCTTTTCAAGAGTGGGTTCCCATAGAACTTTCAATATCACAGTTTCCTGGTGATCATCTAAACTCAACGAGGTCACAATGGGTAATCTTCAGCATTACACCAAGACAACATATGTAAGATTTGAAGGTGATGGTTTAAGGTCCAGCTTGGATGGTGGGACACTAGAAAGTACTTTGGGTTTGATCAGGGGTAGCCCTTGAACTGTGGGTTCCCACATGTTGTTTCTCATGACCTCTACTTCGTCGAGGTGAGCATAAAGACGCTCCACCCTTTCTTCAATAGTGAGGCAACTTCGAAAGTATTGGGGATTAGATGAGAGTTCGCATGATCATGGACTAAGTTATCAATGAGGTTTAGGTCACGAAACTCATCATTATCCCCGACTTGAATCGCATCATTGAACATAGTGCTTAGTCGAGTCATTTGGGAAAGGAAGTCCCCATGGCTTGGGTGTTCTGCTCAATAATGTCGGATTGTTGCTGTATGAGCATCTCTAATGTGTCCTCTAAACTTGGCTTATGAGTTGGCTGGTACGAATCAGAAACCACAAAAGGTCCATGAGGAGCAGATTGTTGCCATTTGTTAGACTGGTACCATAATGGGTCCTGCCCTTGAGAGTAAGAATCATGAGTTAGGAAATTAGATGAGTATAAATAGTCCATAATTTTCTGTGGACGTAGAGCATTATTGGCCCCTAGTAGGGCAGCCATCGCATTGTTGGGGAGGGTGGAGTTCTTTAATCTACGTTGCGATTTCATTCATGACTCTGGGTTCAACATGGTGAGCTAAGTACCTAAACCTGCAACCATAAACAAGGGTTAGCACTTTGCTGACCGGAGTTGGATCAAAAAGTACGCCAATGCTTAAGTTAGCGCCTCTCAAAGAAGGCTCAATGTACTAAGCTTTTAGGGTTACAAGAATAGTCGTACCTCTTTCCCTGCAAGCATTGTACCTTATATACTGCTCCTAGCTTGAGCATCAAGCCTAGATTGGCATGTGCGAAGCACACTCTTCGTGACAGTGACTGCTAACAAAATTCTGTTATGACCTCATCTCTTGAAATGATAACTAACAACTCATTCCCCACGTGTTCTAACTGAATGCCATGCGGAGATTCTCGATGAAGCAAGTCATCCTAGTTCATCATAGAAATGTCCCACTCGGCTCGGGCACAAGAAGTGTCTTCTGAGCTGGGGGAACACCATGCATTGTGGGGCCTAGTCTGGACTTGGAGAGGTGTCGTACTAAGATGTGGGCCATCTCAGCCCATTTGCTCCTTGAATATATGACTACAAGCATGGGACAAGCAAGCCTCCATCCTAAGGTGGATTTATGCGGGCCCAGCCTTGCTACCTCAAGATCCTCAGAGTCAGCTCGGCTCTGCCATGGTCTATATTAACTCGATGTGACTTGTTGTAACCCAGTGCCATGCCGACATGGACTTCCACAATAGCTCCTCAACTTTCCATTCGTCTGGCAGATGGAGAGTTGATTTTGACCAGGCCATCTTGAAATAGTATCAATTTGAACTTTCAATAAACGAGGACAAATTTGTACCTTTTCATATGAAGTGGGGTCATACGTGTTAATTGCCCATTCATCCCAAGTTAGTCGAAAGGACAGTCGCATGCACCTGTCTTCTCAGGCACACCTAAATGTCCTTGGCATTAAATATGATGCCACGTGCTTTCTCTCCAATTTTTGTCCCCTCGATTCTCTTACTCACTTCTTGGATTGACGGCGAGCCCTTTTCGCATTCCTTCCGCTTGTCTAGAAGTTTGAAAGACCTTTATCTTTACTCAACCCTCTGTTCTACCTTTTCACTTTATTTCCCAACTTTTGCACTCTCTAGAGCCTTACTCCACTTTTGAGACTATTTTCTACTGCTCTGCCAAGCCCTTACTTCTGTAACTCTTTCATTCGCTCAGCCTTTAACATTCCATTATTGGTAAGTTTCCTCCTTACCATTATTCTTTTGATTGCTTATTGTTGTCAGCTTCCTTATTGAGTTATATGCACATCGGTTTGGATCTTGCGCTTCCCGTTTGGACTCTTCATGGGTTCGGTTAGATCATCGTCTATTCAACCATCACATTTTATCCCACCGTTCTATCTAGAGATGGATACACCATGGAAACCCTAATCTTTAGATGCGTTTTACTGTTAGGTGTTGAGGGCCATGTCTCATGGAAAGTCTAGGACCATTTTTAACAACAAAGATTCAATCAGGGAGTTCAAAGTGAGATACAATATATCGAATGACGTGCAGCTAAGGCTTATCCCTGTCACCGCTGCACCAACCCCAAGGGAGGACATGATTCATGTATTGATCGTTACCATTATTGGGGGGAAGTTTGCTTCCCCTTCCATCCCTTTATTTATAGATTTTTCAATGAGCTGAAGCTAACCACATCCCAAGTTTCCATCAATGTTTTAGGATTTTGTATGGTTTCCTTAGATTAGCCCAAGCACATAACCTCGAACTTGAGATGAAAGATATCTTTGCGGCATACACGCTAAAACAGAACAAGAAACTAGGACAGTGCTTCCTCCAATGCCTTCCTGGGAGGGAACATATGCTTTAACGTCTTCCTGATTCTGATATACACGCAAACAACTTTCTTCGTGTCAAAGGTAACTTTGAGTTCGGCCTGGATGATATGATCATGTTCCATATCCCAGGGAAATAGGGACTCTAGGTGCACCTTTGCCTTTATTTTCTTTCTTTAATGCCCTGCTAGGTTTGTTTGATTCTGAAATGTAGTTTATTTACTCTTGTTTTCTTGTTCCAGCCAACCAGCTTGTAGCAAGCTTCAAGGGAGAGGTCGAACTCGATCGCCTAAGTAAGATTTACGAGCTACTGACCCGAGATGCTCCTTCTGTTCTCTGTTATTCCTCCGATTATCATACCTATTTGGGAAGAGGGAAAGCACTTGAAGCAGAGCAAACTGAAAGCAACTCGAGTAGACCTAAAGGTACTGAACACTCTATGAGGTAGGCTCTCATCAAGCACAAGGCACCTAAATTTACTGAGCTAATCGGACTGGAGATAGCCCCGATCCTCAAACTTTCTACGTTGTCTTTCGTTGACTTTGAGGAAGTTTCAAGTCATCCAAGGAGCTCCCAGAGAAGAATATGGCTGAGGCAATTGGTTTCACGAGCAAGAGAAGACGTCCTGCTAAGCTATTGGTTGAAAAAGAGTCTGGCTAGCCAAAGGGTCAACTCAATGGGACAAGTGAGCAACCAAAACAGAAGAGATCTGAGGTAGCTGCTACCATTGCTGCTGTGAAGTTAACACCTCATGTCCCTCCCAACACTCTATTAGTTAAGAATCATCAGAACGAATCTATGGATATGGTTGTGTCACCTCCTGGGATGGTGGGTGTAATCTGGATTCCTCCCCTGTCCTTCTGAGGTCGAGGTCTCATGCGTTCAATTGACTCGGTGGCCAACAGGGGCGTGGCCCTTGGGGTGGTCAGGCCCATTATGTTGCCGTGAGATATGAAGGCCCAGCCTACCGATGTTGCCGAGAATCTCCAACAGGGCTTACACAAGCAGATTGAGGTTAGGTCCTTTTCTCAGATATCATTGAGACCTATTTTACTTGTTCTTCATTTTAGCTTTTCCTTAATTTGCTATGTCATCCCCAGGCTTTTCAGCATTACCTTGAAGTGAATGCCCAGGTTGAGATGATTGCCAGGACGGTACAGGGCCACAAGGAGTAGGTGATGGAGCTAGAGAGGACCATGCAGAAGAGGGATGTCGAGATTGCCCAGAGGGACAAGGTTAGGATCGAGAATGAGAAGAAGTTGAAAGATGTTGAGTTGAAAGTGATGGACCTGGAGCTGCAAGCAAAAAAGGAGGAAAGGGTCTGAGCTACAGCGAGGACAATAGGCTTCTAGGAGGGCTTTATGAGAGTCGAAATGAAGTATATGGCTCAGATGGAAGCCTTGGGATAAGGCCAAAATTCCTATGAGCTCCACTTTGTACAAAAATTTGCCGAACTACCCATAAGATGCGAGAAAGAATATTGGAGCAGAAGGTTCTCAGCCTGGTGCTAACTTGCTCTTGCTGCTGGTTCTAGCCCAGATGAAGGTCATCGAGCTTCTCATGGGAGTTCTCAAGAGAAGGGGGACTCTAGCAAGTCCAAAGGTAAGGGTGCCGTAGTAATTTCTTGAGAGAGAGAGGGAGAGGAAGTGAGTTGAAAGTCCATTTTTTTGGAACTCTATATTTTTGCTTCATAAGGGCCGGGCCCTTGGTTGGTTTGTCACAATACTTTGGTTCTATCTGGTGGCTGGGTCCATCGTACTTTGTTTTTATACTGATTCGAACAGTTTGCCCAACACTAGTGTTTTGTGTGTTTTCGTCCTCTATTATGTCTTGCTAGAGTAGCCTTTTTCCTTAGGTATTCCCCTTTTGCTTTGGGCCAGGTTAAACATGGAGTCACCCTGGGCCAAAGTAGAATGAAGGGACAAGCTATGGGTGCTTCTTTAATGGAAACCGTAACAATCAAGGTGACGGTGTACCACAGACTCATGAAAACGGTCGACAGTCCTGCCGAACTTGATGTAGCGCAGCCTATGGAAATGAAATCGATCGTGCAAGAAAAACACGAACAAAAAGATCGACCCAGAGGTACTCCCTCCTTAAACGATCAAATTATGAGTAAAACTCGTTTTCTTTAATTCAATCACCTCCCCCTTCTGCCGTAGGGCTTACAAGCATATAAATAAGGTGAAAGAAACCCTAATTAACTTAGGAAACCTTTTAAGGTCGCTAATCAACCCTAAATCGGAATAAATACGAAAATTACCAAAAAAGGAAAGTTCTGATTTGACTAGTAAATCAGAAACTAGAAAGAATTATAAGGTTGCCAAAATAAACGGCGAATAAAACAGAGTTTCCTAACAAAAGTTATTAGCGATCGAAATATTACTATAAACGGCAAAATTGGCCTTTTCGGGGCCTAAACAGCGACGAACGCCCGAAATCCATCGTGCATCATCTTGCATAGCAAGATGATTACTGATCCTTGGCCGATTCCAATGGATCGTGCGAAATTCAGCTCATTCTGACAACGTCGATTCTTAGGCCTTTTTAGGCCTACGTGGATGCAACCGGTCCAACCACGTTGACGCAACCCGGTCTGCATCAGAACTATAACCGGTGGACAACGATTGGCTTAGCCATAACACCGAGAAGAAAGATCATATGCCAAAAACCCATGAGGGATCAACAATACCATCGGACCACGATATGTGGATAACAATTGGCTCGACCATACCACTGAGATGAAAGATGATATTCCACAAAACCATGAAGTGGTCGGCAATACCATCGAACCATGACTTGTGGATAATAATTGGCTCGGCCATGCCACCGAGATGAGTGTTGAATAAACAGTCGGTGAAATCAAAATTGTATTCATTATGTAGTGCGTACAACAATTTGAATCTTTGTGGAAAAAGACATTCGTGGCATGTGTAGCCTATTCTGTTCATTCCATGGTTTTGGGACGAGGATGCCGTTCATATATCTATTATTCAAATGGAATCATTCTTTACTATTTATTATCATCCATGTTTTTTAGGGTTAACAAAATAGAAAACGAAAAAAGAGAATAATTATATATATGTTAAAATCAAAATTTAATATTATTTGCAATCCAATAAAAGATTTGTCACGACCCATCCCGATATGGGAAAGATTAATGACCGGCCAACGAGTCTAACCCGCTAAAGCCTATAACATAATCAGTTTAGGGATTTCCAATCCGATATGTAACAATGTACATAAACTGTTCAGAGTGCGGAAACGTAAATTTTTATTACATTAAAAAGTCAACCAAGGAAATGCATTATTTCAAAACAACTTTTTTAACATATCTTACAATCCAACTGACAGGCCTCAACGTAGTCAAACAGTAAAGACATCAAAGTGAAAACACGCTATCCACACTATTTATTCTATACTCAACCTTTCGGGATCCTTACTGGCCACTGCTACCAGCTCCGTAACCTGGGATGTTGTTTAACAACATCATTAGCACAACTTGCTAGTGAATCCAAATAAGAAACATTACGGGTCTCGCTATGTTAACCAACATGCAATGCATGCAACAGTTTATTCATGTCAACAGAATTCACGGTATTAAGCTCAAGTCAACGCTTAAGTCAATATTCAAGTTATATCATCAGGTTCCCATTCGATATTCAAAACTGCCTGATTTGTGTTCAATATAACGGTCGCCAATCCTGTTAAGAGGGAGCTACCCTCTGTGCATCTCTAGCACGCGTGGAATGACGTCATCCATTAATCACGTTGGCCCGTGATTCCAACCTTATCTCACACAATTCGCTATATTCTATCCCCTAGCGGACGGGGTACCGTTCTGAACGAATATCAACCTTTATCAATGTTATTTTTCTATTTAATTCATGATTCACATTATGAACGATATTAATCATGATTGGCACGACATGCATGTTTAACATATGAACGATAAAATACAATAAGTGTTCATGCTTTCTAAACTGAACACGTAATAGAGTCGTATTTGAACTCACCTTCTGTCTTGTCTGAGTAATCAATTATTTTGTCAATCTCCTACAATAAATTAAGGATACTTTACTTAATATCAATGTTTAACGGTCAATGATATTAATAAAATCCTAATATTCTATCGGTAAAACCTATGACTCGATAGTTTTCGGTTAAATTTTCCCGTTCAATTTCTAATAACCTAAGTGGCCTCGGAAAGATCTCGAGAGTCCCATTCCATGCTAAGTTAGTTTTCGAGACAAATAATGAAGGGTTTGGCCTTTGGTTGTAACGGTTTAGAAAAATTAGGTCGATTCTAAATTTCAATTTTTTTTGGCCAAGTATAGAATCCTTATCGTAGAGGTGTTTTTCTCCCAACGGTTGACCCCCTTCCCGACATCGAAACGACCTCGGGTTTGTCACATATTATTCTAGAGTCCAAATTAAGCCTATGTTATGTTCAGAATATTACAAGATAAGGTCGTATGGAGCCCCAAAATGAAGCTCCAAAACACAAAAAAATCAGCCATAATCTGTCCCTGGCAGAATTGTTGCTGCTGGTTCCTTCTTGTTCCTTTCGTTTTTTTTCAGTTTCAGGCCTCTAAATTGATCTAATAAAGGTATAATAACATCCTACAATTAAAATTGTGATTAAAGAAATAGAGCAACCTAACATTTTTTCAAATTAAACATAGGAAATTCCTTAAGAAAGACTTCTCCAACAAGTTCTTTCTTTTTCATCTTTTTTTTCCAACCTTTGGTTCTTTGAATCTTTCTAGTTTTCTTCTGTTTTTAGGGTCTTAATTAGCTAACAAGAAGGAGAAAATATTGAACTCTTAATATGAGAGGTGTAACCTTACCTTACAAGTGAAAGAAAATAAACCCAAACACCACCACCTTCTTCTCTTCTCTTTCTCTTCTTCTTCCTTTTTTTTCTTCTTTCTTTTTCTCTTCTTCTCTGTTTCCTCCGGCAGAATTAAAAAGGGGAATAAGGGAGGTGCTTAGTTGGTTTTTAATATCCCAACATGCCAAGCATGAGGTGGTTTTCCTAGTTTATCCATTAGGCTAGTCTAGAATTACCTAGGATATATATATCTCCTAAGTATTAGATAAATATCCTAGTCTAAGTTTTCTTTATTTTTTTGTATTTCATAGTTTTGTTTTCTTTTCTTTTTACGTAAAAGTAATTTACTTACTCGGTAATTAAAAAGATGTCTAGATCTCGTCCAATCGTCCCTTAGAGTCATATTAGGGTCAACCTTCAGTTATCTCTTATGCTTAATATAATTTTTCGAACAACTCCTCGGTCTCCGTTTAGAATTTGAACCCACTTCAAATATCCCTAAATAATTCCAGGATATTTATTCATTCACCTAATAAATCATCGGAACGATCTAAAAATGTCTCAATTTTATAATTTAATCAAATTTTTAAATTCGCTATTTTTTTTTCTACTTTTCTTTATTTCGGGTCGGGGTCTCACAAGATTACTACTTAAATAAAGTATACAAAGGTTGACAAATGAAATTTTACTAATTTTTTAATTATTTATATTAATTAATTTTTTATTTAGTTTATATAAATAGCATTCCGGTAAGAGCTTGTTCCGGCGATCTTCGTAACGAGGCAGGGGCTTCCCAGTTTGGTCCTAGTTTGTTGGTCTTTCTATTGCCGACAACCCTGCGCAGCACAAGTCCTTCGGGCTTGAAGGATCTGGTGCACACAGTCTTGTTACAACTGCAGGAGATCTCCTGCTGATAGTTGGCTATTTTGATACATGCTGTCTCTCATCATTCTTTAGCCAAATCCAGATTGAGGCGGAATGCTTGGGTATTGGCATGCTCATAGAATTCTTCAGTATGGATAGTGGGCAGGCTAGTTTCCAGAGGAATGACTGCCTCCATGCCAAATGCCAAAGAATGTGGGGTTTGGCTGATAGATCTCTTAGGAGTGGTACGGTATGTGATTGGTTCCGACTTCGTACACCATTGCGGCGCTAGGCACGGTCAAAGTTTACAAAATCTTAACTTTGCTCTTCTTCTTATGGATTGTATAGCAGTGAAGTCTAGTTATCGATCCATAAGGAAGATGGTTACTGAGCTGGTAACACTTTCGTATTGAGCTTTAGCGCTTAGGATGCCACTCCTTTTAATCTGAATTTGAGGATTAGGACCTAAAACAAGACACTAAACGCAGAACTTATTAATGGAAGAAAACAAGCCTAGGCATGGTGGTTGCTTCTTCCCTAACTTGAACATAGGATATTTGCTTTTTACTACTCAATCCAAAAATCAAAACTTTATGACCTTGGTTGGAAAATCAATCTTTGAAACTCTAATTGTGACTAAGATATGTAAAAAGGTAGGATTTGTCCTCTAAACAATAAGTCTAGATATGAAGGATATGGAACCAAGCATTGGATATACTAGAATTGATTTCGGGTATAGCCAATCAAGGCTACAGCACTCCACTCTAGGTTCTGAGATTGGAACTATTCTCACCTTCTACATGCTATGAAAATCATTTGAAAAGATAGTCATGCTCAAGCCATGAGATGAAGGTCATCCTATGACTAGGCCTACTAAATTTAGCCTAGCATACTTAATGTAAAATTTGTAATAGAAAGAGAAGAAACGGAAAACATGTTTGAAACTAAAACTAGAATTAGACCTTGTACTTGGAGTGAAGAAGTATGCTAAGGAAATGGAAATACAATATGAAATCAACTTGCAACTTGCTTGCTAGAAAATAAGAATACAAAACTTGAAGAACTAAAACATGTTTAAGATAACTCTCTAATTCTATCTCTAGCTATCTCTACTTATCTAAAATTGTATATCCAAAAGTTGTCAAGAAGTCCTTTTTATGGAGCTAGTTTCACCTCTTCTTGAATCAAAATATCTTGAAAAATTCCTTTCCTAGCCTCTAATTTTTGTTGAAGAGGTAACTTCATTCATTATTTGGCCCTTAGTTTGGTTGAAGCAACCTTGTTTGATTGGCCCTCACGGTGATTGAGTATTCTCTTTGGAAAATTGTCCAAAAAGGTGGCTAAAAGATTCTAGAGATGCCTTTGAAAAGTCAACAAAAGTGATTGGTTCGGGAATAGAACATCTGAATTTTATTGGGAAACATCTCCTCTACCTTTGTTAGTCTTCAATCTATCTTACAAACATTCGGATTTTTATGGCTTTCATTCAGATGTTTCTTTCTTCTGTATTCTCCTACTTCTTCTATGTCTGGATTTTCTTCAGAATGTTGCTCTGCTCTATCAAACCATCCGGATCTTTATTGCCTCTGGTTTTCTGACTTGATCTACTATCCTTGTCTTCTCTAGAATTCTGGCTTTTGGCTTGTCAATATAGAACATCAGGATGTTTTGTGACTTTCATCCGGATGTTTTTCATGTCGACTTCCTTTGGTCTTGGTTTGATATCTTTCAATCATCTGGATGTTTTTAGGGATCATCCAGATCTTTTTGTTCTCTGGCTTCTTGGTTCATCATTGGTCAGGCACATCATCTGGATGTTTGAAGATTTCATCTAGATATTCTTGCTTTTTGGGCATCAGTTTCAACAACAACACTCCTTGGCTTTTTGCTACACTCTTTTCCTTTCTTCTGAGCTTCAATCGTGTCATCACTTTGCTCAGACCTCGGGATGACTTCATAGATCATCCGGGAGTCACGAAGGCTTTTCGGAATATCATTTTAACCTATTTTTCCTACAACAAGAAGATTTTAGGACTTTATACTAAAAGCCATGACTTTATGTAATGGACTAATATTTATTTTGAATTATTTAAACAGTTATTTCTTTTCTTGATGAGAATCTTTATAGGTAATGTTTGCATTATATCATATCATATTATGCATTGGTGTCTCTTATTCCACATAATAGATAATCTAGTGTGTAGAGTTTGGCTTACACATAGAGGATCAGATTATCAATTCTTGTAGAATATAAGTCTTTAGTTCACAATCTTAAGTGAAATTGAACACACCACCAGTAGGACTGTAATAAAGTATTTTGGTAGGTCTGTCTTGACTATGAAAAATTGTATAGTTTTAACTCACTGTGTTAGTACAATTTGTGTGTATTGATGTGATCATTGTGAGGTAATTGTATTTATACTGATAATATAATATAATTCACACCTCATGGTTATTATGTATGCTTGTACTCTTAATCCAAAGATAATTAATCGATGTGCACATTTAATATTGTTGACTTTGATTCATTATATAGTGAGGTCTTGTGGGGCAATAGTCTCGATGAGTTGGGCTACAATATTAAGTGTATGACAACTATTAATTATTAATGGAATCCACATCCTTTTATAGGAATTGATGATATCTTCTTGAGAAAACTTACAAGTTTCGATCATGCACTACAACAAAAAACACATACAACAGCGTGCCAAAAACGCTATGGTAGACCTTTCATAGCGTTTTTTTACAAATGTTATGGTAGCCCACGCTATTAAAGTCAGGTCTACTATAGTGTTTTTTGAACGCTATGGTAGGTATGTTTTTAGAGCATTTTGTGAACACTATAATAAGTCTTGACATTCCATAACGTTTTTCAAATGCTATGGTAGCTATGTTTTTATAGCATTTTGTGAACGCTATAACAGGTCTTGACATTCTATAGCATTTTATAAATGCTATTGTATGAATAGTTTTGTGTAGAATTTTGTGAACGCTATTATATGTCTACATTTCGTAGCATTTGTTGCACGCTATTGTAGGTTCAGGTTTTGAAAGCATTTTGTGAATGCTATTGTATGTCTTTTTATTTAAAAAAATTTTGATTTTTTGACGTCTCAAAAAACGAAAGATTCAAATCACTTAATATCAATTCCATGATCTCAAATCCCACAAATTACCAAACCAAACTGAGCCTTGTGTCCCAAATCAATTGGGGTCGGCTACATGAATCCTTTTCCTCCAAAGAGTTCTGTCAAGTGCTGTTTCCTCACTTAGCCCTAGTAGACTTAAATCCTTGCGCACTACCGCATCTAATGTCAATTTGGGTCTTCCCCTCCCCGGAGCATTGCTATGCAAAGCTATCCTATCCGCTCTCTTAACTATTGCCTCCGTAGGTCTACGATAGACATGTCCAAACCACCTAAGCCTATTTTCCCTCAACTTCTCGTCTATAGGTGCTACGCTTACCATCTCGCGGACTGTTTCGTTTCTAATCCTATCTCGTCTAGTCTTACCACACATCCACCTCAACATTCTCATTTCCGCTACACTCATCTTGGTCACCTGTTGTTTCTTCATAGGCCAGCATTCTGTCCCGTAAAGTATCGCTGGTCTTATAGCAGTTCTATAGAATTTTCCCTTCAACTTTGTGGGTACCCTCTTGTCGCACAGTACACCAGTAGCACTTCTCCACTTGAGCCACCACACTTGGATCCTATGGGTCACATCATCCGTAATCTCTCCATCTTGACTAATAATAGAGCCTAAATACTTAAAACGGTCACTCTTTGGTATCTCCTGATCTTGAATCATCACTTTTTCTTCGTACGCACTTCGGGTATCACTAAACTTGCAAACCATATACTCAGTTTTACTCCTACTAATCCGAAAGCCCTTAGACTCTAGTGCATCCCGCCAAATTTCTAATTTAGTATTAACACCGCTAGCAGTATCATCTACAAGGACAATATCATCTGCAAACAACATACACCATGGAATATCCTCTTGAATCTGACTAGTCAATTCATCCATAACTAAAGCGAAAAGGTAAGGGCTCAAGGCTGACCCTTGGTGCAATCCTACTGTGATGGGAAATTCACTCGTCTCCCCTGCTGGTGATCTAATGGCAGTGACAGCACCTTCATACATGTCTCGAACAACATCGATATACCCTTTGGTTACTCCCTTTCTCTCCAGAACCTACCATATAATGTCTCTGGGCACCCTATCATAAGCCTTTTCTAGGTCTATGAAGACCATATGAAGATCCTTCTTCATTGACCTGTGTTTCTCTACCACTCTTCTTAGTAGGTAAATAGCTTCCATGGTCGATCTCCCAGGCATGAACCCAAATTGTTTCTCCGACACCATAGTCACCATCCTCAAACGATGCTCCATAACTCTTTCCCACAGCTTCATCGTATGACTCATCAACTTAATACCTCTATAGTTGTTGCAATTTTGAATGTCCCCTTTGTTCTTGTAGATAGGTACTAAGGTACTCCTCCTCCATTCGTCTGGCATCCTCCTAAATAAAATAATTTTGTTGAACAACTTTGTCAACCAAGTCACCCCCAAATCACCTAGGCTTTTCCACACTTCAATAGGAATACCATCTGGTCCTAAGGCCCTACCCGGTTTCATCTTCTTCAAAGCCTTGGCCACTTCGGACTTTTGTATCCTCCGATAAAACTCGTATTCCATTCTCTCGCTAGGAACGTCAACTTCCTCCTCACCAAAACCTTCTTCATGTTTCTCGTTTAACAACTTCTCGAAATACGTCTTCCACCTATCCTTGATATCCTCATCTTTCACCAACACTACTGAATCGCTACCTTTTATACACTTAACTTGAGAGAAGTCTCTAGCTTTCCTTTCTCTCAGCTTGGCGAGTTTATAGATATTCCTCTCCCCATCTTTACTATCAAGTCTAGCGTAAAAATCCTCATAGGCTTTCGCCTCTCTAACGGCTTTCTTAGCTTCCTTGTTAGCCTGCTTGTATTGCTGAAAATTTTCCACATTTCGGTCCTTTTGCCACTTCTTAAAACATTTCTTCTTGGCTTTTACCATGGTTTGAACCTCGTCATTCCACCACCATGTCTCCTTAGAAATTGGACCTTTCCCCTTTGACTCTCCGAGAACTTCTTTCGATATCCTTCTAATACCATCGGCCATTGTCCTCCACATACTATCACTATCGCCTTCCATTCCCCACTCCATTTCTTGGGATGTTCGTTCCTTGAACACCTTTAGTTCCTCCCCTCTTAGGAACCACCATTTAGTCCGTGGGCATCTAGTTTCCTTTCTCGGTCTATTATTTCCCTTGAGGCCAATATCTAACACCAAAAGTCTATGTTGTGCCACTAGACACTCTCCGGGAATGACCTTACAATCTTTACATAGCAACCGATCTGCGCCTCTTGCAAGAAAGTAGTCTATTTGGCTTCTATTGACTCCACTCTTAAAGGTAATTAAATGTTCCTCACACTTTCTAAAGAAAGTATTCCCCACTATAAGGTCAAGGGCTACCGCGAAATCCAAAATCCTCCTACCACCTTCATTTTGGTCTCCAAATCCAAATCCACCATGTACCTTCTCATACCCCTGCTTCTGCACTCCCACATGACCATTGAAATCACCTCCTATAAAAAGCTTCTCCCCCAAAGGTATCCCTTGAACCACGTCATCCATTTGTTCCCAAAATTTCTCTTTAGTAAGATCATCCAAGCCTACTTGGGGCGCGTAAGCACTAATGACATTAATTATACTCTCTCCAATCACAAGCTTGACTAAAATAATCCGATCTCCTTTCCTCGTGACTGTGACTACCGAATCCTTAAGGTGCTTATCTACTACGATGCCAACCCCATTTCTATGTCTATCCACACCTGTATAATAGAGCTTATACCCTGTATCCTCTATCTCTCTAGCCTTCTCCCCTACCCACTTAGTCTCCTGCAGACAAGCTATACTAATCCTCCTCCTAATCATGGTATCAACTAGCTCCCTAGACTTACCCGTTAAGGTCCCTATATTCCAAGTTGCTAAGCGGATCCTATAGTTCTGGGCTAGCTTCTTTACCCGCGCTCGTCCAGACACACGCGGGAACCCTTGCTCACTTATCACCACACCCGGGCGCCGATGTGGCGCCCCTTGCTCATTTTTCGAAGCACCCGAAGGCAGGCACAACGCGTCGCTTAAAGGGAACGCCCTAGCATTTCTCGTTGTAAGTTTAGGATTCATGTCATAGGGATCTAACGGGTCTTTTTATGTGCTGGCTGTCAGCTACCTAACGCACAACCCTTCTCCTTTATCCGGGCTTGGGACCGGCTGAAATCTAAAGATAAGGCTTTAAGAACGTCTCAGGCGGAGTTAGACAACATAATTTCTTAGACAACAATAATTTCTTAGACAACAATAATAACAATTATTCCAAATATAACCACGCATTATAATTTTTAAATTATTTTTCATTTATAAAATCAATATCCACAAATTAACCGACATCGGTTACAATAAAACTAGCAAAGAGAAATCAATATTCACAAAAAATTGATATATGTATCCAAAAATATTTTCAACCCAAATGAAGTATTATATTAGTATCTATATCCTGAAAGTAAACTAAAAGCCTTAACAAAAAGAAAACAATGTACGTCAAGAAAAAAGTCTTCAACTATAGCGTGTCGACCAACGCTGATTTCTCTCTATGCCTTTATCAATTGTCACGAAACACCAATCTTGCGATTCCCGTAAATCATTCCTTCATTTTCATGTCACCTGAATGCCATATAACCATTGTCACAATATCATTGGTGATTGGGTACAAAAATATAAATACATAAAAGTAAGAAAGGCTACTAATAGACAAAATCTGCTGAATAGTTAAAAGATGAGAAACATGCATGAGGATATGATGAACAACTATTACTTAACAATTGAAATCTGCAATAAACATGCATTAGTTGAAAAATGCAATCTGCAAATAGATAGAAGGAACACGTTAGCCATTCATTTCAACAATTGCCATATGTTAAATACTCAATCAAGCACAACTATTATTGGTTTGCCTAAAGAAAGTTCATTAATTCTATAATGGACCAAGAGAATTATTTGCATCAATTCACCTACGAAATATATTGGTTCAAGAAAGAGAGGTTGTTTTACATGCCGAAGGACTAAAGTTACTAGTAATAGGCCGCATGGTTCATTATACTAGTTAACTAATATCTAGAATCAAGCTACTACGGTGCTGCTGATGATGATTAGTTTGCTAAATCAGAATTTGACGAGTGTCATTGTCACCGACAAGGCATGAAGTAACAACACAAATGGAATAGTTCTATCACCACAAAAGGTTTGCAGCAGCAATAGAATAGGATAGTTCCATCATGATCATAGTGTGCACAAGAAGAAAACATTTCAATTTGGCCTCTAGGATAGCACAGTAGCAGCAGCGGTTGCAGAACATACAGCTGCATAGCATCTCGTAGCAGAGCACGTAGCTCAGCCAAGCATCATATAGCAGTAGCAACAGATGCGAAGCACGCAGCAGTAGTGCACAGCTCAATTGAGCATGCAGTAGGAGCAGGCAGCTCAACCAAGCATCATGCAGCAGAAGCACACAGCTGAACCGAGCATGTAGCAGCAGAAGTAGCATGCAGCAAACAGCTCAGCCAAGCACGCAACTCAGTCAAGAACGTAGTAGCACGCAGTACTGCTGAGCATGCAGAGGACACAACAACAGAGCTGCTGCAGAGCACACAACAATAGAGCACGCAACGACAATACGCAATCCAGAGTTGAGACGACACAAGTATCTCTAGAATATAAGTGTCTAGAGTTGACCAATCTAGTTTTTGTCCTAGAGTTGGCAATAAGTGTTTGCATCCCCCCATCTCGCCACATTTGACATACGTATCAAGAATACTACCATCGAGTATAGCATGCCTAAAAACAAACATATGAAACAATAGTAGCAGAACAAGAAACAACATAACTAAAAGCAGCAAAACATAGCTTCATTTATAGCTAAGACCCAATATCGAGTATAGCGTGCAAAATATATAGAAATACAAGTTCAGGCATATGTCCCAGTAGACATGAAGTGAACATGGTGTATGACAAGGGATACAGTTCCATAACATTATGACCACAAAGGGAACATGATGTATGATAATGAATACCTTATGAAAGAAGTGCAGTTCTTTAAAGAATGAACAAAGGCGAAGTATTGCAATTCTAGTTACCTTCGGCAATAATCCTTTTAAGGCTACAGGCAACAATTGTAGCATTCGTGAGATTTAAGACCCGTGATTGTCAAATCTTCCATTGATATGCAGTTCCCAATATTTGAGCTATATCCATCACGAACTTTCAAGTCAAATAACCTTTCGCAAAAAATTTGTTTCTCAGACTTGGAAAGTATACATGAAGCTGGAGGAAGATATGTCCTTGACCCTCGTTCTTCTGGATGCAAGTCATGCCTTATTTCTAATTCTTGTAAATCCTTGCGAGTATTTAGACCATCCTTAGATTTTCCCTTGATATCTAATAATATGCCAATAATGCTCTCGCAAACATTTTTTATGATGTGCATTACATCCAAGTTATGACGAACTAGAAATTCCTACATAGAGAAATAGACACAATGATAAATTGTACGAGAGAACATGAAATATATATACACATAATCAAAATGTAGCTCAACAACAATTAATTACCTTCCAATATGGTAGTTCGAAAAAAATTGACCTCTTTTTCCGCATTTGTTTATCTTCATCGTCTCGCTTCCGCTTTTTCTTTCCACGTTTTCCCTTTCTGCCTTTCCCCTAGTCATTCTTATAATCTTTAAGAGCCAACGAAATTTTAGTGCCAGTCATGATTCTAGGTTTCTTTCCTTTTTCTTCATTTCCATCAAACCATGATTTCTTCTTTCGAAAGGGGTGAGACGGTGGAAGAAAGCATCTATGACCCATATACACAGTCTTCTTATTGAATTTTAACCATTGAGAACATTTACTTTCTCCGCATATAGGACATGCAAAAAAACCCTTTGTCGTACACTCGGCATGATTTCCTTACTGGAAAATCATTCATTGTCCACAACAAACAAAACTGCTCTTAGATTGAACAAAGAGTCAGTGAATTTGTCGTAAACACTTACTCCAGTGCTCCATAAATATTTAAGGTCTTCAATGAGCGGTTGCAAACACATCAATATCATTGCCAGGTTGCTTAGGTCCTAGGATTAATAATGTCAACATGACATTTTCTCTCTTCATCCATAACCAAGGTGGCAAATTATATGTGAACAACATAACAGGCCAACAACTATACGTCGAGCTCAAATTCCTAAATGGATTGAAACCATTAGTAGCAAGACCAAGTCTTAAATTACGTGGGTCTACAGAAAAAGAAGGCCATTTGTCATTTATTATTTCCCATGTGGGAGAATCAACTAGGTGTCGCATCTTTCCATCGTTGCTTCCATAAGTGGAGTGCCATGTCAAATCTCTAGCTATTTCTCCTGACCGATACATGTTCTTAAATCTCGCAATTATACAGAAGTATCTCAAAACTTTGGCTGGAACTAATTTTCTAATTTTCTTTGTGCGTTTATCTACCTTCCATCCTGGCCCACCACATTTTGGGCAACTCTCCAATGTTGCATTCTCTTTCCTAAATAAACAACAATCGTTACTACAAGCATGGATTTTCTCATAACCCAAGTCAAACGATTTGAGAAAACGTTTAACTTCACGTGTAGAGCTTGGCAATACATTATCTATAAGGAACATATTGTGTAATTTTTCCACAAGGACATCAAATCTCTCATCTGTCGATCCATCTTGAGTTTTTATCTTGTACAAAATTACAATTGCCGATAACTTTGTATAGTTTGAGCAACCTTGGTATAATAGTTTTTCTGCATCTTCTAAAGATTTAGCAAACTCTCCGTCTCTCCTTTCTTCAAATGGTTCAACAAACTCTTCATCTCGTGCATATGTCGCACTATACAAGTTATAAGCATCTGACATTTCCACTACGTTAGGTTTTTCTGATACACTTTGGTGCTCCCTATGATGAAACCAAGTAGTGTATGTAGGATCCATTCTATTTATGACCAAGTGCTCATAAAATCATCAACACCATGGTGACTCATATTCCGACAATTTTTGCAAGGGCATAGAATTTTCGTAGATTTCCTGAATTTTACTTAGCTATTTCCACAAAATTCCATGCGGCGTGTCTGTACTCACTAGTGGATCTACCAATGAAAAAGGCAAACGTGTTAAACATTTAATATCTATTACTACTTTATACATAATAGCATGGAACTATGTTTTTTATTACCTAATCAAATGCACCCAATCTTTGTCCATAATCTAAAGAGCAACAATCTTCTTTCCCGCTATCAGTAGTATATTCAAATTATGTAAAACTAAATAGCAAGCTGAATGCTAGTATTATACAGAAATTTCTAAGAAAAAGAAAAGAGTTATATAAGAAAATAATTTCTTTAAAAACAAAAAGAACCTAAAGTAGACCTCCTTTGTAAATCGACTTAGATCTACGGAAAGGGATCTACTTTGGCCTCATTTCACCTAGATTCGTTTGGTTGTAGTACTAAACATTTGTCAGTAGTTCTTGAGGTATTGGATGATGTCAAATTCTGGGACCACATTCAGACGGCAACAGTTAGTGGATAGATTATTTATCTTCTACAACCAATTCAACAAAAACTATAGCATATACTAGAGTCGGGGGGATCTGGGATTGGTAATCCTTCACTAATACTAGTCGAGAGAAACAACTTATTTTTTAGATTTTACATTAGCTACCATTGTCATCTCTTTTTGAGAAAATTTTACAAATCCACACCCTTCAAAAGAAAAGGAAATTTCAAGTTAAAATTAATGGTAGAAACAAAAGATTATATGTAGTGAAAATGGAATACCAATTACATGGAAATATTTGCACAACAATATGGAAGCATAGGTCCTACCAAACATGCTATGTAAATGAACCATTGTGTAATACCCAATTACACAATAACTAATAACTAATAGCCATCCAAGAAGCATGTCAAGGTATCATCAACCGATACCATGGTCCATAGAAAACTTCATCTTTTGGAGCATGAGTCTATAATAGGTCTGGGAAAATAATTACCCATCTCTTTTGACACATTTTGTCAAACAATTGGAAGACATAGCTGGCTGAATGAGCAAAAATATTGTGGTAAAAAAATTACCCCTCTCTTTGACACATTTTGTCAAACAGTTGGTAGACAGGGTTGGGTTGAATGAGCAAAAATATCAATATCTAGGTCATACAACATAATAGCAAAAAAATACAAATCAAAACAACCAAACACGCTCAACTATATTAGATCCGGCCTAAGTATGGCCATAACGTGAATTTCTCAATCAAAAAACCCAAACAGACAAATTCCAAAGTTCTTTACTATTCCAAAGAAAAGATAACACTACCAAAATCGAGAGAGAGAGAGAGAGAGAGAGAACTTGATATTGGTTGGACGTTCACGCTCAAACCCAGCAACCAATCTCAACCCAGAAACCAAAAACAGGAGTAGGAGAGTCGAATTTCAAACCCTAAGACTGAACTGTGCCTTACAGCCAAGAGATTGGCGCGAATGTAAATTGTTTTTGGCACCCTTTTCTTTTGTTGTGAATGTAAATCGAACAATAAATATTTCCATCTATTTAGGAGAGAACGTGTGAATATTAATGGCTGCTCTAAAAACTAAAACATTCTGAAAATTATGAACGGGGAGGTTTGACCAAGAAAATGGCACACTGGCTTTTTATTTTGCTGAGTGCTTGTCCTAGTGGGCAGGGTAGCTCTTAAGCTTAAATAAGCTACTCCTAATAAATAGTGTGGTTGGAGGCAAGGTTTTTTGTATTTGACAATTTAGAATATTCGGAATAGTTTATGTGTATCTCGGTTAATTTTTACAGGGTCAATTTCACCATTCACTTGTGGGGATTACAACTAAAATCAGAGCAAAACTTGGAATAGTTTACGTGTATCTTGGTTAACTTTTACAGGGTCAATTTCATTGTTCACTTGTGGGGATTATAATTAAAATCAGAGCAAAATCGATGCGGACTGACCCATGAAAACTAATAGCACCTAAAAGAATTTAAACTTAAGGCAAAAGAAAGCAAATCATTACATATCAAACCTTGATGTACTACTAAACTGACTTAAGTTTTACTTTTTGATCGAAAAAGGAATTCAATAATAGGGTTTAACTGTTGTATTAAATTTTCCTTTTAGCCTGGCCTTTTGTTACATTTTTTAAGGTAATTACAATATAATTTTATGATTTATAAGAGTTGAGATTTTACATCTTTTCCTCAAATAAAAGGAATTCAATTACAACCTTTTATTTTGTCTCTTTTCTAAACTTTTGTCTTTTATGTCAGTTTTTTTAAATTTTATTATTTTGCCTTCTTACATGAGAGGAACGTTATTTCCTTTTGGAATGCTATAAGTAATTTCCTTGTTTTTTTAAAGCTTTTAACAACAATGCTATTATTTCCCCCTCTATTATAGCACTATTGCAAAAACGCTATTATTACCCCCTTCTATTATAGCACTATGGTGAAAACGATATTATTACTCACTCTATTATAGCATAATTTTAAAAATGCTATTATTGCCCCCTCTATTATAGCATTACTTCAAAAACGCTATTATTACTCCATTTATTATAGCATTATTGAAAAAATGCTATTAAATAGTGTTATTAAAAGTAGTATTTGTTGTAGTGATGTCAAACCCTGCAGGTGGATATTATTATCCGACATAACGAATAAGTTAAGTAGAAGGTCTCAATGAATGTTGTAGATATTGATTAAATAAATTGTCAGTAATTTGTTTTAATCAATAGGTATCTGTAATCTTAACATGGGAGATAAATAAATATTTAATAACATAGCGCTCAAAATATAATTGAGATATGGGAGGAGAATGCAATTATAATTGTATAATTGTATGAATTATAATTTGTATAATTCGGAATTAATCCGGGTTGGACTAAGAATCCTGAATTATATAGGAAACCCTGCTCATACTTCTCTTAGGGGTCTCTATCGTTGTCTATACATATACCGTTATGTCTTCTAGGTCAGAGACAGCTTTATACTAGAAATATTGAGAGAGGTTCTGTAAAGGTAAAGTGAACACATTTTTGAGCCCACACTCAGTACTTGATCAAAGTGCAATAGGATTATGGTAGAAGATCTCGAGGTCATTCAAGCAAGATCATTCCAGCTGTGTTAAAAGTTCGATCAGGATCAAACTGTCAAGACAGTTGAGATCAAACTAGACAGATCTCACAGATATGAACTCTAGCTCCACCTACTAGGGTTTCATAATCTTTTTATTGTATAATCTGTATGCGTTCATTACTGGGTTCCGAAAATCGATCCCTAACAGGTGCCAATGATGACTTTTTGATCCTTAAAACTATAAATTAAACCATCATTTGTTCATCTAGAGTACCCCATAAAGAAACAATCTTCTGTCCTTAATTCCAACTTATCCGCCTTCCCTTTCAACACATGTGTTGGACTAGTCCAAAATCGAACATTCTGCAGGCTAGGTTTTACCTAGTTCACAGTTCTGTCGTAGTAGAAGATACTGACTTGGATGGTACCAAGTTAAGAGTATATGTCGTTGTTTCTAATGCATGTCTCCAAAATAAAATTGGTAAATCTAAATAACTCATCAAAGATCTTACCATGTCCATAAAAGTTTTATTCTCTCTTTCCGCTACATCATTTTGCTATGATATACTAGGTACAAACAACTAGGATGTAATCCCCTTATCAGATAAGTAGTACCAAAACTCTCACAAGAGGTATTCGCCACTACGATCAAATTATAGTGTCTTGATACTTTTTCCAAGATGCTTCTCCATTTCTGCCCTATACTCTTTGAATTTGTTAAAGGTTTCGGTGCATCAACTAAATGTACTCATACCTTGAATAATCATCAATAAAATTGATAAAATATTCAAAGTCTCCTCTTGCTTGGACGGTCATAGGTCCACACAAATTAGAGTAAACTAATTCCAACAGCTTTTTGGCTCTATATCCTTTGGCCGAGAAGGATTTTTTTTTTGTCATTTTACCTTCTAAACAGGATTCACAGATTGGAAGTTTCTTTACTTCCAATGAACCTATTGGTATATTTTTAACCAGTTTAGAAATTCTTTTTAAATTAATATGACCTAGGCATAAGTGCCAAAGATACGTTTCGTTCAATTCATAAGGTGTCTTTCTCTTACATTATATACTATTTGTGCTATTCAATTCATTCAGGTGCAGTATGGGAGAGATACGATTAATAACAAATCATCCACCAATGAATTAGAACAAATAAAACGTTTATTAAACTTAATAACCAAAGAGTTATTAAAAGAAGCCAAATAACCATTTGAACCAACTGAGAAACTGAAATTAAATTTCTTCTAATACTAAGAACATAAAGGCAATATTTCAATATTAAAATCCTATCACTACCAAAACTAAGATGTAAATCTCCTATTGCAATTGCTGCTACTTTCGTAGCATTGTCCATATGTAGGTAAACCTCCCTACCACTTAGCTGGCTGATTTTATGAAATCCCTGCAACGACTTGCAAATATGATTAGTGGCTCCTATATCTACACACCAAGAATTGGTAGATAACACTGCTAAACATGTTTCAACTACTAGTGAATAGGTTGTACTTGGATTGTTCATTTTGTTGAGATAGACCGAACATTACTTCTTCCAGTACCCTGACTGCTTGCAGTGAAAATATTTTCCCTTAAACTTTTACACTCCACCTTGAGGTCCATTACTCACTTGAGAAATTACAACTTACTTTTGAGCATTTTTCTACTTCATCTTGCTTTTCTACTAATTAGGAGTGAAACTTTTCTCAAGTATAAATATATTTTCTACCTTCTTCATTAGGCCCTCCGCTACTTGGAGCTCTTTAAGAAATTTCGCCAAAGTGTAACAAAATTTGTTCATATTGTAATTCAGGCAAAATTTCTTAAAACTCTCCGGCAGTGAATGGAGTGTGATGTCAATCTAAGATTCCCCATCAATTTCAGCTCCAAGAATCGCTAGTTCATTCAGATGACTCGTCATCTTCATAACATGATCCCTCACTTGGGTCTCTTCAACCATTTTTGTGTTAAGCAAGTCCCTCATAGCGACTTGCCTTGATTTTGATCCCAAATATTTCTTTGAGTCTCATCGTCATGTCATAGGCAGTGGATATGGACTGATGCTGATATTGCAAAATATTTGATATAGATGCCATAATGTAACATCGCGCCATCTCATTGGCCTTAACCCACTTCCTATAAGGTCGAACTTCCTTATCGGGTGCCCCAGCATCAGGTTTCTCTAGGCAAACCTCATTGAGCACATGTTTGTACTCTTCAGCAGTTAACACTATGTCCAAGTTCCTTTTTCAGTCAATATAATTGAGTCCAGTGAGTTTGGTTTCTTTGAGAATGATAGCAAGTGGATTGAAAGAGTCTATTCTTGAATCTGATAATCACATAATAACAATTATGAAGGGAAAAATAAAATTTTTGAATTTTATTTAAAATATTGGCTCCCTCTACCAATCTTTTAAAGAAAAGACATGAGCAATCCACCACGTTGTGAAAAGTATGCCTTTGGTAGGAATGTACACTACTTTTAGGCTTTTTCCCTTTAATTTTACTATCTGGACAAAAAATCATGTCAAGCAAAATTAAATAGCAAATTTAATTTTGGTCCTACAAATAATATCAGTGACTCAGATGGAGAGAATATTATTATTTATAGCTAAGTGTATACCATCACCTCTCACTAAATTAAATATTGCGTAATGAATCATTTCAGATTGAGACATGATTCACACAACAATTAACTTAAAGTTATCCCAATGAAGCTTGTATTGATGATTCCACAATTAATATTGTCCAATGTGGAGGAAGGTCCTAAAATCAACACACAAAATTAATCATATCATCTACAAACTAGTGATGGACCATGGGGTTTGTACGTGACAAACTCCCTCTCTCACTTAGTTATTTTTTAAAAAAATCTACGAGGTTTATAAAAATTATGTATGTGAGTGATTTAAGCATAGATCAATATTCTATGTTGTCCAAAATTATAAAGGAACTATAATTAATCATGGAAGCAATACAAATCACATATGAATAAGGAAATATAAACATAATAGAAATTCCAATTATTATGGTCAAAATATCAGTTTCCAAAACAGGCTTGATTTTTGTCATTGACTTGTCCATCAAGACGAAGTTGATGCTGGCATAGGTGGTCTTGGGGCACCGCCCCTTGAAGCTACACACCTTTTCTATAACAGAAACATATCGATCCCTCAAAAAATATTGATTTCTTCAATTATCAGAACCTATTATTACATATTGATTCTATGCCTTTGAAAAAGAGTTCACAAGGCTATATTGATAAAAACAGATGATAAACTGGAATCTTTACATCAAATCCTAAGCCTCCATATGATCGGAGTTCACACACTACGTATTAATATTGCAAACCCCAAAACTTATAATAAAAATGTAACCACACATAAAAATAATGTGGGATCCAATCACACCAAATTATTCAATTAGACAATCATACATGCGTGACCATAATAGTGGGATAGAAAAAACTGTGAAACAGACGTTAGCACAATACTACGTTCTATTTTACATGAATGACACGGGTATAAACCATATGCGTTATCACAGCCAGCTTTGATACCACTGTTAGGGGTCAATTTTCGAGGCCCAATGATGAACGCACACAGGTTATACAACAAAAAATAAAACCCTACAAGGCAGAATTAGAGTTCATAACTTCGAGATCTCTCTATTTTGGTCTTGGCAATCTTCACAGTTTGATGCGATTGATGTATGTGCACGACTGGAATGTTGATCTTACTCAACCGACCTTGCGATCTTCTATCGTAATCCTATCGCACCTCGATCACAAACCGAGTGTGGACCCAAACACCGTGATCACCTTGCCCTCATAAAACCTCTCTCAATATTCTGGATATTTTGAGTATGAAGTGTGTTCTAACCTAGGAGGCATAGCAGTATATATATAGGCAACGATAGGGACCCAAAGAGAAATATGGGTTGGACTTCCTATATAATTTGAAATCTTAATCCAGTCCGGACTAATTCTGAATTATATAAATTACTATTCATACCACTATAGAATTATAATTGAATTCCCTTCATATCTTAAAATTATATTTCGAGTTTTATGTTATTAAATGCTCATTTATTTTCCCATATTAAGATTACAAGTAGCCGTTAAGTAAAATAAATTATTGATAATTTATTTAATCAATATTTATAAAATTCCTTGAGATCTTCCATTTAACTCATTCGTTATATCGGATACTAATATCCATCCGCAGGGTTTGATATAATCGAAACTTATAAGCTCATCAATCCCTATCTTAGGACGTGGATTTCATTAATAATCAATAGTTATCATGCACTTAATATTGTGACCCAACTCATCGAGACTATTTGCCCACAAGACCTATCACGCTCTTGTTTTTAACATATTATAACCATAATTTATCATAATTTAAAACCTTACAATACTCATAACCTACCCAATTTCTTAAATCATTTCATTCAACAAAATGTCATTAAGCCCAAGTTTAAGGATGCTACATCAAAAAGGACAAATTTCGGATTGTTACACATATCAAAATAGATTATTAGCGTTAAACATTTACATTTCCCTCCTAAATACACGACTAATCCAAAAATAAATTGTATTACTTTTTTCAAAATTAGTTTCAAGATGCTGAGTATCTGCCATCAAGATCGTCAAAACATGCATCACACAATGCATCTCACGCGCCACAACCTAAGCATTCTGGAATTGCACTTGTAAAACGTTAGGGTGAGCTACATAGCTTAGTAGGAATATCCACACAAGTAATTACGTGAACATGAACTGAAATGGCATATAACAAGATTAATAAACAAATTCTCAATATGAACTTATATTAAATATATGACAAGTATAAACAACACATTTAACCGTTTGACAATACCTTTTCGTTACTCATTAAACCGTTCCTCAACACCAACTCACTTTCCATCTAAACAACTCGTGTTTTCCTCTCAGTGCTTGCCATCCACTATTTGGTCAACATTTTCCCCTATACGCTCGTTTACAATGACACTCCTCACATCACATGTTTCACTAGTAAAGTCTGTGTGCTTTACTCGATATCCCTAGCACGTCACTTGAAGATGTCTAGCCATAGCCTTTATCATTTGTGGCACACTCTTGAAGGAGGATATCGACATAATTTTATAGAATAACACACTCCTGATGGAGGTTAGGCTAGTCATTCTCTTATCTTATCAATTCACTAACATACATCCACGTTGCACATTCAAACACCCAAATATTGTACAAGTGAGATCACATGAGGGAAGCAATGATAAGCCAAGACGAGTATTCATTAAATTCACAATAACTATTCAAAATCCCACAATCTACTTAAGTAAATTTCCACGACTCGTGTGCATCACTCACATGCTCTCGTTATGTATATAGTTGTCATACCTGGCAATCTCCCGAATGAGACCAATTTACATCATTCCTAGCACTTCCATAAAGGAGTCTAGTACACTCCAGGCATATTTGAAGGAATTCAGTAGATCTTCATCTCACATTCTTAGCATTCCCAAAAAGAAAATGTAGTACACTTATCTCACCTAGCGTTCTCCAAAAGGAGTCTAGTACAATTGTCTCTCCTAGCATTTTTCAAAAGGAGTCTAGTACAATCTTGGCATATCAGGAGGAATTCAGTACATTTTTATGTAAGTCATGCATCTCACAGCAATCATACCCTATAGTATCATGGTTTACATAAATCAGATATCATATAACTATAGATTTTCTTCATTTAACCATCAACATAAAGCATATATAGAGTTCTATGCAATCCCCAACAACGAATGAGAAGTTAACCATCAAGACACACCAACGGCAAACACAATGAGTGTACGAGAAGCAAGTAATGGAGGCGTATGAATAGCCCTCCGTCAATAGGAACCTTACCCTGTCTCATAATCATATCATTATATTGTAATGCATCACATAGCGTGGTTTAACCTAAATAGTTAGGATGGACAAGGTATCACAAACATAAGGGTCATCAACCCACGCCTTTGTCTCAAATTATCCATGACATAACACCCCATGGCAATACCATACTGGTCACCCTCCAAAGGGATAAGAGGAACTCCTCACAACACTTAGAGTAGGGTAAACCGTTATAGAAATGAATTTCATGCATAGTAGGTATATGGGATAAAGGATCTCTCACGCATCCATCTCACCACATAGCTCAAAACCATGGTCAAGCGCAAGATGTCCCTTTTTCTAAATCTCGACATGACATAATACGTTGCACAAATCGTAGTGCTATCCTCACAACCCAACAATTCAAACCATATCTATGCTCACATGACACGTTTTATGTTAATCTTCTCTTCGACCACTTCACGTGACGATGTCTAGACAAACTATGTTACCTACTAACACACTCTCCCAAGGAAGTCAAAATAATTGTCGTACCTAACACCACTCCCACGGTACTTAACACTATGTCTCATGGCTATTACATTTACCCACGGAGGCTAGCCCATAGAGTCACATCGTCCCATTATAAGTATGTGACCCTAAACTTTATTTCAATACGCATTCCTATTATGTCAAAGGCATATAGGGTTCTCAAGTTCATAACATTCCAGGAATACCATAAACGACTCTACGATATGCCAATATGCAAAGTAGGCATCAAAGTCTATAAACATGATCTAAAGCATCAAAATATAACCCAAAGCCTTAAGCCAAACACCCAAGGCCATAACCAAAATTTCCCAAAAACTGGCATACTCGATCGAGTGAGGTGATGGTCGCTCGAGTGGCCTAAAAATTCCATCAGTGGTCAAAAAGCTACCTGACACTCGCTTGACACCTGTTCGAGTGGTTTCCAATTTGTATACGTCGCTCGAGCGAGATGGAGGTCGCTCGAGCGACCTAGTCAATTTCAAGATTCTGCAAAATGCGATTTTGTTGAACCCAAACTTCTCAAAACTACCAAATACGATTCTATCAAGCTGAAACTCACCCACTAATACCTATACACACATAAAAGAGGTAAAACATCTCTACCTCAAGTTTCGAATCATGAGATTTGATGACGAACCAAAAAACCTAGCTCCATGTATCTCCCGATCCTCAAATCTTCTCCTCCGAGTTTTGGAAACACAATCAAGCTCCAGATATGGATAGAGCACGTCAAGATCACTCTACATCTCAAAGATATTCAGGATTGGTCAGTTGAATCGACGAAATCTTAGAGAGAAAGTAGAGCAAAAGTTGGGGTCAGAGAGAGAAATGATCCAAATAGGGTTTTTTTTTTGTTCCAATCTCCCCCTAAATTAGTTTTTTTTATCAAAACCAAGGGTCTCCAAATGTTAAACACCTCATATAACGCATACGTCTTTTACTTAAGCTTCCGGCCTTGGGTCTCGCAACTAAAATCTCGAAACATATTAAATTAAATCAAATACACATCCCGCAATATATTTCAAAATAATATTTTAAAATGCAAAAAATTTTCAGGCCCTTACAAGGCCTCATGCTATAATGAATTAAGGCCAACAACATAAATGTACACATCTATTACTTATCTTTGGATTAAGAGGACATGCATTCATAATAATCATGAGGTGCTAATTGTATTATATAGTCAGTACAAATACAATTACTTCAAAGTGGTCCCGTTCAATACACACAAAGTTTACAAACACAGTGAGTCGAAACCATACCATTCCCCATAGTCAAGACATACCTACTAAAACACAGAGTTACAGTCCTACTGGTAGTATGTCTAATTTCACCTCAGATTGTGAACTAAAGAATTATATTTTATAAGAACCGATAATCTGATAATCTGTGTGTAAGTCAAACTCTACACACCAGAATATCTACTATGTAAAATAAGAGACACCTATGCACAATATGATATGATATAATGCAGACATTGCCATAAAAAATCTCATCGAGGAAAGAAATAACTGATTAATAAATAATCTAAACAAATACTAATCCATTACATAAAGTCATGACTTTTAGAATAAAACCCTAACATCTCTAACCTGTCATGTAACAGCTATGCAAGCACTAATCAGAGTGAGCAGAAGCTTAATATCTATAACATAAAAAATACCAGGGAAGTGTAAGTGCATTCTTGTACATACAGTCATCGTATAAATAGCATCCTCAAAAATATTAGTCTAACACATGGCCGAGTAACTACTAGTAAACAAATGAAGTAAAACGTACTATCTACATAGAGAACCTTCAACTTGTCCTCCTATTGTCCCAAGTCTTCAATCTCGTGTCCAGGCATGTTGTTTAACAACAATCATAAGCACAATGCTAGTGCGAATTCAAATATAAAGGCTTACGAGTTTGCCATGTTAATCATACATATAATGCATACAACATGATGATCTTATCAAATGGAATTCACTGCTTAGTCCAAAGGTCAAAGTCCAAGACAAACATTGAAGATTAACTCATTTACGTTCATGAGTTCAATGGTTGCCAATAATTGTAGTTGAGAGTTACCCTCTTATGCATCATCTCATACATGGAATTACGTTGCTCTAGCAGTTGGGGTACCGTTTTGAACAACTTGTCAATGTAATAAACAATGTTTTCTCCATTCACACATGGTTCACAATAATGACAGTTCATCATAATTTAGCATGACATTTCATGTTTAAAACAACACAAAAAAATTAGAACATCTCATGTTTTCATGCTTTGTAAAACATACGTGTAAATAAGCCATATTTGAACTCATCGACTGCCAAATCAAGTAGTGTATCTCCCGAGTACCTCGGTCGACAATTCTCATTTCCTATAGTCAGATAAGCATGGAATTTAATATCTAAATGAATCTTAAAATTAAAACTTAAGCCTAAACTCTTGTAACCATAATCTAGATACTCAGCCCTCTCGATAATTGAGAGGCTCGGACCCACGTGGCGATTGCTCAAAGTCCCATTACACTTTCCCATAACATGTTACAATAATATATGATTAGGCCTCACATGGGTCCATGAGTCATAATTTATCAAAGTAAACATTCTGTCCAACTATCGATCAACCGACTAAGAAGGAGTGGTTGATCAATCAGGACGGTCGACTGACTGAGACCGAGCGGTCTACTGGTCAAGCCTATAGTGACGACACAGAGGCCAATTCCCACTATTTTTTAGCTCCCAAGCTCTAAATTCACTTCTTTAAGCTCAATGGCAAAACATCTAAAAATCACGAACACCAAATGAATTACCTCAATTCTCACGGTTTAGAAATCAAGGCTTCCCAAGGTTGAAAGATGACTGGTTGTCTATTTCTACGGCTGCTACTTCACTTCTCCTCCTCCTCCTCCTCCTCCTCCTCCTCCTCCTCTCTCTCTCTCTCTCTCTCTCTCTCTCTCTCTCTCTCTCTCTCTCATGCGTAGCTGTGAAAATGGAAAGAGGAGAGCTGCTTTCATGATTTTTGTGGGACCTAAGGGGTTTAAGCAGGAGCTATTGTGAAACAGCTTGGCTACAGCCATATAACAACTTGTTCCCCACAAGCTGCTCACATTACATAAGCGCCTCCTTTAAACATTAAAAACATATATCTAAAGTTTCTTCTTCTTTTTTTCCCTTTTTTTTTTGGAACAGTATATGGTGCAACATTCCACCATGGTGTTATCCTACAACCATTTCCTAAATTCGTATATCACTTCCATTGTGTTTAATTAAGTTCCAAAAATTAAAATCCATTCCCAATATGTTATCAAAAATTATTCTCAGTGTCGGATCAATTTAAAATTAGCCCCCAATCGGACCTCGAATTAACCCAATTAATTCTAGTTTTGCCCTTAATTACCCAATTTTGGATTGGGATCTTACACAAGTTGTGTTGTTAGCCATGTCATGTATTGAGCCAAGCTATGTCGTAAATCAGGTTATGTTTGTGGGTCATGTAATGTCCTTCAAAGAAACCTAATATATATAGTAGAAGTAAAAAAGGATACTTTAATGTTGGACATGACGTATGAGAAACATAACGACCGAGAATCAGGCTTTGACTGGGAAAATTTATCACTTGAGTTACATTTTAATTTATTTAATTTCTGCACTTTATTATTTACTGCTTCCGCTATTTATTACATGCTTATTTTACAATTATGCATACTCTGATATGTCACATAGATAGGAAATTAGGGGTATGAATTATTTATTGAGCTTTCGCTCATGGTAATTTTTTTGCCCTTGTCTTTTCACACCAGGCACCAATGATAACGTTGAAGAACTTGACTATCTACGTATAAAGTATATTGAATTTACATAGTTAGACATGTATACAATATTTGTATATATAAATATACATATTTAGATATATTGTTCACATATCTATTTATATAAATATTATATATGTGTGTGTGTGTGTAATTTGGGGGCACTTTGTTCATTGCCAAGGGTTCTTAAATGAGAACACCGGCGAAGTGTTTTTGTGTTTTTATTTAAGGATGTGGGGAGATCTTAACTAGTTTCGGGATCTATGGGCCCTACTTTTTTGCAATCGAACATGCCTTATTTAATTAAGATCCCTCTTATTTAACACGTACTCTAGCACCTCATCCAAACAGGCCGTAAGGGTCTCTTTACAATGAAGTTGATTTTTAGAAGGATCATAACTTCGCTAGCGTAAAAGTTTTTTTCAAAGGATATATAGCTTGTCTACCATATAGGTAGAGGATTGCACTTCGATGATTGAATTTGTTTACATTGTAGAACTCATTGAGTAGAACAAGCATGTAAAAAATTAATTTAATATGATATTTGTTAAGATTTGATAGCTACACATTTATATGAAAAAAATTGACTCAAGCACACAAAATTATACTGTGAAGAGCTAATTTTTTAAATATTAACTTTATTTTTAAAGGATTGTTTTATTCTATCACCGACGTGGACGCGAAACGGGGTTGGAAATGGCCGGATTAAGTGGGTGCAATTTTTTTGTCCAAATGACAAACAAGGCATCTCCAATTCAAAAATATCTCAAACTATTAAAATTTGTGAGAACAAGACTTTAGAGCTTGAGCGTGGACTGAGAATCGATAGCGGGAGCGGATCCTCCTATTGAAGAATTATGTGACTAACACTAAATCCCTTGAGTGAGGCCAAAAAAATTTAGTAGCCAGGCCACTGCGGCAAACTTGAGATGCAAGAAAAGACATAGATTAAGCTACAATGGCGATGGCCTCTAGGAAAAAGACTTATATAAGACCGGGGTGATTAATACTCAATGACGATGAGTCAGACTCAGACTCGAGCATATAAAGGTGGGGAAATTGTGATTTCCGTTCCAAATAGAAGTCTTGATGAATAATTTTGTAAGTTACTATTATTTAAATATTTTGAGTCATGCTATTGAGCTCTAAAATATTACTCGATCAGTAAACCAGAAAATTTGTTTTTCTTAAAGACAATAAGCATTCTGATGTTTAATTATTTTTTGATAGCTTTTCATCAAAATTTTTAAATTAATATTCATTCGTCTAAATGAGAAAAACTAAGAAAATATAAAATACATATCAAAATTAAAAAATTCCAGGTTTATGCAACCTAATTGAGGGTGAGAGTTGTTGGTCATCTAGCCAACGAAAAAGACGAATAACAAGGAAAGAGGAGAAGAAGAAGAAGAAGAAGAAGAAGAAGAAGAAGAAGAAGAACGATGATGACCTAGCCAATAAGGGAAAAAAATTATAATGTAGTTCATTGACTGGAGTAGGCTTCAGCATCCTTGATCACGGCAGGAAAGAAGACTTTGACTTTTGAGGTAGCAGTGGCTTGGCATTACTGGACCCACAAGATACGATGTACCCCAATCAAAAGTTACAACTATACACACAAACGACATTGAGTCTCTATTTTGATTCATTCATTCCAAATTTTTGTTGCTTCTTTCAAGTACTCATACATCGCATAACAATTTTATTTATTTATAATTTTTAGCAAATTTATGTGCACGTCGAGTACTTTTAGATGATCAATTTCAGTGTGCACTATGTTGATTGATTTCATAGGAATTGATAGAACATGAGATCTTTTAAACTTGAGATTTAAGATAAAACAAACTCCTAAATTCCAGGCCAACCCCTTGAGATTTACGTGAATAATACTTTACTTTTTTTGGATACATATGTTAGATAGGTAGATAAGTTACTAGAAAATATGGTCGTCAACCCCACACAATTATATGTAACACTTACTGAGCTCTAGAGAGTATCTTATCTTTACTAAATGATTATACGGATATGAACCCAACAATTATTAGCAAAACTTCCAAATACTTATCCATTGAACTAATCACTTACGTATTCTAATCAAACCGTTGCATAACATAAGTCTCTCCAGTTATAGTCAAGTTCCATCCTAGAAAAAGCTTGAATTGAACTTCATCGGTTTTATGAGGATAAAACTACACAATATTGTTGAATAGGTAGTGGCAAAGTTTGTGAGTTTTTCCACAGAAAGGAAGAGCACTCGAATAGAAGCACAAAGATATGTTGTTCGGTCATTCAAAGCTTAATTGATATGGGAAATGGAGGCTTTTCCGCCCCTGCCAATACTTCCTCCTCAACCAATTTGCCCATTCCTAGTTCAACAATGGAAAAGAGTTATAAACGCGGCTAAGCTACCGATGGATATTTTTCCATCATAAAATTTTTTGCACTGTGAACGAATCCCCGTGCTCCCAATGAACCTCAACATGCAAAAGGACTAGCCTAATCTCATAAACCACCAGTTATTCTACACCAAAACATTAATGTAAAAACAAACTAGAGAGAGAGAGACAGAGATAGAGAACTGGAGGACTAAATCATATTGTGGTGCATATTGTCGCAGCGATGATGTGCCTCCAATCCTGAGGTACTAGTACTACTAAAACTATGACAGCTTATTCTAATACAATTTTGTAGTGATTCCTGCACCTCAACTCGGTTGCTCCTGGTGCATTTTCTCTAGTGGTCTGTTGTCTTATCCAGTCATGCTGCTCCTCCAAACACCACCATCGACAGTATTGGCATTGTGATTGGTAGGATACCCACACAGCCCTTGATTGTAACAACCATCTTCTGAGTTGTGAAACAAGTAGTAGCTGTTTGTAGGTGGCTGTAAAGGTGGAGGTGGGCAATAATACCCTGCCTAGTAGTAGGTTCCAATTGGCAGCGAACAAGGGGACGTGGTCAAGGGGTGTCACGAGCTCCTTCTGACAAACCATAATCACAACTTTCAGACAACAGACTCATTACCGACAGACGTGGGTAGAAAATATCTGGCCAGGCAGGGACAGAGTTAGTCAACTGATGGGTAACACACCTTTTCAGTGGAAAGTTGAATTGGCTGTGTCACACTCAAGTCCATGACAGGGTTCTCACTGTTCTCTTGCATCTTCTTCGTTATCTCCGTAAACTTATAGCTGAAATTCAAGACTTCATTGGGTTTTCCATTGGGGGGACGTCCGGACTTGATAGCTGACATATCTGACCAAAGGTGCGTTGCTTTTGAACTCATTGATGAAATCCTTGAAGGAGACATGAACTTCGCCAATGTTTTTGCTAGCCAAGATGTTGATCTTCCCTTGGTAGTGCATTTCGAATTTGAGAAAGAGGCCACTTGCACTTCAATCAGAAAGCCCTTTGAGATCGAAACGAACTTCGTCATTCCACTCAGGGCTCCCATTTCCGTCTCTATCTGCTGGTATTTTTTATCGCTAGAGAAGATGATGATGTTGTCCTCTTCTATTTTTTGCTAGATCATCACCGTCATTCACTTTAACCATAGATACAACAACGTAGATTGACAACTTCTGGAAGAAATTGAAAGACTTGAGATCTCTGCAGGAAATTACCTTGAGGTCTATTGAGATTGATTCCATGATTCAGCTCTCTCTTTCTACAGTCTGCTGCGTTGTGGAACAAAGAACTTTTCTGGCGAACAAACAAGTAACAAGAGTGGTAATCAAAGCCAACAAGTCTTTGCAAACAAGAAAGAAGAGTGGCTATCAAAGCCAAACAAGTCTTTGCTCCCTTCCCTATTGGTCTCTCTTAAGAATCGGAAAACCAAACCAAGTCCAAAGTCCAACACTGAGTTTACACCATTGATCAAAGTTTTAATAGTTTATGAACGCCCCCGTTCCTAACATGCACCCAAACAGAACTTCAATAAACTTTGTGAATCAAGGATATAAATTTGCAGTAGGGTTGAATTGTGGGGTCGACCCATGGCCAAGATGATGGGCTGAACATACAAATTGAATCACGAGCACGATGGGCTATTCCAACCAAATGGAACCCTCATCTAGGGTGAGTGGTCGAACGACAGCCAGGCTCGAGAATTATCGGCCCTGTGGTAGCATGGGCTTCAGCCTATGCATTTCCGAACGTCCTGTGATGAGGATTGCCGACCAGAGAATGGGGCTCGGTGCGTGGCCGATGCCATGCCGTGTTGGCAGACCCATCATGTAGCAAAGGAACCGCTATATTTGACAACATGCAAAGAGGGAAAGATCCCGAGTTTTTTGTTACCAAATTAAGGCATTCGTTGGCTTATAAATAAGAAATCATAGCCTAAAATCAGCGACGCTATCAATTACTATGTTGTTACTATTGTCCTTTGATCCTGTATGTTTTGATTTTAGTATCGGAGTGTCTTCAAGTTGAAAGAAGCCCATTGACATTAATTGATTGTTTTCTGCACAGGTAATAGAAGCAATCTGGATGAAGGAGACGAATCGGATCAAGATTGACAGATCATCACAACCCCACAAAATTTAACACCACTCATGAACTGCCCAACTACAAATATCCAGCTTTCCCATCAAGTATAGCATTATATTGGTATGGGTTTGTTTCTCTCATCTAATGAGCAAAATGTTCTTGATTTGTGTCGAGAACTTGTGAAGGCTATTTCTTCAGTCTCATATCACAACAACATGCAACCACTAATATAACACTTACCCACCAAAAACCTAAAAGAAAGAAGCGTCAGTGTAGTGATCAGGGTGACAACCATATGCATCTTGTTCAATGGTTTGAACATCAGAGTTTACCTTGCAAATAAAAGATGTTTCTAAGTTCTACAGACAGTCACGTGTAGAGGATTGATGAATAACACACACAAAAATAGAACAACAATTAGAGAGAAAATTTTACTTTATATTCACAATATAAAAAGTTACAAAAAAAAAAAACCTCTTTGAGGAGGATTCTCACACCGACAACCCTTGACTTCACTCCCTCACACTCATTGGTTTCTCACCACTCTCATCTTTGCCCTTTCCACACACTCCTCCATTCCTACTTAAGGTTATAATTTATAGGTAAAAATAAGAACAAAGACATTAATTTCCTTGAGCATTGCGAGAAGCTAAAGAGACTTTCAATTCCCCATCCTAGGGCAATAAAGTCCGCCAAAATCCTTCACATAGAGGGAATCAGCCTTTACAACTCCCTCCCACTTCTCTGCATGACTTTTGAGATTTTTCAAAAAATGTCCCGCCATTTTTCTTTTTCCACATGGGCGAAACCCAACAAACATCACCTTTTGCTCATATAAAAAAACGAACCTCCATGCTCAGGAGCCCCGCACCCCTCACTCAAGTGCCTATCCGAAAACATCGGTAACCAACTTGGTTGCAAAAGTGATCCTTTTTCTTGCACACATTTTCACTTCGTCAACTTTTTCAAAATTCATCGCTTGAGCCACTTTCGTTTCGATGTTGCTCTCTACACATTGAGATTCATTTACATGCCTCTATACACCACACACTTGTGTAACTCGATGCCTCTCCTTTTTACTTGCTTGGTGTCCAATATTTGCACGCCTCAACACAACACGGCCTTGCAGCTTGTACAAATTTCCCATCATCTTGCCTTGCAATATTACCTTGTCGTTATTGTAAACCTTAAGAACTCCATTTTTAGATGAGAACCTACAATCTCTTGAATCCAACATTCCCAAAGAGATTAGATTTTTCCTCCGTTCGGGCACATGCCAGACTCCGGTTAATATCACAAACCTTCCATCGGCATCTGAAAATCATTTCGTTCGTATTCCAACAATCTTATTTACCGTGTTGTTTATCATCCTAACGGTATTTCCATCACAAGTCTCATATGAATAAAAATATTTTCTATTTGAACACATATGAAAAGAAGAACCGGAACCCATAAGCCAATCAAAAAACTTCGTACCTTCAAAAGTCACCATAAACAAATGACCCTCATTTTCGGTGAATCTCTCAGCAATCGCCACTTCGTATTTTTCCGTCTCTTTCTCCTTCTTCACTTTGAGTTTTGGGCAAAACTTCAAAATGTCTCTCTTCCCCACAAAAGTAGAATTTTCCTTCAACTCCTTGAGACTCACCACCTCGCGAGTGTGAACGCCTCCTTGACTATCATATGATATAACTATAACACGCACATCCGATATCCTCACACTCTCCTTCCTTCGCATTGACTCGTGGGATGTGAGTGTAGTAATAATCTCATCAAGCTTGAGTGTGTCTTTCTCATACATCAATGTAGTTTGGAGATGCTCATACGACGACAACAATAAAACCAACAAAATGATTGCTGTATCTTCCTCCTCAATCTTTGCGAAAATGACTTCAAACTCCGTTAGTAGCCGATTGAACTCATCAAATGTTTGCTCCTTCAGACATATGTAACACATACAATTGGTTATTTAACGACAACCGATTCGTCAAACGAATATATGTAGCTACTCTCCAATTTTGTCCAAAGTTCCGTCAGATCTGTTTCATAAAATGACTACTCGAAGAGTACTATTTTCGAGATATAACTAAATGATACTATTTGCAAGGTCCCTTATTTTTTTTCCACTTGTCATTCTCCATCCCTTTTGATTTTTTAGACTTCCCCTTAAGAGCCTTCACCAAATCCTCTCTCGTCAAAATGTTCTTCACCCTCTATTGTCGAAGAGTAAAATTATTATGGTCATTAAAGAGCTCAACTGCGAATCCAGCACATTTTGCCGCTATAGCTTACCCAAACCGACTTGTTGAAACAACTTGAAATATAGCCCCCGGGGCTATAAATATTCCTTCACTGCAAAAATGAAGTCAAATCTCAAAAAAATAAAGCATGTAGTTTCGATCTAAACTGCTCGAAATAATTGAAAAACATTATAATATTGTCAAAATTGGAGTTAAAATGGCTCAAAAACCACAAAAAAAAAAAAATACATAATGTGAAATATTATCCAACAAAAGGAATATTCCTTGTTGGCTGGGCACTGATGTGGCGCTAACGCTGACATGTCTCATCTTCTTACTCTGTTCGTGCGTGAACAGTGCATGAGAGTGTAGGCCTCACTCTGTTTGTTGACCAAAAGGTGTGGCTCACCCCTAACTTCGATTAACATGCTTCGCCCACCGTTGGACTCGTCTCGACGAGCCGCATAGAACCCATTGGTCAAAATAATTTTTGACTCAACAAAAAGTTCGATAATTTTGACCGATTTTCACCTTCTACCTAGGCTCTGATACCACTGTAGATGATTGATGGACCACATAGACACAAAATAGAGCAACTCTTGAGCGAAAATTTCACTTTATATTCAGAATATACAAAGTTACAAAAAGATCTTGGAAGAGGAAGTTCACGTCAACAACCCTCGAATCCACTCCCTAACACTCTCACCAGTTCCTCACCACTCATCTTTATTTTTTCACACACCCCTCCATTCTACTTAGGGTTACAATTTATAGGCAAAAATAAGAACAAAGATATTAATTTCTTTGACCATTGTGAGAAGCCAAAGAGACTTTCAATTTCTCATCCTATGGCAATAAAATCAGCCAAAATCTTTCACATGAGAAGAATCAACCTTTACAACTCCCTCCCAATTCTCTAAATGACTCTTAAATTTTTCAAAAAAAAGTACAACCATTTTTCTTTTTCTACATGGACAAAACCCAACATCACGGAGTGATGCTTGCCACTTTATTATTGAAGTCAAAGTGAAATACACAATGTTGACCTGATAGTTAAAGAGTTTGAGTCAAGGAAACATTATCTCTGCTTGCGGAGATAACACTGCATACGTAATAGCGGGATCCTCCTGCATTAAGTAGCCCTTTTTTAGCATTGGTTGAATTAATCACATACCAATTTCTGCAAATTTCAAGCCAGATAAAGGATGTTATCAAACTAAAGTTGAGGTAACTGGACTCCAAATACAGGAAAAAAATTACAAAATCCATAAATCATAACAGTAATTAGGGATTGTATTCATCCAAATCTTCCAGATTTAATTTTCTTAAATTTAGAAACTGAAATCCAAAATCCAAATATTGAAAAGGCAATCCATATTCCTCAGCGAGTTTTGGTCTTCCTCTTTTCCTGGACCAGGAAGGCTGCACATATCTTCCTCCAGCACCTTACAACTATCAGCGTTGGGATTAAAACCCAAAAGGAATTAGCAATGACGTAGTAAGCATAATAGTAATATATGCTTGCAGCAAAGTTATCTCCCTCAAGGTAAGAAGTTATGAAATACACAGCAGTTCCATACAGCTGTCCCAGAGAAATGGCCACTTGAAGAATGTTGCTGTATGACTTCCTTGCAGCAATAGCATATCTGCAAGTATTCAACGTGGTATTGTTCAATTAAGCATTGGAGACGAGAATTCAAATCTAACAAATCTGAATGAATCTTATCCACGTGGCATGACTGTGCTAGTCTAACTTTACATTTTGTTACTTACAGTGCCAGAAGGCAAGCTGGACCTTCTACAACAGCAGTTATTCCTTCAACCGTAACAACTCCAGCATCCCTTGCCGCATATCTTGAATCACCTTTGCTATACTCTTTCCCTAGTGATTTTAATGGAAAAGGAAATGTTTTCAAACATCCTTAATGCTCTAATGGAAGTCATCCTGACTACTATAAAGAGTGGCTGTGTAGATCAACAGTTCCAAGTAAAACAACGAGAACTTACAAACTTCTGCCAGGTAGCATGCAGTCTTATCCTTGTAAAATTCCGGAGAGAAAACAAAATAACCCTCGAGGACCATGTGGGTCAGGCCAGTGAAAAGAAACCAGCACATAAGCAATCTATCAAGCTTCTGTAATTTTGGCAACCGCCCTTGTGCCAAGAAAAAAAATCATTACATGCAATCAATAAAGTCCAATAACTTTCTTAGTGGCTAGCAGCCAAATAAATTTAAAAGAAAAATAACTAAGCACACTGCAAACGGATAGAAAAACAAATGTTAGAAGAAACAGTATATATGTCACTGCCATGTCAAGCAGACAGATCTTGTCAGCTCACAATTGGTAACCTTTGGGTTCAAAGGAATACCCACAAAGCCAGGAACTGTAGCTCACTCTTTGCACATGTGAGGAATGTGCACAAGGCTGACCAGCTATCTTATTATCCAAGGTTGAGGGCCTTACATCTCATTCGGTGAAAACCGCAACATTGTTTTTGGTCAATCTTACCACCAAAAAAAAAAAAACAATTAAGAAAAACTGCTTTCAGTATCGGATCTTCTGTTGTGGGATTTGACATTCCAGTTGCCCTCTTTTGCATATAGATAAACTAAAATAGCAATTTCTCAGACAATATCCTTTTATTAAAATTGAGTTGAAATCCAATTTTAAATGTCCTTTAACTGTACAAAAACAACAGAAAGATGAGCTTGAAAAGACAGAAACCAATGTCAATACAACATAAACATGAAACGCGGGAATATATTTGAGATTCTATAATTGGTTAAAGATTATAGAAAAGTTCCCTACGAGCATTGACGTTCCATGTTGTTAATTGAACTCTTTTTCCCTTAGATTGATTAGTATGTTACCAGACATATACTTTAATGTTGTCTCGTACATGGTGGCCTCAACAAAGAGGCAAAAACTTACATCTTGACTGCCTAAAAAATGAAAGAGAAAACTAAGGAGCTCGAACATAGTTTTCTCCTAACACGTGTGAAAAGCCAGCCAAAGAACAAATGCCAAGGAAACAATAGAATTCAATACAAACATGGTATAAGGTCGTTTTGCAATTTCCTGTAGATGGATAGTTTCAGGATACGTTGTACGGTTTTATGTTATGCCCTTTGACCCGGCAGTACAGAATATAATGATAAGGTTGCTCCACACTAGTACGTGGATAAACATCAAGGTGCTCACAAACAAAACACACTTTATCCCAATTTTACGTATTCATTTCTTAGCGTACTGGGAGGGTTTTCAAATTCAAGAGAATCATAGAAAGGCCATGGCTGCTAGACAACCTTCACACGAAAACCAAACCAGACAAGACTACGGGTTGCGCTAAGAAACCTTCATATGGAACATAGAAAAGACTATGTTAATAAATAGCCCATGGCCGTCTTTAATTGTTTATTTTAATAGGGTATTGTCACTGTTGATCCTGAATTTGATATTTAGCTAAGAGGAGTCCGTGAGCAATATTGTGCTCATGTTGACTTGTAGGTGGATGATGAAGATGGCAAAGTGAGTGACGATTGGCATTGAGTGGTTTGAAACTCGTGCCTGCATAATGCTCATGGACTTTGAGTTGGTAAGATCTTCACTTCATGATCTTTTAAGTACTTGATCATTTACTAGAGGATTTGTGTGACTTCCACAATTTCTGCCAAGTTTGGATTTTCCACAAAGTTTGGACTCTCTTCTAAGGCAGTCGATTGTGTTTGTTGTTTTGCTTATTATATTCAACCACTTGATTAAAACAAAGGATTCATGTCAGGTTATTGAACTGAAAAATAACACAGACCAATCATCTAAAGGTTTTCCTGCTTCACGGAAGTCCAATAATTTTTCAATATGGTTTAACTTGCATCGCAACAGGGTACTATATTTAATATCTATAGATTCTTCGACCAATCAGCCCTCCAAATCATAACACAATTATCAAAAGGGCTAGGTATGTCACAAACTATATATTGCAAAACGTGAGGAAGTTGAGAGACGCCAGAGATTATAATTGGAGTTGGGTACGAAACTTCTACTCTCTTTTTTACTGGGTTTTAAGAACCAGACAAAACTATACTAAATAGAAAAAGATTCGAGCTTTACCATAGAAAAAGAACCAAAACGATACTCCGACAACAAGCTGCTCGAACAATATCTCACCCAGGTAAATCCTTGATCCCATATTATAGATACCTAATTGTTGAAGTTTTTCAATTGCGTAATCTACTTGTCGTTTCTACTTCCAATCATCCGACATCATCCCCCACAATTGAGATATTTTTCATTAACCACATATTCAAAACTTTGATTTAGCAGCACTCAGTACTTGATCCGGAAGTAGTACAGGCACAAGAGAAGCAAATAGTACTCCAAAAAATGAAAATTACCAGATAGGAACCAAACGAGGGAGACGACGACGAGGGAAGAGATGCCATAAACGCCTAGAATGGTTGACTGGGGAAGGGAAACTGGCACGAAACCTGGCAGATCCAAATCCCTAGGAACGTAGGGATGCGGCTGATTCAACCACGTTTCTTCTACTCCCTCCATTTTTTGGGCCCTAATCTGTAAACACCACCGAGTCGAGAGGAAACACCACCTGGACAATTGGAGGCAAAAATGTCAACAGAGAAGGGCCTTTCCTTTCAGCAACTCTGGCAATTGTATATTCATGCATCCGTATTATAATACTCCATATGGTCCTGAACAAATACATTTATAAAGTAGATATACATATATACATATTATATATATACACATATATGTGTGTGTGTGTGTGTTTTTCTTGTAATTTGATCCCATGTGATGTTGCGATCCAGCGGTGCTTCTCTTTCTTTTAATTTGAAGATCGGATCTGGAGAACTAACGAACGTTAGCTGGGGCCAAATTGAACATATTGGAATTTTAGTTAAGCCCTTGAACAAATTAGAGTTTTTAATGTGGGCGTTTGCTCCCTTGGCAAACAAAAAAAACCAGTATAAATATCACTGTTTATTTTTATTTTAAAATTTTTTCGTTATATTCTCGTTACATTTTTTAGACATTAACAAATGAAGTCTAACAAGTAAAAAAAAAAATGATAAAAAATCTCAAAATGTTCATTAAAGACGAATTTTTTTTTAAGAAGCATTGTCTTTTTGTTTTTATTGTCTTATCTAATTTTCTAAATTTTGATTCAAATTTTTATATTTTTTTAATTCCTCTAATCTATACGAAGAAGAAATTATAAAAATTATAAAATATCAAATAAGACTATCTATTTTTAACAAAATCTAATTTAGACCAAACTCAAAAACTTCTTTCAACTGACTATACGTGCAATAAGCATTAATCGATGCAATTATTACAAACCTAACCCAAGTTAGTTTAACTCAGGCTAGTTAAAAGTTGTTTTACCTTTCTCAGTTGGTTAGTTTTGTTACGTTTGTTGGGTTTGTTAGCTGAGCCACATTCTGTTAGCCATTCTGTTAGCAAGTTAGTAGTATAAATACCTATGTAACTCAAGTATTTGAATAAGAAGAGTTTCTGTTTTGCTCTCTCTCATTTCTGGGTTTAAAATTCACAAAACTGATATGGTATCAGAGCAATGAAATGCTCTGCCTCTTCTCTGATCAAACTCCTTGATTCGAATTTCTATCTCCTTCAATGGCAAATCAACAAACAGAAGATGGACGCTCTGTTATTGACGATCCATCAAGCCCTTATTTCCTACACCATTCGGATGGACCCTGTCTACTCCTGGTCTCACAATCTCTCACAGGCGAAAACTATGCTTCGTGGAGTAGGGCAATGCTAATCGCAATATCGATCAAAAACAAATCAGGTTTCATTGATGGAACCATCCGCAAGCCTGAAGGTACTAACACTGCTCTTCTCAACGCTTGGATTAGAAATAATAATGTAGTGATTTCCTAGATTTTGAACTCTGTTTCGAAGGAGATTTCTGCTAGCATCATCTTCTCTGAGTCCTCTTATGAAATATGGTTGGATCTGCGTGAAAGGTTTCAGCAGAGTAATGGTCCACGGATTTTTCAATTGAGACGTGAACTAATGACTTTGGTACAGAATTCTGATTCTATCAGTGTTTATTTTACCAAGTTAAAGACAATTTGGGATGAATTAAGCAATTTCCGTCCTTCATGTACCTGTGGAACCTGCACCTGTAATGGTGTTTCTAATCTGATAACTCATTACCACATGGAACACATCTTATCATTTCTTATGGGCTTGAATGATTCTTTCGCCCAAGTTCGTGGACAAATCCTTCTAATGGATCCGTTACCTCCTATAAATAAAATCTTTGCCCTAATTTCTCAGGAAGAGAAACAAAGGCTCATCAGCAACTCTAATCCAGAACCTACATCCTCACTTGCCTTTGCCATCAAACCTGATAACTTCAAAAGGTTTGGAAATTCTAACCATGGCAACTACCAGAAGAAAGACAGGCCCTATTGCACTCATTGTCACCTCCAAGGTCATACGGTTGACAAATGTTATAAGCTTCATGGATATCCTCCAGGTTACAAACCTGGTTATCGCAATAACTCTCAAACACGCAATATTATTGGGCAGATTTCTACTGATACGAATTCTGCTATGGTTGCACCTAACAATTCTGATCCATTTGGCAATATATTGCATAACCTCAGTTCGGATCAATGTCAGCAATTGGCAAAATTGTTTTCAAGTCATCTCACCACTACATCTCAGACTTCTTCACCACAACATGATGCTCCTGTTTTATCTTGCGTCACAGGTATATGTTCTTCAACTGCCTTTAGCAGTACATTTTCCTCACAACATTACTGGATTATGGATTCCGGAGCATCTAAGCACATTTGTTCTCATGCCAATTCTTTTATGTCCTTGCGACCAATACAGAATGCTAGTATTATTCTTCCTGATCATACTCGCATTTCTGTGACCATGGTTGGAGATGTGAAGATCAGTTCTTCCATAGTGCTCAATGATGTTCTTTTTGTCCCAACATTTAAGTTCAACTTACTCTCTATAAGTGCTCTTACTGCTGCTTCTCAGCTGACCATCAGTTTTCTTCATGATTCCTTTATCATTCAGGACGTCCACAAGAAGATGATTGGCAAGGGTAATACCTGTGAGGGATTATATGTGCTTGATGCTGCTGCAATATGCCCTGGTTTGCCTTCTAGTTCTGCCACTGATGTTGCATTTTCTGTTAATAATGTTAGTGCCCAGATATGGCACAACAGACTTGGACACTTGTCGTTCAAAAGGTTGTTTTCCTTGAAAAATCAGTTATCTGTTACACCTATTGGTTTATCTGAGCATATGCCTTGTTCTATTTGTCCTTTGGCGAAACAACGGTGTTTACCCTTTGCCTCACACAATCACATGACTCAAACACCATTTGATTTACTTCATTGTGACATATGGGGGCCCTATCATATACCTTCTCACGCCAGATATCAGTATTTTTTAACCTTAGTGGATGATCATACTCGTTTTACATGGGTTTTTATGCTCAAACACAAGTCAGACATTCATAGCATCATGCCAGCCTTTTTTAATATGATTGCAACCCAGTTTAATGCTAAGATTAAGAGATTCCGTTCGGACAATGCTCGTGAACTTATATTTGCAGATTTCTTTAGTGCCATGGGTGTTCTCCACCAATATTCTTGTGTTGCTACACCCCAACAGAACTCTATGGTTGAGCGTAAGCATCAACACTTGCTAAATGTTGCTCGGGCTCTATATTTTCAATCTCGTGTCCCTATCCAATTTTGGGCAGAATGTATCTTGACAGCTACCTTCCTGATTAACCGAGTTCCATCTCCTCTTTTGCACAACCGAACTCCCTATGAGCTACTACACAGATTACCAGTGGATTATTCTTCTCTCAAAGTGTTTGGTTGCTTGGCTTTTGCATCCACTTTGGCGTCTCACCGAACTAAGTTTCAACCTCGCGCACGAGCTTGCGTTTTTATTGGATATCCTCCTGGTATAAAAGGGTACCGACTCTATGACATCCAATCTCGCCAAATTTTTGTCTCACGTGATGTTATCTTTCATGAACATGTTTTTCCCTTTCATTCCATTATTGATTCCCCTATTTTAATTGACCCTTTCCCCCATTTGGTTCTACTTCAACCATCCTCTTTACCTACTGACCATATAACTCCTTCTTTTCCAGCTGCCACCTCTCCCCCTTCCTCAGCTCCTTCCCCTCCAGCTGCCACCTCTCCCATTATTTCTCCTGCTCCTCGCCGTTCTAGTCGCATTAGCCATCCTCCATCCTATTTACGTGACTTCCATTGCAACTCCTTATCCTCTATTACCACAGCCCCTCGATATCCCCTTTCTAAGGTCCTTGATTATTCCACTCTTTCCCCTCCACATCGTCACTATGTCCTGAATATTTCTTCCACATTCGAACCACAACATTACCATGATGCCATCCACAATCCGCATTGGTGTGATGCCATTGCCACTGAATTACAAGCCATGGTGGATAATCATACATGGTTTGTTGTTCCTCTCCCTCCTGGAAAACAGTCCATTGGTTGTAAGTGGGTGTTTAAGGTTAAACACAAATCTGATGGCTCCATTGAACGATATAAAGCCCGTCTCGTTGCCAAGGGTTTCAATCAACAAGAAGGCGTTGATTTCATTGAAACTTTCTCTCCCGTCGCAAAACTTGTGACTGTTAAAGTGTTACTATCCTTGGCATCTAGCCATAATTGGCTTTTATGTCAACCTGATGTTAATAACGCCTTCTTGAATGGTGATTTATTTGAAGAAGTTTATATGGATCTTCCATTGGGCTATCATGCTCCACCAACCTCGTCTGCTTCTAAGGCTGTTTGCAAACTTCATAAGTCCATTTACGGTCTCAAACAAGCTTCTCGTCAATGGAATTATAAACTTTCTCAGTCTCTCCTCACTTTTGGGTTCACTCAATCCAAGAGTGACTATTCCTTGTTTACCAAAGGCACGGGTTCTTCATTTGTTGCCTTACTAGTTTATGTTGATGATATCATCATCACCGGGCCAGATCAACAAGCTATTGATTCTTTGAAACATTTTTTGTATAGTCAATTCAAGCTTAAAGACTTGGGACGCTTGAAGTACTTTCTTGGACTTGAGATTGCTCGTTCCACCCACGGCATTACCCTATCCCAACGTCTTTATGCCTTACAACTACTTGAAGATGCTGGTTTTTTGGCATGTAAACCAGCTTCCATTCCTATGGATCCTAAGCTTCGTCTCAGTTCTGAGATTGGTGATCCACTACCTGATGCATCCTCCTATCGTCGCCTTATTGGTCGCTTGTTATATCTTACCATCTCTAGGCCTGATCTCTCCTTTGCTATTCACAAGTTAAGTCAATTTTTGGCCACCCCTCGTGTTCCTCATTTACAAGTTGTTCATCATTTGCTCCGATATCTTAAAGGCACTGTTGGTCAAGGATTATTCTATGCTGCCTCTTCCTCAGATCATCTTAAAGCTTTCGCTGATGCGGATTGGAGTTCATGTCTTGACTCCCGCAAATCTGTTACCGGCTTTTGTGTGTTCCTTGGTGACTCCTTGATTTCCTGGAGAGCTAAGAAACAACCCACCGTATCCCGCTCTTCTGCTGAAGCGGAATATCGCGCTTTGGCATCAGTTGCCAGTGAACTGATTTGGTTAAGACAATTATTACATGATTTCCACATCAGTATCTCCTCTCCAGCTTTACTGTTTTGTGACAATCTTGCTGCCATCCATATTGCTTCCAATCCAGTTTTTCACGAACGTACCAAGCACATCGAAATTGATTGCCACTTTGTTCGTGATTATATTACTAAAGGGGTGATTCGTCTGCTTCCCATCCGTTCCCACAATCAGCTAGCCGATGTGTTTAACAAACTTTTATCCGCTCCTTTGCTTCTTTCTCTTTTATCCAAGATGGCTGTTAAAAACATTCACAGTCCATCTTGCGGGGGTGTATTACAAACCTAACCGAAGTTAGTTTAACTCAGGCTAGTTAAAAGTTGTTTTACCTTTCTCAGTTGGTTAGTTTTGTTACGTTTGTTGGGTTTGTTAGCTGAGCCACATTCTGTTAGCCATTCTGTTAGCAAGTTAGTAGTATAAATACCTATGTAACTCAAGTATTTGAATAAGAAGAGTTTCTGTTTTGCTCTCTCTCATTTCTGGGTTTAAACCTCACAAAACTGATAGCAATAAACAAGCTTATAATGGATGCAGTCACCAATTGAGCTATACTGAAAAAATTTTAAATGATATAAGACCATGAAGAGAGTTTTCCAATATTTTAGGGGATAAAGTTTAATTCATAACTCATTAGATAACGTTGCAAATTTAATTCATGAGTACTACATACACATCTTTTGGTTTATAGCTGCTCACATCTTACATAAATAACACATGAACCCCACCCATTTAACTCTTAAAAGAAAATTAAAAAAAAATTAAAATCTCAAACATATAGGTAGGGTGTGAACGGATGTAAGCCAAAGAGTGTGTATGTAGATTTATTGTTAATTCTTATACATTTTTCCTAAAGGGTATATTTGGAACATGCGTGTAATTTTTCTCTACTTGGGCCTTACCTAGAAAATAAAATGAAAAGATATTGTTAGCGCAATCGATCGATCAATTACACACACAATATAAAATACGAAACAATAAAGAAATCAACACAAGATTTACGTGGTTTTTCAAAACCGGATACATCCACGGGAGTGGAGCGAGATTTATTATTTGATACGATATTTAGGGTTTTACAATAGGGGAGTATTTATAGTCATACTCTATTCCAACCCTAATCCGATTCTAATTAGGTAAACCAACACTAATTACAATCCAACTCTAATTAGGTCGTACAGTCCAACTCTAGTTAGGTAATCCAACTCTAATTAGGTTGTACTGTACCATGAGCAGCTTTGCCCTTGCTCCGTTTTGCTCTGCTTCAGTCGCTTTGCTTCCCTCGGTCCGCTCCATTACACTCAGATTTTGACTTTCTCCATATGAGCCATAAGTTTCAACAATCTCCACCTTGGAGAATATCCTCGCCCCTTCAGAAGATAACTTATCTTAATCCAACTAGCTTGAGGGGATGTCTCCTTTCTATCACCTGGAGACGTTTATCAAGTTTCAGCAATGCTCGAACTTGTTCGCAATCACAATGTTTGTCAATATGTTCGCTGCATACTCAAAAGTGTGCACCTTTTCAACTATCAAATCACCCATAACAATCAACTCTCTCACCTTGTGAAATCTCACGTCAATATGCTTGATCCTAGCATGGTACACCTGATGCTTCGCCAAGTAGATGGCAATCTGACTGTCACAATACCAATGTACTCCACCTTGATCTATGCCCAATTCATTCACTAGTCCCTTGAACCACAAAACTTCCTTAGTAGCCTTTGTCACCGCCATGTACTCAGACTCAGTAGTAGATAGAGGCATTAGAGGTTGGACCATGGATGTCCAACAAATAGGCCCACCTGCAAGTGTAAACACATAGTCCATAGTAGATCTCATGTTGTCTACATCTCAAGCATAATTCGCATCCACAAACCTCACAACTGAAGTTTGGTTTTGTTGCTTAACAAACATTAGACCGTGGCCTATTGTACCCTTCAAGTATTTGAACATCCACTTGATTGTCTTCCAATATTCTCTACCTAGATTGGCCATGTACTTGCTGACTGTGCTAATTGCATGCGCCAAATTGGGTATAGTACACACCATTGCATACATCAAACAACCAACTGTGCTAGCATAAGACACCTTTGACATATCATGAATGTCTTCATCTATTTTTGGACACTGAGTGGTAGATAACCTAAAACGACTCGCCAAAGGTGTGCTGACTGGTTTGGCACTATCCATGCTAAATCTCTCAAATATTTTCATTACATAATCCTTTTGAGACAACCACGTCTTTCCCGTTGGCATATCTCTGCGAATCTCTGTCCCAAATATTTTCTTAACAGTCTCCAAATCCTTCATGTCATATTTCTTGCCCAACAAAGATTTTAACTTGTTTACCTCAACCATACTTTTTGTAGCAATAATCATATCATCCACATAAAGTAGCAAGAATATATGAACAATCATTAAGACTCTTACCATAAATACGACAATCATACTCATAGCATGTGAACTCAATCCGGATCATATAATAGTCAAACTTCTTGTACCATTGTCTTGGAGACTACTTGACCCCATAAAGTGACTTCTATAACCTACAAAAAAGGTGCTCAGCCCCTGGCTGCATAAACCCCTCTGGTTGCTCCATATATATGTCCTCCTCCAAATCACAATGGAGAAAGACTATTTTCATATCCATCGGCTTCAATTCCATATCATAGCTAGCCACCAATGCCAAGATAATCTTGATTGAAGTATGTCTCGTCACTGGAGAAAAAACCTCATCATAATCAATCTCCTTCCTCTATGAGTATCCCTTTACTACCAATCGAGCCTTGAATTTTTCTTTTCTTTTTCAAACGTATCTTATTTCTTCTTGTAAACTCACTTGCTGTTAAGGATTGATTCTCGAGACCCAGTGATGAACTCGTAGAATTTATGTAACAAAAAATTATGAAATCCTACTAGGCGAAATTAAGGTTCATACTTTCAAGATCTGTCTGGTTTGATCTCGATTATCTTTGTAGTTTGATCCTGATCAAACCTTGACCAATGCTAGAATGATCCTACTCGACTGACCTCGAGATCTTCTACCATAATCCTATTACACCTTGATCATGTACTGAGGGTGAGTTCAAAATCGTGATGTCATTGCCTTCACAAAATTTCTCTCAATCTTTCAAATATTAAATTGTTTCTGACGTAGAAGGCAAAAAAGTGTTTATATAGGCTACGATGGGACCCCTAGGAGAAGTATGGGTTAGGTTTCCTATACAATTCGGGATTCCTAGTCCAATCCGGATTAATTTTAAATTATATAAATTATAATTCATACCACAACAGAATTATAATTGCATTCATCTCCCATATCTTAAAATTATATTTCGAGTTCTATGTTATTAAATATTTATTTATTTCTCCATGTTAAGATTACAAATACCCGTTGATTAAAATAAATTACTGATAATTTATTATTCAACATCTATAAAATTCCTTAAGACCTTCGGCTTAACTTATTCGTTATATCAGATACTAATATCCACCTGCAGAGTTTGACATAATCGAAACTTATAAGCTTCCTCAAGAGGATATCATCAATCTATATAAAGTAACATGGATTCCATTAATAATTAATAGTTGTCATACACTTAATATTGTGACCCAACTCATCGAGACTATTGGCCCATAAAGCCTCACTCTATAATAAATCAAAGTCAACAACATTAAATATATACATCGATTAATTATCTTTGAATTAAGAGTAAAAACACACATAATAATTATGAGGTGTAAATAATATTATATTGTTAGCATAAATACAATTATCTCAATGTGATCCTATTCAATACATACAAAGTGTACTAACACGGTGAGTTAAAACTATACCATTTTTCGTAGTCAAGACAGACTTACTGAAACACTGTGTTACAGTCCTACTGGTAGTATGTTAAATTCTACCTAAGACTGTGAACTAAAAATTTATATTCTACAAGAACTGATAATCTGATCTTCTGTGTGTAAGCCAAACTCCACACACCAAATTATTTACTATGTGGAATAAGAGACACTCATGCACAATATGATAAAATATAATACAAATATTGCCCATAAAGATTCTCATCAAGAAAAGAAATAATTGTTTAAATAATTCAAATAAATATTAACCTATTACATAAAGTCATGGCTTTTAGTATAAAATCCTAACAATTTTCCACTTGGATTCAAAGTCATGATGCCATACATCTCACTCCAATTCCCTCCACATGATTATCAAAAATTTTTGCTGGTAGACGTTTTGTGAAAGGGTTTGCCAGGTTGTTTGCTGATACAATCTTAGTCACGGTTACATCACCTCTCTAAACAAATTCTCGTATAAAATGATATTTATGCTCAATGTGTTTTCCCTTCTTGTGAGTCCTTGGCTTTTTTGAGTTAGCAACTGCACCACTATTATCACAATAAAGTGTAATAGCTAATTGCACTGAAGGGACCACATCTAGATCCATTAAGAAATTTTTGAGTCAAACAGCTTCCTTGGCTGCCTCAGAGGCTACCACATATTCAGCCTACATGGTGGAATTAGCAATACATGATTGCTTGATGCTCCTCCAACTTATAGCTACCACTGAGGGTAAACACATATCCCAAGGTTGACTTTCTGGAATCCTTATCTAACATAAAGTCTGAGTCTGTATACCCATAAGGCATTAGACTGTCTGACTGGTAAACTAACATATAATTTCTAATCCTTTTTAGGTACTTCAAAATATGTTTTACCGCAGTCCAATATTCTTCTCCAGGATTAGACTGAAATTTGCTAACCATGCCTATAACAAAGCAGATATTAGGTCTGGTACACAAAATGACATACATAAGGCTTTCCTACCGCAGAAGCATAAGAAACTGCTCTCATCTTATCTTCCTCTTCAAGTGTTTTAGGACACTGATCCTTAGATAGATAGATTCTATGTTTGAAAGGGAGGAACCCTTTCTTGAAATCTTGCATGCCAAAACGAGCAAGAATCGTATCGATATAAGTAGCTTGTGATAATCCCAACATCCTTTACTTGCGATCTCTAATAATCTTGATCCCAAGGATGTGACTGGCTTCTTCCAAGTCCTTCATATCGAATTGGTTGGACAACCACAACTTCACAGAAGATAACACTCTCACATCATTTTCGATGAGCAAGATATCATCTACATATAGTACCAAGAACACCACCACTTTTCTGTTGCATCTCTTATACACACACGAATCATTCGGACTTTGATCAAAATCAAAAGACTTGATTGCATGATTAAAACGAATGTTCCAAGACCTTGATGCTTGCTTAAGTCCATTATGGACTTATTAAGCTTGTAAATCATGTGCTCTCGGGCCTTTGTTATGAATCTAATTGGTTGCACCATGTAAATGCATTCATCCAGATTGCCATTAAGGAATGTAGTCTTGACATCCATTTGCCAAATCTCGTAATAGAGATGAGCCGCAATGGATAAGAGAATCCGAATGGACTTTAGCATAGCTATAGGCAAAAAAATTTCCTCATAGTCAATCCCTTCTTTCTGAGTAAAACTTTCGCTACAAGCTTAGCTTTAAAGGTTTCCGCCTTCCCGTCCACTATTCTCTTTTTCTTGTAGATCACTTGCATACAACGGGTTTTATCCCAACGGATGGTTTTACAAGATCCCAGACTTGATTAGAGTACATAGATTCTCTTTTTGAATTCATAGCCTTTCGCCAAAGTTCCACATTTGTGTCTTGCATTGCTTCATTGTAGTTGCAGGGTTCGGCATCCAATTCCTTAGGGATCAAATGATTCTCCTAAGAATATGTACCGATCGGGTTGAATAATAACCTTCTCATTACGACGAGACACTGTTGTGTGAATTGTTGTTTTAATACACACAAAGTGTACTAACACAGTGAGTTAAAACTATATCATTTTTTGTAGTCAAGACAGACCTACTGAAATACTGTGTTATAGTCCTACTGGTGTTGTGTCCAATTCCACCTAAGATTTTGAACCAAAAATTTATATTCTACAAGAATTGATAATCTGATCATCTGTGTATAAGCTAAACTCTACACACCAGATTATCTATTATGTGGAATAAGAGACACTTATGTACAATATGATAAAATATAATGCAAATATTGCCCATAAAAATTCTCATTAAGAAAAAAATAATTGTTTAAATAATTCAAAAAAATATTAATCCATTATATAAAGTCATGTCTTTTAGTATAAAATTCTAACACTTGCACCCTACTGTTTTATTTCCTTGAGGCAGTTCTTTCAACTCCAAAGTCTTATTATTATGTGAGGACTCGATCTCCTTCACCATGGCCTCCATCCATGTGTACCTTTCAGAAGTCATGATGCCTCCTGAAAAGTAGACGAATCCCCACTCATAGTAGACAATGCATAAGAAACTAAATCCTCAAACCCATACCACACTAGTAGTTTGATAACACATTTGAGTCTCCTTGTGGCTATGCTTTCTTGTTGCTTCTGCTGCTGCTGATCTGTTAAGATTTTATACTAAAAGTCATGACTTTATGTAATAGATTAATATTTGTTTGAATTATTTAAACAATTATTCACTTTCTTGATGAGAATCTTTATGGGCAATATTTGCATTATATCTTATTATATTGTGCATGCTTGTCTCTTATTCCACATAATAGATAATCTGATGTGTAGAGTTTGGCTTACACACAGATGATCAGATTATCAGTTCTTGTAGAATATAAATTTTTGGTTCACAGTATTAGGTGGAATTGGACACACCACCAGTAGGACTGTAATATAGTATTTCAGCATGTCTGTCTTGACTACTGAAAATGGTATAATTTTAACTCACTGTGTTAATACACTTTGTGTGTATTGAACATGACCAATTTGAGGTAATTATATTTATACTGACAATATAATATAATTTACACCTCATAGTTATTATGTGTGCTTGTACTCTTGATCCAAAGATAATTAATTGATGTGTATATTTGATATTGTTGACTTTGATTCATTATAAAGTGAGGCCTTGTCGGCTAATAGTCTCGATGAGTTGGGTCATAATATTAAGTGTATGACAACTATTAATTATTAATGGAATCCACGTCCCTTTATAGGGATTGATGATATCCTCTTGAGGAAACTTATAAGTTTCGATTATGTCAAATCCTGCAAGTGGATATTAGTATTTGACATAACGAATAAGTTAAGTGGAAGGTCTCAAGAAATTTTATAGATGTTGATTAAATGAATTATCAGTAATTTATTTTAATTAACGGGTATTTGTAATTTAACGTGGAGAGATAAATGAGTATTTAATAACATGGAGCTCGAAATATAATTTTGAAATATGAGCGAGGAATGTAATTATAATTCTGCAGTGGTATGAATTATAATTTATATAATTTAGAATTAATCCGGGTTAGACTAAGAATTCCAAATTATACAGGAAGCCCAGCCCATACTTTTCCTAGGGGTCCCTATCGTTGCCTATATATATACCACTATACCTTCTAGATCAAACACAACTTGATATTCAAAAGATTGAGAGAAGTTCTGTGAAAACAAGGAGATCACGTTTTTGAGCCCACCCGCAGTACGTGATCAAGGTGCAATAGGATCACGGTAGAAGATCTCGAGATTAGTTGAGCAGGATCGTACTAGCCGTGTTCAAAGTCCGATCAAGATCAAATTGTGAAGGTAGTCGAGGTCAAACCAGACAGATCTCGAAAGTTTGAACTCTAATTCCGCCTAGTAGGTTTCATAATTTTTTTGTTTTATAAACTGTACGCGTTCATCACTGGGTCTCGAGAATCAGTCCCTAACAGATCAAGCTGTTCCCCTGACTGAGAATCATCCAATTCTATACTCTCTAGCTCGACCTGAATACCTTGTTGTTTGCTACCTTCTTCTGACTCGGATTTTTGAACCTTTAAATGTGTCTTGACCATAAAAGTTTCGTCAAATATCACATCCTTACTCATCACCACCTTCTTTGTTTTTTGGATTCCAAAGCTTGTACCACTTTGCCCATTTTTCATGCCCAATAAAAATACACTATTTAGATTTGGCATCAAGGTTGAACCTCTCATTTTCTGGAACGCGAACATAAGCTCGACACCCAAAAATTCTCAGAACTGAATAGTCTACCTCTTTGTCTGTCCACGCCTCTTTTGCCACTTTTCCATTCAGAGCAATGTTTGGCGACCTATTTATAACAAAGACTGCCATATTCACTGCCTCGGCCTAGAAATTCTTTGGAAGCTCTGCATTAAGTCTCATACACCGTGCCTTTTCTACTATAGTTCTGTTCATCCTCTCTGCCACCCCATTTTGCCGCGGTATTTTTCGAACTATCCAGTGTCATTGTATTCCATGCTTCTCACAAAATTTCAAAATTTGTCATCTTTGTACTCTTTTTCATTATCCGTTCGGAGACACTTGATCTATTTCCCCATCTAGTTTTCCACTTCAACTTTCCACACTTTGAATGTTGTAAAAACCTCAGACTTGTGACGCATAAAGTAAACTCAAATTTTTCTCAAATAATCAACGATAAAAGGTCACAAAATATAGCGATCCCCCTTTTGAGACTACCCTCACTGGCCCCCAAATATCTGGATGAATATAGTCAAGAATCCCTTTAGATCTTTGTGTGGCATTGTAATGCCCCGGATTTCGGAGACATTAATTTAAACAATTTATCAAAAGTCAACCATATTTCCATTATTTAGTCAAAATAAAGTTTGATTACAATCATCCGAATTTAAAGAAATTACATTAAAGATTTGAAATTAAGAGCTCAAACGAAAACTAGGTGAACCACGGGGCTACGACATCCTCCTCGAAAGTACCACGTTGGTATCTGGATAAACGGGCTCAGCAACGTCATCTTCGACACTTGGCATGAAAGGCCAGGGGCAGAGAAGTTGCACCAGATGAGCGATTAACGCTCAGCAAATAAAACTACCCTAAATCTCAAATCTATGCAATGGATCATATGATGCATGATCATGAAGATGACATGAGTAGTTAAACAAGCATTATGAACAGAGCAAGGTAATCAGAGTTGACATAATTAGATTAAACAATAAGCGGAAGCATTAAACAAGTAAGTACATTAAATGAATGAAATGTTGACAATATATTCTTAAGTCAAATCCTATGATTTGTTTCTAAGTTTCTGACACACACAACCGACCTATATCCACAAGTGTCCACTATCGTTGACAAGTGTCCAAAATTTCTTTCAAATACAAAGTTCGGGTCGACACAAGCGTTGCCCGTCATCAAACTTTCATTTATCAAAGTAGTGTTATGATGTTCCCGACCAATATGGTCCCGACCCCTACGCTGACCTCGTATCCGACACTAGTGTACCCAAACATCGGCTCCTGTATCCCATGCTCCCAACCGTTATGCTCCCAGCATTATGTCTCCCATATGTCGTGCCTTGACTTAGAAAATATCTAACTCCTCCCCTTCAACTATGTTTTATTTTTGAAAAGACACGACACGACTTACGAACATAACCGGCTCACGACATAACTTGGCTAAATACATGAGACGTGACCGACTCGGCTCCAAGACACAGCCCGGTGGTAACAGACGTAGTTCGGCTAAAATCCATATCCCGGCTAAAGACATCATAACACGTCTCCCCAAGGAGTAAGTCAAATCTCGAGTCACCAAACATAAGAGTTTATCAAATTCTCAATTTTCGTTACAAAGCTCATGACTTTTTATGACTCGTGTCAAAATCTCGAGTGTCATTTTCACTAAACTCAAACGTTTCTTATGAACTCCATTTAAGTTTCGTTTAAACGACTAGACTCATGATAACATGATGATGTGTTGGAGATGCAAGTTTAATCAAACGAACAAGATAATACAAATAAGTTAGCTATGGCACTTAAACAATAATCACATAATTTCATCTCGCAAGAAGATTCCTAATACGCTAACTCTTGAATAAGATATCATCTCATAATGATATAGGATGTCTAAAGTTTCAACATGATAATCTAAGCTTGATTATAGGTGTATTAGTCATTATATAAGAATTGAGGCAAAATTCTAATTTTCTAAAAAATGTTGCCGTCTGAAAATTTTTCTAAGTATAGAAAAAGTTGAATTTTTCAAGTTTCGATTTAGGGGATAAAAAGTCCCAAAAATGATTCCTTGATTTTTTCTAAGCACAATGGTATATTCATACGCGTCAAACGCATAAGTTTAGGGTGAGTTTCGGGCCAAAATATAGGAAGAAAACGGATGATTTTTCGATTTTGTACTAAAATAGGGAGGGCGACATTTTGATTCGAATCGAATTTCAATTTTTTGTAAATGCCATTGTTTCCAAATGGGGGGTACTTCCTTATTTTCATTAAATAAAATTAAAGTAAAGAAATCTTTACTTAAATTTATTTATAGAAAATAAGTATATTTTCATAGTACATATCATGCCTTAATAAGCCTAAGTCAAAAACTAAGTGTCAAAATTTCATAACAGAGGCACCGGTGTAAGGTCTGTTATGTAGTGTAATAACAGGATACAGAGAGGTAAGACACCGGTGTAACCAAAATTGAGGCACCGGTGTAAGGTCTATCCTGTAATGTACTAGTAAGATACAGAGAGTTGAGACACCGGTGTAACCAAACTGAAGCACCAGTGTAAGCATGAAAGTCCAGAACAATGTAAACTACAGAAAGCTAAGACACCGGTGTGTCAAAACTATGACACCGGTGTAACCATGAAAATACAGAACACTAAAACATACAGAGAGCAAAGGCACCGGTGTATCAAAACTAAGACACCGGTGTCAACATCATCTTCTACTAAAATATAGAACTGAGTTTCGTTTTCTCCGAGCTCCGTGGAGCTCAATATCGATCAATGGCATAAATTAAAGGTTAGGATAGATTCATTCACCTTAGTATTGAAGAATCAAAGGTTGAATTCGAAGGATTACGGCTTGGATTTTGGTGATCGAAGCTCAATCGAAGTTCCCTCTCTTCTCTCTCCCTCTACTTTTTTTTCCTAACTTCTCACCTCTAAACCATAACCATGGCACTCTCTCCACTCCTCTAAACACTAAAATTTCGTAGGGAAAATGGTGAGGGTGAGAGTATAGAAATAGGGAGGGCTTGAGTGTGGGAGATGGCTTTGCATGGAGCTCCATTGGAGGGAGGAAACTTTCTGCAGAATTTGATGGAGTGAAGGAATAGCCTTGCTCAGCCATTATGAAAATTAGGAGAGTGGTTTGTGACTAAAATCATGGGTGGAAGGGGTTTGGCTGGGGAAAGAGGAGTGGCCACCAAGGTTTGGATGTTCAATGGAGGAGGAAGAAGATAACTAACGTCTGTTTTGGAGAAGAACAAGTGGGAGTGATCATTTAAGGGAAAAATTATCCTATGTGACAAGCTCCATGGGAATTGGCTGATGTAATGGGTTTTGGATCAAGCCAAAAGGATTTGGGTCGGGCTAAATCAAGTTGGGCTTGGGTCAAGGCTTCATAAATTTCTGGTGGGCTAAGGTTTGGGCTCATGGATTAGTCCATGGGTTGGGTCCAAACACACACACTCATGTACAAATCCATGAATATAATGTATGACTAAAAAAATAAAAACGCGCAAAACTAATTAAATCAATTAGTGATTTCGTACAATAAAATTAAATTTTTTTTAATTTTCATTTAAAAATTTAGGGTCTTTACAACGTATCCCCGTTAATAAATTTCGTCCTCGAAATTAAATAGTAGAAGTTTCAAAAGGGTAGGGGTGATTGGCGCGCATAGTATCCTCTCGCTCCCAAGTGAATTCTTCCACGTTCCGATGACGCCACAAAATTCTGACTAGGCGGATAGTTTTCCCTCGTAGAATCTTCTCGCCATGATCAAGGATTCGTACTGGTTGCGCCTCATATGTTGTGTCTGCATCGATGGTGACAGCTTTCCAATCAATGATGTGAGTCAGGTGAGCTAGGTATTTCCGAAGCATAGATACGTGAAAGACATTGTGGACACGGTCAAGTTGAGGTGGCAGAGCTAAGCGGTAGGCAGTCTCCCCAATGCGTTGTAGGATCTCGAAAGGTCCAACGAATCTTGGTGAAAGCTTCTCTCTCTTGCCGAATCGGATAATTTCACGTCGAGGGGAAATCTTCAGAAACACATGATCGCCAACATTGAAAGTTAGAGGTCTGGTCCGCTTGTCAGGATAGCTCTTTTGTCGGCTCTGTGTTGTCAGTAGTCGTTCTCGGATGATCTTGACTTTCTCTGTCGTCTCTTGCACAATCTCGGGACCCAACAAACTTGTCTCTCCCACTTCGGTCCAACAAACTGGTGATCGACACGGTCGTCCGTAAAGTGCTTCATATGGTGCCATCTCGATGCTAGCTTGGTAACTGTTGTTGTAAGCGAACTCGACAAGTGGCAGATATCTTTCCCATCCTCCTTGAAAATCTAGTACACAAGCTCGAAGCATATCCTCTAGTGTTTGAATCGTCCTCTCAGATTGTCCGTCAGTCTGTGGATGAAAAGCGGTGCTCAAACAAAGCTCGGTTCCTAAGGCCTTCTGTAAGCTCTTCCAAAAAGATGACGTGAAACGCGTGTCTCGGTCAGATATGATAGTTACAGGCACACCATGTAATCTGATAATCTCCTTGATGTAAAGGCGGCTATAAGAATCCATCGTGTCAGATACTCGAATCGGTAGAAAGTGTGATGACTTGGTCAAGCGATCCACTATCACCCAAATGGCGTCGTGCCCCTGATGCGATCTTGGTAGTCCTGTCACGAAGTCCATTGCAATGTGTTCCCATTTTCATCCCGGCACAGGTAAAGGTTGAAGGGTTCCTCTCGGTCTCTGGTGCTCGGCTTTGACTTGCTGACAGGTGAGGCAAGTAGCAACATACTTAGCTACATCATTCTTCATTCCGCTCCACCAATAAGATTGTCTCAAGTCCTTGTACATCTTGTTTCCTCCAGGGTGGACTGCAAAACTTGATCGGTGAAATTCTTTCAGAACTGATTCTCGTAGTGTTCCAAAATCAGGCACAAAGATCCGTCCTAAATATCTTAGACCGTTATCGGTGCCAACTGTCCAACCTGCTGCTGCTGCTTCTCCCTTGGTTAATCGACATTTGATGAATTCTGATTCCTGATCAAGCATCTGAACTTTCAGAATCTCTGCGTGCAATCCTGGTGTTGCTGTCAATGCGTACAAACATGCTCCTCCTTCTATCTCATTGTGTTGGAGACCAAACTCCTGAATCTGACCTAGCATCTTCCATTCCCGTACTGCTAGGCTGGCAATATGTCCTCGAGACTTGCGACTAAGAGCGTCAGCCACAACGTTAGCTCTACCCGGATGATAAGAAAGCGTGAAGTTGTAATCTTCGAGATACTCCATCCAGCGTCTCTGCCTCATATTCAAGTCCTTCTGTGTGAATATGTACTTGAGGCTCTTATGATCTGTGAATACCTCAAACTTCTCCCCATACAAGTAATGACGCCATGACTTCAGTGCGTGAACCACGGCTGCGAGTTCCAAGTCATGTGTCGGATAATTCTTCTCATGCGGTTTCAGTTGTCGTGATCCATAAGCAATGACCTTATCATTCTGCATCAGCACACATCCCAATCCATCCTTGGATGCATCACAATACACGACATAACCCACATCTCGCTCTGGAATGGTGAGTATCGGTGCATTAGTGAGCTTATCCTTCAGCTCCTGAAATGACTTCTCACAAGTTTCATCCAGTCAAACTTGATTCCTTTCTGAGTCAATCGAGTCATTGGTTTAGCCAATGTCGAGAAATTCAGAATGAATCGTCTATAGTATCCTGCGAGTCCCAAGAAACTCCGAATCTCGAAAATTGTAGTAGGCCTTTTCCAATCTCGAATCGCCTCAATCTTGCTGTTGTCCACAGAGATTCCTTTCTCTGACAACACATGTCCCAAAAACTTCACTTCTCTTAGCCAAAACTCACACTTGCTGGCTTTGGCATACAGTTGTTTGTCTCGTAAAGTTTGAAGTACGATCCTCAAGTGCTGCTCGTGAGCTTCTTCTGATGCCGAATATATCAAAATATCATCAATGAATACCACAACAAACTGATCCAAATATGACGCGAAAATCTTGTTCATCAAACACATGAAGACTGCCGGCGGTTGGTCAAACCAAAAGGCATCACTACAAACTCGTAGTGGCCATAGCGAGTTCGGAATGCCGTCTTAGGTATATCCGATTCTTTGACTCGCAACTGGTGATACCCGGATCTCAAATCAATCTTAGAGAACCAGGTGGCTCCTCTGAGTTGGTCGAACAAATCATCAATTCTTGAAAGTGGATACCGGTTCTTGACTGTCACTCGATTGAGCTGACGATAGTCAATACACAATCTAAGTGTTCCCTCCTTCTTCTTCACGAACAAGGCTGGTGCTCCCCATGGTGACGTACTCGGTCGGATAAATCCCTTATCCATAAGTTCCTGCAATTGTGTCTTCAATTCTCTAAGTTCCGCGGGTGCCATTCTGAAAGGGGTCATGGAGATCGGTGTAGTCCCAGGTACAAGTTCTATGGTGAAGTCCAGCTCTCTCGATGGTGGTAGTCCTGGAAGCTCCTCGGGAAAAACGTCGGCATACTCGCATACGACACATGGTAATCTCAACTCCGTACGATCTTCATCGTTCAGCGTCAGGCTCGCCAGCCATCCAGTCAAACTGTCGTGCCACCTAGATCGTGCCTTCAGCAACGATGAAGGTTCCTGCCTATCCCTCTTAAATTTGAAACACGTTCCATCTAAGGAGTAGGCAGTTACCGTCTTCTGATGGCAGTTGATAATTGTTCGGTGGGCGGATAGCCAATCCATGCCCAAAATAACATTGAAGTCCGCCATGTCTATAACTCGTAAGTCACATGTCAAGCGTAAACCCGAAATCTCAATCTCGCACCCTCTACATTCTAGTCCCACAGATACGATACCTCCCAAGGGTGATGTAACATTCATGACAGATCCAAGTGGTTCAGTCTCTAATCCCAAAGTGTCAGCACATGCAACAGATATGAACGAGTGCGATGCTCCGGAATCAAATAATGCCTTGATGCAAGAGTTGAATAGAATCAGGTTACCTTGGATCACAGACAGATCGAAAACTTCCTCTTCTTCAGCTTCTCCCTGGAGTGCAAAGATCCTGCCTCCATTATTCTGGTTTGGTCCAGCTGGTCCCTTAAACTTTCCATTCTGCTGATTCTGACCAGGCTTGGGCTGGTTCCAAGTGTTCTTTTGTATCTGTCCCCCGGTTGGGGTCTTTCCCAAAGGTTGCTGGTTCATTCCTATAGCATTCTGAGGGCACTGGCTGCGGATGTGACCTTCTCTTCCACATCCATAGCACACAACTGGTGTTGATCTTGTCTGCTGCCTGTTGGTCTGATTTTGATTCTGATTAGGGTACTGGTTACCCCTCTGTTGTTGAGATTGATGCGGTCGCTGTGGCTGCTGTGGGCGATTGTTGTTGTACGGCTTCTGGTTGTGGTGGTTGGAGTTGTTCCTAATTGGTCCTCCTGGAGTCTGCTTGTTCCGTTTCTGATGCCATATTCTCTTGGAATCAGCGGATTGTCTCTCCATCATTAGTGCTCCACTGACGACACCAGCATAGGTCTCCTCCTTCAATGACATGACATTCCTTCGGATATGGGGGCTCAGTCCCCACTCAAACTTTCTTGCTCTCGAAGCATCGGTTGGCACGAACTCAGGTGCATGACGAGACAGCTCGTCGAAACGTGCAGTGTACTGGGTCACTATCAGTCCTCCCTGCTTGAGGTTCATGAATTCTTGAATGAGCGCCTGCTTGACAGGTGTTGGGAAGAACTTGGCCAGAAAAAGAGTCTTGAAGGCATTCCAAGTCATTGTCTGCACATCTTGCGTTGTCTTGACCACATCCCACCAGTGGTCAGCTTCGCCTTGCATCTGGTAGGCTGCTAGGGCCACTCGGTCACCATTGTCTCGAACTTCCATGATCTCGAGTAGTTTCTCCATCTGTTTTAGCTAGGTCTCCGCTACAGCTGGGTTTGTCTCACCAGAAAAGATTGGCGGTCGGCGTTTGCAGAATTCGTTGAGTAGTACACTCCAGTTTGGCTGAGCATGATGTTGAGGTTGCGGTCCAAACTGTTGGGGGTTTCGTGCAGCGTCGAAGAAAGCTCGCATGAACTGGTTAAAGTCGTTCAAACTAGGTGCAACATGAGGTGGAGGTGGAGGATTAGCATGCGTGTTGCTGGATCCAGCTTGGTTACCAGTGTTAGCCCCGTTTCGTGTCTCAACCATCTATAGTTAAGTAAATATGCTAAGTTTAGGAACAAAAATAGATGGCAAAAGTTCTTTTCCATTAATACAAGGAATAACATAACATCATAGCATCATTACATCATAAGTTAAAACATGCTAGTACATCCGAAATATGCATGTATACAACAAAATGGCACATGGCCTACATGCAAACAAAAAGCCTATCCGACTAAGGGTGCATCCTACGTCATCTGATGTCCCACAAAATGATCACCCTACTACTACCCTACTAACGCTGCTAAAAAAAAGAGGCTCAGATAATCGCGTCGAAGCAAGTACTCCGGCACCAAGGTGGCCTCGACGATCCCATAGCACCTCCAGTAAACCTTGTAACACCATGAGTCTGGATCCCATGGGTTGACTTGTCGTCGATCCTCAATCTTGAATGGGGTGTCAGTGTAGTTGTCAACGTCGAAGAAGTTTAGGTTGCCACGTGGGTTGATGATTCGCTGGCGGTCCAATGGTGGATGTTTCTGCAGCATGTGTGTTGGCACAGAGTTTCCTACATTCTTTCCAAATCCGGCTGGTACGTTGAGTAGGTACCTCTGATCTTGAAGCTGCTCGATGCTGGCCAATGGTCCTAAGTAGTAAGGCTCTCCTCTAGCTTTCCAATAGCAACGGATTGTTGGGGCAATCCTCGCATAAATCATCATGCCCGGCGCATACCAAACTGGGCCATCCTAAGTACTCCAGCCTGTCACATCCAAGTGCACTCCAGTCGGCTCTGGGGTCGGGGGGTGCTCTATGTCACTCTCCGGGTCTTCCTCTAGGGGCTCTTCTTCTTCAATGTCAACCTCATCAAACGCCGGCTCCTCGGGGTCTTCCTCAGCCTGCCCCATGATCAAATCATCAAAGTTGTCATCCATATCCGAATCTGCCTCGTCATCAGCATGGTTTTCCTCGGGATCATCATTATCCGCATCCCAATCTAGCAGCATGTCACCCTCAAAAGGTGGTAAGGGTGCAATAATCTCAGGCGGTGGTAAAGCCAAAGGTGCGGGTAATATCGCATCAACTCCGTCTAGTTCTTCATTGGAAAGGTCAACAAGGTAGTGCTCCACAGGGTCAAAGTCAGAGTCAGAAGACATCTACAAGAAAAATATAAGTATATGCGTTAAACTTATGTTATATGATATCGGTCAAGATAATTAATCGCATAATAGTAACTATCCCGGTATACGACGCTCGAAATGTGTGCTACCCACTCTACCCTAGGTCTCAAGTAAAGGGGAACCTAGAGCTCTGATACTACTCTGTAACGCCCCGGATTTCAGAGACGTTAATTTATACAATTTATCAAAAGTCAACCATATTTCCATTACTTAGGCAAAATAAAGTTTGATTACAATCATCCGAATTTAAAGAAATTACATTAAAGATTTGAAATTAAGAGCTCAAACGAAAACTAGGTGAACCACAGGGCTACGACATCCTCCTCGAAAGTACCACCGTTGGTATCTGGATAAACGGGCTCAGCAACGTCATCTTCGACACCTGGCATGAAAAGCCAAGGGCAGAGAAGTTGCACCAGATGAGCGATTAACGCTCAGCAAATAAAACTACCCTAAATCCCAAATTTATGCAATGGATCATATGATGCATGATCATGAAGATGACATGAGTAGTTAAACAAGCATTATGAACAGAGCAAGGTAATTAGAGTTGACATAATTAGATTAAACAATAAGCGGAAGCATTAAACAAGTAAGTACATTAAATGAATGAAATGTTGACAATATATTCTTAAGTCAAATCCTATGATTTGTTTCAAAGTTTCTGACACACACAACCGACCTATATCCACAAGTGTCCACTATCGTTGACAAGTGTCTAAAATTTCTTTCAAATACAAAGTTCGGGTCGACACAAGCGTTGCCCGTCATCAAACTTTCATTTATCAAAGTGGTGTTATGATGTTCCCGACCAATATGGTCCCGACCCCTACGCTGACCTCGTATCCGACGCTAGTGTACCCAAACATCGGCTCCTGTATCCCATGCTCCCAACCGTTATGCTCCCAGCATTATGTCTCCCATATGTCGTGCCTTGACTTAGAAAATATCTAACTCCTCCCCTTCAACTATGTTTTATTTTTGAAAAGACACGACACGGCTTACGAACATAACCGGCTCACGACATAACTTGGCTAAATACATGAGACGTGACCGACTCGGCTCCAAGACACAGCCCGGTGGTAACATACGTAGTTCGGCTAAAATCCATATCCCGGCTAAAGACATCATAACACGTCTCCCCAAGGAGTAAGTCAAATCTCGAGTCGCCAAACATAAGAGTTTATCAAATTCTCAATTTTCGTTACAAAGCTCATGACTTTTTATGACTCGTGTCAAAATCTCGAGTGTCATTTTCACTAAACTCAAACGTTTCTCATGGACTCCATTTAAGTTTCGTTTAAATGACTAGACTCATGATAACATGATGATGTGTTGGAGATGCAAGTTTAATCAAACGAACAAGATAATACAAATAAGTTAGCTATGGCACTTAAATAATAATCACATAATTTCATCTCGCAAGAAGATTCCTAATACGCTAACTCTTGAATAAGATATCATCTCATAATGATATAGGATATCTAAAGTTTCAACATGATAATCTAAGTTTGATTATAGGTGTATTAGTCATTATATAAGAATTGAGGCAAAATTCTAATTTTCTGAAAAATGTTGCCGTCTGAAAATTTTTCTAAGTATAGAAAAAGTTAAATTTTTCAAGTTTCGATTTAGGGGATAAAAAGTCCCGGAAATGATTCCTTGATTTTTTCTAAGCACAATGGTATATTCATACGCGTCAAACGCATAAGTTTAGGGTGAGTTTCGGGCCAAAATATAGGAAGAAAACGGATGGTTTTTCGATTTTGTACTAAAATAGGGAGGGCGACATTTTGATTCGAATCGAATTTCAATTTTTTGTAAATGCCATTGTTTCCAAATGGGGGGTACTTCCTTATTTTCATTAAATAAAATTAAATTAAAGAAATCTTTACTTAAATTTATTTATAGAAAATAAGTATATTTTCATAGTACATATCATGTCTTAACAAGCCTAAGTAAAAAACTAAGTGTCAAAATTTCATAACAGAGGCACCGGTGTAACCAAAACTGAGGCACCAGTGTAAGGTCTATTCTGTAATGTACTAGTAAGATACAGAGAGTTGAGACACCGGTGTAACCAAACTGAAGCACCGGTGTAAGCATGAAAGTCCAGAACAATGTAAACTACAGAAAGCTAAGACACCGGTGTGTCAAAACTATGAGACCGGTGTAACCATGAAAATACAGAATATTAAAACATACAGAGAGCAAAGGCACCGGTGTATCAAAACTAAGACACCGGTGTCAACATCATCTTCTACTAAAATACAGAACTGAGTTTCATTTTCTCCGAGCTCCGTGGAGCTCAATATCGATCAATGGCATAAATTAAAGTTAGGATAGATTCATTCACCTTAGTATTGAAGAATCAAAGGTTGAATTCGAAGGATTACGGCTTGAATTTTGGTGATCGAAGCTCAATCGAAGTTCCCTCTCTTTTCTCTCCCTCTACTGTTTTTTCCTAACTTCTCACCTCTAAACCACAACCATGGCACTCTCTCCACTCCTCTAAACACTGAAATTTCGTAGGGGAAATGGTGAGGGTGAGAGTATAGAAATAGGGAGGGCTTGAGTGTGGGAGATGGCTTTGCATGGAGGTCCATTGGAGGGAGGAAACTTTCTGCATAATTTGATGAAGTGAAGGAATAGCCTTGCTCAGCCATTATGAAAATTACGAGAGTGGTTTGTGACTAAAACCATGGGTGGAAGGGGTTTGGCTGGGGAAAGAGGAGTGGCCACCAAGGTTTGGATGTTCAATGGAGGAGGAAGAAGATAACTAACGTCTGTTTTGGAGAAGAACAAGTGGGAGTGATCATTTAAGGGAAAAATTATCCCATGTGACAAGCTCCATGGGAATTGGCTGATGTAATGGGTTTTGGATCAAGCCAAAAAGATTTGGGTCGGGCTAAATCAAGTTGGGCTTGGGTCAAGGCTTCATAAATTTCTGGTGGGCTAAGGTTTGGGCTCAAGGATTAGTCCATGGGTTGGGTCCAAACACACACACTCATGTACAAATCCATGAATATAATGTATGACTAAAAAAATAAAAACGCGCAAAACTAATTAAATCAATTAGTGATTTCATACAATAAAATTAAAATTTTTTTTTATTTTCATTTAAAAATTGAGAACTTGAGAAAACTGTTTCTTTTTTCAGATTTTCTCAGTTTTTTGTTCAATTTCGGAGACTTAAATCTTGATGTTTTAGTGCTCAAATTACATTTTGTAAAAGATGAAATTTGACATAAACACTTTATCTTAAACATAGACGGAATGGATTTTCTCTATGACGTTTTGAACTCATTAAAATCATGCTACGAAAATGGTTCGCGGGCTTGATTTACACTGTTTTTCAAATTTTCCTAAATATTTTTTCAACTTTGGGCCCGTGGATCTTGATGTTCGGATGGTCAAAATTCGCTTCTTAAAAGACGAAAGTGTTAGGGACCGATTTGCGAGACCCAGTGATGAATGCGTACAGTTTATACAATAAAAAAATTATGAAAGCCTACTAGGCAGAATTAGAGTTCATACCTTCGAGATCCGTTTGGTTTGACCTCGACTACAGTTACAGTTTGATCCTAATTGGACTTTGAACACGACTGGTATGATCTTGCTCGATTGACTTTGAGATCTTCTACCGTGATCCTATTGCACCTTGATCACGTACTGAGCGTGGGCTTAAAAACGTGATCTCCTTGCCTTCATAGAACTTCTCTCAATTTTTTAAATATCAAGTTGTGTCTAACCTAGAAGGCATAACGATGTATATATAGGCAACGATAGGGACCCTAGGAGAAGTATGGGCTGAGCTTCCTATATAATTCAGGATTCCTAGTTCAACCCTGATTAATTTCAAATTATATAAATTATAATTTATACCACTACAGAATTATGATTGCATTCTCCACTCATATCTCAAAATTATATTTCGAGCTCCATATTATTAAATGTTTATTTATCTCTCCACGTTACTATTACAAATACCTGTTAATTAAAATAAATTACTGGTAATTTATTTAATCAACATCTATAAAATTCCTTGAGACCTTCTAGTTAACTTATTCGTTATGTCGGATACTAATATCCACTATGTGGAATAAGAGACACTCATGCACAATATAATAAGATATAATACAAGCATTGCTCATAACGATTATCATAAAAAAGAGAATAATTATTTAAATAATTCAAACAAATATTAATTCATTACATAAAATCATTGCTTTTAGTGTAAAATCCTAAAAGAAAGTTATAGACAAACACCAACTCTTAAACTTAGATAGATTAGATCGTTCTCGAGACCTACGTAGCTCACAGAAAACGACTTCAAAGTTGCCACGAAAAATAGTCCATTTTTTGGATTTTATCTCTACAAACCCAACTCATGTACCCACTTAAATCGGCTCATCCGTTAGTCGAATCACGAAATTGGCTATGCTATAATGAAATTAGAGTTAAATAATATGCGGGCCAAGGCTCAGTCCCGGATTTTTTGGAGGCCGGAGAGTATAATTATCAAAATGCTACTCTTATTTACTTTCTACCCTATTGACACTAAAATCACCACATGAACGGACTGAAAACAAAATTAGACTTTGAATGTGAATAAGGACTTAAAATAATGTAGGTCTGGTCTCGATTATATTTTTGGGCGGCTGATAGCAAAATTACGAAAATACTCTTGTACGATTTAAGCAACCGACGACCGAGTCAATTGAGTGCGAATCACACTACAACAAAATTGATTTGTAATAACGAAATAATTTTGTTGCAAAAACTACATTTTTCATCGCCAACCCATTAGGCGACGAAATTTTTCGTCACAAATTTTTGTCGCCTATACTTTCACGCAAAAAACTCTTAGCAACGGAAAAAAAATTTCTCGCCTAATATATTCTTTGGCGACAAAATATTTTGTCACAAATAGAATATATTCGGCGATGAATTATTTTGTCGCCAATACCAGATTTTAGAGACGAAATATTTTCTCCAAAAAAAACATAATCAGTGAGAAATTTTTTCGTCGCCAATATCTGCTTTTTGAGACAAATTTTTTTGTCTCTACGCATAATCATTTCGCAAAAAATTTATTTTCATCATTAATAATTAGATTTGGTGACGAATTTTTGTAGCTAAATTGATTTCAACTATCAAAAAGTACACTCACAACACCATTTTCTTTCCTTCTCAAGTTTTGAACCTTAGACCTTCCACCCAACCAACACTTTATGCACAACCCCACTAACCACTGCATCAACCATAATATTCATGAATATTTTTTACAATATCTAATATCTAATATATATTTAATATTTTTTCAACAAATAGATGTTATACATAATTTTTTTTCTGTCACGACCCATCCCAAATTGGGTAGATTGGTGACCGGCCAACGAGACTATCCTGTTAAGGCCTTTACATTAATTTAATGTTTATGGATCTAAATTGATTATTTCACTTACCTTTCAAGGTAATTTAGAATTAATGGAAACGTCATTTATTTTTACAATTAAAATAACTCCAAGGACGTGCAAAACTATCATACATTATTCATAAAACATGCTTGTCCATTATTTATTACCAACTAAGGTAAATGCCCAAACATGGTCTCAAACAGTATTTAAACAGTAACTGCAGAATATATACATGTGTTTTTAGGAAAAGAAAACTTAAAAGTAGTGTCCAGCCGATCTTCCTTCTATTTTCCACCTGTCCTAACTTCGGGACCTGGTGTGTTGCAAAGCACACTCATTAGCTCACAGCTAGTATGAATCTAGATATACATTTTTACAGGTTTCACATGACATAATTTGAGGTAAATATTTTATTAGTAAGTTGGCTACATTCGTGAGTGGATCCATGGGCCGTGGCCGAAGACGTAGTAAACAGTTTATAATTTTCATAACCCGTGGGTTATAACGGTATCAGATTCTACGATCAAACAAGCATCGTATATAAATCAGTCGACCAATCAGTGTATGGCAGAGCTAATCAAGGGAGCGACCCCAGAATAATTATTATACGAAATAGGCATGATGTCATCCGATACCACCTGGCCGTGGGTCCCAACCTTATCTCAACCACCACTTGTCACACCCCCAACGGAGCAGGGAATCACTGGGTTTATATGATGTCATTAAAATGATCATCATTCACAGAATTTTAACAATGTAGATCCCAAGGTTACACGCTCATCAGTCATGTGCCATGTTTAAGTATGTTATAACTCTTAATAAACTATCAATTGCATTATGGCAAATATCATAATAGGATATGCTTTTTAAATATATACAAGTAAAAAGGCATATCTAAACTCACCGTTTGCCAAGTCCGGTAGTACAACCGAGACAGTGACGAGTTCTCTGCCCCTGCGGGGATGGAGCGACAGAAGTCTTGAGAATTCAAGAGAAGGTCATGGCGAGACGAGCCGTTTATCATTACGATAGGTGTCAAGTGGAAGTGCAGTGATGTATGCAGCTGAGGCATCCTAACAGACCGGTAGACTTCACCTTGTAAAGCAACTAACGTTAAACTTCGACTGGTCCTTCACAATTGTAATCTGTCATTAACGGATAATAGAATATCAATTATATTCCCAATGTATTAACGTTAATCTTAATATCTTTTTATGTCTCACTAACTACCTTTAAATATAACTCTTGGTTTCTAACAATCAAGGTTAAAATAATTAATTCTGCACAAATGAACCACAAATTAAAATGGTCAACACAACCCCACTTTAAAATCATACGAATTTCCCGGATAAAACTTAATTTTACCAAGATTCAAAATATTCCAAATATTACAAGGTTTTAAAAGTTAAAAAAAATATCACTTTAATTTATTGTTCGAATTTGTCGCAGTTTAGTAGAAAATTCATAGTAAATTCATTTTAAGTCCAAAAATATTGAAACCAGTGCTCAAACTTAGATAACTTAGAGTATTATCCTCAGTAAAAAGTTCAGCTTCGTGAGAAAAAAATACATTTCGTAATAATCAAATAAACAGGCCACATAACAGTTTTTTTTGTTCCTGGAAACCAGTATTCTTTAAAATCACCAAAAATAGAGTTTATAATATTTTTGCATGATTCTAGCAGCCAAAGTTTACTAACTCATAGATATAGTCTCAGTAAAAATTATAGGATTGAATTCGAAGTGTAAGTTTCTTAAAAATCAAAGAGAAGGGCTGTATTCGTGAAAAACGGAGTTCTGTTTTTCATTATCTTTGAAAAATCGTATAAAATAGCATATTCATCCGTTTTAGACGAATTTGGTATCAAAATTTGTGTATCGAAACGTACTTTAAACTTTCTTAAGGGTCTAAACTCAGAAACAGTATTTAAGATGCTAACAATTGAGGATCTTTGAAGGTCTATCATGTTGTCAGATTATTACAAAGATTTCCGGCAAGAAATAAATTTTCCGGCGAAGTACCGGTGGCGGGAGGTGGTGGCTCGTGGCAGGTCTAAGGTGAAAGATCACCTCTAAGCTTTCATAATGGTTAAAAATCATCTAATGGTTTCATATTTATATAAATAAGCTAACACAACTAAGAAGAAGAAGAAGAAAGAACATACCTTGCATTGTTTTCATATGAGTTCTCTCTCTCTCTCTCTCTCTCTCCCCCTCGGCAAAAACCTGAAAGGGGTGGAAGAGTGGTGCCTGCACCTATTTGGCCTAATCTAATAACTTAGAGGTGTCATGCTAGCACATGCTACCATGAGGTGGCTAACATGCAAATGAGATGGCGCAAAAAAAATCACTCTATTTTTATCACTATCCTAAATTTATCTTTCTCATTTCTCTGTCTCTCTCTCTCTCTCCTTCCCTTTATCAATACTTTAAACTCATCTCTCTCTCTCTATCTTTTTATTTCTCTCTTTCTTACTACCCTAAACCTATCTGTCTTATTTCTCACCCTTTTTCATATCTATTTATTTTCTCTCTATCTCTTCCTTTTCTGTTTATGTTAAACCCTAAATCTATCTGTCCCATCTCTCTCTCTCACCTCTCTTTTTTTCCTCTCCTCTCTCTAGATCTCTCTCTCTCTCCCTTTCTCCCTCTCTAAAATCTAATATCTTAAACTTTAAGCGTATCTTCAAGCTATCTCTTTATTCACTCTTTCTACCTCTCCTCTTTCTCTCTCCTCCCCATCTCTATCCTAAATTCTAACGTCCAAAACATATATCTCTCGCCCTCCCATCTCTATTTTTCTCCACCCTCTCTTCCATTTCTTTCTCCCCTTTCTCTTTTCCTCCTTCTCTATCTCTCTCTCATCCCCTTTTTCTCTATCCAAAATATGTTTAAAATTCTAAATTTATCTCAAATCTATCTTTTTCTTAGCACACACATTCTCTCTCTCTCTCTCTCTCTCTCTCTCGCCCCCTATTAGTATATATTTGTGCTGCACGAATTGAACACGCGTATATGCACATTTATATATATAATACCCTACATAAATATATATTATATATATATAATATATATATATAGAGAGAGAGAGATAATATACATTTTTGACGACAAAATTTATCTTTATGTTAGCAACGAAATTATATTTTTCGTCCTTAAATAGCTACATTTAGCAAGAAAAATAATAGTTTCTGGCCAAAAATATGTCGTTCGGAGATAAAATTTTATTTTCCTCGCCAAACGAATAAATTGGGTGAGAAAATATTATTTTTCTTACCAAAAGTACTAATTTGGAGACAAAAAAGATAATTCGCTGCCAAAAATACTTATTTGGTGAGGAAAAATATTTTGCTCGCCAAAAGTAACTATTTGGCGAGAAAACATACATATTTTTTCTTGTCAAATAGATACTTTTGGTGAGGAAACTTTTTCTCGCCAAAGTACGATAATTTTGGTGAGAAAAAAATTTCTCGCCAAAGTACCTATTTGGCAAGGAAAATATTTGGCGAGGACCTTGCCAAAACTACCTATTTGGTGAGGAAAAATATGTATATTTTCTTGGCAAATGTTATTTGGCGAGAAAAATTTTTCTCACCAAAAATACCTATTTGGCGAAGAAAAATATGTTATTTTTCTCACCAATAATCAATCTTTAAGTTTGAATACGTATTTATAAGTTATTATGTTAAAAACGTAATTTATTTAACACGAAAATTAAATAAAACTTTATAATTATTGGGGTACAAATGTAATTTCAAAACTAAGGTAAATTTTGTGATTTAATTTACCATGGGGTAGTTTTGTAATTTTTTCAACATAAGGACAATTTTATAATTTTTCTAATACGGGGCAGTTTGATAATTATAAAATAATATGAATTAAATCTACAAATATAGTAATATATATATACACACACACAAAAATCATTAATTAATTAATCTTTGGCGAGGAAAAATATGTTATTTTCCTCGCGAAAAGTTCCTATTTCGTAAGGAAACATACATATTTTTTCTCGCCAAATAGGTAGTTTTGGTGAGAAATATTTTTCTCGCCAAAAATATCTATTTGGCGAGGAAATTTTCCTTGCCAAAGTATGGTAATTTTGGCGAGAAAAATTTTCCTCGCCAAAGTACCTATTTGGCGAGGAAAAATATATATGTTTCCTCGTAAATAGGTATTTTTGGCGAGGAAAATAACATATTTTTCCTTACCAAATAGGTATTCCTGGCAAGAAATACCTATTTGGCGAGGAAAAATGTAATGACCCAAAATTTTTAATCAATTAAATAAAATAGTCTGAGAATTTTATTAGTTTACTCCATATATAAATTTTATTGCGTTTGCGTACACAAATATATTGATGTATATATGTGATATGTAATATATTTATATGTTATGTGTATATATGATTATTATTATTAAAAAAAAGAAAAGAAAAGGATATTATATAATGTTAATATTTAAACTAATATTCTTTATAATATATGTGTGTGTTGTGCCGTGTGTGTGTGCGCGCGCTGTGTGAAATACCATTAGGTGTGTATATATATATATGCCATACAGCTACCTCTATTTCTTTCTTCTACCCCCATCAACACCCCGACAACCACCACTCCCTCCCGTCACCTCCCTCTCCCATCAGCCCTCTGCCACCACTAGCCCTGCCACCACCAGTCTACCACCTGCAAAATCCAGCTATCATTCATGGCTACAGCTTTCTCCTTCGTTGGATTTTCTCCAACCCATCTCCACCACCCATTTGTTTCTCCTCCTTCTCCTACAAAAAGGAACCCATCTCACTCTATTTTGGACACACCAGCACCTGCAAGAAGAGAAGGGAAGGAGAAGAAGTGGAGGAAAGGAAGAAAGGAAGAAAGGAAGAGTTACGAGAAAAAATATCGCCAAGAGCCGAAAAGCGTTCGAAACACGACGAAAACCCCTCGAAACTTTGAACCGATGTAAGATTTCTATTCTAGAGTCTTCGTTTTAATGTTTCGGGGTATTTTTTATTTGTTCCGCGGTGTTTTGAGGCCCCGCCGGAGCTTGGCCAGAGCCTCGCCGGAAGAAAAATCAGATTCTGGAAATTAAAACAGTAAAACGGGTGGGAAATTTAAAAAAGGGAAAAACTACACTTCCCCCCCTTGGTTATTAGTTTAAGTTAGATTTTTATAAATTACTAATTGAATCCAAAGTTTAAAATATAAAATCTTATTAATTATTATATTACACTACAATCCTATTATTTATAAAATCACAGATTAGTCATTATTTTATTTAATTACAGTTTTACCCTTAAAATGCTTAAATTACAAATTTGCCATGATTTATTTAATTATAAGTAAACCTATTTTTTTATCGAATATAATTTAATCACTATAAATATTATTACTATTATTTTTTTTTCCTTAGATTAAGATTCTATCCTATAAATATATTTCTAAATTGTATAATTTTATTTAATTCACAACCATATTTTAAGATGAATTACATTAATATCCTTGTACTAAAATTTCATAGTTTTAGGTAAAACTCTATTAATTTATATGCACACTAAATCCTCATATTATATTTAAATAATTAAGATTGGGTAAATCTTATTAAAAGTTTCTTAAGCTCACTTAATTTAAATTATATTTATACTCTTATATATATTATAATTTCTTAGAATAATTTTTTTATGATTAACTATTATTATTTTTCAAAAAATTACAAAACAATCTTATTATTATTTGATTTACATTAACTAGTTTAAATATTAGTCGAACATGAGTTGTCATGATTATTACTCTGATTAATTTTACGATGATTGATTATTAATACTCAGGGTGTCCCCTGGATATCCGAACGTAAACACACTGATAATAATATACGATTAGTTGTTGTGGATTATGTTCCCCATGGGAATATTATGCGTGTCTTGTAGCCGTGATGCGATATGAGCCGAGCTTTGACTTTAACCAGAGGATGTGATAGACTCAAACTTTGTATTACCCAAGCGTTGTAATTTAGCCGTGTCATGCGTTTAGCCAAGTTACGTGAGCCGAAATTATATCTAGTTCTACCGTGCCCTTTAATCTAAACGACCTGCTAGCGTAAATTTTAAATTTATATTGCTCTGGCACAGTAATGACATGATATAATGCTAGGGATAGCATATTGATTGGGAACATGATGATCGGGAAACGGTGTGGTTGGGGAGCAGGGTGGTTGGGAAGCATCAGTTAGTCGGGTGATCAGGATTGTTATCGTTTGGAAGCACCATATTGGACTTTATTGATTTAAAAATATTGATTCGAAATATATAACGAGACCATTGATGTTAGAAAAGCCTATTCGAAATATATAACGAGGTCATTCTTGGAACAATTGATGGAATCATATGATGTGGTCATATTTTAGAATATTTGATTAAAGTCGAGTACTCATAGAACATTTTGAATTTATATACTCTGTGATAGCTATAACTTTAATTATACTATTTGGGTTAAATCTTGTACTTATTATTTTTACACTTATTTTATTGCATGATATTACTAAACCTTTATTACTTCTATATGTTTACACAATACATATCATCTTAATGCTCTAAAACATTAAAAAGAAAACATAAGGGTTGGGAACTTACTGAATGTTAAAAGTCATGGTGCAACTTCCTCCTGCTCTTGGTATTTCATAACCAGGTACCGACGATGATGGAGCCGGACCAGACTATACACCATATGATGACGTTTACCCCGCAGAAGACGTGATCGAGCCGTCGATCACTTAGACTAATTTAGACTACTTTGACTTTACTTTTAAAGTCTTTTTGGATGTAAACAGTCTCTTTGAAATGTATTTTGAATATCTCATATACCAAACTCGTATTTCAATATAATGATGGTATTTTAGTTACTTTACTCTTTTTATTAACGTGTCCGAAATTCGGGGCATTACAAAAAATATTTTATTTTGCTCGCCAAAGATTAATTAATTATTGATTTGTGTGTGTGTGTGTGTATATATATTACTATATTGTAGATTTAGTCCATATTATTTTATAATTATCAAACTGCTCGTATTAGAGAAATTACAAAATTATCCTTATGTTAGAAAAATTATAAAATTACCCCTGTGGTAAATTAAATCATAAAATTTATCTTAGTTTTGAAATTACATTTGTACCGCAATAATTATAAATTTTTATTTAATTTCCGTGTTAAATAAATTACTTTATTAACATAATAACTTATAAATACATATTCAAACTTAAACTTTGACTATTGGCTAGAAAAATATGTTATTTTTCTCGCCAAATAAGTATTTTTGGTGAGAAAAATTTTCTTTATTTGGCGAGAAAAATTTTCTTTCCTCACCAAAGCTACCTATTTGGCGAGAAAAATAACATATTTTTTCTTGCCAAAGGGGTATTTTTGGCGAGATGGCGAGGAAAACTATTTTTCCTCGCCAAATAGGTACTTTTGGTGACGAAACTTTTGCTTGCCATAAATACAACAATGAAACTTTTCCTCGCCAAAATGGTAATTTTGTCGAGGAAAAGTTTCGTCTCCAAAAGTACCCATTTGGCGAGGAAAATTACATATTTGGTGAGAAAAATAATATTTCCTTACCAAATAGTTACTTTTGGCGAGAAAATTATTTCCTCGCAATTGTGTTAAAAAAAGCGACAAATTTATTTTTTTATCGCTATACATACCCATTTGGTGACATAATTAAATTTCGTCTTCTACTTTTGTCGCCACTTATGGTTTTTTTCGTAGTGTCACTCGAGCCTTAGAATATATAACGAGACTAAGGATTAAGTAACAAAATTGACACGAATCCTGAGGAAACTCTTAGGGCTACTTGTTAAATTGGATAAATTGACCACTTTGCCCTAGAACCCGAATTACACTTTATACCCTTTCGAATCGAGGAGTCCAAACGATTATGCGACTCGAGTTACTAAGTTAGTATATACTTCTAAAAGTTGTTGGCAATAAGTACTTTTTACTTATCATGATAGATCTGGGAATTGGAGATCATCGAGGCCGAGTTAATATAAAGAAAGTATGAGTTAATTTCGAGTGAGTCTTGCATATGACTTGATTACTTGCATTCTACAATAAAAGTGAATGATTTGTTGCTTCTATGTATAATTTATGTTATTAAGTGAGTAAGCATTGTATTGATGACTGAGTATGACATATTTAGACTTTAAAAAGAATCATGACATCATGAAAACATGAAAATATTATGGCATGGTTATGAAATTAATACGCCGCCCCGTCCGCTAGAGGGCAGATTAAGATTCTAGTGATGGGGTGAAGTAATAAGGGTGGAGATTATTAACTAGGTAATCCAACGGGTGATATCACACCGGCTGTATATTTGGGGTCGCTCCCTAATTTACTGGTGAGCCGTAGATCATACAATGATGTCATGCATGGTTACAACGTAAGCCTAAAAACTGAATTCATACGTCACGTAATATTATCATTTGATAATTATGCATGATTACAACATAAGCCTAAAAGCTAGATTCGCCATATCATATAATGTTATCATTTGATTATAATGAATTTCAAGGATACGGGTTATGTTAATACGGAAAGTTAGTAAACTTGTCATATCTAGACTCACACTAGCCTAGTACTAATGAAGTTGTTGATCTAACAGGTTTTAATAATGATGCTGATCATGCTTGAAATTCTGCAAAGTTGTATTGGAATTGGAGTTATCTTTTATGATCCTAGACTTAGCATATTTTGATGTAGCATGATCTGGATTCTAATGTATTTTATTGACTGGTTGGGATTTTAGACCGTAATCATGGTTTGTAAGCCCATAAGGGTCATATTATTGCACTTTATTTTATGCACTGAACTCTAAAAGTAAAATTTTATTTTTCGCACTCTGATATCAGATATGTTGATAGAAAATTCCTAAACTGGTATATTTTTAAAGGTCTTACGAGTTTCATTTGTGACCAATCACGTGCCTTAACTTTTACGGGATGGATCGTGACATACACTGTTTTCCCAGAATATAGAATTTATAAAACCCAACCTTGCACAATTTTATCCCTTTCAGCAGATTCCTCTTATATAGCTCCAATATCCCATTTTCCCCCGTATATCCCAACCGCATATACCAAAGAATGGTATCATCAGTATCGTCCGTTACGGTGGCAACAACTTCACCTAGAGCTGTTGTTTCAACCCATCCCAAAATGGGGTGGATTAGTGACCGCCCAGTGAGTCTAACTCACTAAGGCCACTCCGTAATTAAAAGTTCATGGAATTTTATCTGTCTTTTATGTTAAGTTGTAAAAATTAATCAAAGTAGCGGAAATATGTAATTAAATGAAATATTTCATAAGGACGTGCATAACTTGTCATTCAAGATTAAAGTACAAACGTAGTTTATATTACACTTTCAAAAATGGTCAGCTGTGGCCTATTGAGCACAAGTCCTACATACACATTCATATCTACAAAGTAACCCAAAAAGTTGAGCAGTTCCTGTCTGTCTTCAACGTCTATCAGGATCCTGCTCGTGACCTGGCATGTTGCGTAGCAACATTCATTAGCAATAAGCTAGTGTAAATCTAGCTATGGAGACCTTACAGGTTTGCCATGTTCTAATCTCATTTATTGTATTTTAAACAACATGTCATCAACGTTCAGGAATCGGTCCATAGGCCGTAGCCTGAGGACATAACAAAGTATAATCTCAGCTTCTCGTAACCTGTAGATTATGCAGTTTAAACAGTCCAATAACAATTCATACTTGACATTCAGAATGTAAGTAATGGTATATGCTAGAGCTAGTGTGGGGAGCGACCCTCAATGTAATCTCAATGATAGGCATGACGTCACCTAATGCTACCTGGCCGTTGGACCCTTCCTTATTTCAAATCACCGCTTTTCTCACCCCCAGCGGTTAGAGATTCACCGTGTTATGATACGTCATTTATGCTTGTCTTTATATTCAAAATTCATAAATTATAACATGGTTTTATGATAGGTAAAACATCCTATCATTCAACGTGTTTAAACATGCCTTGAATGTAAACAAGTTTTCATATTAAGCATAACCATACATGTTTGAACTCCCAGTAAAAAATATGCAAGTAAGATAAGCATATCCGGACTCACCTCATGTAATTTGATGATTTTCAATGACTTCGATGTCACAATTGATTGCTATAATAAGAAATGCAATGGTTTAATAGTTATCCTGAATTTCAATTTCTAATGACAAGGTCATCTTAGACCTGAGACGTTAACATTGACATCACCTACTCCAAACTACTCAAGCCTGAAATGAATAGATCACACTAAGTCTAGTAAGGTTCGAAAGTGGATGTACAAAGATTCGGGTGCTTATGAAGTCAAAATGGGGGTCTCAGGGATCGAAATAATTCAAGTGCAAAACATGGTAGATTTGCTGAAATTTATATCGATAGAAAATAGCTCGATCACCTAATCTAATGGAGTCTAAAATTCACCAAATTTAACAAGGTACTAGTTTAAGATGTTGGGAACATATTGTAAGAAGGAAACAAAGTCCAATTTGGTCTTTAGGTAGAGTAAAAATGCAATGGAACAAAACTGTTCCACATTAGACATATCGTACAGAAATCTCAATTAAAGGAGTTCTAGATATCCAATTGAGGTGGTTTCAACTGGGATTGAAAGATAACATATCAAGGTATATTCATACCAAATTTGAGGTCTATCCGAGGTCTGTAGTATTCTGGAGCTTAACTCAAAATTTGGGGTCAAAACTGTCCAATCTGGTAGCCAATCTGGCTGGGAATCCGGAAAACCGGATGCGTGGCCGGATGCGTGGCCGGATGTGTTGCAGAATGGGTTTCAGGACATGGTTTCTTCAAATTTCTTTCTCTAATCCTCAAATACTTATTGATATCTTACAAATAGGATCAAACTAGGTCTACTTAATCTTAAAATTGAAGAATTGACAATGAAATCCTAACTTAGATGATTGAATAACTCATTGTAGAAAGAACAGGTTGAAGAAGCAGTTGAAGGTAGACGATGAACTTATTGAAGAAGCAGCTTCTCTCTCCCTAACTCTCAAAATTATATCGCACATAATAGAATTGAGCAGCTTCAATTGATTTTTATAGAAACCAAACGCTTAAGCAGGTGGTGGCATAAGCTGGTGGGTGTTCAACGTTGGGGGAAAATTACAAGCAAATATCAGACGGCAAATATTAGACGTGAAGTATATCCATTGTTTCAATAGAAAAATTATCACATGTTACTCGGTCCACCTCCTTATTGTTACAACATCCCGTAAATTTGCCTCGCCCACTTATCATCCGATCGAATTCCGGAATTTCGAACACGAATAAAAATAAAAGCCGTGACCATTACTCGATTTCCATTTAAATCTCGAATTATCATCGAATTAGCGTTTAATTACGAATTTAATCCCCACTAACGCCCTAAACTACCTAATTATGGGTCGGGGTCTCACATCCTCCCCACCTTAGAAAGTTTGGTCCTCCAAACTTGCTTGTGCTTGATTTCTGATGTAACGAGATGTTACTAATATAATCAGGAAGAATTAGGTGTCGTACCTCAAGTAAATAATTCTGGATACTTTTGGCGCATGTCTGTCTCATTCTCCCATGTTGCTTCTCTTGTGGTTTGATTCTTCCACCAGACCTTGACCAGTGGAATCTCTTTGCTCCTTAATTGTTTGATACGCGTGTCTAGGATTCGAACAGGTCGTTCTTCATAGCATAGACTTTCCTCCAATTCGATAGGTGGTTGTTGTAGAATGTGTGTCGGGTCTGACACATATCTTCTCAGCGTGGACACGTGGAAAACATCATGTACACTAGCAGGTTCAGGTGTTAAGGCCAGTCGGTACGCAACTGGTCCTATCTTCTCAATCACTTCAAAAGGTCCGACATAATGTGGATTGCGCTTCCCTCTCTTTTCGAATCGCGCAACTCCTTTCATAGGTGAAACCTTAAGAAATACGAATTCTCCTTCTTGAAATTCTAGCTCTCGGCAGTTAGCATCTGTATAACTTTTCTGTCGATCCTGAGCAATCTTCAGTTTATCTTGGATCAACTTGACCTTTTCTATCGTTTCTTGAACGGTCTCCGGCCCTATAAGTTCAATTTCTCCAACTGCTGTCCAATAGGACGGCGATCTACATATTCGACCGTATAACGATTCAAAAGGGGCCATGCCAATGCTGCCTTGAAAGCTGTTGTTGTAGGTGAATTCTGCCAAAGGTAAGTGTTCCTCCCAACTGCCTTGGCATTCTAGCGAACATACTCGTAATAAATCCTCCAGCGTTTGTATGGTTCTCTTTGACTATCCGTCCGTCTAAGGATGAAATGCTGTACTAAAGTTAAGTTTAGTACCCATAGCCTTCTGTAGAGATTGCCAGAATCTTGAAACAAATCTTGTATCTCGATTCGATGTAATGGTTACTGGCACTCTGTGTAAGCGTACAATCTCCCGCACATATAAACTAGCCATATGATCCATCAAATGCGTGTTCTTGATTGGCAAAAAGTGCGCTGACTTGGTCCATCGGTAAACTATCACCCATATCGAATTATTTCCTTTTACCGTCGAGGAAAACCCACAATGTAGTCCATAGTGATATCTATTCATCCTTCTCACCATGGATTATGTGTCCAAGTGGGTAGAGGTAATCCCAACTCGCACTAATGACCACTCCGTTGTGGTGAAATTTCTCAAGGAACATATCTTTACGAGGTTTGGGATGCCTAAAGTCCTCATTAGTGACCAAGGTACACACTTTTGCAATCGACCCATGGCCGCTCTCATGCTCAAATATGGTGTCAACCATAAAGTGTCTACTGCCTACCACCCCAAACAAATGGCCAAGCTGAGTTGGCCAATCGGGACATCAAGCACATACTAGAGAAAATGGTGAACCCGAATCGCAAAGATTGGTCTCTTCAACTCATTGATGCTTTGTGGGCTTACCGTACTGCCTACAAAACGGTGTTGGGCATGTCTCCCTACCGCTTGTTTTATGGCAAGGCTTGCCACTTATCGGTGGAAATGGAACACAAGTCTTTTTGGGCTATTAAACAGTTGAACTATTGTATGCCCGAAGCCGGTGCCCACCGCAAACTCCAATTGGATGAGCTTGAAGAAATTCACCGGGATGCTTATGACAATGCCCACATCTACAAGTGTAAGGTCAAGGCCTTTCACGACAAGAACATTGTCCATAAGACATTCACCCCCGGCTAAAAAGTGTTATTGTACAACTCAATGTTACATATTTTTTCGGGTAAATTGCGATCCCGGTGGGGAGGTCCATACATTGTGAAAACTGTTTCCACTCATGGAGCGTTTGAACTTGAAAATCCTAAAAATGGAACCACATTTAAGGTGAATGGCCACCGTTTGAAACCTTTCATTGAACACTTTGATCCCGAGGAATCCGTTGAAGAGTTGAGTGACCCTGTCTATGGAGGGTCTGATGCGGACAATGTGGACCCCAATTCTTCGGGTCCGTGAGCTTGATTTAAAGTCTAGGAGATTATAAATCCATGGAGTTTGTGATACCTTCAGTGTTTGCCGTGCTCAAACGGCATCTGATGGTCTGGTATAGCCACCTTGTCAAGTTACGTATGTAGTACCTTGAGGGTGGGTCTGACAGCAGGCGCGTGGACAATGAGAAATCTGTTTGACCCTTTCGGCTTTAATGTCAAGTTCCGTGGAGATTGCTTCAAAGCAGAATGGGGGGTAAAGAATTTAGGGGGTCCCCCTCCAAAGGGAGTGGTAGCCTATTAGATGATGGCGCTGCTTCTCAAGATATTGTTGAACCCCATGCATACTGTCCTTCCAACAATAGGAAAACACAGTCTTCGACAAGAAAGAAAAGTAGTACTCGTGTCCTTCGCGTGAAGAAGTGGTGGATTTATTGCTTATTTTCATTATTGTCATTTTTGGACTAACCCGCTAATGAAATTTGTGTTCCATGGAGTCATGTTTGCTCTTAGTAGGAAGTTGGTGGTTCAGTCTTCACAAGGTGTACATGCTACCACATCAGCCTTGGTAGTTTGGACCTAAGTACGGGGTGATTGCGGCATTCAAGAGCCCAAAGTCATGGGTGTAGCTATGTGCTACGGTTGTTAGTCCAACAAAGTTTCGGCGATGATCCTATGTGACTAGCTATGGTCCATAAGTTGGAGCCGAAAGAGTACACCTTGGAAGCCCTCCCAATGACAAACAGTGCACGTGATGAGAAATCCTCAAACTTGGTCGAGGTATATGGTGGTTGACATTCCACCTCGCAAGTATGTTCGTCCCTCTTTTATGCTTTATGGTGCGTTGTCTTCTTGCATTGAGGACAATGCAAATTTCAAGTTGGGGGGAGGGGTTAGTCCAATTTTAGTATTAATTGAGTCATTTTAGTCCCATTTTTTTTCGAAATCTTGTTCCATTTTCCATGAAAGTATAGTTGAAGCTTATGCTTGATAATTTGGATATGTACAAGCGGCATGCATGCAATTTATTGGTCATTGAGCAGCAAGTCGTTTCACACACATAAATATGAACTATTTGGAACACTTTGAGCTAAGTGTGTAATTGAGTGAATTGATTATATAGAGTGGAGATTTAATTTGAAAAGCATCCCGCACTCGATCATTCCTATGTAATCCATGCCATGCTCATTTTATGTTTAACATCTTGCATGCATCAACTTGGAATCCATTACGTACAAAGAAAAGGAAATTAGGCTATCTTTGCATGATTAAACCACATAAGTGTCCCATAATCCAAATTTTGAACCTAGTCCGAGTCGTCCAATTTTCATGAAACAATTAGGAAACCGGATGTTGGGAGGTGATATGAGAGTGTTTTGATGGGTGATGGAAAGAACAGGGGTCAAAAAAATGAAGAAATTGGGCATAAGGAGAAATTTTAGATAGATTCAACCTCTATCAATAGAGGAAGCTTCCTATCGATAAAGCTTCAGTACAATTTCAGACAGATTCCGCCTCTATCGATAGAGGAGGCTTCCTATCGAGAGAGAAACTTTTCAGCAAGCTCTATCGATAGAGGGAGTTTCCTATCGATAGAAGCCAGAGTAAAAAACGGACAAAATGTTTCTCTATCGATAGAGACCACTTCTCTATCGATAGAGAACCCAAATTTCGGAAAAATGCCCCATATCGCATAAATTAGGCTGAACCATTTCAACCCCCCCCAACCGATTTTCACACCTCCTCCCCCAAAAGTCACGATTCTCTTCCTCTATCACTCCGAAATCCCACACACTTTCCGAATCAACCCAAAATCCTCCACCATTTATACCCAAAACCCCTCACCCACTTTCCTCAAGAACGAATTCGTGCCCTAAACCTCCATATCCGAAATTTTGAACCTTAAACCCCGAAATCAAGCATCATGGCTCGTCAAAAGATCCCAAATGTGAGTGGAGAGGAAGATGTTCAAGGGGGAAGGAATGAGGAGACCCAAAGAAGGGAGGAAATCCAAAGGGGTAAATGGAAGGCCTCCGAAAGTTCGGGAAGGAAGAAGAAATCGAAGGAGGATCCAAAGGATTCGGCTAAGAAGGAATGGGAGAATACAATGGCTACCCGTAAGGCCACATGCGAGCGGATGGTTGATAGGAAACACATTGGGGAAACGGAGGTGATCCTCACAATCGATCGTCGGGGGTTAACAAAATGGTTCGATCCGGTGGTAGGGTACATCCAACCCATTGTGAAGACGTTCTTCACAAACATGCAACTCCCGGAGGGGGAAATCAACCAATTCACGTCTATCGTACGGGGTAAGCGCATTTTGATTACACCAATGGTTATCAAATTTTATTTGGGGTGTCCTGCTTTTGATGAAAGTGTATGCACATTCCCGAGAGGGGAAGAGGTGTATGACCCCCGCTTCTATGCGGATGAGATGTTCTCAAACCCCAACGAATTTCATGGCCAATTCCCCGTTGGGAGGTTGAAGGAAGACTATAGGTTGGTGAACAAGATCTTGCACTACAACCTCTACCCCCGAGGGGTGGAGAACATACTAGGGGCAAAAGAGGTCCAATTGGTCTACTCCTTCTTGCACGACGACGTGATGGACATTGGGAGGTATATCTTTAGGCAATTGGTGGAGTTTAGAACTAATACTATGCGTAGGGCAAACTTTCCATACCCTACAATGATCACCCGACTATGCCTCGAGATGGGAGTTGAGGAAAGAGCAAATGACTTATGGACTGAGGGTTTGGGACCCATTTCTGGTGTCACAGTGAGCAAGAGCAATGCCCACTCCAGAAACCCTATTACTGAGAGAGCTCTACCCTCGGTTAGAACCCACATTCCGGTAGCTTCTCGAGTCCGTGCAAGAACTTCTGCCCCCTCTGTGGAAAGGCCTGACAAGAACTCCTTCAAAGGTAAAATGTGGAGAATGATGAAGAAGATTTTCTGTCGTCAGTCTGAAATAAAGAAGACACAGAAGGAGATCCTGAAGACACAGAAAAAGATATTGAGGAGATAGAAATTTACTATGGATCACGTGGCAGCACAGATAGGACGCCTGTATATCTTCCAAGATGAACCGGAAGAAGAAGGGAGTGAGATTGAGGAGGAAGTCAGTGGAGATAGTGAAGAAGAGCTGGAAGGGGATGACTTCGGGGAAGAGAGTGAATAGGAGGCAGAGAGGACACAGGGTGTTCGAGATCGAGTCAGCGTCCATTTGTTTTGTGTCATTGAGTCCAGTAAGTGTTGAGTCTTTCCATTTTAGTTGTCTTAGCATTGTGCATCTGTTGCACGTTTGGGTTGTCATTGCGCCGGCAAGGGGTAGAAAACCAAGCCACACATTTGCCGGTGTCAAATTTTGTATTCCATCTGGTTTATAAACCTGCGAATATTATAAGCTATGAAAAGTCCTAATGGATTCTGTCTACGGTTCGGATTCTATCTTGATGCATGATTGAGTAGTTACATGTTTCTAGCACCTGGCATATCCATATCACATTTATATGTTCCATCGACGCATACATAGTACTTTCATTGTGATTGCGCTTATTCTTTGAATGCATAACCACATTTTCAGTATGCATACTCTCGCAAGTTAGGGATGCAAAGTTCACGTCATGAAGCGTACGATTCATTTTGAGGGCAAACTGAGAGATTTGGAATAAAGGCTCACTTTGGTTAACATTGCTTAGTACACATCCATGTTCACTTGTTCGTTATAGTTCATGAATGGTTGTGTGTGTGTGAACATTGCTCGTTCTTGTGAAATGCACCTCGTACACATGGTAAACTACGAATCAAGCATAGTTGATGGTTAAGCTTTCATGAAAAATCATTGTTGGTTGTTATTTATTAATGTGATGCGTTGCTAGAGACTAGCAACCTTCAAGTTGGGGGGTGTGATGAGCGCACTATATTGCAGTATAACGTGGCTCAATGTACTCAATTTGACATTTATGAGTAGGCAAATGTATTGTTCTAGTTAATATTGCATGCATAGTTGTTTTTGTTCAATGTCAGGTTGTCGAGCGCTAAAAGCATGTCCAAAGGTTTCACTATGACTTAAAGGCCTCGGAACCATTGACGACGACGATGAAGGACCAAATGAAGGCTCGGGAAGAGTAAAAGAAAAGCCGGATCAAAGGGACAAGGAAGACCTGAAAATGGAAGTCAGAAGCATTCTCTATCGATAGAGCCCTGTCACACGTCCAGAAAAGCATAGCTCTCTATCAATAGAGACTAGTCCTATCGATAGAAGCACTCTCTATCGATAGAAGAAGTTCCTATCGATAGGAGCAGAATTCACATGCCTATAGATAGAGAGTCCCCTTCTATCGATACAGGCCAAGTTCAAAAACAACCAGTTCACTTTTCTATCGATAGAGGGCAATTTCTGTCTGACCAAATAGAATGGCTCTATCAGTAGAGTAATCTTCCTATCGATAGAGCCCGTCTGACGTGCAATAAATGCAGATTTCGGCTCCTGCTCTTCACCACCTTTTGGGATGATTTCTCCCCGACTTTTGCTTTACAAAAAGATTTAGGGATATATTTTGAGCATGTTTTTGTCCCCCTTAGGCATGTGTATGGGAGAAATAAATGGATCTCTCTCCCATTTGTATTGACAAGTATTGTAAGACAAAGATACAATTTTTACTACTTAGCTTTTGTTCTTTCTTGAGAGCTTCTCTCTCTAGTTCTTGGTGTTCTTCATTTTCCCCTGAGATTTTCACCAAGTGTAAGACATTGTCTCGTATAAGAGTAAGTTAATCCAATGTTTAGTTTACTTGTGTTCATTCCACTACTTTAGTTTTCCGGCAAGTTGTTTTCGTATATTGTTTTTCCACAGATTTTTAGTATTAGTTGGTGAATCTTTCCTTGTTATTAGTTAGTGTGTTCCTTCCTTTTCTCTCCATGTTCATTTTCTCATTCACAAGCATGAGTAGCTAAACTTTCATAAGCTAAGTCTTAGGATGAAGTTTAACTAAAACTCACTCTTATTCAATATCTCCTAACCATTTTATAAGTTTGTTCTCAAATATATTCAAGTTCTTATTTTTAGAAACAAAAAGGTAGAATTAAGCTTTTGCTTAGTTATTGCCATATGTTTGGTATATCTAATACTTAAGCTTATGTCTTCCCTATTTTGGATTACATTTTCTTGAACTTGAATAGATTTGGAAACACATCTCTTGAGCAAAAAGACTGATTTTCATTGAGTATTTTCCAACGTAGAAACCTTTAGCCGAAATCTAGGTTGAGTTATAAGAGGAGATTTTGTTTAAAGTAAGTTTGATATTAAATGGATTCCGAAGACTAAGCTTATTTCTTTGAAACTCATTTTATTCCCTCATTTAGTTAATATAATTGTTAACCACACCAAACAAACTTTGAGGTTGACGTCCGAAATGTCGAAAAACTAAATTTGCGGAGTCTCTTAATCTAACTACTTTTTCCCCATGGATCGATACTTCGGACTCTCCACTATACTTCTTTTAAATATTTGAGGGAAGTCCTGTTTTATGAAAATTAAACCTTGACTTAGGCCGGCACCCTAATGACGGTTATTTGCCGGCTGGTCATTCATGAACCTTCTTCAACTTAGGATCCACTAATTGCTTCGCTTTGACTTCTTCAAGAATTGTTGGTTCAGCGATCAATATTGTACAAACTCCCGCCTCTTATTTGTTGTACCATTGTCATTCCCCGTATAAATAATTTAGCCTTCTCGTTGTCTTACGGCTAAGTGCATCCGCCACCACGTTTGCCTTCCCCGCATGATACTGGATATTAATATCGTAGTCCTTCATTAGTTCCAACCATCGACGTTGTCGTAGATTCAAGTCTTGTTGCGTATAGATGTATTTTAAACTCTGGTGGTCGGTGAAGACATCACACGTAACGCCATAGAGATAATGCCGCCAAATCATTAAAGTAAATACCAACGCTGCTAATTCCAAATCATGAGTAGGATAATTCTTCTCATGTGGTTTCAGTTGTCGAGACGCATAGGCGATAACTCTTCCATGTTGCATTAGAACACAACCAAGTCCTTGATGTGAAGCATCGCTATACATCACGAAACCTTTTACTACTTCTGGCAACGTTAGAATAGGTGTTGTTGTAAGCCTCTTCTTCCATTCTTGGAAGCATTCCTCACGTCTCTCTGTCCAGACAAATGGCTTGCCTTTTTGCGTTAACTCTGTCATTGGTACTGCTATCTTGGAGAAATCCTGCACAAATCTCCTATAATAGCCTGCTAGTCCAAGAAAACTGCGGACTTCCGTTACAGTTGTCGGTCTCGGCCAATCTACAATTGCCTTGACCTTCTGATCATCCACTAAGATTCCCTCTCCGGTAATGATATGTCCTAAAAACGTCACACTTGTCAGCCAAAATTCACATTTCTTGAAGTTGGCGTATAGCTCCTGGTCCTTCAACGTCTGGAGCACGATCTGTAGATGTTTAGCATGTTGTTCCTCACTTCTCGAGTAAATTAAGATGTCATCGATAAAGACAATAATAAATTCGTCTAGGTATAGCTTGAAAATTCGATTCATCAAGTCCATGAATGTTGCCGGTGCATTTGTCACTCCAAATGGCTTGACTAGAAATTCACAATGGCCGTAACGGGTCCTAAAAGCCGTCTTCTCCACATCCTCTAACTTCACTCGTAGTTGATGGTAACCAGAACGTAGGTTGATCTTCGAGAATACTCTCACTCATTGCAACTGATCGTACAAATCGTCAATCCTAGATAAAGGATATGTATTCCTGATGGTGGCTTTGTTCAACTCCTGGTAGTCAATACAAAGCCTCATCGTCCCCATCTTTCTTCTTAACAAATAATACTGGTGCACCCCATGGTGATGAACTCGGTCTGATAAACCCCTTATCTAGTAGCTCTTGGAGCCAAGTTTTCAACTCCTTTAGCTTGGCTGGAGCCATATGATACGGTGCTTTTGATATAGGCTTCGTCCCAACTACAGTCTCTATAACAAAATCTATCTCTCTCGGTAGGCATTCCTGGCAACTCTTCAGGAAACACTTATGGAAATTCTCGTACTACTGGAATATCGGTCACTTTTAATTTACTAGTTTCTGGCATTGACACACTACATAGGTATCCCTGACAACCTTTCTACAAGAGTCGTCGGGCTCGAGTCACAGAGATAATGTGGGGTGGCATCACAATCTCCTCATCCTCAAGCATAACTTCCTTGTTCTGTTTCCTGAAAACTACGTGTTTCTGGGCACAATCAATAGTAGCCCTGTTACTGGATAACCAGTCCATACCAAGTATCAAGTTAAACAAATTCATCTCCAATGGTATCATATCTATTATTGTGTCAGTATTGCCATTGTGGACATCATAGTCTCGTAACACCGTAGAGCACATCTTGCCCCTACTCATGGGCTGAGTCACAAATAACTCATATCCCAATGGTTCAACTTTCTTACCAAGTCTAGCAGCAAACGATTTCGATATAAACGTGTGTGATGAACCATAATCAAATAATGCATAAGCAGACATATAACACACAACTATGTTACCTGCCACCACGTTCTCGTTATTCCTAGGATCACCGGCACAACCGCATAAGCTTGGCCCTGACGCTGCCCATTGTTATGGTTTCCCTGTCCTTGTTGTCAATTATTGTTGCCTTCCAGTCTCCTCCCATGATTCCTCACATTACCCTGTCCTCGGTTCTGGCCTCCCTGAGCCCCTACTGGCACCGCATTTGCTCCTGATCCCATCCTAGGGCACTCACGTCTTACATGTCCTACTTGCCCACAGTTGTAACATTGGTTAGATCCACTTCTTCTCCAATACTCCCCTTTGTGCCTTCTTTCACAAATTCGACACACTGGCACAGTCCCCTGCGAACTACCTTCACGCTTACTCCAGCCCCCTGTGTTTTGTCATTTCTGACTGCTTGAACCTCCAACTGGTACTGTTGGTTGACGCTTACTTTCTTGATATCTCTGACTCTCCATCACATCTTGTTCTACTAATATTGCACGGTCCATCACTGCAGCATAAGTTGGCATCTGCAAAGGATGTACTATTCACCTGACGTCATGTTGGAGCCCCTTTTCAAATCTTCGATCCTTCATTCCTTCTGTCACTATTAGGTGTGGTGTATACTCTGCTAAGTTGGTGAAAGGAGCTTCATAATCAGCTACTATCATACTGCCCCCTTGCCCGAGTTGTTCGAACTCTAAACGTTTTGCAACCTGCATAGCGTGGCGCATGTACTTCTCCTCAAAAACTTCCTTAAAGGATGTCCAAGTCATTCGAGGCTCACTAGTTCTCATTAAAATCCACCATCTGTTTGCTTCTCCGATCAATAGATATGACCCCATCTCGACCTTCTGATGTTCGTCACTCCTAATCAGACGAAAATTCTTCTCCATCTCCGCAAGCCATTCCTTTGCTCGCACTGGGTCCATTCCTCCATTGAAAGTTGTAGGTTTCAACTTCAAAAACTCTCTAATTGCTCCCGCATTCACCGCCGGTGGATTTGGCTGGGCAACCGCTTCTTGTGCCTCTGGTTGAACATCAACATTGTTTGCCACTGGTGGAACTACATTAGGTTTTGGTACAGGTGGTTGTTGATGTTGCGTCTGCAAGGTTTCCACTAACAGCCGCATCATATCTCGTAAATCAGTAAATTGGGCCCTAGTCTCACTATTATTGTCATTGTTTGCTTGATTATTACTGTTGGAATCGGTTGACCTTGTAAGAACCATGATCCTGTACCAAAATGTGAATGTTCTAATTAATGCATATAGTATTGTTAATAAGAATCATAAAGACAACAACTCATGAATCTTATACTTTCTACAAATGTTAAACTTGCATTTACATTAAGCTAATACACTGAAGCTCAGGTACATATACAGCAGTTCCACACAAAATATCAGCATACATTATACTCCCTCCTATTTTACAACTCCCCTAGTCACACCACCATCCCCTATCTACATGTCAACCCTCAAAACCCCTTACGTCAGTCTCCTATTTCACAGCTTCTATTTTACAACTTACTACCCTCCTCATCTTACTTAGCTTCGGGTCCATTAATGGAAACCTTAGACCCACTCCTTGATAAAACTTGGTACTCCATTGGTGCTTGTGGAGTGCCCGGATCCTCTGGGTCTTCATCATCACTGCTCCAAACCATATTATTATTTGCACCCTCGGGGTGCTCAGGTTGTGCATCATATTCCATTGCCTGCTCCTGTGGTGCCCTGCTTGATTCACTCCTTAGAACTCCATTCGAGTCTATCTCCTCCATAGGCTCTCCGGCAACCCTCGAACATCCACCCACCTCAAAGGTTGATGGTCCGCTATACCTCGTGGCGGCCATTCGCTAGTGTCCCCTCGCCTAGCCATCTCCTCCAACGTTGCTTTAAAACCAATCTCGATTTCAGCCCACCAGACTGTCCAATATGCAATCGACGCACAACTTGGTATTATCTCATCCGATTTGTATAGAAAAGCTTACCATTCACTGTCTTCTTCATTTCATCATATGCTATTTTTGTTGCTTGATCACCAATTGTTCTTTCCAATAGCTCACCTCACTCATCCTTAATGCCTCAAATACTAATCTTGTACTTTTCGGGACTGTCTTCACTGCTGCTCGTTTCAGCCATACCTACGACAAGCAGATATATTCTTGTCAATACCACAATGAAAAGTCAACGTTAATATTATAAGTCATAATTCATGGACAAATAATATATAAATTACACATGTCGTGTGCAACTATTGTGTTAGATTATCCATGTCCTTGAGTTTTAAGTTTAAAATTCCATAACTAATGCTCTGATACCAACTCTTGTCACGACCTATACCAAAATGAGGTGGATTAGTGACCGGCCAGTGAGTCTAACTCACTAAGACGTCTCCGTAATTAAAATTTCATGGAATTCTATCTGTCTTTTATGTTAAGTCATAAGAATTAATTAGAGTAGTGGAAACATGTAATTAAACGAAATATTTCACAAGGACGTGCATAACCTGTCATTTAAGATTAAAGTACAAACGTAGTTTATATTACACTTTCAAAAATGGCCAGCTGTGGCCTATTGAACACAAGTCTACGTACACATACGTATCTACAAAGTAACCCAAAAAATTGAGCAGTTTCTATCTGTCTTCAACGTCTACCACGATCCTGCTCGTGACCTGGCATGTTGCATAGCAACATTCATTAGCAATAAGCTAGTGTGAATCTAGATATGCAGACCTTACAGGTTTGTCATGTTCTAATCTCATTTATTGTATTTTAAACAACATGTCACCAACGTTCAGGAATTGGTCCATAGGCCGTAGCCTGAGGACATAACAAAGTACAATCTCAGTTTCTCGTAACTTGTAGATTATGCAGTTTAAACAGTCCAATAACAATTCATACTTGACATTCAGAATGTAAACAACGGTATATGCCAGAGCTAGTGTAGGGAGCGACCCTCAATGTAATCTCAATGATAGGCATGACATCACCCAATGCCACCTGGCTGTGGGACCCTTCCCTATTTCAAATCACTGCTTTTCTCACCCCCAGCGGTCAGAGATTCACCGTGTTATGAGATGTCATTTATGCTTGTCTTTATATTCAAAATTCATAAATTATAACATGGTTTTATGATAGGTAAAACATCCTATCATTCAACGTGTTTAAACATGCCTTGAATGTAAACAAGTTTTCATATTAAGCATAACCATACATGTTTGTACTCGCAGTCAAAATATGTAAGATAAGTATATCCAGACTCACCTCATGTAATTTGATGATTTTCACTGACTTCAATGTCACAATTGATTGCTATAATAAGAAATGCAATGGTTTAATAATTATCCTGAATTTCAATTTCTAATGACAAGGTCCTCCTAGACCCGATACGTTAACATTGACATCACCTATCCCAAACTGCTCAAGGCTAAAATGAATAGATCACACTATGTTTGGTAAGGTTCGAAAGTGAATGTACAAAGATTCGGGTGATTATGAAGTCAAAATGGGGGTCTCAAGGATCGAAATAACTCAAGTGCAAAACATGGCAGATTTGCTGAAATTTATATCGATAGAAAATAGTTCGAGCACCTAATCTAATGGAGTCTAAAATTCACCAAATTTGACAAGGTACTAGTTTAAGATGTTGGGAACATATTATAAGAAGGAAACAAAGTCCAATTTGGTCTTTAGGTAGAGTAAAAATGCAATGGAACAAAACTGTTCCAGATTAGACACATCATACGGAAATCTCAATTAAAGGAGTTCTAAATATCCAATTGAGTTGGTTCCAACTGGGATTGAAAGATAACATATCAAGGTATATTCATACCAAATTTGAGGTCAATCTGAGATCCGTAGCATTCTGGAGCTTAACTCAAAGCACGGGGTCAAAACTGTCCAATTCGGTAGCCAATCCGGCTGGGAATCTGGAAATCCAAATCCGTGGGCGGATGTGTTGCAGAATGGGTTTCAGGACATGGTTTCTTCAAATTTCTTTCTCTAATCCTCAAATACTTATAGATATCTTACAAATAGGATCAAACTAGGTCTACCTTAGTCTTAAAATCGAAGAATCGACAATGAAATCCTAACTTAGATGATTAAATAACTCATTGTAGGAAGAATAGGTTGAAGGTTGAAGAAGCAACTAAAGGTAGATGATGAACAGATTGAAGAAGCAGTTTCTCTCTCCCTAACTCTCAAAATTGTAGCGTACAGAATAGAATTGAGCAGCTTCAATTGATTTTTATGGAAACCAAACCCTTAAGCAGGTGGTGGCACAAGCCAGTGGGTGTTCAACGTTGGGGGAAACTTACATGCAAATATCAGACGGCAAATATCAAACGTGAAGTATATCCACTGTTTCAATAGGAAAATTATCACATGTTACTCGGTTGACCTCCCTATTGTTACAACACCACGTAAATTTGCCTCGCCTACTTATCGTCCGATCCAATTCCGGGGTTTCGAACACGAATAAAAATAAAAGCCGTGACCATTTCTCGATTTCCATTTAAATCTCGAATTATCATCGAATTAGCGTTTAATTACAAATTTAATCCCCGCTAAACTACCTAATTATGGGTCGGGGTCTTACAACTGTACTTCCTGTCAGCTTGTAAATATTTTCGGGAACCTTTGAACCATTTATGATCACCAAAGCACCATTCGTTACCTCCATGACTCTACCTTCAGTTCTACAACTACAATCGTTAGAGTCTAAAGTTCCCAAGAAAATTAAATTCTTCCTCAAATCTGGGACATGTCTAACCTCACTCAAAGTTCTCACAACACCATCAAACATTCGAATTTTAATTGTGTCTATTCCTATCACTTTACAGGATGCATCATTACCCGTAAGAACATTACTTCAATTCACTGACCTGTAAGTGTCAAACCATTTCCTATTAAGAGACATGTGATAAGAACATGCTGAATCCAAAATCTACGAATCTGCCAGATGATCTTGATTGGTAGAGACCAAAAGCAAATCACAATCCTCTGAATCATACTGCTCCACTGTGTTTGCAGTATTTGATGGTCCCACTTTATTCTTCTCTACATTTCCTTGTTTCTTTTTCCAGTTGCCTCATTTTTCCTTATTCGAACAATTTTTTTTTTGAAGTGACCTGGTTCATGACACCTAAAACACTTCAACTCAGAACCGTCCTTTGCTGTCGATTTTTCGCGCTCGACAAATTTCCCTTTGTCCGTCTTTCTGCCCTGGTCCTCGTACTTGACCACCAGTCCTTAACCCTGAATTGATTCAGTTTGTAACCTGCACTGACTATTTTCTAGAAGGGTTGCATTAACTTCCTCCTGTTCTAGGGTTTCTTTCCTCCAAAGTAGAGTAGTAACGAGATTATCCATAGAACCCGGTAGAAAGGACAACAATATTAAAGCTTGATCCTCCTCTTCGACTATCACCTCAATTCGTAACAAATCATTAACAATCTGATTGAACGTATTGATATGCTGAATTAGGTCAGAACCCTCAACCATCTTCAGCCCGAACAACTTTTGCTTCAAAAACAGTTTATTAGTCAAAGATTTTGACATATATCTACTCTATTATTCAGCCCAAACCCCAGTCAACGAATCATCCCCAATCATGTGCTACGTAACTTCACCTGCAAGACACAGATGAATCGTACTCATGACCTTCGCTTGTGGATCTTCCCAATCATCGTTGGACATCTGCTCTAGTTTCTTGGACCTCCCACCCAGCGCCTTCAACAAACCTTACTATATTAGCAGATCCTTTACCTTTTGTTACCATAGTTCAAAATTTCCAGTTCCATTGAACTTTATCACATCAAACTTCGACACAAATGTATTTCCCAACATTGTTCTTTGTGTGATTGGATTAACTTGAGCTTTGATACCACTTGTTATCGCAATTGACCAATCACACTCACAATATAGAATACGAAACTGTAAATAAGTCAACACAAGATTTATGAAATTTTCCAAAATTGGGTACATCCATAGGAGCGGAGCGAGATATGTATTTTGATACGATGTCTAGGGTTTTACAATAGGAAGTATTTATAGTGATACTCTATTGCAACCCTAATCCAATTCTAATTAGGTAAACCAACTCTAATTAGAATATCTAATTAGGTCGTCTAGTCCAACTCTAATTAGGTAATCCAACTCTAATTAGCTTGTCCCGTACTGCGAGGGGCTTCGCCCTCGCTCCACTCCATTACGCTTGGCTTCTGACCCTCTCTATATAAGCCATAAGTTTCAACAATTCCCACATTGGCGAATATCCTCGTTCCTTCATAAGATAACTTGTCATGCCCTCAATTTTCAACATAATAAAATTATACATTTACCATTAATAAAGACTCACAGTCTCACTAGAATTCCAAAAGGTGCATTGATGATAGAATAAATCAAAACAAGTTTGAAATAGATTACAAAAGTGGTCCCTTCGACTAATGATCATTATCTCCAAAGCCAAAAATGAGTTGAGTGGCTTACATCATTTGAACCAAAATAAATAAAGTATGAGTTACATTACATCTTTTCAAAAATGATATACAAAAGATATTAAGTAACTCCTCCAATGCAGCTTTCAAAAGTATGCATGTCGATCCATACATGCCAAGCACCCCATGCTATCACTCCAAGGTCGTACCTGAAAAGAAAGAAGGGTTGAACTCGACTGCCCAGTAGGAAAGTCTACACACGTACTACACGCATATGACATGATATGATAAGTCATACGAACATTTATATGTCATCAAAAAGAGCGATAGAATGAAAGGAGGTAGTATTACGTTGTGAGGGAGCATGAATAACTCTACTATGCACCATAGTTCTTTGATCCATTCAATTAAATCCCACGAATAACGTGTGTCATCAATTTGTTCTCGTTATGCGTCAAAATTTCATTTCTGGAATTTTTCCGAATGGGACCAGTATATATCAGCTTGGCATTCCTGAAGATTTTCCATTCATAATCATTCTTTGCACTCCCGAAGGCATTCGAGTTTATTCCTGGCACTCCCAAAGGCATTCCAATTCATGGCCCTACCTAGCATTCCTGAAAGAGTCTAGTACGCTGTTCACATATGTCACGTGTCTCATAATGTTTGTGTCGTATAGTAAAAATGTGCACACGAGTCATAAAGTTCATCAATTTCAACCACCAAGTTCGATATCAATGTGTGTCACATGATTCACTTCTTTTGTTCTCATTAATGGCATGATACAATGCTTAACATGATCTAAAACAATAAATAAAAGCCAACATTTAATGTCCAAGATAAAGTAAGTTTTAGAGTTCACGGAGTTCCAATTCAAGTAGGAAAACATGACGAAACAAGTGTCTAAGTATGACAAAACTATTGAGAAGTTTCGAGGTTAGAGGCACCGGTGTGCCCAAAAATAAGGCACCGATGTTTAGGTTGCACCAATAGAAATTTGAAGTTTTGTAAGGTAGAGGCACCGGTGTAACCAAAATTAATGCACCGGTGTAAGTATACAAAGTTTCAAAGGGTGTGATACAAAGAAGGAGAGGCACCAGTGTAACAAAAATGGAGGCACCGGTGTAACTGTACAAGTTTTCAAAATCTAAGATATAGAGGCGAGAGGCATCGGTGTAACCAAAACCTTGACACTGGTGTAACTATGTAAATTTCAGAAATATAATACAAATAAGGGGAGGCACCGGTGTATCAATAATCAAGGCATCGGTGCCAAGCACCAAAATTGAGATACAGAGAGCAATTGGCACCGGTGCTACCAACAAATAAGGCACCGGTGCCTCGGGCACGAACAAAGGTATTTTTTAACAGATTTCAACTATGAACTTAGGGCTTCTTAACTCAACTTCAAGGCATCAAATGACAACCAAATCAAGTTCTATACGCGTAATAAGTGTGAGAAATCCCTACCTCAACTTCCGGATTCAAGAATCAAAGCTCTAACTTCCAAATGTTGTAAAATGCCAAGAACACCTCCTCCAAGCAAATGGTTGCAAACCACCACTGGATATCAACCAAGGATGAGGGAAATGCGTAGGATCTTGAAGGAGTCGAAGTTTGGAGCAAGTTTTTTGGATGGGTTTTGAGAGAGAGCAACCGTGAGGGAGAAAAGAAGAGAGATGGGTTGTGTGTGTTTAACCCCAAATATTATGTCTGATGTACACCAATTTCAACACCCAAAAATTACAGTTACACCCCTAGGTTTCACAACATGCTACCACAAGCCCCCAAAGTTACCATATTATATCACATTGACCCCAAATCATGTTATTACACCAATTTTCACATACTCCACATTTATTAAGCTCATTAACTCGTTTAAAATTTTCTGGGTCTTTACATAACTTATTTTGATCTAACTGGCTTGGGGGGATACCTCATTTCTATCACCTGGAGATGTTTACCAAGTTTTAGCAATGCTCGAACTTGTTCACAGTCACAGTCTTTGTCAACATGTTAGCTGCATTCTCGGAAGTATGCACCTTTTCAAGTATCAAATCACCCATAGCAATCAACTCTCTCACCTTGTGAAACCTCACATCAATATGCTTGGTCCTAGCGTAGCACACCTAATGTTTCGCCAAAATAGATGGCACTCTAACTGTCACAATACAACTATACACCACCTTAATCTATGCCGAATTCCTTCACTAGCCCCTTTAACCACAAAGCTTCCTTAGCAACCTCTGTCACCGCTGTGTACTCAAACTCAATAGTAGATAGAGCCAATAGAAATTAGACCATAGATCTCTAGTAAACAGGGCCACCCGCAAGTGTAAACACATAGGCCGTAGTAGATCTCCTGCCGTCCACATCTCCAGGATAATCCACATCCACAAACCCTACAACTGAAGTCTGGTTTTGTTGCTTGGCAAACATTAGACCACGGCCTACTATACCCTTCAAGTATCTGAACATGCACTTGTCTGCCTTCCAATGCTCTCTGCCTGGATTGGCCATCACTACAACCAAAATGGGTCTATTGCGACGAAAATTGCCGACGTAACAATAATTCGTCTCAAATTCTAAATAATTAGCGAGGAAAGCAAATTTTTGTTGTAAAATACCAAAAAATAGGTGAGGAAATATTTTTCATCTCCAATTGTATCACTTCCACGACGAAAATATATATTAATTACAAAATAATTAAAAACCCCGACAAATACTTTCCACCGCAGGTGTTTTTGGCGCAACTAAATTTTTGGGACGAAACAAATCCTCGCAAACAATTAAAAAATTAGGCGACAAAACTATTTTCGTCACCATTTAGCCATCAAAATTAGCACGCCAGTAATTGGCAGGGTGGGAAAAATTTAGAGGGAAATTTTTGTCGTCAAATGAAAAATTGGCAAAGTGTTTTGCTAATGTCAGTATACTTGGTTCTCCTCTTCATCTGTCTCTCTATCTCATGCGTACTAGCTCCCAGACCCAAAAGTACTGCCTCTCCCCTTCCCCCCTCTCTCTCTACCTCACGCCGCACTACCGATCGACTGCCCTCTCCCCTTCTCTCTCTATCTCTACCTGTCTCTATCTCACGCCACACCACCGATCGACCGCCCTCTCCCCTTCTCCTCTCTCTCTCTCTCTCTCTGTCGCACTACACCAACGACTTCCGTCTCCCCTTCTTCCCTCTATCTCACGATGCATTTCGTCCATCCAAAAGCCCTTCTCCTCTCTCTATCTGTCTCGCTTTCTAACACGGCCATGGTGTAAAATGTAGTGAAGACTCTTTTCTCACGTAGCAGAACTGGACATGGAAGAAATGGAGTATCAGATAAAGATTTTGTGAGGATAATGGGTAGAGCGGCGTAGAAATCAAAATAAAAATAGTAACTCTTCTTAAGTCTCCATCTCTTCCTTTCCTCAAAGTTGATTTAGTTTGTCTGTGTGCATGTGGTTTTGATTTTGTGAAAAAAATGGATGCAATGATAGTTGGAGATTTCCCAATTTCATTTGGAATATTGGAGCCTGATGCTGCAATGGGCATAGATTTTTCCACTCCACTAGTAGACTGGACAGTAAGGATTTAATTTTGATGATTAGTTCCATCACCTTTATTGACATTTATGTCTAAATTTTCTTGGTCATAGATCTGTAGATATTTGTTGAAGGAAATTGGTGAATTGCTATGAATCTCACCATAAATCACTTGATTGAATGAGATGCTCATCAATATTTAGTAAATTTAATTTTTTCTACAAATGATTTGCTTATTGACATTTAAAGAATGAATGGCTCGGATCGAATTGTGAAAAATAGATTGTAAGACTCCACTGGATGATGAATTTGTTTGAGACGTGTTTGAAACGATGTGTATGTAGACATAGCCTGATCCGTTAAGCATAAACTATGTAGTTTCATTACAATCCTGTGGAAAAAGGGAATTGTTTTGTCGTTGAAAATGCATGGTGTGTGTATAAGTTCAGTTTGTGTCCTGTATTTTGTTACACCATAAGAATTAAGCTTCCATGTAGTTGAGAAAAAAACTTAGCAATCTATTCATTAAACTTGAATATCCAGATTCCATTTTTGCATCTAGGATGGTTCGGTTCATAGAGGAGAAGATCATATTTTTCCACTTTTTGGGTTAAGTATGATTTGTGTTGAGTTATGTCTAGTTTTTCTGTTTTGGGGTTAGGTTTAGGCTTGGACTTTGTTATGTTCTGTCTAGCATTGTTATTGTCACGACCCATCCCAAAGTGGAACGTGGTAGTGACCGGCGAGTAACACTCACTAAGGCCTAATCAAATAATTTCGCATGATGTATCAATATAATAATGCTATTGAAGCAAACAGAGTACATGGAAGCTTGCCTTTTATATAAAATAAACATTATACCTTAAAGGCTGAGTTACTATGTGAGAACCGGAAATTTATTTTTATTTATAAAGAGCCCAAAATTTGATTTAGGAAGTGGTTTATTGCATTTTATGTATAGATAATAATTTGGGGTTTTTGTGTGGTGCATGTTGAATAAGGGCTTAATGGGTAGCATGTAACATAGTTGGAGGGTGAGAGTGTAATTGAGCCTTTAAATAGCCCCATATCAGATTTTTGGGAAAAAGCACATATTTTCTCTCTTTTCATCTCTGTTCTTCCCATAGCTTCCATGGAGGTGTGTGTGCGCTAGCTATTTCAAATCTCCGTCTATCAAACCTTGCTAGAACTTCGAAATCACTCAAGATCCTTCATATTTCTCTTGCTTTTGGTGAGTATTTGGTGGTTGATCGTGCTCATTTCACTTGGAGAGAGTTCATCTCAAGTTCATCTACCATTGGAGGTTAGGGCTTGCTTTGGAAGCTCAAATCTTTCTATCCGACACTCGAGATAGGGATATCTTACATCTCTAATGGGTGTATGACTTGTTTTTGGTGATCTATGAGGTTGGGTGTTGGTTTAGAGCTTGATTTTTGAAGTTCAGAAAATTTGCAGAAAATCGTGTTTTCTTTTTGGGCAATGCATGCTATTACCGATAATAGCATGCTACTACCGGTAATAGAGTGTTTCCTCATTTTTGAGCTTTTTGGGCAGTCTCTACTATTACTGGTAATAGCGTCTGTATTATCGGTAATATTCATTTTTAGGCAGTATTCTGTACTACCGGTAATAGTGTCTGTATTACCGATAATTCTGTGCTGATTTCTTATTGAATATTTTTATTAAATATCTTAGTTGTTGGCTTCTCAGGATAATGTTTGCACCTATCTTCGGTCATAAGTAGATGACGAATACGTGGTTTTGAAATTCCATTTGATGGTTAAGTGTATGTATATTATCGCGTTGGCTTGACAAATTATATAATGGACTTGTGAGAGTGGAATAATTCTATAACATCCTACGGATTGTTGGGATGATTCGGGAGTCGGGTAAGAATGATGTTTCCACTTACGAGATAAAAGTTATTTTGGAGTTTTAAACAAGAATCTATGGTGTGTGTTGAGGGAAAATCTTATATTTTATGAAGTTACGGATAATACTGGAATTGGATATGAATCATATTTTCAACTTATGACATGAACGTTTTTTTTTAATTTTAACGAAAGTTTACTTTACTTTGTAAGAGGTAAAAGTTGGAACTAAGTTGTGAGATATACTCTAATAGTGAGGATCACTCGGTATTGGGTTCATTATCATTCGCTGGAAGCGTGTTGAGTTGATAAGTACGTCCTAGCATTAAGAGGAACCCGTGTCGATATTGATATCATTCTTGTATCTCTCGTATGGAGATTGTTTGCCTACCCTTAGGTCGAGACTTTGCTTGTGAGGTACCATATTGTTGACCGTGGGTTGAGTCGGGTTCCGAGATGTTTGTGGGAGAGATTCTTCTTCCTTGAGTTTATACCCCTCGTTATCATTTCTAGAGGTGACCCACTATGTCTTAGTGTCGTGAAGAGTTCTTTGGTTCCGTGGAAGAATGATAGGTTTTGACTTGATGTAATGATTGTGCCATTAGTGGATTGGGGTAGAGTGTGGGTTGATCTCCCTTGTGTGTGTGAGATGCCTTGTCTAACTCTTTGATCCCTAAGAGGATGGTAACCTTGTCCTACCTTGAGACTTTAGGATGAATGTATTTTGAGGTGGGTACGGTTTGATATCCCTGCATGTTGAGATGGCTTGTCTGTCGTGATTGACGAGTGTATGTGAGTTCATGATGAGTTCCAACAAAACGACTTTGGTTGTGAAACGTGTTATGAGGATTCGGCTTGGAAGGGATGTTAGTTTATCGCTAATGACGTGTTGGTACACGGTTACTATTGTATGCTTCTGTTGTTCGTTTCCTTTATTGCTATTGCATTAATATCGTGGAGTGTTGTTTTTCCGTAAATTGCTGAACTGCATGGGATTTGTAGGCTTATCTTGTATGATCTTGGATATTGGATTGTGAAGCACGAATGAAAGAAACTAAATGAGGAATGTACAATATCATTGTTTAGCCTCCGGCGGGAGATGTGCTAGGTGGATAGTAATATTGTCTAGCCTCTGACGGGAGATGTGCTAGTTGAATCTTTTGATATTTTCTAGCCTCCGAGGGGAGATGTGGTTGTTGAATCTTTTCATATTGTCTAGCCTCTGAGGGGAGATGTGCTAGTTGGATCTAAATATTATTTAGCCTCTGACAGGAGATGTGCTAGTTGGATTTGATATTGTCTAGCCACCGTTGGGTGAGGTGGTAGTTGGAAAGAAAATCTTCAAATCGAAATGAGAGGTGCGGATTGATTAGGGTGAAGAACTCAGCACAAGAAACTCATAAGTGTTATGAAAGGAATGAGTGACAACATGTTCATCATGAAATCTGATCATCTTAGGCGGATTACATGAAATACTGGACAGGTAATGATGTAAGTGTGGGTATGGTAGGCATGCATATTTTGAAATACGTTTGCGTAAGTTCGTACTTATGTTATCATTCAGTATTGTGTAGCTTGCCAATTCATTTCATATGTTCATAATATTAGTGTAGATATTCCTACTAGGTTGTCTAGCTCACCCTATCCCTTTCAGGTACCCTCTCGGGAGTTTAGCATGGACTGTTTGGAGTGCATGGGATGATGCATCATTTTGGGGAGCTACATTGTTAGACTTCATGTAGAGTCTTGTAAACTCTTTTAAAAGGTTTTTAATTTTATAAAATTTATGTACTCTTTATCTATCATTATGATCAAACAATGTATCTTTGAACAGTTAGATATAAACGAGCCGGGCTATGCCCCTTTGAGCTGAAATACATATTTAAATTCTATTGAGATGGTTGGTTATGAATGAGATCTTTTGGGTTTATTGGTGAGAATTGTGAGATTTTCTTAAAGGATAGGTATTATTTATATGTTTGAAATTTTGGGCGTGACATACTAAACCTGCCAAAGTCTTACTGTACAATGTACACCCAAAATATATACAACATAGGTGTCACTTGACAAACTTGGCCCAACAACTATGTATAAGGGGAAAAATGAACTACGTAAGACACACACATTGTCTAAATAGGGAGTCCATAAAAAAGAATAAAAGCCGCTATCCATATCCATCTACTGTCCATCCACCTATTCTCCAAGACCTAACATGATGCATAGCAACATCCATTAGCGAAAACTAGGGTGAAAGCAATATGTTAAATTTACAAGTTTGTCAAAACAGATTACAACGGTAGTAATTAAACATGTACTTGATTTACGTAAATTTAGTTAACCATCGTCTCAACCATTCCCATTCTTTCCTTATCCATTTTCTGTTCCCTGTTTTGTAGTCCAAAGGCTCAGCTGAGGACTCGTTTTTATTCCGTGTCCACAATCAATTCCAATCCCACTTTACAGATGTGCCTCATGCATGTACAATTGACACGTGTTTTCATATTTACCTTAACCACCTTATCTTAATTTTCATCAGTTAACAACTCATGTATGGCCAAAAGCGATGTTTGAAAAATATACCAACATGTTTTCTCTTTGTGGAAATGTTAAATCAGTATACTAAGCTACGCTGATTACTTAATTTTAGGTAGCAAGCATGGAGATCTTATTGTTTAAAGAAGTTTATTACGTGATCAAGCAAGGTGAGTTCAAATGTGTTGATTTTACATGAATTTTCAAGTTGTCATGTTAAGCATGTGTATACTGATTTAACATTTCCACAAAGAGAGAACATGCTGGTATATTTTTGGAAAATCACTTTTGTCATGTTGAGCATGTGTATACCGATTTTACCATCCACTGCTTAACTTATTAAGTTTTACAAATCCCTATAAGTACATAGCCATTACCTAGGACTTAACCTCCCCTGAAGGACATATTGTCTCTTTTACAAAACTTGACCAAAAGTGAGGTTATAGCAATTAACAACCGAAACTATCCCCTTTTGGTGTCTGTCGGCTGTTGGGGTGGTTGTCTGGGCAGACGACCAGCCAATCGATCGAAGTAACGACCGGGTAATATAGTGACAACATAGAATGTAGAAACCTCCATGGCTGAGTTTTTCTTCAAGCTCTGGTTTGGTTTGGTGATTCATATCTGCATGCTAATCCACTTCTAACACATGATCATGACCCATTTTAATACACTAGAACTTCAAATGTCAGAGATTTAAAATGGAGTTATACCTTCCTTAATCAAAAGAACTTTAATCTGTCAAACCTTGATAAATGACAATAATTTCCTTCTGCCGTTGCCTTTTCTTCCTCTCCCGTAACCACTGTTTCTTTTTTTTCCTACTCTCTCAACTTCCCATCAGAATTTCTTTGACCTCCTCTCTGTATTTCTTTAAACCATTTAGCGTAACCCATGCTCTGGTGGAAAGAGTTTAGCTTTTATAAATTATTAGATGAGTGAATGGGCAGACATCTCATCTATGAGGTGTCCCCTTAATAGCTCGTTCTTTTGCCAACAAAGCCATGCAAACACCTCTTTCCCTTAAGCCAACAAGTGTAAGTCTATGTCTATTACACTTAGATTATATTCCAACGTTATATGAATCCCCTAATTAGAACCTAACCTCCCTTCAATTGCTACAAATTTAAAAATTATTCCAAACTTCCAACAATCTCAAAGTGATCCCTTTGCCTATATATTTTTTATCTCCAATTTGTACTCAAAATGTCTCATTTATCAAAATTAACTAATTTTTTTTAAATTAACTGATTTTTATGGGTCGGGTCCTTATAGTTATGTTCTGTATTCTTCTTTTAGGCTTAGCCAAGGATTGTATTTGTCCATTAGGTGTTGAAAACTTTCAACCTCCTTTGGTTTAATATCATGTTCCTCTTATTATTCTTAATATATTTTTTGCCTGTCAAAGAAAAAAAAAACAATAGTTTGACAAGGTGGGTCGTGTATTGGTCACATTTGACCCCAATGCTCGAAATGGGTCTTAGAAACTGAGCAACGTTCATGCTTATAAAAATGTTATTAGTCAATGATGGAATAGTTTATTGGGCTTCAGTTGAGATCATACAAATTCCAGGGGTGAATTTAGTCTTCATAGGTTTGTTTTTTATTTTGTTAATATCCCAGAGTTTTATCTTTCTTGATTGATTGGAGTGAAGTATCAGTAGTTAGATGGGGCTTGTTAGACCTCGTGATTAGCATACATATTATATGTAACTCCAAAAGCACTATTTAACTTTGGTAGTGATTCTTTGAGGAGGATTTTATACGTAGAAACCTCAGTTTGGCAATTCACAAGAGATAGTAGATTGGATTTGATATTTGTGTGTACACACCTTGACAATTTTGTTGTTTGAATGCTCTCAATTTTATTCTAATGAAGTAGTTGAAAGATGTATCTACTATTTCATATGTGGAGATATTATTTTTTATGCAATATACATGTTCCTATTCTCGGTCATTATATATACATTGAAAAGTTATACTTTTTCATTGATTATTTAGATGACAAAGACATGAACGAATGACACATGATTTAATGGTTTAATTATGAAACTACATTTTGTCGAAGATAAAGAAAAAGTATGTATGCTATTTATTTTGTGTGCATATATTTTTATAAAAGAAATGGATGAACCTTGGATGTAAAATCTTCAAGAGAAGATCGTGGATCCATTTTTCCTCTTGGAATAGTAATACGGGATGCATGGTATAGTACTAATTTGACAACTTAATCTGACCATGCATTTGTGTTTAGACAATGGACAAGAGTTGGATGAAATTGGGCATCACAACCGATGGCAGAACAAGTCAGCCATATTACAATGGTGTGAATTCCTTTCTTGAATTTGCCATAGCAGTTCGTGACCAACAAGGTAATATTTTATGCTCATGCCGAAAGTGTGTCAACTACCGTCGATATGGGATAATGCAAAGTTAAACTATTTGGCACGAGCATGGGGAACCTCGTGTATCAGATGCGGTGCATTCTCATGGTATTGAAGACAACGATGATGGAAATCGAGGAGCATTGATGCCTTAGTTGGAGACCAAATGAGAGGGGAATCAACGAAAACAACACAAATGGATGAAGTGCGGAACTTTGACAAATTGTTGAATGATGCCCAACGTGACTTGTATCCTGGTTGCACAAATTATACTTTGTTGAAGTTCATTATTGAGTTGTTGAATGAGAAGGTAATGAACCATTGGAGCAATTATTCTGTGGACAAGTTGTTGAAATTCGTGGCTAAGCTATTACCACAGGATAACTTGGTTCCTAAGTCAACTTATGAAGCCAAGAAGGTACTTAGTGAGTTCGGCTTGTCGTACAAGCTCATTGACATATGCCATAATGATTGTACCCTTTTTTGGAAGGAGAATGCAAATCTTGATAAATGTTCGAAGTGTGATTCGTTTAGGTACAAAATCAATCGTAACAAGGGTAAGAAGATTGCCCATAAGGTAAGGACATGAGATGGCACAAGGACAAACTCATAGATGACATGGATTTGAGGCATCCAACAGACAATGATGAATGGAAGGACTTTGATTTTCAACATCCTGAGTTTGCCTTGGAGGCTCGCAATGTTAGGCTAGGGTTGGCAGTTGATAGGTTCAATCATTTTGGGAATATGAATAACTCTTACAGCATGTGGCCTGTCATACTCGTTCCCTATAACCTTCCACCTTGGTTAGCCATGAAGGAGCAATTCTTCATGTTGTCCTTACTTATTCCGGGAGACAAGCAGCCAGGGATCGATATTGATGTTTATATGAGACCTTTAGTGGATGAGTTGATGGAGTTGTGGAAAAATGGTGCATTAACTTACGATGCCTTCAGCGGTGAGACGTTTCAAATGCATGTAGCTTTGTTGTGGACAATTCATGATTGGCCTGCATTTGGTGACATGTCCGGATGGAGAACAAAGGGTCATTATGCTTGTTATTCTTGCAATGATGAACCATACTTTGAATCATTGATAAGTAAGACAGCATACACTAACCATGGATGCTACTTGCCTGAGGACCACCTCGAATGGAGAAAGAAGGCGGCTTACAATGGTAAGTCAGAGAAGCAAAAGAGATCCTTAGAGTTGCCGGTAGAGAAAATACAAAAATAATTAGATGGTGTACCTACAGTTCGGTTGGGTAAGGATCCAAGAATAAAGAAAAGACCTCATTTTGTACCAAACTGGACTAAAGTAAGCATATTATATGAGTTTCCATACTGGAAGAATCGAAAGCTCAAACACAACATTGATGTCATGCACGTGGCGAAAAATTTTAGTGATAATGTATTGGGTACAATGTTGGGCATTGAGGGGAAGAACAAGGACACAGACAAGGCACGTTGGGACTTGCAGAATATGGGCATTTGTCAAGAGTTATGGATGACACAACGTCCCAATGGCTCATATTCTAAGCCTCAAGCCTGCTTTTCTTTGACCCCAAATGAAAGGGAGGGTTTCTTTGAATTCTTAAAATCAGTCAAGTATCTAGATGGGTATGCAGCAAACATATTTAGATGTGTGAATACATCCAATGGTAGATTAAGTGGACTTAAAAGCCATGACTGTCATGTACTTATCCAACAAATTCTTCCAATAGGCATGCGTGGATATGTGGACAAGGAGATCAGTACAACACTGTTTGAGTTAGGTAACTTTTTCCAAGACTTGTGCTCTAGGACATTGACACGGAGCAAACTAGAAAAACTAGAGGAATGCATAATCTACATTATGTGCAAGCTTGAAAAAATATTTCCACCAGCCTTCTTTGATGTGATGGTTCACTTGGCGATTCACTTGCCGCGCGAGGCTATTCTGGGAGGACCGGTGCAATATCGATGGATGTAATTGATCGAAAGGTAATTGTTAGTATATTGTATATTTGTGTTCAAAGATCAAGACAAGTGTTATGTGTTGAAGGTTTCTTGGAACTTTGAAAAGGTTTGTTTCCAACAGAACTCAACCTGAAGGTTCAATTGTAGAGGCATATATTGTTAAGAAATGTGTTACGTTTTGCTCAATGTATCTTGATGGGATTGCATCCATGCACAATTGACCTGAACGAAATGAAGATTGCAGTGAACGTCGCAAAAGGTTGACAGTATTCACGGAAATAGCTCATCATATTGGGTTAGTTACAAGGGATGGTAAGATGTCACAAGAGCTTCGTGATACCGCTCAGTGGTTCGTGTTGTACAATAGCCCTGAGTTGGAGAAGTATTTAGAATATGATTCTCTAATTATTATTTTTTGTTTATGCTTGTCCTTCGCAAGTGGTTCAAAGAGAGAGTAAGGAATTCTAAATTTTTTGCCACACTAAATACTATCCAACCTTTTTAAACTTGTGTTACTAATGAGTTTACATAATTTTTTTGCGGTGCACGTTGTTGTAGATAAATAGTCTGAGGGTTGACGAGTCACCAGAGGCAAGCGATGAACTATGGTCATTAGCCAATGGTCCCAATTTGCTAGTGAAAGAGTACTCGGGTTGCATAATTGATGGCATAAGGTTCCATACTAGAGAACTAGATGACCGTCATACAACTCAGAATAGTGGCATGCTTATGAAGGGGGACCACGGGAGAGAGATGCACAACTTTTACGGCCATGTGAGCAATGTTTGGGAATTTGAGTACATGTGCAATAATAAAGTTATTTTATTTCAATGTGAATGGTATAACACAAACAACACGGGTAGAAGTACAACACTACGAAACGACACATATTGCATAAGCATTGATGTCACAAGTCGGTGGTATCAACTTGATCCCTTTATCCTACCGAGTCAGGCGAAGCAAGTTTTCTACCTAAATGATACAAAATGAGGTGAACCATGGCAAGTTGTGCAACTAGTCCAACAGAGGGGCGTCTTTGATGTACCGCAGGCAGATAATGGAGAACCGTTAGATACCCATCAACCTAGTGGTGCATTCCAACAAGAGAACATGACATCATCTGTGCCAATTGAAATAGAAAATGATATCCGATGTCATAGGGATGATGTTGATGCCGATGTAGTTCTAGGGGTTAGGCTACCAAATGGAATGATGGAAAATAACATAGAAGAAGCTGATGAAGAGCAACAAAACCCTGAAATGATGGAAGGGAACAGAGAGGAAGCTGATGAAGAACAAGGAAACTCTGATGAGGATATCGATCCTGATATAGATTATGATATGTAGTTTATTTTTATGCTTTCTTTTTTGTTATAAGTAAATATTTTTGGTTATAAGGAAACCCTGCAATATGTATTTTGTTTCTATGCGGACAAATATTTTTGCCTTCTTTTTGGTTATAAGTAAATGTTTTTAGATTTTGAAGTTGCTGATTTATATATATCAGCTATCTTCTTTATGCTTATGGGAAATACATAATTACCTATTTTTGAATTTGACTTTTCATGCCTATCCATTTTTCATAGCTGAACAAAATGTCTAGAAGCGAATGACAATGGATAAAACCAGGTTTTCTAGCAAATAAGAAGGAGACAAATAGTTATGTGCAACAAAAACTATTGAAAATCCAGGAGAATGAAAGAAGAATTAGAGCTATGGGGATCAAAAATCCAATTTCTTTCGTGGGTTCGATTCATCCCAAGCCAAGTAATGATAATGGAAAGAGAATTAGAGTTGAGGTGGATGATGGTGATTATATCCCGCTTGATGATGAGGTTTGCAGTGATGATGAGTCAGTTGGGTCTTTTCCACAAGAGGTATGATATATGTATTGTAAGGCAGCTGCTTTATCTCTAAGTATACAATAGTTATTGTTTTGAAAATACAAACTGCTTTATTTGTAATCACAATGGAAACTAGTTTATTTGTTATTCTACTGTGGTATTTTAATTTTTGTAATGTCAGGTCCCAGATATTTTAGTGGTGGCAGATGAAATACCTTTAATAACACATCTTTAGACCCAACACAAATCAAACCCTATACGTGAGAGGGTGACCCGATAAACACCACATCCAAACACATGTACCCAATCTGCTCCGTGTCCCGATGTTGACCCACAAACCAAGACAGCACCTGTGACAATAACTGCTGGTAAGACTGTAACTGTATCTACATTTCTTCAATTACGAAGTATTTGCACTTTTTATATAACATGGTGTCATTAAAACAGCACCAACTGCTAGACCTACCCGTGGACCGACAAGAGGAGTAAGAATTCAAGAACTAGTGGACAAACAAGGGAAACTTCTTGTTCCATTCCCAGGACACTTTCGCGCACCAGTGGGAAAGTATGCTTGTAAACTGGTCATGAAGATTGGCCTTGAGGTTCGAACAAATTTGACAGATTTTAGTGTGAGCTGATGGAAAGCCGTAAACGAAAGTGTTAAGACACCCATGCTTCAATGTCTAAATGTAATTGCACTATACACTTTTTCACTTTATACATAGATAATGTCAATCATGAATATCTTTAATATTGGCTTTTGTAGGATCAATTTAGCATGGAGGGAGATCCCATTGATGTCAATTAGACAGTGGCAGCACAATTTGGGCAGAGATTGAGCGACTACAGCCATAGGCTTTACAAAAAGTACTAGCAACTTAAGACGGCTTACGGGGAAGATTATGCTAGAGGTCACCCACCATTTAAGGTTGATCGTGTGATGTGGACAAGCCTAGTTGATAATAAGTGGACTCAAAAGAAGTTTCAGGTAACCTCTGTGGTTTTTGCGCTGGCATGTGGCACCCCAATTTCACTTTTATTATGTTCTGTGGGTGTCTCCTGTTTCTGCTATGTTCAATTTTTTGGAGTGTTTTTTTTTTTCTGCTGCTGGTTTTCATGTTTTTTGGGGCTAGTCTTGCATGGTTGCGGCAGTTGCTTCTGCTGATGCTTTAGGTTTTCTGGTTTCTAGTCATTCCCACTGATGTCATAGGTTTTCTTGTTTTTGGTTTTTTAATGCTTGAGGTTTTCTGTTTTCCATACCTATCATGTAATTTCTTTAACTATTTTTTAAAACAGTTTCCATATTTTTTCGATATTGGGTGTTGTAAGTGGCTTCTAAGCTTTAGCTGTAAGTGGCTTTTGAAACTAGAGTGGATGACAGATTAAAGGTGGAGGAGATATATTTTGCTTAAGTTGCATCCAACTTTACAGATTACTTAGATGTTGCTTGGAAGTTATTCCTGAAATGTTACAGTTATTGCTCAAAAGACAGGAGAAGATGCAGAAAAAAATAGCAGCAAACAACCAAAAAATTGCCAGATAGGCAAAAAATTGTTGCCTATTGCACCCTGATCTTTACAAAGTCTTGAATAGAATAGAACCTAATATCAAACTTTGCTTTAACCATGGTCAGTCATGCTGCTATATGACTAGCTGGCCCATTCACATGATGTGTTTGGTGGTGATCAGAGATCAACACATTGTGGAAGCCACAAAAATAAAATTTAGTCACTTGAGATACATTTTGTTTTAGCTAGCTTCTAAAAATGGTCAATCGAAGTTATCAAATCTAGGTAGTGTTCGGTACCAACTTTCCCATATTCCATAAACCAAATTCATCCTATACTTACCCGTCTATCACTTATATGTCTACATTTTGGAGCCTTTTATTAAAATTCTAGTTATTGTTTCGTTTTATATTTATTGCAGGATAAATCTGTTATTAACATTGCAAATCGGAGCAAAATGAAGACAAAACATAGATGCGGTTCAAAGTCTATCCTAGTGAGGGTTCATGCAATGGTATGTGTTTTTTTACCTCTTATATACTAACATATTAGGATTTTTGGACACACACATGCTTAATGAGTTTATGATTGAAAAAACAAACAAGCAGATGGAAAATGATGAGGATCATGTGCCTGCATTGAAAGATGTATACAAATCCACTCACTACAATAAAGATACAGGAACATGGATCTCTCCAGAATCGGAGAGCAACTGCGTACGTATATCTAGTGTTTATTGTGTTTTCTAAACTGCCTACATATGATCTTTTTTTTAAATGTATTTATGGTTTGATGTTTAAAAATTACAGAACAAAATCGTAGAGACAGAGGCCGAGCATTGTTCCCAGCGTGGTGTGGAGCCATTGTCACAAGAGGAGTTGTCTATCAAGGTACTGAAGGCAAGATCAGGGTATGTGAAAGGATTGGGTATGAGGCCTTCCTCCTCTATTAGGGCTACTGTTGCATATGCGAATAACAATGAATATGTGTCACACCTTGAGTCGGTAATACAAGAGCAAAAAGAGGAGATTCAAGCACAAAATAATAAGATAACACATCTTGAGGGCTCGAACAAGCAACTAGAAATGGTAACAATCAAGATCATGGAGTATCTGCGACACCAAGGGAATGGATTCACTGAACATTTTGAATGTACAAGGAGCACATGAACAACTTTAGGTTAGTATACACTATTATTTTTCCCTCTCATTTTTGTAGTTTGGATGATGATTGTTACAATTGTCACTCCCACTTATTACATCCTATCATGTGGTTAGTTTAAAGTGTCAACGTAGCTTGTATATATATATGTTTGTTAGCAATGACTTTATCTTATTGGTTCATGATGGTGATCATGATGGGAAAGATTTACTTATTCAAAGATACGATTACAGATAAAGTTGTTTAGGAAAATGTTGTGTCCCTTGACATATTTATATCCCTTCTTTTCAAGAATTACTGCATCTCATGTCCCCATTTTTTAAGATTTTCGTGTCCCATGTATATATGTTTTTCCATTTTTAATAAATTGTCGTGTCATGTGTCCATGTTATATCCTTGTTCATATCCGTGCTACATAGGCAGAGAGCAAGATACGTGGGCATTTGTAAACATGGTTGCATACGAGACTTATCCACATGTTGAGTGGCAACCAATATTTGCCACATCAATTGGTAAAATGTGCATAATTTTCCCCATTTGGCTTTTTGTATTTTCTGTATACTTGTATGTGAAAATGTAAGAACTTTTGCGCTGTTTTTGGAGTTATGCCTTTTCTGAATTTGCTGTTGTTTTCTATTTGCTGTTCAAGAGTTAAAAATATGGAAGGACAATACTCATGTAATATTTTGATGGGCTGATAGTCTATTGAGATGCTGATGACTTCCTTTAATGTTGGTTTGCTGCTATTATACATAGTGTTTATGCCTTCGAATTGAGTGGATTTGCTGCTAATGTGACGAAACCTTGTTTCTCATTTTCATTCTAGTTTTTATATCTTAAGAATGGTCTATGTTTCTGGTTTTATATGATGTTTACTCCATTAGTAACTGCCATGTCACATATCTTTAACTAGTAGAACTTTTTTATGAAGTGAGTCAGCCATTTTATTGATTAGTTTGATGAAGTATTCATTGTCAATTAATGCATGCATGCTTGCTTGTCCTTTTGCAAAGGGTTTCTAAAGGTATATAGCAGCATTGTCCATGTTAATTTCATGTAGTTATACATCAGGTTGGAGGACTAGATAGTAAAATAAAAATATACTGTTATACAAACGTGCCAAATATGCCTAAATAAATGCCCAAACTTTTTTTTTTATTATATTTGAGTTTGTTTCTCTTGCCAAAGGTGGTTTACATTTATAAGATGGTAATTAATATTTTCCTTATTTTGTTTGCAGATTAGATATGTACAAAATTGGTTACAAGGAGAATGGAAAGATCTTTTTGTGTCGATATTTCTTTTTGTATTGATGTCATCAATCAACTTGCTTCTTATCCTACTCCTTTTTGTGTTATAACTTAGCTTTTTTTTTTTTCCCCGTAGTATTGGTATGTAGGCATTTGGACATGTAATGAATGTTTTGGTTGGATTATGACAAATGGACAGCTTATGTATTAAAGGATTGAATTTTTGTTGAACATGTATTTGTTGTGTATTAATTTAACTGGGTTCATCTAGAATGAATTTGTAAAAGAAGCAAGATACACAATTTGAAAAGGAAAATATTAAACAAATCTAAATATTTTAAAATTGTTATAAACGACGAAAAAAATCCTCTATTATTTCGTCGTAGATTGGAGGTAAGAATTAAATTGGCGACGAATTATTTCGTTGCTAAATTTAAATTATATAAAATTTATTTTAATACACTATATTTAGCGACAGAATTATTCGTCATCAATGTATATTTATGGATTTGCTTCGGTGAATATTTGCGACGAAATAACATATTTGATGACAGATTTCTATTAGAATTTACAAAGAAATTTTTTTGTCGCCATATTTATAATATGGCAACGAAACATATATTTCGTCGTCTAGGTCTTTTGCGTGAAACATTCGACGACGAAAAGTGGCGACATAATTTTTTGTCACTTATATGTTTTGCGAGGAAATTTGTTTATTCTGTGACGAATTTGTTTCGTTGCCAAATATAATTTTTGTTGTAGTGCATGTACTTGCTGATGTACTAATTGCATGTGCCAAATCGGGTCTAGTACACACCATTGTATACATCAAACAACCAATTACGTTAGCATAAGACACCTTTGACATATCTTGACTTTCTTCATCTATTTTTGGACATTAAGTGGTAGATAACCTGAAATGACTCGCTGCCAAAGGTGTGCTGACTAATTTGACACCATTCATGCTAAACCTCTCCAATTCTTTCATCACATAATCCTTTTGAGACAATCATAGCTTCCCCACTGACATATCTCTGTGAGTCTCCATTCCAAGTATTGTCTTTGTACTCTCCAAATCCTTCATGTCAAATTTCTTACCCAGCAAAGATTTTAACTTGTTTACCTCAGCCATACTCTTTGCAGCAATAAGCATATCATCCACATAAAGTAGCAAGAAAATAAACTACAACAAAATTGGTCTATAACAACGAAATATTTTCGTCGCCCATAATTTCACACAAAAGATAATGGCGTCGAAAAATGCAATTCATCGCCTAATATATTATATCGGCGATAAAATATTTCGTCCCTAAAGATAGATACTTAGTGAGGAATTTTTTCGCTGCTAATATTAGTTTTTCGCTACGAAATATTTTGTCGCTAACTACCGTCATTTTGCAAATAGTTTACTTTCGTCGTTAATAGCTAGATTTTGAGACGATTTTTTCATTGCTAAATTGATTTCTAATTCAAAATAAATTACCATTATCTTCCCCTTCCTAGAATTTAAACCTTAGACCTTTACTCCCTACTCACTTAGAACATTAGTTCAAAATTATCATACACACTCTCACTCTCTTTCTCTCTCTCTCTTTAATTAGATATTAATGCGAAATTATTACTTTAACTTCTTTCTCCTTTTTCTCTATATTTCTCTCCTCTCTCCTTTGTCTTTCTTTCTCTCTCCCCTCTCTCTCTTTGAACAATAGATTTAAAATTATTATACTATCTCTCTCATATCTCTCTTTTTACACTATCTCTTCCTCTCCCCTTTCTTTATCTATCTCTCTCTCTCTCTTCCCCTCTTCCTTTCTTTCTACTTAAAATCCTAAACCCCAGACCCTAAACCCTAAACCCTAAACCTCTCTCTCTTTCTTCACTCTCTCTGCCTCTCTCTCTCTCTCTCTCTCTCTCTCTCTCTCTCTCTCTCTCTCTCTCTCTCTCTCTCTCTCTCTCACACACACACACACAACCCTAAATCATAAATCCTAAACCTATCTCTCCACCCTCTCTCCCTCTCTCTCTCTCTCCTTCTTGTTAGTATCTACTTGTAGTTATATCAATTCAACATGCGCATATTCGTGTATGTATATACGTACATAGGAGACACACACACGTACATATGCATTATACATACATATGTATTACATACAAACATATATAGTGTATACATACACGTATATTATAATGTATGTAATATAATACACATGTGTATATAATACATACGTACATTATGTATTATATACACATGTGTACGTATGTGTCTATATATATATATATGTGTGTGTGTGTGTGTGTGTGTGTGTGTGTATCGTCACCGAAGTAGTACATTTGATAATGAAATATATCTTTCCGTTAGCGACGAAATTATATTTTTCATCTCTAAATATGTTATTTGGCGACTAAATATTTTTTTCCAATTTTTCATCTCTAAATAGGTACTTCGGGCAAGAAAATATTATTTTTGTCTCTACATATGTCATTTTGCGAGGAATATTATTTTTCTCGTAAAAAATACCTATTTGGAGATGAAAAATATAGTTCTCCACCACATGTATACATTTGGCGAGGGAAAAAAATATTTCGTCGCCAAATGATATATTTAGCGACGAAAAATAAAATTTCATCGCTATGTTGTACTTTTGGTGAGGAAAATAAATTCCTCGCAATTATTTTCAAAAAGGCGATAAAATATTTTTTTTCGCCATATATACCCATTTGGTGATGAAATTATATTTTGTCTTTTGATTTTGTCGCCATAAATAATTTTTGTTGTAGTGATATATGAACCATCATCAAGACTCTTACCATAAACACAACAATCATACTCACACCGTGTGAACACAATTCGGATCAATAAGAGTCAAACTTCTTGTACCATTGTCTTGGAGACTGCTTGACCCCATAAAATAACTTCTACAGCCTACAAACAATGTAACGACCCGCCCTCGCCTTGTACAATACTGTCCGCTTTTGTCGCCCAAACCCTATGGACTTCCCAGTAGGTCACCCATCCCAGGATTGCTCTAGGGCGAGCACGCTTAACTGTGAAGTTCCATTTGGTGTTGGCGCCATCACGGCTTTAAAAGGCCTTGTACAAGGAAGGTTCATAATCTTATAAATACTACCGAACTTACATCCACCAAGCGATGTGGGACCCTTGACCACCCATCCGGACGTCCCACTGAGACTCCATCTCTCGGACGCCGGCCTCACAGCTGGCACCACGGCCTGGCTGGAGTGTCACAAACAAGGTGCTCAGTTCCTGACTGCATGAATCTCTTTGGCTATTTTCATATCCATTTGTTCCAACTCCATATCATAGCTAGCTAGCAATACCAAGATAATTCCAATTGAAGTATGCCTCACCACTGGAGAAAAAGATCTCATCATAATCAATCACCTTCCTCTGTGAGTATCCCTTTGCTAACCAAGCCTTGAATTCTTTTTTTCTTTTTCAGATGCAACTTTTTTCTTCTTGTAAACTCACTTGCACTCCATTGTTTTCTTTCCTTGAGGCAGTTCTTTCAACTCCCAAGTCTTATTATTATGCAAGGTCTCTATCTCCTCCATCATGGCCTCCATCCATCTGTCCCTTTTAGAAGTAACGATGGCCTCCATCCATCTCACTCTGTTCTGCTCTGCTTTGGTCAGTTCGCTTCCCTCGTTCCACTCCACTACGCTTAGCTTCTGGCCCTCTCCATATGAGTCATAACTTCCAATAGATATCTATCTACATCGATATAGTAATGCAGTTAGGGATGACAATGAGACAGTTGGGGGATAAATTTAAGGGAGGGTTTTCTTTTTGAAGAAGAGTTTGTGTATTTTACTCTACGTGAGCCTTACCTAGAAAATGAAATGGAGTGATATCTATCTACATAAATATACTAATGCAACGAGGGATGGTAACGGGACAGATTGAGAGTGGATATCACTGTTCTCGTTTTTGATCTCTGAACCTATATCCGATCCCAGTTCCTGTCCAATTCCCAACAGGGATTTCTTTTAACCCTCCATATCCACCCCAAATGGTGAATGGATATCTCCAAATAGGGAATGGAGATCTGATATTTTTTTTAAAACTAATTTTTTAATTCTAAAATTAAATTATATTATGAATTACCTAAATTTTTTGTAACCCCTGCTTTTCAGTAGCGTTAAAATACTTAGTCCTCAAATATACACAAATAAATCTTAAAAAGACATTAATGGTGTCCCCAAACCCAAGAAAATAAATATAATTCTACAACAATGATCTCTCCCTAAATACAATAAATTTTTCAAATATTCCAATCTGGTTCCCACTAAATCTGCTCCAATACCTGAAAAATATTAAACTACGAGAAGCATACTATACGACAGGAAGAACCAAGGGCTTGAATAAAGTAGCATTAATAAACAAATATCACAAGTCAAAGGGATATAATTTTCAACAATGTCCATAACCAGTCAAAAAATAGATCTCATAACTAGCCTAGCTCGTTAACACATCAAGCACCACCCAGGTCAAAATAATTTAATATGTATGTGCCACTCGGACCAGCATAATAATACACATGATTCTACGATGGGCAATCAATCATAACAACTTAATTTACTATGACTTCGTGGGCTTGCACATGTACCAATCAGATCCATGATAATCAATCATGCAACATATTGCATCATAATTTGATAATCATAATGCTACTACAGAATTCAACAATAATTTTTAAGATGATCAAAGAAGTACAAATATTTACCTCAAATAAAATAGATCTCTAGAGTATTGTACAAATATTTAATATAAATAAAATACTCTAGAGATGAACGCATATAGGATACTCCATGTTTTCCTCAAATCAAGATCATGAACATTCAATATGTGCATATTGGTGCTAAAAATGACATCCTAGAATGACACCTCAACTGAACACTGTTAGATACAACATCGAGAAAATAAATAGATGGAGGTTTGTGATAAAAATAACTTGAGAAGTTATCTTGTTAGGATGGCCAAGAACAATATTATGAGGTTGAGGAATAAAAAAATACATTAATTAAGTGTGCAAAAATAAGAAGAATGATGTCATATTTATAGGGTTGAGAGGAACAAGGGTTGGGGAAGCGATTTCCAAAGGTTTTGGATGAATGTGGTTAAACAATGAGGATTGGGGAGGGTGGTCATGGCCATGTGCAAATTTTTGGTGTTCAAAGAGTTTAAGAGGATAGAACTGAAAACAATATCATAGAAATCAAAGAGGTTGATGACGAATTTAGAGAAATTTTGGGTTTGATTCAATCTTTGTGACTAAATTTCTTTCTAAAATAATAAGTCACAAAATCCACAATGAAACTATTAAAATAATTAACTGCTTAATTTTATTTATTTATGAATATAGAGAAAAATCTGGGTCGTTACACTCTACCCCCTTAAAGAATTTTGTCCACAAAATTCAGTCTCACCTAATTCTGCCAGTCTAAAAAATTCATCGTTTCTAGTACCTCAAAACATAGTGTCTTAATGGCCTCAAAATCTAACTATGGTTCCGCTACAAACTCTAATAATTTTTTTTTCTATAACCTTGAATATTCTTCCCTAAGCAATGTGAAACTTCACACTTCCGATTGGGACCCGCTAATACCATTTGTAACTCTTTGATTTTTTGAGACATTAATTAAAATATTTTTTAATTATTAAAAACATAAATTAAAATGTCACTTTTATTATTAATTGAAACAACTGAAAATGTGATAAACTAGAGTTTTAAAGTACGGAAATGAAATTGATAGAAATATCCCTCGAGGTTAATATTTATTCAGAAAGTAAGATAAATATTAGAGCATCTAGGGTTATGAAAGCCAAATACCACCAAGGTCTTCTCCAACAATTCCCGGCTCTTCTTGCTTGGCCAGATTCTCCAATTACTGCTCAACATCTGGTATGAAACACCAGGGGCGGAAAAGTTGCTCTTGTTGAAAAAATAGTTTGGAAAAATATAATTTTAGCTAAGTTTGAGCAAAAATAAAAGTGAGCACATATATGGGTATGTGTAGGTCCAAGTGGAATATACATATAGTTGGAGACTAAGATCATGTATTTGGTTGGGCAAAAATTATTTACATATGAATTAGAAATTGAATCCAAAATAAGCTCCAAATTTTGGTTGAAAGAGGTCAATAGAATATTAGTCACACATAGGAAATGTGTGAGACTTTCAAGTGACTTATATAGCTAGACATTGATTAAAGGTTTACGTCCCAAGAGGTACCCCACTTTTGTGAATGGGGAAGGACTTAGGTAGCATGGGCTTAGGCCCAAACTGCCACACACGTGCACCGTCGTCCGTCTGACCAGCCGTGCCGGGTTTGGGTCATTTAGATAATATTCTCTTTTGTTAAAAATCATATATTTCATTCTATAATTTTATTTATTCGATACGATTAATCCATTCAGAGATTTCAGGCTTGCGTGACCCAATAGAATTTTTATCTTTGGTCTTGGGTGGTTCATGACTGTTTAAAGACCCAATGGCTGCGATCCTTGGACCAAATCAATGCATCTGACCAAACCGATTTTCTTTAGCGAAACGGTGTAACCATTACTTTTCAGACTGAAGTGCAACTCTTGGGTTGAATTTCACCTTCCATTCTGTAAATTAATGCATTCCCACACGTTTTTCAACACTCAATTAATTCGTGCATCTATTATCCGTGCTCGTACATTCCATACTATACTGTTGCATAATTTATTTCATTGGAGAGAGAGTGCAGTGCACGTTCTAGTTTGACGGACTAGTAGTTTGCAGTGCTGCTGCTACTAGTATTGATCATTGCATCCTGGGAGATAGACGCCAGTTCATCTCAAAGCACTGTAGCCAGGGCATATTTTGTCTTTAAGGAGATTGTGTCTATAAGGGCCCAAATTTTTTTTGTTTTTATTTGTATAATCGAAATTTTGTTAATTACTTCGTATTGAAAAGTATTATGTAAATTAGGTGATTGAATATGGATGAGGCAAAGTGGGAAGTGAAGGAGGGGTTTGAAAAACCATCAGGTCAGGCTCAAAAACCATCGGGTCAGGTTTGGAAACCATCCAGTCAGATTTAGAAATCATTCAGTCAGATTTTGAAATTTTGAGTCAGAAGCAAAATCTGACCGGTCAGGTTTTGGACCTTCCGGTCAGATTTGAAATTTTGCCTGAAATTTTAAAAATTTTAAGTCAGTGAAAAAATCTGACCAGTCAAATTTTGGACCTTCTGGTTAGATCTTCTGATCAGATTCTGAACGCGTGTTTTAAAGGGCAAAAATAGATTTTTTGAAAAATAGATCTAACTTTTTCAATATCTTACTTGGCCACCTTCATGTGTCATGCCAGTGTTGATTATTGAAATTGAATGAATATGTGAGAACCTTTTTCCTAGTTCCCTTGGAAAATTGTGCTAGTAAATGATATAGCTTGTCTAGCCACCATTGGATGAGACTTAGGAGTGATGACGGACATGATGCGTGAGAAGTGGATCTAGAATGGGTAATGAAAACTGCTAAATTAAGAACTAACGTTTTCACTTGATAATTGACGTTAATACAAATTAGATGTGGCATTATGATAAATGGTAATAGCCACGAGATACATTGACATACATTGACGTTGAGATGACATGTAGTGGCTGACAAATGAGACGTTGGCAGATGACTGTTTACATGCCTTCATTGTTTATTTTCTATATAAACTAAAGTGTTTGTTATTTTTGTGATTCAATTATTAACTTTCAATTGACTGTTGAAATTGCGTAGAACTCTATGGGATATTGTGAATAAATTTTGTATGATCGTTGTGATGAAACATGGACTATCATCTTGATATGTTATAAAATGAAAATGATAGATTACATATGAGGGGATTTAGGAACATATGGTCTATGCTGTGTAAATAGAACTAGGTGGTGGTTATGTGACATGCGACAAGTGTGGACACCGAAGCGATATGAGATGACCATTAAGAGACACCTGACGTACGTGAATATTGAACTAGATTTCCTCTTAGGTATTCTAAGAATGTGACGTGAAAATGTACTAGGTTCCTCCGGATATGCAAGAAGTGTACTAGATCCCTTTATGGAAGTGCTATGAGTGATATGGACTGATCTCATTCGGGAGAATGTTTGGTGTGATAATTCGACACTTAATGAGAATATGTTAGCGATGCACATGAGTCATGGTACGAACTAAAAGAATTAGGGGATTATGAACAATCATTGTAAAGCTATTCAATGATGTACTTGGTTGATCTTTGCTTTTTCCTTGTGATCTTACCCGAATAATATCTTGGGATTTTATGTGGAAAGTGGACATGCATTTATGAGTGGATAAAGTGTGAAAATGAATAATATTGATAGCCTCCTATGGAGCGTGTTAGGAAATGAGATGGTGTATTGTCTTCTCCAGGAGAGTGTCAGGAAATGACAATATTATTGTTAGCCACCTTCGGGTGATGTACTAGGGATGACTAACAAGTCATGAAGATGAGAATATAAAGATACATGTGAGTTGGATATCGGTTGAAGGGTCCATCTAAAGATCAATTGGTGTCATCGTAGTGTGAATACGAATTTCTAAACTGTTTGGGTAATCTTGTTAGATTGAGACTTAAACATTTAAGGTGAGGAGAAACACATTGACTATATGTGGACACATGGGATATGTGGGACGACCCAGTGAGTGAACGTACAAATAGAGGTACTGACCTGACAGTAGATTCATGATACATTGATGGAAAGTATGAATTATGGAATGAGAAATGAGTTGATAGAGAGTAACGGCTTAAAGGACTGATGAATCTGTGTTGAGGTACGGGTAAGAGAATGATGAGTCTGTATTGTGGATTGGTCTAGTGAATGATGAACCTGTATTGTGGAATGGTTGATGGATAACAAGTTGGAAACGAGATAAGTAGTGAAATGAACTTGTGAACCTTGACATGTCTCATTGCATTGGTTAAGCATCATGACTTATGTACGTTATTATGACTTGTTTACATCACATGTCATATCTATTATAAAACACATTACTATGGTATAGACATGTCTACTGGACTGTATAGTTCACCCTATTATTTTACAGGTGCTGTTCTAGATGTTTTGCATGAAGCGCTTGTGGTGCATGGTAGGATGCATATTTCAAAGATTTGATAGGAGAGGTCCAATATCTTGAAAATGACTTTTGAAAAATGTAGATTAGCTTATTCTCGAGTTATTTCTTTTGTTTGAAAAGAAATATAAATATTTAATTTTATTAATTTATTTTGATATATGTAATGGGCCGAGTATTTGCCCACATTGATGTAACATATTTAAATGTGACTTTTGATGGTATCATGTATAACGAAATGAGTAGGAATATTGGGTTGATCATTGAGCATTATGAGGTTTTTATTTATGATAAACGGTTATAATAATATGTTGAAAAATGAGGACGTGACAACTTGGTATCAGAGCGTGAGTTAGAATACCTTGAGACTGTGGGAAGACTTTATTTCTTATGGGTTTAAAGATGTTGCAAAGTGGCATGAGTTGTATGTGTGTGCTTGCCTAGCATATATTGACATTGTGTTTCTCTTTGTGGAAGAGTAGTGTAGTGTGGTTGACGCATGTTGAAAATTTGCATTAAACTCTGACTTTGGGTTTTAAATTATTATCTGATTATGTAGAGATCCTCTTATTATTGTAGTGTTATGTCTCCGAGGTGTGCAGTAAGATGGGTGGACTTCATGGTCAATGTCTTATTGTGAGGTGCATCTAGGCAAGGTAGTTAGTCTGGGAGTAGAGGTCCCTTGTGAGGATAATGATGAGAGGGTAGGACATAAGGTAAAACTAACGATTTACCTGGATGTGTTTGCAAGGTAGCTGTGACGGCACTCGTTGAATTCAACTTATTGATTCCAATAGTTATCTTGAGTGATAATTATCGGACTATAGATGCTACAATATAATTTGTGTATGCAAGGAGCATGGAATTGCGGATGGATGTATAGAGAGATTCGTGGGCTTAGGAACTAGACATTTTGACTGCTCATTGTTCATTGACATGCCTCTTGAACAAAGAGATCGATATTTGACCGCACTTGTGAGACTATTGAATCTAATGTTTTCGATTGAATATGCCATCCTTGACTTGATAGTTTGAACGTGTTGGGATTTGATTTTTTGATATAGGCCTTGATTTATTTTCTAAGTTTCATATTGTTATTGTTTAATCTAAGCGTCGTGTTTGTGTTTGTACACTTGGAGGTGATTGTTTCAAAATTGTTGGAGAATTTTGGGAATGATTAGAGTCAGATCCTTTTGAAGTTTGTGAGTAGGTTTAATGTAGATGAGGATGTAAGTGCGCGCATGTGGGGAGTCGTTGTGGACGGCTTATGATGTTCCGTACATGTTTATAGGAGAGGGGTTGATTTTCCAATAGATTTACTATTGGTACCACTATCGTAGGGCCTATAGGTCATTCATGATTGTGGGATTGGGAGAATCGAAGAGGTAGATTGCATGATTAATGCGACTAGAAGATTGAAGTGTTACACTTTGAGAAGTTTGCAAAGATGCCTTGTGCCATTTGGTTGTTCAACGGACGATGTCGACTCGGGTGAATAAGATCCTACCACATAATTGGGAACAGAGAATTGTATATGAAGTTTTTTGACAAGAATGCTCAAGAGTGTGCTTCTGTTGCTATCGACTATTTGTAGCCTTATGAACTTAACCGTTTACTTTAAATCCAGATTTGTTATTCCCGACTGAGATTTACACTTGATTATGACTTGAGTATTGCAATTCTTGTGAACATGATAGTTGTATACTTGAGGATCGTCAATTCGTGATTTACTAGTTTGGTGTTGTTGGTGTATGAGTAGGGATGACAATTTCGTCTGACGCTCCGCTTCGATCCATTCGGATTGGAGTTTTGGAGTTTTTTTGGAGAATGGGTTGGATTTGGAGGTGAAAGTAAGAAAAAAATGAAAAATAGGTCAGAGGCGGGGCTTGGTATCTCTGCCCGTTCCCCTCTCTGTTCCCCACCCCGTTTTAAATAATTATTAAATAGTTATTATTTTATTTTCTAACCCTTTTATTTATAATTATTTATAATATTTTTTAAACTCCTTTAATATTTTTTTCTAATCTGTATAAAATCACCCATGTGTAGATGTATATATATATTAGTTCATTACACATGTATAGAGGTGTATCATTCCATGTATAAATGTATATACGCATATAAAATTGAGACTATATATGTGTATAGATGTATGTACAATCTCATAAAGTTGAAATTCAATTTGTCTTGAAATGGTTAGTTTAGAATATAGCCTTAAAATTTTGAATTTGTCTTGATGAATTAAGTTTTTTTAATTAAAAATAAAGCGGAGCGGGGCAGGGCGGGACGGGGATCCCTGAATGGAGGGTGGGATTCATTCTCCGAACGGGAAACAGGGCGAGGATGGAGGTATAGTTCAGATTCAGGCACTGGAGGTGGGGATGGGCAAATTCGGCCCCGATCTGCCCAGTTACCATCCCTTTCCATGAGCCATATGGGCATATTTTATTTTGAGTTCATGAGCTTGATAGTCATGATATATATATATATATATATATATATATATATATATATATATATATATATATATATGTATATAAAGATATGTGAGCCGTACTGACACATTTTCTTTGATTTCGTGGACTTGTGGAGTCACGATAGTTACAAATAGATTTGACATTATTGATGCTTTTATTGCATTGGTATGTGCCTAGTTGTGAGATATATGTATGTGTTGACATAATTTACTTCATGTACATGTGGACTTGTTTGAACATAGAGAATTGAATACTTGGTGGGCATGATATGTGTTTGGATTGGTCTACAACAGATGGTGTACTTTTGCTGAGCTTGACATATATAAAAAAAAAATTATGTTGGTACAGTTTATATATATCGTAGACTTGTTATATATTACTGATTGTTTACTTGTTGAGCAATATATGTGCACGAGTCGGATGTAGCCTTATGGCTTGATATGTTGGGATAGTAGATAAGTATCGGTGTCTTCTGTGATAGTGTTGGGATCTTGATGGTATATCCGTTCCTTGTGACTTAACATTGTTGAGAGGTGTCGATGTCGACACGTTTTGTTCAATTTCGAGGATGAAGTTCTTTTAAGGAAGGGAGGATGTAAGAGGCCGAAATTTTTTTCACTTTTATTTGTATAATCAGAATTTCGTTGATTAATTCGTATTAAAAAGTATTATATAAATTGGGTGATTGAATATGAATGAGTCGAAGTGGGAAGTGAAGAAGGGCTGAAAATTCATCAGGTCAGGCTCAGAAACCATTGAGTCAAGTTTGGAAACCATCTAGTCATATTTAGAAATCATTCAGTCAGATTTTGAAATTTTGAGTCAGAAACAAAATCTGACCGGTCAGGTTTTGGACCTTCCGATCAGAGGTTCTGGTCAGGTTGAAATTTTGCCTGCAATTTTTAAAATTTTGAGTCAGTGAAAAATTCTGACCGGTTAGATTTTGGACATTCCTGTCAGATTCTGAATGTGCATTTTAAAGGGCAAAAGTAGATTTTTTGAAAAACTAATCTAACTTTTTCGAAAGGAGTTTTTTCTCTCTCTCTCTCTCTCTAAGGGTCTTCTTCTCCATCAAATTGCAACTTCAAACTTTTGATCCAACTTCAAATCTATCAAATTCTTTCAAGATCCTCCACTATTATCTCAAGATTAGTGGATATCTCAAACTTGGAGACACTTATTTCACTCGAAAGAGTTTCTTTGGAGTTTCTCACTACCATTGGAGTTCAAGTTCTCGGAGGTCAAACTTTGGAGCAAATCACTTGAGATAGAAATATTTTTTCTTCGATTTATGAGTATTCTACGCGTATTGGCCCATATTTATTCATTTTGATCATTGTGAGAGTTTTGTTCAATATTTTTTCATATTGGATTTTACTTTGGATTTGAGGTTCGAGTGTCGAGTTTTGGTATCCATTTATCATCTTTCTTGTTTTACGTGATAATCTCTTTCTAAGATCGAGTTACTTATGAGTTTAGTTGAATCGTATTTGAAGATGATGTAGGTGAGTTGACCATGATTTGTGGCACAACACGTGAGATCTACCCTTTTTTATTTCTAGTTAGACTTTGTGAATAATAAATGTTAGTTGGATAACCATAACCATATAGATTGTGTCATGAACTTGTAATCTCTCATGCATCCGACACAATGTATTTTGGTCTAGCCTCCGCGAGAAGATGTGCTATTAATTGATAAATTGTGGTCTACCCTCCATAAGGAGACGTGCTAGTGATAAACAAAAATAGATTACACTAGTCTTGATTGGGAGTGGTGTTAGTTATAAAACTCATTTATCTTTCCGAGAAAAATGTACTAGTATGACAATATATCTTATTTGGCCACCTTCGGGTGAGGTGTCATCAGTGACAAACGAATTTGAATGAAACATACAAAACAATGTAATGATTAATGAAAGTTGTCTTACTTCCCAAGAAAATTGCGTTATTAAGATAATATATCTTGTTTGGCCACCTTCGTGTGTCGCGCCGGTATAAATTATTGAAATTGAATGGAACATGTGAGAAACATTTTTCTAGTTCCCTTGGAAAATTGTGGTAGTAAATGATATAGCTCATCTAGCCACCATTGGATGAGACTTAGGAGTAATGAAGGACAAAAGGCATGAGAAGTGGACCTAGAATGGGTCATGAGAACTGCTAAATTAAAAAGTAACGTTTTCACTTGATGATTGACGTTAAACAAGTTACATAACATTACGATAAATGGTAATGGCCACGAGATACATTGAGATACATTGACGTTGAGATGACATGTAGTGATTGACAAATAACACATTGACGGATGGCTATTCATATGCCTCCATTATTTATTTGTTGTATACACTAAAGTGTTTGTTGCTTTGATGATTCAATTATTAACTTTCCATTGACTGTTGGAATTGCGTAGAACTCTATCACATATTGTGAATGAAGGTTGTATGATGCATTATGATGAAACATAAACTGTCATCTTGATATGTTGTAAAATAAAAATGATAGATTACGTATTAGGGGAGTTAGGAACATATGGTCTATGTTGTGCAAATAGAACTAGGTGGTGGTTCTGTGACATGTGACAAGTGTGGACACCGGCACGATATGAGATGACCGTTAAGAGACATGTGACATACGTTAATATTGAACTAGATTCTCTCTTGGAGATTCTAAGAATGTGTCGTGAAAATGTACTAGGTTCCTCCGGGTATACCGAAAGTGTACTAATTCCATTATGAAAGTGCTATGAGTGCTATGGACTAGTCCCATCCGAGAGAATGTCTGGTGTAATAATCGAACACTTAATGAGAATATGTTAGTGATAGATGTGAGTCATGGTATGCATTAAAAGAATTAGAAAATTATGAACAATCATTGTAAAGCTATTTAATGATGTCCTTAGTTGATCTTTACTTTTTCCTTGTGATCTTACCTGTATAATATCTTGAAGTTTTATGTGGAAGGTGGACATGCATTTATGAGTGGATAAAGTGTGAAAATGAATGGTATTGATAGCGTCCTATGGAGCATGTTATGAAATGAGGTGGTGTACTGTCTCCTATGAGAGAGTGTCAGGAATGACGATATTATGATTAGCCACCTTTGAGTGATATACTAGGGATGACCAACAAGTCACAAAGATGAGGATATAAAGATATGTGTGAGTTGGATATCCGTTGAAGGGTCCATCCAAAGATCAATTGGTGTCATAGTAGTGTGAATATGGATTTTTGAACTATTTGGGTAATCTTGTTAGATTGAGACTTAAACATTTAAGTTGAGGAGAAACACATTGACTATATGTGGAGACATGGGATGTGTAGGATGACCCAGTGAGTGAATGTACAAATAAAGGTATTGACCTGACAGTAGATTGGTGATACATTGATGGAAAATATGAATTATGGAATGAGAAATGAGTCGATAGAGAGTAACGGCTTAAAGGAATGATGAATCTGTGTTGAGATATGGGTAAGGGAATGATGAGTCTGTATTGTGGATTTGTCCAATGAGTGATGAACCTATATTGTGGAACGGTCGATGGATAATGAGTTGGAAATGAGACAAGTAGTGAAATGAACTTGTGAACCTTGACATGTCTCATTGCATTGGTTAAGCGTCATGACTTATGTACGTTACTATGACTTGTTTACATCACATGTCATATCTATGCTAAAACACATTACTATGGTGTATACATTCTTACTAGGTTGTATAACTCACTCTATTATTTTACAGGTGATGTTCCAGATGCTTTGAATGAAGCGCATGATGCATGGTAGGATGCATGTTTCGAAGATTTGATAGGAGAGGGCCAATATCTTGAAAATGACTTTTGAAAATGTAAACTAAGTTATTCTCGATTTATTTCTTGTATTTGAAAAGAAATTTAAATTTTTAATTTTGTTAATTTATTTTGATATGTGTAATGGGTTGGGTATTTGCCCACATTGATGTAACATATTTAAATGTGACTTTTGATGGTATCATGTATAAGAAAATGAGTAGGAATATTGGGTTGATCATTGAGTATTGTGAGATTTTTATTTATGATAAACGGTTATAATAATATGTTGAAAAACAAGGGTGTGACCATGTCCAACACAAACCTTATCAGTCTTCAATTTTTCGTGTTCTACCGATTACGCTTCAAGTTACGTTGCCTCTGTAATTCATTCACGCTTCAAGTAAGTTTTCCTATTTATGTTTCTTTCTTTCATATTTATAACAGATTACTAATAGTCTACCTAACAGCTCTAATGAGTAATGAAACTCAATACAAAAGAGTACCTGAAAATCAAAATCAAAGATAACTTGCATGTACAACAAAGAGTACCTGAAAATCAAAATCAAAGATAACTTGTGTGTACAACAACATACAAACACACACACATAGAGAACTTCTAATAATAGATCCTTCGTTTTACTAAAATAAGGACCTCCCATTTTCTAATTAAATTTTTATTATCTGAACCATTAAATGTGGTTAAAATATATTTTTAAGAGCACGAGCGAGAAACCAACTCAAAATATTATCGGGTAGGACATGATCCAATTAATTTTTTATAAAATTGTTCCTATCAGCATTTATGAAAAGCTGTTTGAATCAACCTCTTTTGGGTATGTTTTTTAGACAATTTCTCGTGCGTACCCTTAAAAAAAATATTTTTAAACATATTGAGCATTTAGGATTATCAATATCCCTTATTAGAAACTCTCTCTCTCTCTCTCTCTCTATACATATATATACATATATATGTTGGAAATAATGTTGTCATATTAAATAATCACTTTATTACGTTTTGATGATGTCTTTTATAAAATAAGAATTAAAATTGAATTATTGAGAACAAAATGTGTCATCAAAAATCTAATATCATGATCTAAACTCTTATTAGTGGTTATGCAATTTGGAGCATGATTTATTATGATAATATATTGTTATGTTCCTATGCAGTGGTTCATGAAAGATAGGTTTAATCAGAATATGTCATCGTGAGAAATATCCCATTGATTATGTTGTTGATATTGCTTAGATTGAAGATAATAGTTTGACGAAAGTGGATTGAGTTTGAAACTTATCATAAATGTCGTCGGTCGACAAAATCCATCAAGTATGCACTTATCATGTAATACATTTTGTAAATAGTTTTTATCATATATTTTGATGTATTACATATTGAATAGTATTCTTGTGAAGTTTTATTGTAATCCAGATTGAATACAGATCACATGAAGCAAAATATACAAGTCACAGTTGACTGGCACTGTCAGGCGGTTGACCTGACAGGTGGTCGACCGGTCAAGTCATGTGGTCGACTGGCACCATCGTGAGGTCGACCGGTCGCTATTTTGTTCAAAAATTTTCTAACTTATTTTTTGCAGGGTTTTAATTTGATTCAACCTTTCCTTATGGATTGTAAACGTTCAATTTTATACATATGGAAGGTGGGAAGATTGACTAAATCGATTTTGGAATTGATTGAGACTCCTCGAAGATTCAAATTGCATTAGTTAGGATTTATATACACTTCGGCTGCGTAATATAGATACTACAATTTCGAATCATCTAATTACCAAGAATCCAAGGGCTACACTCTGCAAAATTTGAAATCATCTCGCATTGTTCAAATTATATTTGATTTTTGAGTGAGATAATGAAAGAGAAGAAGTGAGATTTTGCACTATTTGATTTCAATATTCATCTTCTTCTTTATTGCACTGTTGAAAACATTTAGTATTAGTCTTCTTCATCAAATTGTATCAATCAGTTGTTTGTAAGGTTTGTGAGTATAGCCTTGAAGAAATGAGTTTGAGGATAAAACTTGGCGGTTCGGTTATCTCATCGGGAAAACTAACGGGAAGAAAAAGGTGTAAGAGTTTGTGCGACATCCAAAGTTGTTCAAATTTTTAGTAAATCATGTGACTCTAGGGGAGTGGACTAGGCTGGACAGTGGACACGCTCAAACTGAACCACTATACATCATTTGCGTACTCTCTTCCTTACTTCTTTATTTGCTTGTTGTTTCTAATATTGTGTTGTTTGATGTAGTGTCTAATTTAATTTATATTGGCTTGTTTCCGCATAATTTTTATTAGCCAATATTTTTCAAAAACCTAATTCACCCCTCTCTTGGGTTGCCACCTGGGTAACAATTGGTATCAGAGCAAGAGTTCTAGCATACAAACTTCACCATCTTAGAGTAAATTTATGGCAACCATGAGTACCTTTCTAGCCGAGGGTCAATCTAATAACCGACCTACATTATTCTCCAGTAGTGACTACAACTATTGGAAGGCTAAGATGACCATATTTATTCAAGCCACTGACATTGAAGCATGGTCCATTGTAACTAGAGGACCTACTATACCCACTAAGGTAGTAGATGGAACTAGAGTACCTAAACTAGAAGATGAATGGAACACTGCTGATAAACATGATATTCAATTAAATGCTCAAGCTAAATATTTTCTATATTGTGCATTAGATTCTAAAGAATTCAACCGCATATCATCATGTGAAACTGCAAAAGAAATATGGGATTAATTAGAGGTTTCACATGAGGGGAAAAACCAAGTTAAAGAAACAAAAATTAGTATGCCAGTCCATAAATATGAATTGTTCAAAATGCATTCTAATGAAACAATATATGTCATGTTTGTAAGATTTACTGATATTGTTAATGGACTAAACTCCCTTGGTAAGGTGTACTCTAATGCAAAAATGGTTAGAAAGATTCTCAGGTGTTTGCCTAAGAATTGGGAACCAAAAGTCACAGCAATCTAAGAAGCAAAAGATATGAATGTGCTCAACTTGGATGAACTATTGGGATCACTCATGACACACAAGATAAATCTAATGGCCACAGAGGATGATGAAAATAAGAAAAAGAAAACAATAGCATTCAAGACATCCAGCCATCAAGAGGAAGAAGAAAAAAACGAAAGTGATGAAGAAGTAACCCTTTTGACGAACAGATTCAACAAGTTGATCAAAACAGGAAATTATGGCAAGCAACATTCCAGAAGAAATCACTCCAAGGATAATAGTAAGAAATATCAAATTATATGCTATGAGTGCAGAAAAGCAGGACACATCAAGTCAGAATGTCCAAGACTTGCCAAAGAAGGGAAGAGGTATAAGAAGAATTACAGAAGTAAAAAGGCTATGGTAGTAGATTGGGGAGAAAGTGACGCTGACAGTTTAAATGAGAAATCAAGCCAAAATGGAATAGCAAACTTATGTCTCACAACTCAACATCAAGAAGAAGAATTCTTTGATACTTGCTTTATCTTCATCAATGACAAATTCTGTCTTATGGCATTCGATGATAACGATGAGGTATATTCCGATCCTATTTCTTATGAAGAGCTGCAAAGTAACTTTGATGAACTACAAGCATCATTCAATGAATTATATGATGAATCTATACGAATAGGAACCTCACATGATAAATTAAAGAAACATCTCGCATCACTCACTAAATAACTAGATGATTTAAAAATTAAAAATAAAGCACTAAAAGAAACGAATGAAGATTTGTTCAAAATAATTTCTAAATTTACTCAATAAGAAAAAAACTTGAACAAATTACTTGGTACACAAAAATGTGTGTTTGACAAAGTCGGTATCGGTTATAGACCATTCCAAAAATAAAAAGACTTCAAGAATGTGTTTATCAAAAGTTCTACATCAAATGCACCACATTCTACTTGCACTTACTGCAACAAAAAAGGACACACATAATATTTTTGTGATATTAAGAAAGATGTTTGAAAAGGAAAGAAGACTGTTTGGATTCCTAAATATGTTGGAACTAACATTTAAGGACCCACCTAGATTGGGTACCAAATGAACATTCATCCTTGTAGGTTTGTTGGGGCTCCAAGTCTAAAATGAGTGAAAATTCATCGAACATCACCCAACTAACCAAATAATATCTAATCTAACAAAAGGTATATTTCTCGTTCTTCCCTTAGAAACATTTGCATTAATTTAGTTTGTCTATCTCAATTAGAACCTAAAACTCTTTTACAAACAAAAAATAATGAAAGATGAATTTTAGAAATACAAGATGAGTAATCAGTTTGAAAGAAATGAAGTTTGGACTTTAATTCCAAAACCAACAGTTCACTCTATAATTGGTAGTAAATGGATTTTTGGAGATAAATTTAATAAATTCAGCACAATATTAGAAATAAAGCTAGCCTAGTTGCACAAGACGATAATCTAGAAGAAGGTATCAAGTTCGACGAAACGTTTTCCCCCTTGCCAAATTAGAAGTAATTCACATGTTATTAGCTTTCGCATGTTTTAAAGGTTTTAAATTATTCCAAATGGATGGTAAAAGCGTTTTTTTAAACAGTTTCATTCAAGAGAAAGTTTATGTTAAACAACCTCCAAGTTTTGAAAATCGCGCATTTCCTGCTCATGTTTACAAACTTACAAAAGCACTATATAGATCAAAACACGCTCCACATGCATGATATGATAGGTTAAACAGCTTTCTCATCGCGAATGATTTTTCTAGATGAACAATCAATGCAACACTGTTTATCAGAACTAAAAACCATATCATGCTTATCGTGAAAATATATGTTGACGACATGACATTCGGTGCTACTAATAAATCTCTTTACAAGGATTTTTCTGAAAAAATACAGGAGGAATTCGAAATGAGCATGATGGGCGAACGAAATTTCTTCCCTGGTCTTCAAATGAGACAATCAAAGGAAGGTATCTTCATAAATCAAGCCAAGTACATAAAGGAATTGCTAAAACAATTCAAAATGGAGGACTGCAAAATAATGAAGACTCCAATGAGTCCTGCAACCACACTTGATAAAGATGAAAATGGTAAAATAATAGATACTAAATTATATCGCAGTATGATAGGATCATTGCTTTATCTCACTGCCAGTAGACCTGATATAATGTTCAGCATATGTCTTTGTGCACGTTTTCAATCTAGCCCTAAGGAGTCACACCTAGGAGCTGTTAAGCGTATCGTTAGGTATCTCGTTAGAACTCCGAGATTGGGGTTATTCTATCCTAAAAACACTTCTCTTGATCTTATTGGATATTCCGATGCTAACTATGCAGGGAGTAAAACTGATCGTAAAAGCATGAGTGACACATGCCAATTCCTAGGATGTGTATTAGTATTATGGTCTAGCAAGAAACAGAATTCAGTTACCTTATCTATTGCTAAAGTAGAATATATAGCATTTGAAAATTGTTGTGCACAATTACTATGGATCAAACAAAAATTGGAAGATTTTAAATTGTATTACGATCATATTCCAATTCGATGTGACAACACTAGTACAATAAATCTTACTAAGAATCCTATTCAACATTCTAGAACAAAACACATTGAGATTCGACACCTCTTTATAAGAGATCATGTTCAAAAGGAAGATGTTGTTCTTGACTTTATAAATACCGACAAGCAATTGACGGATATATTTATAAAATCTTTGAACAAAGATTAATTCAACTTTATATGTCGAGAAGTTGGAATGGTTGACGATTTTTAACTAAATTTTTAAGGCTTCTCTAGGATTTAATGTAGCGTGTAATAACATTGAAAAGGAGTATATTATATCATGATATGTTTGAAAATACTCCTACATTTTATTTAGATATCATTTGCATGTCTTTCACAGCGTTACAAGTCTTTAAGAGAATATATTTTATCATCTAGACCAGCCTACGGTTGACCGGCAAATACCCTGTGGTCAACCGGAGGAGCAATCTACACCTGAGCAGTGATTCTCCGTATGTCTACATTATTTTTTATGATTCAACAGGGAGAGAGATATGCATGTAGAAGAGATATGAGAGCGATAGACTTGTTATGGGAGCGATAGAGAGTTAGTGAGAGTCTTATCTTCGTGCTATTCTTGTTTATTTATGATTAACATCGTTTATCATATCTTGACATAATTGTTTTGGAATATGATTTACCTTAACATAATGGTTTTATGAATGATATCTGAGTTAGATGAGATTGATTGATACATATTCTAAATATTGTCTCAGTATATTGTCAATGTATCATTGGTTTCATTGAAGCATTGTTTATTATTGATGAACTAAGTGCAATTTTGATAGACATTGCATCTTATCTATATTTTGAATATGTTATGCTCATGCATCACTTGATATCATGCTTATTCACTCTATAATGCATACATTGAGGGGAAGCATATTTTTCAAGAGATGTGTACATTGATCTAATTTATTTTATATCTATGCATATATGTGTCATCATTAAAAAGGAAAAGATTGTTGAAAATAATGTTGTCATATTAAATATTCACTTAATTATGTTTTGATGATGCCTTTTATAAAATAAGAATTAGAATTGAATTATTGAGAACAACATGTGTCATCGAAAATCTAATATTATGATCCGAACTCTTATTAGTAGTTATGCAATTTGGAGCATGATTCATTATGATAATACGTTGTTATGTTCATATGGAATAGTTCATAAAAGATAGCCTTGATCAGAATATGCCATTGTGAGAAATATCTCATTAATTATGTTGTTGATATTGCCTAGATTAAAGATGATAATTTCATGAAAGTTGGTTGAGTTTGAAACTTATCATATATGTCGTCGGTTGACAAAATTTATCAAGTATGCACTTATCATGTAATACATTTTGAAAATAATTTTTATCACATATTTTGATGTATTACATGTTGAATAGTATTCTTGTAAAGTTTTATTGTAATCCGAATTGAATATAGATCACAGGAAGCAAAATATATAAGTAGCAGTTGACCGACACTGTCAGGCGATTGACCAGGCAGGTGGTCGACCGCCCAAGCCATGTGGTCGACCGGCACCATCGTGAGGTCGACCGGTCGCTGTTTTGTTCAAAAATCTTTTGACTTATTTTTTTTGCAGTGTTTTGATTTGATTAAGCCTTTCCTTTGTTAGGAATTTATACTAAAAGACATGATTTTATGTAATGGATTAATATTTATTTGATTTATTTAAGCAATTATTTACTTTCTTGATGAGAATCTTTATGGGTAAATGTTTGCATTATATCTTATCATATTATGCATGAGTGTCTCTTATTCCACATAGTAAATAATCTGGTGTGTAGAGTTTGGCTTACACACAGAGGATTAGATTATCAGTTCTTATAAAATATAAATTTTTAGTTCACAGTCTTAGGTTGAATTGGACACACCACTAGTAGGACTGTAACACAGTGTTTCAGTAAGTCTGTCTTGATTACGAAAAATGGTATAATTTTAACTCACTGTGTTAGTACACTTTATGTGTATTGAACAAGACCACTTTGAGGTAATTGTATTTATACTGATAATATAATAAAATTTACATCTAATGGTTATTATGTGTGCTTGTACTCTTAATCCAAAGATAATTGATCGATGTATACATTTAATATTGTTGACTTTGATTCATTATAGAATGAGGCCTTGTGCGCCAATAGTCTCGATGAGTTGGATCACAATATTAAGTGTATGACAACTATTAATTATTAGTGAAATCCACGTCTCTTTATAGGGATTGATGATATCCTCTTGAGAAAGCTTATAAGTTTCGATTATGTCAAACCCTACAGGTGGATATTAGTATCTGACATAACGAATAAGTTAAGTGAAAGGTCTCAAGAAATTTTATAGATGTTGATTAAATAAATTGTCAGTAATTTATTTTAATCAACGGGTATCTGTAATCTTAACGTAGGGAGATAAATAAGCATTTAATAACATGAAGCTCGAAATATAATTTTGAGATATGGGAGGGGAGTGCAATTATAATTCTGTAGTGGTATGAATTATAATTTATATAATTCAGAATTAATCCGGGTTGGACCAGGAATCCCGAATTATATAGGAAGCTCAGCCCATACTTGTCCTAGGGGTCCCTATCGTAGACTATATAAACACCGTTATGCCTTCTATGTCAGACACAACTTAATAATCGAATTATTGAGAGAGTTTCTGTGAAAGCAAAGAGATCACGATTTGGAGCCCACCATCGGTACGTGATTAAGGTGTGATAGAATTACGGCAGAAGATCTCAAGGTCAGTTGTGCGAGATCAATGCAGCCGTTTTCAAAGTTTCATCAAGATTAAACTATTGAAGACAACCGATATCAAACCAGACAGAGTTTCGACGGTAAGAACCCTAATTCCGCCTAATAGGGTTTTATAATTTTTTGTTGCATAAACTGTACGCGTTCATGAATGGGTCTCGGGAATTAGTCCCTAACATCCCACTACAACAAAATTGATTTGTAATAACGAAACAATTTTGTAGCAAAAACTACATTTTTCGTCGCCAACCCATTAGGAGACGAAATTTTTCGTCACAAATTTTTGTCGCCTATACTTTCACGCAAAAAACTCTTAGCGACGAAAAAAAAATTTCCTCGCCTAATATGTTCTTTGGCGACAAAATATTTTGTCACCAATAGAATATATTCGGCGAGGAATTATTTCGTCGCTAATACCAGATTTTAGAGACGAAATATTTTGTCTCCAAAAAATACATAATCGGTGAGGAATTTTTTCGTCGCCAATATCTGCTTTGGAGACGAAAAGTTTTGTCTCTATTTATAATTATTTCCCAAGAAATTTATTTTTGTCATTAATAATTAGATTTGGCGACGAATTTTTTTGTCGCTAAATTGATTTCAACTACCAAAAATTACACTCACAACATCATTTTCTTTCCTTCCCAAGTTTTGAACCTTAGACCTTCCACCCAACCAACACCTTATGCACACCCCTACTAACCACTGCACCAACCATAATATTCATCAACTTTTTTACAATATCTAATATATAACATATGTTTAATATTTTTATTCAACAAATAGATGTCATAAATAATTTTTTTCTCTCTCTCCCTCTCTCTCTCTCTCTCTCTCTCTCTCTCTCCCCCTTTCTTGTTTCTTATTTCTTCTGTCTCTCTCTCTCTATCACTATTCTAAATTTATCTCTCTCATTTCTATGTCCCTCTCTCTCTCTCTCCTTCCCTTTATACCACTACTTTAAACTCCTCTCTCTCTCTTTCTCTCTCTCACATTTCTATCTTTTTATTTCTCTCTTTCTTACTACCTTAAACTTATCTGTCTTATTTCTCATCCTTTTCCATATCTATTTATTTTCTCTCTATTTCTTTCCTTTTTTGTTTACGTTAAATCCTAAATCTATCTCTCCCATCTCTCTCTCTCTCTCTCTCTCTCTCTCTCACCTCTCTCTCACCTCTCTCTCACCTCTCTTTTTCCTCTCCTCTTTCTAGATCTCTCTCTCTCTCTTTCTTCCTTTCTAAAATCTAATATCTTAAACCTTAAACATATCTTCAAGCTATCTCTTTATTTACTCTCTCTACCGCTCCTCTTTCTCTCTCCTTTCCATCTCTATTCTAAATTTTAAAGTCTAAAACCTATATCTCTCATGTTCGCATCTCTCTTTTTCTCCACACTCTCTTCCATTTCTCTGCTCCTTTTCTCTTTCCCTCATTCTCTCTCTCTTCCAACCATTTTTTCTCTATCCAAAATATGTTTAAAACTATAAATTTATCTCAAATCTATCTTTTTCTTAACACTCTTTCTCTCTCCCTCTCTCTCTCTCCCTCCCTCCCCTATTAGTATCTATTTATATTGCACTAATTGAACACGCGTATATGTACATATATATATAATATATATTTTTTAGAACAAAATTTATCTTTATGTTAGCAATGAAATTATATTTTTCGTCCTCAAATAGCTACTTTTGGCAAGAAAAATAATAATTTCTCGCCAAAAGTATGTCGTTCGGATGTAAAATTTTATTTTCCTCACCAAACGTATAAATTGGGCGAGAAAATATTATTTTTCTTACCAAAAGTACTTATTTGGAGACAAAAAGAATAATTTACTGCCAAAAATACCTATTTGGTAAGAAAAAATATGTTATTTTTCTCGCAAAAGGTACATATTTGGCGAGAAAACATACATATTTTTTCCCGTCAAATAGATACTTTTGGTGAGAAAAAATTTTCTTGCCAAAGTACGGTAATTTTGGTGAGAAAACTTTTCCTCGCCAAAGTAGTTATTTGGCAAGAAAAATAATATATTTTTCCTCGCCAAATAGGTAGTTTTGGTGAGGAAAATTTTTCACGCCAAATAACCTTTTCCACTCCAAATAGGTTATTTGGCGAGGAAAAGTTTCCTCACCAAAAACGTTTTTCTCGCCAAATAACTTTTTTCTCGCCAAATAGGTTATTTGGCGAGGAAAATTTTCCTCACTAGAAATCTTTTCCTCGCCAAATAAAATTTTCGTCGCCAAATAGGTTATTTGGCGAGGAAAATTTTCCTCACCAAAAATTACCGAAGAGGAAAATTTTCCCCCCTAAAATGTTATTTTCCTCGCCAAAGATTAATTATTATTTATTTGTGTGTGTGTATATATATTACTATATTGTAGATTTAGTTTATATTATTTTATAATTATCAAACTGCCCCGTATCAGAAAAATTACAAAATTGTCCTTATGTAGAAAAAGTAACAAAACTACTCTTGCGGTAAATTAAATCACAAAATTTATCTTAATTTTAAAATTACATTTGTACCCCAATAATTATAAAGTTTTATTTTATTTGCGTGTTAAATAAATTACGTTATTAACATAATAACTTATAAATACGTATTCAAACTTAAAATTTGATTATTGGTGAGAAAAATATATTATTTTTCTTGCGAAATAGGTACTTTTGGTGAGGAAAATTTTCCTCGCCAAAGTATGGTAATTTTGGCGAGGAAACTTTTCCTCGCTAAATAACCTATTTGGCGAGGAAAATTTTTCCTCGCCAAAGTACCTATTTGGCGAGGAAAATAACATATTTTTCCTTGCCAAAGGGGTATTTTTGGCGACAAAAAATTTCCTCGCCAAAAGTATCTATTTGGCGAGGAAATAGTTTTCCTCGCCAAATAGATACTTTTGGCGACGAAACTTTTTCTCGCCAAAATTACAGCGACGAAACTTTTCCTCGCCAAAATGGTAATTTTGGCAAGAAAAAATTTCGTCGCCAAAAGTACCCATTTGGCGAGGAAATATTATTTTCCTCGCCAAATGTACATATTTGGCGAGGAAAATTAATATTTTCTTGCCAAATAGTTAATTTTGGCGACGAAATTATTTTCCTCGCAATTGTGTTAAAAACGGCGACAAATTTATTTTTTTGTCGCCATACATACCCATTTGGTGACAAAATTAAATTTCGTCTTCCACTTTTGTCGCCGTATATGGTTTTTGTTGTAGTGTCCTTATGGATTACAAACGTTCGATTTTATACTTATGGAAGGTGGGAAGATTGACTAAATTGATTTTGGAATTGATTGAGCCTTTTTGAAGATTTGAATTGCATTGGTTAGGGTTTATGTACACTTGGGCTGCGTAATACAGAGACTACAACTTTGAGTCATCTAATTTCCAAGAATCCAAGAGCTATCCTCTACAAAATTTGAAATCATCTCGCATTGTTCAAATTTGTATTTGATTTTTGAGTGAGATATTGAGAGAGAAGAAGTGAGGTTTTGCACTGTTTGATTTCACTATTCATCTTCTTATTTATTACACTGTTGAAGACAGTTAGTTATAGTCTTCTTCATCAAATTGTATCAGTTAGTTGTTTGTAAGATTTGTGAGTATAAGCCTTGAATAAACGAGTTTGAGGATAAAACTCGACGGTTCAGTTAGCTCCTCGGAAAAGCTAACGGGAAGAAAAAGGTGTAAGGATTTGTGCGACACCCAAAGTCATTCAAATTTCTAGTAGATCACGTGACTCCTAGGGAGAGAACTAGGCTAGGCAGTGGACACGCACAAACCGAATCACTATACATCGTTTGCGTACTATCTCACTTCTTTATTTACTTGTTTATCATATTGCGTTGTTTGATGTAGCATCTAATTTAGTTTAGATTTTCTTATTTTCGCATAATTTTTATTAGCCAATATTTTTCAGAAACCAAATTCACCCCCCTATTTGGTTGCCACCTGAGTAACAATATATAACATAATATAAACACATAGATATGTTAAGTTTTTGTTCTTTTAGATTTCTAAGAATTTCACCTAGGAACTTTGAATCTTACCAAACATCTCTAGCATAAGGCTGTCACTTGATATTGATTAGTCCTTATCTACCTAGGGCCCTTAGTTTGAGGTTATATACCCGATTTCAATACCGACCCTGTAAGGGAGGGACATTCTACTGTCCACTTAAGTCAATAACTACCTCATCATATCTAGAACTAATTGAATGTGGTGTCACTATGTTAGGTACCAACGAAACTTAACTGCTTCTCATTTATCAGTTCAAGGACGCCCAAGACACTAGCTGTCACAATCTCGGGATTTAGAGCTGCCACCACAAACGTTCCCAAAGTCACCATCAATCGTCTCCAACAACTCCTAGTTGGGATCCTTTCAACATATCAACAATACGAAACATAGGACGATGCCCAAAAATAACTTTTCCACGACGGATCGTTCAAATCAATTTTACTCTTTTCTATTAACATTTACTTATTTGTCTCTATGCAATTTTTTGACTTATAATACACACTCAACACCATTTGTTGCCTTATTCAAGTGTCATTCGAACCGGTGTACCTCACGTTCAATCTATATTTTTCCCAAAGTTCAGTTAAATTAATTCTATAGAAAATCAGGCAAAATATACCCGGATATGTCCTGTAGTAACCCAAATTTTTTTTGTCTTTATATTAATGTTCAGAATGTTGAAAGAGTTGTGGTGTTATTGGGAAGGAGAGTTGACGATGAGAAGGTTAAAAATTTTGAGAATTTGAAAGTTTTGCTGGCCTCAAAAGGGAAGGCAGATCTCTCAAATCGAAGAGCAAGTCCTATTGACTCAGAACGTCCCGGTGAATCATTAACAGAAGAAGACTGAGACTCAAAGGAATTATTCTCGCTTAGCGCTTGTGCTAAGGCAAGGGAGGGCTTCAATCCATTGTGATTTGGTTCGTTGGTGAAGAAAAACGAGCAATTTACACTTTAGTAGCTGCCATTTTATTGGCACTAGTATTCACTGGCTTTCAAGGATAGTAGGTAGTCATGACCAGTCATGCGACTAAGCAGGGGCGGAGGTAAATGGGGGGGGGGGGGGGGGGGGGGTCACGTGCCACCCCCAACTCCAAAAATTCAACAGAAATTTTTTTTTTTTTTTTACATGGCTGGTACCCACCCAACCCATTACGTACCCCCCCCCCCCCCCCGTCCCACCCCAGGCCCAGACCAAACCCGACCAAACCCTCTTCGCTCTTCCTCTCCGCCTCCGGCTCTCCCTCCCGCAGTCCCGCTCCCACTTCGGCACTCCCTCTCCCGCACGCGGCCGCCGCCCGCTGCTCGTCCCGCCGGAGACCATCAGCCAGCAGCAGGCCCGGACGGACCAGATCTGGTCGGTCCAAACCCTCTCCGCCTCCGGCTCTCCCTCCCGCTCCCTCTCCCTCTCCCACCCACGGCCGCCGCCCGTCCCCCTGGTGCCACCCCCGTTACGGAATCCTGGCTCCGCCCCTGCGACTAAGGCACATAGCCGTGACAAATCACGCTATCAGTCACGCGGCTAGGCACGCAACCGTGACCAGTTACGCTACCAATCACGGAACCAGTCACGCATTGGTTTTTGGGCAAATTTTAGACAGAGACCAGCCGTGACCGGTCAGGCTCCAGAGCATCTATCCCGTGATCAGTCAGGCTCCCTTTTACGCGATTTTAAAAAGCCCAGGTTATATTTTTTTGACAGATCTAATTTTTTCCAAAAAGGGTTTTCTTACCTTTCTCTCTCTAAAACTTCATCTTCTCCACCCACTCTTCACTTCAATCCTTGATCTAAGCTTATGATGTTTCAAATCCACCATTATATCCCTAGAGTGGGTGATACCTCAAGTTTGGAGACACCATTTCACTTGGAGGGGCTTTAATGGAGTTTTCTCACCACCATTGGAGCTCAATACTTAGAATCATATCTTGAGGTAGGAATGTCTCTCACTTTTATTTATGGTGTACACCTCATTTTGACCCATATTACATGAGTTTGGATGTTATTTGGATATTTAGTTCTTATGGGTTTTTTTTTTGTGGACTTCCTTTGGATAGTTGGTTGGACCCTTAATTTCGTGGGTTATTTATTTGGTGTTTGTTTCCGGCATCGAACCCATTGTATTTTTTTGTATAGGCTATTAACCTTTGTTCTAAGGATTTGGATTTATGCTAATGTATAGTTTGACCTTGTTGTGGATATGGAGTGTGGCAAATGTGATTACGTCTTGTGGTGTAACGCAAAAAATCGCGTATTGTCCTCCTCATTATATATGAGTTATGTGAAGAATAAGTGTTCAAAGAAAGGTTATGAGATGCGAGAGGTGCGTGTGAGGTGTAATAGGTAGATGTAAACTTGCGACAAGTCTTGGCATTAGAGTGATGCCGTTATGAGTTAGCCTCTATTGGGACAACTACTTGATATGACATTCGAGCTAGCCTCCATTGGGAGAAGCATGTATGGAAATTGTTATACTTTTCTTGGGAAGTTGTGCTAGTAGATGATATAGCTTGTCTAGCCACCATTGGATGAGGGTTAGGTGTGATAACAGACGTAAGACCCAGTTGACCAAGTATGGGTCATGAGACCTGTTAAATCTTACAGTGACGTCTTCACATGATGTTTGACATTGGCAAAATTATAAACACAGTATTTTGATGAATGAAAATGGTCATGAGAGACATTGATATGTATTGGCATTAAAATGACGTACATTGACTAGTACATGACATGTGTGGACACCGATATGGTGCGAGATGATCTTCTTGAGACACATGACATATGTGGATATTGAACTAGACTCTCCGATGGGAAGGCTAGGAATGTTATGGACTAGACCTCTCGATCAAAAGGCCAGGAATATTTTGAACTAGACTCCCCGATGGGAAGGTAAGGAATGTTGTGAACTAGACCTCTCGATGGAAAGGCTAGAAATATTGTGTACTAGACTTCCACTCGGAAAAACTAGGATGGTGATTTAAATAGGTACTGGATCCATCTGGGTATGCCAGGAGTGTACTAGACTCTCACTCGGAAAAGCTAGGATGATGATTTAAAAATGTGCTAGATCCCTCCGGGTATATGCCAGGAATGTACCAAACCCCATTACAGGAGTGTTAGATCCATCTGGGTATGGATCGGTTCCATTCAGGGGAATGTCAGATATGACTATTTGACAGTTAATGAGAATATGTTAATGAGGCACGCGAGTCATAGTATGCATTCAAACAATTGAGAATAACCCTTGTGAAGTCATGTAATGTTTGTCCTTTGTTTATCATTGCCTTCTTTTTCTTATGATCTCACTGGTGCACTATTTTGGTTATTAATGTGAAGTGTGAAGATATGTGCGTGAATTTATAGAATACAAGAATGGCTTGCTACCCGTCTTCAGAAGTGTGCCAAGGAATGAGATGATGTACTAACCTCTATTGGGAATATGATTAGAAAGATGAGAACTTTTGAACCAGTCTCATCCAGAAGAGCATCAAAAGTGACAATGTTCATGGTTAGTCACCTTTGGGTGGAGTGATAGAAATAACTAATACACTATGATAAGAAAAATGAAGTGACATCGGTGCGTTGTGTATTGACTGAATGGTTTGTTAGATAATAAGGATTGGTATCGTATGTTGTTACAGCAAATTCAAAGTTGGCTAGGTAGAACTTGTTAAATTGAGGTTTCATGATTTCATAGAAGATGAAAGAAGTGATTTTACTGTGAGATTTGGAACGTGAGGAATGATAACGTGAGTGTACGGGTGGATAGGGATGAATGGATTGACAATGGATAGCGACCCACCGCTGAGAACACATGAGTTATGTTATGTCTAATGTATTGGGACTATGTAACGGTCAATGGAAAGTGACCTGACATGGCAAAATGGTAAATGGACGAAGGATTGGTAGCTAGTAATGATTGAGTGTGTCGTTCACGCTTATCTAGTGTGTTATATAAATCTATCATGTGTTATCGTTTAATGATCATGTCTTATATTGGATTAAGTCGTAGTCACATAGGGGCGTAGATATTCCTATTGGGCTGTGTAACTCAGCCCTTCATTCCTTTCAAGTACTATGCTGGAGTATCAACGTGGAGTGCTCAGAGTGCATGTGGATGACATATCTTTAGAAGATTGCATGGGAGAGTTATTTATATTTTGTAACTTTTACTTTGTAAAAGATTTTACTAACTAGCATTTAATATTTTGTCTCAAATCATGTAATCTTTCTTTAAAACCCCAAAATTTGGTGTTCATGACTTGGGTATATCGGTGAGCTTGTGAGGATTTTAGTAAAATCACTATAACATTTATTATGTTGAAAATTGAGGGCGTGACAACTTGGTATCAGAGCATGGCTTGAATACCTTGAGACCGTGGGGAGACACTTAGTGTTATGGGTTCAAATTTTTGCATTTGGCATGATTTTGGTATGCTTGTGTACATGACATTTGTACGCACTGTATCGGAAATTATGTTGAGATATGTGGTGGTGTTGACCCATGTGGAATATAGTAATAGGCTCCATCCGTGTTATGATAATTGTTAGGGTTTGATTACCCTTCTTGTTAACTTTATAGCATTTTGTCTCTGAGATGGGGAATGAGTCAGAGTGGGCTTTGGAGTTGAGGTCATTACCATGGAGTTTGTCTAGATGACGTAGTCAATCAACGACTAGAGGTCCTACTTGAGGATGCTAACGAGGGACTTAGACGGAATGTAGAATCGCATATTGTCTTTGGTATGTTTGTGAGAAAATTTGTGAAGACATCCACTAAATTTGAGCTATTGAATCCAATAGTTGTATTGAGTGCTAATGATTGGGCCATAGAGGCTATGAGGGAGTCCGGATACGTAAGGGGCATGAAATTGCCAAGGGATGCATTGAAGAATCCGAGAGTTTGGGAACCTAGCATGTCGACTACTCACTATTCGTTGACTCAAATTGCAGAGAGATGGATACTTGATTGCACTTATAGAAGTACTGAACCTATTGTTTTCGATTGTCATGTCATTTTACGATTGCGGGATTTAGAGAATCGAAGAGGAAGATCACTAGAGCTCCGAGACATGGAGGTCGAAGCTATTCTACTTTGAGAAGTCCAAAAAGAGGATAACTTTGTATGGTTTGGAAATTTAATCAACGATATCGACAAGAGTGAGTGAGACCCTACTAGTTGACTAGAAGCGTAGGATTGTGTTTAAGTTCCTTAACGGGAAGGCATGGGAGTTTACTTTTTACGGTGGGCCATCGTAACTTTTGAGTTTATTTGTTTATGGGATATCTATGCCTATTGCATTTGACAGAAATGCGGCTTTGTATTTGCTTTCGGCACGAATATTGTGTTTTGTGTGGACGAGATAGTCGTATGCTTGATAATCTTTGACCCGTAGTATACAAGTTTGGCATTATGATGCACGAGCTATGTTAACATATTTTGCTTGAGTTCATGGACTTGATAGTCATGTGTAGGCCATATGGGAATATTTTGCTTGAGTTCATGGACTTGATAGCCATGATAGTTATATATAAAGATATGTGAGCCGTGTTGGCATGTTTGCTTCAGTTTCATGGACTTGTGGGGTCACGATTGTTGCGAATAGAGTTGACATTGTTGATGCTTGAATTTCGTTGGTATATTGTGCCTCCTTACGTGAGCTAAATAGTCATTTATACTATACAAGAATGTGTATTGTTAAGATGTATGTGTGCATCGATATAATTTACTTCATGTATGGACTTGTTTGTGTCTCATGGATATATACTCAGTAGGTAGGAAAAATGCATGAATAGTGCGTACGTATTTAAAATTGGCAATGGACTTGCTTAGCCATGGAAAACTGAATACTTGTTGGGCATGAGCTATACATGAGTTGGTTTGCCATGAATAGTGTATTGTTGCCAATCTTGGCACGTGTGAAAATCGTATTGGTACGACTGACATACATCTTAGACTTGTTATACATACTGATTGTTACTCGTTGAGCAATGTACGGACATGACTCGGATGTAGCACTAAGACTTCATCCGCTGGGTTAATGGACAAACATCGATATCTTGTGTGATAGTGTTGGGATCTTTATGGTATACCCGTATCTTGGCACTTGATATTGTGGAGTGGTATAGATGTCGACATGTTGTATTTAATTTCGATGACGAAATTTCTTTTAGGGGGGGAAGGATGTAAAGACCCAAAATTTTTTTTGTCTTTATATTAATGTTCGAAATATTGAAAGAGTTGTGGTGTTATTGGGAAGGAAAGTTGACGATGAGAAGGTTAAAAATTTTGAGATTTTCAAAATTTGAAAATTTTGGACAGTAGGTGGCCGTGACCAGTCACGCGAGTAGGCACGCAGCTGTGACCAATCACGCTACGAGTCACGTGGCTAGTCGCGCTGCCACGACCAGTCACACATTGGTTTCTGGGCAAATTTTAGACAGTGACAGCCGTGACGGTCAGGCTCCAGAGCATCTATCCCGTGATCGGTCAAGCTCCCTTTTACGAGATTTTAAAGAGTCCATGTCAGATTTTTTTTGACAGATCTAATTTTTTTCAAAAAAGGTTTTCTTTCCTTTCTCTCTCTAAAACTTCATCTTCTCCACCCACTCTTCACTTCAATTCTTTATCTAAGCTTATGATCTTTCAAATTCCTTCAAGATGCACCATTTATATCCCTAGAGTGGGTGATACCTCAAGTTTGGAGAAACCATTTCACTTGGAGGGGCTTTAATGGAGTTTTCTCACCACCATTGAAGCACAAATTCTTGGAGCTCAATACTTAGAATCATATCTTGAGGTAGGAATATCTCTCACTTTCATATATGGTGTACACCTCATTTTGACCCATATTACATGAGTCTGGATGTTATTTGGATATTTTGTTCTTATGGTTTTTTTTTTTTTGGTGGAATTTCTTTTGATAGTTGGTTGGACCCTTAATTTCATGGATTATTTATTTGGTGTTTGTTTTCGGCATCGAACCTATTGTATAGTTTTTTTTATAGGTTATTCCCCTTTGTTCTAAGGATTTGGGTTTATGCTAATGTATAGTTTGACCTTGTTGTGGATATGGAGTGTGACAAATGTGATTATGTCTTGTGGTGTAACGCGAAAAGTCACGTACTGTCCTCCTCATTATATATGAGTTATGTGAAGAATAAGTGTTCAAGGAAAGGTTATGAGATGTGAGAGGTACGTGTGAGGTGTAAGAGGTAGATGTAAACTTGCGACAAATCTTGGCATTATAGTGATGCGGTTATAAGTTAGACTCTATTGGGAGAACTACTAGATATGACATTCGAGCTAGCCTCCATGGGGAGAAGCGCGTATGGAAATTGTTATACTTCCCTTGGGAAGTTGTGCTAGTAGATGATATAGCTTGTCTAGCCTCCATTGGATGAGGGTTAGGAGTGATGACGGACGTAAGATAAGGTATGTTGATCAAGAATGGGTCATGAGACCTGTTAAATCATACAGTGACGTCTTCACATGATGTTTGACATTCCCAAAATTATAAACACAGTATTATGATGAATGAAAATGGTCACGAGAGACATTAATATGTATTGGCATTGAAATGACGAGATGGTCTTCTTGAGACACTTGACATATGTGGATATTGAACTAGACTCTCCGATTCGAAGGCCAGGAATATTGTGAACTAGACCTCTCGATCGAAAGGCCAGGAATATTGTGAACCAGACTCCCTGATAGGAAGGCTAGGAATGTTGTGAACTAGACCTCTCGATGGAAAGATTAGGAATATTGTGTACTAGACTTGCACCCGAAAAAGCTAGGACAGTGATTTAAAAATGTACTAGATCCCTCTGGGTATGCCAGGAGTGTATTAGACTCCCACTCGGGAAAGCTAGAACGGTGATTTAAAAATATACTAGATCTCTCCGAGTATATGCCAGGAATGTTCCAAACACTGTTACAGGAGTGGTAGGAGTGATATGGACTGGTTCCATCTGGGAGAATGTCAGCTATGGCAATTTGACAGTTAATGAGAATATGTTAATGAGGCACGCGAGTCGTGGTATGCATTAAAAGAATTGAGAATAACCCTTGTGAATTCATATAATATTTGTCCTTGGTCTATCATTGCCTTCTTCTTCTTATGATCTCACTGGTGCACTATTTTGGTTATTAATGTGAAATGTGAACATATGTTTGTGAATTTATAGAATACAAGAATGGCTTGCTACCCATCTTCGGGAGTGCGCCAAGGAATGAGATGATGTACTAACCTATATTGGAAATATGATTGGAAAGATGAGAACTTGTGAGCCGGTCTCATCAAGAAGAGCATCAAAAGTGACAATGTTATGGTTAGTCACCTTTGAGTGGAGTGATAGGAATAACTAATAAACTATGAAGAAAAATGAAGTGACATCGGTGCGTTGTGTATTGACTGAATGGTTTGTTAGATAATAAGGATCTGTGTCGTGTGTTGTTATAGCAAATTCAAAGTTGGCTAGGTTGAACTTGTTAAATTGAGGTTTCATGATTTCATAGAAGATGAAAGAAGTGATTTTACTGTGAGATTTGGAACGTGAAGAATGATAACGTGAGTGTACGGGTGGATAGGGATGAATGGATTGACAGTGGATAGCGACCCACCGCTGAGAACACATGAGTTATGTTATGGCTAATGTATTGGGACTATGTAACGGTCAATGGAAAGTGACCCGATATGGCGAAATGGTAAATGGACGAATGATTGGTAGCTAATATTGGTTGAGTGTGTCGTTCACGCTTATCTAGTGTGTGATATAAATTTGTCATGTGTTATCGTTTAATGATCATGTCTTATATTAGATTAAGTCGTAGTCACATAGGGGCGTACATATTCCTACTGGCTGTGCAGCTTAGCCCTTCATTCCTTTCAGGTACAATGCTGGAGTATCGGCGTGGAGTGCTCAGAGTGCGTGTGGATGACATATCTTTAGAAGATTGCATGGGAGAGTTATTTATATTTTGTAACTTTTACTTTTTAAAAGATTTTGTTAACTAGCATTTAATATTTTGTCTCAAATCATGTAATCTTTCTTTAAAACCCCAAAATTTGGTGTTCATGACTTGGATATATCGGTGAGCTTGTGAGGATTTTAGTAAAATTACTATAACATTTATTATGTTGAAAATTGAGGACGTGACAACTTTGAAAATATTAAAATTTTAAAAAAATTAATTTAAAGCCCATACATTAATTAGAAACTTCGCACACTTAAAATTTATTTACACACAGGCAATTATTTTTCCGTGCACATTTTTGTGCGTAATTTGTTTGCTTGTATATTTTTGCATACATTATACATACATCATGTTACATGTATAATACATCTCTAGTATATAAATAGAAAGAGATATACATAGCTTACTTATATATAGTTAGGCAGTACAACCCATCCCCCTTCGTTGGTTTTCTCCAGGATACGATACATACGTATATATATTACGATAATTGCCATACTTCCTCAACCCCACTTTTTAACTTGTCCTAAACATAGTACATACTGTATTACAATGAGTGGGTGTTTCCACCCCATGTAGTTTTGTTCCAAAATATAATACTTGGATTATTTTTATATATAATATTGCGCATATACTTTCTTACCATGCCTCTATACATGCTTTCTTTTCAGGCTTTAAAGTTGCAGACTACCTTCAGACTCCCGTCCACTCACCCACCCTCCATTAGTCAACCCTCACATCACTCTCCCTAAATGTATACTTTTATTGAGTATATATCTAATTATACAACACTATTTGAACTCCTTCCACCACCATTTTGCATTTTTACATTTCGACAGAGGGGGAGAGAGAGAGAGAGAATTGTGCGGAAAAAAAGAAGAAGAAGAAAGAAGAATAGAAGACGAGGAGGAGAATAAAGAAAGAAAGAAAGAAAGAAAGAAAGAAGTTCAGCCAAAGCCAGTCGAACCGACTGGAGCTCCACCCCGCCACCAAACCCCATCAAACGCTACCGAAACAACACCAGAAAACTTCAAATACATGTCAGTTTCCCACGCCGTTATACATGTCTTGGCAGATTTCCGAGGTTCCACTGAGCTTCCATGAATGAAACAGTACAAAAATGCATTTTTAAAAAGTTGGCCGACGACTGGTTGGCTGATCGAAGAGGGGCTGCCAACTAAAAGCCCCTCGGACCATTTCTTCTACCCAAGCGCACTGTTTCATTTTATGTTTTTTAGTGTTTAGTATTGTTAATATTACACTTAGCCCCTTATTTAGATATAATATAAATTGTATATATAAAATTTCCTTATTTATGATTTAACCCCTCACTTATGAATTACAAATCTGCCCTTGTGCATAAATAATTACAAAATTACCCCTGTGGTAAATAAAAATTATGGCTTTAACCCCTAATATTAAAAATCTCATTTTAAACCCGTGATTAATTAAATTACGTTATTATCATAATATTTTATAATTACATATTCAAAATTGAAAGTTAGATTTATTACATAAGAATCTCGAACCACTATTTTAATTTATAAAGTAAGTCCTAAGTTATTAAGTTACGTAATTATCCCTAACGTAAATTAATTATATAACTGTATCTTGTTGTGTTTATTAGATAATCCTAGATTATTGATAATTACTAATTATACAAAATTAATATTTAAATTTCAAAGACCCAATGACATTTAATTAAAATGCTACCATTCATTGTTTTTAAAACTATACAAGTAATCTTATGCAATATGAATTCTTTATAACTATAATTAAACCATGGAGTTATCATTAAATATTTAAATACGTAAATAAATCTATATTATTTTGAGTACGCAAATTATTCTATTGCACCAAAATTTTAAATAAATTCGGTATTTTCAATTCAGACAACATAACCCGAATTTGATATATCATAACTTTAATCCGCATTATTGTTATGTACGGGTTCAACCTATGTTGAAGAAATTTTATATTTAATTTATGTTATTTTACATCGTTCTATGTAGTTATCTTATGAGCATGCATTTCCATATGTATTCATTATATACTTTTTTAATTATAATTAATTATTCATCTGAACAAGTGCACTTTATTATTTATAACATTATCAAAATATTTTATGCATCATTATTTGATATCGCAAATCAACTGATCATATATGAAGCATGAGATTGAAAATTTGAACATTGAACCTTAGGGGAACATATTCGAATATTGATAAATGATAAATATGGTTCTAAGGATTGGACTCATATAGTGTACTATGATCATATGTTGCACAATTTGTGTTGTCGGCGTCTCGACAATTGTAAATTATAGACGCTGACATGCCTTTGGATCTATGATGGACATTGTTGATGCCATCGGCGTCCCGGTCGTTGTCAACGATGGACTATGACATGCTTTGATGATATTATGATGCGGTAGTCATCTCGGATATTGATTCATGCTATCGGTGTCCCGAGCGTTGTAAACATCAAACTCTGATATGCCTGGATTTATTATCGGGCGACACTGTTGGTGACCTTGGATTTATATTGGCAACGTTGCGACGATCCAATTGGATATATGTTGATATCGGGCAATGTTGTGAGCGACTCTGAATTGCTTATATGGGCAACGCTTGTTTCAACCCGAGTTGAATTATATGGACAACGTTGTGACAACCCAAGATTTGAAATATTGATAAATGACGTGGTCATTCTTAGAAAACTTGATGAAGTATATACTTGGATAATTTGATGGAATTTGTGATGTGATTATAATTGAAGATTAACGATTTTAAAGTCTGGTGATACCAGATTTTGCCCCCAACGCTCAATTTATTATGAAAAATACCATCAAAATGGGTTCAAAAGGATTTGTGCACAAAAAGACAATTTTGCCCTTGCACAGTCCGGGGTTCAGAAGTACTGTTCACGAGACCATTTCATCAAGTCATGAGAACCTCATACTATTGATCAGTATGACGTCACGAGTCCAGTGACAGTGATTGGGGTGAAATCGGACAACGCCGACAATTTTTGATTGCTCAGAACGGGGTCTCAGAGGCACAATTTAGGAGCTGATATGTTCAGACATTGAGAGGCACATGTTATTGATCAGTACAGAAATACGAGTCCATCGGCTGTATCCATGGTCAAATCCGAGTTCGGTAGCTCAAGAAACGGCATTTTAAAGAATGGTAGTGGTGTACCGGTGATTATTTGGGAGCTAAGTTTACGAGCCGACATGTCCATAAATCAAATATTAGACTCAAAATGATCCTCTCGATGACACGATTCCATTGGCTGTATCCGTGGTCAAATTCGAGTTCGTTTGGACATCCGAAGATAAAAAATAGCGCCCGAAGGCATTTTATAAAGCAGTGGCATTTTTGTAAATATTAAAAAAAAAAAAGAGGCTGATGTCATTGACACACGCATTCACGCGCGCGTGTAGGCCACGCGCCTTAAATGCCTTGCACGGCTCGTGCGCTGTGTCCGACTTAAATGCCGTGCACGGCTTGGGAAAGATCAGGTGCGGACGATCCTTGGTGTGGTCGCTGACGTGGCCGCTTTCCATTAGCGGGCGTCCACCGCCTTTTTCTCTCTCCTGCCACGCGTCTCTCTCTGCTTCCGCCACGCGTATTCTCTCTCCCCCTCACCCGCACCGAATCATCTCTGACCTTCTCTCTCTCTCTTCCACCTCAGCCGACCACTCCACGTCTGACACGTTTCTCTCCTCTCTCTCCTCTCTCACGGCTTGCTAGGATCTGCTGCGGGCGTGCTGCTGGTATGTCGTGATGTGGCCACTTCCCATTGGCTGCAATCCATCGCCTGTTTCTCTCTCTTTCCGCGTGTCTCGTTCTCTCTCTGCCACATGGATTCCGTCTCTCCTCTCACCCACACCTCATCTCTTCTCTCTCACGACTTTATTCTCTCTCTCGCACGTTGACACGTGTCAGCGTGTCTCTCTCTCTCTTCTGTCACACGGCTCTCTCTCTTCTCTCTCCTCTCTCTCTCTCTCTCTCTCTCTCACCGGTTCTTTCTCTCTCCTTCTCTTACCGCCCTATTTCTCTATAAATACACACGCCCGCACACTGATTTTGGGAGGGATTTTTGAGACAGAATTTAGGGGGAGAAAACCCGAGAGAACCCAGAGAGAAATTTTTAGAGAGAAAATCCAGAGACAGAGACAGACGGATTTTTATGAAACCTCAGGAAAATTTTAGAGACCTTTTTTAGAGAGAAATTTCCAGAGAGGATATACAGACAAAAATTTGAAGAGAGAATCCGTTGTCAAATATTTTTCGACTCTATGGTCGTGGAATGTTTGACACCCGAAATAAAGTAGAGTTAGGGTTTTTAGCTAGGACTTTTAGCCCAAAAACAAGAGGAGGTTCTGCCCAATTATTTTCAGATTTAGAAAGATCCGAACGCGCTATTATATTAGCATAGCTCGCGATAACAGGGCTTTAAAACCCAGTGTTATGTCGGGTTATGATTTTACTTAGCCGTTCGCGTGTCTTTCTTATTTTCATGTAACCAGCTGATTCAAATATCAATACAAAGGTATAATTGCAACAACTTATTTTATTTCAATATCTGTTTTTTTTATTTAATTTCTGCTCTGTTCATTTAATTTCTTTTTTATTTTCTTGTTATTTTATTTTTTATTTAATGTAAATACTACGCTTAAAAGCTGATGTTCGCATCTCTAGTCCGCAATTCTAGAAATTTCTAGTCCGCACTTCTAGAATGACAGAACATTTTTATTTATCTTTTCTGTTTTTCTTTATATAAATATCAATTGGGCATCCGCATCTCTAGTCCGCAGTTCTAGAAATTTCTAGTCTGCACTTCTAAAATGTCAGGATTTAGCCTGTTAAATCACGAAAGTCGGTGTTGGCCTATCCCAATGTACTTTTCGTGATTTAGCCTGTTTTAATCACGAAAGTCGGTGTTGGCCTATGCCAATGTACTTTTCGTGATTTAAACAAAAATCTCTTAAAATAAAAATCAACGCCCCCGGCATATCGCTCTATTGCGTCGGCCCCTGTCGGGACTAATTTCTAACTTTTTCTCTTTCCCAGATCCCGTAACTTTTTCTTTTTTTTACCCCTTTCCTGTTTCCCCGTAACAGATACCGCTATCTTCTTTTATTTTTATTTTACGTTAAAATGAATAAAAGGAAAAATTCGTTACTTGGCTAAGTTATATGAATAGTGCTGTTAGTTCACGCTGACACACTATCCATATCACTTAGTTAAAGATCCCGATAATCTCGGAATTCCATAAACACGCGGGTGACATAGGTAGCCCATATTAGTGTTTTTTGGATGAAAAATTTAACGGGCAACGCACGTTATCTTTTCACGACAGAATATCGTGATTGAAGTGACATTTATTAAATTCTACAATTTGGACCGCCAGTGATTGTGTAACTGTCGGGATGAAGAATTGCAGATAAACAAACCAGTTAAAACAAGTATATATCACTATAATTTTCTTTTTATTTTTATTTCACGTAAAATCAGTAAAAGGAAAAAAAATTCGTTACTTCATAACTAAGTTATATGAATAGTGCTGTTAGTTCACGCTGACACACTATCCATATCACTTGGTTAAAGATCCCGATAATCTCGGAATTTCATAAACACGCGGGTGACATAGGTAGCCCATGTTAGTGTTTTTGGGATGAAAATTTAACGGGCAATGCACGTTATCTTTTCACGACAGAATATCGTGATTGAAGTGACATTTATTAAATTCTACAATTTGGACGGCCAGTGATTGTGTAGCTGTCGGGATGAAGAATTGCAGATAAATAAAACCAAAAAAAGGTTAACATGATAATCCATTGATAAAACGGAATCGGGTCAGTGTTAAACTTGAAAATTCATGCCAGGGATTTAAGGTACCTGGCACTTCGGGAATAGAAACATGATGTGCAGATACCAGTTTGCGTACCATGTTTCGGTCAAAGTTTAGCATATATTTGTTCCAACATTTTGCCACCAAAAGCTAAATTGCATAAGCCGGGACCCTATTCCCGCACCCGTTTTCACTTTTGATCAAATTGTACAGCAATCACTAGATATTTATTAAATTTGGCCAAGGATAATAAAATAAAATTAATTGGGAAAATAAAGTACCGAAAGGGCGATGTTGGGTGCCTAACACCTTCCCAACTCGTAACAGTGAATCCCCGAACCCATCTCTGTTTTCAAGACCAGATTTCTTTTAAAGGAGTCATTTTTTTTATAAACAGAATCGTATTTCTGAGTTAAAATTAAATTATTTTTCTAAGGACATCTTCTTTGAAAATGGCCTTAGAGGGTGACTTAACACACCTAAATTTCATGTCAAGTGGCGACTCTGAGTTTTTAAATAAGTCCCAGCTGTTAAACAATTTTCATTAAACGTCGCATTACAAGTCAAGAAATTATTCAGCCCCGTTCAAACAATTCATATATTCGCGAGGGGGGCCGGAAAATTTCCGGGCGCGACAAAGTCTATGTAAGTTATGAACTTTAGAAAATATCGTCTGCTCAGGGTTTATGATGACGCCTGAGTACGAATGATGAAACACAGAAATTCATAATCAGAGTTATGCCCACAACGCTAGGGTATGAATACTAAGATACTGAGGTTATGTTTATAAAACATAAAAAATTGATGTTACAACACAAGATTGATTTAGATTTTATACTTATGTGTTATTGCTTCCATACTTACTGCGTATATCTTGTAATATCATGTATGTCATATCTTGTCAATGCATACATTGAAATTTTAACGGTAGGATAACTTATTGGGTTTTCATTAGCTCATAGTGCAACTTCCTTTTGCCTCTGGTATTTCATAACCAGGCAATAATGAAGATGGAGTAATAGCTAAGTATGGCGGTGAAAAATCGAAAAAGTAGGTCAACGGCGACATCAACATGGAAGAATAGCGTGTCTAACCATAAATTATGTAGAATAGGTTTAGAGTTTTGATTTCTCAGCATATTCTCTTTTATTTTTGAAAAATATAACTTCTGAAGAATTTTATTTTGGTATTAATCATTTTAAAGTGGCAAATTATGTACTTACTTTTCTTATGAAATAAAAAATATTTAGATTCTCATATTTTTCTTTTAAATTAACGTGTTCAAAATCGGGTTGTTAATTACATGTCCAATATTTTTAAATAGCCCGTTCAAAAGTCCAAACATATGTCAATAACAACAATATTTGCAGTATAACATAAGCATCGAGTAACAACAATAAACACAATATATACTTGTTCGAGTGTAGGTGAATATGAGGTATGTAATAACCCGAAATTTTTAATCGATTTAATATATAGTTCAAGCGTATTTCACTAATTCCTCCGCATATATAATTTAATTACGTGTGCATACCTAAATATATGAATATATTTTATCATGTATTTATATGTTATATATATTTAATATCCTTTTATATTTTATTTAAAGTATTATATAATATTTATACTTTAAATACTTTTTAACTTATATTATATAAGCTATACACACAACCATATATATATACCTCTCTCTCCTCCCTCACGGCTCACTCTCTCTCCCTCCTCCCCCCCCCCCATCACTCGACAGCCACTACACCCCTCTCTCCTATCACCCTACCACCACCTTCCATCCACCAGCAGGCCATCATCCTGCCCTACCCTCTGCCACCAGCCACCCTACTGTCAGCAATCGTGGTTACTTCAAGCTCCACTGTTGGATTCCACCGTCCAATCCCAATCACCCATTTAACCCCTTAGCCTATAAATAGGACCTTTCTTCCCTCAGTTTAGACACCCCACAACATTTGAAGGCTTGGAGCAGAACAAGAGGAAGAAGACGTTCTGTTGAACCAAAATCGAAATTGAAACCCATCGGAAATCTCTCGAATCTTCATACCAATGTCAATTCTCTTATCATAGGCCCTATTTGAATATTTTGGAATGTTTAGAGACCTTCACGAAACTTCACAAGGTATACAACTACTCCCAAAATATCTATTCATAAATATCAATAAAGTTTATGAACATCTAGATTTGCAAAATAAGCCGTTACAAACCCAAAAGACCATGCTAAGTATCATAAAATCAAAGTGAGTTACATTACATCTTTCTCAAATAACAATTGATCCAAAAGATGTTAAATAACTTTAACTGAAATTCTTCCAAAAGATGTAACACACCAAGCATGCCATGCTTTACAAGCTATATCTCCAGGAGGGTACCTAAAATAAAAGACTGGGTGAGCTAAAAGTCCAGTAAGAAAGTATACACCAATACTATATGGATGCTCAATATGACAGTATGTACCCCTGTCTCAAAAGCAACAAATGATAAATATGTACAAGATACAAAATAAAGATGATACAAGGAAGACAAGCACAAAGAATTCACATCACATTCGTCTATTATTTCTCCATGATGTGTATTCACTAATTTCATTCACTATTGTTATACTTACTCAATGTGTCATCATATCTTTCCTAGCATACCTGAAGGTGTCTAGTTCATTCCCTAGCATTCCTGATAGGGAGTCTAGTACATTCCTAGCATTTTCGAAGGAGTCTAATTCGTTACCTTGCATACCCGAGAGGGAATCTAGTTCATTTCCTAGCATACCCAAAAGAGAATCTAGTTCGGGCCGTTGCCTTATTCACGTGACCGCTTGGATCAATTTCAAGCATCTACCGTAAGTAGCTTGCCATAGAACATCAAGTTATTTCAATATCCAATGCAATGATCACGAGAGAAATACACATGGGATAATCACATCAATCATTGTCACGCCCCCATTTTCATAAAAATTAAATAAAGAGAACCGGAACCTTAAGTACATTAAAAGAAAATGTTTCCATAAGTAAAGTACATCACTATTCCCTTTGACTATCAAAAAATATGGGTACCCGAGCCCCCAAAGGGATGATCAAAATAATAGTTCATAAGTTGTTACAATCCCATAATCAAAAGATGGATAAAAGATTAGAGTTACAAAATCATTTTCCCAAAAAGAAGTTAATACAAGGAAAATGAGCAAAATAACTCCATGCCATGTATGCTCCTCATCCAAGTCATGCAATCCAAACCATGTTCGATCAACGCTAGGTACCTGAAAATTGATAGGTTGAGCTACACTAGCCCAGTAGGAAAACATTCTACAAACGCTAGGCATATAAACATGATGCATGCATATGAGATGATGAGATGTCAAGTGGATGTCCTAGTGTCCAAGAGTCCAAGCCAAAGAATGGAAATATAGAAGGTTTTCCACACAGACAAGTGTCCAAGTGTCCGAGTCATTTCACAAACCAAAACCCATGTCTTAAAAAAAGACAAGTTTCGACAAAACCAAAAAGGGAAACCAAACCATTTCTTTCACACGAGAACCACCATCCTTTTTCTTATTCATTTGGTTATAGAGATTTAATCCCTCTGCCGGGTTCTATAGGCCCCGCGTGCCTCTGCCGGGTTCAATAGGCCCCGCGCGCCTCTGCCGGGTTCGATAGGCCCCGCGTGCCTCTGCCGGGTTCAATAGGCCCCGCGTGCCTTCACCAAAATAATTTTTCAAGTGAATGGTATCTGTGAAAACACATCTCAGTATCCCCAAAACGTTCGTGGTAAAAAAGAAATGGTATTAGTGAAGTGAATTCAATGGTTTATGAAGGGATAACGCTAGGGAACCAATTAAACGTCAAAGGGTGATCAAAGGGCCATCACGAAATCGGGAAATGACCGAAATTTTACCAAAAAATCTGCTATCAACAGTGATTATGCAGAATCTGCCCAAAAACAGTGGAAAAATGCATAATTTGGCATTTTCGGAGTGGAATACACGTTAGGGAATCAAGTGAACATCAAAGGGGGATCAAACGAACTTTTCTGTGAATAGTGAAATTCGGCCATGAACAGTAAATATGCAGAGAGCTGAGTGAACAGTACCGAAATGCAGAAATTTGACATCTTTGGTGTAAAAATCCAACCCAATCACAATCTAGTTGGTTTAGGCTCAAATTTGAGATGCTACGCAACAATTAAGCATGAAGGGAGGCCAAGTTCACTCCCAATTTCATCAATCAACAAGAAATTTAAAGATCTAAGAATCAAAAAAATGGAACTATATCAAATTTGGGGAAAACTTCGAAATTTAAGAATAACAACGCCCTAACCCGAACATATTCCACACCTCATGAATATATAACTAGAAAGAGTAGAATTGGTTCACCTACCTCAAGGTTTTGTGTGAAATTTGATGAAGAACAAAGCCCTAATGGTAGAATCCGAATTTTGAAGCTTTCGGCGCGATTCCAAGGTAACCCAAGCTCCTTACGACGCGTAGAACGTAAAAATGGCCTTGGTTCTTGAAGAGGTTGAGAGGAGAGGGAGTTATGAGCTTGAGAGAAGAAAAAAAATGGAGGAGAGGAGAGAGAGAGGGTTTCGGCAGTCTTCAAGGGAAGATGGCTGATTGTGGGTTTGTTTTGTTTCCAAATTTAACCCCACCCACTTCTCTATTTACCCCCTTTCTTTACTTGTCACACCCAAATCTTATTTTTTTTTACCCAAAGTAATAAAAATCACATTTAATCAACTTTCTTTTACTATTCTCTAATTAAATAAATACGGGTTCTTACATCCTACCCTCCTACGAAAAATTTTGTCCTCAAAATTTCGTACGCCAATGCATGAATGTGTAACATGTGATATGCATGACATGCAATCATATTGCTAGTCTATCCAACACCGTGTCAACGAAATGCACAACTCTTAAATCGAAAACTCACATAGATTATGCAGTGAACAAACCCGGATATTTCTCTTTCATCTCATCTTCCCGTTCCCACGTGGATTCCTCGCTACCAAAGTTATTCCACAAGACTCTCACCAAACGAATCGTTTTACCCCTTAGCACTTTCTCCTTCGAATCCATCACCCGTATCGGTTTCTCTCCATAAGATGCATCTGCCTCTAGCTCTAATTCGGACCACTCAAGGACATGCGACGGATCCGGTTCGTATTTCTTCAACATGGAAACATGAAAAACATCATGAATGCCCGATAACCTTGGCGGTAGTGCCAATCGATACGCTACTTCCCCAATCCGCTCTATGATGTCAAACGGCCCAATATAACGTGGTGATAATTTACCTCCTCGCCCAAAGCGTCTCAATCCACGGCGCGGTGATACCTTGAGAAACACATGGTCTCCCACCTCAAATGACAACGGTCGTCTACGTCGATCGGCATAACTCTTTTGTCGACTATGAGCGGTGAGCAAACGTTGGCGAATCACTTTGATCTTCTCGGTGGTTGCCTCTTGCGCGTCCTTAAGCTTCTTACGAATTATACTCATGCTCTCGGCGGTTTCGGTGACTAACTCTGGCCCCACAATGGTAGTTTCGCCCAACTCGGACCAACATATCGGCGATCTACAAGGTCTACCATATAATGCCTCAAAAGGCGCCATCTCAATGCTCGATTGGTAACTATTATTATACGCAAATTCGGCCAATGGCAAATGATCCTCCCAACTACCCCGAAATTCCATCACGCATGCTCGCAGCATATCTTCTAAAATTTGAATCGTCCTCTCGGATTGCCCATCGGTCTGCGGATGATAAGCGGTGCTAAAGAGCAAATTCGTACCAAGTGCGGATTGCAAACTTTGCCAAAATCGAGCGGTAAAACGCGGATCTCTATCGGATACTATCGAAACCGGAATCCCATGAAGTCGGATTATCTCCCGAATGTACAAATGACTAAGTGTCTCAATAGAATCGGTCACTTGAATCGGTAAGAAATGTGCGGTTTTAGTCAATCGATCCACAATGACCCATATTGCATCATGTCTCCTCGGCGATCTCGGCAAACCCGTAACGAAATCCATGGTCACATTCTCCCATTTCCACTCGGCTACCGGTAACGGTTGTAGTTCCCCCGCCGGTCGTTGATGTTCCGCTTTCACTTGTTGACATGTCAAGCACTTAGAGACAAAGATGGCTATGTCCCTTTTCATCCCCGGCCACCAAAATTGCCGACGCAAGTCATGATACATTTTCGTCCCCCCCGGATGTACGGCCAACGGTGAATGGTGAAATTCTCGCAAGATTTCCTCTCGGCACGAAATAGGTACAAAAAGCTTCCCATGAAAACGAATACTTTGATCGGCGTAAATCATCCAACCTTCGCTTGCCTCTCCACTAAGGAACTTAGCACGAAACACCCCCGTTTCCTCGTCCGTTTGTTGTGCCTCCACTACACGAGTCGATAGTGTTGAATGAATGGTTAGGTTGCATAAGGTAACTCCCTCATGAACCTCCTCGCCATACAATGCACAAAGACTTAACTCCTTCATCATTTTCCGCTCTCTAATTGCCAAACTCGCCAAGCTAGCCCGCTTTCTACTCAAGGCATCCGCTACTACATTCGCCTTACCCGGATGATATTGGAGATCAAAGTCATAATCTTCTATGTGTTCCATCCACCTGCGTTGCCTAAGGTTCAATTCTTTTTGGGAGAACAAATACTTCAAGCTCTTATGATCCGAAAACACCTCAAACTTCTCACCATAAAGATAATGCCTCCAACTCTTCAATGCAAAGACAACAGCCGCCAACTCTAAGTCATGCGCGGGATAGTTACGCTCATGTGTCTTAAGTTGTCGAGACCCATATGCCACAACTCGCCCATTTTGCATTAACACGCAACCAAGCCCCTCCCGAGAAGCATCACAATAAACGGAGTAGCCAACCCCACGCTCGGGTACAATCAAGATAGGCGCGCTAGTCAATCGTTTCTTCAACTCTTGAAATGCCGACTCACACTTGTCGTTCCATACAAACCGTGTACCCTTACGTGTCAACTGTGTTATCGGTGCCGCTAGTCGCGAAAAGTCAAGAACAAATCGTCGATAATACCCGGCCAAACCCAAAAAGCTCCGAATCTCAAACACACTCTTCGGATGCTCCCAATTCAAAATCGACTCTATCTTGCCCGGATCTACGGAAACCCCATCCTTAGATACCACGTGACCTAAGAATTTAACCTCGGACAACCAAAACTCGCACTTGCTCAACTTAGCATACAGCCGGTGCTCTCTCAAGATTTCAAGAACAATGGTAAGGTGAGACTTGTGATCTTCCTCAGTAGGTGAATAAAGGAGAATATCATCAACAAACACAACCACAAACCGATCAAGATAGGCACGAAAGATGCGATTCATCAAGTCCATAAAAGTAGCAGGAGCATTAGTGAGACCAAAAGGCATGACCACAAACTCATAATGACCATATCGAGTACGAAAGGCGGTTTTCGGAATATCTTCTCGACGAACTCTAAGTTGATGATAACCGGATCTCAAATCAATTTTAGAAAAGCAAGTCGCGCCCCTTAATTGATCAAACAAATCGTCAATCCTAGGCATGGGATACTTGTTCTTAATGGTGACCCGATTTAGCTTACGGTAGTCGATACATAAACGGAGAGACCCATCCTTCTTTTGCGCAAAAAGAGCCGGTGCGCCCCATGGCGAAGTACTAGGGCGAATGAAGCCTAAGTCCTGTAACTCTTGGAGTTGGGTTTTCAATTCTCTCAACTCGGCCGGTGCAAAGCGATAAGGTGACATAGATATAGGTGCGGTGCCGGGCACTAAATCTATCATGAACTCAACCTCCCGCTCAGGTGGTAAACCCGGTAACTCTTCCGGAAAAACGTCCGGAAAGTCACAAACGACCATCGGTAACTCCCCACGGGTGGATAAATCCTCATCAAGTGTCAAACCCGCTAACAAACATGCAATCGATTCCCTTTCCCGAGACCCACACAAATACGGCTCTAGCGGTTCCCGACGTTCCCCAAAAAACTCAAAACAACCCCCTTCCGGCGGACATATCCGAACTCGACGCTTGAAACAATCAATAGTTGCGTGAAATGTTGATAACCAATCCATCCCCAAAATAAGATCAAACCCGGACATACCCAAGACGATGAAATCAAACAAGAATCTACGGTCAAGGATCACCAACTCACAACCCCGACATATACGGTCTAGCGAAGTTCTACCACCCAACGGTGTGTCAACAAACAATACGGGACTAAGCTCCTCGGTTTCTAACTCTAGTGCATGAACAAATGATGCAGCAATGAAAGAGTGCGATGCTCCAGAATCAAACAAAATCTTAGCAAAGGAATTGGAGAGGAGGAAAGTACCCCTCACAACAGAAGCATCTGGCGCCGGAGTAGAGGTCGGAAAAGGAGGTGATGGTGGTGTGGCTGCCGTAACGGCATAAGCTCTGCCCTGAACTGTCTGAGCTGGTGTAGATGAACTCGTCCCCCTATCAGCCCGTGGCCCCGGAACTGTGGTGGTCTGACGGTAGTACGGCTGACTCTGTGTGCCCCTCTGCTGACTGAAACCCTGTCCAACCCTAGGCTGTTGAACTGAGCCCGACTCACTATGCGAAACCCCTCTCTGAGAACAATACCTGGCAATGTGGCCAAACCCACCACACTCAAAACAAGCCCCTGGAGTATGAGGACGCGGTGGTGGAGGAGGAGGCCTAGACTGAGACTGAGACCGAAGCTTAGGGCAGTTAGCCCGAACATGCCCCTCCTGTCGACAATAGAAGCATGTGGCCTGGGACCTCGAAGAATGAGAAGATGGTCCTCCAGAACCCGAAGAAACAAATGTACGAGAGCCCGATCGATTCGGTGGTGGTGGCACAGCATCCCTCTGTCTCTTCCTATTTTGACTCCCAAAGCTCCCCGTAGTCACGCTTGCGTTCCCAGTTGCGTGCCTAACATCCGAACCCCGTGAGTTCCTCACTGCATCCTTCGGCAATTCCAAGTTCCTTGCTAGTTCAACAATATCCGTAAAGGAGTTCACCTGGCTACTAATAACTAGCCTCTTAACAGACGAATTCAACCCCCTTTCGAATCGGCGACATTTCCTCTTCTCGGAGCTAATCAACTCCGGTGCATAACGACTCAAGGATTGGAATTTGAGTGCATACTCATTAACGGTCATGTTCCCTTGCTCAAGATCCTCAAATTGCTCCCTCAAATTCTCGCGGTATGATTGTGGAAAGTATTGGTTTTCAAACAAACTCTCAAACTCCGCCCATGTGATGCTTTCAACATCCGGTTCCACAACATACCTCGCCGCCCTATCGGCTCTCCGTGCATCCCTACGTGCCGCCAAAATAGATTCCCACCACTCATTCGGCTCGCCGAAGAGTTGACAAGCCATCAAACGAATCTTCGTCATGTCACTAGTGATGTCCATGACATCAAAACGCTTCCTCATCTCCGCAAGCCAATGGTTAGCATCAAGCGGATCCCCGGATTTCCCATCAAATTGTGGAGGGTGCAACCTACCAAATTTCTCGGCAATCTCCATGGCGCTAGGTGTGTGGCTCACTCTTGGTTGGTTGATGGCGGTTGTTAAAGCGGTGACCAATTGAGCCAAAAGTGGTCCTTGAGAGTCTTGCGCTCCCGTTTCGTGCCTTTCCTCATCCCTCGGATTTTCTCCATGCCGACTAACTTCATCCTCAACCCGTTGAGTATGGCGACCGCGGCCCCTACCTCTCCTAGGTCTCCCCACACCCCTAGCCGGTGGGTTACGTCGAGGTGGCATAGTTCTAATATAAGATAAAAAGAAGATATGTTTAGTCCCACAATATCTCAACAACGTCAAAGCATCCAACACCAATTCCTATCACGGGTACAACTCAATACTATGCCTTCACATGAGATGCAATGCTACTACCATGACTTCATGCTCGTGAATGTCACACAAGCACACAATGATGGACAACAAAGTTTTTAACTCCCGAAATTTAACGTTTTCCCACGGTCTCAAAGTTTTCGAAAACCATTGCTCTGATACCAAGTTGTCACGCCCCCATTTTCATAAAAATTAAATAAAGAGAACCGGAACCTTAAGTACATTAAAAGAAAATGTTTCCATAAGTAAAGTACATCACTATTCCCTTTGACTATCAAAAAATATGGGTACCCGAGCCCCCAAAGGGATGATCAAAATAATAGTTCATAAGTTGTTACAATCCCATAATCAAAAGATGGATAAAAGATTAGAGTTACAAAATCATTTTCCCAAAAAGAAGTTAATACAAGGAAAATGAGCAAAATAACTCCATGCCATGTATGCTCCTCATCCAAGTCATGCAATCCAAACTATGTTCGATCAACGCTGGGTACCTGAAAATTGATAGGTTGAGCTACACTAGCCCAGTAGGAAAACATTCTACAAACGCTAGGCATATAAACATGATGCATGCATATGAGATGATGAGATGTCAAGTGGATGTCCTAGTGTCCAAGAGTCCAAGCCAAAGAATGGAAATATATAAGGTTTTCCACACAGACAAGTGTCCAAGTGTCCGAGTCATTTCACAAACCAAAACCCATGTCTTAAAAAAAGACAAGTTTCGACAAAACCAAAAAGGGAAACCAAACCATTTCTTTCACACGAGAACCACCATCCTTTTTCTTATTCATTTGGTTATAGAGATTTAATCCCTCTGCCGGGTTCTATAGGCCCCGCGTGCCTCTGCCGGGTTCAATAGGCCCCGCGCGCCTCTGCCGGGTTCGATAGGCCCCGCGTGCCTCTGCCGGGTTCAATAGGCCCCGCGTGCCTTCACCAAAATAATTTTTCAAGTGAATGGTATCCGTGAAAACACATCTCAGTATCCCCAAAACGTTCGTGGTAAAAAAGAAATGGTATTAGTGAAGTGAATTCAATGGTTTATGAAGGGATAACGCTAGGGAACCAATTAAACGTCAAAGGGTGATCAAAGGGCCATCACGAAATCGGGAAATGACCGAAATTTTACCAAAAAATCTGCTATCAACAGTGATTATGCAGAATCTGCCCAAAAACAGTGGAAAAATGCATAATTTGGCATTTTCGGAGTGGAATACACGTTAGGGAATCAAGTGAACATCAAAGGGGGATCAAACGAACTTTTCTGTGAATAGTGAAATTCGGCCATGAACAGTAAATATGCAGAGAGCTGAGTGAACAGTACCGAAATGCAGAAATTTGACATCTTTGGTGTAAAAATCCAACCCAATCACAATCTAGTTGGTTTAGGCTCAAATTTGAGATGCTACGCAACAATTAAGCATGAAGGGAGGCCAAGTTCACTCCCAATTTCATCAATCAACAAGAAATTTAAAGATCTAAGAATCAAAAAAATGGAACTATATCAAATTTGGGGAAAACTTCGAAATTTAAGAATAACAACGCCCTAACCCGAACATATTCCACACCTCATGAATATATAACTAGAAAGAGTAGAATTGGTTCACCTACCTCAAGGTTTTGTGTGAAATTTGATGAAGAACAAAGCCCTAATGGTAGAATCCGAATTTTGAAGCTTTCGGCGCGATTCCAAGGTAACCCAAGCTCCTTACGACGCGTAGAACGTAAAAATGGCCTTGGTTCTTGAAGAGGTTGAGAGGAGAGGGAGTTATGAGCTTGAGAGAAGAAAAAAAATGGAGGAGAGGAGAGAGAGAGGGTTTCGGCAGTCTTCAAGGGAAGATGGCTGATTGTGGGTTTGTTTTGTTTCCAAATTTAACCCCACCCACTTCTCTATTTACCCCCTTTCTTTACTTGTCACACCCAAATCTTATTTTTTTTTACCCAAAGTAATAAAAATCACATTTAATCAACTTTCTTTTACTATTCTCTAATTAAATAAATACGGGTTCTTACAATCATGATATGTGCGGTTGAGATCCAACATCATTTGAAGCACTCATAATAAAGTACGATCAAATAAGAAAACCAAGTATGAGCATCTATAAGTGAAGCAAAAGGGCTAAAGTCTTATGGGGAAGACAAAAGTAAGATTTTTGGGTCCCCCATCCGAACATCCCCAAACCCCGTCCGAACATCAAAACAATATGGTGGTCTATCTCAAAATCCCACACAGCCACCCTGTCCCGTCCAGTTCCCCATCTGGGCATCAAAGTTTTCGTCCGGACATCAAATCTCCCATCTAGACATCCGAAAAATACCTCCTCTGGCCAAAAGTTTGGGCCAACCGCTCGGTCCCGTCTAGTCTCCCGTCCAAACATGGGATCACGAAATGCAGAAAAATGCAAAAATCGCACTTTACTCCCAAAGGTCCAAAATTAACCCAAAACTCAAATACATGACTAAAAAAGGTTATAAACACATATAATAGGTGAAACCCCCCTACCTCATGGTCTTGGAGATGAATTTGATAAAGCTTGGTTGAGCCCTAACTTCTAATGGCTTCAAACACTTCAATCCTTCTTCCCCAAGCTTCAAATCTATGATCCACCTCCGGATACGCGTTAAGCTCACGAAGATGACTCCATATCTCAAAGGAATTGGGTTTTGGTTGGTTGGATGATGAGCATTTGTAGAGAGAGAAGGGAGAGGGTTTTCGAGAAATAGAGTGAAAGCTTGAGGTTGAGCTCTCTAAGAGGGAAAATAAGCTCTTAACCTTCAAAATCTGATTTTTAGGCCAAAACATGTGGGTGGTCAAAAGACTAAAATGCCCTCATCTCATCTAATTGACAAAATTAAGCCTCCGGGCCAAGTCCTAACTTACTCAGTCCCGAAACAAATATTCTATGACGATATATCTTATTAATAAATTAACGTCTCAGACATAAATAAAACAAGAAAATTTTCGGGTCACATCTTTCTCGAAGGAATTTAACCTGTAATCACAAAAGTATAAAAAGATACTCAAAATAAATACCCATTCATAGTATGCAAATTAAGCATAAACATTGAAGTCTAAAAGTCATCTTACAGTTTTATCTAAGTTACCATCGCGCTGGACAACATCAAGATGAAAATGAAAGAATTACTTATGTAACAAAAAGAAAATAATATCTACGCCAGAGGTTTAAATAAGAGAGAAAAACTCTCATGAACATAGAAGGTTAGATTGTCTATATGTCCATGATTAAAAGTTCCAAGGAGTTGTCTAAAACAGAGGAAAATTATCAAGCCTGATAAATATAGCTTGAAGATCTAAATTGGAAACGAAGCAGAGAAAACAAAACAAATCATAGCTTCCCATTCTAAAGAGAAAATTGCAAAACTAAATAGTTTCTACCAAACTACGTACTGAATAACTAATAAGTAAATATCTATTCCTTTAAAAAAAGCCTTCGACCCTCATATCAAATGGTTTGGCCTAAATTTACTACATCTTTTGCGTCTAGTTTTGTGAATTATTGATTTGTCTTTAAAAAGAAAATCTAAAAAGTAAAAAAGTATGTCCAAAACATAAAAAAAAAAGGTTCACTAAAGATAAAAATAATCCAAAACGAATAGATTTTTTAAATATTTTTGTCTTTTCTAAATTTTTTTAAAATTTAGTTTGTTTTTTTAAACATCTTGTCGAGAGGTTTTGATAATTCAAGCTACATTCAGCATCTTTTTGTCCTTTCTAAACTTCAGAAATGAGTGTGAAATAACTTGAGATATCTAGCTTACATGAAGTTTCTATGGTAGATCTGGTTGAATCGAACATCTAAGGAAGTATGAGTTTGGGAGGCACAAGAGAGAGAGAGAGTCACGGGAGTTGAGAGAGAGAGAAGACGAGAAAATTTAACTTTTTTTCCAGAAAAGATCTGATGTATAGCTTTTAAAGCCCCAATCACACTCACACCCTCCAATTACAACACATGCTACCCATAAGCCCCTTGTTTAACATACACAACACATGAGCCCCAAATCATTATATGTGCATAAAACAAATCTTAAATTGAACTCCGGACAATAAATAAACCATTTTAATCAAAAAAAAAAAAAATTAGGTCTTCACATTTAGGATAGATTAGAATGATTGGGAAGAATTTCCAGGTTGACGACGCATGATTTCTGTAGAAAATAAAACTGCTAAAGCATCAAGACTGGATGATGATGTTGCAGTTTTTGTCATAAGAAAATCTTCTACATCCAAAAAGGAAACTAGTTCATCAAACTTAAAAGATTAAGTCCTAATTCTCATTGCATCGCTAATGGAGTCATAGTCAACTAGTAATCTATTAACAACATGGAGGACAAGATCTGCATCATCAATTGGTGCACCTGATGCACTTAATTTGTGTGCATTCTCCTTGATTGTGTCTAGGTAAGAATCCATTGAAGAAGTTTTTGTTAATTGAAGAGTTCCCTCTTCAAATCATGTATATGCACCTTCAGCAATGTACTCTATTGCTTAGCAAGTGTGATCCATACCTTATATGCATGTTTTAATCTTAGAACTTGCGATAGTGTAAAGGAGATCAATGTTGTTATGCTTGAGAGTAAATGGCCATCAATGAGTTCCCATTTCACGAATTCTGATTTTGGAACAACATTTTGATTTGAGTCAATGATTTCAGGCGACGGTGAAACAATGGTTCCATCAACAAAACTGAAGTATCCATTTGCAGTTAATGCATTTTGAACTTGATTATTCCATAGTATGTAGTTATTTGAAATAAGTTTCAATGTCACAGATTAATGGAAATTTGATACAAAAAATAGCAAAAGAGGAAGGTAGTGTTACTATTACATTGATTATGATTGCATATCTTTGAAATTAAACTAGACGAGCTGAACCAAAGAAATTGTCCAAAACCTCTATGAAAGTTTAATAACTAACAAGAGTCAAATTATATTTCATATCACTGCAAAATCTCAAAATCCCCTTCTACAATGCCTTCAACTACCAATTTATTTATACTCCTTGCACCTAACTAACTATGAGTGAAAGGAAAATCCAATCAAGGAAAAACTAATGGATCTCATGCTAGCTCCATGTTTATTTTATTTTCATTAGTCTTTCTTTTTCCGTCCCAAACCCTTATGGGGGCAAAGATGTGATACTCAAAGTGACCAAACCTCAATGCCGAATTTTTTTCATCTGTAATCCTTCTCTCTTATGGATTTCAGGCTGACCTTTTTGTTTTCTATCTTTTGACTTGCAAACTGGAGTAGGATAAATTGGGCACAGTTATGGTTTAGACTCGGAAAGCAATGGTCTTTGACTTTCTAAGAGATACGCATATAATTTTGGTGAATAACTGAGGCCAATTTTCTAACAATCATATAGCGATCTAGTCTTATATATCTTTCATGATGTTTCAGTGTCAGATACTTTCGTGTAGTTTTCAACACTTAGTTTGGAGTTTTATCTTTCATGGTGGTTTTAACCATACAGCGAATTGAGTCATGCGATGCGATTTTCAACAAAACTTAAAACAAACCAGAAATACTAACTTACATCTATCTTACATTAATGACTTCGTCTAAATATGTTAATTTTGCTCTTATTTTTGGGTGAATGGAAATTTTTATTATCTTTTCAATAGGGATGACAATGGGGCGGATTGGGGCCGGATTTGCCCATCCGCGCCTCCAATCCCCAAATCTGAACTATACCTCCATCCCCGCCCAGAACAGGGATCGGGGATCTCCGCTCCACTCAGCTTTATTTTTTAAAAATTAGAAAAAACTTCATTTATCAAGACAAATGGAGATTTTTAAGATTCATATTCTAAACCAACCATTTCAAGACAAGTTGAATTTCAACTTTCTGAGATCGTACATACATCTATACGCATATATAGTCTCAATTTTATATGTGTATATATATTTATACATGAACTCATATATCTCTATACATGTGCAATGAACTAATATATATATATATATATATATATATATATATATATATATATATACACATCTATACATGGACAATTTTACACGAATTATGAAAAAAATATTAAAGGAGTTTAAAAAAAATATTATAATTAGTTATAAATAAAAGGATAGAAAGTAAAATAATAATTATTTAATAATTATTTAAAACGGGATGAGGAACGAGGCGAGAAATGGAGCAGGAAATGGGGCGGAGGTACCAAGTCCCGCCTCCGACCCGTTCCCCATTTTTTTTCTTACTCACTCTAAATCCAACCTATTCCCCAAAAACATCCCCAAAACTCCAATCCAAATGGATCGGGGAACGGAACGAATCGGACGAAATTGTCATCCCTACTTTTCATTGCTTCTAAGCCTGATAATTTGGCCAAAGGCTCGTGTTGAAGTCCCATTAAGAACATGCTCTCTTTTACAAAGGCATCCTTATATCTAACTATTTTCATTTTGGCAGTTTTACTTGTATAAGAAATTAACAGAATTGCTGACATAAGTATGCAAACTTCCTTGTTTGTGGATGTAAAGACACTTTCCACTTGCCATACAATGGCAATGTGCATGTTTGGAATAAATATGTTCAGTCATAACAAACGACGCAAATAAACAATTTCTGTCGTAACCCAATACTAGAAAAAAAGACTTTTTACGCGACAGTTGCAAAAGACTTTTTGCGACGGCAAAATAGGGATTGCAATTGAATGGGTGGCAAAAGCTTTTTGCGACCGCATGAAGCCGTTGCAAAAGATTTTGAGACGGTAAAAGACACCTTTTCAACTGCGAATTTGCCGTTGCAACGTAGGGGTAAAATCGGTTCGGTCCGGTCGGTTTTTCCGGCAATGACGGACCGAACCGATCGGTTCGGGGAGGATGCCGGCGGAACCGACCCCGACCGAAAAAAAGGGTAGACCGAAGTCGGTTCGGAGATATTCGGTCCGGTCGGCTTTTTCGATTTTTTCAGGGATTTTCGGGTTGGGCTTAAATTTGGGTTGGTAATGATTTTGGGCCATACAAAAAATAATAAAATAAAATTTTAGCCATGAACATAAATTTTTAATGATAATTTTGGCCCAATTTTAAATCCACATTACATAACTCCAACACAGGTACGGTTCGGTCCATCGGTTCGGGTCGGCCTCCTTACTTATCGGTTCGGTTCGGTCCGGTCCGGATTGAATCTAGAAAAACCGACCCCGAACCGAAAACCGGATATTTTCTAAGTGTCAGACCGAAACCGACCGAATGGATGACCGGACCGACCGCGGACCGAAAATGGATGACCGGACCGACTGCGAACCGAAAACCGAATATTTTCTAACTTTCGTTCTAGAAAATATTTTCGGTTCGGGTCGGCCTCCTTGTTGCAAATAGTCCTTATTTTGGCTGAGTTTTCCATTGCAAATAGTCGTTATTTACCTTGAGATTCAACATGGTGTCTCTTGAATTAAATATTAATCAAGAAAGCAGAGGACAAAACACAATAAACAACTAACAGAAGTGTGAAAGCTTCCCCAACACACTCACAATGACTAAGAAGCGTGAAAACTCCCAAACATACGGAGGGAAAAAAAGAACATAAACAACTTATAAAAGTGGGGATGCCGGTGAACGCAAAGAAAATGCTTCTGATTCACGTACTAAAAAACAGAGCCAATTTGCACCCATCCCAGATTCCCATAAGAAACGAACAAAACAAACGAACAAAACACAGAAAAACCGGAACATAAACAAAAGTGAAAGAAATTGGTTACGACAGAGAAGGAAGAGAGAGGGAGTGGAGAGAAAATGAAACAATGAACCTTGGGAAAAAAACTTCTAAAAAAAAATTCTATGAAGTACGTAAGCTTGCTCCTGCTAAATATTTTTAAAAAAAAAAATATTCAAATAGTAGTTAATACATATTCGTTTTTGCGAATTCCCTAGCTCACGAGCATGAGAAAGAGCTAGTCACCCTTTCCTCTTCCGTGTTAAGTTAGTCCTTCAAACTTCTACTTAAATCTCCATCGTTGGACTAAAGTTGTGAAAGTGGTATCATGGAATGAACCTCAGCCTTGGCATCAAATTGATCCTGACCGTTCTTATAACAATATTTTTAGGGACTCCACACAGTTCTAATTTGTATTATTATTAAAAAAAAAAAAAAAAAACTCAACCTCTTTGATAGAGATATCTTCCAATCCAATAGACACCTAAATTGTTACTTAAAAAATAATTAATCTTTACTTATGTACTATGTTGTCCCCAAATTTGTTAATTTGTATAAATAATTCTTGAATTATATAATTTTATACTCAATTAGTCTCATCTGTCACAATGCGCTAATTCCATAACAAATACCATTAACGAAAAGTGTTATTTATGATTAACTTTTATCTCTTAAACTATCTCATTTTTTGCCTATTTTATTCTTAAAGTATTAACTTTTAGTCTAATTAGTACATAAATTATGTAATTTTGCACCCTAACTGATTCACGGTTATGATAAAAAATATTATACGCAAAAAAATTCAACATAAATTTATTAATTCAAATCTTTCTATCTTTAGTGATTTAAAATTTTTTGTGATATTTTTTAAATTTTAACTTGACACTAGATGTACATGTAACTAGTCATTTTCACTTAACTTTATTAACCACATACCACAAAAAGTACTCTAGCATTATTATAACACACGAAATTACAAAAGTCAGTTCACCGTTTGATAATACCTACCAAACAATTTAACACATTAGGTAGTTCATCCGTAAAAAAAGTATATACAAGTTCATTCATTATGGTGGTGGTCGTCGTTCGATGAGTCTCGGTTGTGGCCTCAAAGCTAGTCTTAGTGTTGGAGGAGTTTAAAAATAACAAAATAACAAAAAAAAATTACAAAAATCACTAAAGCTAGAAATAATAAATGAATTTTTTTTTCAATTTTTAAATAATTTTATTAGTCATAGTTATGGATTAATTGACTACAAAACTACATAATTACAAGACTACTTAGACACACAATTAATAGTTTAAAAACAAAAAATAAAAATAAAATAGTTTAAAAAAGAATTAATCAAAGATAACAATTTTCATTAGGAATTTAATGGACATTCACAATTTGAGTAATTGAATTTAAAATTATTTAAACAAAAATAAAAGTTTCATGATAAAATATATTAAAAATATAAGTTTAAAGCATACAATTGAAAAATTAGTTGGAAAAATAGGCTATCTAAGCGGAGAAATCGGGAGCAAGACAGAGAGGTTCCTGTTGTGGAGGAATGTTCCATCTCTCTCTCTCTCTCTCTCTCTCATGCACTTCTACGGCGATTATTGGTTTCCTCTTCCGACGTCGAACTAGGGCTAAAATCCTGTGACCCATTTTAACTTTCCCCAAATCCCAGAAAAGGGTAAGATATTTATATCAGCAGAAAAAAAAGCAGCAGGGAAAGAGAGATAGGACCCCATCTCTCTCTTCCCCACCGGTAGAAATACAGCAAAAACATTAGGTTTGTTTCTCTTCGTATCTTTCTCCTCATATTGTTGCTGCTCAATTCAATTCAAAATCTCGTTTTCAGTTGTCTACCCCTATTTGCATTTGCATTTAGTTTGAATTTGCATTTTCATCACAAGCCTTTTTTTTTTTTTTTTCGTAATGCCCCCATGTATAAGTTGAACATATGTTTTATGTCAATGCGATACTTGAGATCCGCTTTATTTGCATTGTCCTCTTGAACCACGTTTTTTGTTTTCGTAATTGGATGTTGATATATTATACCTAAATAAATTTCTTAATGCAACGTTCAAATTTTGTTGTTGATCCTAATTTGTTTGTGTTACGTTTATGTATTGCCTCAGCTGATCACTTTATCAAACGCACTGATCAATCTGGTGAAGGGTGGGGCATCAAAATAAACCTTCTTATTCGCTGAATTGGGTTTGAAGGGAAGGATGTGCGAGGGTGGTCCCCCGCCTCCTCACCTCTCTAAATCCAGCAGCCGAATCGTCATCGATAAGAATGGTCCCTCTCCACGACTCTATCAAGTATGGAAAGGAAACAATGTATGCCAGCTCCCATTTGCCCATTTATTCAATTTTTTCTTGTTTAGATTATACTTGTTTGCCTTTGGGTGTTGACGAAAGTTCTTCACTAAAAGACTTCGTCTTATTGCCAAAATTTGATTTTTTTTCTCCAGTTAATAGGCAGCTAGCTACTATAATGGAAAAGTTTATGAGCATTGCAGGTCATTTTGTCCTTTCTCTCGAAGAGAAAGGAAGCAACTACCATAGCCGCTTCGATACCTACAAAGTTTTAGTCTCCAATAGCTCTTTAGCTTGTAAATGACTGACAGTTGCACCGTTTTCTTTGTATTTTGTTTTTGCCTGTCTATGAACTTTCATGTGCATTTGTATTTCCCTTAATGAAGACCTAACCACGTATCACTCTTACAATGTTTTTTGCAGAGGTTCTTCCTTGGAGGCCGACTTACATTTGGTCCCGATTTCAGATCACTATTCCTTACAATGGGTTTAATTGTGGTTCCAGTAATCTTGTTTTATGGTTTTGTTTCTCAAGGGCTTGTGAATGAATTCCCGCGCCACCTGGGTCGTCTTATTGTAGTTTTACCTATGGTCTTCACGTCTTGGGTGAGTTTTCATTTTTTTCCTTTTTTTTGTGCAAGTATTCCCACTTTACTGATTGGTTGTTTGATAATTAGATACAGTTAGTTTAAATCATTTCTCTTCCTCTTCTTGATTATGCATATGATTTCATGGATATAACTCAATGAAGGTAAACAATATAAAGTTTACCTGTACATGTGTTGAAATTACTACAATCTACAATGATTCTCTATGAGCCAAAATGGCCTTGCATTATGATCCAAATGGAATGGGCAAATTGTTTACCTTTACATGTGCATTATATTCCAAATGGCCTTTCCACTCATCTTCAATTGGTTCTGAGTTGCATGTTTTAAATGTTTTAACATTGTCAGACAGTAATGCAACAAAATCAATTATTTTTTCTCAAAACTCAAGCTGGCCCCGTATACCAATTCTCTAGTTCGGCTTCTACATGGATCTTGTTTGATAGATATCAATGCATGGACGATAAGAGACCATTATTTTAGACGAACGTCTAGTAAGGTTGTGATATCTCTTGTAATCGGACGGTCAGTAGTTGGATTGTATGGTTAGTTTCCATAAAATCTTTCTACGAAGGACCTCTCGCTACTAATTGCAAATGCTTTTCCTTTCTGGTCTTTGGAAGGTTCTCCAATCATCTCTAGCCTCTGTGCCTCAAAATGGTCTCAATATCTGGACACAACTGTTCTTAGCAATGGAATACGACTCTTTAATTAGCCTTCTTGTCGTACTTGTTAGACATTACCTCCGTGGCACCTTGACAATCGTTTTAGTCTTCTTGTTTGATGGTGTCTCGGCTTTCTTTTTTAATTTAAGTTGATTTGAAAATATTTTTTTCAGATGGAAAGCAGGCTATTTCATCTTTTTAAGCCTACGAAAGCAATTCATAATTCATACCTTATGCACCCATCCTACGATAGTCTTATTGAGATTTGAAATAGATGACTGAGATGTTCTTTAGATCTTGGTTTTCTCTGAAAAATATGTAGTTGACTCTGTTAGTTGTTAACTATTGCAGATTCTTATTCTTCTCTTCATCATATCGGCAAGAGATCCTGGTATTCTTCCTCGAAATCCTCACCCTCCAGAACCAGATGATGATGATGTCTCTAGTATCTCTACAGACTGGGCTGGAAGTCAGAGTGGTTTTCCAACTTTACCCCCTGCAAAAGAAGTAACTGTAAATGGGATGGTTGTCAGGGTTAAGTATTGCCAAACATGCATGCTATATCGGCCACCACGTTGCTCACATTGTTCAATATGCAATAATTGCGTTGAGCGCTTTGACCATCATTGCCCATGGGTAGGGCAATGTATCGGGAAGGTATAACTAGTTAAAATTATACTTCCCTTTTGTGCGTCTTCATTTTTATTTTGGTTGTACCTTTCTCTTAAGAATTTGGAAAGCTTTTGGATGTTTGAAATATGTTTCTAAAATCTATACGAATATTAATAGAAGCTCAATGATTAAATAATTGAATAGGAAGTATAAGATGTACCAAGCGCATAAATTTTGTTTTTGGAGGATTAGCATGGGCTTTCCATTGCAAGAAAAAACATTAAAACATACAGGTCATAGTATAATTTAATGGGAAAAAGAAAGTTATGGCTGCTATCTTCCGATAAAGGTATTTTATTAGGAAACAATGATTAGGGTTAATCAACTTAATCCTAACACACACTTATATTCATATATATAGGAAACAAGTATACTGATTAAAGGCATAACTAACATTACCAATACATATTTTCTAACACTTCGTCTCAAGCTGGAGGATAAATATCATAAAGTTACAACTTGTTCCATAATAAATCTAATCGAGACTTAAATAGTCGTTTGGTAAACATATCAGCTAATTGATCCTTCTAAACACAATTGGAGTAGCTATCACACCACAAACTAACTTTTCTCAAATCAGGTGTCATTTAGAACTTGTTAATATTGGCACACAAAAAGCTAGGGCAAGATACATGTTCTCAAAAGACTCGACTGGATTCTAATGCTGGATTATTTCTTTTTCCACTCTTTGCTTTAAGCTAGCATGTTAATCATTTCTGTTTGCAGAGGAATTATCGGTTCTTTTTCACCTTTGTATTCTCCACAACTGTCCTCTGCCTATATGTTTTTGCCTTTTGCTGGGTCAACATCAGTAACATAATGGAGGCATACAACTTTAACCTCTACAAGGCGTTTGGGAAGTCACCTGTTGCGGGAATCCTTATCTTGTATACGTTCATAGCTTCTTGGTTTGTTGGAGGTCTCACTGCATTTCACCTTCATTTAATTTTTAATAACCAGGTTGGTAAAATATCTTTTTCCATTAAAGTGTTTAGTTGAATCTAAGTCCCTTGCCACTTTTACAATGTTAGTTGTTAGTGCAGACAACCTACGAAAATTTTCGTTATCACTATGATGGGAAGAGGAATCCTTATAACGTTGGATGTGTCCGAAATTTTAAGGAGGTCTTTTTCTCTAAGATACCCAGATCCAAGAATAACTTCCGTGCAAAGGTGAAGGTTGACTCATCTTTTATTGTCAGTGCATCAGTGTCTCTGGGCCAACCTATGAGCCCAGAGATGCCCAAGACAAGCTTTGATATGGGGATGAGGAAACGAAAAGCTGTTGATGCAGAAGAGCTTGAAGACATTGAGAGCCAAATTGAGAGAGTTGGTCAATTAGAAAGATGCGAAACTCAGCCAAGACAAACTGACTGGGATCTCAAAAGCCATTGGAACAACACCTGTGATACGCACATGTTGGTTGCTGAGATTGGAAAGGACATAGTGCAGGAGGTGCAGAGCTGATTCACAGAGGACATTGATTTGGCATTCAAAGGCTATCGATCTGGGAGGGGATAGGTTCTTCATATGATTCTGACAGAAATGTCACTGACATGCCTTGGATCTCGAAGTCAATTCTACAAATGAAGAAGCGTGTCCAATTTACTTGAATTGAGAAAAAGGAACTGGTAGATTTTAGATAAGATATGAAGGTATTGTGATGACCCGGTTCTCTAATGACTTTTGGCGTGTGTTTTGCTTGCAAGCCGGCAGGGTTTTTCTTTTTATAGTCATTTATTGTTGGATATTGTTAGCACTCTGCAGAAAAGACAAAAACACATAAATTCAGAAAGATTTGTTTTATGGGAAAGCTAGCAAGCTTGTTTTGATCTGAAGCACTCATTGATTAGAGTAGACGATTTGTATAGTATAAGCTAGTTGGGTTTCAGTGTTATTTTCATTTAGGATTTTAGGATCAGCGAGACTGAGAATGTTCAACTCTCAATGTTGCCTTACACTTTATTTTTCAAATTGTTTGGAAACGGGTTCTAATGCCTAAACCATGTACGAGTGTACTGGTGCAAGAACTGTCACGATACACCAGCAAAGGATGCAAAAATCAAGTACGAAGTTATTAAACACGACGCCTCTTGTATAATACATGTTATTTATAATAGCCAACTGTTTGGCTCTGTTCTATACCGACTTGAAGTGTTAGTTTGTTTTCTTGAATATTGGAGTTGCACTTGAAGCCCAATAAACGTTTTCTTGTCATTTTTTTTTTTGGTTGTGAACAAATTTAAAAATAGGGCTCAAAGCCACCAAAAGCAGGACCACCCAAATTAATGTTGTAGTTTGTGGTAAAGTTTCTCGTGAGAAAACAACACGAAGTTTATAAATGATCGTGTAGAGAAACATAAAATGCTGTTATTGTTTGATGGCAAATATTTATTTAGGGCGTAGCATTGTTTAATTATAGAGTTAACTGCGTGTCATATCTCGTACGTCATCCCAACCCTGAGAAGCTTGCTTCGTGGTATTGCCATTACAGTCTCCCCTTGTCTAAAGTTCTTCCTCAGGAAATTATAGGCATAGTTGACAACAATCTTCTTCAAGAGGGACGAATTATGTTTTGCTCTCACTTCTGTTTCTCCAAGGAGATAAACAATACCATGGTCCCTTGCTTTTTGCACAAACTGCATCTCCTCTTCAGCTCCCTGGATAGGTCCTGATATGATTCGGCTAGAAGAATTCACTGACTTAGCAGCGACATTGAAGGATTGGATGTCTCCTGATGACACGCGGGATGAGTTGTGTTCCTCTAGTGATTCCTCAATATGAACAGCGGATGAACTGGACCCTTTCACTTTTTCTTCTCCCAACGCAGTCAAATGTGAGATGTTCAAAGGCTCAGTAATTTTTTCAGGGAACCCTACTCCGCAAATGAACTCTTCGTGTCTGATGAACTCTTTCAAGTTATCGACCAACAGTCGTTCAAACTCCTTGGTTACCTCAATTACATCATTATACCCATATCTGACTACACATCGAAACATGCGGTACTCTCTTGGTTCCACTTGTCGAAACAAAAATCTCTCCTCCTTTGCAACTTTACTGATGGGAATGGGCTTCAAAGAGACAAAAACTAAAATTGAATGGATGGAGGGCATGTTGGCAATGAAGTGAGGGAATATCGGAGGGATGCCCTGCACGAGCTCGGAGTAGAGAAGTCCGATTCCTGGCACTCGGTTGATATCCAAGTTGAGTGACAACTCTCTAATGAAGTCACTGGAAACCTTGTTCCTAAGCTCAAACATATACCTTTCCTTGTGTACGAAATGCCATGTTCCCATTATCATCATTAGAACAACTGAGAAGATCAAGGAAACATAACCACCCTGAGTGAATTTGGAAAGAACAGCTGACAGATAAAGGCCCTCTATAGAAATAAACACCACAAAGAAGAGAGCAATCCACCATATTCTTGTCTTCCATATAAGCATCATGATAAGAGTCACCATGCATGTTGTGATAAGCATTGCAACAACCACGGCAATTCCTGTAACAAAAGCGCTTCAGTTATATATATATATTTTTTTTTTTGTTTGCAATAGACATGCTATTTTTTAAGTAAAAAGATTTCTTAAAAAAAAATTAGAGAAGTTTTCCTTTAGCATACCATATGCATTTCCAATCTTGGTAGTGGTCTTGAAGGCAAGAGTGACAATAACACAAGCAAACATAAGAATGTAGTTGATCTCCGGTATGTAAACCTGACCCTCATGCTTAGCAGATGTATGGACAACTTTAACCCTGGGGAAACAACCTAGACCCAAACAATGCGTGATAACTGAAAATGCTCCTGATATCATAGCTTGGCTGCCAATAATGGCAGCTGCAACGGCTAGAACGAAAGTTGGCCAGTACAACGGATCTGCAGACCAGTAGCAGATGGTATAATATACAGATAGAAACTGGAATTTTAAATGTAGGGCATTTTGTTCTAGAATTTCGGACCTGTGATACTACCATTTATTTTTGTATCAGCTAAGACTGTCCGATAACAGCTGATATATAACAGTATCATCAATACCGTTAAGTATCCCAATACAACGATTTAAAACCCTATAAAAAAAAGTGTGAGTACTGCTAATGCATGTTTCAATGATGACAATTAGCAACATTACCTGGTATGGAGTCATAGAAAGTGTTTCCCACATGATCTGGGAATTTGACAAGGTAAGCTGCTTGTCCGCTATACGCAACTAGTAATGCTGGAAACACAACACCAGAGAAGCTAATCTACACGCAATGACAAACATAATTTAACTTTGGATCGTGTTTGCGGCTTTAAGATATTCTTGGTATTTTTTCCAATAATATTTTACCTTTGTTCGACAAAATCTAGGTAGTATAACATATCATGTGAAAAGAGCTAGAAATGAGTTTACTTTCGGAAAGTCCACAAGTCTTTTTTGGATAACCAATAACTAATGGTTTTAGTATATATAGAGCATTGGCATCTTTTTTAAGTACTGCTATCCTTTGCCTTTTGTATGTAATTTAAGGAAGTTAAACAAACAAACCTGGGTTTTATATATATTTACTTTTTCTAAATCTTTGTTGATTTTGGACTTATTTTTTGTATTTTTTAATTCGTACTGACCAGAGCAATTAAGAAGAAAAAATTAAAATTATGATAAAAGTTTTTTAAAAAAAATTCACTAAAGTCAACCAGGGCAAAATAGTTCGGTATATTTCCCATCGGAACAAGTACGACTAGTAATTAGATATCTTGATTAAAACCTGAAAACAAAAGTGCATTTAATAATGAAAATACACCAACTAAAAAAATTAAATTAAAGACAGTCCAAACTCAACAAGGTGTAGTAACTATGATTAACCTTACTTGAATTGCACGGACATTAAAGTGACCCAGGTTGGGAAACATGGCTTCTGCCCCTGTTTTTATGAATCAGGAAGATGCGAATTAGTTACTGAAAACAACGACAGAGAAAATTAATCTCCAAAATTATGAAAAGGCTCACCTGTAATACACAAAAAAACTCCACCAAGTGACGTCCATGCTTTCTTCCCATTTCTTTTGAAGTAATCTACTATGTATTTTGGATTAAAAGCACGTAATACACCCACATCGTGTTTGAAAATGTTATACATTCCTATCCCACCGATGAATAGAAACCACAACATGATAATTGGAGCAAACGAGTAGCCTACTTTCTTGGTGCCAAATCGTTGAACAGAAAACAAAACGACCAAGACTGCAATTGAAATTCCCACAATAGTATCTGCAAAAAGAAATTTATTTTCATTATAAATCATCAATTGAACATGCATAATTGACAAAATACTTTGTTCAAATTACTCACTCTGTAATTAAATTTAACATGTTAAGGAGATATAATGATCGTGTAAGATCTTGAACTGTTTACACACGTCACTAACTTTGGAATTTGAAACAAAGGAATTAATACTCAACTTTTTTTTTCTTTCTATAAAGTCGTTTTACCAAATTAAAAGAAAAAAGGCCAAAGTGTAATGTCATTTCAAATCCACGTAACCTTAATAACAGAACTCGAGACAACAAAACACGATTCAAGATAACAAGCATTAGTATTAGGGTTAATGACAAAATACCCCCTTATACTATTACCTTGTTTACTTTATCCCTTCTTAAAAAAAATCTAACAAGAATTAGTATTAGGGTTAATTACAATATACCCCCTTAAACTATTACCTTCTTTACTTTATCACTTCATGAAAAATATCCTACACATTGCTCCCTTAATCTTTGATTTAGCATCAGTACTTAACCCCTCATCTCACTTTCCGTCCAAGTTTGGGCATTAAACTTTAATGTGACATGCACATGTGAGTAATCAATGAGCAAACTATTTCCTTTTACATTGAGACATTTGCTATATATTCATTCTTATGACTCGCATTTAATATAATTATAAATGTCCCTTTAATTCTTTTTTAGGTACATCCTCTCATTCAATTAAGGAACATGATTCTCTCCATCAATTATTTATTTTGTAGAGCCCACCAAACTCCAAATTTAACGATCATTCAAGGAAAAATTATGATTGTTCATTTTTTCAAGACTGCAAATTCTCGATTAATTCGATTATTTTTTACATACATGCATGTCCTAACTATCAAAGCCTACAAATTAAGGACTTGGATTATCATAATTGGAATTTGCACTAGGCCCCATGTGACAAATAATTTACAGTGAAAAATATTTTTCTTGAATTATAAAGGTATACTTAAACAAGAAAAATTGATTTCATTTGTATATATACTAAACACGAGTAACAAAAAAATCATTGTATATGGTATCTCGGTGAAATGAGGCATTTCGATCATGTTAGAGTTTAGTTGAAATTTGAACGGAAGTGTAATATAATGGGCTCAGTCATACTAAATGATAGATTAGGGGGGCAACCTGTCATTTTCGATGAAGGGTTGAATTCAAAAAGTGTGATAATTTAAGGGAGTAATCTATAATTAAACATAATGTATCAAGAGAGGACTTGATTGTATTGCTATTACCTTTGCTCAAGGACTTGATCCCACCCACAGCAGAAAGAACTGCAAATTATAAAGTACGTTAGCAACATTTAAATGTTTTTCTGGTTGTAGATGTAGAGAGAGAGAGAGAGAGAGAGAGAGAGAGAGATCAACCCATGCAGCTGATGGGGTCAGGGTGACAATGAGCAAGCAAATTCTATTCGGCGTAAGATCTGGCTTTTTTTTTTTTTTTTTCTTTCACGTTCTTCAAATTTTAGGTCAAAGTTTTGTTTTAATCCGGTTCATCTTAACGAGAGGATTATAAAAAAATACTTTTTTAACTAAAAGTTCAGTAAAGAGGTAATGAAAAAAGAACTTTCTTCTGTAGTTCTTTTGACTTATTTTGATTTTTTGAATTTTTGAATAGTAAATAAATAATTTTTAATTTTGGGATTTAACTAGTTTAAACGAATTGAATTCTGATTGTTTTCTAATCAAAACTATATATATATATATATATAAAGAAAGTATAGAGCAATAATAATAAACCTGAGATACAGGGAGCAAAAACCCCATCACTAATGGTCATGGAAGTTCCAAGAATTGTGAGAAGGAATAGCAAGAGTTGTGCAGTTCTGCCGTTCTCGAGCTTGCGTTTAATTGTTTGAGCTCTTTTGAAGTGGTTGGAGGGAATGTCTGGATTGTAGTTTGATAGTTGTCTGTCTTCTTGTTGATGATTTGGTATGAAACTCACATTTGCATATCGGCATATCAAAGAATACAGTGCACACGTACCCCCTACGTACACATAAACGAATTAAAAAATGACCACCAAACTGATTGTTAGCAGCATATATAAATACGATTTAACAAACATGCATATATGGAGTTGTGATCATGATCAGAGATTAGGTGCCGACTGAAATGTTATTCCATTCCTATTTGTATCATATTTGTTATGACTAGAGGCCGGTTGGGATTAAAAAATCAAGGTATGTGATCTATTAGCAACATCGATCACATACCCCTCCGTGATATTGCTCCATTTTCAATAGTTTACTGACAACAAAATATCAAATAAGGACAAACAATAAAAATAGAAAAGAAAAGTTAGGCCAGATCTCGTTTGGTCTCACTTTCTTATTAGATTATTTATTTGTTTCTGTTTAAAAAAATTTGTAATTTTTTGTCTTCCGTTAACGTTTTTTGGATTATTAGTTCGTCTCCAAGAAATGTTTCAGAAAAAGTTATAAATAATGAATCAAATTTAATAAAAGTTCAGAAAAGACAAAATAAATCAAAAAAAAAAAGTAGGATTTGTTTTGGCATATTTATCGTCTTAATAAAATATTTCTAACTTTTGAATATAATTTTATATTTTTTAGATTTCTTTCGTCAAGACAGACCAATAATCCATAAAAATCTAACACAAAAGTAACAAATGTGGAAAAAATGAATAGAGACTAAAAGTTTAAGCAAATAAATGAGCTAGGTCGAAATTTAATGAATACAACCATGGAAAAATCTTTAACGTTAAAAGGCTAAATGAAAGTTCCTTCTACCGATCATTATTTATTAAAATCTTTTTTTCTTGAGAAATTAATCTTATAGTTTTCCATTTTAGAAAGAACAATTGTTTTTTATTCTCTCTCTATATTCTATATATATTTACTTTTCTTCTCTCTCTTTCTCTTCTCTCTATATATATAATTATTTTTTTGATCAAAAGGTTAAAGTATTTTTGTGTATATTTTTTAAAATTTGTTCTCACCATTCAAAAAAGTAAACAAGATTTTTATATTGGTGCCAAAATTTTTAAAATTTATGTATGAGAGTATTTTATTTTTTAATGTAAAAAAATAACACCACTTTTTGTAGTGGATTAACTTTTCAAATCCATCTATGATATAACTGTGACCTTTCGTAGTCATAAGGACAGTTCCAGTACTACAAGATGACATATCAATAATGGACAAAACAAATAAATTAAATTTATAATTAAAAAATATACTAATGCATTCACAGAAAAACAAAATTAATCGAGAGTGATTTCATACTTTAGCGTGATATGAAGAGAAGATATGAGTTTGGGTGTCTTGATATAGGAGAGGTTAATCTAAGAGTGTTTTTATAGGGATTCGGAGAGACTGTAGTGTACTTTTCTGTAGTGCACGTATAGTGCGGGCAAAACAATATAATTTTGGTTGTTTTGTCTTGAAAATTACATGCATTTTAATAACAAATCGAATGATAAGTTAAAACGCCATAGTGTCGAGGGCAAAGCGCCTAAAACTATGTCATGTTACCCGTACTTGCACTACAGCTCCCCAAAATTCATTTTCATAGACCTTGGAGGTGGAATTTAAAATATTGCCTTTGTTGACTTCAACAAATTTCATTTATTTATTGATGAAAGTTACTGCAAAGGGAGTAACGGTCTAATATTTTCAAAAGCAGAGGAGGTCCCTACAATTATCAACAACGGTAAAAGAGGTTAGTGTATTATATCCTTTAATTAATTCATAATTGCTCATATTTAGAGAGAGAGAGAGAGAGAGAGGAGTGATGATCACATACCGTCACCGTTGTCATTAGCTTGAAGAACTATAAAGACGTACTTGAGCATGGGAAGGAGAATAATGGTGTAGATAATAAGAGACAACACTCCAAAAAGATCATCGGTGTGTCCAATCCCATCTGGAAAAATACTTGAGAATACGTACAGCGGAGAGGTCCCTACATCCGCATATATCACCCCCATACTCTGAAATGCTAAAATCAACGTTACCTTCCAACTTACCTGCATCCAAACCCAAAATACTCCTCCCTTCATTTAGATCGATCGGTAAGAAAAGCATATAAGGAGACTAATTAAATCAATTTGGCGAGAGATAAAAGAGATATGGTGAGATTGGCTGAAACCACTGACATATACCCCTTCGTCTTTCTTCTGTTTATTTGTTCCGACATATAACGTGAAATTAAATATTTTTGCTATATAAGATTACACCAATTTTACTAAAAAGAATCAGCTCTATTATAACAAAAAAATCAACCCCATACAAACGAGGGTAGTGTAATAAAGTAGAAACTAACGTTGGAGGTGTGGTTGTGGGGTTGGGAAAAAGTAAGTCGTCCAGCCTCCAAGTTGAGCGAGTCCACATGCCCCAAATTTTCCCACGACGCCTTTCTCTCTTCCATCATCATATTGTTATGTATCTCATCGTTGACTACTTGTGCGAATATCTCATCGCCATCTCTTCCATTCTTCATCTTTGGAGCACCTCTGATGTTAAACCTCTTTGGCTTAATTCTTCTCTGAAATGCAACAGCACAATACTTCCTTATATACACATCATGTGCATTCATATATAAATGTAGAGCTCTCTTCCTATGATTAATTAATTAATTAATTACAAATAAATAAATATAACCATATAGATTTTCATTGTCCATGACTTTGATGTTTTTTAAAAATTAAAAGAATTAATTGCTATTATTTATGAGATTGCGAATTGATTGTACTGTCATCGCATGAATGTGCTAGCTACATTAGATTGAGTGAGTTGAGGTACATTTTGATTAATTCATCCTACGTATATTAATATTTTTTTTACCCGCTGCAAAAATCACTAATCTTTAAAATTGACGAGTTGGCTAATTTTCTAGACAATTTTAATTTGGTCAGTGAAGTAGGTTGACTGTTAAAAATAAATCCAAATAAGATAAAATAAAAGACAAAAGATTAAAAGAAATTCATTCTTTAGATTTGTTTAATTTTAAATTTTAAAATAAAGGGCATAAAGAGGCCACATAATATATATTAAGGATAAGAACATCGATTATGAGGGGTTATACTAAATATATTCGAATTTTGTTATATGGGTAGTATTTATCCTTATAATATCTGTACGGCGGATTAAGTTGAACATAAATTAGTCATTTAATATTAACGATAAAAGCAAAGAAAGTGAGATAAAGTATGTTTGAATTTTGTTAAATGGGTAGTATTTATCCTTATAATATCTTTACAGCAGGTTAAGTTGGATAATATGCAAATGACTAAATTTTACTTGCATTCATAGTCACCTCTCGAAGCTAAATTGGAAAAAAATCTTAATTATTCTATGAATTCATAATTTATAAATATTGAATAGTATCTTAATTGAAACTTTTATATATATAGCAATAAGTTTCTAATACGGGATTCTTTATATTGCTACGGTGCGGAGCTCTTATTTTCTTATCAAATTTTGATCATTCGAATTGTTCAATATGTTTAAAATATATTTTTATAGATTAATTAATGTCACCGATTTAAATTATCAAAATTTGATTAGAAAATAAAAAGTCTACACAATAACAAAGTAAGCAATTGATTATTAAAACGAAACTCTCTCTATATATAAATATATATATAAACACAAGTAAATGTATATAATAATAGTCATATAATTGCTCCAACCACGTCCTTTGTAACCGTACGTTTCCGTAGTCAGATTTGCTACTATAATGTGCTGATGTATCAATTATGACAATATTATTAATATTGTCATATACATATACATAGCGATAAGTTTCTAATACGGGATTTTTTATTTTGCTACGGTGAGAGCTCTTATTTTCTTATCAAATTTTGATTATCCGAATTGTTCAATATGTTTAAAATATATTTTTATAAATTAATGTCACTGGTTTAAATTATCAAAATTTGATCAGAAAATAAGAAGTCTATACAGTAACAAAGTAAGCAATCTCTTATTAAAAGGAGACTCTCTCTATATATAATATATATACATATAAGCACAAGTAAATGTATATAATAATAGTCATATAATTACTCCAACCACGTCCTTAATCTCATGCATTCGTATGAATATGTGTGCACAAGTACATGTATATAATAACGGTCATATTGTAACCGTACGTTTCCGTAGTCAAATTCGCTATTATATATATAATGTGCTGATGTATCAATTATGACAATATTATTATATTATTATTTGTTAAAGTCGTTCCTTTTCGTCACAACTTGTTATTTTTTTATCACTTTATTAATTAAAGATTCATCACACTATCTTTCTTAATATACAAACAATAAAATGCATTGACCTCACTCCTAGATTAGATTATTGACAGGGAAATTGCTCCAACCACGTCCTTACTCTCATGCATTCATATGAATGTTGCAATGTATGTACACAAGTACATGTATATAATAACAGTCAAATAATTCTCCTGATTTCTAGTACTATCATATTGTAGCCGTACGTTTCCGTAGTCAGATTCGCTATTATAATGTGCTGATGTATCAATTATGACAATATTATTATGTTATTCTTTGTTAAAGTCGTTCCTTTTCATCACAACTTGTTAATTTTTTATCATTTTATTAATTAAAGATTCATCACACTTTCTTTCTTAATACAAACAATAAAATTGTTACGCCCTCATTTGTCGCCGTATAATAATCATAATTTATTATAAATAAAAATATCACAATACTCGGTAACTAACTCAATATTCCAAAGGGTCGTTATGCTAAAAGTCTTTGATAGATAATTTTTAATACCATCAATCCATCAAATTAGGTCTTAACTGATCTTAAAAGTCCATTACATCAAATTGGACAAAAATATCCTTACTATACAGTACAGTAAGTTCTTTTGTTTTCATTCATTCATTTTTTTGCATTTGTTATTTTACATTAATTTTATGTTCATCTTGACAACAAAAATCTAAAAATTATAAAACTATGTTCAAAATTTTTAAAAAAATCATTGCAGATGAAAAATAAGTCTAAACAACGTTATTTTGATTTATTTTTTTGTCTTTTATGATTTACTTTTTAGTTTTTGAAAGTAATTTTATGTTTTTCTAAATTTTCTTCGCGAAACAAACCAAATTTAAAAAATTGAAGCAAAATAAAAAGTTGTAAAAAATCTCAAGTAACGATAAAAAAACATAAAGATTACAAACAAAAATGTTGACTTTATTATTTGATAATTTTTTCGTCCTTATGTGACTATTTTTTATAATTTTTTTCTTTTGTCAATATTTTTATGAATTATTGGTTCATTTCGACGAGAGGTTTTAGAAAAATTATAACTAATGATTCAAATTTGAAAAAAATTCAGAAAAGACAAATAATCTAAAAATATGATATTTTTATACGCATTCGTCTTCTTTAGTAATTTTTTTAAAATTTTTGGACATAATTTTATATTTTTTATATCTGTCTCATCGAAACGGATCAATAATCCACAAAAAATTGAGGCTAAAATGAAAAATACAAAACAAATTAAATATAGAAAAAACGTGTTTAAAAATAATCGAGTTAAGACAAATAGAGAGACATGAAAATTGCAAAACTAATAAAATCAATTGTTTTAACAAAAATACAAATAAAATTATCTGTTCATATAAAGAATAAAAGCACAAATACAATTTCAATACAACAAATAACATTATCTGTTCTGATTGTTACTAATGTTTTTATTTCAATTAAAGACATGAAGATTATAACAGGTAATATTATTTGGTGTTATCTTATACAAAGATACAGATAACAAATTATAATAGATAACATTATCTGTTTTGGTTTATTACTACGTTTTCACTATTATGCAGAGATACAGAGATGACACTACGATCGATAACATTATTTATTGATATGTTATGCATAAATATAGATACCAATTTAAAACAGATAACATTATCTGTTTTTATATTATGTTAAAATACAGAGTACAAATTGAAACAAATAAGCTTATTTGATGTTATTTTGTGCAGAGATATAGAGAATAAATTACAACAGATAATCTTATTTGTTTAGGTTTATTATTGTATTTTCACTATCATACAGAAATACAAAGATGAAACAATAACAAATAATATTATATGTTAATTTCTTATACATAATTGCATAGGTCAATTTATGACAGACAACATTATCTATTTTTATATTATGTCAAAATACAGAGTACTAATTAGAACAGATAACCTTATCTGATGTTATCATATGCAGAGATACAAAGAATAAATTATAATGGATAACTTTATTTGTTTTAATTTATTATTGTGTTTACACTATCATACAGAAATAAAAAGATGAAATAACAACGTATAACATTATCTATTGATATATTGTGCAGAAATACAGCAACCAATTTACAATAGATAACATTATCTGCTTTTATATTATGTCAAAATATATAGTACAAATTAGAATAGATAACCTTATCTGATGTTATTTTTTTTTACAGAGATACAGAAAATAAATTACAATAGATAACCTTGTCTGCTTTAGTTTATTATTGTGATTTCACTATTATGCAAAGATACAAAGATGAAACTACAACAGATAATATTTTTTGTTCATATATTATGCATAAATACAGAGGTCAATTTACAACAGATAACATTATCTATTTTCATATTATGTCAAAATATAGAGAACAAATTACAACAGATAATTTTATTTATTTTGATTTATTATTGTATTTTACTTATGTCAAAATATTATTAGATAACTTTGTTTCTTGGCTCTTATCTCATTTATACAGAGGTTATATATTGTACGTATTATTACGTCGATATAATAGTAAGATTCAAACATTATTAATTTAAATAAAATTAATAATAGATTGAGAAGACAAAAGCCACGATAATTATTGAAAAAATCATGTTTCAACTTATTTTTCGTATGTTTTTATATTTTTTAATTTTTGAACATAATATTTAGTTTTTTTAATTGTCTTATCAAAACGAACTAATAATCAACAAAAAAATGAGAAAAAACAAGAAATTACAAAAAATTTAGTGTAACAAAAGATCGTGAGGGCAAAAATTATATTTTGACTTATTTTTTATTTATTTTATTTGTAATTGTTGAACATATTTTTTATTTTTTAAAAATTCTTTATCTAGACAAACCAATAGTCAATAAAAAATAAATACAAAAAAATTCATGTACAAAAATTATAACAGATAATTTTATCTGTTTTGATTTATTATTGTGTTTTTATTATCATGCAGAGATACATAAATAAAATTACAACAAATAACATTATCTATTAATATGTTGTGCAAGACTAATTTACAACAGATAACATTCTATGTTTTTATATTATGTCAAAATACATAATACAAATAAAAACAATCTTATATGATGTTATCTTATGCAAAGATACCAGAAACAAATTACAGCAGATTTTCTTATCTATTTTGATTTATTATTATTTTATTATTATCATACAGAGATACATAGATGAAATTATAACAGATAACATTATCTGTTGATATGTTGTGCATAAATACATGAGACAATTTACAACAGATAACATTACCGGTTTATTATTATATCTAATACAGGGATACATAGGTCATAAAGGCACAAATAAGGTTTTGACTTATTTTTTATATTTTTAATTTTTCACCATAGTTTTTTATTTTTTTTGAAATTTCATATCCAGTCAACTCAATAATCAATAAAAACAAAAGTTACAAAATATTGTTGTACCAAAAGGTTATGAGGGAACAAATTATGTTTTCACATTTTTTCATATTTTTTATTTTTTATTTTTAAATATATATTTTTTTAAAAAATGCTTATCGAGACAAACTAATAATCAATAAAAAATAGATTCAAAATAAAAAGTTACAAAAAAAAGTGTACCAAAAGGTCATGAGGGTACAAATTATGTTTTGACTTATTTTTCATTTTTTTTAATTTTTGAACACAACTTTTTTAATTTTTTGAAATTCTTATCAAGGCGAACCAATAATCAATACAAAATAAAAAATTACAAAAACGTTAGTCTACCAAAATGTGGTGAGAACTTTAAAATTTGTTAAAATTTAATAAATGTGTAATAAGGGTAATTTTGTCAACCAATGAACCTAAACTATTAACATTTTTAAAAGAGTGGATTCTAACTACTTGTATTTTTAAAATAGTGAATCCTAACTCGATAAACAAATTAGGTAGAGCTAAATGAGTTAATTAACCCCTATTCCAAATCATTTCATTAAACGAAATATCATCAAAAATCAAATTTAAGGATGTTACATCAAAATGGGTAAATTCTCAGCCTGTTACATGTATCAAAATAGATTGTCAAAGTCAAACATTTACATTTTCTTCCAAATACAAAAACTAATTCAAAAATAAGTTATATTACATCTTTGAAATTAGTATCAAAATTCTAGGTATCTCTTATCAAAATTTTGAAACATGCATTATACAATGCATCTCATGCGTCTCATGCATACTAAGCGTCTGGACCATCACCTCTAAAACAATAAGGTGATCTCACAACCCAATATGAATGTCTAAACTAATAATATGTGAATATAAGCTGATATGACATATAACATGATTAATGAACAATAATTCAAATATGAACTCACTTGATAAACATAAACAACATACTCAACCACCTTAAAATACTTTTTGTTACTCGTTCAACTGTTTTTCAATACCGACTCATTCTCTGTTAGTTGTCTCACAACATCGATTTATCATCCATTGGCCATTTCGCTTACCGATTCCTCATACATCGTTAATCTACTGTCAAGTCAATACTTCTATCTATACCTTCACTCACACCATCATCCCTTGCATTCCATGTCTCATAAGCATCAACGACACCTCTCATTACGCATCGAATCATTATGTCTTATCGTAACAAAGAGTATCCAAACTAATCTAGAATCCGCACTAATAATTTTGTAGTAACAATTTACCATCTAACGAATCATTCAATCATACTATGTACAGACGTACCATTATATTCTCCTTATCATAGTTTATTTGTCATCCCTAACACAACACCCCAAGGTGACTAGTTATAGCATTATTCCTCTCCCTAGCACTCTCCTGAAGGAGGCTAGCACATCTTGTCACGCCCTCGAATTTAAACAAGATAAATATTCACATTTTAAATAAAAATTGCCAATTCTACAAAAAAATATTTCCAAATCATCATCTTTCAGAATTCAATTAAGCTCATAAGTTTCAGGTGTTACAACTCAAAAAGGGACACTCCCCGTCCTGACAACCAAAATAACCTGTTAAAGTGTTACAAATGATTTGAGTTTGAGTACATAATTTCAAAAAAAGAAGTTACTGTACATCTTTCAAAAAGATAAGCCTCAAGATAATGTATAACTCCATTCATGACATTTCTTCAAAACATACATCGCTATGCATCCATGCAAGTCCAAATCATGCCTCCGAAGCAGTACCTGAAAAAATGAAATGGTGAGTTACAAAGCTTAGTAGAGATGTCTACACTAATATTATATGAATATGCAATGATTTGGTATGGTTCATGAACAATCTATAATAACACGTATATGACAATAATCCATAAATCTTCGAAGTATGATTGTAACATTTAGAATATAAAACTACAAGTCAACCTGACTAATTAACTCATGGTTCTCATATCGATTCAATTGTCACGTTCCAACTAGCACATCATCCAATGGTGACTAGACAATACCATAATATACTAGCACATCTCCTGTCGGAGGCTAGGCGTCATATAACTAGCACTTTTCTCTCGGAGGCTAGGCATCATAAACTAGCATATCTCCCCTCGGAGGCTAAACGTCATATAACTAGCACATTTCTCGTCCTGTCGGAGGCTAGACTCATATAACTAGCACATCTCCTATCGGAGGTTAGACAATATATCGTGTCAATACAAGACAACTAATACAATACAATAATTTCAATGTCATATTCATCAAGCCAATACGGTAATGTACCTACGCATAACCGTCAATTAGAAATTCAAAATCACGTATTTATCATCTACGTATGACCGAAGATAAGTGCAAACATTACCCTTAGAAGTCAATAACTCAAATATTTAATAAAAATTTCAATAAGAAAAAAGCACAGAATTACCGGTAATACAAGCACTATTACCAGTAATAGCGACACTATTACCGATAGTAGAATGTACTGCCCAAAAACGCCCAAAAATGAAGAAACACTGTATTTACCGGTAGTAGCACGCTATTATTGGTAATAGCATGCACTGACAAAAAAAAAAAAGCGATTTCTGTAGATTTTTCCAAACTTTGAAAATCAAGCTCTAAACAAACACTCAACCTCATAGATCACCAAAAATAAGTCATACACACATAAGAGAGGTAAGAGATCTCTATCTTGAGTGTCGGATCGAAAGATTTGAGTTTCCAAAGCAAGTCCTAACTTCCAATGGTGGATGAACTTGAAATAAATTCTCTCCAAGCGAAATAAGCACGATCAACTTCCAAATACTCACCAAAAGCAAGAAAAATATGAAGGATCTTGAGGGACTTCGAAGTTCTAATAAGGTTTGAGAGATATGGGTTTGAAAGAACTAGCTCCTACACACCTCCATGGAACCAACGGGAAGAAGAAAGAAGAAGAGAGAGAAAATATGGGCTTTTTCTCCAAAAATCTAATGGGGCTATTTAAAGGCTCAAATACACTTTCACCTTCAACTATGTTACATGCTACCCACAAAGCTCTTATTCAACATACACCACACATAAATCCTAAATCATTATATATGCATAAAATGCAATAAAACCACTTATGAAATCTAATTCCGGGCAATTTATAAATAAAAATTTTCGAGTTCTCACACATCTTTTTATATCACCCTTAGCACTTCTCTGAATGGAGGCTAATATAGCATTTCACTTCATTCATAGCATACCCCGAATGGATACTAATCATACAATTTTCGTATCCTATCAATCCATTAACGTAAGGCCATGCGCTACAATTCAAGTGCCTCACATTACTCAAGTAAGTCTAAAAGTCTAGTGCAATTTTAGTAATTAACGAGATACCAATAGTATAAAGCATAGACAACATTCTATTCAGATTATAGTGAAATCTTGAAGAGTAAACCATTCACCGATACATTTGTTGCCAATTAATTCTCATCATTTAAAGCCAACGCATCTTAACACATTTCATAATCTCAGCCGTTCTTTCGTAACACAACACATAGCTTAGTTTAACCAAAATAGTCGAAACAGACCATGCACCACGAACATATATGACACCACACCTCTTGGCAATACAATGTCGGTCACCCTTCAAAGGGATAAGGGGAAAACTCCTCACCACACTAGAGTAGGGTAAACCGTTTCAGGAATAGATTTCACATAGAGTTGACCTATAGGGTAAAGAACCTCTCACACAACTGTCTCACCACATAGTTCAAAACCAAGGTCAAAAACAAGGCAGACCATTTTACTAAGTCTCGACATGACATAATACGCTACACAAGTCATAGTGCTATCCCCACAATCCAACAATCTATTAAATTATTTTTATGCTCACATAACACGTCTTATGTTAATTTTCTCACCGATCAATACACGCGATAGTGTCTAGACAAGTTATGTCATCTACTAGCATACTCTCCCAAGTAAGTTAAAACAAGAGTCGAGCCTAACTTTACTCCTACGGAGGGCAATACAATGCATCATGCCTAGTTCATTTTCTGAAGAGGACTAGCCTATAAAGTGTAACACCCAGAAAGTCGGACACATTAATAAAAGGAGTGAAATAATTAAAATACCAGCTTGGTACAAAAGATAGTCAAAATACATTTCAAAAGAGATTGTTTACATCCAAAAAGACTTTAAAATTAAAGTCAGAGCAGTCTAAACTAGTCTAAGTGATCCACGGCTGGATCATGTCTTCTGCGAGATAAATATCATTGTATGGTGTATGGTCTGATCTGGTTCCATTGTCGTCGGTACTTGGTTATGAAATACTAGGGGCAGGAGAAAATTACACCATGAGTTTTGACACTCAATAAGTTACCCTACCCTTAAGTTTTTCTTTTAATGTTTTAGAGCATTAAAATGATATGCAATGTGTAAATATATAGAAATAATCAAGATTTAACAACATCATGCAATAAAATAAATATGAAAACAATAAGCACAACATTTTAACCAAAATAATATAATCGAAGTTGTAACTATCACAAGGTATATCAATTCGAAATGTTCCATGAGTGCTCGACTCTAATCAAATATTATAAAGTATGACCATGTCATATAATTCCATCAATTGTTTCAAGAATGACCTCGTCATATATTTCAAATTGGCTTTTCTAACTTCAATGACCTCGTCATATATTTTGGATCAACATTTCTAAATAAAGTCCAGTATGGTGCTCTCGAACGATAACGATCCCGACCGCCCGACTAACCAATGCTTTCGAATTGCCCTGGGCTCCAACCCTCCTACTCCCGATCGTCATGTTCCCAATCAATACGCTCTCCCTAACATTATATCCTTTCACTGTTAGGGACCGATTCCCAAGACCCAGTGATGAATGCTACAGTTTATGCAACAAAAAATTATGAAACCCTACTAGGCGGAACTAGGGTTCATACCTTCAAGATCTGTCTGGTTTGATCTCGGTTGTCTTCAACAGTTTGATCTTGATAAAACTTTGAACACAGCTAGATTGATCTCGCTCGACTGACCTTGAGATTTTCTACCGTAATCTTATTGCACCTTAATCACGTACAGAGGGTGGGCTCAAAATCGTGATTTCTTTACCTTCATAGAAACTCTCTTAATAATTTGGTTATTAAATTGTATCTAACCTAGAAGGCATAACGGTTTTTATATAGGCTACAATAGGGATCCCTAGGAGAATTATGGGCTGGGCTTCCTATATAATTCGGGATTCCTAGTCCAACCCAGATTAATTCTGAATTATATAAATTATAATTCATACCACTACCGAATTATAATTGCACTCCTCTCCCATATCTCAAAATTATATTTCGAGCTCCACATTATTAAATGTTTATTTATCTCCCCACGTTAAGATTATAGATACCCATTGATTAAAATAAATTACTGACAATTTATTTAATCAACATCTATAAAATTCCTCGAGACCTTCCACTTAACTTATTCGTTATGTCGGATACTAATATCCACCTACGGGGTTTGACATAATCGAAACTTATAAGCTTCCTCAAGAGGATATCATCAATCCCTATAAAGAGACATGAATTCCATTAATAATTAATAGTTGTCATATACCTAATATTGTGACCCAACTCATCGAGACTATTAGCGCACAAGGCCTCACTCTATAATGAATCAAAGTCAACAATATTAAATGTATACATCGATCAATTATCTTTGGATTAAGAGTACAAACACACATAATAATCATGATGTGTAAATTGTATTATATTGTCAGTATAAATACAATTACCTCAAAGTGGTCCTGTCCAATACACACAAAGTGTAGTAACACAGTGAGTTAAAACTATACCATTTTTCGTAGTCAAGACAGACTTACTGAAACACTGTGTTACAGTCCTACTAGTGATGTGTCCAATTCCACCTAAGAATGTGAACTAAAAACTTATATTCTACAAGAACTGATAATCTGATCCTTTGTGTGTAAGCCAAACTCTACATACTAGATTATCTACTATGTGGAATAAGAGACACTCATGCACAATATGATAAGATATAATGCAAAAATTTGCCCATAAAGATTCTCATCAAGAAAGAAAATAATTACTTAAATAAATCAAAGAAATATTAATCCATTACATAAAATCATGACTTTTAATATAAAATCCTAACAATCACTACTGTGGCGGACAATATAAGTTTAAAGTTTATACTAAAAAACCGTTAGACTAGAAAGGGCATGATAGAACTAGATATAATTTCGACTAAAGTGAAATTTGACTAAACGCATGACACGACTAAATTACAGTGCTTCTGTGATACGAAAGCTTGGTCTATCACATCTTTTGGTTAAAGTCAAAATTCGGCTCATGTCGCATCACGGCTACAAGACACGCATAATATTTTCACGAAAAACATAATCTACAACAACTAATCGTATATTATTATCAGTGTGTTTACGTTCGGATATCCACGGGACACCCTGAATATTAATAATCAATTATCGTCAAAGCAGAGTAAGAATCATGATAATTCATGCTCGACTAATATTAAAACTATTAAATAGAAATCATATAATAATAAGATGGTTGTGTAAATAAAAAAAAATTAATAGTTAATCATAAAAAGTTTATTCTAAAGTAATTATAATATATATAAGAGTAACAATATGATTTAAATTAAGCGAGCTTAAGAAAATTTTAATAAGATTTATCTAATCTTAATTATGTAAATATAATATGAGGATAGTAATATACATAATTAAAATGTGCATATAAATTTATAAAGTTTTACGTAAAATTATGAAATTTTAGTACAAGAATATTAATGTGACTTATTTCAAAGTGCGGTTGTGAATTAAATAACATTTAAAGCGAGCTACAATTTAGAAATATGTTTATAGGGTAGAATCTTAGTCTAAGGTAAAAATAATAGTAGTAGTAGTAATAATAATAATAATAATAATAGTGATTAAATTATAATTTATTTTTAAGAAAGTAATAGGTTTACTTATAATTAAATAAATTAGGGCAAATCTATAATTTAAGTATTTTAAGGGTAAAGCTGTAATTAAATAAAATAGGACCAATATGTAATTTTATAAAAATAATAGGATCGTAGTGTAATATAACAATTAGTAAAAATTAAAATTTTAAGATTTGGGTTCTATATGTAATTTATAAAAATCTAATTTAAACTAATCAAATAAACATATAACAAAGGGGCAAGTGTCATTTTTCCATTTTAAAAACTTTCTCATGTTTTTTCCATTGTAACAATTTCTAGATTTTCTGATTTTTCGGCGAGGCTCCGGCAAGGCTCCAACGAGACTTCATAACACCTCGGAACAACTCAAAAATACCCCACAACATTAAATAGAAGACTATAGAACAGGAATCTTACATTAGTTCGAAATTCCGGTAATGTTTTGAGGTGATTCGGTTGAGGTTCGGTGGCGGCAGCAGTAGTGGACTTCGGAGAGCTTTCTTCTTCTTCGTGAACTTCTCTCTCTGCAAGTCTCTCTTTAGTGGGTGCTAGTGTGTCCAAATGCAAAGGGGGAGCTCTTTTTTATAGGTAAAACGGGAGGGCATCATCCATGGCAGGGAGTAATTTGTGGAGGATCAACGGTGCACAAAATTTTCAGCTTTCGGCCATGGCAGGGGGTAAGGGGGCTGGTGCAGGGGTAGGAGGTGATGGCTGGTGGTTGATGGGAGGCAGAGAGTGATGGGAGGGAGTTGATGGGCGATCGGCATGGATAAAGGAGAGAGAAACCAAGAGGTGGAAGGGGAGATATAATGGTATATATATACTTATATATTACTGCATGTGTGTGTGTTCTATGTATTTACTATATATTATGTAACATATATGTATTAGTTATTTATTAAAATGGTATGATAATATATACTATTATAACTAAAAATAAACAAATGAATACACAACACTTATACATATATACACATAAAATAACTCAAACCAATATGTGTATATATATATGCGTGTACGAAATGTACAACTTTAATTATGCGCATAAAAAAATTACTCGGAGTATTTTATTTCAAATAAAAATTTCGGGCCTTTACAACTTATCCCCCTTAGCAAATTTCATCCTCGAAATTACAAAGTGTCAGAAATAAAAAAGTGTGGATAATTGGCTCAGATGACGTCTTCTCTTTCCCAAGTAAATTCTTCGATGTTGCGGTGACGCCAAAGTACTCGGACAAGATGGATGTTCTTTCCTCGTAAAGTCTTCTCTCCGTGATCGATGATGCGTATAGGTTGCTCTTCGTAAGTAGTATCCTCATCGATGGTGACTTCTTCCCAGTTGAGAATGTGGGTCGGATGTGATATGTACTTGCGAAACATGGATACATAGAACACGTTGTGCACACGATCGATCTGAGGTGGAAGTGCTAAACGATAAGCAATTTCTCCGACTCGCTGCAATATCTCGAATGGTCCAATATATCGCGGCGATAGCTTTCCTTTCTTGCCAAATCTGATGATTCCTTTGCGCGGTGAGATCTTCAAGAAGACGTGGTCTCCAACATTGAAGGTCAGAGTTTTGGTTCTCTTATCAGCGTAGCTCTTCTGTTTACTTTGTGCCGTCGAAAGTCGCTGTCGGATGACTTTGACTTTCTCTGTGGTCTCTCGCACAAGATCTGGTCCCAAATGGCTAGTTTCTCCAACTTTAGTCCAGCATATAGGTGATCGACATGGGCGTCCATAGAGTGCTTCGTACAGTGCCATCTCGATACTCACCTGATAGTTGTTGTTATAAGCGAATTCTACTAGTGGTAGATGTCTCTCCTAATTACCCCGGAAATCTAGGACACACGCTCTAAGCATATCCTCCAAGGTCTATATGGTTCGCTTTGACTGCCCATCTGTCTGAGGGTGAAAAGCTGTTCTCATACGAAGATTGGTTCCCAAGGCCTTTTGTAAGCTTTGCCAAAAAGTTGACATGAATATCAGGTCTCTGTCTGATACAATCGATACTGTATACCGTGTAGTCTGATGATCTCCTTGATATACAATCGGCTGTACGAATCTATCGTGTCAGATAGCTTGATCAGTAAGAAGTGTGACAACTTAGTCAAACGGTCAACAAAGATCCAAATGACATCGTGTCCCTGAATTGACTTCAGTAGTCCTGTTACAAAATCTATCGCTATATGCTCCCATTTCCATCCTGGTATAGGCAACGGCTGTAATGTTCCTCCAGGTTTTTGATGTCTTGCCTTGATTGGCTGACATGTGAGACAAGTAGCTACGTACTTGGCCACGTCTCTCTTCATTCCGCTCCACCAATAAGTTCGCCTCAAGTCCTTGTACATCTTATTCCCTCCAGGGTGGACAGCAAAGTTTGACTTATGGAACTCTTTCAATATTGATTCTCTAAGCGTAACGAAGTCTGGAATGAAAAGACGTCCAAGATATATCAATCCTCTGTCTGCTCAAATAGTCCAACCTGCTGATGCTTCTCCTTTAGCTAATCGGCTCTTGACAAGATCTAACTCTGAATCAAGAATCTGTACCTTCAGGATTTCTTCATGAAGTGCTGGCGTAGCTATCATTGCACACAGTTAAGCTCCTCCTTGCTGTTCATTCTGCTGAAGTTCGTACTCCTGTATCTGGTTTATCAGTTTCCACACTCTGACTGCCAGACTGGCAACGTGTCCTCGGGACTTACGACTAAGTGCTTCTGCTATGATGTTAGCCTTTCCCGAGTGATAGGACAAGGTAAAGTCGTAATCCTTTAGATACTCCATCCAATGTCGTTGTCTCATATTCAGATCCTTCTGAGTGAATATGTACTTGAGACTTTTGTGATCCGTGAAAACTTCGAACTTCTTACCGTAAAGGTAATGACGCCAAATCTTAAGCGCGTGTACCACAACGGCAAGCTCTAAGTCATGAGTTGGATAGTTCTGCTCGTGTATCTTCAGCTGGCGTGATCCGTAGGCTATGACGTTTTCTTCTTGCCTAAGTACACAGCCTAATCCATCCTTTGATGCATCACAATAGACAACGTACCCAATATCTCGTCATGGAACGATAAGGATAGGGGCATTGGTCAGTCTATTCTTCAACTCCTGAATAGAATTCTCACATGCATCACTCCAGTCGAACTTGATTCCCTTATGAGTTAGCCGAGTTATCGGTTTGGCTAAAGCCAAAAAGTCCATGGTGAATCGGTTGTAATAACCAGCTAATTCTAGAAAGCTGCGAATCTCGAAAATTGAAGTAGGCTTCTTTCAATCCTTGATTGCCTCGATCTTGTTGTCATCAACGGAGATTCCTTCCCTCACACAACGTGTCCAAAAGTCACACTTGCTAGCTTTGGCGTAAAGCTGGGTATCTCGTAGAATCTAAAGTGTGGTCCTTAAGTGTTGCTCATATAGCTCTTCTGTTGCTGAGTAGATCAATATGTCGTCGATGAATACTACCATGAACTGGTCCAAGTACTTAGTAAAGATCTTATTCATGAGACACATGAATACTGCTGATGCGTTAGTGAGTCTAAAAGGCATCACTAGAAACTCGTAGTGGCCATACCCAGTTCGAAATGCCATCTTCTGAATGTCAGAATCCCTCACTCGCAGCTGATGATACCCGAATCATTAGTCAATCTATGAGAAACAATTTGCTCCTCTAAGTTGATCAAACAGGTCATCAATTCGAGGTAGTGGATATCGATTCTTGCTCGTGATTCGATTGAGTTGTCTGTAGTTAATACATAGTCGGAGTGTTCCTTCTTTCTTCTTCATGAACAATGCTGGGGCTCCCCATGGTGAAATGCACGGCCAAATGAATCCTTTCTCCAGAAGCTCTTGAAGTTGAATATTCAATTCCTTCAACTCGGCTGGTGCCATTCTGAATGGTGCTATGGATATCGGTGTTGTTCTGGGTAAAAGCTTGATGGTGAAGTCCAATTCTCGGATCGACAGTAGTCTAGGTAGCTCATCGAGAAATACGTCGGTGTAATTGCAAACTATGCGCGGTAATCCGAATTCCATTCGATCTTCTTCTCTTAATGTCAGACAAGTGACCGACCGGCAAAAGTGTGCGTCGTTAGGGCGCCGGCCTAGGTCAATGGTTTAATTTTCATAAAACAGGACTTCCTCAAAATAATTAAAAACAAGTATAATGGATAGTCCGGAGTATCGATCCACAGGGAAAAGATAGTTGAATTCAAAGATTCCGCAAATTAAGTTTTTCGACGTTTCGGACGTCAACATCAAAGTTTGTTTGGTGATGGTTAACAATTATACTACTAAGTGAGGAAAAGAACTAGATTAAGGAGTGGGGTTAAGTCTTAATGTTTGGTCCATTCAAAACTTCCGTTGGTCTATCTCTTCTCCTTATAACTCAATCTAGCCCCCGGTCTCGGGTTTTAGATCGGAAAATACTTCGATGAAAATAGGATTTTAATTCATAAATGGTTTGACGGATCCTTTCAAGTTCAAGAAAATGGGATCAAAAGATGAAGGTCATCGATCCAAGTATTAGATATACCAACTCTATGGATGGCTATAACTAAGCAAGAACTTAACTCTTCATTTCTTTGTTTCAAGAAGAAGAACTTAGAAAGATCCATCAATGGGCATTAGATAAATATTGAGAAGATGTAGACCAACATGGTTTAGAACAAACCTCACATTTAGACTTAACCCATACTTATTTAGCTACTCATATTTACCATAAACATGAGAGAAGTAGGAGAAAACATGATTAACAAAATTATCTAAAGAGAATAGGAATGATCTAACCAATACTACACTAGAAATCTCTTAGAAAATCAGGTTTTAAGATGGTAAATGCAATACTAATGGAAACATAAATGTCGATCTTACCAATATTTGATTGATTCCATAAGAGTGAATGGATTCACAAGAGCAAACCACTAAAGATTAATAAACTTAGTCAAAACTTTAAGCTCAATACATGAAGAACAAAATATCTTAAGGAAGGCAAGAGCTCTCTATCTACAATAATCTGATGTATACTATGTGTTGTGTGTGTATAGAGAGGCTCCCCTTTGAAAAAGAATAAACCCTACAAAATATCCTAAAATCTCTAGGTACTATTACAAGCCTACCATACAAAATGGCTAAAAAGAAGCTTCTTGTTCTTTTTCAGGATAAAGGCCTTTTTTGTCCCCTGATTTTGTACAAAAATCAAGGTAGAGTGGTCCCCAAGAGTCAGCCATCCCAGATCAGATGTTGGTCTGTCGCACTTGATACACCGGTGTAAAGGAAATGAGGCACCGGTGTCACTGGTACTCTGTATCTTGGTATTGTTGTGAAAGGAGGGACACCGGTGTAAAGGAAATGAGGCACCTGTGTCATTGGTACTCTGTATTCTGGTTCTTCTTTGAAATAGGAAGAGACACCGGTGTAAAGAAATAGAGGCACCGGTGTCATTGGCACTCTGTATTCTCCATCCTTCACTGCCATAAGAGGGGACACTGGTGTATTGAAATTAGAGGCACCGGTGTCACTTGTATTCTGCATCTTGGCTCTTTAGTGAAATAGGAAGAGACACTGGTGTGTTGCAAATTGAAGCACTAGTGTCACTTGGTCTCTGGAACTTGGTTTTTCAGTGGAATAAGAAGAGACACCGGTGTGTTGCAAATTGAGGCACCGGTGTCACTGATCTCTGGAACTTGGTTCTTTCAACCAAGTTTGGGGTTTGACCACTCGGACCTCGTGTGACCTCTCCGGGCCGTCTTTGACTTTTGAGAGTTGACTTTCGCACTTCAGGGTCCTCTTTTCTCTGTTTGACCTGCGATGGACATGAAATACCTTTTCGTGCATTATCGAGTGTAAACATTGAATAATACGTGCACGCAAGTTAAAATAGACGTGTTGAGCCGTAGAATACACAATAACATGTGCTCATCACACCCCCCAACTTGAAGGTTGCTAGTCCCTAGTAACCAATCAGGCAATCTTTTCTCCTTAATGATGCGAGTGAACGATTATATGCTTCGTGTAGTTTCCCAAGCGGTTCGTATCATCGGATACCACAACCAACTTGTGCACAATGTTATGAACCCAAGTTGAACAATTCTGATCATTAGATGTGTGCAAAGTGTATGGTTTCAGATCTCTCTCACTCTTAAAACGGGATTCTCTCCAGTATATGGCAATAGTCGTCTCCGCTTAGTGCGCACAATAATGTAAAAGCGAACGAAGAAGCTAAGCATTCAACACACAATCAACAAGAAGTATGTACACCCATGATTCACAAGGAATAAGAGAAGAAAGCAATTACGATACACGCTACACCACGATGCATAAAATTAGGAATCCAATACACACTTGAGATCAGAAAGGACTTTATAGCATATAAAGATTCGGGTTTCAAGGAGATGTGTAACAAAACAGTGCCGGCATACAATGAATGGCTAAAGGTCATGACTACCCCCAATTTGCCAGCACTACACCACTACTCAGTGTTAGATATAAAAACAACGCAAAACAACTAATAAAACAACAACCGACTCCACATATGACAAATGTATCTAGAACTATCTCTCCACAAGCCAAGTCGGGTGTGTGTAGCATGCAATCACTGCTCCGGTGGTGGGGGCACATACACAACCAGTGCCCTATCTAACCCTGTCTCATCTTGAATAGACCCACCCGCTGCTGAATCACTCAAATAAATCACATCTGTACCGGCAGGAGATTCGGAAGCATGGGTGGAGGGTGGATCAGTGGCATGTCTCACAGAAGGCCCAGTGGGTGTATCATCCTCAACTTCTTCAGCTTCTGATGACACCAGTGTCATCACCTTTTTCTTCCCCTTTCCCTCTCTCTGCTTTTCAATTCTAGTGCGTCATGGGAAGCCTTGGTACGACGCTCCGAGAGATTTCCAGCAAATCTTTCATTTTCTCCTCCCTTGCCACCCTCATCATCATCTTCACTGTCGTCATTGTCACTATCCGTCTCATTTTCATCGACTTCATCATTCTCCTCATCCTCCTCACCATCCCCACTATCTTCACTCTCCTCCTCAGAGCTTTCCTCAAACCTCTTTCCCGCCAACTCGCCCATACATTTGGCTGTAAATCGGGCAATACTCAAACATTTTTGGATTTTTCTTTCCGCTTTGTCTTGCCGTTTATGCACCTTTTTCAGCTCGCTCAAAATCAAGATTTGGCGTTGGACAATGATTTCATTCCATTGTTCTTGTCTCTCCCAGGGGTTCTTGGATTTAAGTGCTTTCACACCGGAGTGGAATTCGGACTTGGGGTGTTTGTTGGACAATGCATGGTTCTTGGCTTTGGAGGCTTCGGTAATCGGCCGGGTACTCCCTCAGTCATCTTTTCACCCGCCCTTCTAGGCACCTTGTGTTGCAAGCAGAAATGAGTAACCATGGCCGGGAAGATGAAGTTTGCATTCCCACTTGCCCTTTCTCTGAAGTACACCATTTCTTGGAAGATTGTTCGGCCAAAGTCTATCACCTTTCCCAACATGAAGGCATGCATGAAGGCTATCGTCCGAGGGGGTACCCTTTTGTCACTCGCCAAAGGGTACACATTATGCTTCATTATCTTGTTGAGGAGACGGTAATCCTCATGCAATGCCCTGGGTGAGAACTTGCCCTCGTATTCCTTTGGATTGGTCAACACCCTCTTTGCAAACAATTTCCCATCGAAAGATGCCGGATCAAATGCATACTTGGGAATAATTACGGTCTCTGGGTCAGGTATCGGGCATTGCAAGTATTCTGATATCCTTTCGGCGGTGATCCACACATTGACTCCTCTCACTTCCGCCACCATTCTTGGTTCGGCGGTGTTCAAATTTTCCAACCTCACTGACCGATAGAAACCCTCTACCATTCCTCGAATGTAGCCCGGAACCACTTCAAAGAACCGGGTCAAACCCCTTTGGTCCAATTTTTGAACGATCACGTTTGCATCCGTCAAACTCTCCCTCAACACTTGCCTCTCACATGTAACCTTCTTTCTTTCGCATTTCACTTCCCAATTTTTTTGTCCCTTATCCCCCTCCTCTGTCACTCTCTGTTTCTTGCTCCTAGACCCACCTTCATCCCCCTGTTTTTTTCGTTTTGAACCACCCGGAGTCTTAGAAGCAGAGGATTTCTTTGGTGTTGGCTTGGTTTTTGACTTGGAACGGGAAGTAGAGGACATAGGGGATTTCCCCTTATCCCGTGGTATGGCCATGGCCGCATTTTCAAGTTCCCTCCATATGGGATCGTCATTATCCGAATCGGATCGTGGTGGGGTGTCATCCGGGTTGGGCTCTCTAATGGAGATGCCCTGGCTCTTACGTCTAACCATTATGAACACGGAGAGAGAGAATCAAAATCTTACCCGGTGTGATTCACACCAAAGAGAGGGAGAAAAATAGAGCACTTGAGAGATTCCCCAACTCAGATCCAAACCCTAACCCTTTCTGTTGCAGTCGAACCAGGAGGAGAGAGAGAGAGCAGGCGCGGTGGAGGAGTGGAAGAGGCGCGGTGGCTGGTGGAGAGGCGCGGTGGTGAGAGAAAGGGAGATGGAAGGCAGAGAGAGAGAGATGGTGCGGTAGTTATAGAGAGAGAGGGAGGTGAACCGGTGTCTTGGAGAACCGGTGTAACTTTTCCCCAATCGTTATAACAATTGGGGTTTTTATAACCCAGATATTTTTTTTTTCAAATTTTCCCACGAGGCACCAGTGTAAAGGTCTGGAGGCACCGGTGTCAAGAAGCCTCTGTATCTCAGTGGTTTGTGTTTGGGAAGAGGAGACACCGGTATAATGGTTTTTGAAGCACCGGTGTAAGGTACTCTCTGTATCTCAGTTTTTCCTGTTTTGGAAGAAGAGGCACCGGTGTAAGCTTTTCTGAGGCACCGGTGTCAAGACCTCTCTGCATTTCAGTTTTTCCTGTGGGACAAAGGGAGGCACGGTGTAACAATTTCAGAGGTACCGGTGTCACGACCATTCTGTATCTCCTGAATTCTGATCTATAGTGGATTACACCAGTGTCATGGAAATGAGGCACCGGTGTCTTTGGGCTCTGTAAAATTCCTTCTTCCTGAGATATTTCCTCCCGATTACAATACCACACACACCAACAACAATACCCCATCCGACCTTATCTCATCCGGTTTCCTAAGCTTGTTTCAATGGATATGAATTGGACAAGGATCAAATCAAGGTCAATGAGACTCATGTGTGGCACGGATCATGGAAAATGGCCTTTTATCATTTCTCAAATGTTTCATGGATTCCACAGTGATGCACACAAGTGTAAAACATGAGTAAACACGCAGTTGTAGAAGCAAGAAATCGATGAATTCAACTCTGTGGCATGGAATGGGTTAACATTGGATCTCCACTCACAGCTTCTGATTCCAAATTGTTCAACGTAGTTCATGATCGATGCACGTGTAGTGAAGTGACAATTCATTGTTCAACGTGATGCTTATGCGAACATATGCTAAGTTACTCGCAAGCATTTCAGTAGGAGATTGCCTAATACAACGATGTGCCAATTTTTATTTATTTTTTTCAAAATTTTTCATGCTAAACGGGACTAAAACAACTAAAACAACAATGGGCTAACACACTAATGAATACCCCCCCCCCCCCCCCCCCAAACTTAAATTTTGCATTGTCCTCAATGCAAGGAGATAACGCATCATAAAGCATAAAAAGAGGGACGATCATACCTGCGAGGTGGAATGTCAACCACTATATACCTCGACCAAGTTTGAGGATTTCTCGTCACGTGCACTGTTTGTCATTGGGAGGGCTTCCAAGGTGTACTCTTTCGGCTCCAACTTGTGGACCATAGCTAGTCACATAGGATCATCGCCGGAGCTTTGTTGGACTAACAACCGTAGCACATAGCTACACCCATGACTTTGGGCTCTTGAATGCCGCAATCGCCCCGTACTTATACCCAAACTACCAAGGCTGATGTGGTAGCGTGCACACCTTGCGAAGACTGAACCACCAACTACCTACTAAGAGCAAACATGACTTCATGGAACACAAATTTCATTAGCGGGTTAGTCCAAAAATGACAAAAATGAAAATAAGCAATAAATCCACCACTTCTTCACGTGAAGGACACGAGTACTACTTTTTTTCCTTGTCGAAGGCTGTGTTTCCCTATTGTTCGAAGGAGAGTATGCGTGGGGTTCAACAATATCTTGAGAAGTAGCGCCATCATCTAATAGGCTACCACTCCCTTTGGAGGGGGGCCCCCCAAATTCCTTACCCCTTCATTCTGCTTTGAAGCAATCTCCATGGAACTTGACATTAAAGTCGAAAGGGTTCAGACAGATTTCTCATTATCCACGCGCCTGCCGTCAGACCCAACCTCAAGGTACTACATACGTAGCTTGACAAGGTGGCTATACCAGACCGTCAGATGCCGTTCGAGCACGGCAAACACTGGAGGTATCACAAACTCCATGGATTTATAGTCTCCTAGACTTCAAGACAAGCTCACGGACCCAAAGAATTAGGGTCCACATTGTCTACATCGGACCCCCCATAGATAGGGTCACTCAACTCCTAACGGATTCCTCGGGATCAAAGTGTTCAATGAAAGGCTTCAACCGGTGGCCATTCACCTTAAATGTGGTTCCGTTCTTAGGGTTCTCAAGTTCAACCATTCCATGAGTGGAAACGGTTTTTACAATGTATGGACCTCCCCACCGGGATCGCAATTTACCCAGGAAAATATGCAACCTCGAGTTGTACAATAGCACCTTTTGGCCGGGGGTGAACGTTTTACGGACAATGTTCTTGTCGTGAAAGGCCTTGACCTTACACTTGTAGATGTGGGCATTGTCATAAGCATCCCGGCGGATTTCTTCAAGCTCATCCAATTGGAGCTTGCGGTGGGCACCGGCTTCGGGCATCCGATAGTTCAATTGTTTAATAGCCCAAAAAGCCTTGTGTTCCATTTCCACCGGTAAGTGGCAAGCCTTGCCATATACCGAGTGGTAGGGAGACATGCCCAACACTGTTTTGTAGGCGGTACGGTAAGCCCACAAAGCATCAATGAGTCTAAGAGAACAATCTTTGCGATTTGGGTTCACCGTTTTCTCGAGTATGTGCTTGATTTCCCGATTGGCCAACTCAGCTTGGCCATTAGTTTGGGGGTGGTAGGCAGTGGACACCTTATGGTTGACACCATAATTGATCATGAGGGCGGCCATGGATCGATTACAAAAATGTGTGCCTTGGTCACTAATGAGGACCTTAGGCATCCCAAACCTCGCGAAGATACCACAACCGAGTGGTCATTGGTGCGAGTAGGGATTGCCTCCACCTATTTAGACACATAGTCTACAGCGAGAAGGATGAATAGATGCCCACAAGAGTTAGGGAATGGTCCCATGAAGTCAATCCCCCAACAATCAAAAATTTCGACTATTAGGATGGGGGTGAGGGGCATCATATTCCGCCGGGAAAGAGCTCCCAATTGTTGACACCTATCACAAGATTTGCAATATTCAAAGGTGTCTTTGAAGATATTGGGCCAATAAAACCCACATTGTAAAATCTTGGCAGCGGTTTTCTTGGATGAGAAGTGACCACCACATGCTTCGGTGTGGCAAAATGAAAGGATGGCATTTTGCTCATCGTTTGGCACACACCGCCGGATAATTTGATCTGGACAAAATTTGAATAGGTAAGGATCATCGAAGACGAATCTTCTCACCTCCGCTAAGAATATCCTCCGATCTTGCGGAGTCCAATGTTGAGGAAGTTGCCCCGTAGCCAAGTAATTGAGAATGTCGGCATACCACGGGCAACTAGAAATGACCAAGAGTTGCTCATCGGGAAAGGAGTCGGGAATGGGTATGTTGGTGGTATGATCCTCAAACTCGAGGCGGGACAAATGGTCCGCAACCACATTCTCCACCCCTTTCTTGTCTTTGATAGTAAGATCAAACTCTTGGAGAAGTAGTACCCACCTAATTAGCCGAGCCTTAGTATCAGGCTTGGTCATGAGGTACTTGAGGGCGGCATGGTCGGTGTAAATCACAATGGGCGATCCTATGAGGTAGGACCGGAATTTGTCAAGAGCAAATACCACCGCCAACAACTCCTTTTCGGTGGTAGTGTAGTTCAATTGGGCGTCATTCAAGGTCTTGCTTGCATAAGCAATGACATGAGGCACCTTCCCATCCCTTTGGCCCAAGACCGCCCCAATGGCATAGTCGCTAGCATCACACATAAGCTCAAATGGTAAGCTCCAATTAGGGGATTGCATGATGGGAGGAGTCGTGAGAGCGACTTTGAGTTTCGAAAAGGCCTCCTCACAATCATGTGTCCATACAAAAGTTGTGTCTTTTGAGAGCAAGTGACACAAGGGACGAGAAATGGCGCTGAAATTTTGAATGAAACGCCTATAAAAACCGGCATGCCCAAGGAATGAACGGATATACTTGGCACACTTTGGGGTGGGTAGTCTAGAGATAAGTTCCACCTTGGACTTGTCTACCTCAATCCCCCTAGAAGAAACGATGTGACCGAGAACGATGCCTTGGGTGACCATGAAATGACACTTTTCCCAATTGAGCACAAGGTTTGTCTCTTCACATCTCACAAGTACAGATTCAAGACTATTAAGACATGACTCGAAGGAGTCACCAAAGACAGAAAAATCATCCATAAACACTTCCACCACCTTTTCAATCATGTCGCTGAAGATACCCGTCATAAACCTAGAGAAGGTGCCGGGAGCATTGCAAAGCCCGAAGGGCATGCGACGGTAGGCAAAAGTGCCAAATGGGCAAGTGAAAGTGGTCTTCTCTTGGTCCTCAAGGGCTACCTCTATTTGGTTATATCCGGAATAACCATCTAGGAAGCAATAAAATGGGTGGCCGGCTACCCTCTCTAACATTTGGTCGATGAAGGGGAGAGGGAAGTGGTCTTTCCTTGTAGAGAAATTCAGCTTCCGGTAGTCAATGCACACTCTCCACCCGGTGACAACACGTGTGGGGATTCAGTCCCCTTCCTCATTGGCCACCACAGTTACTCCGGACTGCTTGGGAACCACTTGGATGGGGCTTACCCACTTGCTATCGGCAATAGGGTAGATGATTCCCACATCCAACAATTTCAACACCTCATCTCGCACAACATCCCTCATGATGGGATTCAAACGGCGTTGGGGTTGGCGAGATGGTTTGATGTCATTCTCAAGGTATATGTGATGTTTGCAAAGTAACGGGCTAATACCTTGGATGTCGGCTATGGTCCACCCAATACCTTTCTTGTGGTCCCTCAAAATCGTCAAGAGGGCTTGTTCTTGGTGATCCTCAAGATTGGATGAGATTACTACTGGAAATGTTTCGGAATCACCAAGAAATGCATACTTGAGAGTAGAGGGAAGAGTTTTGAGCTCAAGCTTGGGTGGTTGGATGGTAGAAGGTAGAGTCTTAGATTTTGCGGGTGGTAATGCTTCAAAAGTGGGTACCCACCTTTCGGTACCCATCACATCTTCATCATTGAGGAGGGAGTAAATGTACTCCACCTCGGGCGAATCTAAGAACGCGGTCTCTTCTGCTGTGAGCATAGCCTCTAGGGGGTCGGAAAAGAGATGACAATCAACGTGTTCTTGGACAAGTGTGTCGGTGATGCTCACGTCACGGATGTCATCATCATCTCCCATTTGGCTCCCAATGTTGAATATGTTAAGCTCAAGGGTCATGTTCCCAAACGTCATCTTTAGTAGCCAATTTCGACAATGGATCACCGCATTGGACGTGGCCAAAAAGGGCCTTCCAAGGATGATGGGCGTTTGTGTTTGAAGATTCGACGTGGGACAAGTGTCAAGGACTATAAAGTCCACCGGGTATACAAAATTATCCACTTGGACTAGCACATCCTCCACTAATCCCCTCGGTACCCGGACACTACGGTCGGCTAATTGAAGGGTCACTGAGGTTGGTTTCATATCACCCAACCCAAGTTGCTCATACACCGAGTATGGCAACAAATTCACACTAGCCCCCAAATCAAGCAGGGCTTTCTCCACCATCTTTCCCCCAACTCTCACAGAAATGGTAGGACAACTGGGGTCCTTATACTTGGGTGCAATGAGGGTTTGGATGATCAAACTCACTTGTTGTGTCAAGAATACCTTCTTTTGAACGTTGTGCTTGCGCTTGATTGTGCACAAGTAACGGGATATTGATTTTGACTTGCTTAAAAAGCTCAAATATCTCCGTAGAGTTCGTCAACTTGGGTAGAGGCCTCAATCTTTGTGGGTATGGGGCCGGCATCGGGCAAGAGGAGACCATGGGTTCTCCCATAGGAAGGGATTTGGAAGTGGAAGTGGAGGGAGATGGAGGCAAACCACTCACCGGTTCATCATCTTGGGGTTGTGGAGTAGGCACCGGAGGAGGAGTGAGAATGGTTTTTGGGAGAATGGTCTTGTCGACCTCTTTTCCACTCCTCAATGCGGTAATGGCCTTTGCTTGTTCCACATTGGACCCGGAAGGATAATTTCCTTGCACAAAATGTTGACCTTAGGGGTTTGCTTGTGGTTGGGCTGGAAATTTCCCTTTCTCATATTGCATGGTCCCCAATGTTGTGGTCAACTTGGTAAGTTGGGAGCGGATGTCCCCAATGGCTTGCGTGTTTTGTTAATTGACATTGGCTTGCCCTTGCATGAACATTTTCAAGGTATCCTCCAAACTTCGCCGGTTAGGTGGGTGGTAAGAGTTGGGACCCGTGGAGGGACCCGGAGGATTGTAAGCATTTGGTGGATACTCACCTTGAGATGACTCGTTTGAAACTCTTTCCCTTTTTCCTCAAGGAGAAGGCTAAGCGTTGGTTTTTAAGATGCCAAGCATGTTAGGCTTAATATGGAATTGATGCCCTTCGGGAATAACAGTAGGAAAAAGGATGCACGAGGTGGTGGTGGTGTGAGTAGGGTGCAAGTATTCTCGCATGGTGCGAGCCATGAGTGCGTCATTGGCCTCATGTTGTTCGGCCATTGGGTTGAAAGGAGGGTCGTGTGTGCGAATAAGCCGACGTGTAGCGTCATGAGTGTAAACACTCATACACCAAAGACACTCTCCTAACAATCAAGTGTGAGTTCAAAAATAAAATAAAATCTGCGAATTGCACGTCCCTTTAGCTTACGTTACACCTTAGGTTTACCAATATGGGTAGGTTAAAGGTTTCCGCCAAAGAGACTTGCACTTTGCAAAATCTGCGATTTCTCTAAACCAACTATTCTGTTCCTCGGCAACGGCGCCAAAAACATGACCGGCCGGCAAAAGTGTGCGTCGTTAGGGCGCCGGCCTAGGTCAATGGTTTAATTTTCATAAAACGGGACTTCCTCAAATAATTAAAAACAAGTATAATGGATAGTCCGGAGTATCGATCCACAGGGAAAAGATAGTTGAATTCAAAGATTCCGCAAATTAAGTTTTTCGACGTTTCGGACGTCAACCAAAGTTTGTTTCGTGATGGCTAACAATTATACTACTAAGTGAGGAAAAGAACTAGATTAAGGAGTGGGGTTAAGTCCTAAAGTTTGGTCCATTCAAAACTTCTGTTGGTCTATCTCTTCTCCTTATAACTCAATCTAGCCCCCGGTCTCGGGTTTTAGATCGGAAAATACTTCGATGAAAATCAGGATTTTAATTCATAAATGGTTTGACGGATCCTTTCAGGTTCAAGAAAATGGGATCAAAAGATGAAGGTCATCGATCCAAGTATTAGATATACCAAACTCTATGGATGGCTATAACTAAGCAAGAACTTAACTCTTCATTTCTTTGTTTGAAGAAGAAGAACTTAGAAAGGTCCATCAATGGGCATTAGATAAATATTGAGAAGATGTAGACCAAGATGGTTTAGAACAAACCTCACATTTAGACTTAACCCACACTTGTTTAGCTACTCATATTTACCATAAACATGAGAGAAGTAGGAGAAAACATGATTAACAAACTTATCTAAAGAGAATAGGAATGATCTAACCAATACTATACTAGAAATCTCTTAGAAAATCAGGTTTTAAGATGGTAAATGCAATACTAATGGAAACATAAATGTAGATCTTACCAATATTTGATTGATTCCATAAGAGTGAATGGATTCACAAGAGCAAACCACTAAAGATTAATAAACTTACTCAAAACTTTAAGCTCAATACATGAAGACCAAAATATCTTAAGGAAGGCAAGAGCTCTCTATCTACAATAATCTGATGTATACTATGTGTTGTGTGTGTATAGAGAGGCTCCCCTTTGCAAAAGAATAAACCCTACAAAATATCCTAAAATCTCTAGGTACTATTACAAGCCTACGCTACAAAATGGCTAAAAAGAAGCTTCTTGTACTTTTTCAGGATAAAGGCCTTTTTTGTCCCCTGATTTTGTACAAAAATCAAGGTAGAGTGGTCCCCAAGAGTCAGCCATCCCAGACCAGATGTTGGTCTGTCGCACTTGATACACCGGTGTAAAGGAAATGAGGCACCGGTGTCACTGGTACTCTGTATCTTGGTATTGTTGTGAAAGGAGGGACACCGGTGTAAAGGAAATGAGGCACCGGTGTCATTGGTACTCTGTATTCTGGTTCTTCTTTGAAATAAGACGAGACACCGGTGTGTTGCAAATTGAGGCACCGGTGTCACTGATCTCTGGAACTTGGTTCTTTCAACCAAGTTCGGGCTTTGACCACTCGGACCTCTTGTGACCTCTTCGGGCCGTCTTTGACTTTTGAGAGTTGACTTTCGCACTTCAGGGTCCTCTTTTCTCTATTTGACCTGCAATGGACATGAAATACCTTTTCGTGCATTATCGAGTGTAAACATGGAATAATACGTGCACGCAAGTTAAAATAGACGTGTTGAGCCGTAGAATACACAATAACATGTGCTCATCAACTAGCTAACCATCCGGTAAGGTTGTCGTGCCATCACAATCGGGTCTTCGATAGTGGCGAAGACTCTTGTCTATCCCCCTTAAATTTGAAACGAGTTCTATCTAAGGAGTAGGCCGTCACTGTCTTCTAGTGACAATCAATAATAGCGCGGTGAGTGGACAACCAATCCATGCCCAGGATGATATCAAAGTCAGCCATGGCTATGATTTGAAGGTCACATGTTAAGCGCAATCCTGAGACTTCTATCTCACAATTCTTACAAACTAAGCCTATAGAAACTAGTCCTCCAAAAGGTGAGGTGACACACATAGGAGTTCCTAATTGTTCAGGTACAAGTTCTAAAGTACTAACACATGCAGTTGATATAAATGAATGCGAAGCACTCGTATCAAACAAAGCTGTAATGCATGAGTTAAACAGTACTACTGTACCTTGTATGACCGAAGGGTCATACACTTCCTCTTCTGTGGCTTCAGCTTCTTCTTCTCCTTGGAGGGCAAAAATCCTTCTTCCATTATTCAGACTGGGCCCAGTTGGTTCTCTATTTCGTTTGGGTTGATTGCTCTGCCTGGGCCTCTGCTGGTTCCTAAAGTTATTCCGTGTCTGCCACTGTCCTGGTGCCTGTTGCTGAGGTCCTCTAGCTAGAGCGGTCCCCACTCTCTGTTGGTTAGCTTTGGTGGCATTGGATGGGCATTGAGTTTGATCTGGCCCTCTTTGCCACACCCAAAACAGGTGACAGGATTCTGCTTCACTGGGTTGAGTTTGATATGGCCCTCTTTAACATTAGAAGATTGTCTTTATGTTCCTACTATTAGAAGAAATTTGATCTCAGTTTCTAAGTAGGTTAAAAACGTTTAAACACCGTAAGAAATTTAGAGAGTATAGGGTAAAAATGGAGAAGTGTCTTGGAAAATGTATCAAGAAACTACGATCTGATCGTGGGGACGAATACTTCTTGGGAGAGTTTAGGGACTACTTATCTGACGAGGAGATTATATCCCACTTATCTGCACCTAGTATGCCACAACAAAAGGGTGTTGCGGAAAGAATGAATACGAATCTTATGGAAATGGTAAGATCTATGATGAGTTATTGAGATTACCAATTTTGTTTTGGGGACATGCATTAGATACAACGACATATATTCTTAACTTGGTACCATCTAAGTTAGTACCTTCTACTCCCAAACAACTGTGGATTGGGCACAAACCTAGCCTGCAGCATGTTCGGATTTAGGGTATTCCAGCACATGTGCTAAAAGGGAACGCAAATAAATTGTAATTAAGGACAGAAGTTTGTTTCTTTGCGGGGCGCCCTAGAGCAATGAATGGTGGTTTATTTTATAGTCCAAGGATCAGAAGGTCATTGTTAGTACCAATGCTCAATAATTAGAAGAGGACTATGCTTTGCATCACAAGCCTAGAAGTAAGATTGTTCTAGAGAAATTGATAGAAGAGAGACCAACACAAATTTTTTCAGTACCATTAGTGCAAGAGAAAAGACCAAACGAAACGATGGTTGACACAATGGCACCTCATCGTATTAGGAGGGTTATTATTCAATCTGATCGGTACATGTTCTTTGAGAATCATTTGATAGAATTCCTGAGGAACTAGATGCCGAACCCTATAACTACAAAGAAGCAATACAAGACACAAATGTGAAACTTTGGTAAAAGGCTATGAATTCAGAAATAGAGTCTATGTACTCTAATCAAGTCTTGGATCTTGTAGAACCATCTGAAGGAATAAAACCCGTTGGATACAAGTGGATCTACAAGAAAAATAGAGGAGTGAACGGGAAGGTGGAAACTTTTAAAGCTAGGCTTGTAGCGAAAGGTTTTACTCAAAAAGAAGGGATCGAATATGAGCAAACATTTTCACCGGTAGCCATGCTAAAGTCCATTCGGATTCTCTTATCCATTGTGGCTCATCTCAATTATGAGACTTGGCAAACGAATGTCAAGACTGTGTTCCTTAATGGCAATCTAGATGAATGCATCTACATGGTGCAACCAGTTGGATTAATAGCAAAGGGCCAAGAACACATGGTGTGCAAGTTTAAGAAGTCCATTATGAACTTAAGCAAGCATTAAGATCTTAGAACTTTCGTTTTAATCAGGCAATCAAATCTTTTGATTTTGATCAAAGTCCAGATGAGTCTTGTGTGTACAAGAGATGCAACAAAAAAGTAGTGGTGTTCTTGGTACTATATGTAAATGATATCTTACTTACCGAAAACGATGTGGGAATGTTATCTCCAGTGAAGGCGTGGTTGTTCAGACAATTCGATATAAAGAATTTGCGAGAAGCCGGTCACATCTTGGGGATTTGGATTATTCGACATCGCAAGCAAAAGATGTTGGGATTATCATAAGCTACTTATATCGATATGATTCTTGCTCGTTTTAGCATGCAAGATTCCAAGAAAGGGTTCCTCCCTAATAGTGGTATCAGAGCCGACTGTTATAACACGTGTGGTTTATACAAACCATGTTGTCCACGTAAAATAGAACGTAGTATTATGGTAACGTCTGTTTTGCAGTTTTTCCTGTCCCGCTATTATGGTCACACATGTATGATTGTGTGATTGAATGGTTTGATGTAATTGAATCCCACAATATTTTTATGTGTGGTTACGTTTTTTTAATTATTACCAGTTCTGGAGTTTGTAATATTGATATGTAGCATGTGAATTTCGATCATATGGAGGTTTAGGATTTGATGTAAAGATTTTAGTTTATTCATAGCGTCTGTTTTCATTGATATGACCTTGTGAACTCTTATTCAGGCATATAATCGATATGTAATAATAGGTTCTAATGATCTCAAAAATTAACATTTTTGGAGTGATCAACTCGACCCCCTTGACCCCCTGTGTCAGCATCAACTTCGCTTTGGTGGACAAGTCAACGGCAAGAATCAAGCCTCTTTTGGAAACTGATGATTTGACCATAATAGTTTGGATTCCTATTATGTTTATGCTTTCTCATTCATATGTTATTGGTATTGCTTCCTTGTTTAATTATAGTTCCCTTATAATTTTGGATAATATAGAATATTGATCTATACCTAGATCACTTACATGCAAATATTTTTATCCCTCACGAAACTTGGATATAGTGTTGACTGCTGAAAAGTATAAATATGTACTCAGCGAGGATTGCCCACAAAAACCTAATGAGGGGGCAACCGATGAGGAAGTCTGGCCTTATAAGAAGTGGGTTAAGACTGATGAGATGGTGCGGTGTGACATTTTGGCATCTATGTCAAATGTTCTGCAACATCAGTATTAGTCTATGCCCACTGTCTATGGCATGATGATGAACCTCCAAAAAATGTTTGGCGATCAGAATCGTGCAACAAGGAAGGTTACTATGAGTGACTTGCTTAACACAAAGATGGCTGAAGACAGCTCAAAAGGGAATCATGTTATAAAGATAATGAGTCATCTAAGTGAACTATAGATCCTTGGAGCTGAAATGGATGGAGAAACCTAGATTGATATCATACTCCATTTACTGCCGAAGAGTTTTAAGAATTTTCACATGTTAAAATATGAACAAATGTTGTTCACACTTTGGCGGAACTTCTTAAAGAACTCGAAGCAGCAGAGGGTGTAATGAAAAACCAGGAAATGTGTTTATACTTGAGAAAAGTTCTGCTTCTAAACCAAAAGGCAAGAAAAAAATAGAAAAATACTCAAAAGCAGGTTGCAATTCCTCAAGGCCTCGTTTGGTTCACAAATTAAAATTAATGGGATTAATAGTCTTGAGATTATTTGTCCTAGTACTATTTTAATACCTGTCAAACCTAATTCCATGTTTGATTTGGACTTAATTATTTCTAGGATATTCCACTCGGATATCTAGGAATTTGAAGCCAGATGTTTTGCTGAAATTGTGTAGATATATGCATATGGTGGTGGCATAGCGGTTGGTGGCGTGGTGGGTGGCGGTAGTAGTTGTGGGTGGTGGTGATCGGAGGTGGTGGTGGGGGTGGGTGTAGTGGTGGTGGTGGTGGTTAGAGGTGGCAATGGTGGTTGGAGGTGGCTGCGGCGGTGGTAGGGGTGGTGGTGGGGGCTGCGGTGGCAACAGCGGCAACGATGACGGTGGTCAAAGGTGATAGCGGTGGTCTGAAGTGATGGCAATGGTGGTGGGGTGGTGGCGGCATGGTGATCAGAGACAGTGGAGTAATGGTTAGTACATATGTGATTAGATGAGTCTCACCTCTCCTCCTAAGAGTAAATAATACCCCACATGTAGGTATTATAACAATCCCGGAATTATGGGGAACCAAACGCAGGATTGCGCGGGATTAGGTACAAATAGTTCAATTCCGTGTGCCTAATCCGTGAATCAAACAATACATTGAATAATGTACCTCAAGATGAAGTGAAAAAGCCTAAGGGCAAGTGTTTTCACTGAAAGCAGTTAGGCCACTGGAAGAAGCAATGTCCGATCTATCTCAACAAATTGAACAATCAAGGTAAAACCTATTCACTAGTGGTTGAAACATGTTTAGTAGTGTTATATATCAATTCTTGGTGTGTATACACGAAAACCACTAATCATATTTGCTATTCGTTGCAGGGGTTTCAGGAAATCAGACAACTTAGTGATGGAGAGGTTTACCTCCAGATGCGCAATGCTGCAAAAGTAGCAATAGTTGCAGTGAGAGATTTACATATTAATTTTGGTAGTGATAAGATTTTAATATTAAAAGACTATTTTTATATTCTTATTATTAGAAGAAATTTGATTTCAGTTTCCAAATTGGTTAAAAACGATTATTTGATTAATTTAATAACTCTGTGGTTACTAATTTAATAAATATTTTATATGTTCTGGTTCATTGGTGAATGATCTTTATGTTATTAATTCTATCTGTCCCACATTGCAACTAAATGAATTGAATAATACAAATAGTATATCATGTATGAGAAAGACACCTTCTGAATTGAACCAAACGTATCTTTGGTACTTACGCCTATGTCATATTAATCTAAAAAAGATTTATAGACTAGTTCAAAATGGACCATTGGGTCTATTGGAAGTAAATGAACTTCCAATTTGTAAATCGTCTTTAGAAGATAAAATGACAAAAAGGCCCTTCTGGGCCAAAGGGTATAGGGCCAAAGGGCTATTAGTATTGGTTCACTATGATTTGTGTAGACCTATGAACATCTAAGCAAGAGGTGACTTTGAATATTTCATCAGTTTTATTGATGATTATTCAAGATATGGGTACATTTATTTGATGTGTCGCGGGTCCGAAGCCTTTAAGAAGTTTAAAGATTATAGGGCAAAAACGGAGAAGCATCTTGGAAAATGTATCAAGACATTACGATCTGATCGTGGGAGCAAATACCTCTTGGGAGAGTTCAGAGACTACTTATCTGATGAGGAGATTACATCCCAGTTTTCTACACCCGGTATGCCACTGCAAAATAGTGTTGTGGAAAGAAGGAATACGAATCTTATGAACATGGTAAGATCTATGATGAGTTATTCAGATTACCAATTTTGTTTTGGGGGCATGCATTAGAAACAGCGGCATATATTCTTAACATGGTATCATCTAAGTCAATACATTCTACTCCCACAAAGATATGGACTGGGCACAAATCTAGCCTGTAGCATGTTCGGATTTGGAGTAGTCCAACAGATGTGCTAAAAGAGAATGCAAATAAGTTAGAATCAAGGACAGAAGTTTGGTTGTTTGTGGGGCACCCTAGAGGAACAAATGGTGGTTTATTTTATAGTCCAAGGATCAAAAGGTCATTTAGTACCAATACCCGATACTTAGAGGATGACTATATTTTGGATCATAAGTCTAGAAGTAAGATTGTTCTAGAGAAATTGAGAGGAGAGAGATCAACGCAAATTTTTTTAGCACCATTAGTACAAGAGGAAACACCACAAGAAACTACGGTTGACACAACGGTGCCTCATCGTAATGGGAGGGTTATTATTCAACTCGATCAATACATGTTCTTGGGAGAATCATTTGATAGAATTCCTGAGGAATTGGATGCTGAACCCTATAACTACAATGAAGCAATACAAGACATAAATGTGTAACTTTGGCAAAAGACTATGAATTCAAAAATGGAGTTTATGTACTCTAATCAAGTTTGAGATCTTGTAGAACCACCTGAAGGAATAAAACCCATTGGACACAAGTGGATTTACAAGAAAAAGAGAGGAGTGGACGGGAAGGTGAAAACTTTTAAAGTTAGGCTTGTAGCAAAAGGTTTTACTCAGAAAGAAGAGATCGACTATGAGCAAATATTTTCACCGGTAACCATGCTTTAGTCTATTCGGATTCTCTTATCCATTGCGGCTCATCTCGATTACGAGATTTGACAAATAGATGTCAAGACTACGTTCCTTAATGGCAATTTGGATGAATACGTCTACATGGTGCAATTAGTTGGATTTATAGCAAAGGGCCAAGAACACATGGTGTGTAAGCCTAATAAATCCATTTATGAACTTAAGCAAGTATCAAGATCTTGGAACAATCGTTTTGATCAGGGAATCAAATCTTTTGATTTTGATCAAAATCCGGATGAGTCGTGTGAGTACAAGAGATGCAAATAAAAATTTGTGGTTCTTTTGGTACTATATGTAAATGATATCTTGCTTATCGAAATTGATGTGGGAGTGTTATCTCCAGTGAATGTGTGGTTGTCCAAACAATCCGATGTAAAGGACTTGGGAGAAGCCGGTCACATCTTTGGGATCAAGATTATTCGAAATCACAAGCAAAAGATGTTGGGATTATCACAAGCTATTTATATCGATATGATTCTTACTCGTTTTGGCATGCAAGATTCAAAGAAAGGGTTCCTTCCTTTCATACATGGAATCTATCTATCCAAGGATCAATGTCCTAAGACACTTGAAGAGGAAGATAAGATGAGAGCAGTTTCTTATGCTTCTACGGTAGGAAGCCTCATGTATGCTATGTTGTGTGCTAGACCTGATATCTGCTTTGTTGTAGGTATGGTCGATCGGGGTGTTGCGCTTGCTTCATAGATTTTAGTCTAACCCTGGACAAGAACATTGGATTGCGTGGATATATAGACTTGGACTTTATGTCTAACAAGAATTCCAGAAACTCTACCTCGAGATATGTGTTTATACTAGGAGGTGAAACCATAAGTTGGAGGAGTATCAAGCAATCATGTATTGTTGATTCCATCATGAAGGCTAAATATGTGGCAGCCTCTAAGGCAGCCAAGGAGACCGTTCGGCTCAAAAACTTCTTAATGGATCTAGATGTGATCCTTCAGTGCAATCAGCTATTACACTTTATTGTGACAATAGTGGTGCAGTTGCTAACTCAAAAGAACTAAGGACTTATAAGAAGAAAAAACACATCGAGCGTAAGTATCATCTTATACGAGAATTCATTCAGAGAGATGATATAACAGTGACCAAGATTGCATCAGCGAACAACCTGGCAGATCCTTCCACAAAGAGTCGGTTATGCCCCACTTTTGCCTAATCTTTTTAATTTAAAGTTTAGAATTCAGAATTATCTAGTCTATGCTTTAATTAATTATTTTGTGTACATTAGAAGCACCAGAGACATGATTGTCTTTTCATGGTACAAAATTATCTTGAAAATTATTTTGTATTTGCTAAATTATATAAAATTTTATAGTTTGGGATCCTAATTGAATAGTTCATTTTTATTATTTTGTAATAATGACATGAATTTAATTTTGGGAGTATTTGGTAAATTGTGGTATGGGATTAATTATTTACTTTGTATTAGAATAGATTCTAGTATATGTTTTTTTATTTATATTGCATAAATTATTATTATTATTAAATTTATACTATATATTATTGCAGGGCGACTTTTTGTGAGGGTCGCCCTGAAAGCGACAAGTGACAAAAATTAATTGGGTTGTCACCAAAATTTTAAAGGGACGCATGTTATTTTAAATAAAGATATTGCATACATCTTTTTGAATTTGAATTCAAAATACTTGCTATATTTCATATCTAATATTTTTTCCCATAATTTTCTATACATATCTATATCTGAGCACATACATATATAGTTATGTATCTATATATCTATACAATAAAAAAAATTTAATTTGTTCAGAGATTATTTTTAAAAAAAGAAGTAGAAATAAATATGTTTTTCTTATATTGTTAAATTTTAGCCCATAATTTACAAATTTAGAAACAAATAAATGTTTTACGATAATATATCTTTCATACCCTTAACTCTGATTTTCCTAAAAAAATATCACTTCTTTTTGCCTGCTTCTATTTACTTTTTATAAAATATATTTTGATTATAGTTTTTTTTAAATTTATAAGATTATAGTCAAGATCGATTTGTATAACCATGTCGTATTTACTATTATTAATGAGTTGTGACTGACGTGTCATAACAAAGATGCGCATAGATCATATTGAGTAAGTTTAGATTATATTTTAACCAACTCATTCTAGACAGGTTGATTTTTTTACCCTATAAACTCGCTTATCTTTAAAATCGATGGGTTGATTAATATTTTATGTAATTTTTATTTACTCGGTTAAGTAGTTTAGTTTTTAAATTAATGTCAAAGAAAAATTAGATTGACAATGATATTTCTCTTAATGACAGATTTATATATAAAAAAAGATGCATGAATTTATCATCAACTCTTTGTGCATATATGTCATGGTTGACAGTGAAAAACGAATACATCAAAATTAGACAAAAAAATTATTTTTATTTGCATATCCATGTATTTTATTTTATTTATAATTTTGTCCATATTTTCTCCCTCTATTAGACTAATTGTAAATGTATAATGATCTGAAAAAGAGAAAAAAAAGAATGAAAAGTTAAATTATTAATCAGTATTCTTTTAAATGTATATGTTTTTCTTATTTCCTTATTTTTTTACTTTGTAATTGTAAAAATTTTGAATTTGAAATATGATGTGACAATTACAAAAAAGTGAACATTAAGTTAAGAGGTACACTAAAATTAATTTAGTGACAATAATTCAAAAGTTTTACGACACTCTAGAAAGATCTTACTAAGAAAATTTAGGTATATAATCAATTATAATTAATTGGAACTTAATGCTTGGCTTGGTTTAATTTTAAATTTTGAATCCAACCGATTAATATTTTTATACATGTTTATTAACTTTCACATGATTTAAGATTTTAAAATGTTGTTTGATTTAAGTCATTTTTAGATGATCAATTTGGCCCAATTTTTTTCTGAATTATTTTTTGTCCTTATTTAATGTATTTTGTAATTTTTGATATTGTGTCAATTACTATGAATTATTGGTCATCTCGATAAGAATATTCAAAAAATTAAAATTTTTTGAACTAACTTTAAAAAATGTTTACATATGAAAAAAATAATCTAAAAAATATGTCTGTTTTGTATTATTTTCATCTTTAGTAAATATTTTTAGCTTTTAAATATGTTTTACTTTTAAGATAAAAGAATAATAGTTAAAACAAAATTCGAGTGTATGTGCAAAATGTATACATCACTGACGCGGTTCTTATGATATTTTTTTATATTATGACCATGCTTATTTAGTTTTTTTTTTTTTTTTTGAGTTATATGGTTTTTACTTATTATAATTCATTTTAATATTAGTTGATTTTACGTAAGTAATTATATCTGTCATTATAAGCATTTATCATCTGTGCATGCATAGCACGGATTTTATGCTAGTAACTACTATTTAAGGACGTTAGGTTAGAGTTTTACATTCAATACTCAGGGTTTCTTTTTCTTCTCCAATTTAGAGAGAGAGAGCAACCGCACAAGGTGTTTGGGATAATTGGTTAGGGTAATTCTTAATTCTTGTTCTTTATTTTTCTATCTCGTTTTCTTCTTTTCCATTCTCTCGCATTATTAATGTAACTGGGTATGCTCTTTAATACTTGGATTTATGGACTGTCATAGGTCAATGGAGAATTGAGAGGATTGATGGGTTTCTTTGGTTTTGCATAATTTGGCATTGAGAAGGTTTGATTTTTTTTATTATTAGAATAGTATAAGAAGTAATTCTCATGGAGGCTTGGTGTTGTGTCCTGTTGAGGTAGGACATGTGGTCATGTCATGATGTGTCATGGTTTGTACAAGTTGTTTGTCTTCTAATAGTTTATTTATATGGTAGATAACAAAAGCTAATTAGTGGGTGAATCCTACGTGAAAGCAGATGCTTTGGGTTTGGCGGATGAGTTTAGATTGGTAAATATGGTTCTAGTCAATTAGATTCGGGAAATTTACTGGGAATAGTATAGGAAACTTCTATTAGAAACTTGTTAGCAATTACAAGTGGTTATTTTGTTGTCCAGGTTAGATTCGTTTTGTACAATTGAATTGCATTACTTTTGAACTTAGGTAAGTGGTTAAGCATGTTACTATTTTCAAAATTTATCTGTTCCCTTAAAAGTATTCTTTTCAAAGTTATATTTATTTCTTATGAATTGAAAAGCATATTTGGCATTTTGTTGTTCAAAAGGCATATAGTTAATGTTCGATGAATCATTTAATTAATTCAATGGTCTTTTTGGTGAAACTTTGTGGATATATTATTTGAGAACATATTTTGGAAGTCCAGAAAAATTAATCTTCTGTTTGCGGGTAACTTTGGCCATTAGAAAAGATTCTCGGATTAGGCCGAGTGACTCTTATGCTGAACGGTTGAAGGAAAAGTTTCTGCTGCATTCTGGTGACCTTTACCGGATCATCTTAGAAAAAAGTTCCACGGGCTGCCTACTGTGGTGACTCTAATTATGATATTGGATCATTTTTTGAGTTATTTATTTTACTGACATTTGGTATTATTTGGTACTTGTGGTTCCCCTTGTTTTTTGGGTGTATATCATGTTGTGATCACCATTGAGATTCATTATTGGTTAAATTATTTTATGCCTTATTTTATGTTGATAGCTTAAATTATTTTAAGCCCTGTTTTAGAAACCTATTGCAATACACATGCTTTCCCATTCACTGGGTTTTCAGTTGATAGATTTATTCCACATCATTTTTCAGGCGAGACAGGATGTTAGATAAGGACTCTAGTGGTATCGTGAGATTTGTTTTGTTGACCTCCATAAGATATTGCATTTAACATTAGAATTTTATTATTTTGCTTCCTCATTACTTTTTAAAATTTTGGTAATTGGATTCCGTTGATTTATTTATTCTTTCAGGGTACATTGTTATTGAATGGTTTGTAGGATGGTTATGTCTCACGATTGGCTTAGAATATTTTGTTGAAATTTTGTTATTCGAAAATTGAGTTATTTAGTATCTAACATTATTTACTTATTTTTATTATTTTGAGGCTGCGTGTTCTGCAAGTTGAAACCTTGTAGTTTATGGATGGTCACATCTTTCATGTTGGGGTGTGATGGAGTCCACCAGCAAAATTTTTTGATAGTCATGTCGAGGGAATGAGAGTGAGATATATGGCATCATGACTTTAAGTCTAAGTGAGAGATTGTTAGGATTTTATACTGAAAGTCATGATTTTATGTAATGAATTCATATTTGTTTAAATTATTTATTCAACATTTATGCCTTTTCTTAATGAGAATTTTTATGGACAATGTGTGCATTATACATATCATATTGTACATGTATGTCTCTTATTCACACAGTCGATAATCTGATGTGTACTGTTTGGCTGACACACAGAGGATCAGATTAATAGTTCTGGTAGAATATAATTCTTTGGTCCATAGTCTTAGGTGGAATTGGACACACCACTAATAGGACTATAACACAGTATTTCAGTAAGTTTGTCTTGACTATGAAAAATAGTATAGTTTCAACTCACTGTGTTGGTACACTTTGTGTGTATTGAACATAATCAATTTGAGGTAATTGTATATATACTGACAATATAATACAATTTGCACCTCATGATTATTATGAATGTTTGTGCTCTTAACCCAAAGATAATTAATAGATGTGTACATTTTATGTTGTTGACTTTGATTCATTATAGAGTGAGGCATTGTGGGCCAATAGTTTCGCTGAGTTGAGTCATAATATTAATTGTATGATAACTGTTAATTATTAATGGAATATACGTCCCTCTATAGGGATTGATGATATCCTCTTAAGTAAACTTATAAGTTTCGATTATGTCAAACCCTGCGGTGGATATTAGTATCTGACATAATGAATAAATTAAGTGGAAGGTCTCAAGAAATTTCATAGATGTTGATTAAATAAATTGTCAATAATTTATTTTAATCAACGGGTATCTGTAATATTAATGTAGAGAGATAAATAAGCATTTAATAACATGGAACTCGAAATATAATTTTGAGATATGGGAAGGGAATGCAATTATAATTTTGTAGTAGTATAAATTGTAATTTATATAATTTGGAACTAATCCGGGTTGAATTAGGATTTCGAATTTTGTAAGAAGCCCAACCCGTACTTCTACTTGGGGTCTCTATCATTACTTATATATACACCGCTATGTCTTATAAGTCAGATGCAACTTAATACTCGAAATATTGAGAGAGGTTATGTGAAGGCAAGAAAATCACGTTTTTGAGCCTACACTCAGTTTGTGATCAAGGTGTAATAGAATTACGGTAAAAGATCACGAGATCATTCGAGCCATACACATACTTCTGTAGGATCAAACTGTGAAAGTTGTCAAGATCCATTCAGAGAACTCTCGAATGTATAAACCCTAGTTCCACCTTTGCGCATTTATCAATGGGTTTCGGGAATCGATCCTTAACAAGATCAAGTAATTGACTAACAAGATACCAGATTGTAGATGGGTTGTTTGACATTTGATTTTAAGTGCCCAATCTGTAAAGGAGAATCCATACTTGCTCCTCGCCACCTTACTCCATAAGGTTGCTTTGTCATAGCCAAACCTCCACCAACATTTTACTAGGAGAGCTAGATTCATCATTGCTAGCATCTTGAAACCAAGACCCCAATAGGATATTTCTTTTGTAATTTCCTCTTATTTGGCGAGGCTGAGGCTGATTTCTTCTTCCCCTCCTTTATACCTGCAAGAATTTTCTCTGGCACAATAATTCGAACAACTCCTATAGGCATTTTGAAGATGGACATGTAATAAATAGATAAGACAGAAATGGTAGACTTAATGAGTTAAGCCTACTTGCCAATGATAACACACTAATCTTCTACTTGTGAAGTTTGTTCAAGGTGAAATCTTCCTAGGGTTAGGTCCTAAGGCACACCTAAGTATTGAATAGAAAGCTCACCTAGGTCACTGACTGGCCGGCAAAAGTGTGCGTCGTTAGGGTGCCGGCCTCGGGTCAATGGTTTAATTTCATAAAACAGGACTTTCCTCAAAATATGTAAAAATGAGTATAATGGATAGTCCGGAGTATCGATCCACAGGGAAAAGAACGTTGGATTCAAAGATGTCGCAAATCGATTTTTTCGACGTTTCGGACGTCAACCTCAAATTTGTTTGGTGATTGGTTAACAATTATACTACTAAATGAAGAGAAAAACTAGATTAAGGAGTGGGGTTAAGTCCTAAAGTTTGGTCTATTCAATTCTTCCGTCAGTCTATCTCTTCTCCTTATAACTCAATCTAGCCCCCGGTCTCGGGTTTTAGATCGGAAAATACTTCGATGAAAATCAGGATTTTAATTCATAAAATGGTTTGATGGATTCTTTCAAGTTCAAGAAAATGGGATTAAAAGATGAAGGACATCGATCCAAGTATTAGATATACCAACTCTAAGGATGGCTATAACTAAGCAAGGACTTAACTCTTCATTTTTGTTTCAATAGGAAGAATTTAGAAAGATCCATCAATGGACATTAATACATATGGAGAAGATATAGACCAACATGGTTTTGAAATAAACCTCACATTTAGACTTAACCCTCACTAAATTAACAACTCATATTTACCATGAACATGATAGAAGTAAGAGAAAACATGATGAAACAAACTTATGTAAGGAAAATAAGAAGGATCTAATCAAAACTATACTAGAAAACTCTAAGAGAATCAGATTTTAAGGTAAGAAAAACAATACTAATGGAAATATATAAGTAAAACTTACCAATACTTGGGTGATTCCAAGAGATTACAAGGATCTTCAAGAATAAAACACTAAAGATTAACAAACTTACTCCAAAACTTGAAGAGAAAACATGAAGAACAAATATTCTAAGGCAAAAAAGGGAGGCAAGAGCTCTCAAAATCTGATATAATCTGTAAAATCTATGTGTAATGTGTGTGTGTGAGAGCCTTTGCCAAGGAAATAACAACCTACAAAATATCCTAATTAATCTAGGTGAAATTACCACTCTACCCTCCATAATGGAATAATAAGAAGCTTCTTATTCCATTCTCTAGGCTAAAAGTTTTCTTGTCCCCTGATTTGGCACAAAATTTGATGTAAAGTGGTCCCACAAGAATCTGTCGGAATTGGGTCTCTACCGATAGGAGTGAATCTCTACCGGTAGAGAACCCTATTGTCTTTTTCTGGTTCCTTCTCTCTACCGATAGGAGTGACCCTCTACCGGTAGAGAAACCTTCTGTCTTTTTTGGATTCCTTCTCTCTACCGATAGGACTGAACCTCTACCGGTAGAGAACCCTTCTGTCTTTTTCTGGGTTCCTTCTCTCTACCGATAGGACTGAACCTCTACCGGTAGAGAACCCTTCTGTCTTTTTCTGGGTCCTTTTCTCTACCGATAGGACTGAACCTCTACCGGTAGAGCCTCTGTGAGTGGCCTTGATTTCTCCTTCTATACCGATAGGACTTGATTCTCTATCGGTAGAGAATTGTTCTGAGTTAATTTTCTCAGCCTCTTCACTTTCCACTCCAACTTCACTTCCGTCATTCCTAGGCCTTTTCTTGGACCTTAAACAAAGCCGTAATTGGCCCGAGCCTTTGGTTCGTACTTGGGCTTTACAACACTCCTTTAGCGCTCGGAAACCTGCAAAGAGGAAGTGACATCTACGCGTGCAATATTAAGTAGAACAATGATAAATCATATGCCTAGATGCTAGAATGGACACATTGTGTTACTTTAATGTACACTTTGGTGTGATCAACACACCCCCCAACTTGAAGGTTGCTAGTCCCTAGCAACGTATCATACTAAAAACAACAGAAAATAGAGAGTTCTCATGAAAACTCGATTCCACCCTATGCTTGATTCAAAATTTCATTCATGGATAAGGTATACACTTCAAACCAATGAGTTGCCATCCATTCATACGCTGCTCCATGAACCATAGCGAGCACGTGAGCATGGCCTATAGTTAAGCTCTATTGACCAAAGCGAGCCTCGATTCCAATTCTCACAGGTTGCCCTCACAATAACGTTTTCGCTCTATAACATGAAATTGCATCCCCACTCTTGAACATGTAAACCGGAGGTATGGCTGTGCAATGGGTAATTGCGCGCAACCATGAAGGAAGTACAAAGTGGGTAATCAAGGAATTTTGTGTTTGCAGTATGGAAATATCAAATGCTCACCCATGCAACTTTGCTATCATGCATCAAAGTAGAATTTAAAACATAACAAGGATCTATTAGGACTTAGAAATGCAATATCCGTGGGTTCATTAATTAAGATGGATCATACAAAATTGGTGCCGACTAATCCGTGGTTAGGTCAACTACCCAAAGCCGGCACACTAATAACCCAATATGCACAAAGTGCACAGTACAACGATAACCAAGACACAAAGACTCAATTGACTTGACTCGATCTTACTTCCTACTTGTGATCACACTACTCTCTACTTGTTCATTTCCTAATCGTCTTCCCCCAGAACTTCCTCCTCAGAGTCGCCACTAATCTCTTCCTCTGTCTCACTCTCTTCCTCCTCCTGCTCACCCTCGGAAACATATGGGTGTCCAGTCTGAGATGCCACATGGTCCATTGTGAACTCTTGCCTCCGCAAAATCTGCTTCTGCGTTTTGAGGATCTCCTTCTGTGTCCTTTTTATTTCTGACTGACGACAGAAGATCTTTTTCATTAATTTCCACATTTTGCCCTTGAATGAGCTTTCATCAGATTTCCCCACAGGAGGGGCAGCGGGTGATGCAGCGGTCCTTGTGGAAGTTTGTCCTCTTGTTCGCAGGGATGGTGGACGCTTATATTCAGTAGGAGACTTCGAGTGAGCATTGCTTTTGCTCGCGGTTATGCCCGAAATTGGGCCCAATCCCTTAGTCATTACATCACTTGTGGATTCAGGAACTCCGGCTCGGATACAAAGTTGGGTTATCAGTGCCGGATAGGGAAAATTTGCCCGAAGCATTGTTCTTGTGCGGTACTCCACCAATTGTTTAAACATGAACCGCCCTATATCCATTATATCATCGTGCAGAAACGCATAAACCAGTTGGACTTCTTTTCGTCCCAAAAGCTTCTCAACCCCTCGGGGGTAGAGATTGAAATGCAAAATTTTATTCATCAGACGGTACTCTTCCTTAAGGCTTCTCACGGGGAATAGCCCTGCAAACTCTTTCGGGTGTACAAACATCTCATCCGCGTAGAACCGCGAGTCGTACACATCTTCCTCTTCATTTTTCGGGAAGGTACACATGGTTTCATCATATGCGGGACAACCCAAATACAGCGTGATAATCATGGGACTAACAAGTACTTGTATACCTCTCACCGTTGACGTTATGTAATCCCTGGCTTCTGGTATGATCAGATTTTCAAAGAATTCTTGCACCATTGATCGTATATATCCTTCAACCAGATCAAACCACATCTTTAAACCCCTATCCCGAATGCTCAAAACTACCTCAGTTTCCCCAATGTGCTGCCTATGCACCATGCGTTCACATGTGGTCTTCCTATGGGGCATGGACAACTCCCATTTTCCCCTGACCTTCTTCGAACCCTTTGCTTTCTTCTTCCTACTGGTTGATTCGGAGGCTTTCCTTTTTCCTCTTCGTACCTCCTCCCTACGTGTGGTGACTTCCTCTTCTTGCCTAGAAGCATCTTCTCCTTCTCTCACGTTCGGAATCTTTTGTCCAGCCATGGAAGATGGTGGAGAAACAAGGGTTATCTGCAAATTTCGAGTTTGGAGGATGAACAGTGCTTCGAAAATGGGGTATCGGTAGTGAGGAAGTAAGGAGTGGGGTGGGTATCGGTAGATATAGGTTGGAACCGGAAGGGTTGTGACTTTTGGGATGTATCGGTAGTGAGAAGGCGAAAATTCGTGGTTTATGGGGAGAGAGAGTGAAAACCGGTGGGATAATGAAAGGTTGGGTCATTTGGTTTTTATCCGATTTGGGGATTTATTTCCGAATTTTCCCATCTCTACCGATAGAGACAATATCTCTACCGATAGAGAAGTCTGCTGACTTTTTCCAAACCTTGCTCTACCGATAGGCATTATCCTCTACCGGTAGGGAATGCTACTGGCTTTTCCCAAACTTGACTCTACCGATAGGCATTATCCTCTACCGGTAGAACTTCTCTGTGCTTTGTCTCTACCAATAGGCATTATCCTCTACCGGTAGAGAATGCTACTGGCCCGAATTCTGTCTTTTGTCCAATTCTTCAATTTTTTTTTTCTTTTCTTCTCAATACCCTTCAAAAGATCCCCAAACCACTCCTTGACATCCGGCTTCCTAAGTGTTTCTCAAAGATTGGTTGACTCGGACTTGGTTCAAAATTGGAATTACGGGACTCATATGTGGTTTATTCAAGCAATGATGGCCTATTTCCTTTCCTTGATATGCGATGAATTCCACACTGATGCATGCGAGATGCGAAGCATGAATTGAGCATGACATGGATTAATATAAGAGTGATAGAGTGTACGGGATGCTTGCAATTTAAATCTCCACTCTAAATGGTCAATTCACTCAATTTACTAACCTTACTCAAGGTATTCCAAATGGTTCATGGTTATGCGCGTGAATGGAACAAAATTATCAAGCATAAGCTACAACTCGACTTTCATGAGAAATGGAACAAAATTTGAAAAAAAAAATGGGACTAAAATGACTCGATTAACACTAAAATTGGACTAACCCCTCCCCCCAACTTGAAAATTGCATTGTCCTCAATGCAAGAAGACAACGCACCATTAAGCATAAAAGAGGGACGAACATACCTGCGAGGTGGAATGTCAACCACCATATACCTCGACCAAGTTTAAGGATTTCTCGTCACGTGTACTGTTTGTCATTGGAAGGGCTTCCAAGGTGTACTCTTTCGGCTCCAACTTGTGGACCATAACTAGTCACATAGGATCATCGCCGGAGCTTTGTTGGACTAACAACCGTAGCACATAGCTACACCCATGACTTTGGGCTCTTGAATGCCGCAATCACCCCGTACTTAGACCCAAACTACCAAGGCTGATGGAACACAAAATTTCATTAGCGGGTTAGTCCAAAAATGACAATAAATGAAAATAAGCAATAAATCCACCACTTCTTCACGCGAAGGACACGAGTACTACTTTTCTTCCTTGTTGAAGGCTGTGTTTCCCTATTGTTGGAAGGACAGTATGCGTGGGGTTCAACAATATCTTGAGAAGTAGCGCCATCATCTAATAGGCTACCACTCCCTTTGGAGGGGGGGGGGCCCCATATTCCTTACCCCTTCATTACGCTTTGAAGCAATCTCCACGAAACTTGACATTAAAGCCGAAAGGGTTCAGACAGATTTCTCATTGTCCATGCGCCTGCCGTCAGACCCAACCTCAAGGCACTACATACGTAGCTTGACAAGGTGGCTATACCAGACCGTCGGATGCCGTTGGAGCACGGCAAACACTAGAGGTATCACATACTCCATGGATTTATAGTCTCCTAGACTTCAAATAAAGCTCACGGACCCAAATGATTGGGGTCCACAATGTTGACATCGGACCCATCATAGACCGGGTCTCTCAATTCCTCAACGGATTCCTCAGGATCAAATTGTTCAATGTAAGGCTTTAACCGGTGGCCATTCACCTTAAATGAGGTGCCATTCTGAGGGTTCTCAAGTTCAACCGCTCCATGAGTGGAGACGGTTTTCACAATGTAGGGACCTCCCCACCAGGATCGCAATTTACCCGAAAATATATGCAACCTCGAGTTGTACAAAAGCACTTTTTGACCCGGGGTGAATGTTTTTCGGACAATGTTCTTGTCGTGAAAGGCCTTAACCTTACACTTGTAGATGTGGGCATTGTCATAAGCATCCCGGCGGATTTCTTCAAGCTCATCCAATTGGAGCTTGCGGTGGGCACCGGCTTCGGGCATTCGATAATTCAACTGTTTGATAGCCCAAAAAGCCTTGTGCTCCATTTCCACTGGTAAGTGGCAAGCCTTGCCATATACCAAGCGGTAGGGAGACATGCCCAACACTGTTTTGTAGGCGGTACGGTAAGCCCACAAAGCATCAATGAGTCGTAGAGACCAATCTTTGCGATTCGGATTCACCGTTTTTTCTAAGATGTGCTTGATTTCACGGTTTGCTAATTCAGCTTGGCCATTGGTCTGTGGGTGGTAGGCAGTAGACACTTTGTGGTTGACCCCATATTTCTTGACTAAAGCTTCCATAGGGCGATTGCAAAAGTGTGTGCCTTGATCACTGATAAGGGCTTTAGGCATACCAAACCTGAAGAAGATATTCTCTTTAAGGAATCGGACCACAACAGAGTGGTCATTGGTTCGGGTTGGAATGGTTTCCACCCACTTGGACACGTAATCCACAGCTAACAAAATGTAGAGATTCCCAAAAGAATTGGGAAAAGGACCCATGAAATCGATGCCCCAACAATCGAAAACTTCAATGATTAAGATAGGTTGGAGGGGCATCATGTTACGCCGTGATAAAGCACCCAACTCTTGACAGTGCGGGCAAGCCTTGCAGAATTCAAAGGCATCCTTGAACATGTGAGGCCAATAGAAGCCACACTGTAGAATTTTAGCAGCTGTCTTCTTCGAGGAAAAATACCCGCCACATGCCTCGGTGTGGCAGAAGGTCAAGATTGACTTCTGTTCATCATCGGGCACACACCGCCGGACAATCTGGTCTGGGCAAAATTTAAAAAGATAGAGATCATCGAAGACGAATCTCCTCACCTCAGCTAGAAATTTTCTCCTATCTTGAGGAGTCCAATGTGATGGGAGTTGCCCCGTGGCCAAGTAATTGGCAATATCAGCATACCACGGGCAACTCGAGACTGCAAAGAGTTGTTCATCAGGAAAAGAGTCAGGAATGGGTAGAGCAGTAGTATGGTCCTCAAACTCGAGGCGTGACAAGTGATCAGCCACGACATTCTCAACCCCCTTTTTATCTTTGATGGTCAAGTCAAACTCTTGCAACAGAAGTATCCACCGAATGAGCCGAGCCTTGGCATCGGGCTTAGTGAGCAGATATTTGAGAGCCGCATGGTCGGTGTAGACTATGATAGGTGATCCGATGAGATAGGATCGAAACTTGTCTAAGGCAAAAACAACCGCCAACAACTCTTTCTCGGTGGTCGTGTAATTCATTTGAGCATCGTTCAAGGTCTTTCTCGCATAAGAGATTACACAAGGAACTTTGTCTCTCCGTTGGCCAAGCACAGCGCCTATAGCATAGTCACTGGCATCGCACATGAGCTCAAAGGGCAGGTTCCAATCGGGTGACTGCATGATTGGAAGAGTAGTGAGACTGATTTTTAGTTGTGAAAAAGCCTCCTCGCAATCTTGCGTCCAATCGAAAGGTGTGTCCTTCGTAAGTAAACGACACAACGGACGAGATATGGCGCTGAAGTTCTGAATGAAGCGCCGATAAAATCCAGCGTGTCCAAGGAAAGAACGGATATCCTTGACACACTTAGGGGTAGGTAACTTAGAGATGAGCTATATTTTTGAATTATCCACCTCAATCCCCTTCGAAGAAATAATGTGACCGACGACAATACCGTGAGTGACTTCTCCCAATTTAGAACAAGATTCTTCTCCTCACATCGTACGAGAACCCTCTCAAGATTCTCCAAACAAGACTCAAAGGAGTCCCCGAACACAGAAAAATCATCCATGAACACCTCCACAATTTTCTCAATCATGCCGCTAAAGATGCCCGTCATACACCGAGAGAAGGTGCCAGGGGCGTTGCAAAGCCCAAAGGGCATGCGACGATATGCAAAGGTGCCGAATGGACATGTGAAAGTTGTCTTTTCTTGGTCTTCCAGAGAGACCTCTATCTGATTATAGCCTGAATACCCGTCAAGGAAATAGTAGAAAGCATGGCCAGCCACCCTCTCCAACATTTGATCAATGAAGGGAAGAGGGAAGTGGTCTTTCCGGGTGCAAGCGTTGAGTTTTCGATAGTCAATGCAGACGCGCCAACCAGTGACCACTCGTGTGGGGATCAACTCTCCACTTTCATTGGGCACAACAGTGACGCCAGACTTTTTCGGAACAACCTGGATGGGGCTGACCCATTTACTGTCGGCAATCGGGTATATGATACCCACATCCAGTAACTTTAGAACTTCATCTCTCACCACATCTCGCATGATCGGGTTCAAACAACGTTGAGGTTGGCGAGATGGCTTAACATCATCCTCGAGATAGATGCGGTGAGTACACAGTAGCGGGCTGATTCCGTGAATATCAGCAATGGTCCACCCTAAAACAGATTTGTGGGCCCTCAGAATTTTCAGTAAAGCAGCTTCTTGGTGATTTTCCAGACTGGATGAGATCACAACAGGGAAAGTTTCAGAATTTCCCAAGAAAGCATACTTCAAGGTAGATGGTAAACTTTTGAGCTCGGGCTTGGGTGGTTTAACAGTAGATGGTAGAGCCCGAGCTGTCGGCGGTGGTAGCTCTTCAAAGGTGGGCACCCACTTTTCGGTACCCATCACCTCTTCTTCATTTAGGAGGGAGTAAATGTACTCAACCTCGGGAGAATCTAAAAACTCGGTCTCTTCTACAGTAAGCATAGCCTCTAGGGGGTTGGAAAAGAGATGACAATCAACGTGCTCTTGGACAAGCGTGTCAATAATGCTCACATCACGGATGTCATCATCATCCCCCATTTGGCTCCCAATGTTAAATATGTTGAGCTCAAGGGTCATGTTTCCAAACGTCATTTTAAGTAGCCCATTTCGACAATGGATCACCGCGTTGGACGTGGCCAAGAAGGGCCTTCCAAGGATGATGGGCATTTGCGTTTGAAGATTCGACGTGGGACAAGTATCAAGGACTATAAAGTCCACCGGGTACACAAAGTTGTCTACTTGGACAAGCACATCCTCCACCAATCCCCTCGGTACCCGGACACTACGGTCGGCTAATTGAAGGGTCACCGAGGTTGGTTTCATGTCCCCCAACCCAAGTTGCTCATACACCGAGTATGGCAACAAATTTACACTAGCCCCCAAGTCAAGCAGGGCTTTCTCCACTATCTTCCCCCCAACTCTCACAGAAATGGTAGGACAACCGGGGTCCTTATACTTTGGTGCAATGGGGGTTTGGATGATCGAACTCACTTGTTGAGTCAAGAACACTTTCTTTTGCACGTTGTGCTTGCGCTTGATTGTGCACAAGTCTTTCAAAAATTTGGCATAAGAAGGTATTTGCTTGATTGCATCAAGTAACGGGATGTTGATTTTAACTTGCTTGAAAAGCTCAAATATCTCGTTGGAGTTCGTCAACTTGGGTAGAGGCCTCAATCTTTGTGGGAATGGGGCCGACATTGGGCAAGTGGAGACCATGGGTTCTCCCATAGGAACAGATGTGGATGTGGAAATGGGGGGGGGGGATAGAGGCAAAACACTCACCGGTTCATCATCTTGGGGCTGTGGAGTAGGCACCGGAGGAGGAGTGGGGATAGCTTTTGGGAGAATGGTCTTATCGACCTCTTTCCCACTCCTCAATGTGGTGATGGCCTTTGCTTGCTCCACATTTGACCCGGAAGGAGAATTTCCTTGCACAAAATGTTAACCTTGGGGATTTGCTTGTGGTTGGGCTGGAAATTTCCCTTTTTCATGTTGCATGGTCCCCAATGTGGTGGTCAACTTGGTGAGTTGGGAGCGGATGTCCCCAATGGCTTGCGTGTTTTGCTCATTTACATTTGCTTGCCCTTGCATGAACATTTGCAAGGTATCCTCCAAACTTCGCCGGTTAGGCGGTTGGTAAGAGTTGGGATCCGTGGAGGGACCCGGAGGATTGTAGGCATTTGGTGGATACCGCGGTGGTGCCGGCCCTTGTGCATTTTGATGGGCCGGGTATTGTCCTTGAAATCCCGGGGGTCCTTGGGGTTGGCCACCCGACTCGTTGTTCCTCCAACTGAAATTGGGATGATTTCTCAATCCCGGATGGTAAGTGTTGTTGTAGGGCAAGTTGGTGGGCTTTTGCCCTTGGTGGAGGGCGTGGACCTCGGCTTGTTCCGGACCATGAAGTACCTCTTTGAAAGCAGGTATGGTTGGACAAATATTTGTCGTATGGTCCAACGTATCACAAATGGCACAAGCCTCCCCGGGCTTAGAAATGGAAGAGACCTCGTTCACTCGGTTGATTTCAAGTTTCTCTAGTTTCCTAGAGATGTGATCAAGGCATTTTCCAATATCTTCCTCCTCTCTTGGCACGTATTTGCTCAGATTACCTGATTGAGCGGATGGTCTATATGGGTCATCGGGATCTGAATAATCCCAAGATTGGTTGTTTTCTGCCAACTCATCTAGGTAAGCAAGAGCCTCAGAGGCTCCTTGATTCAAGAATTCGCCACTAGTCATGAGGTTGATGGGCGATTGCGGACTGATATGGCTTCATAGAAAAATGCCACAATTTGCCAATCCTCATACTCGTGATGAGGGACAGCGAGGAGACGCTCTTTGTATCTTTCCCAACAAGAACAGAAGGATTCGTTGGGTATTTCTTCAAAATTTTGGATCCTCTTTTTCAAAGTGGTAGTGCGGTGAAGTGGGAACAATTTCTTGTGGAATTCAACTTGCATTTCCACCCAACTAGTTACCGAATGTGCTCTCAAGGAGAGAAACCGTCGCTTGGCCTTCTCCTTGAGGGAAAATGGAAAGAGTTTCAAACGCGTCATCTCAAGGTGAGTGGTCACGTTGGTGAAAGTGTTCACCACCTCCTCGAACTCTTTAATGTGCACATAGCAATTCTCCGATTCCATCCCATAGAAGGTAGGTAACATGCCAAGCATGTTAGGCTTTACATGGAATTGTTGCCCTTCGGGAGTATCGGTAGGAAAGCGAATACATGAGGTGGTGGTGGTGTGAGTAGGGTGCAAGTAATCCCGCATGGTGCGACCCATGGGTGCGTCATTTGCCTCATGGTGTTCGGCCATTGGATTGAAAGGAAGATTGTCTTGGCGAATAAGCCGATGTGTCGCGTCACGAGTGTAAACACTCATACACCAAAGACACTCTCCTAACAATCAAGTGTGAGTTAAAAGAAAAAAAATAAAATCTGCAAATTACACGTCCCTTTGGCTTGCGTTACACCTTAGGTTTACCAATATGGGTAGGTTAAAGGTTTCCGCCAAAGAAACTTGCACTTTGCAAAATCTGCGATTCTCTAAATCAACTATTCAGTTCCCCGGCAACGGCGCCAAAAACATGACCGGCCGGCAAAAGTGTGCGTCGTTAGGGTGCCGGCCTCGGGTCAATGGTTTAATTTCATAAAATAGGACTTTCCTCAAAATATGTAAAAACGAGTATAATGGATAGTCCGGAGTATCGATCCACAGGGAAAAGAACGTTGGATTCAAAGATTTCGCAAATCGGTTTTTTCGACGTTTCGGACGTCAACCTCAAATTTGTTTGGTGATTAGTTAACAATTATACTACTAAATGAAGAGAAAAACTAGATTAAGGAGTGGGGTTAAGTCCTAAAGTTTGGTCTATTCAATTCTTCCGTCGGTCTATCTCTTCTCCTTATAACTCAATCTAGCCCCCGGTCTCGGGTTTTAGATCGGAAAATACTTCGATGAAAATCAGGATTTTAATTCATAAAATGGTTTGATGGATTCTTTCAAGTTCAAGAAAATGGGATTAAAAGATGAAGGACATCGATCCAAGTATTAGATATACCAACTCTAAGGATGGCTATAACTAAGCAAGGACTTAACTCTTCATTTTTGTTTCAATAGGAAGAACTTAGAAAGATCCATCAATGGACATTAATACATATGGAGAAGATATAGACCAACATGGTTTTGAAATAAACCTCACATTTAGACTTAACCCTCACTAAATTAGCTACTCATATTTACCATGAACATGATAGAAGTAAGAGAAAACATGATGAAACAAACTTATCTAAGAAAAATAAGAAGGATCTGATCAAAACTATACTAGAAAACTCTAAGAGAATCAGATTTTAAGGTAAGAACAGCAATACTAATGGAAATATATAAGTAAAACTTACCAATACTTGGGTGATTCCAAGAGATTACAAGGATCTTCAAGAATAAAACACTAAAGATTAACAAACTTACTCCAAAACTTGAAGAGAAAACATGAAGAACAAATATTCTAAGGCAAAAAAGGGAGGCAAGAGCTCTCAAAATCTGATATAATCTGTAAAATCTATGTGTAATGTGTGTGTGTGAGAGCCTTTGCCAAGGAAATAACAACCTACAAAATATCCTAATTAATCTAGGTGAAATTACCACTCTACCCTCCATAATGGCATAATAAGAAGCTTCTTATTCCATTCTCTAGGCTAAAAGTTTTCTTATCCCCTGATTTGGCACAAAATTTGATGTAAAGTGGTCCCACAAGAATCTGTCGGAATTGGGTCTCTACCGATAGGAGTGAATCTCTACCGGTAGAGAACCCTACTGTCTTTTTCTGGTTCCTTCTCTCTACCGATAGGAGTGACCCTCTACCGGTAGAGAAACCTTCTGTCTTTTCTGGATTCCTTCTCTCTACCGATAGGACTGAACCTCTACCGGTAGAGAACCCTTTTGTCTTTTTCTGGGTTCCTTCTCTCTACCGATAGGACTGAACCTCTACCGGTAGAGAACCCTTCTGTCTTTTTCTGGGTCTTTTTCTCTACCGATAGGACTGAACCTCTACCGGTAGAGCCTCTGTGAGTGGCCTTGATTTCTCCTTCTATACCGATAGGACTTGATTCTCTATCGGTAGAGAATTGTTCTGAGTTAATTTTCTCAGCCTCTTCACTTTCCACTCCAACTTCACTTCCGTCATTCCCAGGCCTTTTGTTGGATCTTAAACAAAGCCGTAATTGGCCCGAGCCTTTGGTTCGTACTTGGGCTTTACAACACTCCTTTAGCGCTCGGAAACCTGCAAAGAGGAAGTGACATCTACGCGTGCAATATTAAGTAGAACAATGATAAATCATAAGCCTAGATGCTAGAATGGACACATTGTGTTACTTTAATGTACACTTTGGTGTGATCAACAGTCACACCCTAGTGCACTTGCCCATCTACCCAAAGCCGCCTCCTAGAGTTTTACCCCACACATCATTGACTTTTTGAAATTGATCATAAGCCTTGACATGGCTTGTAAATATCTCAATATTCTATTCACAATTTGGACCTCATTAATTACATTATTACAGAAAATGATTTTGTGATCTGCAAACTATAAGTGAAAGATCCAAATTCCACCCTGCCCCACAATAACACCTAGTATAATTAGACCAACCTCTCTTCCTCTTTGAAAAAGGATGTTGAGAGCCTCCACCACTAGATTGAAAAGAAAAGAATGGAGATCAAGGAAGGTTAGAGGTGACAACACATGATTAAAATTAGAAGTCCCTTGCAGTGACCGGAGGATGCAAAATTTGGGGCTAACATCTGGGATCTGAGCTTCAATAGCAGGAAAATCTTGGAAACTTGAGAGTTAGTGAAGGCTCTATCTGGAGGAGCCCTTTTATTTATAGGCGAGAGGGAAATCAAATTGGTAGAAATTAAAAATGATTGGCACAAAAAACAAAAAGACACGAAGGCCTAGCTAATGAGTGAATGACACGTGGCTCATCACTAAAGTAAAATGACATGTTTGACTGCTTTCTGAATTGACGTATGTAAAGCGTCCTTTCCTTGACCACGGACAAGTTAGAAGATGATACATGGCACTATACCTCAAAAGGTGCAACTTCATGCATTACAATGGGAATCTTTTTGCGTACAAATAGTGCTTCTTGGCCTACCTAATGGTTCAACTCGACAATCTAGTCAACATCTCATCAACTGAGCCAATGGGGAGTTGAAGGATTGTGTAGTAGGCCGAGTCGGCACCAGATTTGGGCCGTTAAATTGAGCAAGGCCCAGCGACCAAGGAAGTCCAATTGATTGAATTGAAAACGAACGTGGTTTGCGTAGTCTTGCATAACCAGTAGCTTAACGGGCGGGCACTATGTGGATCAGGCTGACGCAATAGCCAACACCTAAATTATATGATCGACTTGGCTGCGCCTAGTTTCACATGCCCTTCAGGTGGCTCAGCCCAACACTTGATGTCCAACCTGGCGTTCGATGCATCATGCATGATGACATGGTCGTGACTGATATTATTGACGTTATGAGAGCGTTCTCTGCACGTGCTAGCTTGGAGCTCAAGTTAGGTCCGACTATATAGGATAATATAAGATGAAAAAGATAATACGCGCTATTTCTTTGTCAAGCAGTACTTTCATATTATCTATAATCTCGTTTATGGATTGACTTAAACATGAGTGTTTTCTGCCTAATATTGGTCGGATGGTACTAACTGAATCTTACTTTTGCGGTTCTAGAAAAATTCAAAAAGAACTTTCGAACCAACTACAAATCAAACATTAAAAAATTCTGCACAAGATATTAAGTTGAAGTAAGTTAGCTTATTAGTTAATGGGCGAGGCTCAAAAGAGTGGAGACAAGTGATATATCCTAGATCGCAAATGTAGGCAATATCTTGAATTTTTTTAGAGCAAACGTAAGAAATGGATGTAGTCGTCAGAAAAGCTTGATATTTGGTGGGCAATAAATACGGAGATAGATTGCTGTTGAAAAATTTGGAATAAACCTTCGGTAATTTTTGTTAGTTTTCTTGGACCCAAACAAATAAGAGCAATGCTACTAACACATTACATTGTATATCAAGTTGCACATCATCTCTATGTGACATCCACTAATTTGAATACATATCAAAATTTATGAGACCCTCTTTTACATTTGGTCTTATAATGATATGTCATATAAGCATGCTGTATACTTTGATGTACAACTTGACGTGTTATAGTAGACTTATTCTACCAATAATGATCATTTTTCATTGGGTTGTGTTTCCTATTTGTTTCTGTTCATGGAATATTTTGTTAACGATTAGATAGAATATCACTCTCTTTGTCGATGAAAAAACATGAGTAATGGTTAATTTTCATAGGTTCGTTAAAGGTAAGGGAGTCACCACGATGATTCAAATTACGTACTTATTTTGCAGATCTTATAAAAACATTTATCTATGCAAAAAATTATATTGTGGACATCGATAGTAATGGAAAATATTGCATAAAGACAAGGAAATGGACGGTCACATTTGTAAAAATAAAATGAAAACTTAAACCATCCTTTTTTGTTTGCACTAATAAGATTTATGTCCAACCAAGCTAATCTTTTGGATGAATATGTATTTTGTGGGAGTTACGATTCTTATCTTCATTATAGGCCTAGAAAGAGTATACAAAAATAGCCCAAGAACGATGGACAAAAATCTGGATATGTTTCTAAAAGTCATCGTTTGTTAGCAGAATAAGTTTTAGAAAAGTATAAATGGATATAATATGAGCGACTACATAATATAAGGGGAGGTGATTAACGATACATGTTTTGTTTGGGCTAAGACGGATACAGATGAGGAATGATATTTTTATAAATTATAATAACATTTTCATAATTAACACTGATATTTTAACAAATAAAAACTGAATTTATGGTGGACTTATTATGAACACATATGAATTTAGTCTAGGTAAAAGAGGATCTGATAGTCCTAAAATATAACGTCCCGATTTTCGGGCACGTTAATAAATGGATAAAATAAATAAAACTTTAAATATTTTATTTAAAACATAGAGATAAATACAGGGGATTGTTTCTTAACAAAATACATGAGTTCGGAAATAAAGTTATTGATCAAAAAGTACATCAAGAAGACTTTTCAAAGAAAGTTAGAGCAATTCTATGGTTAATCAGGTGAACCAACGCTCGACGACGTTGTTTTCTGGAAAGGTGTCCTCTTGGATCGAGTATTCGGGTTCTGTTCCGTCTTCATCCATACAGGGCATGAAACGCCAGGGCAAAAAGGAAGATGCACCATGGGTTGTGACACTCAATAAAAAGATACTACCCTTTAGATTCCCTTTCTAATATTTGGAGAATCATGATGTATAATTATGAATAAACAGTATATTCGAAAACGATAACAGATATGTGTTGAAATAAAGTATCAAAATGTCAAGTCTCATTGGATTGGTAATATCATAATATTCCAGATACTATTAGAGTTCTCAATTCAATCTATTCAAATTTGACCATGTCATATCACATTCCATTGTTTACTTCCAATTGTGACCACGTTATATAATTCTATCTCGAGATTCCAATATAATATTCCCATCGGATAGCGATCCCGACCGCCATGCTAACCATGTTTCCCAACCGCTATGCTCTCGTTCATCACGTTCCCAATCACTATGTTCACCCGAGATGTCAAATATTCCTTACCATGCCAAAATCAAAAGACGCTAAACACACTTGACGACCACTAGACTGAATAAAAGACATGCTAAGTTCAAATATGACATGGTGTGGACATAGTTTGGTTGAATGCGTGATATGGCTAAAATGCATAGCTTGGAAAATTGCTTGGGTCCATCACACCTTTGGTTCAGACAAGGGTCAGCTCAAGTCTTATTACGATTCAAGATAGCCCGAGATATCTTCACGGAGAATATATATTCACGACCATATCTAACATTCACAGTTTTCATAAGTTTCCAAAGTCAGGTATCCATGGGACGCCCACATATTGATTATCAATTTAACGTTCTATATTCACAAGTTTGTATACAAAGATTTAGTTAAACATGCTTTCATGGTGATCAAGCCTATGATTGTCATAGCATAAGCATATATCATCATAGCAAAAAAATAAGATAGTAGGATATATTAATGAATAATATTCTAACACGGTAGGATGACATGGCATAACATAAGGTAACTAGTCTAAAACATGAAATTGAAATAGTTATCTAAGTATGTTTAAGTGCATTAGCATGATTTAAGATTTAATGGTCCTAGTGTCATAGGCATTAGAATATTTAGAGGTTTGTTAGTTGGTTTGGAACTAATCATTCCATTTGAAAACATACCAAGTTTATCCGGCTGAACCTCATAGTTCTAAGACAAATTGGCTTTCCAGGGTGAAAGTTATCTGAATGGGCTATCTAGGTTCATCCGGTTGGGTTTAGTGTGGATAAGGTAAAAAAAAGTGGTCAAGGGTAGGGGTCATCCGGATGGATGATTTTTTTTGGTCATCCGATTGGGGTTCATCTACCTCGAATTTCAGTTTGCTGTATCACAAGATTAGGACATTAGTTCACTCCAAAGGTTCTATAATTTTACAAGGATGTAGTTAATATGTTAGGAATACTTCTTATGAAGGGCTCGAGATTTGGAGGTGACTTTGTGTTGGTCAAAATATGGCGATAATAGGCTTGGTCGCAATCTGCCATAGTTTATAAAAGCATATATATACGGAGTTTTAGAAGTCCAAATCAGTTGGTTCCAATTGGAGATGCAAGATAACGTCTTGACTTATCACCCTACCAAATTTGAGGTCATTCCGAGTTATGTAGCATTTACACGGTTGTTTTGAAGGTTGGGTTAGAAATTTGTCTAAAATAGAAAGGTTCATTTACAGGGTGAGGTCACAGTGGAAGAAAACATTATAAGGTTAGGAATACATTATATACACACACACATATATATATACACACACATAACTGGTGGCATATGTATACACACACACATATGTATATGTAAATAGTTTAATTATGTATTTAAAACATAAAAATATAAAATTTCAATTTAATTTTTTTAAATATTAATCTACGTTGCGATAATTTAAATGGTTCACACGAAACATAGGTTAAAAAAACAAAATATTTATTTATTATTGATTAATTTAAAACGGGTCCTTACATAGAATATTTAGGGGCCAGTTGGATGGAGTATTATTTTCAGAGAGATAAGTTATAAAGGGGGGATAAGATAAGAGGGATATTATTTTTGGAGGGATGACCCACATTGATGTGATATTTATAAAGGGGTATAAAAAAATAAATAATTTTAATGAGAGATTAAATAGGAGGATAGGGGTGAAATTAAAAACTAGAGAACCAGATTGGACTGGCGATTTAAAGAGCTCAAAAATTGGTTCGGTCCAGTTTCGATTTGAGAATTTTGAAAATCAAATTTCCGATCCGGTTTATGATTTAAGGGGGCTGAAAAACAGGACTGGACCGGTTGAGGTATTAAAAAATATATAATATATATAATTATACAATATAATATAATTATATATATTATATATTTTAACTTTTGGCGGTCAAATGGTCAATTAACTCAGACCAGTGTTACACTTATATATATGTGTGTGTGTGTGTGTGTATTAACTTTTGGTAGTCAATTAACTCAACCCAGTGTTACACTTATATATATAATATATAATATATAATTATATATATTATATATTAACTTTTGGTGGTCAATTAACTCAGCCCAGTGTTACACTTATGACTTAACTCGAAAAATCTAAATCTTATCTTCCTCCTATCTGCGGCTCTCTACGTCAAATTCTACCTGCGTCCAACTCTGGCTGCGTCTCTTTGGTTGCGTGGCTTGCGTCTTTAGCCTCTACGTTTCTCTCTTCGTTTGATCGATTCATCTCTGCCGGTGGTCTCAAACTCTACTCGACCTTAAGGTAAATCAGGTAATCTTCCTACTCATTCTTTATTTTCGAGCTTGGGAAAGTTCTTGTAACGCCCCGATTTTTGGACACGTTAATATAAAGAATAAAATAACAAAATTTATAATTTCATTAAAACATAGTTTGATACAGCCTGATTATGAAAATATTTCTAACAAAAGACAATTACATGAAAAGACTTTTATCAAAAGTCAGAGCAAACTAGCCTATTCTAGGTAAATCACGGTTCAACCGAGTCTTCTTCGAGATACGTGCCTTCATGCTTTGAATAGTCCGGTTCTGCTCTATCTTCGTCGTTACCTGGTTATGAAATACCAGGGGCACAAGGAAGTTGCACCATGAGCCGATGAAAGCCCAATAAGTTATCCTACCCTTAAATTCTTTTTGAACAATTATGAATTTAAATGAATAGCAGCACAATATCACATGAACAGTATATGAAAGCGATAACACTTTAGTACAGAAATTTGAATCAATATTGTATCATTACATTAGTTTCTCTTGGTTTATAAATATAACCTTAGTCTCTTAGTATTCATACCCAGGCGTCGTGGGCATAACCCCGAGCATGAATTTCTGTGTTCCATCATTCCTACCCAGGCGTCATCACAAACCCCGAGCAGATGATATTTTCTAAAGAACATAACTTACATAGACTTTAAATCTATTAGTCTCCAATTATGATCTCATCAAATTATTCAAGTATATATCTCATTAAGTTTTCTCTTGTTTAATAGACATAACCTCAAGATCTTAGTATTCATACCCAGGCGTCGTGAGCATAACGCCGAGCATGAATTTCTGTGTTTCATCATTTGTACCCAGGCGTCATCACAAATCCCGAGCAGATGATATTTTTCAAAGTCCATAGCTTACATAGACTTTAAATCATTAGTCTCCGGTTATGATCTCATCCAAATTTTATCAAATTATTCAAGTGTATATCTCATCAAGTTTTCCAAGTATGGTGTTCCTGTACGAATACGCTTCCGACATTTTGCTAACCGTGCTCCCCACCAAGTGCATCCCAAACATCATGCATCCCGTACGACATGTTCCCAAACGTTATGTTTCCCGAACATTTATATTTCCCGACAACGTGTCAACACCAAAGTACATGACTACCCGACTCAATTGAAAAATGACATGTTTCGTCCAAATATAACACAGCTAAGTACATAGCTTGTCTAACATGCCACGGCTAAAGACATCGACTTGGCTAAATGACACTATTTGGGTTAATACACCTCATGGTTCAGTCAAAATTCGGCAAGACCGCATCCACGGCTAACGACACCCATATCCACAACAACTGGGTCATCTTTTAATTATTCAAGTTTTCAATTGGCATATATTTGATACTCTCATATCAATATTTCATACTCACTTCTATGTTCAGGATTCATGCTTCATTTCATAAAATTATTGTAAGATCATACTAAAATCACATCATTTGAAATACAAAGATACAATTTAAAGCATAACAAAAATAAACAACACTTTATCTAAATATCATGAGGGATTGACTAACGTGCATATATAAACATGTAAGCATAGATAATCTAATATGTCTCCTAACATGCTAAATTAGAACCAACAACCAAGCATATGCAGACAAATTAGTAAAAGGTCGTAGCCGCAAGGGCTAAAACCGATGTCTTCCACCTTTTCACCATACTCCATAATATTTGGAGAGGTTTTGGGTTTAAGACTAATTATTCAAAGAGAAAGTAAGTTGTAGGAAACTTACCTAATGAGAGCTTAAGGGTTGAAAAGATGGTTTCTTTGGTTGTCTCCTTCAAAATGGTGGATTCTCCTTCACTTAGGATTTTCTCACAACACTTGAGAATTTCTACCACTCTCTAGATTTTCTTGATCTTTAGGTTTCAAAGTATGTAAAATAATAGAAGAAGGAGTTTTGTATTTATAGGCAAAGTTTACAAAAATATCTAGGGAACACATCTAATGGTTAGGATTTATCCATCAAGATCAATGGCTAGAAAAGGTTAGAAACTTATTTGGTTAAGATCAAGCATTAAATAGATGTGATGTCTAATATATCACTAGGCTTAGTCATTAGATTTGATTTGAAGATTAAGTGCACAAGTTGTAGGCTTTTATTTGACTCATATGGTGTTAGTATGTCTTGTATGGTTTAGATTTAATGTATACCCACACATGTCTATTTCTATGCATATGTTCTTAAATGTAAGTGTGAAAGGGATTATTAAAGTCAACAAATAAAGGAATGAGGTGTATGCATATGAGATACATATAAGTGTGAATATGTGTGAAAGGGACTACTTAAGGTCAACAAAGGGAGGAATGAGGTGTCATGTGGGATAAATATAAGTATGAAAGAGATTACTAAGGTCAACAAAGGGAGGAATGAGTTGTCATATGGGATAAATATAAATGTGAAAGAGACTTACTAAAGTCAACAAAGGGAGGAATAAGGGATTAATATAGTCAACAAAGGGAGGAATAAGGTTGGCATATGAATTGAAAGAGACTTACTAAAGTCAACAAAGGGAGGAATAAGGGATTAATATAGTCAACAAAGGGAGGAATAAGGTTGGCATATGAATTGAGTGTAGGTGTGAAATGGGCTATTAGAGTCAACAAAAGGAGGAATAAGCAATGAGAGTTTAGATCTTAGGTGTACATTATGTCATTTTAGAGTTCCACCTAAAGCCTTTAGCTAAGATTTTTAGGAGAGAGGACATAAGATGACTCATAGTTTCTAGATTTATAAGATAAGTGCATAAGTTGGAGGAAAATAATTTAGACAAAATCAAATAGTTGTAGTTTAAATCATACTAGAATTAGGACAACTAAAAAGTCTAGGTGTTCTTACTAAACAAGGTTAGTATAAAATCGTAGATTATGTTTTGGGAGTGTATAATATGATCATCGTATATATGTATAGGTGTACATGTAATGAGTATATATGAAAATATCTTTAACAAGATGTAGAGTTTAAAACATGATGGATGATGATTTTAGGTTTTAAATTTATTCATATACACTTACCATACTAATTTACATGTGGCAATGTAAAATAATTCTTAAATGAATTTTAATATTCAGAGAAATATTATTCACGATTTATTTTTTTAAAAAAATACGAGTCTTTACAGTTCTCCATTTTCAAATTTTATGAATAGTTTTGAACTTTATGAACATTTTTAGACCCGTATAACTGCGTGGTTCAAACTTTATGATTTTGAACATTAGATGGATCTGAATGTAGTGGGGGTAGGTGTGGGTGGAAGGTATTGCTTTTATGTGTTGTTAATTAGAGTATGTGATGGGATACTATGTGACCAAAACATATTGGATTGGGTACTCATCAAATATACTATGTGACCAAAATATTTTACTTAGACGTGTGAATTGGTAGTGGTAAGTAGATGTATGAACATTAGATGTATAATGTGTGATTTTAATTCGGTTTACGTTATAGAAGAAAGACATTTTACTTCGGCATACTGTATGAACTTTATGAACATTTTCTAATCACATTGTTTATTTATGAAAGTGGGTTGTTCAAATCATATTCAAATCCTTATGACAATTAAAGATTTATTATAGCTTTTGTTTTTGACAGTATTGTTGTAAGACATGATCTTTTATTTTCTTTAACCAATGGTTTATTTTTTCTGTAGGTGAGAGCCCCTCCTTTGTTTAGGTGATCTCCTGCAAGTTAGAGGTTTGAATTCCCCTCTATTTTAGTATTCTTCGATTATTGTGATTAGAGCACCTGGTTGCAAACTTTGTCCCCAAGTTAAAAGATTCTTTGGAGTAGAGTACCAAGTTACAAGACTCCTTCTTTTACCAAGTTGCATATATGTTCATTACCTGAACGTTGCATTGTTTGTTTATATGTAGATGGATGATTTTGGACTTAATAGCGTAAATAGAGAATCTGTATTAGTGGATGAAAATGAATGCAATGAAAACAAGCAACAGAGTCCAAAAGCAAAAAAAACAGGTCTATAGTGTGGGATCGTTTCACTAAATTGGTAAAGAAGGAGGGTGAGACACCAAAGTCTAGATGTAATCACTGTAGCCAAGAATATTCTTGTCATTCCAACAATAATGGGACATCATCAATGAAAACCCATATTGTGAAGTTATGTAGAGAACATGACTTTAGCGAGTTCAATATGAAGAAGGAGAGGGATAAGAGACAAAAATCCCTATCATTTGGAGCTGTGAGTGGAGGAGGTACGATTCTAAAGGTTACCGCTGTAAGCTTTAGTGTGGATGCATGTAGAAAGGCCTTGGCAAAAATGATTGTGCTTGATGAATTGCCATTTCGTTTTGTTGAAGGTCAAGGTTTTAAAGAATTCATGCAAGTTGTACAACCGAAGTGGACCAAAATCCTAGTAGGCTAACGATTACAAAAGATTGTATTCAATTGTATAGAGATGAGAAGAATGTTTTAAAGCGAGCACTATGGGACTAACGAATTTGCCTAACCACAGATACTTGGACTTCTCTTCAAAATCTTAACTATATGTGTCTTACAGCCCATTTTATTGATTGTGATTGGATACTTCACAAAAAGATTCTCAATTTTTGTTTAGTTTCAAATCACAAAGGCGAGACACTCAGTAAGATGGTAGAAAAATGTTTGGTGGAATGGGAGATTGACAAAATTATGACAATCACGATTGACAATACAAGCTTGAATAATGGCATAATAGCTTTCTTGAAGAAGAAGACCATGAAAAGAGACTCCACTATTTTAAACCATGACTTTTTACATGTTAGGTGTTGTGCTCATATACTGAACTTGGTTGTCCAGGAGGGGTTGAAAGATATAGATGTGTCAATTGCAAGGGTGCGCAACATTGTGAAGTATGTAAGGTCCTCACCGGCAAGGTATGCTAAGTTTAGATCATGTGTCGATAGAGATAAAATTGAATCTAAACTCGTGCCTTGTTTAGAAGTGGCCACTCATTGGAACTCAACTTACTTTATGTTGGAAAGAGCGTTGATATATCAAAAAGCGTTTGAGAGATTAGAAGAGGAAAATAATATGTCACTTTATGTTGGTGTTAGAGAGGATGAGGGTGGTGTAGATGACCATGAGATTGAGATTGAGAATGAGAATGATATGGAAGGGGAAAATTTATTGGTCGGGCCAACTGAGAGAGGCAAAAGGCACGGGAAAGGGGGAGAGAGAGGTACTCCTACTAGTGATGATTGGAAATTGGTGGAATTGTATGTTAAAGTTCTTAAAGTGTTTTACTTTATAACCGAAAGATTTTTGGATTTTTTGTATCTGACTTCCAATACATTTTTCAAAGAGATAATAAGGGTGCAATTGCCACATTGGAGAATAGCGATGATGCTAATTTGGTGCTCTTAGCTAGGGGTATGAATAAAAAGTTTGACAAATATTGGGATACGTTTGAAAAGATAAACTCTTTGTTATTATATGCTAATGTACTTGATCCCCTTTACAAGTTTAATTTTGTGAGATGGAGTTTAAACAAACATCACGACAAAATGGTTGTTCACAACAAGGTTCTTGAGATGAAAGATGGGATGATAAGGCTTTACAATTAGTACGAGAAGAGTATCGTTGACCCTGGGCAACCACAACAAGGTGAATTTTCTAGAAACATGTAGAAGGATGCCAAGCGGTCTATGGATTTTGATGAGACAATGGAAAATGAATTCGATGATTTCATGGAAGATGAGAGTAATATGGTGATCAAATCAGAGTTGGAGAGGTATTGGTCGGGGACTAATGAAGATGGCAAAAGACTTGGTGATAATTGGAATATTTTGACTTGGTGGAAAGATAATTCGGACAAGTATCCAATTCTCTCTCACATGGCAAGAGACATTCTAGCTATTCTAGTATCTACCGTTGCGTTCGAATCCGCTTTTAGCACAGGAGGATGTATTCTTGATTCTTACCGGACCTCTCTTTCTCCTAAAGTGGTGGAGGCCCTTATATGTGCACAAAATTGGTTGAGGTATCCATCTCAAATATATACTCGAGATCAACTAAATGAGGTAGAGGCACTTAAATCGGGTAATACAAGTATACATTTAATTATTTTTTTATATTTGAGTTTTATTTTTATGTTTATGATTTAACTTGTTTTTGCTTTTCAGAAATTTTGGAAGATTTAAGGGAGGAATCATGTGTCACTCATATATGAAAAGGACAGAAGAAAAGATATGTAAAATAAAATTATTACTACTTTTAATTTTTTTCTTTTAAATGTTCTTTTTGTATTTTATCATCTCTAAGTTTTTGTTATTTTAATCTAATTCAAGGGATGCTTTGTTGCTTGCTAGAAGTGGATACGGTGAAGACTTGAAGTTTTAATATTTTTGGATGAATTTGTGATGAATTGGTAATTTGTAATATGTTGAATAGGGTTTTTTTTAATTGTGTTTCAATTGGATTTTTTGAAATAGTTACTTGGTTAGATCATATCTTATATGTTGCTTATTGAAATTGGATGGGCATATGCGTAGTTATTGATTGAAATTGCATGACCATACCTTAGTTGCTCAATTGCTAATTGAAATTGTCCAAAAGGTCGAAAATCAAAACCGGACAAAATCGGACCGAAACCAAACTGGTGTAATCGGTTCAGTTTCGGTTTATAGAATTTTCAAATTGAAAAATTGGTTCGGTCCCATAAAATGTACCAAACAGTATCAAATGGGACCGGTTACACCCCTACTGACACTGCTTATTCGAATCACTTTCAGTCGTGCTTGTCAAATTTTATTCTCAAAAAAATACTAAAAATTTACTGTTTACTTAAAAAATTATTTCGAAAATAACCGTGAGCTCGAAATATTTTGATAAAAAGTTGTTGAATTATGTTAAGATATTTGTTGATTTATATTTTGTTGTTATTTTTCTCTTTTTTTTTTGTTAATTGATAAAACAAAGTTAAAAAACTCTTAAATTATTCTAAAATATTCACATTCATCACATGTCCTAATGGACCCAACTTTTGAGAAAAAATGACTGACACCGCTCATTCAAATCCCTTTCGGTCGTGCTTTTCAAATTTTATTCTAAAAAAATACAAAAAATTTACTTTTTACTAAAAAAATTATTTCGGGATTAACCGTTAGCTCGGAATATTTTGATTAAGGGTTGTTGAATTATGGTAAAATATTTGTTGATTTATATTTTGTTATTATTATTATTTTAATTGATTGATATTTTCATTTACCATTTATTTTTTAAATAATATTTTTTATTAAACATAATACATTAATAAATTTCTTAATTAATTTATATTTTAAATTATCCAATATTAATTATGTATATGGAGTTTTGTATTTATATATTTTATTCAATACATAATCAAGTTTAATATTGCACAAGGGCAAAATAGTCATTCGACAATTTCTTTTCTTATCAACCTACTCTTATCCCCCTTATTTCATAAACCATCCGAACCAAGTCAAAATATATCCCCCGGTCGGTCACTTTTTTTCTCCAAAGTTGGGCCCATTAGAACATGTGATGAATGTGAATATTTTTGAATAATTTATGAGATTTTTAACTTTATTTTATCAATCAACAAAAAAATAAAAATAAAATATAAAATATAAATTAACAAATACCTTACCATAATTCAGCAATTCATTATCAAAATATTTTGAGGACACGGTTAATCCCGAAATAATTTTTTAGGTAAACGGTAAATTTTTAGTATTTTTCGGGAATAAAATTTAAAAAACACGACTAAAAGGGGTTCGAATGAGCGGTGTCAATCACTTTTTTTCCAAAATTGAGAGCGAAGGGGGATAAAAAGGGTTAAAAATGACAAAATACTTTCCCTCCACTCCAGGATAATTTTTGGGAAGGTCAAAGGTGGCCCAAAAATTATCTGAACCTCTAATGGGAAAAAACATATTGGGGGTAAAAAATTAAGATGGAAGTATTTAACCCATCTAAACCATGCCAAAATCCCTAATAAGGGGTGATAACTTTTGGAGTGGGTTTTTCTCCATCCAAACAGGGACTTAATCCTAAATCTTATTTGCTAACCAAACACCAGAACACAGTTTTTTTGGTTATTTTATTCGAGTGAGTAACTTATCTGGACATTTGGCCAGGCTAACAGACGGGCCCGAGTGGTAATAGCCAATGGATTGCCTGATGTATGTCAAACTCATAACTTGGGGCCTGTTTGTTGTCGTTACTTATTTGTATTTTCTGCTTACTACTTAAAAAAATAGTTTGTTAGTGAAGCTCAGTTTATTTAGCTGTTTATTAGAAAATCAACAACCATATGTCTCAGGATATTCATATAAGTTTATGTGACATTTGAACAATTTTTTGTAAAATCAATTCGGTTGTCCATTTATGAAGATTATTTATTTGTCGAAATATAGTCTGGTAAGTTGCTAAACAATGCTACCACTACAACAAAAAGCAGAATTGCCGACCACCAATGCCGACCAAACAAAAGTTGGTCGCCAAAAAGCAAACTTATCCCGACTAGATACTTTTAGTCGGCTATAGTAGGCACCAATGCCGACCAAATTCCTATTTAGTCGGCTATTGTGTATCGGGCCATTTTGGAAAAAAATTTATACAGAATTGCCGACCAACTCTTTGGTCGGCGTTAGTTTTACACTTTGGCCTACCAAATGGTTGGTCGCTAATAGTACACTTTTGGCGACCAACGATAATTGCGTCGGCAATAGTGCTGGCGCCATTTTTGGGAAAATTGCCGCCATTTTTTGTACATTGTTGCCGACGGAATTATTTCGTCGGCGTTGGGGTTACACCTTGGCCGACCACATTTTCGGTCGGTAATAGTGTGACTATCTCTCACAAAGTTCGATTTCTTCGGCAATTGTGTTGGCGCCGTTTTGGGGAAAACTACCGCCATTTTTTTTTTCACGTTTGCCGACCAAATTGTTTAGTCGGCGTTGGTTATACACATAGGCCGACCAAATAATTGGTTGGCGTTGGTGGAACACAGTTGCCGACCACAGTATTTGGTTGGCAAACGTGTGCTTTCGCCGACTAAATCCAACTTAGTCGGCAATTATACTAGCGCCAATTTGGTAAAAATTGCCGCCAATTTTTTTCCCGCCATTGCCGACAAATATTTGGTCGGCAATAGTGTGACTTGCCCTGACTAATTCAATTTACTTGGCAATTATACTCGTGCCATTTTGGGGGAGGAGAGCGCTGACTTGCCCCGCCTAATTTGATTTACTTGCCAATTGTACTCTCACCATTTTGGGGGAGGATAGCGCCAAATTCTTGACATCATTGTCAACTAAATAATTTGGTCAGCGTTGGTGTTATTACTACCTCCGTATGCGATGTGCTTCTCCCTCCACCGTCGACGACGACCCCTCATCGAGGTCCCATAAATCTTATACCCTAACCATAGACACCAAACTCTAAACCCTACACCATAAATCATAGAACCTAAATCCTATCTCGTAAACCCTGTACCCTAAATTCTGATCATAAAACCCAAAATCCAAAATCTTATCTTGAATCTTAAAATCCTAAGCCATCGATTGTAGACTTGAAACCCTAAACCTCAAATTCTAAAATCGAATCAGGAATATCAAAATTCTAATACCCGTTCTAAGCCCTAAACATATTATGATTTTTGATTTTCAAGTTTAGTCGTGGTTGCGTTTTTCGGTTTATGAATGCTATCTATGCGACAATCTATTAGTATCCTTTTTCGTTTTCGAAAATCAATCTATTTTAGAATCCAAAAATAGTAGTTGCCTCCTTGTATGCTCTGTATATCTATCTTGTTCTTCTCTAATTAATTTTCATATGTTTCATTCAAAGATTAATAAATTACTTTTTTTTTGCCTATTAAAAAAATCTTAAAACAAAATTATCTTTAGTAATTTATATGTATATATCTTTTGTGGTTGCATGTGTATATATAATTTTAATCTCAATAACCTCTCTTCAAACGTAATCATTTATTTAAATATGAAAATTTTGCATAAAACATAATTTATTCACCACACTGATAGTACTACCCAACAAAATTATGCATGGTTCCAACATTAGCACTTGGGGCCCATGAGCAATTTAAATATGCAAATTTTAAAAAATCCTATCTGGTACAAAATTGACCTTTTTGTTGTTATATTAATGCATAATTTTAACTTTTTGCAAGTTAATCCTTCTAGAAACTTGAGTGGAGTGAAAGCATTTTGGGGCCCGTTCTTTACATTGGAAATCAAAGCACCAAGTCCCCAAAATGGCTGCTCCCAGTGGAGAAACACCCGGCAGCGGAGAAGCACGAGGAAAGGTGGAGCGGTAGAGGGAAGACGGTGGACTACCGGAAAACTCATAGTCCGACGGTCCCAAAAAACTCCGGCGCTCTGCCCCTCTCTCTCTCTGTCTCACGCTCTGCCCCTCTCTCTCTCTCTCTCTCTCGTGCGGTCGCTGTTCCCTCGTGCGGCTACAGAAGAAGCCCTGGTCGTATCTGTCGCAAACCATAGTCCTTTGAAGCATCTGGTTTCTATAAGGTAGACTCTCTTAGCATATGATTTTCTGTGGGAAAATTTTAACTGGGCTTTCATTTTTGTCTCATTGTGTGGGAAAGAATAGTAGTTGGGTGTTAAAAGGGGTTGGTACTAAACGCTCTAAGGTCTCCTCGATTATTTGCTAAAAATGCTTCTGTAGTGTGAATCTAGAAGATAAATGCTTCTCTAGGGTTTCTGCTTATGAACGATTCGTTTGGAAATTGGATTTGTGAAACATAAACTTTTATGGGATTACGGGTGTTTATGGGTTGGTTCTGCCTGTTAAATGCTCTCTCTCACACTCACACCCACACAAAAGGGGTTGGTTCTGCCTGGGATTACGGGTGTTTATGGTTTTGCTGTTTTAAAGGCGTTTTAACTTGTCAGCTTTGTTTTGTTTCGAATATTGGAACATGGGTATTTCAGCAATAGATGCTCCTGGTGGTTTTCTCTTCTAATGGTGGTCGGTGTTTTGGGATATACATGGGTATTTATTGCAATAGAAGCACTCAGAGGTTGCTGCATCTTACATTGAGTTGGTCTGACTTGTTTTTTGGTCAAAGATATGTATCTTTGATGGGTCCTTTGGTTTTCTTTTACTGCATGGAAGTGTTATTTGTTAAGAAAGTTGAGTGGTGGGAATCAGAGATGCATGAGAAAGTCATTACAATAAAAATAAGGACGGCGCACCGTTTTTTCATATTTCCTTGGCATAAGGTTCAGTAAAATAAGATTTTGATAAATACTTCCATAAAATAAATAGATAAAATTACCAAATTAAAGACATCTTCTGCACTTGGAAAGAAAAATAGGGAGTCTCTCCCCTATAATCATACTCTAGGTTCTCGATCCTTCACTGCTGCAATGACCATTGCGGTGAGATATTGTTTGGTTAAATGTATAGAATGCATCTGAATTAGCTGAGGGATTGATATTAATCAAACTATATTTTGATTGTCTTAGGCTGAAGGTAATGATGGTAAACTCCCAGATTTCTGTCATACATACGAGATCTCTCACAAGTTGAAAGAGACAAATGAATGGATTTCTCCTATTTGTAAAGACCTACATGTATGTAACTAGTACGTCAACATTTACATTGGATGTTAGTGGATAATACATCACTAGTTACTAAATTTGCTTTTTTGGTTTCTTTTTTTTTTTATATGCCACAACAGGATAAGATGGTGGTAGTGCGGGATGAGGCATCTCAATCTGGAACTCAATTGACAAATGAGCAACTTTCAAAGACTGTCCTAGGGGATAACAAGTACTATATAAGAGGGTTTGGGGTACGCTCAAACCCATCTTCCTATCGTTCGAAATCCAGTTTTGACTTAGCACGACAAGAAGAGATACAAAAACTACAATCAGAGCTGGAGTTACTCCGCGAGGAGCGACAAAGAGAGCGAGAGGAGGATAGAAGCAAACGAGAAGAGTTGCAGAGACAAAATGAAGAACAACAAAAAGAGTTGCAGAGACAAAATGAAGAACAACAAAAAGAGATTGATGTAATTAAAAGCTTCATGAACCAGTTCAAAAACTATGGACGCGATCATGTGGAACTAGGATAATTGTGGTAAGTACTTTGATTGTCTAAGTTAGGTGTACAAGTATATAACTGAGTATCCAGTGTAGTTAATGGTTAACATGAAATCTTTCATTAAAAATTAGCTTTTTTTCTTCGATTTGCTATTCTCTTGATTTATTTGTTATGGAATTTCATTGAGTTCTTCTGCCTTGGTTAAGGTGCTTTCTTAGTAGCCTTGCTTGCTTCAAATTCTCTTTGGAATCTTGACAATAGGTATAGGTGATTCATGTAAATGGGTTTAAAACATAGTTTGAACCCAATATATTAAATTTGCGGGTTTAATACGCTAATTCTATACATATCGTATGATTTGCTTGTTTATTTTTCATCTTTCATGTACATTGTTTTGCACTCTGTTAGTTTGATGAATTTTGATTGTAGTTTGTTTTTTTTTACAGGTAAAAAATGGAGTTCACATGGATTTACTTTTGCTAATGGGTCTCTTGTCTTTGTTAGACTTTTGAGACCAAACTCTCTTATAGTTGTTGACTCTTCATTATAAATATCCTAGCACTTTAGCTTTTTGTTATAGATTGTCTCTTAAGTTCGACTTTTAGTATAGCCCTTGACCTTTGAACTTATAATTATGTTTGGATTCATGTATATTTGATTTGTCTATAGTAAACAAGGTTGCAAATTGTCTGTAGTTGATGATTTCAATTAATTTGTCGTAATTGATGGCTTTAGTGGAAGAATGGTTTGTAACTTGAATATGTTAGGAACAAAAAATAATTATTAAGAGGGTAATATTTTTGTAAAAAAAATATATGGCTCACTTATTTGCCGACCAAATGAGTTAGTCGGCAATTATTCTGTTGTGTAATCCATGCATTTACCGACTAAACTCATTCGTCGGTAGTAGTATCATATTTGCCGACCAAATACATGGTCGGCAATGGTATGCTATTCCCGACCAACATTTGGTCGGCGATGGTTTGCTATATGGCGACCCAATCTTTAGTCGGCAATAGTTACTATTGCCGACCAAATTCTTCGTCGGCGATAGTCATTTGTTTACCGACCAAATTTTGGGTCGGGAATAGTATACATAGGCCGACCAAACATTTGGTCGGCGATGGTCCGATATTTACCGACCAACGTTTATTTAGTCGGCAATTAGTATTGCCGACAGCATATTCGCGACAAATGGGGCGACCAAAATATTTGGTCGGCAATGATAATTCCCGACAGAATGGATACCATTGGCCGACTAAGCATTTGGTCGGCAATTGTGAGTTTTCTTGTAGTGTACTAACACATCACGTTATATATCAAGTTGCACATCATTTCTATGTGATATCCACTAATTTGCACACATATCAAAATTCATGGGATCCGCTTTTACAGTTTACCTTATAATGATATGTCACATAAGCATGATATACACTTTGATGTACAACTAGACGTATTAGTAGATTTATTCTACCAATAATGGTCATTTTTCATTGGGATGTATTTGCTATTTGTTTCTGTTTATGGAATATTTTGTTAACGATTAGATAGAATATCACTCTCTTTGTGGATGCAAAAAGATTGGTAATGGTTAATTTTCATAAGTTCAAGGGAGTCACCACAATGATTCAAATTACGTGCTTATTTTGCAGATCTTATAAAAACATATATCTATGCAAAAAATTATATTGTCGACATCGATAGTAATGGAAAATATTGCACAAAGACAAGGAAATGGAAGGCAACATTTGTAAAAATAAAATGAAAACTTAAACCATTCTTTTTTGTTTGCACTAATAAGATTTATGTCCAATCAAGCTAATCTTTTGTACGAATATGTATTTTGTGGGAGTTACGATTCTTATCTCCATTATAGGCCTAGAAAGAGAATACAAAAATAGCCCAAGAACGATCGACGAAAATTGAATCAAGGTATGTTTCTAAAAGTCGTCGTTTGTTAGCAGAATAAGTTTTAGAAAAGTATAAATGGATATAATATGAGCGACTACATAATATAAGGGGAGGTGATTAATGATACATGTTTTGTTTGGGCTAAGAGGAATACATATGAAGAATATTGATACTTTTATAAAATTATAATAGCATTTTCATAATTAATATTGATATTTTTACAAATAAAAATTGAATTTAGAGTGGACTTATTATGAACACATATAAATTTAGTACTCTAAGTAAAGAGGGATCTGATAGTCCGAAAATATTTAATTCTAAATCTTATTTACTAACCAAACACCAGAACATAGTTGTTCTGGTTATTTTATCCGAGTGAGTAACTTATTCGAACATCTGGCCACACTAACAAACAGGCCCGAGTGGTAATAGCCAATGGATTGCCTGATGTATGTCAAACTCATAACTTAGGACCTGTTTGTTGTCGTTACTTATTTGTATTTTCTGCTTACTGCTTAAAAAAATAGTTTGTTAGTGAAGGCCAGTTTGTTTTTGGCTATTTATTAGAAAATCAACAACCATTACGTCTCAAAATATTCATATCAGTTTATGTGACATTTGAACAATTTTTTGTAAAATCAATTCGATTGTCCTTTAATGAAGATTATTTATTTGTCGAAATATAGTCTGATAAGTTGCTAAACAATGATTAAAAGCAGACGATGTTTATTATTATTTATTTTGGTTATGGCTTGTTATAAGGAATAAACAATTAAAAAATATGAACCAAAAAGGAATCTTTATTTAAGAAATAGTGGGTAGTGGGTGGGCTTGACTCTCGAAACTTCTTCAACGATGCACATGTAGTCGTTGTTTTTGGAGTTTGGAGTCCTGGGTATAATGGAATACAGGTGGCTCCCCTTTGGGTTGACATTTTACAACCGTTGCTCGTAATTATTATTTTATGAGTAATGTTAGAAACACAGATACATTCTGACATATAGATATATTAAAAGTATTAGATGCACTTGGTGACGTGAGACTCTAAAAATTTAAGGGCTCTACGTACATCCTGACATTTTATCAACCGTGACTGTAATAATTCTCATATTAGTTAGTTTAATTTTTTTTTTATAGTAATTCTTGTTTTTTAATAAGATCAATTGGGCCAGCTGACATGTCGTTGGCCCAATTGACAGATGTCACTAATTATTTTTAAATGCAGTAAGCATTGCTATAAATATTTAGAATTAAGTATTTGATTTGATTAGATGAAATTGAAAATTATAAAACTATAAGTATTTGAGTTAATTCTTATTTTTTTTAGCTTGGTATTCAGATCAAAATTTATGTGCATCTCAACTAATATGTGGGCTACAAATCTTACTGTTTTTTAGTGAGAACTAATTAAAATCAAGACAAACCTCTGAATAAACCGATTTTATAGAATTTATACCACAGAATGAAATTTCTAACCTAAATTTAATCAAAAAATAAAAACTCCTAAGTATTATATTTTAATCATCAGGCTAGAGCGGACGAGCGTAAACTCAGACATCATGTGGTTGAAACTCGATAACTTAATACTTAGGGCCACTAGAGAATTTATCCGATTATTTTCAACAAGAGCACCGAGAATTAGTTGGTAATTTTGTTGGGTACTCTTCCAAATTTTACCCCAATTTAATCCAAAGCCAACTATATAGCTCTCAAAATAATCACCGCGGTTGCTTGCTCTCTGTTTGCCTGGGCCATTCTGTGGCAGACAAATCGACAATATAGTTGAAATCCTTGTTTATGTATATATATATAGTCTTATTATTAAACAAGAAAGGGGAGTCGGCAGCAAAACGTCGTTTTGGCCCCCAACGAATACTGTTTAAATATTGTCTTAATTGTCCGAACAATATTTTGTAAGTTAAAATGATATTGTTTTAGCGCACAACGCATCTTATTGTGTACTGTGTAGAACAGGTCGACCCTCAAGTCCTATTAAACTTGTGATACGCATGGAAAATAACAAAAGTTAATAAAAACAAAATTTAAATTCATTTGGTAATTTTTGACATGAATCATTAATTTATCAAAGATACCGTGCCAAAAAAAAAGCACTTGTGTTCAAAAAGATATCAAAATTATTTTCAAAGTGTACACTGATTTTTTTTCCCCCCTAGTAATTAAAGTGAGCAAATTCTATCCAAGCCCATTTACCAATCCATGTTCATTCACTTACCAATCGGCTCAATTAGCTAGATATCTATTGAGTTATTCAAATAAATCCATTTGATGTATAAATTTAAGAGGAATGAAAATGAATTTATATAGGTTGCTCACTATGAGAAATAAGTTACAAGTGTTACCCATGCTTTATTTTTTTTCTCTTTGAAGATTTATGTTAATGTTTGTTAAATTTTATATTTTGTTTCTTATCGGACAAGTAGGCCTCAAGTAAGTTTCTTTTGTTTTTATGAAAATTCTAAAAACTAAAAGAGTTAAGATATTTTTTTCTATTTTTAATTTGAACTATGAAATATATTTATTTTATTTTACTTCTGTTTTCAAAATCATGATATTAGAGTTTTATTAATTTCTTCTAGTTTTTTCTTTATTCTTCATTACTTAAGAAAAATATACGTATGCCTATATTACATGTGTATACATATGGACATATTGTATATTTAAGTTCTAACGTGTGTATATTGATTTAATAGGCTTGTAATTATTTTTATTTTATTTAATTAAAACATGAGTTTGACTACTTGTTTTTTGGCTATAACTATTTTCTAAAATCTCTCAAAATATAAAATTAAAATTTGACTTGTTTGGGAGATGTGTAAATAAATAGGGTTAATAATGTAATAACCCTAATTGTTTAAATTTATTTTAATATTACTTAATCATTTAATGTTATTGTAATTGTTATTATTTAATATTTTAAACATAAAATTGATTTTTATTTTCACTAGCTCGCTCGAGCGATCTCTTCAAATTCTGAAACTGCAGAGCTAAGAGTTATGGAGGTTTGATGAGGGAATCGATTTTTATTGCGATTTTATGGCCATGATTACGCGATTAAGGGCTGTAGGTGTTATATAAACATAGGGGTAGTTAGATCACATTTTTCTACTTATGAAATCGTATTTTTGAGAGTATTAAAAGTGGTTTCATAAGAGTTTTTGCTAGTTTTGGGAGTTCTTAGGGAGGGATGTGTTGTCGATTGATTTTTGTCGATTCAACGTTGATCCATGCTTGATACTACGGATCGAGGTAGGCATGGTTACCTACCAACCTTAGAGTTTAATTTTGCTGTTGATAGACGTAGTTGTAGAAGGCATGATTAGAAAAGCATGAATAGGGTTAGTATATCTTGTTTTTGTTGTTTTCAATCGACTCCATGTGTTTTTAATAGATTCGATCAAATAGGTTTGGGCAACATCATGATCTACACTAATATTGACATTTCCAGCAGTTAGTTTTATAGATATTCATCTTCTTTTCGTACTTTAACTTCCCTGATAGAACCAATTTTGTAGTAACCCTAAAACTCAAAATCTGGAAAAACAATAGCTTCGAGCTCTAGGTTGCTCGAGCGACCTGAACCTGAAATCCAGTAGCTCGCTTGAGTGGCCTATTGAAAAATAGACAGTTTTGTAGATTAGTTTCAGAATGTGCTTGTGGGGGTTGCAAATATCTACCTATCTGATCCGATTTGTCTTCGTGATCTAAGTTGGTCTTGTAGCCTACGCAGAGAACAACCAATTAATGCCACCCTGCTATTTCCAACCTAAAAGCACTCTGATGCTTAAGTTAGAACGTGTGGGACAAAAATACAATAGTGATTGCACTTATAATTGATTGTGTACTTGATTTTTCTTTGCATTTCCATGTTTACAGGCCTTCAAGTGCCTTGGCATGATAAGTGAATAACACGGGTTCATTTCCCAATTTGTGTACTGCCAAATCTGGCTATTACCTTGTAGCATAAGGGTTTCCTAAACAGGAACATTTCCAAAACCTTGAACTTTCCTATTCAAGTGCCCTTCTAATTCTAGAAGTTCTAACTGCCTAACTGAGTGGCAGGTCGATCAACTCGGCATGGCGACGGCCCATGCACCGAGTCCCTAGTCTCACGTCGGTGGTCTCTTGGCCCATTTAGCAATATAATTGTGGCGATGATCCACCTTGCTGATACAGCCTAGCTATTTAGTCCATCTTCTCGGTGACAGATCAGCCCGCAATTCCGCACTTCAGCCCACTACAATAGCCCCCCAACCAAGTGTTGGCTCGGCTGGCAATTGGTTGATATGACTGGATGAATTGGTAAAGCTGTAACATGCTTACAAGTGGTGGTTTTTGATTTTGTATGCCCCACCGAGTCAAGTCTCGAAGTGTATTTGTACCACAAAAGAATGTTTTACTCATTTCATCGAACACGTAGTTTGGCTAATCAATGGATTCATGATTCTCGACCAGGAGAATCTTACCCTTCACTAAGCTTAGCCTCGAGTGTGATTTATCCTTTCGATAATTTTCACCAAACATCTACTTCGTGGGACTTGTGATTCCCAAATAATAGAATCACTGATGTGATTTGATTTGTCGATAATCCTACCAACGTCCACTTCGGTTATACTAGGTCTGAAGCTCCCAAACGACGGGACCCAAACTTTTAGCGAGTCTCTTCTCGATCATTCGAGATCGATCTGAGGCTTCCATCTTTGAGACCCCAATGTTTAACATCTTCTCGGTCGTTCGAGGTCAATCTAGGACTCTTATCTTTGGGACCGCAACCTTTAACGTGAGCATCTTATTGTTCATCATCATCTTTTTGGACATTTGGGATCAGTCTGGAGCTCCCATCCTTGGGACGGCAACCTTTAGCAAGCGTCTTCTCGAACATCCGAGATTTGTCTAGGGCTCCCATCTTTGAGACTCCAACCTTTAGCAAGCATCTTCTCAGGCATTCAAGATCGGTTTGGGGTTCCTATCTTTGAGACCTCAACCTTTAGCTAGTTGTCCCATGGATGAAATTTTGGTCAGCCACTCTACCGACATGAGAGCTAAAAATAATTGCTGCATAAAACCATGTTCATATTGCATAACTTGAATGAAGTCTTCTATGATTTGTGGCATTCCATTGCCAAGGTATGGGCTTTCCCTCCATGCCCTCTGATTTGTAAGTCCCTGTGCCAAACTATTCTTCTATGTCTCCGTAACTTATGATTGCCCCCATGCCAAATTGTACCCAATCATCCTTGATTTGTTTTTCAAGCTTGCCCCTTAAATCTTCTTTTGACCTCCTGTCAGTTTGGCCGATTACCAGGTCGAGCGTTGGACTGCTATCCACCTTCTGATCTCCCAACCTCTTCTGTTCGGCTAACCGTCAGGGCTTAATTTTTTGTATGTCGGTTCTAACCTGGAGACCTCCCAACATAAGTGAAAAATCATACTAACTAACATGCAATAGACATGAGCATATAAAAGAAATAAAGTAAATGTAGAACATGCTATATACGTGGAAAACCCCTAAATGGGTAAAAACAACGGAAAAAAATGAAATCACTATAATTATCATTGTGCGATTACAAATTAACCTATCCTCACAACTACGACTCCTCACAGTTGATCCAAGGCTGATTTGTCAAATCCTAATTCACCGCACCGCAGAATAAGCAATTGAATGATGTTGAAGCCTTTGACATCAAAGATAGCATCTCAAGATCTCTCTTGATTAGAATGATTTGCCAAAGAACATAGTCACTAAAATGCCAGAACTTATTTTTGGTCAAACGAACTTTGCATCCCAATTATCTCAGAAAGTTTATCTTCACCTAGAAACCCTAATCTCTATTTATAAATATCTTGACCATGTTGCTAGAGCGACTCTACTGTCGCTTGAGTGACTTCAACTAAATACAATGTTAAATGATTTCCTTCACTTCCTAAATAGATGCCCTAAAAATGATAAAACATACAACTTAATTAGGATATGATCCTATCATGTGTTTTGAACCAGAATTGCCAAATAGGCGAAGTAAAGCCTACGGAACTTACAATCTCACCCTTTGGCACTTCTAGGGCAAAACACATGCATGCACACGATAAGGGATATTGCTTGTGAAGCTCAGAATCTCGCACATCAAAGACAAAGAGAAACGTGAAACATGTGTTTATGCGCTCTTAGTGTGCAAGATATAATTTACTCCCGCTTTTTATCCAGAAGACCAAAGGGACACCTGCAAGAAGAGAGCATATAAATGTAGCTTACCTTATTCTTAGAGAAAGGGGCAAGAGGTGTATAAATGGGGCCAAACAGGCTGAAGCATAATGGATGAAGGGAAAAACAAATATAAAGTCTTGGAAATGAGAAATAAATGAATCAAACTTACTGCTTAACATGAGATACCCAAATGTATCAAAAATATCTAAAAGTCAACAAAGTATAAAAGGAACCGAATAAGAGGACTATAAACTAAACCAAAATAAAGTCATAGCAGAAGGAAAAAAAAACATGGAGAGAGCAAGTAAGACCGCAGACTACAGGTGCGGAGATGTGTGCTTGGGTGATGGCACGAGATAACCAGGAAAGTGAGGCACTTGCGATTTTGAGATATAAAAGCTGTAACTAATTTAGTAATGTGGCAATCTAGCTTGTATGTCGAAGCAGAGCACCCGTAGATCGAGAAGATTCTTGTTGTGCAGCAAGTTGAGCAACCTGAATTTCATTCATTTGAGTGATAAGGGTGCCACAGAGATTGGTGGAGCTTTCCCATCATATCAAATAACTGAGTCTGGTTTGCAGCAATGGATTCCATGGTCACAGGGACTGACAAGGAGGAGGAGGCAACAACAGTAGTAGTAGATTGTTGAGTACGACGATGAGGTGTAGGATGAACGAGATCACCAATCGCCACATCAAAAGTTTCTTCATCAGCAGCAAATTGAGTGTCGAATTAATCATCATCATCGAAGTCATGAGCAAAAACATCAGGTGCTGCATAGGCCGAGCTGAGAACTCGGGATTGGGCGTTGATAGGACCAATGTGTTCACGAGATAAAATTGTGGGTTCACCTCAATAACAGGTATTTGGAGAACATTCAAAAGGAAATTTGAGATAAGGACTTCAAATGGTAGGGAGGCTTTCTTTGGGGGCTTGGTAGGATCAAATTTAGCAATTTGGCGGAAAGCAATCCTAATCCAATCTATAGTGGATCGGTTTCCAATGAGTTGAAGGGCAAGACGGTGGAGAGCAGGAATGTCAGAATTATGGGTGGTCGGTTCACAGGAGCTGCAATAGAAAATATTTAGGACCTGGTATTGAGCGAGTAAAATGCCTTGGTTGATTTTGTTTTTGTCCCAACTACGGTGACAACCCAAGATTGTGGTGGCAATAGTGTTGCAAAAATCGAGGGAAGGAACCCGGTTGGTATGGGAAGGTAATGGGTAGGAGGAAGCGGGAAAAGTGCAAGACCAACAAGGTGACCGAGCACTTGAGGGGTAATTAAGATTTCCTGACCACGAACCCAAGTGGTAATGGACTCAAAGACAAAGTTGACATTGGAGATGTTGCAATAAAATTCTCTAACCATATTAAAGTTAACTAAACCCTTAAGAGCAGCCAAGTGAGTCCAACCTTGGTGTTCTATCCATCCTACGATATCAGCATCCCTGAAAGAGGCTAGGTCCAGTGCACGTTCTATGAGGATAGTCGGTTTTCAAAATGGGAATATTTCTTTTTAAAATCATTGGACGGAAAACGGGATATCTCAGCACCCTTTCCCCTAGAAGCTTGACTTTTATTGTGAGCTATATAGAACCTGTGCAAATCCACGCAAGCAGAACATATAACAGTCACTAAGAGAGTTAAAAATAAACACGAAAGAATGTATAGCAATGCCGATAACCGGTAATAGACCAAAATCAAAAGAATGGAGATAGCATGAGGGTAGCATAGCAGGTCCATTGACAAGAACTCAATGGACGAACAGAATAGAATGTTTAAATGCTCAAAAAGAATCTAAATCAAAACATAAAGCAACTGGCAAGACACAATCACATATCTTGAAAGTAGATTTAACTTCCCAAAAGAAAAAAAGGAATCATGTGAAGTTGTAGATAATAAAAAGGCCCAAAAATCGCATATGATGTGAAGAAAACGAGAGCGACATACCTGAGAGCAAGATAAGAAGGAGAATCACTGAGAGAGAGAGAGAGAGAGAGAGAGAGAGAGAGAGAGAGAGAGAGAGAGAGAGGCCACACAACTAAATCACTCAAATCACCCCTCTGAAAACCCTAGAATGAGAAGATGACAGGGAAATTTAAATTCTAAACTAATACGCCTCCTTCTTCACGCGAAAAACACAAGTACTACTTTTCTCCCTTGAAAAAGATCGTGGTTTCCTTTTTGTTGAAAGGACAGTATGTATAGGGTTCAACAATATCTTGAGCAGAGGTGCCATAATCTAATAGCCATTGACTTTCTTTTGTTTTAGCCAAAGTCCTTACCCATCACTCCACTTTGAAACAATCTTCGTGGAGCTTCAACATTTAAGCCTGATGGTTCAAACAGATTTCTTGTTGTGTATGCGCGTGCCGTCAAACCCAATCTCGAAGATACTACATACATAGTTTTAAACAAGGTGGCTATACTGGACCATTAAAAAGGGGCTGTTTGAGTATGGCGAACAATGGAGGTATCTGTAACTCCATAGATTTATAGTCTCTTAAACTTCTCAATGCTTATTATCATGAATATTCCGGAGCAATGAGCTTCTCCACAATTTCAACCGCCGTAAAGTTTTCAAGAAATGGTTTAAGGCGGTGACCATTTACTTTAAAACTATGTTTATTTGTGGGGTCTTAATTTCAAAGGCACCTTGAGGAAGCACGGTCTTGACAATATAAGGTCCAGTCTATTGGGATCGAAGTTTTTCGGGAAATAAATGTAGCCTTGAATTATACAACAGGACTTTTTGACCAAGAACAAAGGTCTTTCCTACAATTTTGTTGTCATGAAAGTCTTTCACCTTACATTTACAGATATAAGCATTATTATAGGCATCCCTACCAATTTTTTCTGACTTATTGAGTCGAAGCTTGCGATGGGCACCAGCTTGGGGTAAACGATAGTTCAACTATTTAATCGCCCAATATGCCTTATGTTCTAACTCAACAGGTAGATGGCAAGCTTTGCCATAGACTAGACGATATGGCCGTGACATGCCCAAAATAGTTTTATATGTTGTACGATTAGCCCACAATGCATCAATTAGTTGGAGAACCAATCTTTATAGTTGGGATTAACCATTTTTTCAAGGGTGTGCTTAATTTCTCGATTTGCTAGTTCTGATTAGTTCCTTGGGCACCCCAAATCTAGAAAAGATATGTTCTTTAAGAAATTTGATCACAACCTTGTGATCATTTGTATGCGTTGGGATGGCTTCCACCAATTTGAAAACATAATCAACATCAAAGAGAATGAATAGATGCCCAAAGGAATTAGAAAATGGTCCTATCAAGTCAATACCCAACAATCGAAAATTTCAACGATAAGGATGGGTTTGAGAGGAATCTTATTTCTACTAGAAATGGCTCCAAGTTGCTAACATCAGTCACTTGATTTATAAAACTTAAAAAGCATCTTTAAAGAGATTAGGCCAATAGAAACCGCTTTGCAAAACCTTGGCGGCAGTCTTTTTAGATGAAAAATGACCTCCACACGCTTTAGTGGCAAAACAAAATGACACCCTTCTATTCACTCTGAGGCACGCATCTCCGAATAATCTGGTATGGGGAAAGTTTAAACAGGTAAAGGTTGTCAAACACAAATTTTCTTACTTCTACTGCAAACTTCCTTCTATCCTGAGCGGTCCAATGACGTGGAATTTGTCCCGTGGCTAAATAGTTAACAATGTCAGCATACTAGGGACAAGTTGATACATTAAAAAGTTGTTTATTAGGAAAACAGTCCGGAATAGGAATGTCTATTGTATGATCGTTCAACTCAAGTCGTGACAGGTTGTCCGCAACTACATTCCCTTCTCTTTTTTTACCTTTTATGGTTAAATTGAACTCTTGAAGTAGTGGGACCCAATGAATGAGACGTGCCTTAGCATCTTGTTTGGTCATGAGGTATTTCAGAGCAGTATGATCAGTATAGACAACGATTGGTGATCCTAAGGTAGGACCAAACTTTTCAAGTGCAAAAACTACTACCAATAGCTCTTTTTCTGTGGTGGTGTAGTTCAACTGATCATCATTAAGTGTTTTACTTGCATAGGCAATCACATGAGGTGCCTTTCCATTCCTCTAGCCTAATATAGCTCCTATGGTGTTATCACTTGCATCGCACATAATCTCAAAAGGTAAATCCCAATTTGGTGGTTACATGATAGGAGGAGTTGTAAGACTGATTTTAAGCTTTAAGAAGGCTTCCTCACACTCATGCGTCCATTCAAATGGTACATCTTTGGCTAACAATTTGCACAATGGACGCGAAATGGCGCTAAAATTCTAAATGAAGCACCTATAAAAACTAATTTATCCAAGGAAAGAACGAATGTTCTTGACACACTATGGACTGGGTAATTTGGAAATGAGTTCGACCTTAGATTAGTCTACCTCAATTCCCTTAGCAGAAACAATATGTCCAAGAACGATACCTTGTTTTACCATAAAATAGCATTTTTCCCAATTCAATACAAGGTTCGTTGCCTCACATCTTTTTAAAAGTAACTCAAGATTTTTCAAGCATATCATTGAAAATACCCGTCATACACCTACAAAAGGTGCCAGGTGCATTACATGGCCCAAACGGCATATGGCGATAGGCAAAAGTGCCAAACAGCACTACAACAAAATGGGTCTATTGCGACGAAATTATAATTCGTCTCAGATTCTGAATGATTAGCGAGGAAATTAAACTTTCGTCACCAAATACCAAATAAACGGCGAGGAATTAAAATTCGTCTACAATTTTACCATTTTCTCGACGAAAATAAAAAATTTCGTCGCAAAAAAATAAAAAACCCACCAAATATCTGCCCCGCTTTGTTTTTGGCGCAAATAAATGTTAGGGACGAAAAAAATCCTAGCAAATAATAAATATATTAGGTGAGGAAATTATTTTCGTCGCCAAGTGGTTATCAAAATTGGCGGGGTGGGAAAAAACATTCAGGGTTTGAGGAATTGGTAAAGTTCATTCATCAGTTACCACCGACTGCACCCTTCGCCACTCTCTCTCTCTCTCTCTCACGCCGAACCACCATTCCCTTTCCCTTTCTCCTCTCTCTCTCTCTCTCTCTCACGCAGCATTTCCTCACTCCAAAAGCCCTTTTCCTCTCTCTCTGTCCCGCGACCATGGTTGGTAAATCACAGTGACTTCTCTCCCTCTCTCTCTCACGTAGTAGATCTAGCTAGACATCGAAGATATGGCCTATTAGATATAGACACGATGATAAGGGGTAGAGTGGCATAGAAATCAAAGAACGATAACTCTTCCTACATCTCCATGTTCACGTATGGATTCCTCTCCTCAATGTTCATTCATATTGTCTATTAGTGTGAAATTGTGTGTTATGGCTTTGATTTTGTGAAACAAGATAATCAAATTATTTTGAAATCGTTAGTGGTTTTTTGTTTCGGTATCTGCCTAAGTTTTAGTTTTGGGTTTACCTATTTTGGTAATATATTTGCCCAAAAAATGAGAAGCCTCAATTTACAAACTTTAGTGGTTTTGTGATAGTCTGGAAGTCATCAATTTTTCAAACACTTTGTTGAATGTTGAAAGAGCTGGTGTACTACTGGTGTGCTGTAATTGTGCTTGTAGATTCTAAGTATTTTTTTGGTTTGGGCTGCCCCAAATTGTACTACTAGTGTACTGTTGGGTATTTTCACTCTCTGTGTGCACATTTAGGACTAGACAAGTACTGAATACATGTTTAGCTTTGAGAAGTTTTGTTATATCCAAGTAATAGGACTCAAAATCTATGCTACGAAAATGTGATAGAACTGTATGAGTTTTAGGCTAGGAAGCACGGATACCGATACGGGATACGGATACGATATGATACGGATACGGCGATACGGCAAAACCTAAAAAAATAGGATACGGATACGTCGGGGATACGGCTATAAATTTTTTTTTTTAAAATAATTATCGGTTATGTACTATGCATAAAAAGAAGTCAAAAGAACTAGAAGAGTAGTTGAATTGCTAATAATATTATACCAATCATTTAGCACAAGTTAATTTTCAAAAGTCATTCAAAATAGAAAGAAAGTGACTAAAGTTTAAATCAAGAAATGATAATTCCTATTAATTTTTATCCATATCAACATTCAATTACATCCTCTTAGCCTTTATCGGAGAATATTATAACTTCTATATCCGGCACCCTCAAACAATCAAATGCATCTCCCGCCGTACTCCAAAAGTATCCGGCCGTATCCTAGAAGTATCCACCAAGTATCCGAAATTAAAATGATTTAATTTTAATGTTGGATACTTATTTGGCGTATCCGATACGTATCGGGGTGTATCGGGTGAGTATCGGTATTAGAGAAGTATCCGATACGGATACGTGACTAGTTTCGGAGTATTCGTGCTTCATAGGTTTTAGGGGATGTTTGGGCACCTAGTTTTCATGGTTTCCTGTTCTCATTTTTTATTTTGTAGTGTTTAGGCGCTGAGTTTTGAAAAAGCATTCTACAAAACGTGGTTCTCATTTTGGACGTTTAGAGCAAAAAATCAAAAGTAGCTCATATCTTCCTTTTTCCATTCCCGTTTTCCATTATCCCCAAAGTGCAGCCATCTCTATCCTTGGGCAATTCCTGTTCGTAGCGCTCCTACTTGTCGATTTTGGTCCTCTGTAAGGGCTTTTCTTCCTCTTTCATCTATTCATGTTGCACGATTGCTGTGTAGATTGAAGCGTTTCATCTATTTATTTAGGGCTTTTCTAACCATTGGTGTGTAGATTGAAGGGTTTCTTACCTCTCTCACGTCGTCATGCAATTGTAGGTAACTCCTGTATCTATACCTATTTCAAGTGCACTTAACATCTTCGATAGAATGGTTAGCATTGGTATTTGCAATTTACTAATCTCTTCTCTCATACTTTGTGCTATCTCTTCCCTGTGGATTGTTTATTTCAAGTGTCTCATGCTTTTGGTAACTCTTTGTGGTGTGATTTAGAAGGTATATGCTGAACCCAATGTGGATTGTTTATTTCAAGTGTCTCATGCTTTTGGTAACTCTCTTCTTTGCCCTTGTTCAAAGTTAGGCTTCTATTCTTCTTCACTGCACAAAATTGACGGTATACAACTTTAATTGAACAAGATGATGTGAGCATTTTTATTTTCATACTGCTAGATTAGAACAGTAGTCGACATAATGTGTAAGTACATTTTTATGAAGCATTGGGGCACAGTACAAAACCCTTAAAATTTGGATGATTTGTTCTTGAAAAAGAGTGTTTTCAAATTTGTGAACATAACTTAAAATTAATCCATTGATTTTTAGTATCTTTCCTGCTTTAATAGAATCCCCGACCAGAATTCGGTGGGTGTGTGTGTGGGTAATTGGGGACTGACAGATGCGAGTATTTTGATGTGGGGAGAAGGAAAAATCCCAAATGTCAAGATCATTATCTTCAAATTGTATGGTGTATTATATTTGCATGCAGTTGTTTATATTTATTTTATTTTCTTGGGTATGATTATATTGTAATCGCTCCACATGGTGGGTGTGTCTTATTGTATGTTCAATATGTATAATAAATTTCTTTGTCATTCTACTCTCAACAAAAATAACTGACTTGTGAGACTGTTTTTTATAGTCTTTTTTTGGTTTTTCATTTTTAGGGTATAATTCCGGATTTGTAATACATGTAGTCCTTCTATCTCACAAAATTGGCTTAGGCTTATTGTCCAAGATATTAGTTTTGCATAGATCTTTCAAGAGTTTTGCTCCTATGAGTAGTAAAATTCACTGCCAAATTATAGCTTCCCCACATCTTTTGCAGAGTTGGCAACAGCTAGACTCAGCCTTAACTCATGACTTTGTCATTGCTGGTTTGGCTTTATTAGTCAAGTTGTGCTGCTTGCTTGGGATTATTGATAAGCTACAAAACTACAAAATAGACATGTAGTTGCTTGCAGATGGACCACTTAGGTCAGCTAAAAATAGTTCCATGTAGAAGATTCTAGTTGACCAACCGCAAAGGATTAATTTAGTGATTTTTTAGACTCAAAAGTTTGTTCCTTTCTAAATTTTTAGATTTGAAACTTTTTACGTGCTATCAATTCTCGTGAGATCAATTCATGTGACACCCTAACTAGTTTGTGGGGCCAAATGTGAGGTTGAGCGTCCAGAAGGGAGGCTGTGGACATAAGTAGTAAAGTGTCCATATGATAGAGGTTTCAACGCATGTCATTCTCCGAATGGTCTTTCAATTTCTTGCAAGTCTAAACATTGGAGTACTTAATTGGTCCAGTTAACATTAAAGCAAACGAATAATAATGCAGCAAAATCCTTTGGAATCCATGACAAAATGGCTACAATTTACTAGTATTATTTTTCACAGAAGAGTGATGCTAACCTCTCCCTCGTGCATCTTTGCTGTTTTTTTTTCCTCATAGATGATAAAGGAGGAAAATTCACTTAGGACTTGCTTGAATATATGCGTGTGAAGCCTGGTTCAGTTAGCATTAAAGCAAACGAATAATGAGCTCTGGATTGATGCTGCCATACTGGTTTTTTGTTTCGGTATGTCCTTATGTTTTGAAGTAGCTCTTAGAAATCAAATTCGCTGTGGCTTTTCATTTTCTTTGATGTTGATTTATCATTCCCAGATTTCTGATTGCTGTTTTTGTTGTCTGTTTTTAGCCTTTGGTTTAGCAAGTCATGTTAGTGTTGCCTTGTTAGAGTTTTAGTTATATTTCTGGGTTTTCTACACCTATGGCTTTGGTCACCCTGTAGTGAGTTGTGGGCTCTGCAAATTGCATCCGCCCAAAACAAAAGGGTGTAGGACAACAGACCATGCAATAGCCTCACACCGAAACAATGCCTAGAAGCTATGCATACCAAGAATAACAGTAGCCCGTAGACCATATTGATAGAATTAAGGACTAACAAAAATTGTCTATGACCCACTACAACAAAAATTGTCTATGAAGATGAATCAAATTCGTCACAAACATCCACATGGAGCAACCACATGAACACATGGTCACTATATTGGCAGAGCAGACACCCACATGGACATAAAACATGTGACATCCATAGAGCAAACTTAGATTGGACTTTTCAATTGTTACTTAGAGTATAATGTTTTGTTTGCGTGTTTTTGTAGATATTCGGAAGCCTTGATAAAATAAAGAAAAGCAAAGTCCAATTAACTCGCTGTCGAAGCTAAGCCCGTGGGCAAATAAAGTCAAGTGATAAAGCAAGCATGGGCCTTGTAAACTACTCTCCAACAGTCCACACGTGGCTATAGAAATTGGATGGCATCACATCCACTGGTGGGCCATTGTTCATGAATTAAGTTGATCACACTTGGACCAAGGGAAATAAATTAATGGGCTTGCAAAAGGATAGATCGGCTAGGGCTATGCACAGCAACCGACTTGGCAATAGAAAACGTGGTGCGGCGCTTATCATCAATATAAAAAAAAAGAAAGCAAGGTATATCATGGAGTGGTCCCCAAGCAACCTAATTAGATTATACAGGAAGTCATAGACACTTAAAGGAAATAAAATAAAAAAAAAGGAAATATGTTGAATTGCACATTCAATTACCTTAAGCAATCAGGGTTGTTAGCTATCTTGTGTTGGGTCCCACCTCTGTGTAAGGGAAAATCCCATTTGAATGGTAGAAAGAAGCGGCTGAAGGGGGAAATATTGGGAGCTATTTCTGACCTTGGTGATTGGGAGAATCCGGAGTTTGATTTGAGAAATCAGTGACCATTGGCTTTTTCCTCTTGCATTCTCCTATACATAGGTTGGTAGCAAAGTATCATGGGGAGAGGAAAAACGGCAGAGAGCAGTGCATCAGAGACGGAGAGCTTTGCTCCGTTCGACTATCCTTTTCAAGGACGGCAAGACATCAGCAAATTAGAGCTATGATTTCCACGATGATGTCCGGCTAAATTCCTTTTTAGGGCGTAGATGAAGCTTGTACTCCGAGTAACGTAGTTTTTATTACTTTTGCTGGATTTAATTATTCGGATTTGGTTGTGTGAACTAGATGATTTCATGTTATGAAATTGGTTTAATTTTTCCCATATAATCGTGTGTTTGATATCCGCGGTTTCAAATACTTTTTCATGCAACGGTTTTAATTGAATTCGTAGTAATTAACTGTGATAGATTACACTATCGTAAGACGCGTCGTGCTATTAGACGGTCTGTGCCATAGAGACGGATCGTACTAGTAAGACGATTCGTGCTAGGCGGAGATAATCTATGCCGCTTGATGATCTACGGATATTTTTAGGAGATATCGCTAGGGCCCGCGAACCCTTACGGTATCCGGTAAATCCGAATAAGAAATCCTCAATTGTAAGAATTCTAGGTTATAAAGGGTCAAGTGGATTCAAAACCCTAGACTTTTCTCTCATAAACTCTCTTTACTTTTTAATTGCTTAAGTTTAATTTAGTTTTTATAATTTTAGGAAATCAAACCAAAACCTCTTTTTATCGAATTAATTTAGAAATCGATTGAAACATTTGCAATTTAGCCTTTTAATCCCTGTGGAGCGATACTCGGAATACTTATCACTATTCGTTTGAGTAGTAGTAATTGTTTCATTTTATTAATTATTTTTGGTACGGAAATGACACGATCAATTACGATAGCAAAAGGAGCTCCAGTTCAGTTCTTCTTCCCTTTCCAGTCCATTTTGATCATCAATTTAAACCATCCGCTCTCTGTTTTCATTAATATTTAGGCAGAATCAGCTACACGTGTTACGTTAAACTATCCATTAAACTGCACCTTGCATGTTATCTTTACACATATGCCCCCAAAGTATAAGAGTAAAGTCTTTTTGTACCTAATGAATTAGCTGCACATTGTGACCAAATCAACGAGTTATACATGGGGTTGATTTATTTAACTTGCTACAAAATTCCATGTGATCCTTTACACCCTTGTCTTTCTCTATCGGTTTATCTTATCGTCCATGAGTAGGACACAATTAAATTGGAGTAGTTTTATTGCTTGGTGATGTTAATTCTACTTTTTGACGAGGCATTCAAAGTTTGATGGGGAGTAATTTCATGATAATTGTTGATGATTATGTGAGAAGGCTAGCATATATCATTTTAGATAACAACCCTCTTGGACATCTATTTAGGCATTTTCCGTTGTCATTGAACACTTCGGTGTTCAAATTCCGGGTAGTATTGTCCTGATGGTTAGCAACTTGGCGTTATCTATTCTTATGTTTTTGACTGTTTTGACAACTTGCCGAATATGCCTAAATAGATGTCCAAACCTTGTTAATGTATTTGAGTCTCTTTCTTTTGCCAAAGGTTGTTTACATCAATAATATGGTAATGATTTGCTTGTTTTGCTTGCAGATTAGATACGCACAAGGTTGGTAGCAGGGAGAATGGAAAGATCTTTTTGTGTTGATATTTCTTTTTGTGTTGATGTCATCAATTAATGCTCCTTAGCCTACTCCTTTTTATGTTGTAACGCAGTTTTTATTGTCTGTAGTATTGGTGTTGGTTTATAGGCTTTTGGACATGTAATGAATGTTGGATTATGACATTAATGCACAACTTATTAGTAAATGAATGAATTTTTGTTGATCAGGTCTTAGTGTATTAATTTGCTTGGATGCATCTAGACGAATGGAAAATGAGCAGAATGACAATTTTAAAAGGAAAATATTAAATAGATTCAAATATTTTGAAATTATTATAAGCAACGAAAAAAATTCTCTCCTACATCTTGACTTGTAAGTGATTTCACGACAAATTATTTCGTCGCCTATTCTCTTTTTTAATGACAAATTATTTTGTTGTGAATTGATGGTAAGAATCAAATTGACGATGAAATAATTCATCGTTAAAGTTGAATTACGTATAATTTATTTTCATAAAGGGTATTTAGCAAAGAAACTATTCGTCGTTAATGTATACTTGGAAATTTTTTTGAGTGAATATTTGCGACGAAATGAGATATTTAAGGACGAATTAGCAGTAGAATTTACGACGAAAATAATTCGTCGCCAAATTTGTAAAATGGCGACGAAACTAATATTTTCTCGTTTGGGTCTTTTGTGTTAAACATTGCATGACGAAAATTATCGACAAAACAATTTGTCGCGTATTATTTTAGCGAGGAAAATTATATATTCTGCGACGAATTTAATTCATCGTCATTGACAGTTTTTGTTGTAGTGCGGACATGTGAATGTGGTTTTCTCTTGGTCTTCCTGAGAGACCTCGATTTATTTATATCTACAATAATTGTCTAGAAAGCAATAGAATGAGTGACCAGCGATCCTTTCTAACATCTGATCAATGCATGGAAGGATCTAGTGCAAGAATTTAGCTTTCTATAATCAAAACAAACTCTCCATCTGGTGATTAAACGAGTAGGAATTAGTTTCCCTTGATAGTAACACCAGAATGTTTAGGTACAACTTGGATAGGGCTCACCCATTTGCTGTCAGCGTTGGGATAGATGATGCCCACATCTAATAACTTTAAGAGCTCATTTCGCACAACATCTTTCATAATAGGACTCAATCGACATTGAGGTTGGCAAGAGGACTTAATGTCATCTTCAATGTATATATAATGAGTATAGAATGACGGGCTTATACCTTGAATATCTACTATCGTCTAACCAATTGCTTTTTTATGTTCCCTCAAAACTATCAATAGCTCTTTTTCTCATTCTCTTCAAGAGTAGAGGAAATTACTACTAGGGATTCATTAGCATCACTAAGAAAAGCATATTTAAAATCTGAGGGCAAAGTCTTAAGGTCAAGCTAGGGTGGCTGAACACTGGAAGGAAATTTGGCTGGGGGCAATTCCTCAAAAGTGGGTATCCATTTTTCTATACCCAGTACTTTTTGTCCCTCTAGAAAAGAATAGAGGTATTCGACTACAGATGATTCTAAAAAGGTTGTCTTCTTAGCTGTAAGACAAGTTTCCAGGGGTTTAGAGAACAAATGATGATCCACATATTCTTGAACGAGTGACTCAATGGTATTTACATCGTGGATATCCTCGTCATCTTCCATCTAAGTAGACACATTAAAAATGTTTAACTCAAGAGTCATGCTTTCAAATGTCATATTTAACAACTTGTTTCTACAATGGATCGCTGCATCGAAGGTAGCCAAGAAAGGCCTTTCGAGTGTGATAGGAGTTTGGGGTTGCAATTTAGACATTGGGTAGGCATCAGGCACAATGAAATCGACTGGGTAGACAGAGTTGTCCACCTGCACAAGTACATCCTCTACCAACCCTTTTGGGACTCGAATACTTCTGTCAGCCAATTGTAGAGTGACCGTGGTTGGTTTCATCTTGCCTAGACCTAGTTGCTCATACACAGAATAAGGGAACAGGTTCACACTTGCCCCTAAGTCAGGCAGGGCTTTCTCGATTCTCTTTCCCCCTATTTGAATAGAAATGGTGGGACATCCTGGGTCCTTGTACTTTGGAGCTATAGAGGTCCAAATGATAGAACTGACTTGCTGGGTTAAGAAGACGTTCTTCTGCACATGATGTCTTTGCTTAATAGTGCATAGATCCTTCAAAAACATAGCATAGGAAGGGACTTGCTTGATAGCATCCACAAGGTAATATTGACCTTGACTTATTTGAATAACTCATAAATCTCAGCATTGTGTGAGGCTTTAGGCACGAGCCTTAACCATTATGGAAATGGTGTAGGGATGGGACAAGTAGTGACAGATTGGTCTCTATTTGGAATATCTTAAGGCTTAGGAGACTGGGATGGTTCAATTTTGGGCTAATCAAGTTTAGGGCATGGGGCAAGAGTAGAAGTTGCAGGGGTGGTAGTCTTTGGCAAGATTATTTTGTTGACTTCTTTACCACTCCTTAAAGTCGTAATTGACATGGCTTGCTCTATATGCAATCAGAAGGTGTAGAATTTCTCACAAAGTATTGGCCTTGGGAATTAGGCTGAGGTTGGGTAAGGAATTTGCCCTTATGTTGGTATAATGCCCTAATTGAGGAGGTCAACTTAGTTATTTAGGACCGTAGGTCTCCTATGGCTTGAGGGTTTTGTTCATTAAAGGTTGCTTGTCCTTGCATAAATGAGTAAACCATCTCCTCAAAACTTTTTCTATTTTGACTGTTTGGACCCACAGAAAGTCCAAAGCGATTAAAATTCTAATGATTGGGATGGTGTGGTGGTGGCCCTGCCCTTGAGCATGGGTGTTGGTATGGTAGGATGACGGACCTGTTAGGAATTGATTCTCGAGACCCAGTGATAAATACGTACAGTTTATACAACAAAAAATTATGAAACCCTGCTAGGTGGAACAAGGGTTTATAGCTTTGAGATCTATCTAGTTTGATTCAGTTGTCTTCAACAGTTTGACCTTGATCGAACTTTGAACACTGCTGGATTGATCTCACTCGACTGATCTTGAGATCTTCTACCGTAATCCTATTGCATCTTAATCACGTACCGAGGATGGGCTCAAAATCGTGATCTCTTTGCTTTCATAGAAACTCTCTTAATAATTCGATTATCAAGTTGTCTCTGACCTAGAAGGCATAACGGTATTTATATAGACAACGATAGGGACCCCAGGAGAAGTATAGGCTGGGCTTCCTATATGATTTGGGATCCCTGGTTCAACCCGGATAAATTTCGAATTATATAAATTATAATCCATACCACTACAGAATTATAATTGCACTCCCCTCCCATATCTTAAAATTATATTTCGAGATCCATATTATTAAATGCTTATTTATCTCCCCACGTTAAGATTACAAATACCCGTTGATTAAAATAAATTACTGATAATTTATTTAATCAACATCTATAAAATTTCTTGAGACCTTCCACTTATTATTCGTTATGTCGCATATTAATATCCACCTGTAGGGTTTGACATAATCGAAACTTATAAGCTTCCTCAAGGAGATATCATCAATATCTATAAAGGGACGTGGATTCCATTAATGATTAATAGTTGTCATACACTTAATATTGTGACCCAACTCATCGAGACTATTGGCCCACAAGGCCTCACTTTATAATGAATCAAAATCAACAATATTAAATGTATAGATCAATTAATTATCTTTAGATTAAGAGTACAAGCACACATTATAACCATGAGCTGTAAATTGTATTATATTGTCAGTATAAATACAATTACCTCAAAGTGGTCCTGTCTAATACACACAAAGTGTACTAACACAGTGAGTTAAAATTATATCATTTTTCGTAATCAAGACAGACTTACTGAAACACTGTGTTACAGTCCTACTGGTGGTGTGTCCAATTCCACCTAAGACCGTGAACCAAAAACTTATATTCTGCAAGAATCAATAATCTGATCTTCTGTGTGTAAGCCAAACTCTACACACCATATTATCTATTATGTGGAATAAGAGACACTTAAGCATAATATGATAAGATATAATACAAATATTTTCCCATAAGCATTCTCATCAAAAAAGGAAATAATTGTTTAAATAATTCAAAGAAATATTAATTCATTACATAAAGTTATGGCTTTTAGTATAAAATCCTAACAGGACCTTTGTTTTGAATGGGGTTGACATTGATTCGGGAACCCAGGCGGACTTTGAGATTGTCCACCTTGCTCTTGGTTTCACCAATTGAAATTGGAGTGATTTTTCCATCCTGGATTATGGGTGTTGGAATAAAGAGAGTTATATGGCTTTTGGCTTTGATTCAGGACGTTCACTTCAGCTGACTCAATGTTATGCAAGACTTCTTTAAAAGCTAGAATAGTAAGACACTCCTGGGTGTGATGTCCTTGGACATCACAGATAATACAGAGTTCAAGAGTCGACGCTCTCTGGATTTTGTTTATCTCAAATTTCTCCAATTTTTTAGTGATTTGGTCCAGTTTTCTATGAAAATCGGGTTTGTCTCTTAACACATACTCTCCTTGCCCACTTGGATTAGTCATAGTGTTCCTAGCAGGTCGCTCATTTGGATCAGAGTAATCCCAAGAATGGTTATTCTTAGTCAGGTTTTTCAGATGTTCAATAGCCTTAGAAGGTTGTTTATTGATGAATGTACCATTGCACATCATGTCAACAAATGGATGACTACGGGCAGAAATGCCCTCATAGAAGAATTCGACGATTTGCCGATCGTCATACCCATCGGTGTGGTATGACATTTAAATACTTCTTATACCTCTCCCAATAGTTATACAAAGATTCATTGGGTTGTCTTGAGAAACTTTGAATTTGTTTTTTAAGAGCTGTTTTTCTGTGCAACATGGGAAAAATTTCTTAAAGAACTCTTTTTTTGTATTTCTGTCCAGGAAGGGATGGAGTTTGGTCAAAGTGACAAAAATCAAGTCTTGAATTTGCCTTTGAAAGAAAATGAAAATAATTTTAATCTGGCAGATTCAAGCTGATCGTGAGAAGGACACGTGTTATTGACAATTTCTTCAAATTCGGTAGCATGTTGGAAGGAATTTTTTGATCGATTCAGTAAAACCATAAAAAGTGGAAACAAAATGTAGCATGTTAGGTTTTACCACGAACTGATTCAACTGGGGAACCAGTCCGATAGGTTCTATGCAAGATGGAACTACAGTACGTGTAGGATTCAGATATTCTTTTCATTGTTTTCACGTTTTCTCCTTTATTTTTAGCCATGGTGTCAATAGAATGAAGTTGAACTCGATCTCTCATGTAAAGGCTTATGCACTTAAATGATATATCCAACTAACTATCTACCACACATCAAAACTTTAAAACAAAAATAAACTGAAATGAGAAATATATACAAGTACAAAAACTTGTTAACACTTGGTTACCGTAGAGTCCCCTAAAACGGCGCCAAAAACATGATAGGTCCCAACTTGATACATCGTTGGGGCACTAGGCATAGTCAGAGTTTACAAAAGTCTAAACTTTGCTCTTCTTCTTGTAGATTGTATAGCAGTGAAGTCTAGGTATCGATCCACAGGGAAGCTGGTTTCTAAGTTAGCAACACTTTTGTACTGAACTTTAGTGCTTAGGACGTCACTCCTTCTAATCTGGATTTTCAGGATTAAAACCTAAAACAAAATACTAAACATAGAACTTGTTAATGGAAGAAAACAAACATAGTCATGGGGGTTACTTCTTCTCTAGCTTAAACATAGGATATGTCCTTCTTACTACTCAATTCAAGAATCAAAGTTTCATGACCTTGGTTGCAAAATTAATCTTTGAAACTCTAATTATGACTAAGATATGTAAAATTGTAGGCTTTATACTCTAGACAATAAGTCTAGATATGAAGGACATGGAATCAAGCATTGGATATACAAGAATTGATTTCGAGCATAACCAATCAAGGCTATAACACTCCACTCTAGGTTTTGAGAGTGGAACTTCACTCACCTTCTACATGCTATGAAAATCATTTGAGAAGATATCCATGCTTAAACCATGAGATGAAGGTCATCCCATGACTAGGCCTTCTAAATTTAGCCTAGCATACTTAAGGTAAAACTTGTAATAGAAAGAGAAGAAATGGAAAACATCTTTGAAACTGAAATTGGATTTGAATTTGTATTTGAAATGAAAGAGTATGCTAAGAAAATGAAAATACAATATGGAATCAACTTGCAACTTGCTATTAGAAACAAAGAGTACGAGACTTGAAAAATTCTAATATAATTTTCTAACTCTCTATGTAGCTATTCCTCTTTCTCTAATATTATATCTAAACTTTTATCTAAATTGAGTATGAAATTCTATATCTAAAACTGTCAAGGAGTCCCCCTTTTATAGAGCTAGTTTCACCTCTTCTTGAATAAAAACGTCTTGATCAAAAACCTTGCTTAGTCTTTAAGTCTTGCTGAAAAGACAACTTCCATCATTACTTGGCCCTTGGTTTGGTTCAAGCAAGCTTGCTTGATTGGTCTGTGCCATGTTCGAGATATTTTTCTTGAAAAATTGTCCAAAAAAAGGCTGAAAGCTCCAAAAGAATCCTTTTAAAAGTCAACAAAAGTGGCTGGTTCGCGAACAAAACAACCAAATGTTACTGAGAAATGTCTGGATGTTTTCCTCCTTTGCATTCTTTAGTCTTCAACCTGTCTTCCAAACATCCGGATGTTTGGGACTTTCATTCGGATGTTTCATTCTTCTGCATTCACCTGTTTCTTCTATGTCCGAATTTCTTCAGGATGTTGGTCTATTCTGTCAAATCATCCGGATGTTTTTTAGCAACATCTGGATCTTCAGTGCCTCTGGTTTCTGACTTGGTCTGGCCGACTTGAAAAACATCCGGATGTTTTTGGCTTCCATCTGGATGTTTGTCACCTCTCGAATTTCGACTTCTGGCTTGCCAATAGGGAACATTCGAATGTTTTGTGACTTTCATCTGAATGTTTGGCTCTTTTCCTTCTGGCCTTGGCAAGTTATCTTCCAATCATTCGGATGTTTGTAAGGATCATCCAGATGTTTGTGCTCTTTGTCTTCTGGGTATATCTCTAGTCAGACACATCATCTGAATGTTTAAAGGTTTCATGCAGATGTTTTTGGTTTCTGGCATCAGTTTCAACAAAATCACTTCCCTAGCTTTTAGGGCACTTTCTCGCTAATTTCCCGAGTTTCAATCGCGCTAACACTTTAATTCGACCTCAGAATGACTTCATAGATTATCCGAGAGTCACGAAGACTTCCCAAAATATCCTTTTAAGTTATTTTCTTACAACAAGGAGAAACATACTTTACGTGCAATATTAGTCAAGAATTTAGAATTTATCATGAATACAAGTCTAATACTACTTTACCAAGCTATAGGATATGCAAATATGTGTGCTAATCAATTGCTAATCGAGAAAGTCACTCACGCGACCAAGCCACATGCTTGATTCTAGGAGGACTCACTCACTCCAAGCAAGAACAAAACTTGCATAGAAATATTTTCTAATCACCAAAAACTGACTTCTGATTTCATTTCAATTTTATATAAAGAATACAATGACTATTTGATTGCTCCCTTGCACTTGGTGCTTTAAGTCATTCCAAAGCAAATTACCTTTCCAAAATAAATAACACATAAAAAAAAACATAGAAGTCAAAACATTTTGAAATACCAATACCATAAAATAAATACTACTAGATAGATTTTTAATTTTCCCATTATGCTCTTGCATCATTGGGTTGAAGGAACACAGTGCAGGAGATGTAGAGCTGATTCATGGAGGACATTGATTTGGCATCGAAAGCTATCAATCTGGGAGGGGATAGCTTATTCTTATGATTCTGACAAAAATGTCATTGACATGCCTAGTATCTTGAAGTCAATACTACCAACGAAGAAGTGTCCAATTTACTTAAACTAAGAAGGAACAGGTAGATTTTAGATAAGATAAAAAGGTATTGTGATGACCTGCTTCTCTAATGACTTTTGGCGTCTGTTTTGCTCGCAAGTTGGCAGAGTTTTTTTTTATAATTATTCATTGTTGGATACTGTAGCATTCTGTAGAAAAGAAAAAAGCATAAGTTCGTAAAGATTTTTTCTTATAGGAATGATAGCAAGTAGGTTCGGATCTGAAGTACACATTTTTATCATTGATTACAGTTAGAATATTTGTTTCGTAAAAGCTGGTTGGGTTTCAGTGTTATTTTCGTTGTGTTTTTTAGGATCAGAGAGACTAACAATGTTCAACTCTCAATGTTGCCTTACATTTGTTTTTCAAATCGTTAGGAAACAGGTTCGAATGTTGCAAGCATTATCATGATACACCAACTAAGGATGCAAAAATAAATTACGAAGTTCTTAAATACGACGTCGACATCTCTTGTATAATACATGTTATTTATAATAGGTAGTTGTTTGGCTATATTCTATACTAACTTGAAGGATTGTTAGTTTGTTTTCGTGAATATCAGAGTCGAACATGAAGCCCACTAAATGTTTTCTTGTCATTTTTTTTTTGTTGTAAACAAATTTAAAAGTAGGGCTAGCTCAAAGCCACAGAAAGCTTGACCACACAAATTAATGCTAGAGTTTTTGATAATATTTCTCATAAGAAAATAACACGGAGTTTACAAATGATCGTGCAGAGAACACTACAAGAAATTTAAGATTTAACGACGGTCTAAACCGTCACAAAAGATTCTAAAAAGCGCTGCTATAGAACCAAAGAGGTTATACCAACACTTGACAAAGTGTTAGCTGAACTGTCGCGAGATGACTGTCACTATAGGTTTATAGTGACACTTTTTACAAGTGCTGGTATAAGTCTCTTTTTACTTACAGTTTATTTAGCAACACTTGAACCGCTGTTAAAGTACACAAATTGAAACCTTTCTAGGGACGCTTGTGAAAGCGTCGCTATATCCAAATTGATTCAATTATTTCCCTACAATTTGAACAATATTAAACCTAGTCTTATTTTAGCACTACAAAATGCAACAAATTCTTTTTTTTTTTTTTTTTGCATCAACAAATAGAATGATATATATATTGAAGAAAAGAAAATGATAACATCATAGACCAATTGGTTGACAAAGAACTAACCAATTGAGAGTAGAAAAGAAAAGAGTATTATAGCCATTACAATCCTTGTGAACAAAATCAAAGTACTAAAACCTAAGCCGTCAATGGAATCAAGAAAACAGAAAAAAGGCAACCAAATGCGATTGGACTCCTTAGGAAAGACAACAGTTTAACCATTGGTGGACCAACGTAGCATGAAACAACCAATTCAAAGACGCCAAAATAGCTGCACTACTGATCCCAAGCAACATAAATCTGAATAAGCCATCGTAGGACAAGGTCATATCCAATTGTGCTATCCTTTGTCTTTCCATCAAGACATTGAAATCCAAGCCCTCTTTTATATTGTTCTATTACCTGCAACCAAAAAGACATTGACAGACAATACATAAAGTTTTCAACTATCATAACTCGCAAACAGATAACCTTTAGTGTTTCTCATACCACAAAGTTCTATGTCATGACTCGCAGAAGATGATCCTTGGTGCGTATGTGAAGAAGCTTGATCATGAGAGCCATTAACACCGTCCAGAACCTAAATTAATCAAAGAATGAGTCAACATGAGAATACAAAACAATATAATTCCAAATAAACATACACAAAATATGAATTACTGCCCATCGCAAAATCTTTACAGGCTTTTTCTTAACCTTTTTGGATGAATTACTTAAATTAAGACCGACATTAATCTCATCTACTGCCCACCTAGAAGCACCACATTTACAGAAGTCATCTTTTGCATGTTTCTTCCAAAATAACATACAATCATTGGGACAAGCATGAATCTTCTCATAACCGAGACCCAAACCCTTGATAATCTTCTTCGCTTCATAACAATCTTTCGGCAACTTAGCATCTGAGGGAAGCATATCTTTCAAAATTTGAAGAATTATTGTGAATGTATCGTTGGTCAATCCTTTAAGACATTTTACGTGATACAAATGCAGGATCGCTGACAACTTGCTAAAAGTATTGCACCCTTCATAAAGAGGTTGCTCGGCATCTTTAAGCAATTCGTAGAATTTTTGTGCATTTGTATTTGGAACTTGAGTAGATTGTTCCACACTTGGACTTTCATTAGTTGGTTCCAATGCATTTACTTCGTCTACAGATCGGGCATGCATAGGAAACACATCGTTCAACAAGTCATGCATATCGCCATAATCGAGATGCATATCTTCATCACGAGTCTCACAAGTTTTACTAGAAGTTGCTGTCGAGAGAGTTTCTCCATGATAATACCAACAATCATAACCTTGACTAATTCCAAATGAGACCAAGTGATCATGTACATCGGTAACATTCAACATATAGGAATTCACACATTTCACACATGGACATGAAATCGTTCCATCCTTGGATGCATTGAGAGAAGCAAAGTTCAAAAAGTCGTTAACCCCTTGCAAATAGTCTCTTGACGATCTACGTTTCTCCATCCAACTCTTATCCATTGATTAAGCAACAACTAAAATGGAGTAGCAAAAGAAGGATGGGAACGAATTACAAGCAGTAACTCAAAATGCAACTATACAGAGATTCAAAAGTATCACAAGTACCGGAATTTCAAGAAAGAAAATCTCAAAAGTATCACAAGTACAGAGATTCAAATAATTTAATAATATAATTAAACCAAACTCAATTGTAAAATTGTATTGAAAATACACTAACTTTTTCAAAAGGCATATGACACTTGTGGCCATAACATGCCAACTCTCTCTGCCAAACAATTCCTAAATCCAGAGTTGGCAAACATTGAACTATAGGTCCATGATGATAATTACCAGTTTACTACATCTCCTAATAATGAACCATGCACTTTTTGTTTGTACAACTAATTAAATTCATGTATATACTTCAGCTCTACTTTAAGATTAGCAAACTCTCAGGGCATTGCAAAATATAACACAAAGAAAAACAAGTTTTTTATTGGAGAAAACAACGACGATAAACCTTACTGTTAAACTTGAGTAAAGTGCAATGAGGAAATGTAGAAAGAATAAAAAATTCAGTGGAACAGAGTTGTTTACTCTTGCTTACCTAATTATCTTTTGAACTTCATTAGAGCTACGTAGATTAGAACTTCATTAGAGCTACTGTTAATCCAGTTTGTTGGACAATCCAGATTGGATGCTGTAGATGCAGCATACAAATTCAATGAAAATTGGCAAACTGATTTGAGAGTAGGCTATCACGACTGTCGAAATTACACAAACGGTAATGACTACTAATTTCTTAGAGCTACGTATTAAATATTCTGCAACTACACATGCCAATTAAACATGCAGTAGGAAATTACTATGAATTGGCTATAATGGCCCCACTGATGCATGTTAGAGCTTTTCATCACGTAATTTAGGAGTCTCGACTTTGTATAGCTCGAGTTTCAGAAGGAAAGGCAAGTCTACATACTCTCAGCTCGTGCAGCAGAAGGAATTAAAAACAAATAATGCCAAAAAATACAGAAACCATAGGTATACTCCAAAAAGAGAAAAGCGAAACCTAACTGGTTAGATACATACGAATAGGAAAATATAGAGAAAGAAATGGATAACTTACTGGCTACGGAGAACCAAATTCACTGGGAGCTCTAGATTTCTCACGCTTCAGTAATCGCAAGAGAGAGATTCGTCGCTGCAGAGAGAGAGACTGCAAGAGAAAGTCATCGCGAGAGAGTTGTTGCCAGAGAGAGAGAGAGAGAGAGAGAGAGACTGAGAGAGGGCCATGGCGAGATCTGTTAGGGAGAAAGAGAGGCCGGTGGTAGTGGCTTGGAAATAAGAGTAGGGTTAAAAGGTATAAAAGAAAATGGGTATTTTGTGTTAAAAGGTAAATAAAACAAAATGGCCCAAGGCCCAAGGCCCAGACATTGAGTAAACCTCTCACGGCCCAAGGCCAGACATTGACAAACTTTGGCAAAATTAGAACAGTTTGTAAAAGATAAATAATTAAAGATAAATAATTTGAAAAAATGCTTAAAATTTAAGCATTAAAAGTTATTTTGAGGGATTCACTTACAGTAAATTAAAAATAGTGGTTCATTTTCGTGGGCTATACCGATGGTTTATGTTGGACCGTAGCTAAAAATTAAAAATATAGTAACAGTCTACAAAAAGCCATCACTAAAGACCCCTTTCTAGTAACGCTTTGAAGCCGTTGCTATTTCCTACCTATAGTATCGGTTTTTTGTACCGTTGGGATAAAAACCGTTGGGAGATCTATATTTTTTTGTAGTGGAAATATAAAATGCAGTCATCATTTTGTGGAAAATATTTATTTTGGGCGTAGCACTGTTGAGATATAGAGTTAACTCTACATCATATCTCGTACGTCATTCCAACCCTGAGAAGCTTGCTTCGTGGTATTGCCATTACATTCTCCCCTTGTCTAAAGTTCTTCCTCAGGAAATTATAGACATAATTGACAACAATCTTCTTCAAGAAGGACGAATTATGTTCTGCTATCACTTCTGTTTCCCCAATGAGATAAACAACACCACTGTCCCTTGCTTTTTGCACAAACTGCATCTCCTCTTCGGCTCCCTGGATGGGTTCTGATATGATTCGGCTGGAAGAAGTCGCTGACTTAGCAGCAACATTGAAGGACTGGATGTCTCCCGATGAGACGCGGGATGAGTTGTGTTGCTCCAGTGATTCCTCAATATGAACCCCGGATGAACTAGACCCTTTCACTTTTCCTTTCCCTAACACAGTCGAATGCGAGATGTCCAAAGGCTCGGTCATTTTTTCAGGGAGCCTTACTCCGAAAATGAACTCTTCATGTCTGATGAACTCTTTCAAGTTATCGACCAACAGTCGTTCAAACTCCTTGGTTTCCTCGATTATATCATTATACCCATATCTAACCACACACCGGAACATGCGGTAGTCTCTTGGTTCCACTTGTCGAAACAAAAATCTCTCCTCCACTGCGACTTTACTGATGGGAATGTGTTTCAAAGAGACAAAAACTAAAACTGAATGGATGGAGGGTATGTTGGCAATGAAGTGGGGGAATATCGGAGGGATGCCCTGCACGAGCTCAGAGTAGAGAAGTCCTATTCCTGGAATCCGGTTGATATCTGGGTTGAGTGACAAGTCTCTAATGAAGTCACTGGAAACCTTGTTCCTAAGCTCAAACATATACCTTTGTTTGTGCACAAAATGCCATGTTCCCATTATCATCATTAGAACAGCTGAAAAGATCAAGGGAAGATAACCACCCTGCATGAATTTGGAAAGAACAGCTGATGTGTAAAGGCCCTCTATAGAAATAAACACCACAAAGAAGAGAGCAATCCACAATATTCTTGTCTTCCATATAAGCATCATGATAAGAGTCACCATGCATGTTGTGATGAGCATCACAACAACCACGGCAATTCCTGCAACGACAGCTTTAATTATAATTTTTTTGTTGCAATAGACATGCTATTTTTTTTATATATAAAATCACATTTAGAGAAAAAAAAAAACAAAACAAAATTGGAGAAGTTTTCCTTTAGCATACCATACGCATTTCCAATCTTAACAGTGGTCTTGAAGCCAAGTGTTACAATGACACAAGCAACCATAAGAATGTAGTTGATCTCTGGTATGTAAACCTGGCCCTCATGCTTAGCAGAAGTATGGACAACTTTAACCCTGGGGAAACAACCTAGACTCAACGATTGTGTGATAATTGCAAATGCTCCTGATATCATAGCTTGGCTGGCAATAATGGCAGCGGCAACGGCCACAACGAAAGTTGGCCAGTATAGCGGATCTGCAGACCAGTAGTAGATGGTATAATATACGAATATTAATGTACATACATAGAGACTGGGGTTTTAAATGTAGGCCATTTTGTAATAGAATTTCATACCTATATATGATACTGTTATTTACTTTTGTATCGGCTGAGACTGTCCAATATTAGCTGATATATAACAGTATCATCAATATCGTTACGTTTTTTATACTATGATTTAAAACCCCGATAGAAAGTTTGAGTACTGATAGTGTACGTTTCAATGATGACAATTAGCAACATTACGTGGTATGGAGTCATAGAAAGTGTTTTCCACATGATCTGGGAATTTAACAAGGTAAGCTGCTTGTCCGCAATACGCAGCTAGTAATGCTGGAAACACAACTCCAGAGAAGCTAATCTGCACGCAATGAGAAACATAGTTAAGATGTGTTTGGGAGCCTATTTTTTAGCTTTTCATTTTTGGTATTTTGGATTATGGCCAGAAAGAAATTTGAATTTGAAATGAGTGTTTGGAAAAAAATGTACAGAATGCATTTTGCAAAAGTAGTAGAATGAAAAATGGGAATCAAAATGCAAAAGGGAACTCTAGACCTCCTTTTGAATTTTTGCTCATAAAATCCAAAATGAAGAATGAGAACCCATTCTCGGAATGTAGCTCCCAAATAACCAAATCTAAAAATAAAAATACAAAATACAAAAAAGAAGCTCTCAAACCCCTACCCCCCTTAATAGTTGACGGGACTCTTTTCTGTACCTTTGGTCCTTAGTGATTGGTGTCCTAGTTTTGTCATATTATATTATATTAATTTTCCACCTCAATGAGGAGATTATTCATGTTAATTATCTTTTGCCAAAGATCAAAGCTCGTATATGTTGCAAACTTCCTCCCATATGCTTAGATATTGCCGTGAAATCCTATTTTAATTTCCTGAAAACATGGAAATAAACCCCAGGAGTTGTGTTAATCTTACTTGAATGGCACGGACATTAAAGTGACCCAGATCGGCAAACATAGCTTCTGCCCCTGTTTTTATGGATCAGGAAGATATTGCAAATGAGATACTCAATCGTACTGAAAACAAGAGAGAAAATTAACCTCCAAAGGCAGTCAGTCGCTCTCACTCTAATTATAAGAAGGCTCACCTGTTATACACAAAAAAACTCCACCAAGTGACGTCCATGCTTTCTTCCCATTTCTTTTAAAGTAATCTACTATGTATTTTGGATTAAAAGCGCGTAATACACCCACATCGTGTTTGAAAAGGTTGTACAATCCAATCCCACTAATGAACAAAAACCACAACATGATAATTGGAGCGAAAGTGTAGCCCACTTTGTCTGTGCCAAATCGTTGAACAGAAAACAAAAGGATCAAGATTACGATTGAGATTCCCACAATAGCACCTGCAAAATTAAATTTGCTTTTATTAAAATCATCAATTGAACATGCGTAATCAACAAGATATTCTATACCAATTACTCGCTCGGTACAACCTGTTTGTTGATTCCTTTTAAAGAAAATTTAATTGATTGCTTAAAATATTGAATCATATTTGTCTTGAACAAATAGAAGACAAAAATTATGTTTGTTCATTTTTCAAGGCTAATGCTCGATTAACTTAATAATTTTTAAATACATGCATGTCCTAAACATCAAAGCCTGTCATAATAGAAATCTGCACTATGCCCCTTGTGACAAATGATTTTTCTTGAATTACAGGAATGTACTGATTTCACTTGTGTATAATCTAAGCATGAGTCATAAAAATCATTGTTTATGATATCTCGGTGAAATGAGGCATTTCGGTCATTTTGGAGTTTAGTTTAAATCTGGATGTAATTGATAGACCGGGCTTAAGTGACATTAAATGATAGATTAAGGGATCAATGTCTTTTTAATTGAAGGGGTAAAGTGAAAAAGTGTGATAATTTAAGGGAGTAATCTTTAATTAAGCATAAAGTACTAAGAAAGGACTTGATTCTATTTGTACCTTGGCTTAAGGACGAGATCCCACTCACGGCAGAAAGAACTGCAAATTAAAAGAGTTCGTTAGCGTCATTCCTCCGCCCATGGTTTTGCCAAAAGTAGAGGTGTGTTTGGCAACCTATTTTTTGCATTTTCTTTTTCTCATTTTTGAATTTTGGCTGTTTGGGAGTCTCATTCTCAGAATGAATTTTGCAGAACTCATTCTCCATTTTGGACTTTAGGATCAAAAACTCAAAACTTTTGTATTTTCATTCCTATTTTTCATTCTAATACTTTTGCAAAATGCATTCTGTACATTTTTTCCAAACACTCTTTCTAAATTCAAAACTCATTCTGGTCATAATTCAAAAATGCCAAAAAATTAAAAAGCCAAAAATGAAAAGTTGAAAAATAGGCTCCCAAACACCCCCTAATGTTTTCTGGGTCGCATTATGTAGAGAGAGAGAGAGAGAGAGAGAGCATGTTTTTGTGCGTGTGTGTAATCAACTCAGCTAATGGGGCCGGTGATAATATAATTTGACGTGCAACGTGATGTGTTAGTAGCGTTGCGAAATAATGATAAAGTTAATCCAAACCAGAAGCAATAATTAACCTGAGATACATGGAGTAAGAATCCCATCACCAATGACCATGGAAGTTCCGAGTATGGCGAGAAGGAATAGCAAGAGTTGTGCAGTTTTGCTGTGCTCGAGCTTGTGTTTAATTGTTTGAGCCCTTTTGAACTGGCTAGAGGGTATGTCTAGGTTGTAATTTGATAGTTTTCTGTCCTCTGGCTGGTGATTTGGTATGAAACTCACTTTTGCATATCGGCATATCAAAGAATACAATGCAAACGTACCCCCTACATACACATATTTATACGTAACAAAACGAATTAATTAAAACCAAGTCCTAAATAGCATATATAAATAAATAACAAACATGGATTTGTGGAGAGATTTTAATGTGTTGGCTGCAAAACCTTCAATGTTATCTAGAATAAATTTGCTCAAAAATTATATTTTCTATAAAAACAAAATCATATATATTAATTAATTCATGTCTAAGGTAGAGCCACGCCATGCCTATAAGAGGCCGTGATCCCACCTTAGCTTATAAACCATCCCGTAATCCACGTGTGCTTCATCCTTTCATCGTTTTAAGTTTTTATCCATTTGCCACACTCAGTATTTGTGTCATATCAGTTTGATAGACACTTGTGATTTCATTTATCAAACATGTTATGGATCGATGTCACTTAAAATACAAGTCTATAAGACAAAATTCTATTTTATTGATAACTCAACCTCAACTCCACTCCATTACCTCTCTCTCTCTCTCTCATTCGTTGATTCATCCTCACCGGTCTGCACTACTTTATGCATATCCACATCCTACCTCTACACTAAAAATACATGTATTTATAGGCCAACTCATCCAGGGGAGGGGGGAAGAGATTCTGCACGTGATCCTGAGGATTTTCAAGATAAACACAAATTCAATTTGGGGTTATCTGGTTAATGTAAAGATGCTGCTCCGGCAGCCTTTGACTCTCGATTAGCAATCCAAAATATCTCATTTCACACCTTCCTTTCATAGACGGTACGATAAATGTCAAAACAATATTTAGCATGTCATTGAGGAAGATTTTGTAAAATATCTAATCCAAAAATACAATACTCATGTCTACATAAACTACGCATGGCACGCATCCAATTACAAGAAAAAAAACTAGAGGGAATTCTACCACACCGGCAAAGATTCCACTTATTTTTTCTGTCTATATCTTGTTGTCAGTAGAAAGCTAGAACAAAATTTGCCTTGACAAATAAATTATACTACATATCAGGGAAATTGGGGCCCTGCTGCACAGCAGGGTGCTGCGCGCTAAAACGGCGTCGTTTTGGCGCATAAAACACTGACCGGAAATTGTTCGGTCAGTTTTTTACTGTTCGGGCAGTGTTTTGCGCAACAAAACGACGCCGTTTCAGCACAACACACCCTGCTGTGCACTGTGCACAGCAGGACCCCAGGTTAGAATTCCCATGATTTCATATAAAATCTTTGACTTTCGCCCCTCTCCAAATCTGGCATGATCCTATTATAGTACATATAATGTCAGAACACCAAAACCTAGATTGTATGTGAAAATTAAGAGTTATCTCTCCACACTAGGTGAAATAGACCAAGAAATTATGCAGCTGAAACGCTTTCCCTTAGGATAATATAGTGTGAAGACTGAGAGAGAAAGAGAGAGAGAGAGAGGAGTGATGATCACATACCGTCACCGTTGTCATTAGCTTGAAGGACTATAAAGACGTACTTGAGCATGGGAAGGAGAATAAGGGTGTAGATAATAAGAGACAACACTCCAAGAATGTCATCGGTGTGTCCAATCCCATGTGGAAAAGTGCTTGAGAATACATAGAGTGGGGAGGTCCCTATGTCCCCATATATCACCCCTATACTCTGAAATGCTAAACTCAGCGTTACCATCCAATTTACCTGCATGCATTCCCAAATTACTACTCTGATCCGTTCATTTAGATCAGCAAGCAAAGCATATATAAGGAAGAAGTTAAATATTCAATTTGGAGAAAAAAGGGAAGAATCTAAAGTAAGCCCATACGAACCAGGACAGTCTAATAAAGTAGAAACTAACGTTGGAGGTATGCTTGTGGGATTGGGAAAAAGTAAGTCGTCCAGCCTCCAAATTGAGCGAGTCCACGTGCCCCAACTTTGTCCACGACGTATTTCTCTCTTTCATCAACATATTGTTATGTATCTCATCATCGGCTTCTTCTGCCAATATCTCATCATCATCATCTCTTCTTCTTCCTTCTTCTCCTCCTCCTCTTCCACTTTCCATCTCCTGAGCACCTCCTGTTTCTGCCGATTCCTCTCTGAAATGCAGCAGCACCCCTTAGTCTCATGCATTTATATATCCAATGTATCTGCATAAGTACATGTATATACTAATAGTCATATAATTCTCCCTTAGCATCATATTGTAACCGTACGTTTCCGTAGTCAGATTCAGTGTTAACGTGTTGATGTATCAATTATGACAATACTGTTATTATAGTACTTGTCAAAGTCATCCCTTCACGCAACTTCATATTTTTTTCCATCGTTTTATTTATTAAAGACGTGACACCACATTTTCTCTTTTAAATATGTACAAATAAAAAGATATGACATTTCAGTTTACTTTTTTTATATGTACAGACAGGACTAGACGTGGTATATCCGGCGAAATGGTCAAAATGCAAAGGATTTTGTGACGACGCTGAACATTAAAAAAAAAGGGGGAGTAACTTATTAGTTAATGGACGAGGCTCAAGTGGAAGGAGATGTGTGATATATACAAGATCGAAAATGTAGGCAATATCTTGAATTTTTTAGAGCAAAACAAAGTAATGAAAGTGGCCGACAAAAAAGCATGATACTTGGTGATTGCTATTGAAAATTTTGGAATAAAACTTTGGTTATTTTTGGTAGTTTTCTTGGATCCAACTGATGAGTAGTATACTCAACAAATTGAGCTAACCATGTGCTTTGCTCAGTTGTGTGCTCGACTTATTTTGATGTGTTCTGCTCAGTTTTACTTGTTCTGATCAATCGAGGCAAAATAGAGCCAACGAGATCCCTTATACCCCTCTACTACGCAAATGAGAAGTATTCTTCAACTGATGCTCCTACTTTTGTGAAAGACAGGATTCAGCCTCGAACTAATTAATAGATATGCACGACTAGTATGGAGATAAACATAAAAGATCCACTTAACTTATTCTTTACGAGGATAAGGTTAACCACTTCCTATAATCTCGCTAAGATGCTAAAACATAGGGCCACTCTTATATAATTATGTATAATTCAATACAGATTCTACTTTTCCTTTACATAGTTCTCTCCACCCTAAAACTGACTTAGGTATCGGAGTGATGTTTGTGAGATACCACCCCGGTGTCAAGCTCTTTTGCAGACCAGAAGAGCAGGCGATCAAATTCGTTTCATCAGTTGGCGCCGTCTGTGGTAACGACTTCTTTTTTTATTATTGATTCGAACAGGTTATAGTCCATGCTCGCTCCATGGCTTCCAATGACAACAACGCTCCTCCGCTATGCCACGAAAAACAACCATGTCGCAGTAGCTCCACCAATTCCAATCACTCCGCCTGATTATCAAGCCCTTCATCAAGAAGTTCTGACTTTTAACTCTGGAGATGCAATGCATCCTTGAGCAAAAGCAAGCTTTGCTGCAACGTTTTCAACCAGCGCCATAGTACAGATGACCAAGTGGCCATAGTAGCATATATGTCAGGTTTTAAGCCTGGACAGTTCTTATTCTCCTTTTCAGCTAACCCCCATCCAACATGGGCAAACTCATGCTAAGGACCCAAAGACAGATGAACTCAGATGATAAGTTTGTTGCTCACCGGAATCGAGAAAGAGAAGCCCCAACGACTGGTTAGCACGGGGGATTCCAATCGCCCAGAGAATGAAAGCGACATGAGGGCGGTTAGTCGTGCACTGAAGATTCTTTTCGAGACAAGAGTACTAATTGGAGAGAATTTTCCCATAGGGGAAAACTAGAAAGACGATTTCAAGACTACACCCGTTTAATCGCTACAGTCAATCAAGTGATGCAAGAAATTAGTGACTATCCTGAGCTCAGATGGCTAGGGAAGATGAAGACTCCTTCTGAGCGGCATTCTCATCATAAGTACGGTCGGTTTCATCGTGATCATGGTCATGATACAGATGATTGTATCGAACTCAAACAGCAGATTGAAGGTCTTATCAGAAGGGGATGCCTCCAGAGATTTGTTCGGAAGGATGACAACTCCAACTGGCGACCGGATAACGGGATAGGACCAGTCGCTCGTGGGTAGGAGAGGACTCCCCCGCCACCTCTCTAGCATCGTCCAATCAGAGAGATTCATATGATATCTGGAGGACCAGGGCCAATGGAGATACTAAGTCTTCTCGGAGATCTTACATTAGAGAGGTGCTTAAACTAGAGAGACCGGTAAAATGAACATGGGTAGCTACACCAACTATCTAGTTCACAGAAGATGATGCTAAGGAGGTACTTCAGCCTCATGATGACACTTTGGTGGTTACGGTTCTGCTCGCCAATTGGACTATGAGAAGAGTCCAGGTCGATACAGGTAGTTCTGCTGACATCATCTTTTTGCCAGCATATGAAGGACTACATTTGAAGAAAGATAAAATTAAGCCAGTAAGATCTCCCCTAGTTGGATTTTCTAGAGAAACTACTCATCCCATCGGGATGGTGACTCTTCTGATCATGTTGGGAGATGAGCACAGAAATACTACTACATTAATAGATTTCTTGGTAATGGATCGCCCTTTCGCATATAATGTTATACTGGGTAGACAAACCCTTAGTAAGTTCAAAGATGTGGTATCCACTTACCATTTCAAAATCAAATTCTCAATTGCAAATGGAGTAGGTGAAGTCAGAGGAGCCCAGAAGAGAGCGCGAAAATGTTATCTCACCTCCATAAAGACGAAGAGAGAGACCCTCTCTGTAAGCGGGATTGATATGCGAGATGAATAGAAACGCAGGCAACGAGAGCCAGTGGAGGAACTAGTTGAAATACCCACAACGGAAGGTCAGACCGAGAAGGTCTTCCACATCGGCTTTGGATTGGGCCTTAAAGAGGTGGAAACCTTAGTTGGTTTTTGGCGTTGGTACTTAGATGTTTTCACTTGGTCATATGAAGATATGCCTGGAATTGATCCTAGCATAGCGATACACAAGTTAAATGTCGACAAAACCTGTCGACCAGTTAAGCAGAGGGTGCGGACCTTCGCCGTGGAGAGGCATGCTGCCATTGCGACAGAGCTAGATAAGTTGAAGAAACCTCAGTTTATCGAAGAAGCCCAGTATCCTGTGTAGGTTTCGAATGCAGTCTTAGTACATAAACCAAATGGAAAGTGGTGATTATGTGTGAATTTCAAAAGTCTCAATAAAGCGCGCTCCAAAGATAGCTTTCCACTACCCAGGATTGATCTACTGGTAGACTCTACAATGGGCCATGAGCTGCTCAGCTTCATGGACGCCTTCTCAAGTTACAATTAGATCCAAATGTACCGTGAAGATGAAGAGAGGACGTCTATCATTATGGCTAGAGGACTATACTATTATAAGGTTATGCCTTTTGGGCTAAAAAATACAGGTACCACTTACTAGAAATTTGTAAATCATATGTTCAAGGAGTAGATTGGGCCGAACGTTGAAATGTACATTGATGATATGTTGGTTAAGAGTCTCAACAGATCCAACCATGTGACAAATCTAAAAGAAAATTTTGAAGTACTCAAGAGATACTGGTTGAAGCTTAACCCCAGTAAGTGTGCGTTAGGGGTTAGCTCGGGTAAATTCATGGGATTTATGGTCTCTCAGAGGGGTATAGAGGCCAATCAAGAGAAAATCTGGGCCATTCTCGATATAAGATCCCCAAGAGGAATCAAGGAAGTATAGAAATTAACTGGATGTATAGCAGCCCTGAATTGTTTTGTCTCTAGGGCGACCAATAGATGTCGTCTGTTTTTCCAAGTCCTAAAGAAGGCTTTCTAATAAACTCAAAAGTGCAAATTAACATTCCAACAGTTGCAGGAGTATCTCGCAGTGCCTCCTCTGCTCAGTCGTGCAAGAGAAGGGGGAAATTTGCATATGTACCTAGATGTTTCCTCCCATGCAGTTAGTTCAGTGCTTATTCGAATGGAAAGAAATCTACAACACCCGGTCTATTATGCCAGTGGAGCCTTGAGGGGAGCAGAGGTAAGGTATCCTAAGATTGGAAAGACTAGTCACAGGAGTCTGAGGCCTTATTTCCAAGTGCATTCAGTTAAAGTCATGATTGATCAACCCCTCAGAAAGATGCTTCATAACCCAAAGACATCTGGAAGGTTAATCTAAGGATCCGTAGAAGTAGGAGAGTTTGATTTGGAATTTTGTCCGAGAACAGCTATCAAAGCTCAGGCTCTGGTAGACTTCGTGGTAGAATTTACCTTCTCTAATGAATCAGGTTCCGAGCAGGAAGATGCATAGGGAGTGGTGATTGAAAGGCCGGCAGGGTGGATGCTCTATGTAGACGGATCAGTTTTACATAGAGGCCTGTGCGGTAGACATCATTCTAATCTCTCCCGACTAGATCGAGCTCCAATATGCTCTCAGATTCGACTTTAAAGCCACCAATAATGAGGTAGAATATGAGGCCCTTCTTACGGGACTCAGATTAGCCAAATCCTTGGGTATAAAAGATCTAACTATTATAAGTGATTCCCAGTTGGTGGTAGGACAAGTGTTAGGAGAATATGAGATCAGAGAAGACAAAATGAGGCAATATCCATACCAAGTGAAATAGCTACAAGAAGCCTTTAGAGCTATGAATGTGGAGAGAATTCCTCGAGAAAAAAATCAGGAAGCAGATCAGTTGGCGCGACTGGCTACAGCCCGAGATGAAATGTTAGATCGCCTCGTTCCTATTCAGCCATTAGAGTGGCCCAGTGTTGAACAGCTTGCCTTGGAAATCGCTGCACTCAGTTATAAAGGATCCTGGGTAGATCCTATAGTGGAATACTTGGAAAAAGGGAAATTGCCAACAAATAGAGACACAACAAGAAAGTTGAGACTTCGAGCAGCTAAGTATTTGTACATAGATGGGGTGCTCTATCGTAGAAGTTATTCACTCTCACTTCTGCGCTGTCTGGCTAGAAAGGAAGCTGAATATGCCTTAAGGGAGATCCATGAAAGATCCTGTGGGAATCACTTAGGAGGGTGATCTCTGGCGCATAAGTTACTCAGAACATGCTATTATTGGCCATCCATGCAGTCTGACGTGATGCAAATGGTCCAACGATGTGAAAAATGCCAGAGGTTTGCTAATATCCATCATTAACCTCCCACTTTACTAACCCCAATGTCCTCTCCATGGCCATTTGCCCAATGGGGGTTAGACTTGATTGGACCTTTTTTTAGTTTGCAAAGGGCAAAATAGATTTGCTATAGCGGCTGTAGATTACTTTAACAAATAGATGGAAGCTGAGCCCTTGGCCACCATCACCACACAGAGAGCTATTAACTTTGTATGGAAGAATATCATTAGCAGATTTGGGCTGCCTAGAACCATTATCACCAATCAGGGCAAGAAGTTCCACAATGACTAGTTCTAATGTTTTTGTGAACAAAGGGGAATATGAGTGCACTATGCTTCCAAAGGGTATCCGAAGGCAAATGGTCAGGTAGAGGTCACCAATGGCACTATCAAGAAGAACTTGAAAAAAAAATTAGAAGCCGTAAAAGGGGACTGGCCATCGGAGTTACCCAGTGTACTTTGGGCATATCGCACTACTATCAGAAAAACAATAGGAGAAACTCCTTATTCCTTGGCTTATCGGGTGGAGGCTGTGATTTCAGTCAAAATAGACCTGCTCAGTCACAGGACCAGTGATTTCATAAGGACAGATAACCACCAAGGTTTACTGGAATAACTGGACTTCTTAAAAGAAAAGAGGGAAAGAGCAGCCATGAAGATGGCAGCTTATCAACAGTAAAGGTCAAGTTCTATAATAACCAAGTCAGATAGAGGAGTTTCAGAGTGGAAGATTTGGTATTAAAAAATGTGAATCCTACAGGGAAGAAGACCGAACACTTGGGACCCAATTGGAAAGGTCCTTATCAAATTGCAGAACACATAAAGGCAGGATCCTATTAACTGGTTACTTTGGCCGAAAAGAAGCTTCCTCAACTGTGGAACGCTGAGTACTTGAAAAAATATTACTAGTAACTTTCTTCTTTTTGTTATTTTTACTTTACTTTTTGAGAACTATTTGTCAAACTACTTATTTGAATATATACATTGAGATTACACAAGTGTTCGTTCATCATTTGGATTACGTGAATCATGAGAAGAATCCGAGCGGCCTCGCCTACTTAGTATATGTCCTCCGGGACAATGAATCTGAGTAGCCTCACCTACTCAATATATGTCCTCCGGAACCATGAACCCGAGCAGATTTCACCTGCTCAATACATGTCTTACAGGACCATGAATTCAAGCAGCTTTCGCCTGCTCAGCACATGTCTTCCGGGATCATGAATCCAAGCAAATTTCACCTACTCAGCACATGTTCTCCATGACCATGAATCCGAGCAGCTCTCGTCTACTCAGCATATGTTCTTCGGGACCATGAATTCTGAGCAGCTCTCGCCTACTTAGCATATCTTCTCCGGGACCATGAAGCCGAGCAACTTTTGCCTTCTTAGCACATGTCCTCAGGGACCATGAATCCAAGGATGAAATCTATGCAATTGCTCATTCTCAACGCGTCTTATACTAGCATAAGCAACTGTGGCTACTTGTACTTATCCAACTTAAGACATACAAAAAGGAAAAAGAACTCAAGCATAAAATCACATGCGAATAGTTGAAGGTATGCAAATAGTTAGAATCACCATCATTAAATAAGTGAAAATCATTCGAAAACATCAAACAGCTGTGGAATTAGACAGAGTGTGTAAAAATAGATCTATGTATCTTGTACAACAAGGGAATCTTCTTGCACATCAGAAGATTCCATCACTCCAGCATTGTCTGAGATGGCGGGATCCACGAGGGGATCCTCTACAGATGGGTCCTCCTTGAACACTTCATCTCTGATCCCAGATATTACAACATCCATGCTCTTCTCCAGGATGGTCTCAACCATCTCCAAAACAAGGTCTTGAGGAATGCCCTCAGTCGGGGTCTATCTAGTCGGCACATCTGTCAGCACTATTCCCCAGCTTATAGTCTCATCGTCCTTAGCCCCAGTAGACTCATTGTCCAGGGTTATACTTTCATCTTCAGCATTGAAGACCGTTAAGTCTATCCCGGGATGAGCTGCACTAATCTTCTTCTTCAAGGACATGAAACTACTAAAATAATACTCAGTTATGATGTCAATAAAAGCAGGAGAGTCCTTCATCTGCTCCAATTGCACTGACTGATCTCTGCTCAACTGATCCCATAGGGAATTAATCTCTCTTTCCCTATCGGTCAGCACGTGCTCTTTTCATCGCAAATGATAGCAAGGTCCCAGACATTTCTCTCTCGAGCCTTAAGAGCTGAGTTAAAATCAACAAGAGCTCTCTTTAGGTCTTCAATTACCCTTTGCTCTGCAAACAATAACTCAGGCAGTTGAGAGAACCATTGTTCATGCGCTTGCGACATTTCTCTTAAGTTCAGTAGTTGAGCCTTTTTCATCATATTCTCTTCCCTCAGCTCCTCTTTCTCCTTTTTCAGTTTTGTAACCAATTGAATTTGCTCCTCCATCATCCTTTCGTGAGTTCTCTTCCTCGTTTTCATGGCAGCCTTCTCATCTTGAGCAATCAAAGACTCTCTCACCACATCTCCACCATATAAGGCTGCCTATAAGGAATAAGGAGTAAAAATATTCAGGACACAATTCCAGCTGACAAGGGGGGGGGGGAACATGGCAATAAATACTCACCTTTGCCAAGCAAACGAGGAAACGTGATTTCTTCTCCACAAGACTCATCCCTTTCATGATTTGTTTATCTCTTTTCATTGGAAGATCCGCTAGAGAATCAATAGCTAGTCGGTTGTTTGATAACAAAGAAGGCTCCGAAGGAGAAGTAGGAAGATCAACCTATGTCTGAGCATTCACTGAGGAAAAGCTTTCCCTTGCTTTTTTTTTCCTCAGTAGCAGTCGATTCACGTCTTCGGTCCAGAGATTGTCAACCTCCTCCGAAATGACAACTCTCTCAGCCTCCATGGTTTGGACGGCAGACAAGGAAGGTGACCCTCGAGCCTGATCAACCCTGACATTCTTGGCACGAAAAGGAGCACTGACAGTCCCCTGAGAAGTCACCCCAGAATCCACAAAAGTATGGGAGTCAGCCAGTGCCTTTTTCTACATCATTTTTTGCCTTAAACTATCTCGAGTCTTTGCTCGTTTAGTCAGATTTGCTAATTTATCCTTGTTCAGCTTCACCATTTCTTGTGCATCTCCTAGTGAATATAAGGAGGTGAGATGATGATCATAGAAACTAAAACAACATGACAATGAGATAACTCTTTCCAAGGCAAGGGCCTCACTTGAGAGTTCTGGGCCGAACAGGAACTTTGCTAAGTCTCTGACTCAAGCAATACTCTGAAATCGTGGTTAGGATAATCTAAAACCAACCGCAAACTGTTTGTCAATCTCTACGGTAATCTCCTTTCTTTGTCTCCCTACTCGGAATCCCGAGATACAGTTAGCAACGAGCAATACAAAAGGAATTAAAAAATATTAATTAAGAAAATGCTCATGAGAAGGATGAGGCTCTCCCCAGAAATAATGGTTCTTGAGGAATCATTTATCTCCTCCCAAGAAGCGAATTTCCATCCTTCTCCAAAAATAAAGAAGAACTTGTTCTTCCAATTTTTGTTTGCAGAGGGCAGACTGTCCACTAACACCTTGCCCCCTTGTCTCCAAGAAAAATACCACCATCCTTGCGTGGACATGCTCACGTATGAGAATAGAGAAAAGCCTCCTTGGTCAATTGAGCCTTCTCCTCGGTCGCTGCCGCCCAAAGCACGCCACAGCCAACCAAGATACGCTAAGAATTAAACACTAGTTGCCCAAGAGATAACCCTAAGTACTAGAAAATCTTCCTCACATAGGGAGCGAAGGGCAACCTTAGCCCATCCTCAAAATCAGCCAAGTGTAGACATAACTCACCTAACTAAGGGGTATTTGCCCTTTCATTCGGGCCCAGAATTCTCATAACTACAGAATCCAAAATTTGGTATTTAACCTTTAACATTGTCAATTCTTCCTCATAAATATTTGAAAAAATCCGGTTGGCTTCTATGGTTCTGATGTTTAATGCTACACCGGTTGGCGAAAGAGAACCATGTGCGGAAACGAAGTCGCCTAACTAGGGCGCAATGTCTGATCAGTGTTTAACTCTCTCTCTAGGTTTGAACATGCAGAGATGGAAGCCTTAGATGTCTGTTATGAGATGCCATTTCTTGAAAATGGGGAATGGCAGGACGGATGACGTAAAAAATGTCTTTGTAATAATGTTGAATGGCTGGGGAGTGAGCAAACTCCCCAAACAATGGACTATATGAGTCGGTATGGAGGTATCGACATAGTTGAAGGAAAAAGAAGGACCAAGTATGCCGTAATCCTTGGGGATCCAAATCAAATGGTCTACGATCAGCCAGTCTTGAAAAGAAATAGAAAAGAAATATAGGCGTACCCACAACTCAGCGGCAAGTCTTTGAACAAGGAGGTGACTTCAAAGCTTGAAAAAGTGCAACAATGGTTGCTGGTGCATTTTTACTGAGTTTCAAAAGGGAGAAGAAAGAAAATGGAAAGCCAAAAGGTGTGTTTAAGGGCCCCCCAATCAACTATTTCCAAATAGAGCATCGATCTAGTGACACGTCTAAGGGTGAGATGGAAACCACGTGTACGTACCCATCAAGAGTCCCTGGCATCACATTAAATACAGTGCAAAAAAGGGGATAAAACTAAGCTGTCAAAATTCATTTTATGTGACTATTAATATTTTCTCTCGTAAGCAAGCAACTGTTTGAAAATGGGGGAGCAACTAACGAGTAGTATACTCAACAAACTGAGCTGACCATGTGCTCAGATCAGTTTGGTGTGCTCTGCTCAGTTTTATTTGTTCTAATTAGTCGAGGCAAAACAGAGCTAAAGAGATCCCTTATACCGCTCCATTATGCACATGAGAAGTATTCTTCAACTGATGCTCCTATTTTTGCGAAAGATAGGATTTAGCCTTGAACTAACAGATATGCACGACTAGTATGGAGATAAACATAAAAGATCCACTTAACCTATTCTTTAGGAGGATAAGGTTATCACTTTCTATAATTCCGCCAAGATGCTAAAGCATAGGTCACTCTTATATAACTCAAGGACCCTCTGTGGTACAAGGTACAAACATTCAGTTTAATGCAATACAAATTCTATTTTTCCTTTACATATTTCTCTTCACCCTAAAACTGACTTAGACATCGGAGGGGTGTTGGTGAGATACCAAATCGATGTCAAGCTCTTTTAAAGGCCGAAAGAGCAGGCGATCAAATCCGTTTCATCACCTGCCAACAAATGGTTGTTTTCATTGGGATGTATTTCTTCTATTTGATTCTCTTCTTGGATGCTAATGATTAGATAGAATATCACTTTCTTTGTCGATAGAAAAACGTAGGTAATAATTAACTTTCATAAACCCATGATGATGATTCAAAATTATGTACTCATTTTCTAGCGCTTACAGTATATATCTATGCAAAACAATAGTATCACAATAGTAATGTGAAAATATCGCCTAAAGACAAGGTTGCAAAATGAAAACTTAAACCATCCATTTTTTGTTTGCATTGATAGAATGTGTATAACAATGTCCAATTAAGTTAATCATTTGCACATATATTTCTTTTTCTCATAGTTACGATGATGCTCATTGTCATTAATTATATGCCTAGCAAAGTAGGGATGGCAACGGGGCCGTTCGGGGCGGTTATCCGGATAACCGCCCCGATACCCGAATGGAATATCCGAACCGAACCCACCCCGATACCCGAATGGAGGAAGAGGGGATCCTCCATAACCGAACCAAACGGGGTTCGGGTATTCCCCGAACCGAATGGGAGATGTACTCCAAATCGCCGACTGCAGTCTGCCGCTAGAGCTTGGAGATGAATGATCCCCTTCCTTGGTCGCACCTGATCGGAGATGCACTCACAGCTCGCCGTCGCCGATTTCCGCTGGAGCCCTGAGATGAGCAATAGCCTCACTTTCACTTCCTCAGTTCCTTGACCCTTGTTGCACCGCAGCCCCCACGCTGATAGTGATGCTAAAGGTTTACTTTAGGAATTAGGGTTGGGGACCTGGGGACTGGGGACTGGGGTTATAAAATAATTAATATAATATATATATATATATATATATATATATATATATATATATATATAGGACCTGGGCCCTGGGGTTATAAAATAATTAATACAATATATATATATATATATATATATATATATAAAACGACGTAGTTTAATTTCGGTTCGGTTCGGGTAACAGTTCGGTTATTCTTCTAACCATAACCGAACCAAACCCGAACGGGTATTTGTTTGTTCCTACCATATCCATACCCACGGGGCAAAAAACGGTTACGGCTCGGGAAAAATTAAGCGGTTCGGTTCGAGTAACCATCTGTTCGGGTAACCATCGGTTCGGTCCAAATTGGCATCCCTATAGCAAAGGACGTACAATAGCCCAACAATATGAGCATGCTTTCAAAGTTCCGTTTGGTAGCCGAATAAGATTTAGAGGGATATAGATAGATATATTAGAGAAAGTATAATAGAAGGGGAGGTGATTTACAATAAATGGTTTGTTTGGACAAGAAGAATACGGATGAATAATGACCCTGATATAAAGGGGACCGTCAAATTTAGCGTAGGGCATGTTTGTTGTTGTAACCTATTTGTTCTGGTGCTTACTGCTTAAAAAACTAGTTTGTTAGTGGAGGTTGGTTGCTTAGTTGTTTATTAAAAAACCAACAAGGCAAAAATCATATTACGTTGATTATATTTTTTTGGTTATATTTGAAGGTGTTCGTATTAGAATAAGTCTACTAAAACATCAAATTGTACATCAAATAGTACATTATACTTATATGACATATCATTATAAGACAAAATATAAATGTGGGTGCCATAAATTTTGATATGTGCTTAAATTAGTAAATGCCACATGATGTATAACTTGATGTGTTAGTAGCATTGTGGATTCATATAAACTTATGCGGCAACTTAAATAATTTTTGAAAGACCAATTCAACTTAAATACTTGTCCTAACCTATTTGTTCTTATGCTTATTGCTTAAAAGATTAGTTTGTTAGTGGAGGTTGGTTGCTTAGCTGTTCATTTTAATTTTTTTTTACGACCGAGGTATCCGATCGGTTTTAGAATTACGCCAACCTAATGCCGATTAGTTCTTGAAAGACCAGTTACACAGTCCACTTTTGGGGGCCCATTTAAAACTGGGAATTTGGTTGCTTAGCTTTCATTTTATTTTTTATATGTCATGATGTTCGTGTCAAGTTATGTGATACATTAACTAATTTTTGTGAGACCAATTCAGTCATTTATTAGTGAAGACTTAATTGCATGAATTCGAAACAAAAATTATTATCAGACGAAGTTTATTATTCTTTATTTTGGTCATGGCTTTTTACAATGTATAAACAATTAAAAAATATGAGCCGAAGGAATCTTTATTGAGATGATGTAGTGTATTAGTGGGTGAGTGGATGGGCTTGATTCTCAGATCTTCTACAATTAATATATATATATGAGAGTTCCTCCTCACCCCTCTCAAACTACAAAATACGGGAGGTATTTTTCCCTAAATGCTAAAATATCCCTTTCTCTTTTTCATTTTTATTGTATTTGATAATTCTTATTTTAAGAAATTGATTTTAGTGGACAGTTGTTTTTCATTCAATTACCAAAATGTCTCTATCTCTCCTTCATTCATTTTTTCATTTTTTGTTTCGTGTTACCAAAACAAGTCTCGCATTGTTTAAATTTTTATTTCGGCAAAATACCAAAAAATCACCGTTGACTGAAAATAATATTTAAAGATTAACCGCGAGCTCGGTTATTGAAAAAAATATTTTTATTATTTAATTTTTAAATGTTTGGTGATATATAAATTGAAGAAAATAAAATGTTAGCAATCCAAGAAGAAAAGCAAATGTAATTTTTTTTGGAATGTTTTTTATGTTTATTTATTTTTTAATTTTATTAACTTTGCAACAAATATTTAAAATTATTGATTCGTCTCTTAAATTATTCAAAAATATTTACATTAATCACATGTTCTAATACATCAAATTTTAGAGTGAAAAAAATGACTAACATCGCACATTTGAGTCCCTTTTAATCGAACTTTTCAAATTTCGTTCTCAAAAAATACTAAAAATTTATAATGTACTTTAAATTATTTTAGAATTAACCGTGAACTCGAAATATTTTGATAAAGGGTTGTTAAATTATGGTAAGCTATTTATTAATTTATATTTTATTTATTTTTCTTTTCTTTTGGTTGATTTATAAAATAAAGTTAAATATTTCTTAAATCATCTAAAAATATTCATATTCATTAAATGTCCTAATCTGCCCAACTTGAAAAAAGAAAAAATTACCACCATCGCTCATTTGAACACTTTTCGGTTGTGCTTTCCGAATTTTTTCTCCAAAAAATACTAAACATTTACCGTTGACTTAAAGAATTATTTTGGAATTAACTATGAACTTGAAATATTTTGATAAAGGGTTATTGAATATGGTAAGGTATTTGTTGATTTCTATTTTATTGTTCTTTTTTTGTTGATTTATAAAACAAAGTTAAAAATATATTAAAGCATCCAAGAATATCCACATTTGTCACATGTCCTAATGTACCCAACTTTAAAGGAAAAAAGTGACTGACACTGCTCATCCAAACCCTTTTCGGGCGTGTTTTTCGATTTTATTCTTAAAAAAAAACTAAAAATTTGCCATTGAATTAAGCAATTATTTTGGAATCAACCGTAAGCTCGAAATGTTATTGAATTTTAGAATTTTTGTAAGTTGGTTGATTTTTTTTCCTTTCAAAAATTATTTTCCCTCTAAAGAAATAGATTGTTCATCTTAAATTATTTTTGCAAATCTAAAGTATGTTTTCGAATTATCTAAACATAGTTAGCATAAATTGAATCTATATTTCTATATTTTTATTCTTTTCATGACATAAAAATAATTTACGCATCAAATAATTGGCATGTCACGATCCAATATAAAAGGTACACTAGTGGGGTCAAAAAAATCTTGTAGCTCAAGTAATTAAGACATAACATTCAAATTGGTATTAATCTCGAGGTATAGAGATTTACATGCAAAACTCCAAATGTCCAAGCATATTTTCGATGGTTTTTCATCTTTCGCGTCTCGCGTTATCAGATCAAATATTTAAACTTTTAGACAATAAAAAGAGTAACATACTTATCTTCAAAATAAAAAGAATAACTATAGATAACTTATTGAAATACATTAGATAAATATTAAGTTACAATAATATAATTTTTCTTGATACTTGGTTTCTCTACAAAGTACAAAGTAGGGAGAATTAGTGTGAAGATAAAAAATATAAATTAGTTTGAAGATAAAATGTTTATTGGTTAAGAGATTCAAAATTTTAACCGTGACCTCTAAATTTTATGGGTTATTAGAAAATATAATAAAGAATTGGTGCGAAAACACAAAAGTTGAATTGGTTTTTAAAAAAAAAAATTGCATATTATTATTATTTATTATTAATTTATTTTAATTATACATTTTTAAAAAAATCAATGTGAAATAGTAAAAGGGAGGAGAGTGGTATTTTCGTAATTTAGAGGGGGGAGGCGAGTGGTATTTTTGTAATTTAGAGAGAAAGGGAAGGGGGAGGAGTGAAGAGTGACTGTTTTGAAATTTTAAAGAAAGAGCGAGACATTTATTTAGGAGCGATGTAGTGTTTGCTCTTTAGGGAGAAATGACTAGCAATTTGCATACGTTACAAAAAAAAATTATTAATTTGTCAACCGTTACAAAAATTATTATATTATTATTTTGATGATTCTCGTATTTTCATAAGATCAATTGGGCCAACGACATGTCTTTATAAATGACAATTTCAATGTCTTTATAAATAGAAATTTCCAATTAATCTATACTATATATTATTGTAGGAAGGATTACCTGAAGTGGAAATGGAAGAGGAAGTGGAATAAATCTTTGTCATTCTCAGTCAAGTCATCTTATTCTCAGTGGGAGCAGCAATCTTTTGCTTTAGACTCGGTATGTAGCTTAATTTGGCAAAGTCCTTGTCCTCCTAACGTAGAAATGTGCATCTGGAAGGCACTAAAGGAGACTTTCTCTTCGAAGGTTCTTCTTAGCAGTAGAGGGATTATCTGAGATTGCGATACTCCCTATGTTCAATACACTTGGAGTCCTCAAATCATATCTGTTAGGAATCCATTCCCAAAACCCAGCAATATGCGTGCAGATTAAACGTTAACAGATCGAAAAACCCTACAAGGCGGAATTAGGGTTTTACCTCGACTCCTACAGAACAACGATCGCTGGTAGAACTTGTTACAGCCGTCTGCTGTAAGCCTAAAGATCTTCTGCCGTATTCTCTTATACCTCGATTCTCGTGCCGATTGTGGGATCAAACGAGATCGTCTTGTTCTCTCTCAGACCCACATATTCGAGTCTCTCAATAACGTAATGTGTGTCTGACCTAGAGAACGAAGCAGTATATTTATAGGGCTAGGGCAGGGACCTCAGGAGAAATAATTCTGGGCTCCTTGTGTAAAATAAGAAACCCTAATCCTACTAAGACTATATTTCTTATTTCACAAATTATAATTCATACCACTAAAGAATTATAATTGCACTCCCGTCCTTATCTCAATTTATATTTCGAGCTCCAAGTTATTAAATACTTATTAATCTCCCCACGTTAAGATTACAGATACCCGTTGATTATAATAGATTACTAACAATCTCCCACTTAATCAACATCTTTAAATGCCTTGAGACTATCTGCTTAACTTATTCGATATGTCGGATACAAATATCCACCTGCAGGGTTTGACATCATCGAAACTTATAAGTTTACTCAAGGGGTTATCATCATTCCCTACTGGGATGTGGATTCCATTAATAATTAATATCGATACATATATTGCATATAATATCGTGACCCAATTCATCAAGAATATTGACCCCAAAGAGGATCTCACTTTTAAATGAGTCAAAGTTAACAACATTATATGTATATATCTATTAATTATCTTTGGATTAAGAGCGCAAGTATTCATAATAACCATGAGGTTTTAATCATCTTATAAAGTCAGTATAAAGATAATTACCTCAAAAATGGTCCCGTTCAATACACACAAAGTGTACTAGCACAATGAGTTGGAAGTAGTATTAAAATTAATACCATTCCCCGTGATCAAGATAGACCCACTAAAACATTATGCTACAGTCCTACCAATGGTGTGTCAAATTCCATTTAAGACTGTGAACCATAACTTATATTCCACAAGAACCGATGATCCAATCTTCTATGTGTAAGTTGCACTCTACACACTGGATCATCTACTATGTAGAATAAAAGACACATATGCACAACATAAAATAATATCATGCAACTATTGCCCATAGAAGATTCTCATCAAAATGGATAAAACTGATTAATAATATTAATCCATTACATAAAACCATAACGTTTCACATAGTTCTCTAACAAACTCCCACTGAAACTCACATCCATGTGGCCACACATCTGACTCCCATTCCTTCTACGTGATTATCAAAAATCTTGGCTTGTAAGCTCTTCGTAAATGGATCTGCCAGGTTGTTCGCCGATGCAATCTTAGTCACAGTAACATCACCTCTCTGTACGATCTCTCGAATCAAATGATACTTACGCTCAATGTGTTTACCCTTCTTATAAGCCCTTGGCTCCTTTGAATTAGCAACTGCACCACTATTGTCACAATAGAGCGTAATGGCTGATTGCACTGAAGGAATCACTTCTAGATTCATCAAGAAGTTCCTGAGCCAAACGGCCTCCTTGGCTGCTTCAGACGCTGCCACATACTCTGCCTCCATGGTGGAATCAGCAATGCATGATTGCTTGACACTCCTCCAACTAATGGCTCCTCCTCCTAGGGTAAACACATATCCTGAGGTAGACTTTCTGGAATCCTTATCTGACATAAAGTCTGAGTCTGTGTACCCACACGGTACAAGACTAACTGACTGGTACACCAACATATAATCTCTAGTTCTTTTCAGATACTTGATTATATGTTTCACCGCAGTCCAATGCTCCTGTCCAGGATTAGACTGATATCTGCTGACCATGCCAACCGCAAAACAAATATCAGGTCTAGTACATAGCATAGCATACATGAGGCTTCCTACTGCTGAAGCATAAGGAACTGCCTTCATCTTTTCCATCTCAGCAGTTGTCTTGGGACACTGATCCTTAGACAGACTGATTCCATGTCTAAACGGAAGAAATCCTTTCTTGGAATCTTGCATGCTAAAACGAGCAAGGATCGTATCGATGTAAGAAGCTTGTGATAAACCCAACATCCTACACTTGCGATCTCGCATAAGCTTAATCCCAAGGATGTGACTAGCTTCTCCCAAGTCCTTCATTTCGAATTGGCTGGATAACCACACTTTCACTGCAGACAACTCTCCCACATCGTTTCCGATGAGCAGAATGTCATCAACATATAGCACTAGAAACACCACCACTTTGCCGCTGCGCCTCTTATACACGCGAGACTCATCCGGATATTGATCAAAACCAAAAGACTTGATTGCTTGATCAAAACGGATGTTCCAAGACCTAGATGCCTGCTTAAGCCCATATAAGGATCTCTTAAGCTTGCACAACATGTGCTCTTGACCTTTTGATATGAAACCATCTGGTTGCACCATATAGATACACTCTTCCAGATTTCCATTAAGGAACGCAGTCTTGACATCCATTTGCCAAATCTCATAATCAAGATGAGCTGCAATGGATAAGAGAATCCGAATGGATTTAAGCATGGCTACTGGCGAAAAAGTCTCCTCATAATCGATCCCTTCTTTTTGAGTATACCCTTTCGCAACAAGCCTAGTTTTGAAGGTATGCACCTTCCCGTCCACTCCTCTCTTCTTTTTGTAGATCCACTTGCATCCGATGGGTTTAATCCCATCGAGTGGTTCTACAAGATCCCAAACTTGATTTGAGTACATGGACTCCATCTCTGACTGCATAGCCTTTTGCCAAAGTTCTGCATCTTTACCTTGTAATGCCTCATTGTAGTTACAGGGTTCAGCATTTTGCTCGTCAGGGATCATATTCTCTCAATAACGTATACCGAGCGGGTCGTACAATAACCCTCCCACTACGACGAGGTTCAGGTGTGTCAATAGGTGCATCAATAAATGTCTCTTGAGGTGTTTCTTCACGTACTACTGGTGGTATAAAAGATTGTGTCTGTCCCTCTCCTCTCAATTCCTCTAGAACAATCTTACTTTTGGGTTTGTGATCTATTACATAGTCCTCCTCTAAGAATCGAGCATTTGTACTAACAAAAACCTTCTGATCTTTAGGACTATAAAATAAACCACCTTTCGTTCCTCTAGGGTACCCCACAAATAAGCAAACTTCTGTCCTTGATTCCAATTTATCTGCGTTCCCCTTCAACACATGTGCTGGACTACCCCAAATCCGAACATGCCGTAGACTGGGCTGACGCCCAGTCCACAATTCTATGGGTGTAGACGGTACTGACTTAGATGGCACCAAGTTAAGAATATATGCAGCCGTTTCTAGTGCATGTCCCCAAAACGAAATTGGTAAATCAGAATAACTCATCATTGACCTCACCATATCTATAAGAGTCCTATTCCTTCTTTCTGCTACACCATTTTGTTGTGGCATACCTGGTGCTGACAACTGGGATACAATCCCTTCAACCGATAAGTAATCCTTAAATTCTCCCAAGAGGTATTCGCCACCACGATCATATCGTAGTGTCTTGAGACATTTACCTAGACGCTTCTCCGTTTCTGCCTTATACTCCTTGAATTTCTCAAAGCATTCGGACTTACGGCGCATCAAATAAATGCATCCATACCTTGAGTAATCATCAATAAAAGTAATGAAATACTCAAAACCACCTCTAGCTTGGACATTCATAGGACCACACACATCAGAATGAACCAATTCCAACGGTTCTTTGGCTCTATATCCCTTAGCTGAAAATGGCCTCTTGGTCATCTTACCTTCTAAACATGATTCACAGACTGGAAGTTCCTCTACTTGCAATGAACCTAAAGGTCCATCTCTAACCAGTCTAGAAATCCTATTCAGATTAATATGGCCAAGACGTAAGTGCCAAAGATACGTTTGGTTCAACTTAGAAGGCTCCTTTCTCTTACAAGGCAAATTATTAGTGTTATTCAATTCATTCAGTTGCACTGTAGGAAACATAGGATTAATAATATAGAGATCATCCACCAATGAACCAGAACAGACAAAATGTTTATTTAACTTAATAACTACAGAGTTACTAAAATAAACTGAATATCCATCCTTAAACAATTTAGAAACTGAAACCAAGTTTCTTCTAATACTGGGAACATAAAGACAATCTCTTAAAATTAAACTCCTATCATTACTGAAATTAAGAAAAACGTTTCCTACTGCAACTGCTGCTACTGTGGTAGCATTTCCCATATGTAAGCAAATCTCCCCATCACTTAGTTTCCTGGTTTCCTGGAACCCCTGCAATGAATTGCAAACATGATTAGTGGCACCTATATCTACACACCAGGTACTGGTAGATAACACCGCTAAACATGATTCAACTACTAGCGAAAAAGATTTACCTCCTTTGTTCACTTTATTGAGAAAAACCGGACAATCCTTCTTCCAGTGCCCTTTCTGGTTGCATTGAAAACACTTGCCCTTAGGCCTTTTCACTCCATCGCGAGGAGCTATAACTGCCCCCACAACCTTCTTATGAGACTTGTTCTGCTTCTTCTTGCCTTTCGGCTTAGAACTAGAAGCCTTCTCAGTCACTAACATAGATGATTTCTTCACACTCAAAAGACCCTCAGTAGCATGGAGTTCCTTAAGCAATTCCGACAAAGATAAATGCATTTTGTTCATAGAATAATTTACGCGGAATTGCTTAAAACTCTCTAATTTCAGTGAGTTAAGAACAAAATTGACCTGGGTTTCCCCATCAATTTCAGCTCCTAACATCTCTAGTTCGTTCAAAAGAGCCATCATCTTTAGAACATGATCTCTAATTGGGGTCCCTTCAACATGGGTGATATTCATCAATTCATTAAAAGCAACTAGCCTTGATGCACGATTCTGTTCCCCAAACATTTCTCTGAGGTTCAGTATCATATCGTACGCAGTTTCCATAGACTGATGCTGATGTTGCAATATATTCGACATAGATGCCAGAATATAACACCGCGCCATCTCATCAGCCTTCTTCCACTGCTTAAAAGGCTTTGCTTCCTCTTCAGTGGCATTTTCAAAGAGTTGCGGAGGGCACTCTTGACTTAGCACAAACTTGTGCCCTTCAGCAGTTAAGACAATGTCCAAGTTTCTTTTCCAGTCAATATAATTTTCGCCAGTAAGTTTGTTTTCTTTGAGAATAACAGCAAGCGGATTGAAAGATGCCATTTTTGAATCTGAGAATCACATAATAACAAGAATTATGATGGGCAATAAAAAAATTTGAATTTCAATTCAATATTGGTTCCCTCAACCACATGTTGAAAAGAAAAACATTGGCAACCCTACACACCGTGAAGAGCATGCCTCGATGGAAGGTCCTCTACTCTCCATCATTCGTGTAGATAGGCACAACCTTTTAATTTCTACCATCTAGACACCAAACCATGCCAGGTAAAATTAAATAGCCGATATAGCTTTGGTTCTATAAATAATAGCAGTGACCCAGATAAAAGGGATACTTTTATTTATAGCTAAGTGTACACCATTTCCTAGCTTTTAGACCCATTGTTCCGTTATGAACCACCTCGATGGAGAAGTGGCCCACACAACAATTATCTTAAAACTATCACTCAAGGAAGTTTGTACCGATGATGCCATAATCAATTTTGTCCGATAGGGACGAAAGTTCTAAAACCATCACACAAAATTAATTATATCACCTACAAACTAGTAATGGAAACCGTAGGATTTATTCAAAATAAACTCCTTCTCCCACTTAGTTATTTAAAATTTTGTGAGGATTATCAAAATATATGTGTTTACAAAAAATAGTGATCTAGGTCAAAAGTCAATTATTACCATGTTGTCCTAAAATGGTAAACTATCACATATGCAAACACTTATGGAAACAAATATAAACATAAATAAAGAAACATGATAAATATGAATCCCAACTATTATGGTCAGATAAATATGAATCCCAACTATTATGGTCATATTCTGTTTCCAAAAAAACAGCCAAGTTCGCAGCTACGTCTTGCCCACCAAGTAAAAGTTTGATCCAGGCGCCATTTCTTCATCAAAAGATGCATCCGCGCCTTCAAAAACTGTGTTTCTCCCATGTAGAAACTGTGACTTTATACAAAAATCCTATGCCTCCATTACAGAGTTCACATAATCTAGATTATACAAAATACACTGCATGATTTGTAATCCTACAACACTGTAAGCGATACAACTGGAAAAATAGAGATTACATTCAAAACTTATGCCTCCCACATACTGGAGTTCACAAACTACTCTTATATTACAACCACGAAAAATACTCGTGGTACCCAAGATAAAAGCAGTAACCACGTTAAAATTAAACGTGGGATCCAATCACACAAACATTCATGCGTGACCATAATAGTGGGATAAGATTTCCTTCAAAATAAGGGTTAGCATATTCTAGAACTCTGCAAAACAAAAGTTAGCACAGTTCATACGATCGACCCTCTACAGACTCCGGACAACATGGTCTGTTTAATCTATACGCATGATTACAGCCTGCTCTGATACCACTGTTAGGAATCCATTCCCAGAACCCAGCAATATGCGTGCAGATTAAACGTTAACAGATCAAAAAACCCTACAAGGCGGAATTAGGGTTTTACCTCAACTCCTACAGAACAACGATCGCTGGTAGAACTTGTTACAGCCGTCTGCTGTAAGCCTAAAGATCTTCTGCCGTATTCCCTTATACCTTGATTCTCGTGCCGATTGTGGGATCAAACGAGATCGTCTTGTTCTCTCTCAGACCCACATATTCGAGTCTCTCAATAACATAATGTGTGTCTGACCTAGAGAACGAAGCAGTATATTTATAGGGCTAGGGAAGGGACCTTAGGAGAAATAATTCTGGGCTCCTTGTGTAAAATAAGAAACCCTAATCCTACTAAGACTATATTTCTTATTTCACAAATTATAATTCACACCACTAAAGAATTATAATTGCACTCCCGTCCTTATCTCAATTTATATTTCGAGCTCCAAGTTATTAAATACTTATTAATCTCCCCACGTTAAGATTACAGATACCCGTTGATTATAATAGATTACTAACAATATCCTCCTACAACTTTCGGTAGCTTAGGAAATATGGGGATCAATTCTCTGGTGGTGGGGATTTTCATTGTGTGCCCCATTGAAGGAGAGTTCCTAGATGGAAAAAGAAGGTCCGGTCGGTCTATTAAGGAGTAAACGGGTCTTGTGGAAGTACTCGGTCTACGCTATGTACTGTCTGAAAAGGTGATTCAACTACAAATAATAGGCCGGAGCTTAGGAACTGACAATCATTGGTTAGAGCCGATGTTCCTTTCCTTGGCAGTCGAGCTCCTTCGGATCCTTTTAGAAGGGCAGAATCGAAGTATAGTGTTGAACAAGTAGGTGTAACTGTTGAGTTCTACGACGGCGAACTCAATGGAGATTCCATCAAAAAGTGGGTTGCAATTTGGATCAAAACCAAATTCGGCCTCCAAGGAATTGCAATTGTGGATTTCGTGAGGAGGTTTGAAGGGATAAAAAAAGACGAGGCTCAATTAACGAAGGGATAGATGGTAACAATGGAGGACGATAGCTAGGGTGACAATACCTAGCTTCAACCATCAATGGAGGTCGATAGTTTTGAGGAATTCTCCATGTTGTTATTTGATGGAGAAGTATGGGAGTCCAATATCCTTCACCACTGTGGGCCGGCCCTTCCGAGGTGTATATGTAGTTCTGTTTTATCAATACAATTTACATTGCAGATAAAAACGAAAGCAACAATTGACGTAAATATATTAGTCTTTCATACAAATTTCAAATCAGCATAGTTTACATATCTAATTCCCAATATTGATCAAATCATTTTCAAATTTCTTTCTTTATTACAACATTCTTATTACCATAATGAGATTAATATTTTTAAACTCTCTACTTTACTTAATTAGGTTTATATGAGAATAAAAATAAAATTCTAGAACCGTGTGAACTAAATTAAATATCACTGAGTGGAAACATATGCAAAGCAAACGTTTAGTGTTTTAAGTTTTTCAAAATATATTAGCTATATATAAAAGATAACAAAATTATTATGTTGTATTTTTGGCTGATGTGTATTAGCTTTATAAGCATTATACTAAGTAAGGCGGTGGTTTTCCTATAATTAGTCATGTAGTTATTTTGAAATCTCGTCGCTTCTTAAATTTTTGTAAAAAATTGTATATAATTCAATTTTTTTGTTCTGTTAACTTAAGTAAGAAGTGTAACGAATATTAGGTAAATTCAAATTTTGTTGTTATGCCTTTTTTTTGGGGTGTCTTTGCAGGTCTTTATGCTTTTATTTTCTGGTAATTAACTTAACATGATAAGTGTACTTCACACAAAATTAAACCCGCAATTCAAATTTCGAAGTCTTGATTAGAACAAAATCAAACCCGCAATTTTGTTGTGATCAAGGTTTCATAGTAAGCAAGTATCATGGGATTATCACCCTTCATCTTCTACTACAACAAAATTTGCTTATAATAATGAAACAATTTTATCAAAAAATATATATTTTCGTTGCTAATCCATTAAGCAGCGAAATTTTTTTTTCATAAACTTTTGTCACCCATAGTTTTATGTAAAAAGGTCTTAGCGCCGAAAAATAAAATTTATGTCCTAATATATTCTATTGGTGAGAAAATATATTATCGCCAATAGAACATATTCAGCGATGAATTGTTTCATCGTCAATATTGGATTTTAGGGACGAAATATTTTGTTGCTAAAAAATACGTATTCAGGAATGAATTTTTTCATCGCAAATATCTGATTTTAGAGATAAAAGATTTTGTCTTTACCCTAGTCATTTCGCGAGAAATTTATTTTCGTCATTAGTAACTAGATTTGGCAACGACTTTTTTCAAATGTAAAAAAAAAGCACATAGAACACTATTTTATTTCCTTCAAATTTCGAACCTTAGACACATTCCACCAAACCAACACCTTATGCACATCCCCTCTGACCACTGCACCAACTATAATATTCATGAAACTTTTACAATATCTAATATATAACATATGTTCAATATTTTTTTTAAATTGATGTTAAACATAATTTCTCTTTCTCTCTCTCTCTCTCTCTCTCTCTCTCTCTCTCTCTCTCTCTCTCTCCCCCTTTCTCACTATCTTAAATCTATCTCTCCCATCTTTCACCCTCTCCCCCCTCTCTCTCCTTTGTCTCTCTATCTCTTCCCCTTTTTGTCTACGCTAAACCCTAAGGGGAATAGACAAGTCCCCTCTGCTACTACCGAAAGATTGAGGTGACATCGGAATCTAACCGGATGGATAGCAAGCTTGATACTTGATGAAGAGGACCATATAGAAGAAGTTGGATTTGCCTAGAGTTATGTGCGAGTACACTAATATTTTTCCGGATGAGTTAACTAGTTAGCACCGCTTTGGATGACAATTGTCAAGCTAAGGGAATTGAGGGTTCAGTTGCAAGAGTTATTGCATAAGGGTTTTGTCCGACTCAGTACTTCTCCATGGAGAGCACCAGCATTGTTCATTAAGAAGAAGGATGGAATCTTGAGGCTATGTATTGACAATCAATAGCCAAACGGAGTTACGATTAAGAACTGCTTCCCATTATCGAGGATCGACGATCTGTTTGACCAGTTACGAGGATCTTGATGTTATTTGACAATTGACCTACAGTCAGGTTATCATCGACCACGAGTCAAAGATGAGGATATCTCAAAGACTACTTTTAGAACTTAACATGGACACTACTGTTTGGACTGACCAATGCACTAGTTACCTTCATGAGTCTCATGAACAAATTTTTTGCACCATTCTTGAACCAGTTCGTGGTTGTGTTTGTTGATGACATACTGATATACTCGTTGTCGGAAGAGGAGTACGGAAAGCACTTAAGGATAGTATTGCAAGTGTTACAAGACAATCAGTTGTACGCTAAGACGAGTAAGTGTGAATTTTGGTTAAAGGAGGTGAAGTGAAATTTTGGTTGAAGGAGGTGAAGTACCTTGGACATGTCATTTTAGAACAAGGAATTGCCATGAGTTCAAGTAAAGTGGAACTAGTCTTGAATTAGAAACCACTTCGAATACTGTTCAAAGTTGGGAGTCTTCTGAGACTTGCAGGATACTATCAGAGGTTCATTGAAGATTTTTCCAAGTTAGGAAGACCAATGATCCAACTAACTCAAAAAGGGGTGAAATTTGTTTGGAATGAAGCTTACGAGCAATCTTTTTAGGAACTGAAGAAAAGATTGACTATTGCACTGAGGTTTATTGTGACGATTCGAGAGAAGGCCTAGGGGGAGTTTTGATGCAAAAAGGATGAGTGATTGTCTATGCTTTGAGACAGTTGAAGCCACAGGAGAGGAACTACCCTACTCACGATTTGGAGTTAGCAGAAGTGATGTTTGAGCTAAAGATTTGGAGGCATAACTTGTATGGGGAGAATTTTAAAATTTTCACGGATCATGAGAGCTTGAATATCTTTTCACCTAGAAGGACTTGAACATGTGATAGAGAAAATGGATGGAGTATTCAGAGAACTACAATTTTACTTTGTCATATCATCCAGGGGAGACTAATGTTGTGGCTGACGCTCTTAGTCGCAAGTCTAGGGGAATGGTAGCAGCTATAGCAGTTCAGGAATGGAAAATGATGGAAGCTTTTAATGAGTTTAGCTTATAGCCATCTACATCGAAGCCAGACGCTTTGCTTTGTATCGTAAAAGTTAGCCCAACACTACACCAAGAGATTTGAAGGTGCAAACACTTGATCAAGAGAAAAATTTCTTCAAGCATCGACTGACGTCAGGAGTCAACCTAGCAGGTTGGACTATACATGAAGATGGGATTTAGGAACTGGACCTTCAATGGATTCAGACAACCCTCGGGCTTCAATAGCCACGGTAAATGTGCAAGACCAAATCAGATAATTTGTACCATCCAACTTAATAGGGCAAATATCCAAAAGATGGTATTATATATCAAGAGTTCCAACACAGCTCAAGTCTATTTCACACCACTTCTACCAGTGACAACAATCTTAAGATCTTCAGCCATAGGTAAAACGGATTAAAATGGATTAAAAAGACGTGAAACAACTAGAGAACCATATGCAAGTAATCACATATTGAAGCAATAGCAAGGAGAACTGGCCAATACCACAATACAGTGACCCAATCTATGAGGTTACAGACAGATTGCATGGACCCAATTGGCTGTGCTGGCGACGAAGAAGACCGGTGGCAAAGGCACGCGGTGCAGGCAACAGGTGGCAACGCAGGCGATGTGTGGCGACGCAAGCGCGAGGAGGCACAAGCAACAATGGGCGGCGGTGCAAGGCTAGGTTTAGGGTGGACGGCTAAAGAAACTAAGATTTAGGGTCTACAATTGAGGTTGAGAAAACTCACCGTAAAAAAAAAAAGAAAGCGTTCAATGAAGGGAAAAATAGGAATCGAAGCTCTGGTACCATGTTAAATTATTTTTCTGTGTATTCTTCTTCTAGAATAAGGCACAATATATATGACACTATACAGACTCAAGAAAGAAAATACAAATCAGTTACACAATTAAATCAAATCAAATCCTACCATATCATATAAAATCACATCCTATCATATTATACTGTATTCGAATTTCTAATTATATGCCTGATATATTACACTTTCAATAGCTTTTTAAGGTACTATCGCCATTGGCGAATACACAGTTGGACTTTAGTAGTGCTTCTCAACCCCAAACTACTCGGCCAATTGAAGTCTTTTCCCAACACTATAAATCAAGCTATGAAATACGCAAAAATACATTCTATCTGCATGCAGAAGACAAAAGTTCCCCGGTTCCCTCCGTATCATAGATACATGCGTCTTCTATTATATAAAGAGCAATACTATTAATACATCAATTGTACATCAAGTTACATATCATGTTTATGTGTCATCTACTAATTTGAACACATATCAAAATTTATGGGATCCGCTTTTACATTTTGTCTTATAATGTTATGCTACATAAGCATGATGTACCCTTTGGTTTACAACTTGATGTCTTAGTAGACTTATTCTTATATAAAAGCCATACGAGTTCTTTTTTCAGATTCTATGAATTGGAACAAAAGTTTACATTAATAAGTATAAAAGATTCGGGCGATGAAAAAACTCACGAAAAGAACATAGTAGGACTTGAATAAGACAGCCATGTTTTTGGCAAATACTACACACAAGATTGGATTGACCTAACGATAAAAATACAAGATTGAATGAAAACTGAAACTGAAAATGAAAACGGAAGGACAAAAAGGTTAATTATAATACTTTATTTCTTCCCCAATTAAAAGTTGAGAAAGATTGAAACACTAACTAGGCTACCATCCATAACTCCATTTCTAATGCTAATCAACTTTGTTAATCCACCTGTGAGGTAATTTGTGGTCTTTCATTTGGTGGCTATTCAAAATGTGATGTCACATACGACAAAATCTTGTTCTTTCCCGAAAACTTGACTTAACACAAGTTTAAAAGAAATTCTGCAGGCAGAAACAATTTCACAATGGGATCAAAGACTTGACTATAGGTCATGCAGATGGAGTGCATTCACGGTAAAATAACAAATAAACTTTTAGAATAGGGGAATGGAAAATTCCCATATAGATGAGAATCCAGCGACCCATTGCATATAAATTCGTAAACCAGCAACATTCTCCTTCCCTTGATCCAATCAGCATAACAACATCTCCATACTGAGCGCCACTGAGAATTTCATATGAATTCGTAAAGCAGCAACCTTCTTCTTCCAAGTGTTGTGATGGTTATAACCCTAAACACGAAGACGAAGGCAGAGGTTTGTTGGGAAGAAAGAAGAAGGGTAGAGTCGTAGAGACGGTGAGAGCCCTGAAGCTGTCAAACCAGAGAGGTTATTTATTGCCCTTTGTCCTCTTGTTGCATAGCAGCGAGAGCCTCTAAAATTTCGAAGTCAATCAAGAAATGCCTGTGTAGATCAGCATTAATGGTCTACAAGAGTTGGTAGTGAAGCATGAAGTTGAGCCATCCATTGGAAGCTCGAGAAGCAACTCCACTCCCTCCTATTTATTCCTCACGGCACACACAGACACACTCACACATGCACATTAGAATTGGTTATAAATATACTCACCGCACTAGGACACTAGCACTTTGATACTTTGAGGTTTCTAGTATTTTTTAACGTTGGTGTCTTTCGCGTGAAGAAAGTGACTGATAGAAAATAAAAAAAAATAAAAAATAAAAAATTTAAAAAAAAAAAAAAGCTTTTCTATACTTTGTATTTTGTTGGACTAACATGCAGGTATTTTTTTTCAAGTTGGGGGGTGTTTTCCTCCTTCATTTTTTTTTCGACTTGCTGTTGCCTACCTCACGAGGTGATATTGTTTCTTCCCTTCTTTTATTTGTCTTATTTTGTAGATATGACCAATGAGGGCATTGTCCGGTTTAAGTTGGGGGGTGTCTATGCATGTTGGGGTAGTTTATCTATTTTGTCTTTTATTTGCATACTAAAAAAAAAAATTCTATTTTGTCTTTTATTTGCATATTAAAAAAATTTTTAAAACAAATCAAAATTTCAAAAAAAATAAATAAATAAATAGTTTGAATTTTGTGTCTATTTTTCAATCAATTGAGATGATGAGTAATATCTGTGGCTTTTGTACTTGGACATGTTGTTGGCATTTAAGTTCGTTATGCTATCACTTGTTTAGAGTCTTCATAGTATGTGAGCTCGGAATTTTGCACTTCACGCCTATCTTGCATGCCTATGATTTTTGAGTATTGAGAATGAACTGCCTGAAAAACTTGAGGAACAATTGTGGAGACTAACCCTCAGTGAGTTTAGAGCCTTTATCTCTTTGGAGGGATATGAACACAATTATTCTTGAAATGTCTTTGAAAACAAAATTTGGTTGTTGATTAAAGTCTCATTATTCTTTGCATATTGGTTGAATGTCGGAATAGACAAGTAAGCTACATTGCGTCTATTAAAAAAAAAAAAGATTAAAGACCAAGTCTTGTTGTCCCTAGAAAATGATCTTAGGCCATCTTTGTCAATTTGAGCCTGTTCGTCTTTTTGCGATACACATATCCCTATTCTTTGTTGAACTTCATGGCCAAAATGTCTCGAGAATATTGGGTTTGGTATCGAATGTAAAGCTACCTGCTGAAAGGGGTTTCAAGTTTGAGATTGTTCAAAAAAAAAAAAAAAAAGAATGAATAGGAAAATCATTGTGGAAAGAGTTGAAAATGAATGGAAAAAAAAAAAGGGGCAAACTCAAAAGAGCAAAAGAGATGAAATAGACTTGTGTATGGGAGTACAATTGAAAAAAAAAAAAAGCATTGAGAATTTTTGACAATGACTTGAAGAGAGCTTAAAATAAAAAGAAAAAATAAGGTCATGAATTGATTTGTGGAATCACCTAAGTCTCGAGACATATTCTTCCTTGACCAAGCTAAAATCATATTCCCCACCCTGACGTTATAACTGAAAATAAAGTCCTATTTGATTTTAGGGATGACTTGATGGTTGTCTGAAATATGTGGAGGTATTGTGGTTGTACAGTCTATCCCGGCATTTGACATTCTATTCCTGAGACTACCGGTCATATTGAGCATTTTTCAGAGTCATGGATTGCGGATATTTTGCATGCCCTACATAACATCCCCCGCAATCACACATGAGAGTACATATATACACCTGTTTCTGAGAGCTTCATTTGATGAGTGCATAACCAGTAAGATTTGAGTCAAAGCATGATTCTAATGGCAATTTGGGCAGTTTATTTCTTGATCTTGAGATTGTGAGTATTGCTTGTTGGATTCACACACACATTCCGAGTTTTGATGTTAATGAATGTCTTTATCAGTTGATAGTATCTGGAACTTCGCGTGTTCTTCGCATGTCCTGGTGGAAATTCATGAAATATGCTTATTGCTTGAATATTGAATGATAGAAACATAATTCACAATTGTTTGTGGGTATCATTGCTGGAAACCCTCACGAGACTTCACTCGTCCTACCGGGGCCACCCGGGGGTTTAAAAGACATATGCTTAGTCAGTTGTTTTATATTGGTTACCTTTATTTTCTTTGCTAGGGACTAGCAAAGTGTAAGTTGGGGGATGTGATAAAGGTTTAAATGTTCACATTAAAGCCTACTAACTTACCTTTGTTAGATTCATTACTAAGTTACTTGAATCTTAATTAGTGAATTTTATGATTATAGGTACTCGTACCCAGTTGCACGAAATTGGAAGTTAAGCCCGTTCAGAGGAGTCAATCGATGAAAAAAAAGGAAGAAAAATAGTTTTGAGAAAGTTGGAAGATAAGAAATCTCGCACTCAATCAAAGAAATTAAAGTTCAAGCAAAATTGGAAACAAAAACATACAATCCCGTATTAGGGATGTATATGGACAGCATTCAGTATTTTGGTCATATCTCCCAGCTCGGATGTCCGATTGATGCAAGGTTTGCGGCGATAGAAAGGGAATTCAATTATCTACAACTTTCTAGTTCATGACTTTTCCAGATTATGCTGTTTCGGATGTCAAAAGTGGGCTGCAATACTAAAAACGGGAATTTTATAATATTTAGTTTGATTCCTTTGTCCCACATCGGAAAAAAGATAAATACTGACTCAACGAGGAGCACTATATAAAGCCCTCACCTCTTTACTTTAAGGAGGGAGAAAGAAGCTCGAGTACAAGCTAAAGGAAGTGATTTTACTCCTTGGCTAGGACTCAAGCAAGTTTAATATTTTCATGGCGGTCATCGTTGGAGAGTTGGAGCTTCCTACATCCATGGGCGGCTAAACACTTCGGCTCGGGTAACGAGGATACCTTCTCCAAGTAATGTAATTGTTTAATTCTTAGGGTTTTCATTCAATTTTAATTGTATGATTTTGGATGCTTCATATTATTATGAAAGAGCATATTCTCCCTATTAATCTATGTGTTTGTATTCATGATATCAAACACGTTCATGCAATAGTTTTTAATTGTTTCGTGACAGTCTCTGAGATAGACTATACGACATAAGACGGATCGTGCCGTTGGTCTCGTTCAGTGAGACGATCCGTGCTGTGTTGAGATAGTCTATACGGAGTACGAGTCATGAGAATATTTTTAGGGATTACTAATAGGAATTGCTACCCTATTGGTGGTCTGGATTACAAGTTGAATGAAACCCTAATGTTTGCTTCAGTTACATTATAAGGGGAAGGTAGAATCGAAACCCTAGTCCCTTCTCTCACTTGTTTCTAAAACCCTAATTTAGTTCCTTAATTTTTATTCCAGTTTTCAATTTTTAGTTATAGTTCACCAAACAAATCTTTCAACCTCTCCATTAAATTAGAAATAAATCTTTAAAAATATCGTAACTCAGCTTTTTTCATCCCCGTGGACGATCCTGGTCTTTCCACTATCCTTCGGGTTAGTTTTAAGCCTTGACTTTATAAATATATTTTTGGTGCGTTAACGACAACATCAGTAGGGGGGGGGGGGGGGGAACTAGGAAGGGAGGAAGAGAGAAGGCTGGGTTAGTTCATGGTTGAGCTCGGGAAAGACGTATCCAAAGCAAAACACAATCGTTCAACATGTTGAAGATGAAAATTTTATGTTATTTAATAAAATAACTTAGACCATGAAATTTTATCAGTATTCAACTTCGCATGTGGTTAGTGTAATGACACAGATCACTGATATCAACGGTCCTTAATTAATTATGAAGACGTGCAATTTAGTGTGTGATCCATGTAATGACACACCACTAATATCGTTTTAATTAATTGGGCGTACAAGCAGTAAGAAATATAGGTCACTCTCACTCATACTGTAAAGACCCTAAATTTTTAAATACAAATAATAATAATAGTAAATAAATAAATAAATTTTGATGTATGAAATCATTAATTGATTTAATTAGTTTTGCGCGCTTTTATTTTTAGTCATACTTGGATTTGTGTGTGTGTGTTTGGACCTAACCCATCAGGCCTTTTACTCTTAAGTCCAACCTTTGACCCATTAGCAATTCATAGAGCCTTGACCCGAGCCCAACTTAGTTTAACCCGGCCCATGATCCAAACCCTTTTAACTTGACCCAAAACCCATTAGATCAACCATGTTCCATGGACCTTGCCACATGGAATTCTTTTCTCTTAACCATCATTCATCAACATGCCTCTTCTCCAAAAACATACGTTAATCCACTTCAGATAACTTCTTCCTCCATTGAGAAACTAATCCTTGGAGGCCACTCTTCTTTCCCCAGCCAAACCACCTAGCACCCTTGGTTTTGATTCAAAAACCACTCCAAACCAAATGATTTCCTGCAGAAAAGTTTTCTTCTCCAATGGAAATCCATGCAAAGGGACATTCTTACACTCAATCTCCTTCTTTATACCCCATTGTATTCCTCCTCCCTTCACATAAACGAATTTCAGTATTCAGAGAATTGAGAGAGTGCCATGGTTGTGGTTTAGAGGTGAGAAGATAGAAAAAAAAACAGTAGAGAGAGAGAGAGAGAGAGGAGGAAGAACTTCTTTGTGTCCAATCATTCAAATTCTATCCATAATCCTTAGATTGAAGCTTCGATTATTCAATATCAAGGTGAATAAATCTATCCCTTACCATTAATTTATGCCATTGATCACTTAGATTGTGTATTGACTATCGACAGCTCAACCGTGTGACAATCAAGAACCGCTATCCACTTCCGAGAATTGATGATTTGTTCGACCAACTCAGAGGAGTCACCTGGTTCTCTAAGATTGATTTGAGATCCGGGTATCACCAGTTGCGAGTCAGAGAATCGGATATACCTAAGACGGCATTCCGAACTCGCTATGGCCACTACGAGTTTGTAGTAATGCCTTTTGGTTTGACCAATGCGCCGGCAGTCTTCATGTGTTTGATGACCAAGATTTTCGCGCCATATTTGGACCAGTTTGTTGTGGTATTCATAGATGATATTTTGATATATTCGACATCAAAAGAAGCTCGCGAGCAGCACTTGAGGATCGTACTTCAAACTTTACGAGAAAACCAGTTGTATGCCAAAGCCAGCAAGTGTGAGTTTTGGCTAAGAGAAGTGAAGTTTTTGGGACATGTAGTGTCAGAGAAAGGAATCTCTATGGATAATAGCAAGATTGAGGCGATTCGAGATTGGAAGAGGCCTACTATAGTATTTGAGATTCGGAGTTTCTTGGGACTCGCAGGATACTATAGACGATTCATTCTGAATTTCTCGACATTGGCTAAACCAATGACTCGATTGAATCAGAAAGGAATCAAGTTTAACTGGGATGAATCTTGTGAGAAGTCATTTCAGGAGCTGAAGGATAAGCTCACCAATGCACCGATACTCACCATTCCAGAGCGAGATGTGGGTTATGTCGTGTATTGTGACGCATCCAAGGATGGATTGGGATGTGTGTTGATGCAGAATGATAAGGTCATTGCTTATGGATCACGACAACTGAAGCCACATGAGAAAAACTATCAGACGCACGACTTGGAACTCGCAGCCGTGATTCACGCGCTGAAGTCATGGCGTCATTACTTATATGGAGAGAAGTTTGAGGTATTCACAGATCATAAGAGCCTCAAATACATATTCACACAGAAGGACTTGAATATGAGGTAGAGACGCTGGATGGAGTATCTTGAAGATTACAACTTCACGCTTTCTTATCATCCGGGTAGAGCTAACTTCGTGGCTGATGCTCTCAGTCGCAAGTCTCGAGGACATGTTGCTAGCCTAGCAGTACGGGAATGGAAGATGCTAGGGCAGATTCAAGAGTTTGGTCTCCAGCACAATGAGATAGAAGGAGGAGCATGTTTGTACGCATTGACAGCAACACCAGGATTGCACGCCGAGATTCTAAAAGTTCAGATGCTTGATCAAGAATCAGAATTCATCAAATGTCGATTAGCCAAGGGAGAAGCAGCAGCAGGTTGGACAGTTGGCACCGATAAGGGTTTAAGATATTTAGGACGGATCTTTGTGCCTGATTTTGGGACACTATGAGAATCAGTTTTGAAGGAATTTCACCGATCAAGTTTTGTAGTCCACCCTGGAGGAAACAAGATGTATAAGGACTTGAGACAATCTTATTGGTGGAGCGGAATGAAGAATGATGTAGCTAAGTATGTTGCTACTTGCCTCACCTGTCAGCAAGTCAAAGCCGAGCACCAGAGACCGGAAGGAACTCTTCAACCTTTACCTGTGCCGGGATGGAAATGGGAACACATTGCAATGGACTTCGTGACGGGACTACCAAGATTGCATCAGGGACACGATGCCATTTGGGGGATAGTGGATCGCCTGACCAAGTCGTCACACTTTCTACCGATTTGGATATCTGACACGATGGATTCGTACAGTCGCCTTTACATCAAGGAGATTATCAGATTACATGGTGTGCCTGTAACTATCATATCTGACCGAGACACGCGTTTCACGTCATCTTTTTGGAAGAGCTTGCAGAAGGCCTTAGGAACCAAACTTTGTTTGAGCACCGCTTTTCATCCACAGACTGACGAACAATCTGAGAGGACGATTCAGACACTAGAGGATATGCTTCGAGCTTGTGTACTAGATTTTCAAGGAGGATGGGAGAGACATCTGCCACTTGTCGAGTTCGCTTACAACAACAGTTACCAAGCTAGCATCGAGATGGCACCATATGAAGCCCTCTACGGACGACCGTGTCAATCACCAGTTTGTTGGACCGACGTGGGAGAGACAAGTTTGTTGGGACCCGAGATTGTGCAAGAGACGACAGAGAAAGTCAAGATCATACGACAACACAGAGCCGACAGAAGAGCTATGCTGACAAGCGGACGAGACCTCTAACTTTCAACGTTGGCGATCATGTATTTCTAAAGATTTCCCCTTGACGTGGAATTATTCGATTCGGCAAGAGAGGAAAGCTTTCACCAAGATTTGTTGGACCTTTCGAGATTCTACAATGCATTGGGGAGACCGCTTACTACTTAGCTCTGCCACCTCAACTTGATCGAGTCCACAATGTCTTTCACGTGTCTATGCTTCGGAAGTACCTAGCTCACCCAACTCACATCATTGATTGGAAAGACGTCACCATCGACGCAGACACAACGTATGAAGAGCAACCAGTACGAATCCTTGATCATGGCGAGAAGATTTTACGAGGGAAGACTATCCGCCTAGTCGGAATTTTGTGGCGTCACCGGAACGTGGAGGAATCCACTTGGGAGCGAGAGAATACTATGCGCGCCAACCACACCTACCTTTTTGAAACTCCTACTATGTAATTTCAAGGACGAAATTTATTAAGGGGGATAGGTTGTAAATACCCTAAATTTTTAAATATAAATAATAATAATAGTAAATAAATAAATAAATTTTGATGTATGAAATCATTAATTAATTTAATTAGTTTTGCGCGCTTTTATTTTTAGTCATACTTGGATTTGTGTGTGTGTGTTTGGACCTAACCCATCAGGCCTTTTAGTCTTGAGTCCAACCTTTGACCCATTAGCAATTCATGGAGCCTTGACCCGAGCCCAACTTGGTTTAACCCAGCTCATGATCCAAATCCTTTTAACTTGACCCAAAACCCATTAGATCATCCATGTTCCATGGACCTTGCCACATGGAATTATTTTCTCTTAACCATCATTCATCCACATGCCTCTTCTCCAAAAACATACGTTAATCCACTTCTGATAACTTCTTCCTCCATTGAGAAACTGATCCTTGGAGGCCACTCTTCTTTCCCCAGCCAAACCACCTAGCACCCTTGGTTTTGATTCAAAAACCACTCCAAACCAAATGATTTCCTGCAGAAAAGTTTTCTTCTCCCATGGAAATCCATGCAAAGGGGCATTCTTACACTCAATCTCCTTCTTTATACCCCATTGTATTCCTCCTCCCTTCACATAAATGAATTTCAGTATTCAGAGAGTTGAGAGGGTGCCATGGTTGTGGTTTAGAGGTGAGAAGATAGAAAAAAAAAATAGTAGAGAGAGAGAGAGAGAGGAGGAAGAACTTCTTTGTGTCCAATCATTCAAATTCTATCCATAATCCTTAGATTGAAGTTTCGATTATTCGATACCAAGGTGAATAAATCTATACCTAACCTTTAATTTATTCCATTGATCTACATTGAGCTCCACGAAACTCGGAGAAAACAAAACCCAGTTCTGTTTTTCGTAGAAGATGTAGTTAGCACCGGTGCCTCAGTTTTTGATACACCGGTGTCTTTGCTTTCTGTATTTTACAATGTTCTGTACTTTCATGGTTACACCGGTGCCTTAGTTTTTGATACACCGGTGTCTTTGCTTTCTGTATTTTACAATGTTCTGTATTTTCATGGTTACACCGGTGCCTTACTTTTTGATACACCGGTGCCTTTGCTTTCTATATTTTACAATGTTCTGTATTTTCATAGTTACACCGATGCCTCAGTTTTGGTTACACCGGTGTCTCCCTCTTGTAGTACTTTATAGTATGCCTAAAATATGACCTTACACCGGTGCCACAGTTTTGGTTACACCGGTGCCTTTACTCTCTGTATCTTATTAGTACACTACAGAACTGACCTTACACCGGTGCCTCTGAAAACCTTACACCGGTGCCTCTGTTGTGAAATCTTGACACTTAGTTTCTGACTTAGGCTTGTTAAGCCAGGGTATGTTCTATGAAAATATACTTATTTTCTATAAATAAATTTAAATTTTATTTACTTTAATTTTATTTAATGAAAATAAGGAAGTACCCCCCATTTGGAAATAATGGCATTTACAGAAAATTGAAATTCTATTTGAATCAAAATGTCGTCCTCCCTATTTTAGTACAAAATCGAAAAACGACTCGTTTTCTTCGTATATTTTAGCCCGAAACTCACCCTAAACTTATGCGTTTGGGACGTATGAATATACCATTGTGCTTAGAAAAAATCAAGGAATCATTTCCGGGACTTTCTATCCTCTAAAATGAAACTTGAAAATTTTTTAACTTTTTCCATACTTAGAAAAATTTTCAGACAGCAACATTTTTCAAAAAATTAGAATATTGCCCCAATTCTTACATAATGACTACTACACCTATAATCAAGTTCAGATTATCGTTTTGAAACGTTAGGTATCATATATCATTATGAGATGACATCTTACTCAAAAATTAGCGTGTTAGAAGTTTTCTTGCAAAATGAAAGCATGCGATTATTGTTTATGTGCCATAGCTAACTTATTTATATCATCTTGTTCGTTTGATTAAACGTGCATTTTCAACGTATCATCACGCTATCATGAGTCTAGTCGTTTAAACGAAACTTAGATGGAGTAAATGAGGAACGTTTGAGGTTAGTGGAGATGACACTCGAGATTTTGACATGAGTCATAAAAAGTCACGAGCTTTGTAACGAAAATCTAGAATTTGATAAACTCTTATGTTTGGTGACTCGAGATTTGACTTACTCCTTGGGGAGACGTGTTAGGATGTCTTTAGCCGGGATATGGATTTTAGCCGAACTACGTCTGTTACCATCGGGCTGTGTCTTGGAGCCGAGTCGGTCACGTCTCATGTATTTAGCCAAGTTATGTCGTGAGCCGGTTATGTTCGTGAGCCGTGTCGTGTCTTTTCAAAAATAAAACATAGTTGAAGGGGAGGAGTTAGATATTTTCTAAGTCAAGGCACGACATATGGGAGAGATAATGCTGGGAGCATAACGGTTGGGAGCATGGGATACGGGAGCCGATGTTTGGGTACACTAGCGCCAGATACGAGGTCAGCGTAGGGGTCGGGACCATATTGGTTGGGAACATCATAACACCACTTTGAAAAATGAAAGTTTGATGACGGGCAACGCTTGTGTCGACCCGAACTATGTATTTTGAAAGAAAATTTTGGACACTTGTCAACAAGGGTGGACACTTGCAGATATGGGTCGGTTGCGTGTGTCAGAAACTTAGAAACAAGTCATAGGGTTTGACTTAAGGTTATATTGTCGACATTTCATTTATTTATTGCACTTACTTGTTTAATGCTTCCACTATTGTCTAATATGATTTTGTCGCAGTCTAATTATTTTGTTCCGTTCATAATACTTGATTAACTACTCATACTATATTCATGATCATGCATCATATGATCCATTGCATAAATTTGAGATTTAGGGTAGTTTTATTTGCTGAGCGTTAATCGCTCATCTGGTGCAATTTCTCTGCCCCTGGCCTTTCATGCCAGGTGTCAAAGATGAAGTTGCTGAGCCCGTTTATCCAGATACCAACGGCGGTACTTTCGAGGAGGATGTCGTAGTTCCATGGTTCACCTAGATTTATTTTGAGCTCTTAATTTCAAATCTTTAATGGAATTTCTTTAAAGTCGGATGATTGTAATCAAACTTTATTTTGACTGAGAAATGGAAATATGGTTGACTTTTGGATAAATTATTTTAAATTAACGTCTCCAAAATTCGGGACGTTACACATACTGTTAAAAAATTACCTACAAATCTAAAGTATCACATGGGTCATAGGACTCAGGTAGCTAGTCTACAATTAAAGGAACAAGTACGGCCAAATAAGAAAAGGGGGAAATAAAAGAAACAAAAAAAATATAAAAGGGGGGATGTTTCCTTACTTTTAGGTTACACAACAATGTTGTTGCTACTTTGGTTTATCGTTCTTTCTGTTAAATAGCTCCTTCGTCTACCCCATTTCTTGTTTGCCGTATTCCCTCTCTTGATAATAAACAGTAGATCAAAGTGGGTAAGTTCTCAACTTCCCACGTCCCAATCGTGGGAACCAAAAAAATAACAGCCATTTTAGTGTTTGGGTTAAATACCAATGCAATTAAGAAGGAAAAAGGAGGGAAAAAATAAGGCGCAGTGGAAAAAAATGATAAGCAGTGCAGAAGGAGAAGAGAAGAAGCAGAGTAATCTGAGAGAAAAGCAGTTCAAAACCTTAGAGGAGAGAAAAAATACAGTAGAGAAAACAATTCTGAGCAAAAGAAGAGAGAATATTCTGTCAATAAACATACCGTTGCTCTTCAGTGAAGATTAAGGTAAGGAATTTTCTTCTCCGGTCTCTCTTTGTTCTCCTCTCTCGGGTTGTACAAAATATACTCTCTTTCTCTATTTTCAAAATAATACTCTTGATTTTCAATGTATATTTATACATTAAAATTGAGAGTTACCTCGAACTTTTTGATGTTTATCTTTTACATTTGAAATACCAAGTACATTCTCTTATGTCTTCTCTATGAGAGTTAGTCGCTCAACTACAAAGTCAAAAATTCCAACCCCTCCCTCCAACTGCTCAGTCTATTTTTGAAATGCCAAAAAAAAAAAAAAATTATTTTGGTCTTGCTCGAGATCCCTGCTAAGTCATAGTACTTGTTGAAGTTGCATCCCCAAGCACAAGTTTTTCCGTCTTAGTGAGTTGGTTGAAAAATAAAACTTGTTCATTATGCCCCTAGTGGCTATATTATGGACATTTGCAAAAAAATATCGACATCCCATGGTCTCGAAAATATTAATATCCCTTGCAGTTTGAAAATAATTATTGACATCCCGCGCGTGGTCTCAACTATTTATCGACACCTCTGGCGGTATTAAAAAATATTAACACCACTTACAGTCTCAAAATAATTATTAACATCCCTTGCGGTTTCAACTAAACCCCATTCAAACTTCCATGCTTTGGCTTCATCAGTTGGCACAAGAGCTGTAACATGTCGGGACAATTCATCAAATTTGGCAGAGTCAATCATGTTGTTTGTATCAAATTCATGAATTGCTGCATCTTAGCCTGCTTCACCAGAGCTGGAAAATATTTCTCTAGAAACAGCTTTGTCCCTAGATCATAACCTCAGTGTCTTGAGTGATTTTCACCGGGTATGATAGGTACAAAATATAAACATATTTAAACCACAATAGTAAAAGTTGTTGGTTATTAATTATGTTTACTTAAATGAACTTCTTATCTTTTTTATTATTTATATTTACATGTTTAATTTGCAGGAAAAATTATAATTAAAAGTATTTTGCCCATCTGATATAAAAGACGAAAGACAACGAGGTATTGGAAGGAGTCCGCTTTGAAGTAGATTTATAATGGAAGTTGTCTTATGAAAGTGATGTATCTACAATTAAAACCTATTAGTTTAGGAAATTAAAAAAGAAAAATAACTTATTCACACCTAGGAGTTTTGAAAAAGGAGGATTCCTTGTGCATTATCTAAAAGCACTTTGTAATCTATAAAGGAAGACTCAAGCAACAGTAAAAAGAGGAGATGGCAGACCACAAAAGAGGATGCCACGGCTAAACATTAAAAGAAGGGAGTTCAGAGAGCAATAGACCATCGCTGAGAGGGAAAAAGTTGGAAAAAAACAGTGGGTGCTCAACGACATATATTCAAAGGTTTTGATAAGTCTTTTTAATGGAGTTTTATTATAATTTTGATTTATGTTTTATTGACTTCACAGGTAACTAAATATTGAAATTAGGGATAAGGATGAAACCCCATTATTTCTATAAATTAATTTTGGGCATCTGATTTTTTCTACATGCATTTGTTGAAAACTGTTCTTTATTCAATTTTATTACTTGATTTACTAAGGTTGATATTTAAGTGTTGGGTATCATCTCTGATTTATTTTTATGGATACAGTTGATGATTTAGACTTATGCACTAAAGCAGAGAAGGAACACACATTCGTAAAAATAATAAGCGCTTAAAAGAATATTATCCATGATGATTAAGATTGATATCTAAATTATTGTATAGAAATCATAGTAAAAATTATTGCATGAGATTAATTGAAATATTTTTGGATGTGGATTCTGAAACCAAACAATTTTTCTGTGAGTGTTTAATTTTTAGGTCTTTAATTTATTTTTGTCTTTGCCATTTTAGTTTTATTTAAAATAAAAAAATCACAACCTCTAGGTTAGTGCTAAATTGATTCAATTTATTTAGTTTTTCTTAATAAAAATCTCAAGTCCCTATGGGTTTGACATCACTCTTCTATTACTATACTTTGGTACAATTCGTGCGTTTGCGAGAATAATACAATAAGTTTCTGGCACCGTTTATTTATTTTTTTCGGAAAAAATGAAATACATTTAATTGATTTTTCACTTCTAATAGTTATAATTAGAATCTTATAAAAACAATTAAAAAATTAAATTAAATACATAAAACTACCGATTATTCTAAAATAAATTTTGTTGTGGATAGCATATTTTTATTTTTATTATCGGTCTAGTTTTCGATTTCCAGAAACTAGAAGTCTAGGCACTTGCCAAAATTATAAAGTGACTTGGAAACACAACTATTGATTTTAATTAATTAATTAATTTATATATATACTTTTTTTTCTTTTTTGTTTATTCTATTTTACAAGATTTACTGGTGCTTTTAAGTTGACACATCATCCTAGCCACTAGATGGGTAGGACCTAAAGTAAGTATCTAGACTTCTAGCCCAACATATATATATATATATATATATATATATATATATATATAAAATAATTTTCAGTATTAATAATAAAAATAATAATTTTATTTTTGTATTGTGCCTAGTAGTGTATGAGCGTTTGGGTGCGTGATAAAACAAATCTTCTCATTCGAGTTGAAATTCCTTTAAAAAATCGTAAAGTAATTAACAATAATTTTTCATTAAAAGTGAAAGAAGTTGTCGAAAATACTCGAACTCTTAGAGATTTGTTTTCACCTATTACCGTTAACCCACCCATGCGTAATGCTACCCATGACTAATGCAACAGACTTTGAACTTAAATCTCAAATATTTCAAATGTTGGCTATTTTTCGGCGTATCAACAATGAGGACCCTTATGTGCACATAAAAGACTTTCTTGAAATATGCTCTACATTTAAATTTTAAAATTTTTTTGATGAATTTGTTTGACCCCTTGGGATCAATTACTAATCTCAATAGACCGTTCAAGGAAATTGCTGATTTTATCAAGAGTAAGATGAAATTTTTTATGAGAGTTGGGAAAGATTTAAAGATCGTATCGTTAGGTATCCCCATCATGGTTTTGAAACATGGAGACTCGTCCAACATTTTTGTAATAGTTTGACCCAGCCAAACTGCAATATGATAGAATCCATGAATGGTGGTGGCTTCTTAGGTCCGAGAGATGATGCTGCTTATGGATTTTTTGAAAACTTATCCAAAAGTTCTCAACAATGGGAGTTTTCACTCCTAAAGACAAACCATCTAGTGCATCTAAAAAGGGAGGTTTATACGAAGTTGGAGAGAATTTTGACATTAAAGCTAAGCTAGACAACATTACTCGTAAGTTAGAAACCTTAGCTCTAAGTGGAAGTACAAATTCTGTTAATCAGGTCCATAATGAACTATGTTCTTTGTGTAATAGTTCAATGCATACGACCCAAGCGTGTCCTTCCATGGTCGGGTATTCTGAATATTGTAGTGAACAGGCACATGCACTTAACAATTATGAAAAATGGTTTAGAGGTTGAGGCATACAATCCAAATTGGAGAAACCATCCTAATTTCTCATAGCGACAAAATCAATCTCCTACAAGTGTAGGTGGGTAACCCCTGCAATCAAATAATCAATTTCTGCCAGGTTTTTATCCTCTCAATCAATCTTATCCAATCAAACCTTATTCTAGTTTGCCTCAAGCTTCTTAGTCTAGCTTTCCACCTATTGCCACCAAAGTCACCTTTAGAAGACTCACTTAAGGAATTTATGCAAGTGACTTGTCAATCCATCGTAGAAATAAAAAATTCTACTCACTTGAACACTCAAGTCATTACAAGTTAGAAAATCAAATGGGATAGTTAGCAAATCAAATATCAGAAATAGAGATGGAAGAATTTCCTCGTCAACCTGTACAAAACCCAAAAGGGCAATTTGCCATTAGCAACCCCCTGGTTCTACCTATGAGGACGATCAAGTTCAATCTATTGTTAGCCTTAGATCAGTAAAATAGGTAGATAATTAAGTAGAATGCCACTAAAGAATAGCCCAGTGGATCCAGAGAAAGGGAAAGTCATAATGATCATTACAAAGATCAAAATTCTAATTCTCCCCAACTTCCTTTAGAACCCCAAGTCAAAAGCTTTATCCTTAAAGCTCCATATCCTGAGCAACTAGTAGCTCCTAAGAAAGGTGCAGAACATGGAGATATCCTGGAGGTGTTCAAACAGTTGAGGATACATATTCCATTTTTAGATGCAATTCAACTTGTGCCTTCATATGCCAAATTTTGAAAAGAGCTAGTCACCATAAAGAGAAAAACTAGCATAGCAAGTGAAGTCTTATTGACCAAAGAAGTTAGTTCTATCATCCACGGTAAAATTCTTGTCAAGTATAAGGATCTTAGTTGTCCAACAATTTCATGCACGATAGGTTATAAACATATTGATCGAGCTCTGTTAGATTTGGGTGCTAGTGTTAACTTATTGCCCTAATTTGTTTACTTGCAACTAGGATTGGGAGATCTAAAAACAACTAAAGTAATAATTCAATTGGCTAATGGTCCTATTAAAATTCCAAAGGGTGCCAGTGAAGATGTTCTGATTAAGGTTCATAAATTTTATTTTCTAATAGATCTTATAGTCTTAGATACTCAGCCTATTCAGAACTCGCAGGGATAAATTCTTATAACCCTAGGATGAACTTTTTTAGCCACCTCTAATGCTCAAATCTATTGTAGGAATGTTGTGATGAAGATGTCATTTGGTAACATGACTTTCGATCTCAACATTTTTGACATTGACAAAGAACCATTAGATGAGGAGGTTACTAGTATTTGCATGATAAATAGTTTTGATAATGATAAACAGACTAGTCAATCAACTGATGATCACCTTCTAGAAGCTTACTTAGCTCACTATGGTTATAATTTTAACGCTGATGAGGCTTTTGAGCAAGTTGAGGCATTAGTAGACTCTGCTCCTTGGGCAACTATTAACGAGTGGATATCTCAAGTGGTCTCTCCGTAACTCTCCTTGTCACCACCACTCCCACCGTTATGGAGCCATCCAAAATTAATTTACAAACATTGTCACGCATTCTTAATATAGAATTTTGTGGGCTCATAGAAATTGACTCAGTCTTTATTCCTACTTATATTGATCGATCTCAACAAAGATGAAAGGTTATAGATGTTTTTGATGATTCTTGTCTCGATTATGTAATTGTCGCAAAACGAATACATTAAGTCTCCACTTGTTCTATTCATCTTTGGATTACTATGCCATAGTGTCATATATACTTGTTGGATTCCTTCTGTGTGATTCAGATGTACAAACATGGGATTGTTGAGAAAGTCTAAAGTAGGGAAGAAAGTGGTAAGTTTCTGTATCTCAGCATGTAGCATACTATCCATCTGGCTGCACAATAGGCTCCATGTCCGGCTACACATCCGGTTAACCAGACTTGCATCCAGACTTTCTTCCAACAGTAGATCAATTTGCTAAAATGGATTCCATCTTTCATTCTGCTTTGATTTCTTTCCTATTTCACCTTTTACATCTATTCTATTGGGTTGTGATATAAAACCATGACTAATTAAGCTAACAATAACTATCCTTTCTTGGGATTTGGCCGATAGAAACAAACTCTGTTATTTGTGGAAATATCTTTTGTCTTTCTTTTCAACAGATCGTTTAACGGACAATTGAATCACAAAAGAAATTCACGTGGATTGCTCTTCTATCTTTGCAAAGGAAGGTCCTCCACGTATAGAAGAAGCTTGAGCAAGAAAGAGCACACGTAGAAGAAAATACACAGCAACAGAGCATTGATCATTTACTGTTCATCTTAAACTCCATAAACCTTTCATGGAAGATTTTTTATTCTAAGAGTTTTAAGCCTCACCTGTGTAATCACTTGAGATATCACACACCATGAATCATACCCCGTGGATGAGCCATTCGACTGCTAGAAGAGTTTAGGTTTCTTTCTCTATTTACTCACAGTAATAGTTTTTGTGGGACTGTTCATTTTGTTGGTCTTCAAGATTGGTTTTTGGCTTGTCCGTGTGTACCAGGCCTTAGAGATGTTACTAGCTTGGTCTGCTTGTATCAAGGAAAGTGTGTCAATCTGCGTGTATCAGTATGAGTGTTTATGTAAAAGGAGTTGGCCTCATAATCCAACCTTGTGTAAGTACTGGTTTGTAATGAAAACGGTAATTGTTCAAGTGAATGATCACTAAGAGTGGACTAAGCACATCGCCCACTACTATAAAAATCATGGTATTCTAATTTCTTTATCTTTACGTAATCGACTTTCATGGTGCATTTAATGTGTGTCTTGAGTTGACTATAAACCAGCGAAAATCGGACGTCACTCTATTCAAACCCCCCCCCCCCCCCCCCCCCCCCGCGCGCCCGCCAGAGGTGACCTATCAATTGGTATTAGAGCAAAGTTTCTTAAAAAAGCAGCCTAACAACTAGAAGGAGATTCTGTGGCAACTGCAAACTCATCCCACATAAAAAGTGGTTCCACCAACTTGCCACCCTGCTTTAGCGAATCTCAATTTTCTTATTGCAAGAGCAAAATGAAAATATTCATCAAATCCATGAATTTTGAGATGTGGAGTATTGTGGAAGAAAGCTACAGTCTTCCAACGATTACTACCGAAGAGGTAATCATACCAAAGCCTAAAGCTACTTGGACTAGAGAAGAAAAATTGAGGTATACTTTAAATGCTAAGGTTATGAATGCTTTTTATTGCACATATGGCCCTGAAGAATACAACAAAATTTCTATTCTGAAAATCGCAAAAGAAATTTGGGATACTTTAGAACTTACTCATGAAGGAAATAACCAAGTTAAGGGTTCCAAAATTAGTACCATAGTACACAAGTATGAAATGTTCAAAGTGAAACCCAGTGAAACAATTAATCAAATGTTTACTCGACTTACCAATATTGCTAATGCTCTAAGCTCACTTGGTCGAGACACTCCTACTATGGAACTCTTGAGAAAAGTTTTGCAGGATGACCTAAGGAATGGAGGCCAAAGGTTACAGCTATTGAGAAAGCCAAAGACCTAAGGACTATGACAATGCATGGACACACTAATCGGATCTCTAGTCACTCATGAAATAGTGTTGAAGGCAGAAGAAGATGAATTAGAAGAAGAGAAACCAAAAAGGGGAATACCACTACAAGTCTCTGCCAAAGCAGAAGAAAGAGACGAGGATGAAGAAATGGCTCTCCTAACAAATAAATTTCAAAGACTGGTAAGAAGAGGAAGAGAAGGTAGGAAAGGAGAATCACGTTACACGAATAAAGAAGAAGATAGGAAGTGCTTCAATTGCAATAAGATTGGGCACATCGCAGCAAATTGTCAAATGAAGCAAAAGGAAAAGAAAGCCTTAGCGACATGGGATGACAATGAGTCGGACATCTCCGACTCCGAGGTAAGCGAATTTGGCTTCATTGCTTCTATTGATGAGTTTGATAATTTAGATGAACTGGATAGCGTAGGTGATGGTTATGATCTTTAAAGGATTAATATACAAGATGCGTATGATGATCTCTATATTGAATCCAAAAAAAATTTCCTGAAAAACATTGACCTTAAAAGGAAAGTTATCTCCTTGGAAAAAAAAGTAAACACTTTGAGAGAAAAAATTAATTGTCTTGAAACCTCATGGGAACAAAAGATGGTCAATTAAAAAAATTTGTTGAAGGATCTAAGAATCTTAATACTCTTATTAATAAGCAAAGGCAATTTTGAATAGATCGGGAATTGGTTTTGTTGCATCCTCTAGTTTACATAGCACGAATAAAAGCAAACTATCAGATTGGTTTATTCCCAAAAAATCCCACTCAAATGCTAGATATTATTACTGTTCTAAATTAGGCCACATGCAAATGAATTGTCCACAAAGAAAGACTAACAAATGAGGACCCAAATGAAAATGGGTACCAAAGGTGAAATGTTTCTTTGTAGGAATCATGGGATTAAAAGCTAAAACTCAAGAAACCATGTGGTACAGTGGGTGTTCTTGACATATGATAGGAGAGAAGGAAAGCAAAAGTGGAACAGTAACCTTCGGCGATAATAGTAAAGGTGAGATTATCGAAAAAGGTACTATCGGTAATCCTAACTCTTTGTGCATTAAAGATCTCTATCTTGTGGAAGGTTGGAAACATAGTCTATTAAGCATAAGTCAACTGTGTGATAATGGAAATTGGGTTATTTTTTATACAAACTACTAAGCGACATTTCCAGATAAAATATTAAATGTCTTGCTAGTTTTGAAAATGAAAGTTGGCTATGGCGTAGGAGACTTGGGCATGCTAACATGAAACTTCTGAAACTCATTTCTCAAAAAGATTTTGTGAAAGGCATTTCAAAGCTAAACTTGTGAAGCATGCCAGTTGGGGAAACAAATTAGAAGATCCTTTAAACCTATCAGTGTTGTTTACACCACTAAACCCTTAGAACTAGTACACATCGACTTTGTTGGACCAATGAGAACCACTAGCATTGGTGGCGAGAAGTATTTTCTCACTATGGTTAATGACTTCTCTAGATGTACTTGGGTAAGCTTCATTACTCAAAAGAATGAAGCATTTAACATGTTTGTTAAGATTGTGACTAGGGTCCAAAGAGAACAAGGATATGAAATTCAAAAGATTTGAAGTGACCATGGAAAGGAATTTGATTATGCCGAATTCGAGAAATATTGTGACAAGTATGGAATCCATCACCAATTTTCAGCTCCGCGGACTCCACAATAAAATGGAGTTGCAAAAAGGAAAAATAGACCACTTTAAGAAATGGCAAGAACAATGTGGAAGGAAAATAAACTTCCAAACTATTTCTGGGCAGAAGCGGTTAACATGGCGTGCTATATTGGTAATCACATTTTTTCTGAACAATTATCTATAAAACTGCCTATGAATTATGGTATTGCAAAAAAGCCGATGTGTCATACTTTAGAGCTTCTGGTTGCAAATTTTATATTCTAAACACCAATAATGATGTTGGAAAATTGGATTCTTGCTCGAATATTTGTATATTTCTTGGTTATTTCACATCTAGTCATGCATATAGAGTGTTCAACACACGCATATTAGTTGTAGAAGAATCGGTGAATGTCACATTTGATGAGATTGATGACATAACTCCTATTGTGCACAACTTGCACGACAATGATGATGATGAAATGTTTCCTCTAATTTCGCATGACGTTATAGAAGAAAAAAAATCTAAAATCACGATAACTCATTCTAGTGACCAAAATGATAGGAGATCCAAAATTTGGAGTAATTGTTTGCTCTCAAGTCAATGTTCACTTGCATCTTCCATCTATATCACAAATAGAAGCTAGGAACTTTGAACAAGTCGAGTAGGATGAATCATGGATGCTTGGCATGCAAGAAGAATTAAATCGATTTGAATGAAATAAAAATTGGGATCTAGTTCCTTGACCTACGGACCATCCTATCATTGTAATGAAATGAGTTTTCAAAAACAAAATAGATGATAAGGGAACTGTCACAAGAAACAAAGCTAGGTTAGTAGCTCAAGAGTATAATCAAGAAGAAAGAATAGACTATGAAAGACCTTTGCACCAGTAGCCCGTCTAGAGTCCATTCGCTTGTTACTAGCATATACATGTTACAAGAACTTTCTTATGTATTAAATGGATGTTAAAAGTGCATTCTTAAATGGCTATGTGAATGAAGAAGTCAACGTTAAATAGCCCCCCAGATTTGTTAATGCTGAGTATCCCAACCATGTGGTTAAACTCTCGAAGCCTTGTACGGGCTCAAACAAGCTCCTAGAGCTTGGTATGATTGATTCAGTGGATATCTCACTCAAAATGGCTTTTCTTGTGGTCATGTCGACACCACCCTATTTATCAAGACAAACAAACATGACACCCTACTCGTTCAAGTATATGTAGATGATATTGTCTTTGGCTCTACTGATGACAAACTCTACAAAGAGTTTGCTAAGATGATGCAAGATGAGTTTGAAATGAGCATGATTGGAGAATTAAAGTTTTTCCTAGGACTTCAAATCAAACAAACACCTCAAGGCATTTTCATCAGTCAAAGTAAGTACACCAATGAACTTCTCAAGAAATATGGAATGATGGAATGCAAAGAAAAGAAGACGCCTATGGGACAGGCGGTCCAATAAGGATGTTGATCAAAAGAGGTATACAGGTATGATTGGAGATTTGTTGTACTTAATTGCAAGTAGGTCCGATATTCTCCTTAGTGCAGGAATATGTGCTAGATTTTAGGTAAATCCTAAGGAATCCCATTTGAAAGCAGTTAAAAATATTTTGAAATACCTTAGAGGCACCACTAACTTAGGGCTATGGTTCCCTAGAGATACACCATTCCATTTTGTGGCGTATTCTGATGCTAACTTTGCTGGAAGCAAGACAGATCGCAAAAGCACTAGTGGCAACTAGACATCCCACCCATACATTGCTGGAATGAATTTGATTGGCTTACTGGACATCCCACCCTCTCATATCCTTATCTAATCCGCTTGTTCTACTGCAACCTCGAAGTTTCCAATGGCGATGATGCTTATGTTATTTCCTTGTATCTCAAAGGCCATCATATCGTCCTCACTGTGGAAACCCTAGCCGAAATCCTTGACATTCCTCCAAACAGCATACATGTATACATCTCCGATAGCCAAAGCCTTCCGATCCTTGTTGACTTTTATCTTTCTCTTACTAGGTTCGAGAACTTCCATGATACGATTGGCACACCTGATCTTGAGCCTAGCCTAAAACTTCTGAACCAGTGTATTGCGCAGAATGTATTTACCAAAGCTGGTCACTTTGATGAAATCTCCACATTCCAAAGCTTTGTGCTATACTCTCTGACCAAGGAACATGAGCTCAACCTCCCCTATCTTCTACTCAACGAAATCGCTGCTGCTAGTATGGACCACAATCGCTCATTCCCGTATGGTGATTTTCTTACCAAAATATTCCAGCATTTCAATGTTATTACCACTAGCAAAATAAGCCTCAAGCACTACTTTTCCGAGGATGATGACTCGGCTGATGATGCCATGGCAGATGCAGATGCCCCTGCATCCTCCTCCAACTCGTTGTTCGTTATTCATGTGGTCCCACCTCCTGCCCCTTCTGCAGGGGAGCCTCCATAGCTTGGTTTTGGACGCTTTTCCAACTCTAGTTCTCATCATCATGCATTTGATGATGTTTACGCTAGACATGTTACTCTTGACACTCAACTGGATCAGTTTCAAGTTGCCACACAGACCCACTTTCAACAACTTGAAGCTCATTTTGATTGCTTTACCCCCGCCTCTCAAGAAGCTCACCAAACGCTTCAAAGGTAGTTTTAGGATGTCCATCATAACTTCAAACTATGGATGCCAAGCTTGAATCGCTTCTTAGCCTCTTCTCTACCCACGTTTTTCCACCGGGCCCACTACCTCCCTTGTCCTAGCTATTCCCGTCATTGTCTCACCTCTTCCCTGCCCTTTTTGACAATGTCACAAGGGGAGAAACACGGTATATGATGAAGTGAACCCATCCAAGATCACATTTTGTCTTTCTCTTTGGTCTCTTCAAACTTTTCGGCATAGGTTATATCTACATGCAGTTCTTATGTTTTCTAAGATCAGATATATCATTTTATGACAATCAAATGTTTTAGTGGATGCTTAAATTTATCGCACTTGCCTTCACTTATATCCATGCGTACTATTAACCTATCACGGGTTTGAAATATTCATTTTGCATAAATATTGTGTGACATCATCAAAAAAGGAGAGAATCAAAAGTTATAAATGTTTTTGATGATTCTTGTCTCGATATATTAAGTCTCAACTTGTTTTATTCATCTTTGTATAATGGTATATATATAGTTGTTGGATTCCTTCTGTGTGTTTCAGATCTACAAGTAGGGGATTGTTGAGAAAGTCTATAGTAGAGAAGACAGCGGCAAGCCTCTATATCTCAGCCTGCAGCATATTATCCATCCGACTGCACAATTGGCTCCACGTTCGGCTACACATCTGATTAACCAGGCCTGCATCTGGACTTGCTTCTCACAGTAGATCGATTTACTGAAATGGATTCCATCTTTCATTCCACTTGGATTTCTTTCCTATTTCATCTTTTACATATATTCTATTGGGTTGTGATATAAAAATGTGACTAATTGAGATAATGGTAACTATCCTTTCTTGAGATTTGGCCGATAGAAATAAACTCTGTTATTTGTGAAAATATATTCTGGCTTTCTTTTCAACAGATCAGTTAACAGATAAATTGAATCACAATTGGAATTCACATAGATTGCTCTTCTATCTATACAAAGGAAGGTCCTCCATATATAGAAGAAGCTTGAGCAAGAAAGAGTACACGTCAAAGAAAATACAGAGCGACAGAGCATTGATCATTTACTATTCATCTTAAACTCCATAAATCTTTCATGGCAGATTTTTTATTCTGAGAGTTTTAAGCCTCACCTGTGTAATCACTTGAGATGTCACACACCACGAATCATACCCTATGAGAGAGTGAGCCATTCCACTGCTAAACCAGTTTTTCTTTCTCTATTTACTCACAGTAATAGTTTTTGTGGGACTATTCATTTCGCTGGTCTTCAAGATTGGTTTTTGTCTAGTCCGCGTGCACTAGGCCTTAGAGGAGAGTGTTACTAGCTCAGTCTACATGTATCAAGCAAGGTGTGCCGATCTGCGTGTATCGATAAGAGTGTTTATGTAAAAAGACTTGGCCTCATAATCCAACCTTGTGTAAGTACTGATTTGTAGTGAAAATGGTGATTGTTCAAGGGAACAATCACTAAGAGTGGACTAAGCACATTGCCCAACCACTATAAAAATCATGGTGTTCTGCTTTCTTTATCTTTACTTGCTCGATTTTCATGGCGCATTTAATGTGCGTCTTGAGTTGACTATAAAACAGCAAAAAATCGGACATCACTCTATCCACCCTCCCCCCCCCCCCCCCCCCCCCCCCCGCGCTCCCCGCCATCTAGGTGACCTATCAAAAGAGTAAGTAATGAGTATATACAAGACAACGGTGAATTGGAGAGTAATTTCATTATTAGAGTTGATCATTTACTTTGTACTCATAGGTTATGTTTACAGATATTACCATTCAAACATATCTTTCCATGGTATGATGAAGGTTGGGATTTTTCAACTATTGATCCTATTTTCTTAGTTCATAGTTGTCATCTTTATGATCACATTATTGCTCCACCATGTTATCATTCTCATGATTTAATTTTGGTATATCATGTGACCTATCATTTTTTTAGGATAATCCACATTTCTTCCGCCTCATGTTCCATGACAATTTGGGGAGAATCCTTGCCCATTGAATTTCAAGCAGAAATTAGGTTTGGGGGAGGTGTGGTAAGAAAAAATAATTTAATGCTCATTATTTCATTAGTACATTTGCTTGTATTTTATTTTTTGTGATTTTCAAACTTTTTGTAGGTCGCAAACAATTTAGCATGATCGAGCTTACCAGGTTTACTCGATACATTTATCTTTTCATGTCAATGTCTCTTTTCTAATTTACATTCAGGCAACTAAGGACATTGTCATATTTAGTTTTGGAGAGATGGTCATTCTTATTATTGTGATGTTTATTCCGTGTCATAGGTGTGTCATAAGTTTAGGTTTTATTCAAATTTCAAAAAAAACCTAGTGAGTTTTTGACCCATTCTCCTTGTTGGAAGGTTAGTTACGTTTACTCTTAATTTTCTTTTGAAAGCCCATTACTTTGTTGTTTAGTCTCGTTAATCTTTCATTTGGTTGAATACTGAGAACCATCAATTTGAGTGTTGCACTTGAAATTTCTTGATATCATGAAAGTTGAAGGACCATATGAATTATTGAGAGATGATTTTAGGCCATCTTAACTTGTTTCAGCCTTATTATTCTTTATTCATTAACCCTCAGAAGCCGAGTTTGAGCCTTCAAATTAGGCTTTTCTTTGTTAACTCCGCCATCTAAATTACTTTGGAGCATGATTGAGACCTCAATTATTTTTTAAAAAAAGACAAAATAAATGAAATTGAGGAGAAAGAAAGTTCAAGGAGAAAAGAAAAAAGAAAAAGAAAAGAATAATTGTCCAAAAATGCAAAATTAGAGGACCAAAAAAATAAAAAAAAAACACATTGAAAAAAAGAAATATTCAAAAGAAAAAAATGTCTCAGGAAAAGAATGAAAGTTTGTGAAGTGGTCAAATTAGAGGGATAAGAATATTCTTACAGTTACTGCCCTTTATATTGTTTGACTATCTCACTTGTCTTCAAAATGTTCCATTTAATTTTTCACCTTTATATCTTTCATTTAATTTTTCACCTTTATCCTTTACGCTCACATTCCTCCTTACCCTTATGTAGTGGGCCGAATTGTGGGCTAACCCATCACCAAGAAGATAGACAGAATAGATGGGTTGTATTAGCAACGTGGACCATCACCACAATTATATTGCCAAACGGGCTAAGATATTGCCAACGTAAGGTTGGGGGCTCGGTGCATGGGCTGCTTCCATGTCGAGTTGATCTACCCACAACTCAGTCAGGTGGTTAGAACCTTTCAGAATTGGAAGGGCACTCGAATAGGAAAGCTCAAGATTTTAGAAATGTTCCCGTTTAAGAAACTCTTATGCTGCAAGGAAATAGCTAGATTTGGCATTGCACAAATTAGGAAAAGATTTCGTGTTATTCACTTACCATGCTAAGGCACTTGATAGCTTATAAATATAAGTGCTATCACTATTGTGCTTTAGTCCCACACGTTTTGACTTGAGCATCGGAGTGCCCTCGTGTTGGAAACAACTGGATGGCATTAATTATTTGTTTGACGCGCAAGCTACAAGAGCAACTTGGATCGAGGAGACGAATAGAATCAGATAGGAGAATATTCACAATCGCCACAATTGGTGACTCTATTGGGGACACGATAATCTCTCTTTTCTAATACATACGATGGTAGAATCTCTATTGATGATGGAGATTAGAACAACAAGGAACAATGGTGATGCTCCGGCAAGACCCTCCAAGGGAAAAAGAAGTGCATGTGTACATGACGGCATTTTAGCGGATCCACCGCCTTTAGAGGTGCCTCCCATCTCAGAATAGACATACAAAAAATCATGCTAGCAGCCAGAAAGAAGAGGTAGAGAGATCAAGAGGTGGGCAGCAACCCAATGCTTGGTCCGTTAGTTGACCAAACCGACAAGAGATCAAGATAAAATTTGAAGGACGGGCTAAAATAAAAAGAAAGAAAGAAAAATAAACAGAATCAAAAGAAGGCCAAGTACTGGCTCGTAGCACCATTATGATAAGAGGTTACCGAGCCATGGAACAGGTCGGCACAAGGGTTCACAGATTACAAGACATGGAGAGAAACCCCATAATTTAGGCATGGAATGTCAAATCTCAAAAGACTTCATTGAAGTTATGCAATATGAATTTGGTTTTGTGCAACAATTGTTTTTTAACTATCATATTTGTGGAATGGCCGACCAACATTTTGTCTAAGAAACGATTCACTAAAGGTTGAGATCCCAAAGATGGAAGCCCTAGACCAATCCCTCGAACGACCGAGACGACGCTCGCTAAAGGTTTGGGTGCCAAAGATGGCAGCCTCAGACTGATCTCAAACAACCAAGAAGTTGCTAAAGATTGGGGTCCAAAAGACTGGAGCTCCAGACCAATCTCGAACGATCGAGAAGATGCTAAAGGTTGGATTCCCAAAGACAGGAGCTTGAGACTGATCTCAAACAATCGAGAAGATACTAAAGATTGGGTCGCAAAGACAGGAGCTCCAAGCTGATCTCGAATGATCGAAAAGATACTAAAGGTTGGGGTTCCAAAGACGAGAGCTCTAGACCGATCTTGAATCATTGAGAAGATGCTAAAGGTTGGGTTCTCAAAGACGGGAGCTCCAAACCGATCTCGAACGACTGAGAATATGTTAAAGGTTGGGGTCCCAAAGATGAGAGCCCTAGACCGATCTCTCAAATGACCGAGATGATGCTCGCTAAAGGTTGGGTTCCCAAAGATGGCAGCCATAGAACGATCTCCTGGATGACCAAGATGATGCTTGTTAAAGGTTGGGGTCCCATTGTTTGGGAGCCTCAGACCTGGTGTGACCGAAGTGAACATTGGTGGAATTGCTGACAAAGCAAATCACGTCCAAGGGCATGCTCAATAACTGATAGTATCCCATTATTTGGGAATCAGAAGTCCCCCGAAGTAGATATTCGATGGAATTGTCGAAAAGACAAATAACACCTGAGGGTAAGCTTGGCCACTTGTGTCAACTAACCGCCAGTCGAGCCGACGCTTAGTTGAGGGGCTATTGAGTGAGCTAGATTACAGGCTGACCTGTCACCGAGAAGATAAACTAATAGTTGGGTTCCGTTGGCAATGTGGACTATCACCATAATTATATTGCAGAGAGATTGCTAATGTAAGACTGGGGGCTCGGTGCATGGGTCACCTCCATGCTGAGTTCAACAGCCCACCACTCGGTCAAGTAGTTAGAACTTTCTAGAATTGGAAAGGCACTCAAAGAGGAAAGCTCAATATTTTGGGAATGTTCCTATTTAAGAAACTCTTATATTACAAGAAAATAGCCAGACTTGGCGGTGCACATGTCACGACCTATCCTAAAAACACATGTGTTGTGATTGGCTGATGGGGTTTAATCCATCAAGGCCTCAATTTATAAAACTGGTTTAGGAATTTCTTTAATATCAAAGTACGATATTTAAAAGAAAGTGCATAATAATATTTAAAAATACCCCGAAGTGCTAGTGATAAACTAATTATTACATCATACATGATTAAATCCTTAGCTTGGCCACAGGCTGCTCGGCTAAGTATCAAAAAGTACAATAACATAAGTCTGAAATGAAAAGTACTACACAAGAAATATAACTAACAACAGTGAAACTAAATAACTTCATGAAAAGACTGAGTCAAGCACAATCCTTGTCTCCAAAAACACTTGTAGTTGTAATCAACAACTCTTAAGTACTAGGGTAGTGTGAATTTTGTTATACAGTGTTTATCGAGTTTCATGCATAATATGAACTTTATTGTATGCGAACATTGCAAAATTGTTTACAGTCTACAAATATGCCAAGTGATCAATGGCATTTGCATAGAATCATAATCTTTTTCCGAAGCCCATCTTCTCATTTCAGGTTCCGAGTAAATTTGTCCACTTCTAGGAACAATTTTCATTCTAGGGAGCTGCCCTACCAGATATAAATTTCGCATGACATCATCTGGCGGATCTATCGATCGTCGATCCTTCAACCTTATTACATTCACCTCGCCATATTTCTTATCCGCTGGTGGTTATGGCACTGTACGAACATTTAATTGATAATTTCCTCAATAATTTATAAAAATAAATCCGAATTCCATAGAAATATTATTTGTCAAACCCTTTTCAAATAAACATGTCAAGTTTGTCAACTTTTCAATTATGCCAATTTTCATAATCTATGCAATTTCATAATTTTGTAAATATCTCAATCATTTACTTATTGATTTCAATATAAATAACATGGATATCAAAAACAATACAATGTTCGCCAGATAACGATATATACGTATTCTTCTAAATTTTAGTAAACAAAGGCGTAACGAAACTCACTTCGATAGTCATTCTACCAAAAGTTCTCGTACCATCCTACGTGTCACCAACCTTGGGATCTAGCATAAGGACAATAGGACTAAGCACGGTCGTAATCTAAGTTACATAAAGACGTTGAATATTCTGACGGTTTGTTTGACTCGTGTCAAAATAGTGTTTAATGTGTCCAAGGATCACATGATCTAATTTCTCTAAGTGTTCGGGTTAAGATACTATTTTTAAGTTTTGAGTGATGAGTCTTGGTCAACCACTAAGTCTCGGGTTGGGCCTAAATGTGGCTTGGTTCAATTGATTGTTTTCGAATTTACAAAAATAAGTTTTTTCATTTTGAAATTTGAGGAATGCTCATCCATAATCAACCAAAACTAATTCTACTAAAGTTGTGTCGAAACTGGCCTGAACCCGCCTTGCGTTAGGGTTGCCCAAAACTACCCAAAAGCTATGCCAAATAACTGCTGTATTTGATAGCTCGTTTCTCCCATTCTCGAACCCTCCAAGCCTCGTGTCCAACATGCATGCATGCTAAGTGTGTCATCTACAACCCCTAGTAAGTATTTTTCATAGAAATATTGTAGAATAAAAACTCCGAGTGATTAAACAAACTATACTACCAGTAAAACTTGACAGTGTACTTTTCGTCGTTCAAACGGCCAAAACTTCGTATTTTTCAACATAACAGCCTCGGGTTTGAACATGTATGAGTAGTATGGTGCTTAGCTACAACTCTTATGAAAAATCTTGACATGAAACAAAACGAGATAAAAACGAAATGGATTTGAATGTAAGGTGTATAAAATAAACTAAAGTAAGTCGATACCTTCGGTCACATTTTGCTTCAGATACGAGTATCCCGAGCATATCCCGAGCTCAACCACGGACTAACCCGAGCCCTCTCTCTTCGTCCCTTCCTAGTTCAGCTCTCTCTCTCTAAAAATGCTAGAAATCTCAAAGTATGAAAGTGCTAGTGTGCTAGTAAGGTGGGCAAATATGTAGCCAAATCTAATTTGCATGTGTGAACTGTGAGTGTGCACCATATAAAAATAAATGTGGGGGGGCCGCGCGGGGGGGGGGGGGGGGGGGGGGGGGGGGGCGGGGTGGGGTTAAGAGTGTTGCTTCCAAGGCTCCCAAAAGCATGCATTCCCATTGGTATACAATATTTGCATGTACTTTTATAGGTTGACAACATGTAAACATATATCATGATTATGGAGTATAGCATAGTTAAGGTAGTTTTAAATTAGAAATTCACATGATAGGTTACTCTCCTCCTCTTTAGTCGTGTAAAAAGTCTAGGTGGGATCCACCAGGTCCCATTGCTTGCTTTAAAAACAATTCAATTCTGATCGCGAACGAACCTCGTAAAAATTGATGTATATGAATGTACATATCAATGTGGTAAAGAAAATATTGCGACTTCGATAATCTCGAGTGATCGGTCATAGTTCTCGCGTCCCTTGTCACTTAAATTAGCAACGTCATCACATTACCAATATCTTCATTAAAATTCGAATTTTGACAAAAATCACATATTTTCTTGAACTTCATAAAATAATAACCATAAACGTGAAATTTCAGATATTCAAAATAATTTTAATTGATTTAATTAGATCGAGGTTTCACAGCACAAGCAGGGAAAGGATCCTGTGTTATTCACTTACCATGCTAAGGCACTCGATGGCCTTATAAATATGGAAATGCAAAGCAAGATCTGGTATGCAATCAATTACAAATGCTATCACTATTGTGTTTTGGTCTCACACACTTTGACTTGAGTATCAGAGTGCCCTTAAGTTGAAAACCACCAGGTGGCACTAATTAGTTGTTCCATGCACAGGCTACAAGACAACTTGGATTGAGGAAATGAATCAGATCAGATAGGAGAATATTCGCAACCCCTGCACCTTACTTTACAACTTATAAATGGTCCTACTCGATCTTTGAGATGGTATGGTTTGAACATGAACATGGTTGATGGATGTGATAGAGTGGTGGTTATTTTACTTCTAAGTGTTTGACATTTTTTCATGAGACTACATGTTCTTTCAATTTGAGTCTTTCAAAAGAATGTCATTATGTGCAAGATATCTTGATTTTGATCTACATATCTTCCCCTTGCACATACATTGAGATTAACATAGCACCAAATTGAGTGATTTATTTGTTGAGTCATGAGTGCACTATCTAATGAGTTTTGAGATTGAAGCATTTTTCTGATAGAGAATCGAGTTATGTTCATCTTTGATACTTGAATTCTGTTTGTGTTGGCTAAACTCTTAACACACTCCAAGTTCTGTATACTTTGATTAATTTTTGTCCGGAGGTGGTGAGACACATGACTTGTTTTCGAACTCGTTGCATTTGAATAGTAGATATTTGGCAAGTTAATGGGATAACTTTTGAAAACATTTTGGGTATACATTGCAAACCCCTCACGAGACTATACCTCATCCACTAGGGTAGCGTAGGGGTTCAAAGGCTTGTTGCATATGCTAAATGCAATTGAACTTTCCTCATAAGTGGAATAGTTAGTATTTTCTTTCAGTTAATTTATTTTAGTTCTTTTGCTCGAGGACTATCCAAGAAATGGTCTATCGGTATTTGATAGAGACAAAATATTAACATATTTAAGCCACAATAGCATAAATTGTTGGTTATCAATTATGTTTAATTGAATGAACTTCTTATCTTTTTTATTATTTATATTTACATGTTTAATTTGCAGTAAAAATTATAATTAGAAGTATTTTGCCCATCTGATATAAAAGCCGAAAGACAATAGGGTATAGGGAGAAGTCCACTTTGAATTAGACTTATGATGGAAGTTGCCTTATAAAAGTGATGTATCTACAATTAAAACCTATTAGTTTAGGAAATTAAAAAGAAAAAATAACTTATTGACACCAAGGAGTTCTAAAAAAGGAGGATTCCTTATGCATTATGAAAAAGCACTTTGTAATCTATAGAGGAAGACTAAAGGAACAGTAAAACGAGGAGACGGCCGACCACAAAAGAGGAGGCCACGGCTGAACATTAAAAGAATGGAGATCAGAGAGCAATAGACCACGGCTGAGATGGAAAAAGTTGGAAAAAAAACAGTGAGTGCTCAACAATATTTATGCAAGATTCAGATAAGTCTTTTTAATGGATGATCATTATTTTGATTTATGTTTCATTGACTCCACGAGTAACTAAATATTGAAACTAGGGTTAAGAATGAAACCACATGATTCTTATTGATTAATTTTGTGTATCTGATTTTTCCTATATGCGTTTATTGAAAACTATTATTGGCTCAATTTTATTGCTTGATTTCCTAAGGTTGATATTTAAGTATTTGGTATCATTTGTAATTTATTTTTATGGATACAGTTGATGATTTAGGCTTAAACATTGAAGTAGAGGAGGAACAATATTCATAAAAATAATAAGAGTTGAAAAGAATATTATCCATGATGATTAAGGTTAATCTCTAAATCTGTAATAACCCTAAATTTTTAAATAACTTAAAAATTAATTAATAATTCTTATTTAATTTTACATCATTAATTAATTTAGAATCTCAGAATTTTAAAATTTAGGGAGGCCACTCAAGCGACCTTTGGACCGCTCGAGTGAGATATTGATTTACAAAACATTGGGGATGGAATCTTGAGGGGTTTTTCGTATTCATGGCTTTTAATTCGAGTTTTTCTTGTACAATTAATTCTTGCCTCGTATTCTTTTTGATTTAAGGACATATTATGGGTATTATACAAATTTTTATGACAAGAAGTATAGGATTTTGAAGGAATTAAACATAAAATTATTCTAGGAATAAATTGGGTTTTCATGGCTATTGATTTCTTGAGAATTTGAAGGATTGAGCCCCAATCTATGTATTGTGCTAAAGATCTAAAAAATCCATTTTTATCTTTTTTGATAAAAAGGAAAGATGAATTTTCCAGAAGGAATATATAGTATTCTTTTACATAATTTCGTATTCAGAAATAAAAAAGCTATCAGAGAGAATATTGTCAGTGTTCTTGGTGACAAAAACCCTAATCGAAGTTCTACCCGATTTCCAACAAATTCATCTTGATTCCGTATTTATTTCTTCAATTCAAGATAGGAATGTTTATCTTCCAACAATTAGGACGTTATTTTCAATGTTTAGAGCACTGTTTTGCATGATCTCGAGTTGTCTTCGAACCAAGAAGTCCTAATCTGGAATTTTTAGATTTTGACAAAAACGAAGGGCCCCTTGAGTGAGTTCCTCTGATATTGGCAAAATTTGAACCGTGAAACAAAAATCAGAAACTAGTATCTGCAAATTAGTAGACCGCTCGAGCGAGCTCTAGGCCGCTCAAGTGACTTGTGTTATTTGGTAGAATTTTTAGCATGTTGTCTGGGCATTCTGGCTTTGATTTATAGATTGTACGTAGTGTTAGGATTTTATACTAAACGCCATGACTTTATGTAATGGATTAATATTTGTTTGAATTATTTAAATAATTATTCCTTTCTTGATGAGAATTTTTATGGGTAATATTTGTATTATATCTTATCATATTGTGCATGAGTATCTCTTATTCCACATAGTAGATAATCTAGTGTGTAGAGTTTGCCTTACACACAGAGGATCAGATTATCAGTTCTTATAATGTCATCTCTTTCTCCGATGATGAGTTACCTCCAGAATATAAGTTTTTAGTTCACAGTCTTAGGTGGATTGGACACACCACCAGTAGGACTGTGACACAGTGTTTCAGTAGGTCTGTCTTGAATATGAAAAATAGTATAGTTTTAACTCACTGTGTTAGTACACTTTGTGTGTATTGAACATGACCACATTGAGGTAATTGTATTTATACTGACAATATAATACAATTTACACTTCATGGTAATTATGTGTGATTGTACTATTAATCCAAAGATAATTAATCGATGTATATATTTAATGTTGTTGACTTTGATTCATTATAGAGTGGACCTTATGGGCTAATAGTCTCAATGAGTTGAGTTACAATATTAAGTGTATGACAATTATTAATTATTGATGGAATCCACGTCCCTTTATAGGGATTGATGATATCCTCTTGAGGAAGCTCATAAGTTTTGATTATGTCAAACCCTACAGGTGGATATTTGTATCCGACATAACGAATAAGTTAAGTGGAAGGTCTCAAGGAATTTTATAGATATTGATTGAATAAATTATCAATAATTTATTTTAATCAACGGATATTTGTAATCTTAATGTGGGGAGATAAATAAGCATTTAATAACATGGAGCTCGAAATATAATTTTAAGACATGGGAGGGGAATGCAATAATAATTCTGTAGTTGTATGAATTATAATTTATATAATTCGAAATTGATCCGAGTTGGACTAGGATCTCGAATTGGATAGGAAGCCTAGCCCATACTTCTCCTAGGGGTCCCTATCGTAGCCTATATAAACACCGTTATGCCTTATAGGTCAGACATAACTTGATGTTTGAAAGATTGAGAGAAGTTCTGTGAAGGCAAAGATATAACGATTTTGAGCCCATCCTCAGTATGTGATCGAGGTGCAATAGAATTACGGTAGAAGATCTCAATGTCAGTCGAGCGAGATCATTCTAGCACTACTCAAGGTTCAATTAGGATCAAACTGCAAAGATAATAGAGATCAAACTAGACAGATCTCGAAGGTATGAACCCTAATTCCGCCTAGTAGGATTTCATAATTTTTTGTTGCATAAATTCTACGCGTTCATCGCTATGTATCGGGAATCGATCCCTAATAGTAGTATCAGAGCCAATTGTGATAACGCGTGTGGTTTATGCAGACCATGTTGTCCACATAAAAGAAACAGAACATAGTATTATTGTGCTAACGTCTATTTTGCAGTTTCTCCTATTCCACTATTACGGTCACGCATGTATGATTGTGTGATAGACAATTTTGGTGTGATTGGATCCCACACTGTTTTTATGTGTGGTTACGTATTTTTTTATTTACCCATTTTGGGGTTTGTAATATTAATACGTAGCATGTGAACTCCTGTCTTATGGAGGCTTGGGATTTGATGTAAAGATTTCAGTTTGTTTACTGCTGCTGGACCCCTTCAACCCCAGCGTCGGTCTCATCTTTGATTTGGGGGGGAAATCGACGGCAAAAATCAAGGCTATTTTGGAAACTAAGAATTTGACCATAATAGTTGAGATTTCTATAATGTTTGTGTTTCCTTATTGATTTGTGATTGGTATTGTTTTCTTGTTTAATTATAGTTTCTTATAATTTTGGACAACATAGAATATTGACCTATACGTAGATCACTCACATGCAAATATTTTTATAACCCTCATGGAAAAATATTTTTAAATAACTAAGTGGGAGAGAAGAGTTTGTTACGTACAAATCTAATGGTCTCCATCAATAGTTTGTAGATGATATAATTAATTTTGTGTGTTGGTTTTGAACTTTTCTCCACATCGGACAAAATTAATTGTGGAATCACCGGTACAAACTTCAATGGAATAACTCTAACTTAATTATTGTGCGAATCATGTCTCCATCTAAAATGATTCAGTACGAAATAATTAATTTAGTGTGAGGTGATGGTGTATACTTAGCCATAAATAATAGTATCTTCTCCATCTGAGTCACTACTATTGTTTGTAGGACCAAAGCTAAGTTAGCTATTTAATTTTGTTTGACAATAGTTTTTCTCTAGATAGTCAAAATTAAAAGGAATAGGTGTATCTGCACAAATGATGAATAGTAGTGTACCTTCCCATCGAAGGCATACTTTTTACGGTGTGGCAGATTGCTAATGTTTTTCTTTAAATAGTTTGGTAGAGGGAACCAATTTTTTAAATAAAATTCAAAAATTTTTATTTGCCCTTCATAATTATTTTTATATGATTCTCAGATTCAAGAATGGGCTCTTTCAATTCACTTTCTGTCATTCTCAAAAAAAACAAACTCACTGGACTTAATTATATTGACTGGAAAATAAACTTGATATAGTGTTGACTGCTGAATAATACAAATATGTGTGTAGTGAGGAATGTCCAAAAAAACCTCGCGAGGGGACAACCGATGAGGAAGTCTGGCCTTACAAGAAGTGGGTTAAGGTTGATGAGATTGCGCGGTGTTATATTTTGGCATCTATGTCAAATGTTCTGCAACATCCGCATCAGTCTATGCCCACTGCCTGTGACATGATGATGAACTTCAATAAATGTTTGGGGAATAGAATTGTGCAGCAAGGCAGGTTGCTATGAGGGACGTGCTTAACACAAAGATGGCTGAAGAGAGCTTAGTCAGGGATCATGTTATAAAGATGATGGGTCATCCAAATGAACTAGAGATCCTTGGAGCTGAAATGGATGGAGAAACCCGGATCGATATCATACTCTATTCACCACCAGAGAGTTTTAAGAATTTTTACATGAATTACAATATGAATAAATGTTGTTATACTTTGGCGAAACTTTTTAAAGAACTCCAAACAGTAGAAGGCGTAATGAAAAAGCCAAAAAATATGTTTACGTTTGAGAAAGGTTCTGCTTCTAAACCAAAAGGCAAGAAGAACTAGAAAAATGCTCAAAAGCAGGTTGTAATTCCTCAAGTGAATAATGGTCCTCAAGTAGGAGTGAAAAAGCCTATGGACAAATGTTTTCACTGCAAACAGTCAGGACACTGGAAGAAGCATTGTCCGGTCTATCTCAACAAGTTGAACAATCAAGGTAAAACCCATTCACTAGTGGTTGAAACATATTTAGCAGTGTTATCTACAAACTCTTGGTGTGTAGATATAGGAGCCACTAATCATATTTGCAATTCAGTGCAAGATTTTCAGGAAACCAAACAGCTTAGTGATGGGGTGGTTTAGCTACACATAGGCAATGCTACGAAAGTAGCTGCAGTTGTAGTGGGAGATTTACGTCTTAGTTTTGGTAGTGATAGATTTTTAATATTAAAATATTATCTTTATGTTCCTAGTATTAGAAGAAATTTAATTTCAGTTTCTAAGTTAGTTAAAAACGATTATTTGGTTAATTTCAACAACTCTGTGGTTATTAAATTTAATAAATATTTTATATGTTCTAGTTCATTGGTGGATGATCTTTATTTTATTAATCCTATCTCTCCCACACTGCCACTGAATGAATTGAATAATAAAAATAGTATATCATGTAAAAGAAAGACACCTTCTGAATTGAGCCAAACGTATCTTTGGCACTTACCCCTACGTCATATTAATTTGAAAAGGATTTTTAGACTAACTAAAAATGGATCATTGAGTTCATTGAAAGTAAATAAACTTCCAGTTTGTGAATCCTGTTTATAAGGTAAAATGATAAAAAGGCCCTTATCGGCCAAAGGGTACAGAGCCAAAGAACCGTTGGAATTGGTTCACTCTAATTTGTGTGGACTTATGAACATCCAAGCAAGAGGTGACTTTGAATATTTTATCAGGTTTATTGATGATAATTCGAGGTATAGGTACATTTATTTGATGCGTTGTAAGTCCAAAACTTTTAATAAATTTAAAGAGTATAGAACGGAAACGGAGAAGCGTCTTGAAAAATGTATCAAAACACTACGATCTGATCGTGGTGGTGAATACCTCTTGGGAGAGTTTAGGGACTACTTATCTCATGTGGGGATTACATCCCAATTATTTGCACCTAGTATGCCACAGCAAAATGGTGTAGCAAAAAAAAAAAGAATAGGACTCCTATGAACATAGTAAGATCTATGATGAGTTATTCAGATTTACCAATTTCGTTTTGGGGACATGCATTAGAAACAGCGGCATATATTCTTAACTTGGTACTCCCACAGAACTGTGGACTGGGCACAAATATAGTCTATAGCATGTTCGGATTTGGGGTAGTCCAACACATGTGCTGAAATGAGAATGCGGATAAGTTGGAATCGAGGACAAATATTTGTTTATTTGTAGAGTGCCCCAGAGAAATGAAGGGTAATTTATTTTATAGTCCTAAGGATCAGAAGGTCATTGTTAGCACCAATGCCCGATACTTAGAGGAAGACTATGTTATGGATCACAAGCCCATAAGTAAAATTATTCTAGAGGAATTGAGAAGAGAGAAACCAACGCAAACTTCTTCACCACCATTAGTACAAGAGGAAACACCACAAGAAACAACAATTGACACAATAATGTCTCGTCGTAGTGGGAGGGTTATTATTCAACCCGATCGGTATATGTTCTTGGGAGAATCATTTGATAGAGTCCCTGAAGAACTAGATGCCGAACCCTGTAACTACAATAAAGCAATGCAAGACACAAATGTGGAACTTTGGCAAAAGGCTATGAATTCAGAAATCAAGTCTATGTACTCTAATCAAGTGTGGAATCTTGTAGAAACATCCAAAGGGATAAAACCCATTGGATGCAAGTGGATCTACAAGAAAAAGAGAGGAGCGGACGAGAAGGTGGAAACCTTTAAAGTTAGGCTTGTAGTGAAAGGTTTTACTCAGAAAGAAGGGATCGACTATGAGGAAATTTTTTTGCCGGTAGCCATGCTAAAGTCCATTCGGATTCTCTTATCCATTACAGCTCATCTCGATTACAAGATTTGGCAAATGGATGTGAAGACAGAATTCCTTAATGCAATCTGAATGAATGCATTTACATGGTGCAACCAATTAGATTCATAACAAAGGGACAAGAGCACATGGTTTGCAAGTTTAAGAAGTCTAGTTATGGACTTAAGTAAGCATCAAGGTCTTGGAAAATTTGTGTTGATCAGGCAATCCAGTCTTTTGGTTTTGATCAAAGTCTGAATGAGTCGTGTGTGTACAAGAGATGCAATGTAAAAGCGGTGGTGTTCTTGGTACTATATGTAGATGATATCTTACTCATTGAAAATGATGTGGGAGTGTTATCTTCTGTGAAGGTGTGGTTGTCCAACCAATTCGATATGAAGGACTTGGGAGAAGCCGATCATATCCTTGAGATCAAGATTATTCGAGATCGCAAGCAAAGGATGTTGGAATTATCACAAGCTACTTATATCAATACGATTTTTGCTCGTTTTGGCATGCAAGATTCCAAGAAAGGGTTTCGCCTTTCAGACATGGAATCTATCTATCCAAGGATTAGTGTCCTAAAACACTTGAAGAAGAAGATAAGATGAGAGTAATTCCTTATGCTTTTGTGGTAGAAAGCCTCATGTATGTCATGCTGTGTAGCAGACCTGATATTTGCTTTACTGTGGCATGGTTAGCAGATTTCAATCTAATCCTAGAAAAGAACATTGGACTACGGTAAAACATATTTTGAAGCACCTAAAAAGGATTAGAAATTATATATTGGTTTACCAGTGAGACAGTTCAATGCCTTATGGGTATACAGACTCAGACTTTATGTCAGATAAGGATTCCAGAAAGTCAACCTCGGGATATGTGTTTACCCTCGGTGGTGGAACTATAAGTTGGAGAAACATCAAGCAATCATTGTATTGCGGATTCCACCATGGAAGCTGAATATGTGGCAGCCTCTGACGCAGCCAAGGAGGCCGTTTGGCTCAGAAACTTCTTAATGGGTCTAGATGTGGTACCTTCAGTGCAATCAACTATTACACTTTATTGTGATGATAGTGGTGCAATTGCTAACTCAAACGGACTCATAAGAAGAGAAAGTACATTTGTCACGCTCCAATCGCAACGATATAATGGAATCATCCAAGAATGTGACGTGGCAGCACCTCTAATATCAAACCAAATTACTAACTACTAAAAGACAAACTTTAAAAGAAATCTCTTATATTAAATAAACCTGAAATGTACAATATCACACAAGACAACAACTTCTCATACCGAGTCACATCCCACAGCAGATGTCAACAACAAAGTACAACAACTCGCTAAAAATAAAATACTAAAGATTGTACTCTATAGTGCAATTAAACTCTCTCACAGAACGAAGTAAAAAACACACCCATGACGACAATTGTACAATGGACCGCCCTCTATTCTCGAACACCTGAAAGAATATTACATTTTCATGCGTGAGCTAACCACATGCTCAGTGAGTACAACTGAATCATATAAACAAGAACAACCAAAATATTTTAGTTCTAATTTATATAATTCTTGTACTCACTTTTCAAAAACAACCGAATTAACCGGGACCTCAACCTAACTTCTAGACGGAGCTGAAGTAGGCGTGGACCTCTTTGAACCTAGCACGAGTCATATATGATGCAAATGAGTAATCGAAACTAACTCCACATTCAATGGATGTAAACACATGTTAAACATTAAAATTATTCACGCGTTCGTTTCAAATTATACCCAAGTGAATGCTTCCATTATAACTTCCATCATTTGGACAATGGCTCACCAGTAAGTATTCTTAACTTATAAAGATTCATTTTGCACTTAAGAAATCGGTTTGCTAATTTTCAATTACTTGTAATTTTTTTTAAAAAAAAAACAACTCTTAAACAATTATTTTTAGATTTTCTTTAAAAACTCACATTTTTAACTTCTCACAAAATTAAGAAAACACCAGTAACCCAATTTACCTTCTAACAATAAATTTCTGCACTTCCTAATATGATTTCCTTGCTTAGACAACATATTCATCAATCAACATTTAATTTATACATGTAGTTACATATTTTTAACTTTACAAATTACAAATTAGACTTACTTAGCATTTGAAGCATGTATATTCGAAGCAGTTTCAGCACTTTGACCGCAGCTTTTATATTCTTTTTATTATTTCCAGCATGCACAAACAATATCCCAGCTTACGAATCTGATTTCCATCACTTACACATAAATTCAGCATTTTCAAAACATAGATTATATGCTTGTTTACTTAAATATTACTCAATCAAATAAGAGTCTTCAAGAGTCTTACCAATTAAAATGATATGTTTTTGCAAGAGCGTTGCGACTTCGTCTAAGTTTTTCCTTCCTTTTTCCTTCTCCGTTTAAGACTCAAATGAAAGAAGACTAAATGAAGCATAAAGCTTTGGAGTCTTCCACTGTTTTTGTTGAACCAGACACACTAGGTGTCAATCATAGCAATTATACTTTTTTTTTTTTTAATTTGAGTCCTCTTTCAAATTTAACGGGACACTTGTCATACTATTAAAGCAAAACTCTCTCTCTCTTATCCATGAAATCATACATATCCAAATGGATATGCTGTGTATATATAAATTTGCTAGGCAAAGACATGTACTAACTTCCATGTGGGGATCACATGTAAATTATTATTATTATTTTTAAAAATGAATACACATATATATACACATACGCGCGTGTACACAACACCCTCTCTAGTAACTTCATGCTAATAAATTTTGTAAGCATTTATATATATATATATATATATATATATATATATATATACATATTTATCATAAACAGAATGCATGATGATATATGAGATGTATAATTCGGGTCTCACAACTCTCCCCTCCTAATAAAAATTTCGTCCCCGAAATTTGACTTACTAGATTCGAACAAGTGTGGGTATTGACTCCTCATACTCTCTTCAGTTTCCCATGTTGCTTCCTCCACTGAGTGACTACGCCATAGTACTTTGACTAAAGGAATCGTCTTGGCATGTAGAACTTGATCTCTTCGGTCCAAAATCTGTGCTGGTTGGTCCACATATGTCAAATCTTTACTCAGTCCTACTGGTTCGACTGTGAAAACATGTGATGGATCTGGCAAATACCTTCTAAGCATCGACACATGGAACACGTCATGTAATTGAGACAGTTCTGGTGGTAATGCCAAGCTATAAGCTATCACATCGACACGCTCAACAATTTCAAAAGGACCAATGTACCGTGGACTCAAATTTCCGTTCTTGCCAAATCTCATTACGCCCTTCCAAGGAGAAACATGTAAAAATACATAATCTCCTTTTTCAAGCTCCAAATCCCTTCTTCTTTTATTGGCATAGCTCATTTGTCTACTCTGAGCAATTTTCAGTTTGTCCTGTATCACTTTGATTTTGTCAGTAGTAACTTGAATAATTTCTGGGCCTAAGTGCTTCCTCTCTCCAACTTCACTCCAACACACTGGAGTTCTACACCTCCTCCCATATAAAGCTTTGTAGGGTGCCATCTCAATGGTAGCCTGGTAACTATTATTATAAGCAAACTCCATAAGAGGTAGATGCACATCCCAATTACCCTGAAATTCCAATACACAAGCTCGCAACAGGTAGAAAATGAGCAGATTTAGTTAATCTATCAACAATTGTCCAAATAGAATTATGTCCTTTTTGAGTGCGAGGCAAACCCAAAACAAAGTCAATAGTAATATGCTCCCATTTGCACTCTGAAATAGGTAAAGGCTCTAACAACCCTACTAGACGTTGATGTTCTGCCTTAACTTGTTGGCAAACCAAACGCTTAGCGACAAAATTTGCTATTTCCTTTTCATACCTGTCCACCAATAATGTTCCCGCAAGTCCCAATAAAGCTTTGTACTGCCTGGGTGAATAGCAGAAGCTGAACTGCGTGCCTCTTCAAGAATCTCTTTCTTCAAGGTAGCATCATTCGGTACACAAAGTCGAGTTCCAAACATCAAAGTACCATTTTCTTTAACAATAAAGTCAGCCTGAACTCCATTTTTCACCTCATCCTTAATTTTCATTAACCGCGGGTCACAGTTCTGAGCTTCTTGAATTCTTTCAACAAGTAGTGGTTTTAAAGTAAGAGTTGCTAGCAAAGGCCCATTGTTCTTCGTTGCCAAATTAACTATTAGACTTCAAATTAGAAAACATGTTTGTTTTAACAACTCGAAGATATGCTAGACTTCCAGAAGACTTCCAGCTCAAGGCATCAGCAATAACATTAGCTTTTCCTGAGTGATAGAGAATAGCACAATCATAATCTTTGATTAGTTCTATCCACCTCCGCTGTCTCATATTTAAATCTTTCTGTGTAAACAAATACTTTGAACTTTGATGATCCGTAAAATTTCACATGTCTCTCCATAAAGATAATGTCTCCATTGTTTCAACGCAAATACAATAGCTGCCAGCTCAAGATCATGCGTTGGATAGGTACGTTCATGAGTTTTCAACTGCCTAGAGGCATAGGGCACAACTTTTCCATGTTGCATCAATACACAACCCAAACCCTAATGAGATGCATCACGGTAGATCACAAATCCTCCACTTCCAAAAGGAATAGTCAACACAGGTGTTGTGACTAGTCTAGTTTTTAATTCTTGAAAGCTCTGTTCACAATGATCTGTCCAAACAAACTTCACCTCTTTCCTAGTCAACTAAGTCAACGGCTTGGCAATAACAGAAAAACCTTGCACAGAGCGATGATAATAACCAGCTAAGCCCAAGAAACTACGAACTTCAGTCACACTGGTCGGCCTTTCCCAATTTACAACAGCCTCAATTTTCTTTGGATCAACCAAAATACCATCACGTGAAATAACATGACCTAAAAATACCACTTGATCTAGCCAAAATTCAGATTTGCTCAATTTTCCATATAACTTTCTTTCTCTCAAAGTTTGTAACACAATTTACAAATGCTCCTTATGATCCTCTTTGCTCCGTGACTAAATTAGAATATCATCAATAAAGACAATCACAAATGAGTCTAGATGACACTGGAATACCCGATTCATCAAATCCATAAAAGCCGCAAGAGCATTAGTTAAACCAAAAGGCATAACCAAAAATTCATAATGGCCATACCTAGTATGAAAAAGCTGTCTTAGAAATGTCACTATCTCTAACTCTCAATGATGGTACCCATAACGAAGATCAATCTTGGAAAACACTCTAACTTCTTGTAATTGATCAAATAAACCATCAATACTTGGCAATGGATATTTACTTCTGATGGTCACACTGTTCAATTGTTGATAGTCAATACAAAGCCGCATAGTCCCATCCTTTTTCTTAACAAATAACACTGGTGCTCTCCAAGGCGATACACTAGGCTTGATAAACCTCCTATCAAGTAAGTCTTGTAACTGAACTTTTAATTCTTTGAGTTCTACTGGTGCCATTCTGTACGATGCAATAGAAATTGGAGCTGTGCCTGGTAATAGTTCAATAGTAAATTCTATTTCTCTGTCAATAGGCAAACCCGGCAATTCCTCTAGAAACACATCAGGAAATTCACATACTACAGGTATATCTGCTAACTGTGTACCAACAATCCTTGTATCAACAACATGCGCTAAATAGCCCTTACACCATTTTCTTAACAATTTTATTGCCTTTAAAGCAGAAATAAGACAACTTGGAGCAACACTACGATCTCCACAAAAACAAAATGATGATTGTCCTGGGATCTGAAACGTTACCTCCTTGCGAAAGCAATCAATACTGGCCTGATAAAATGATAACCAGTCCATCTCCAAAATGACATCAAAGTCTTTCATATTCAAAGGTAACAAGTCAACCAATAATTCTATGTCCCCCACATGAACATCACAGTCTTTGTAGATAGCGTGCATGACAATTATCTCTCCAATTGGGGTAGATATAGACAAACCACAGTCTAATAAGGTCAATGGTCTATCTAAATGCATGGAAAATGCTGATGACACAAATGAATGCGTAGAGCCAGGATCTATCAAAATATGCGCATCCCTACCAAAAATAGAGAGTGTACCTGTAACTACATCAGAAGTAGCATGTACATCTTGCTGTGTTGTTGCGAACACCCTACCCTGAACCATAGATCTAGACGAAGATCCTGTGCCTCTGCCTCTGCCTCGAGAATTACTACCTGAACCCCTGCCACCTCCTGTAGGCACACTCCCAACTGATGATGCCTCTGTCACATTCTGTGGACATGCCCATCGCATATGGCATGGCTGACCATAAGTAAAACATTTTGGAGGACCATTTGTAACCACTATGTAATCCCTAGCGTAATGCCCTTTCTGATTACATTTGAAGCATACCACTTCTGAATTGCGAGGACCAGAATAACCTCTCCCTTGAAATCCCTGTGGTTGACTCGATACACCCCTTCTTGGTCTTGCAGAACTCTATCCCCTATCAAAAGAAAACCTGATATACTGAGATGGAGGACTTCTGATTGGCTGAGAAGTTTGTCAACCCTAACCAACTGATTTGTTGCCTTGTCCTTTTTGTTGCGGTTGGTTATCAGTACGAGACTTCTTAAACTGCTCATGTCTTCTGTCTGCTTTCTCAATATCTCTTTCAGCTATTTTTGATTTACTCACTAACTTTTTAAAATCATGTTCCTCGAACAAAGAAACTCATGGCTGAATTCGAAAATTTAAACCCATCTAAAACTTTTCACATCTGGCCTTTTCTGTTGAAACCACGGTTGGTGCAAAATGCGACAAGGCTGTAAATTTTGTGACATAGTCAGCCGTAGACATTGAACCTTGCTCCAATAGTAGAAATTCTCACCGCTTCTCACTTTGGTAGTATTTAGAAAAATATTTTTCATTAAAAGCCTCCTCAAAATTTGTCCATCTCACTACAGGTAGAGTTGCAACTATATCAGTTGGTACACAACCAATATCCTCTCCGTAGATTCCCACCAATGATAAGCCTCCTCAGTAAGCATAAATGTGGCAAGTTTAAGTTTTTCTTTGTCAACTACATAGATAATTCTAAAAATCTGTTTCATCGTCTTCATCCAATTCTCTGCATCTTCCTCTCCTTTGGTTCCCGTAAGGGTAGGTGGGTCCATCCCTTTGAAATTCTTGTACAAAGTAGTGCTAGAATCTACCAATGCCTTCTTTATTGGTAATGGTTGGGTTAACTGCATTTCGAAATACTTGGCCTGTGTTTCTATCATTCTAGCCACTCCCTCTTGAAGTTGCCTAACCGGGTCAATGGCAATTTCTTCTACTACATTCTGCCTTTCGTGACCTTCTTGTACCTGAGGCTCCTGTCCTGCCCTATTGCTGAAGCTGAAGATACCTCTTCCTCAGTATGTAATTAATGTTCAGGATGCATGATCACACTGTCATTAAAATCCCAAATAAATCACGTGTAATAATTATGCATGACATACAAGATACAACGCCCACTCCATTAGACACAAGGACACCCTAGGGTCCACTGTCAAAACTTGACTCGACAAGTTTACTGAACCTTACAACTCTGGCTCTGATACCAAAATCTGTCACGCCCCAATCCCGATGATATATTGGAATCGTCCAAGAATGTGACATGGCAGCACTTCTAATATCAAACCAAATTAGTAAGTACTAAAAGACAAACTTTAAAAGAAATCTCTTATATTAAATAAACCTGAAATGTACAATATCACACAAGACAACAACTTCTCTTATTGAGCCACATCCCACAGCAGATGTCGACAACAAAGTACAACAACTCGCTAAAAATAAAATACTAAAGATTGTACTCTATAGTGCAATTCAACTCTCTCACAGAACAAAGTAAAAGACACACCCACGATGACAATTGTACAATGGACCGCCCTCTATTCTCGAACACTGGAAAGAATATTGCATTTTCATGCATGAGCTAACCACATGCTTAGTGAGTACAACTGAATCATATAAACAAGAACAACCAAAATATTTTAGTTCTAATTTATATAATTCTTGTACTCACCTTTCAAAAACAACCGGATTAACCGGGATCCCAACTTAACTTCTAGACGGAGCTGAAGTAGGCGTGGACCTCTCTGAACCTAGCACGAGTCATATATGATGCAAATGAGTTATCGAAACTAACTCCACATTCAATGGATGTAAACACTTGTTAAACATTAAAATTATTCACGCGTTCGTTTCAAATTATACCCAAGTGAATACTTCCATTATAACTTCCATCATTTGGTCAATGGCTCACCAGTAAGTATTCTTGACTTATAAAGATTCATTTTGCACTTAAGAAATCGGTTTGCTAATTTTCAATTACTTGTAATTTAAAAAAAAAAAACAACACAAACAATTATTTTTAGCTTTTCTTTAAAAACTCACATTTTTAACTTCTCACAAAATTAAGAAAACATCGGTAACCCAATTTACCTTCTAACAACAAATTTCTACACTTCCTAATACGATTTTCTTTCTTAAACAACATATTCATCAATCAACTTTATACATGTCGTTACATATTTTTAAATTTACAGATTACAAATTAGGCTTACTTAGCATTTGAAGCATGTATATTCGGAGCAATTTCAGCACTTAGACCGCAACTTTTATATTCTTTTTATTATTTCCAGCATGCACAAACAATATCCCAGCTTACGAATCTGATTTCCATCACTTACACATAAATTCAGCATTTTCAAAACATGGATTATATGCTTGTTTACTTAATTACTCAATCAAATAAGAGTCTCCAAGAGTCTTACCAATTAAAATGATATGTTTTTGCAAGACTGCTACAACTTCGTCCAAGTTTTTCCTTCCTTTTTCCTTCTCCATTTAAGACTCAGACGAAAGAAGACTAAATGAAGCATAAAGCTTTGGAGTCTTCCACTGTTTTTTTTAAACCAGACACACTAGGTGTCAATCACAACAATTATACTTTTTCTTTTTTCTTTTTAATTTGAGTCCTCTTTCAAATTTAACGGGACACTTGTCATACTATTAAAGCAAAACTCTCTCTCTCTTATCCATGAAATCATACATATCCAAATGGATATGCTATGGATATATAAATTTGCTAGGCAAAGACATGTACTAACTTCATGTGGGGATCACATGTAAATTATTATTATTATTATTATTACTAAATGAATACTCATATATATACACATACGCGCTTGTACACAACACCCTCTCTAGTAACTTCATGCTAATAAATTTTGTAAGCATATATATATATATAAAATATTTTTTTATCATAAACAGAATGCATGATGATATATGAGATGTATAATTCGGGTCTCACAACTCTCCCCTCCTAATAAAAATTTCATCCCCGAAATTTGACTTACCAGATTCGAACAATTGTGGGTATTGACTCCTCATACTCTCTTCAGTTTCCCATGTTCCTTCCTCCACTGAGTGACTATGCCACAGTACTTTGACTAAAGGAATCGTCTTGGTACGTAGAACTTGATCTCTTCGGTCCAAAATCTGTACTGGTTGCTCCACATATGTCGAATCTTTACTCAGTTCTACTGGTTCGACTGTGAAAACATGTGATGGATCTGGCAAATACCTTCTAAGCATCGACACATGGAACACGTCATGTAATTGAGACAGTTCTGGTGGTAATGCCAATCTATAAGCTGTCACATCGACACGCTCAACAATTTCAAAAGGACCATTGTACTGTGGACTCAAATTTCCCTTCTTGCCAAATCTCACTACACCCTTCCGAGGAGAAACATGTAAAAATACCTAATCACATTTTTCAAACTCCAAATCCCTTTTTCTTTTATCGGCATAGCTCTTTTGTCTGCTCTGAGCAATTTTCAGTTTGTCCTGTATCACGTTGATTTTGTCAATAGTAACTTCAACCATTTCTGGGCCTAAGAGCTTCCTCTCTCCAACTTCACTCCAACACACTGGAGTTCTACACCTCCTCCCATATAAAGCTTCGTAGGGTTCTATCTCAATGGTAGCCTGGTAACTATTATTATAAGCAAACTCCGTAAGAGGTAGATGCACATCCCAATTGCCTTGAAATTCCAATACACAAGCTCGCAACATATCTTCAAGAATGTATAGTACGCTCTGACTGTCCATTTATCTGAGGGTGAAAAGCAGTACTTAATTTCAATGAAGTACCCATAGCATGCTGCAAACTAGGCCAAAATTTAGAAGTAAATCTAGAATCTCTGTCTGAAACGATAGAAACAGGTGCAACATGTAGTCTAACAATCTCATCAACTTACAATTGAGCTAACTTATCAAGACTAAAGGTAGTCTTAACAGGTAGAAAATGAGCAGATTTAGTTAATCTATCAATAATTACCCAAATAGAATTATGTCCTTTTTGAGTGCGAGGCAAACCCGAAATAAAGTCCATAGTAATATGCTCCCATTTCCACTCCGAAATAGGTAAAGGCTCTAACAACCCTACTAGACGTTGATGTTCTGCCTTAACTTGTTGGCAAACCAAACACTTTGCGACAAAATTTGCTATTTCCCGTTTCATACCTGTCCACCAATAATGTTCCCGCAAGTCACAATAAAGCTTTGTACTGCCTGGGTGAATAGTAGAAGCTAAACTGTGTGCCTCTTCAAGAATCTCTTTCTTCAAGGTAGCATCATCTGGTACACAAAGTCGAGTTCCAAACATCAAACTACCATTTTCTTTAACAATAAAGTTGGCCTGAACTCCATTTTTCACCTCATCCTTAATTTTCAATAACCGCGTATCACAGTTCTGAGCTTCTTGAATTCTTTCAACAAGTAGCGGTTTTAAAGTAAGAGTTGCTAGCAAAGCCCCATTGTTCTTCGTTGCCAAATTAACTCTTAGACTTCAAATCAAAAAACATGTTTGTTTTAACAACTCGAAGATATGCTAGACTTCCAGAAGACTTTCGGCTCAAGGCATCGGCAACAACATTAGCTTTTCCTGGGTGATAGAGAATAACACAATCATAATCTTCGATTAGTTCTATCCACCTCCGTTGTCTCATATTTAAATCTTTCTGTGTAAACAAATACTTTGAACTTTGATGATCCGTAAAATTTCACATGTCTCTACATAAAGATAATGCCTCCATTGCTTCAACGCAAATACAATAGCTGCCAGCTTAAGATCATGTGTTGGATAGGTACGTTCATGAGTTTTCAACTGCCTAGAGGCATAGGCCACAACCTTTCCATGTTGCATCAGTACACAACCCAAACCCTAATGAGATGCATCACTTTAGATCACAAATCCTCCACTTCCAAAAGGAATAGTCAACACAGGTGCTGTGACTAGTCTAGTTTTTAATTCTTGAAAGCTCTGTTCACAATGATCTGTCCAAACAAACTTCACCTCTTTCCAAGTCAACTGAGTCAACGGCTTGGCAATAACAGAAAAACCTTGCACAAAGCGATGATAATAAGCAGCTAAGCCCAAGAAACTACGAACTTCAGTCACACTGGTCGGCCTTTCCCAATTTACAACAGCCTCAATTTTCTTTGGGTCAACCGAAATACCATCACCTGAAATAACATGACCTAAAAATACCACTTGATCTAGCCAAAATTCAGATTTGCTCAATTTTCCATATAACTTTCTTTCTCTCAAAGTTTGTAGCACACTGTACAAATGCTCCTTATGATCCTCTTTGCTCCGTGAGTAAATTAGAATGTCATCAATAAAGACAATCACAAATGAGCCTAGATGACGCTGGAATACCTGATTTATCAAATCCATAAAAGCCGCAGGAGCATTAGTTAAACCAAAAGGCATAACCAAAAATTTATAATGGCCATACCTAGTACGAAAAAGCTGTCTTAGAAATGTCAATATCTCTAACTCTCATTTGATGGTATCCAGAACGAAGATCAATCTTGGAAAACACTCTAAGTCCTTGTAATTGATCAAATAAATCATCAATACGTGGAAATGGATATTTACTTTTGATGGTCACACTGTTCAATTGTCGATAGTCAATACAAAGCCGCATAGTCCAATCCTTTTTCTTAACAAATAACACTGGTGCACCCCAAGGTGATACACTAGGCTTGATAAACCTCCTATCAAGTAAGTCTTGTAACTGAACTTTTAATTCTTTGAGTTCTACTGGTGCCATTCTGTACGGTGCAATAGAAATTGGAGCTGTGCCTGGTAATAGTTCAATAGTAAATTCTATCTCTCTATCAATAGGCAAACCCGGCAATTCCTCTAGAAACACATCAGGAAATTCATATACTACAGGTATATCTGCTAACTGTGAACCAACAATCCTTGTATCAACAACATGCGCTAAATAGCCCTTACACCCTTTTCTTAACAATTTTATTGCCTTTAAGGCAGAAATAAGACAACTTGGAGCAACACTGCAATCTCCACAAAAACAAAATGATGATTGTCCTGGGATCTGAAACGTTACCTCCTTGCGAAAACAATCAATATTGGCATGATAAAATGATAACCAGTCCATCCCCAAAATGACATCAAAGTCTTGCATATTCAAAGGTAACAAGTCAACCAATAATTCTATGCCCCCCACGTGAACATCACAGTCTTTGTAGATAGCGTGAATCACAATTGTCTCTCCAATTGGGGTAGATATAGACAAACCACAGTCTAATAAGGTCAATGGTCTATCTAAATGCATGGCAAATGCTGATAACACAAATGAATGCGTAGAGCCAGGATCTATCAAAATATGCGCATCCCTACCAACAATAGAGAGCGTACCTGTAACTACATCAGAAGTAGCATGTACATCTTGCTGTGTTATTGCGAACACCCTACCCTGAACCATAGGTCTAGACGAAGATCCTGTGCCTCTGCCTCTGCCTCGAGAATTACTACCTGAACCCATGCCACCTCCTGTAGGCGCACTCCCAACTGATGATGCTTCTGCCACATTCTGTGGACAAGCCCATCGCATATGGCGTGGCTGACCACAAGTAAAACATTTTGGAGGACCATTTGTAACCACTTTGCAATCCCTAGCGTAATGCCCTTTCTGATTACATTTGAAGCATACCACTTCTGAATTGCGAGGACCAAAATAACCTCTCCCTTGAAATCCCTATGGTTGACTCGATACACCCCTTCTCGGTCCTGTAGAACTCTATCCCCCCTATCAGAAGAAAACCTGATATACTGAGATGGAGAACTTGTGATTGGCTGAGAAGTTTGTCAACCTCAACCAACTGATTTGTTGCCTTGTCCTTTTTGCTGCGGTTGGTTATCAGTACGAGACTTCTTAAACTGCTCATGTCTTCTGTCTGCTTTCTCAATATCGCTTTTAGCTATTTTTGATTTGCTCACTAACTTTTTAAAATCATGTTCCTCGAACAAAGAAACTCGTGGCTGAATTCGAATATTTATATCCATCTAAAACTTTTCACATCTGGCCTTTTCTGTTGAAACCACGGTTGGTACAAAACGCGACAAGGCTGTAAATTTTGTGACATAGTCAGCCGTAGACATTGAACCTTGCTCCAATAGTAGAAATTCTCACCGCTTCTCACTTTGGTAGTATTTAGAAAAATATTTTCATTAAAAGCCTCCTCAAAATTTGTCCATGTCACTACAAGTAGAGTTGCAACTATCCCAGTTGGTACAACAATCAATATCCTCTCTGTAGATTCCCACCAATGATAAGCCTCCTCAGTAAGCATAAATGTGGCAAGTTTAAGTTTTTCTTTGTCAATTACATAGATAATTCTAAAAATCTGTTTCATCCTCTTCATCCAATTCTCTGCATCTTCATCTCCTTTGGTTCCCATAAGGGTAGGTGGATCCATCCCTTTGAAATTCTTGTACAAAGTAGTGCTAGAATCTACCAATGGCTTCTTTATTGGTAATGGTTGGGTTAACTGCATTTCGAAATACTTGGCCTGTGTTTCTATCATTCTAGCCACTGCCTCTTGAAGTTGCCTAACCGGGTCAATGGCAATTTCTTCTACTACATTCTACCTTTCGTGACCTTCTTGTACCTGAGGCTCTTGTCCTTCCCTATTGCTGAAGCTGAAGATACCTCTTCCTCAGTATGTACTTAATGTTCAGGATGCATGATCGCACTGTCATTAAAATCCCAAATAAATCACGTGTAATAATTATGCATGACATACAAGATACAACGTCCACTCCATTAGACACAAGGACACCCTAGGGTCCACTGTCAAAACTTGACTCGACAAGTTTACAGAACCTTACAACTCTGGCTCTGATACCAAAATCTGTCACGCCCCAATCCCGATGATATAATGGAATCATCCAAGAATGTGACGTAGCAGCACTTCTAATATTAAACCAAATTACTAAGTACTAAAAGACAAACTTTAAAAGAAATCTCTTATATTAAATAAACCTGAAATGTACAATATCACACAAGACAACAACTTCTCATATTGAGCCACATCGCACAGCAAATGTCAACAACAAAGTACAGCAACTCGCTAAAAATAAAATACTAAAGATTGTACTCTATAGTGCAATTAAACTCTCTCACAGAACAAAGTAAAAGACACACCCGCAATGACAATTGTACAATGGACCCCCCTCTATTCTCGAACACTGGAAGGAATATTGCATTTTCATACATGAGCTAACCACATGCTTAGTGAGTGCAACTGAATCATATAAATAAGAACAACCAAAATATTTTAGTTCTAATTTATATAATCTTGTACTCACCTTTCAAAAACAACCGGATTAACCGGGATCCCAACTTAACTTCTAGACGGAGCTGAAGTAGGCGTGGACCTCTCTGAACCTAGCACGAGTCATATATGATGCAAATGAGTTATCGAAACTAACTCCACATTCAATGGATGTAAACACTTGTTAAACATTAAAATTATTCACGCGTTCGTTTCAAATTATACCCAAGTGAATACTTCCATTATAACTTCCATCATTTGGTCAATGGCTCACCAGTAAGTATTCTTGACTTAGAAATATTCATTTTGCACTTAAGAAATCAGTTTACTAATTTTCAATTACTTGTAACTTTTTAAAAAAAAACAACTCGTAAACAACTCTTAAACAATTATTTTTAGCTTTTCTTTAAAAACTCACATTTTTAACTTCTCACAAAATTAAGAAAACACCAGTAACCCAATTTACCTTCTAACAATAAATTTCTGCACTTCCTAATATGATTTCCTTTCTTAAATAACATATTCATCAATCAACATTTAATTCATACATGTAGTTACATATTTTTAACTTTACAGAGTACAAATTAGGCTTACTTAGCATTTGATGCATGTATATTCAGAGCAGTTTCAGCACTTAGACCGCAACTTTTATATTCTTTTTATTATTTCCAGCATGCACAAACAATATCCCAGCTTACGAATCTGATTTCCACCACTTACACATAAATTCAGCATTTTCAAAACATCGATTATTTGCTTGTTTACTTAATTACTCAATCAAATAAGAGTCTTCAAGAGTCTTACCAATTAAAATGATATGTTTTTGCAAGATAGCTGCGACTTCGTCTAAGTTTTTCCTTCCTTTTTCCTTCTCCGTTTAAGACTCAAACGAAAGAGGACTAAATGAAGCATAAAGCTTTGGAGTCTTCCACTGTTTTTGTTGAACCAGACATACTAGGTGTGAATCGCAGCAATTATTCTTTTTCCTTTTTTTTTTAATTTGAGTCCTCTTTCAAATTTAACGGGACACTTGTCATACTATTAAAGCAAAAATCTCTCTCTCATATCCATGAAATCATACATATCCAAATGGATATGTTGTGTATATATAAATTTGCTCGGCAAAGACATGTACTAACTTCCACGTGGGGATCACATGCAAATTATTATATTATTTTTAAATGAATACTCATATATATATACATACGTGCGCGTATACAACACCCTCTCTAGTAACTTCATGCTAATAAATTTTGTAAGCATTTATATATATATATTGTATATATTTTTTTATCATAAACAGAATGCATGATGATATATGAGATGTATAATTCGGGTCTCACAACATTGAGTGTAAATATCATCTTATGCGAGAATTTGTTAAGAGATGTGATGTAATCGTGACCAAGATTGTATCAGCGAACAACCTGGTAGACCCTTTCACAAAAAATCTACCAACAAAAACTTTTGATAGCCATGTGGAGAGAATGGGAGTGAGATGTATGACATCATGGTTTTGAGTCTAAGTGGGAGATTGTTAGGATTTTAGACTAAAAGCCATGACTTTGTGTAATGGATTCATATTTGTTTTAATTATTTAAACAATTATTCTTTTTCTTGATGAAAATCTTTATAGGCAATATTTGCATTATATCTTATCATATTGTGCATGAATGTCTCTTATTCCACGTAGTAGATAATCTGGTGTAGAATTTGGGATCAGATTATTTGTTCTCGTAGACTGTAAGTTTTTAGTTCACAGTCATAGGTGGAATTGGACACACCACCAGTAGGACTGTAACACAGTATTTCAGTAGGTCTGTCTTGACTGTGGAAAATGTTATAGTTTTAACTCACTATGTTAGTACACTTTGTGTGTATCAAACAGGACCACATTGAGGTAATTGTATTTATACTAACAATATAATACAATTTACACCTCATGGTTATTATGTGTGCTTGTACTCTTAATCCAAAGATAATTAATCGATGTATATATTTAATGTTGTTGACTTTGATTCATTATAGAGTGAGGCCTTATGGGCCAATAGTCTCGATGAGTTGGGTCACAATATTAAGTGTATAACAACTATTAATTATTGATGGAATCCAAGTCCCTTTATAGGGATTGATGATATCCTTTTCAGTAAACTTATAAGTTTCGATTATGTCAAACCCTGCAGGTGGATATTTGTATCCGAAATAACAAATAAGTTAAGTGGAAGGTCTCAAGGAATTTTATAGATGTTGAGTGAATAAATTATCAGTAATTTATTTTAATCAATGGGTATCTGTAATCTTAACGTGTGGAGATAAATAAGCATTTAATAACATGGAGCCCGAAATGTAATTTTGAAATATGGGAGGAGAATGCAATTATAATTCTGTAGTGGTACGAATTATAATTTATATAATTCAAAATTGATTCAGGTTGGACTAGGAATTTCGAATTCTATAGGAAGCCCAACCCATACTTCTTCTACGGGTCCCTATCCTAACCTATATAAACACCGTTATGCCTCCTAAGTCTGACACAACTTGATATTCGAAAGATTGAGAGAACTTCTGTGAAGGCAAAAAGATCATCATTTTGAGCCCACCTTCAGTATGTGATTGAGGTGCAATAGGATTACAATAGAAGATCTCGAGGTTAGTCGAGCGAGATCATTCTAACACTGCTCAAGGTTCGATCAGGATCAAACTGCAAAGATAATCGAGATCAAACCAGATAGATCTCGAAGTTATGAACCCGAATTCCGCCTAGTAGGGTTTCAATGTCAGGAATACCCTCTGGAGTTTACATTCTTTTATCTAAAAATAAATCTAAGACAAAGCTACTAAGGATCCAAACGCCACTGTGGTCTTCTTCAGCAGGTCCTGACTCTTCATGATTGGGTGGGTACTCCAACAACTCCGCAACATCTGGTATGAAATACCAGGGGCATAGAAATTGCTCCAATGAGTAATGAAACTCAGTAGGGTAAAGTCATCGAAAAACCAAACCCAAGATACAAATGGATAGCAAGATATGTAAAACCATGAAAACAATAAATACGAAAATAAAATCATGTAGGTTTATTATGCTTTCGTTACTTTTAAAGTTTCTAACAGTTCCCTTTTCCCCTGGTATTCATTCTTATCCGAATATTTAGCGTAGAGTACTCGGTTGATATTGACAAGTTTTGTAGCACCTAGAATTATTTTACTTTAATCATATGCATCATTTAAGTTTGTGTTGTGTTTCGTTAATTGGGTAAGGTATTAAATTAGTTGATTTAGTAAGTGAACGGATTGGATTATGTGTATGTGTTGTAATGTGAAAGACTGACACAAGTTGGAATATTAGGACACATACATACCTATACACTGACTCATTTTCCTCAAAACTTACATGTTAAGCTTAGAAAAAGGAAGTTGCGTTATTCCTTTTGCTTCAAAAATCCACCAATGGGGAGAGAGAGAGCGAGAGAGAGAGAGAGAGAGAGAGAGAAAGGAGAGAAGAGAAAAATGGCAAATAAGAGAAGAAGAAGAAGAAGAAGAAGAAGAAGAAGAAGAAGAAGAAGAAGAAGAAGAAGAAGAAGAGATTTAAGGAAGAACATCTTGGGCTTCAAAATCAAAGCCTGAATTAGTAATAGTATGCATCTTCTACCTAGTTTCACCTCTTTTAAGCTTGAAATTTATGTTTATATGTCAGATTTTCGCTTCCTTCAACAAATTCGTGATTAAAATAGGGAAGGAGGTCTAATTCTGGTTGAACTATAATATGTCATTGTTTTGATCGTATTTCAGACATAGCTCCATAGCTCGTAATTTTTTGAAATGTTTACTGCAGTTATACTTATCCATACATGTGATGTTCTATGTTAAATTTTCGGAAGTTTGTGCGAAGTACAGAAAATATGAAAAATGTTTTACCAAACTGCTGGAGTGGATTCGCAGTGCTGACTACACTGTCGTACCTTACGGGAATGACTATATCTTGACCTAGGAAGGTCAAAATTTCAATCGGATTGTTGCGTTAAAAAGTGGACTCATGGAGATTTCAGAATTTATAGGCCACATATTTCAATTATTTCTTAGTGCTAGCAGGTTTTAGTTTGAACTTGGCAAAGAACTTGTTCTGCAGAATTTGCTACAAGCTTTTAGTTCGATTGTTGTCCATTTAAATATAGTTTCACAACTCTGAATATTTTAAAGTTTTTATATGGTGTTCCTGTATGTGTCTAAGGTGTATGGTCAAAATATGGGGACATTTGAATGAGTAGATTAATTTTATAAATTCATAGATTGCAAGGGTATCGGATTATCTCAGGTGTGTTTGAGCATTTCTTTTGTATTAGAGCTTGAAACATTTGCTATCAATAATCTTAATTGATGTTTCACTATGAAATATGAAGGGTAAATTACTCTAATAATCTCTATAGTTTTGACCTAATGTCACTTTCATCCCTACTATTTAAAATGGCTCGATTTTGACCTTCAATTTAGGTTTTTGTGTCAATCAAGGATAATAAATAACTTCTGTTACTTTTCTCTGATGAAAAGTTAAATGTTGACTTGTTTTAAGGGTATTTTGGTAACTTTAGGAGGTTTCCTTGTTCAACTTTCAAAATAATTCTCTCTCCAAAACACACACTCTCACTCTCTCTCTCTCTCTCTCTAAAGTTATGTTAAACCTAATTCTTCTTATACTACATTCCCCAGCCAAACCCCAACAATCCATTATAATACCAAAGGCTCCAAAGCCAATTCCACGTGATAATTACCAGAAGCAACATTCAAAGTTGGATTGACTTAAACACCATTCCCGTAATTCTCGTAGCCCTTATTCCGCCATGGCTTCTGGTAATTACTACCAGAAGATGGTGTCATCGATGACTTTGAAGATCCAGAGAATGACTTCCTTTGCGAATTCTGCTTCGATAATCTCAACAACGATGATCACTTCAAACTTGCCGCAAACATATGGATGACTTCACAATAGTAGCGGTAGAGGACATAAGCTCCACCCATAACCGCCACCGCCATCGCATTTCAAACTACTACTCCGATTGAACCACCAAAACTATGATATACGGGATTTATTTTAGTACAAAATAAACACCTTGCTCAAAAGCAAATAAACTTTGACAGGTTTTGCACTAAAGGGGGGAAACATAGTTCCATAAGTGCTTGTAGCATCAGGTTTTGTTTCAAGCTCAAGATTTCGGTTGCTTTATTTCGGGTTGTTTCTCCTAACTATAAGTCTTCAATTGCTTTAGATTCCTCGAATCTATCAGAGAAGGAAATTCCTCCATAGTCATTTCAGGAGAAAGGAGTTTTATGTCATAGCAAATTAAAAAAGGGCTAGAGACAAAACTACAAATATAGCTACTCGATGCAGATTTGAGCTATTCATTCTTTGGAGAGGAAGGGCAATCTCCTATACCTTCAAAGGTGAAGGATTTAGAAGCAGAATAATAAGACAAAGAGTTTAGTTGTGAGAGAGAGAAAGAGAGAGACAGAGAAAAGGGGCATTATGAGAAAATTAGAAATAACTTAAGTTACCAAAATGCCCCAAAATTGCTGACTTTATGTTAACAATAGGGACACAATCGTATATAAGTAGAATTGAAACTTTACGTTACCAAAATACCTTTGAAATAAGTCAACATATGACTTTTTGTCTGAAAAAAAAAAGAAAAGTTATCTATTGTCCTTGATTGACATAAAAACATAACAACAATGCTAGGGACACAGATCCGGACACAGATGTGTCCGGATCCGTCGGATGCACGTGGGACCCTTAAATTATCAAGGGTCCCACGTGCATCCAACGGAGTGTCCGGATCTGTGTTGGAAAGTCTGTGTACACAGACTTTCCGAAAACATAAATTGAAGGTCAAAATTGAGTCATTTTAAATGGTAGGGATGAAACTGACATTAAGTCCAAATTACAGGGACTATTAGAGTAATTTCCCATAATATGAATGATTTGTTTGCTAATTATAGATACATATTTCAAAGACCAGAACTGGCACGTCTACCGAGACCATGATCATGTCTTTCTTTGTGAAGACCGAGGTGGGTGTTGATTCACAGATGCGATTCCCTTTGAAGTGAATTGTTATAATGAATTGTGGCATAAGTGCCAATAACGGGCATCCAGGCCGAAATTGGGTAATTATGCCGATACATGGAGCATGCGCCAACATAGTGGCCTTGGGCCGATGGCATAGGTGCCAATATATGTGGCTTATAGCCAATCTATTAGACTTAATGTTGACTTGATAGTTTTGTTGGTTGTATTGGTAAATCAATGATCTATTCGTATGGACTACATCTATTCTCACATACACTCCTGGAATCCATATTGGGTTCTAGTTTTGCGTATAGAGCCGGTGTTCACTACAAGTTTTGTCGTGTGTTTATACCTTGCTTGAGAGACATGGGTTGGGATATGATTATTTTATTTTTTTGAATAGTGGTAGTTTTTTTTCTTGGCCATGGGATTCTATTTCTAGGCCTTGTACTTAAATTGTATAATCTTATCTTATTTTTTTTAGATGAGACTTCCGATGTGCTTTGTCAAATGTTCTTTTGGAGTTCTGTATATAATTAACTGCTTTATCTTTTTTGTTTGTCTTGTTTGGGCTGTGGACTAGTCTTGTTGGTGCACTTGTCACATGTCGTGTCGGTATGGACGAAATGGTACTATTCCAGAACAGAATGTGACAATTTTGGTATTAGAGGTATAGTATATGCAGGTTTTGAGTATTATGGAGCGAAGGATGGCTTGTAGTGGATGATAGGATGTTGATATTTCCTTTTGAGTTGAGTCTAGTGTTGACTTATCTAACATGATATATTTGGATATATTTTGTGTTGTTGTTAAATTGAATTGTAACATGTAGGAAATGATTGAACCTGCAAATAAGGATCAACCGGAGGGTGCACCACAAGCTGCTGCAGGGGTAAAGGATACAGATAGAATTCTCACAGCAATTTCACAATACAGTGAGTAACAAGTTACGTTCATGTTATGGCAAAATCGACAAGTTGCAGCAACTAATACAGGCAATGGGCTATTGGAGAAATTCAAGAAGTTGTTCTCAATAGAATTTGAGGGTACAATTAATTTTGTTGATGCTAAAAGTTTGCTAAAAAAATGTTGAGCGGGTTTTGGTGACCATGGGAGTTATGGATGAACAAAAGGTGACCCTAGCAACTTTTAGTTCGAAAAGTGAAGCATTGATATGGTGGGAAGCAATTTAAAGGCAGTTGATAGCTTCGTTACGCGATGTTCAGCTACTAGTACCACAGGTGGTCACGTGGGCAAGGTTTCTGAAAGCTTTCAATGATCAATACTTTTCATAATCATACCAATTCGAGCAAGAAGCAGCATTTATCAATCTTAAACAGGGAAGCATGTTAGTGACCGAGTTTGAGGCCAAGTTCAATGCTCTTTCGAGGTATGGTCCGATATGGCGAATACAAATGAAAAGAAATTTAGACAATTTGGGAAAGGACTGGAAACTAACGTTGCTACACAATTGACATCTTTTAGGGAGAAGAATGTTGCAGATTTGGTGGATATGGCCAGAAAAGTTGGCAAAGATGTTTAAGAAATGTTGATAAATAGGAACAGTCTAAGAAAAGCAAATACGAGAAGGGTCAGGTTAGTCAGGCGAGCAAACCAGGTGGTTATCACAAAGGTGAAAGTAAATTTCAACATTTGAAAGGGCAAAGTAGATTCAAACAACAAAGAGGGCAAAGGCAAGGGACAAGTAAGTAGAGTATGGATAGAGGACGTGGATCAAGTGGTCTAGGGGTACTTTCTAATATTTTTGTTGTGGGTCTCCTAACCATCGTGTTAAAGATTGTCCTGAGGTTAAGAAGGAAATCAGGTGCTTCAATTGTGGGAAATGGGCCATATAGCTACACAGTTTACAAAACCTCGAGCACAGCATCATCCTCAATTGGCAATGCATCTGTTGGATGCGGAACATCTTTGTTTGGCCGAGCTGGAGGTATGGGTGGTCCTACCACACCGGAGAGGGTATTTTCCATGACACGACAAGGTACATAGGCTACTCAAGAGGTGGTGACAGGTATTTTTAAAGCTTATGGTATTAATGCACAACTCCGCCTGAGACGTTCTTAAAGCCTTATCTTTAGACCTCAGCCGGTCCCAAGCCCGGATAAAGGAGGAGGGTTGTCCGTTAGGTAGCTGACAGCCAGCACATAAAAAGACCCGTTAGATCCCTATGACATGAATCCTAAACTTACAACGAGAAATGCTAGGGCGTTCCCTTTAAGCGACGCGTTGTGCCTGCCTTCGGGTGCTTCGAAAAATGAGCAAGGGGCGCCACATCGGCGCCCGGGTGTGGTGATAAGTGAGCAAGGGTTCCCGCGTGTGCCTGGACGAGCGCGGGTAAAGAAGCTAGCCCAAAACTATAGGATCCGCTTAGCAACTTGGAATATAGGGACCTTAACGGGTAAGTCTAGGGAGCTAGTTGATACCATGATTAGGAGGAGGATTAGTATAGCTTGCCTGCAGGAGACTAAGTGGGTAGGGGAGAAAGCTAGAGAGATAGAGGATACAGGGTATAAGCTCTATTATACGGGTGTGGATAGACATAGAAATGGGGCTGGTATCGTAGTAGATAAGCACCTTAAGGATTCGGTAGTCACAGTCACGAGGAAAGGAGATCGGATTATTTTAGTTAAGCTTGTGATTGGAGAGAGTATAATTAATGTTATTAGTGCTTACGCGCCCCAAGTAGGCTTGGATGATCTTACTAAAGAGAAATTTTGGGAACAGATGGATGACGTGGCTCAAGGGATACCTTTGGGGGAGAAGCTTTTTATAGGAGGTGATTTCAATGGTCATGTGGGAGTGCAGAAGCAGGGGTATGAGAAGGTACATGGTGGATTTGGATTTGGAGACCAAAATGAAGGTGGTAGGAGGATTTTGGATTTCACGGTAGCCCTTGATCTTATAGTGGGGAATACTTTCTTTAGAAAGCGTGAGGAACATTTAATTACCTTTAAGAGTGGAGTCAATAGAAGCCAAATAGACTACTTTCTTGCAAGAGGCGCCGATCGGTTGATATGTAAGGATTGTAAGGTCATTCCCGGAGAGTGTCTAGTGGCACAACATAGACTTTTGGTGTTAGATATTGGCCTCAAGGGAAATAATAGACCGAGAAAGGAAACTAGAGACCCACGGACTAAATGGTGGTTCCTAAGAGGGGAGAAACTAAAGGTGTTCAAGGAACGAACATCCCAAGAAATGGAGTGGGGAATGGAAGGCGATAGTGATAGTATGTGGAGGACAATGGCCGATGGTATTAGAAGGATATCGAAAGAAGTTCTCGGAGAGTCAAAGGGGAAAGGTCCAATTTCTAAGGAGACATGGTTGTGGAATGATGAGGTTCAAACCATGGTAAAAGCCAAGAAGGAATGTTTTAAGAAGTGGCAAAAGGAGCGGAAGGTGGAAAATTTTCAGCAGTACAAGCAGGCTACCAAGGAAGCTAAGAAAGCCGTTAGAGAGGCTAAGTTGAAAGCCTACGAGGATTTTTACGCTAGACTTGATAGTAAAGATGGGGAGAGGAATATCTATAAACTCGCCAAGCTGAGAGAAAGGAAAGCTAGAGACTTCTCTCAAGTTAAGTGTATAAAAGGTAGCGATTCAGTAGTGTTGGTGAAAGATGAGGATATCAAGGATAGGTGGAGGACGTATTTCGAGAAGTTGTTAAACGAGAAACATGAAGGAGGTTTTGGTGAGGAGGAAGTTGATGTTCCTAGCGAGAAAATGGAATACGAGTTTTATCGGAGGATACAAAAGTCCGAAGTGGCCAAGGCTTTGAAGAAGATGAAACCGGGTAGGGCCTTAGGACCAGATGGCATTCCTATTGAAGTGTGGAAAAGCCTAGGTGATTTGGGGGTGACTTGGTTGACAAAGCTGTTCAACAAAATTATGTTATCTAGGAGGATGCCAGACGAATGGAGGAGGAGTACCTTAGTACCTATCTACAAGAATAAAGGGGACATTCAAAATTGCAACAACTATAGAGGTATTAAGTTGATGAGTCATACGATGAAGCTGTGGGAAAGAGTTATGGAGCATCGTTTGAGGATGGTGACTATGGTGTCGGAGAAACAATTTGGGTTCATGCCTGGGAGATCGACCATGGAAGCTATTTACCTACTAAGAAGAGTGGTAGAGAAACACAGGTCGATGAAGAAGGATCTTCATATGGTCTTCATAGACCTAGAAAAGGGTTATGATAGGGTGCCCAGAGACCTTATATGGGGGGTTCTGGAGAGAAAGGGAGTAACCAAAGGGTATATCGATGTTGTTCGAGACATGTATGAAGGTGCTGTCACTGCCATTAGATCACCAGCAGGGGAGACGAGTGAATTTCCCATCACAGTAGGATTGCACCAAGGGTCAGCCTTGAGCCCTTACCTTTTCGCTTTAGTTATGGATGAATTGACTAGTCAGATTCAAGAGGATATTCCATGGTGTATGTTGTTTGCAGATGATATCGTCCTCGTAGATGATACTGCTAGCGGGGTTAATACTAAATTAGAAATTTGGCGGGATGCACTAGAGTCTAAGGGCTTTCGGATAAGTAGGAGTAAAACTGAGTATATGGTTTGCAAGTTTAGTGATACCAGAAGTGCGTACGAAGAAAAAGTGATGATTCAAGACCAGGAGATACCAAAGAGTGACTGTTTTAAGTATTTAGGCTCTATTATTAGTCAAGATGGAGAGATTACGGATGATGTGACCCATAGGATCCAAGTGGGGTGGCTCAAGTGGAGAAGTGCTACTGGCGTACTGTGCGACAAGAGGGTACCCACAAAGTTGAAGGGAAAATTCTATAGAACTGCCATAAGACCAGAGATGCTTTACGGGACAGAATGCTGGCCTATGAAGAAACAACAGGTGACCAAGATGAGTGTAGCGGAAATGAGAATGTTGTGGTGGATGTGTGGTAAGACTAGACGAGATAGGATTAGAAATGAGACAGTCCGCGAGATGGTAGGCGTAGCACCTATAGACGAGAAGTTGAGGGAAAATAGGCTTAGGTGGTTTGGGCATGTCTATCGTAGACCTACGGATGCAATAGTTAAGAGATCGGATAGGATAGTTTTGCATAGCAATGCTCCAGGGTGGGGAAGACCCAAATTGACATTAGATGCGGTAGTGCGCAAGGATTTAAGTCTACTAGGGCTAAGTGGGCAAGCTACACTTGACAGAACTCTTTGGAGGAAAAGGATTCATGTAGCCGACCCCAATTGATTTGGGACATAAGGCTCAGTTTGGTTTGGTTTGGTTTATGGTATTAATGCACAAGCTTTAATTGATCCGAATTCTACGCATTCTTTTGTGTCAAACGTGTATAGTATGCATTTGAGTAAAACTTGTGTGTTGTTAGACAGCCTGTTGGCGATATCCACTCCTATTGGGGAGGTGGTGGTAGCTGGGGTATCATACTCAAATTGTGTTGTATGTGTTAGTGATAAGAAGTTAGATGCTAATTTAATTCCTTTAGTTATGTTAGATTTTGATATTATCCTTGGTATGGATTTTCTATAAAGGCATCGTATATCTATAGATTGTTTCAATAAAGAAGTTATTTCTAAACTACATGGTGAGACAGAAATCAAATTCTGCAGGGATAGGGAGATTTCTTTGAATGGTGTGATTTCTGCAATTAAAGCGGTAAAACTGTTGAGGAATGGATGTCAGGGGTATGTGGTTTATGTGGTTGACACAACGAAGAAGCCATTGGAGGTATCTGATATACCAGTTGTGAATGAGTTTTCGAATGTATTTTCAAATGAATTGTTGGGGATGACAGGGAAGTGGAGTTCACCATTGAGCTACTACAAGGGACGAATCCTATTTCCATTCCACCATATAGAATGACACCAGCAAAATTGTTAGAATTGAAGATCCAGTTGAAGAATTTGTTGGGTAAAGGGTTTGCACAACCGAGTGTTTCACCCTAGGGAGCACTAGTTCTCTTTGTGAAAAAAGAAGATTGGTACGATGGGCATGTGTATTGTCCACAGGCAACTGATTAAGGTAACGGTACAAAATAAGTATCCATTGCCTAAGATTGATAATTTGTTTGATCAATTGCAGGGGCAACTATATTTTCAAAGTTAGACTTGACATCGAAGTATCATCAGCTTAAGGTAAAGGGAAGTGATGTTTCTAAAATGGCTTTTCGTACGAGATATGACCATTTTGATTTTCTGGTTAAGCCTTTCGGGCTTACGAATGTTCCTGCAGTCTTTATGGATTTGATGAGTTCGGTGTTTGAGCCATATCTAGATTCATTTGTCATTGTGTTAATTGATGATATATTGATTTATGCTCGGGCTAAGGAGAAACATGAATGACATTTGATAATTATTTTGCAGACTTTGCAAGAGAAGTGATTGTACAGGAAGCTAATCAAATGTGAGTTTTGGTTGGATAGTGTGGTGTCTTTGGGTCGTGTTATCTAGTGATGGTATATGCATGCATCTAAAGAAGGTAGAGGCGGTGGTAAAATGAGAAAGACCAGTTAATGCTTCTGAGATCTGAAGTTTCCTTGGCCTAGCAGGATAGTACCAGAGATTTATACAAGGCTTTTCTGCTATTGTATTACATTTGACGAAGTTGACAAGAAAAGATGCAAAATTTACTTGGTCTAAGGAATTTGAGAACAGTTTTTAGGAGTTAAAGTCTAGACTTGTGTCGGCACCAGTGTTGATTATAGCAATGGGTACTAAGGATTTGGTAACTTACAGTGATGCATTTCATCAGGGGTTGGATTGTGTTTTGATGCAGCGTGGTAAGGCTATTGCCTTTGCATCAAGACAACTAAAAAATCACAAACATAACTATCTTAAACATGAATTGGAATTGGCAACTATGGTATTCGCACACAAATTATAGAGGCATTACTTGTATGGGTGACTTGTGAGATTTACACGAATCATCAAAGTTGAAATACTTATTTACCCAGAAAGAGCTAAACTTGAGGCAAAAAAGATGGATGGAGTTAATTAAGGACTATGATGGTTCATTCACTATCATCCGGGGAAAGAAAATATAGTTGTTGATGCTTTGTTGGGAGGATGACGTGTGTACAGTGCTCCACTCACAATTTTTATTGAGCTGAGGCAGATGGGGATGAAGTTTCTTTTGGGAAGCAATAATGTTTTACTGGCACATTTTAGTGTTTGATCTTTGTTTGTAGATTGTATATGGGAAGGATAGGGTCAAGATCCTCATTTGGAGGAAATCATGGAAAAATTAATAGGGGTGAGATTCTCGAATTTAGTATTTGAGATGATGGTATGCATCTGTTTGGGAAGAGAATGTGTATACCAAATGATACAACCTTGAAAATAAAAATATTGGAGGAGGCTCATAGTTCTGCCTACGCTATGCATCCGGGGAGTACAAAGTTGTATCGTGATTTGAAAGAATATTTCTGGTGAGTTGGCATGAAAAGGGAGATTGCAGAATTTGTGGCTAGTTGTTTAACTTTTCAATGGGTCAAGGTTGAACATCAATGCCTGGCAGATTTGTTGCAAAATCTTCCTATACTTGAGTGGAAATGGAAACATGTGACAATGAATTTTGCGACGAGACTACCGCGTTCAAAGAAGGGGTATGACTCCATTTGGGATATTGTGGACCGATTAACAAGGGCAGCTCAATTTTGACTCCATTTGGGATATTGTGGACCGATTAACAAGGGCAGCTCATTTTTTGCCAGTTAAGATAACATATACTGTAGTTGAGCATGCTCAGATTTATGTTAATGACATTGTTAGGTTACATGGGGCACCTGTATCTATTATCAGTGATAGAGATCCCTAAATTTACTTTTAGATTCTGGGTTACTTTGTACCAAGCTATGGGTACATCTCTGAGGTTTAGTACCGCTTTTTATTCACAGAATAATGAGCAATTCGAGCAAACTATTCAAAATTTGGAGGATATGTTGAGGGCATGCGTTCTTGATTTTAAAGGCAGCTGGGATGAGTATTTGGCACTAATCGAGTTTGCTTACAATAATAGCTATCATAGTTGTATTGGTGTGCCACCATATGAGTGAAAGGAAAATGTTAGGGGTTGGAAAAACAAACTGGTGATGGGAAAGAAACAAGAGATGGAAAGGTGTTATGTCCGGAATTGGTTCAACAACTAGTTGATGGTGTTAAACTTATAAGGGAGCAGTTGAAAAAATCACCAAAGATCACCAAAAGAGTTATGCAGATAAACGGAGGAGAGATTTGGAATTTGAAGTGGGTGATCATGTGTTCATTCATGTGTCATCTTGGAAGGGTGTTGTCCATTTCAAGGGTAAGAAGAAGTTGACTCCGAGGTATATTTGGCCGTACGAGGTCATCGAAAGAGTGGGAGTGACGGAATATCGTTTGGCTTTGCTGATGGAGTTGGCACAGTTGCACGATGTGTTTCATGTTTCAATGTTGAGAAAGTATACGCCGAATCCAACACATGTCTTGGATTTGGAGCCAATTGAGTTGAAAGAAGATTTGACCTATATTGAGCAACCAATGAAGATTTTTTCGGTTCAGGTAACAATTTTGCAGACAAAATTCCAAAGGGGGAAGAGATGTAACACCCCGAATTATTTTACGTTAATCATATGCATAATTTAAGTATGTGTTGTGTTTGGTTGATTGGGTAAGGTATTAAATTAGTTGATTTAGCAAGTGAACAGATTGAATTATGTATATGTGTTGTTATTTGTATGATTAGCATGAGTTGGAATATAAAGACATGTAAACATATGTACACTGAATCATTTTCCTCAAAACTTACGTGATAAGCTTAGAAAAAACAAGGTTACATTATTCCTTCAGCTTTCAAAATCTACAGATAGAGAGAGAAAAAGGGAAAAAAAGAGAAAAAGAAGAAGAGATTTAAGGAAGAATATCTAGGGCTTCAAAATCAAAGCCTAAATTGGTAACAATATGCATCTTCTACCTAGTTTCACATCTTTGAAGCTTGAAATTTATGTTTGTATGTGGAATTTGATGGAATATTTTGTTCTATCCACAACGGAAGTACATCCAATAATAAACACACAAGATGGAGAGAAAAAATTCCACTTATATTTACAATATATGTGTACAAAAAACTCTGACAAAGGTGAGAGTTACACTAACTTAACTCTCCTCTCACTCCTCTCACAAATGCACTATTTGTGAAGTCATACACATGCACATAGTGCACTGTTTTTCTTCTCACAACAGTACACGTAATCTTTCTCTCTTACACACTCCAACACTAGCACAAACCCACCAATATATACATGAAACACCTGGCCATTAAACTCTAAAAGAAACTGTTGGAATTCCCAACTAATTCCATCAATTCATGCAAATAAATGGGGCAAACTTTTCCACTCCTCAAAAACAGCCACCACTTTTTATTTCTTTTACCAAAAAGGTTTTCACATGAAAAAAACTCAACAAACACCCCATTTTTCTCATGTGAAAAATACATCCCCGTGCTCGGGTGCCTTGCACCCCCTCACACCTGTCTATTCAAAAATATCAATAATTAAATTTGGTGCGACGGAAACTCTTTTTATTGCATGCAAATTTTCTTCATCACCATTCTTAATTGGAGACTCAAACATCAACTTGTGCACTTCTTTTTCGATGTTGCTCTCCACACATAACGAATCACTTGCTTGTGCCCTTACACACCACACTTGTGCAAACAGATACCCATACTTTTTGCTTGTTCCGTGTCCAAAATTCGCACGTCACATTTCAACATGACCTTGAAGCTTGTACAAATTTTCGTTAATTTTTCCTTGCAATATCACCTTACCATTCTTAAAAACTTCAAGAGCTCCATTTCTCGATAAAAAAATAATTACAACCATTTGAGTCTAACATCCCTAAAGAAATTAGATTTGTTCTTAATCCCGACACATGTCGAACACCGGTCAACCTCACAATTCTTCCATCGGACATACGAAAATGAACCGTACATGCTAGCAACCTTGTCCGCCGTGTTGTTTTCCATCCTAACGGTATTTCCATCACATGCCTCATATGAACAAAAGTAGTTTCTATTTGAGCAAATATGAAACGAGCAACTGGAATCCATAACCCAATCAAAATTTTCCGTACCTTCTAAAGTCACCATTAAGCACATCATCATCTTTCAATGAAACTCTCTACAATCGCCGCTTCACATTTTTATTTTTCTTGCTCTTTCTTTGTCTTGAGCTTTGGACAAAATTTCAAAATATACCCCTCCTTGTCACAATAATATTTCTTTTTGTCCAAGTCGTGCCATTGACCGCCTCGCGAGTATGAACGTCCCTTTGGCTTGGACCCATTTTATCTCTCGGTCGTTTGCCCTCTAACTTGACTATCAAATGATGCAACCATGACGTGCTCCCCCGAAATCCTCTCGATGTCCTTCCTCTACATGGGCTCGTCGGATATGAGTGTAGCAACAATGTCATCAAGTCCAACTGTGTCTTTTCCGTACATCAAAGTAGTCCGAAGATGCTCATACAACGGCAGCAGTGAGACGAATATGAGGATCGCTTTATCTTCCTCCTCAATCTTTGCACCAATGGCCCCCAACTCTATTAGTAGTTAGTTGAACTCATCCAAATGATTGGAAAAACCTGCTCCTTCGAACATATGTAATGCATATAATTGTTTCATTAACGATAATCGATTTGTCAAAGACATGGACTTATACCTACTTTCCAACTTCGTCAAAAGTTCCACCGGATCGATTTCATTGATGACTTCCCAGAGAGTGCTATTTTTTGAGATACAATTGGATCGTGCTATTTGCAAGTTCTCTCATCTTCTCCCATTTATCATATGTCATCCCTTCCAGTTTTTCGGACTTCTTCTTGAGCGCCATTACGAAGCCTTGTCTCGTCAAAATATTCTTCACCCTTTGTTGCCAAAGAGTGAAGTTGTTGTGGCCGTTGAAAAGCTCAATCGAAAGCACCCGCCATACCTCGTAGCTTCTATGTGTGAGTTAACCTGCCTTCAACCATAGCTTTGATACCACTTGCCGGCATAATTTAGTCCTAGTCGCAATGGAAGTACATCCAACAATAAACATACAAGATGGAGATAAACAATTCCACTATATATTCACAATATATGGGTGCAAAAAACTCTCACAAAGAGAAGAGTTACACTAACTCAACTCTCCTCTCACTCCTCTCACAAATACACTATTTGTGAAGTCATACACATGCACACAGTGCACAATTTTTCTTCTTTCAACAGTACACGTAATCTTTCTCTCTCACACAATCTAACACTAGCACAGACCCTCCAATATACACATGAAACACCTGGGCATTAAACTCTAAAGAAACTGCTGGAATTCCCAACTAATTCCATCAATTCATGCAAATAAATGGGCAATCTTTTCCACTCCTCAAAAATAGCTACCAGTTTCTATTTCTTTTACCAAGTAGGTTTTCACATGAAAAAAAAAACCAACAGAACTTTCGGGTTCCTTCAAAAAAATCGTGATTAAGATAGCCAAGGTGGTCTAATTTTGATTGAACTCGAATTTGCCATTGTTTTGATCGAATTTACAGAAATAGCTCCATAACTCGTAAGTTTCTAAAATTTTACTCTAGCTACCAATACATGTCTTATGTTCTATGTTAAATTTTTAGAATTTTATGCAAAGTACAGAAAATATGAAAAATATTTTACCAAACTACTGTTGTGGATTTGCAATGTTGACTAGACTGTCGCACCTTACGGGACTGGCTATATCTTAACCTAGGAAGGTCAAAATTTTAATCCGCTTGTTGCGTTAAAAAGTAAACTCAGGGGGATCTTAGAATTTATAGGCCACGTATTCCAATTATCTATGTGATCGTAGTGTTTAGTTTGAAGTTGGCAAAGAACTTGTTCTCCAGAATTTGCTGCAAACTTTTATTTCAATTGTCGTCCATTTAAATATAGTTTCAGAACTCTGAAAATTTTGATATTTTTATCTGGTGTTTCTATATGTGTCTAAGGTGTATGGTTCAAATATGGGGACATTTGGATGAGTAAAGTAATTCTATAAATTCATAGATCGCAATGGTGTCGGATTTAAGTGTGTTTGAGCATTTCTTTTGTATTTGAGCATGAAACATTTGTTATCATTGATCTTAATTGATGTTTCAATATGAAATACGAATGATTTTTGTGCTAATTGTGAATACATATTTCAGAGATCGGAACGGGCACGTCCAAGGTGCCGAGACCATAGTCGTGTCTTTCTTTTTGGAGACCGAGATAAGTGTTGATTCACAAATGTAATTCCTTTTGAAGTGAATTGTTATAATGAATTGTGGCATAAGTGCCAATAAGGGCCCTTGGGCCAATGACATAGGTGCCGATATATATGGCTTATAGCCGATCTATTAGACTTAATGTTGATTTAACAGTTTATTGCTTGTGTGGGGGTTGTAAATATTCTTTCATTTGAATCGCTCCAATAGCCTGCGCATTGAACAGCCAATTAGCATTAGCGGATTGTTTCCAACATGATGGCACTCTAATTCTAAAGTCAAATTCTGTAGAGATCAAATCACAATATTGATTGCACGATGAATGTTAGCGTACCTGATTAATGACCCATGATCTCCTATTTATAAGCCATCAAATGCCGATATTTGGTAACATAATCCCTAGGGAATCTTCCCTTCTTTTTTGATATCAAATCACAATCTTTCCATGTAAGGTGACCTTCCAGACATAGTGCATTCCCAAACTTGGCTATTGCCATACGTGCAATTTTCTATTCGGCACCTGTCACTATTCCAGAAAGTTCCACCGCTCTAGCCGAATGACATGCCGGTAGGTCGGCACTCAGAAAAGCCCATATCTTTCTTGTGGTAAGCCCGTTTGGCTCTCATTGGCTGAAGCCCCATGGCAACAAAGTCGAACTGATGTCATCATGCCGACTTGTCCATAGAGGGGCCTATTCAACAATACGTTGGCCCATGCCCCACGCTACCGGCACGGGGCATGCTCCTCTACCAGGTCTAATTCTTATTTAATGCAAGTTGGGTCAGCTCTGTATTTCAGCCCTCTGCAATTGCCCCTCAACTCAGCGTCGGCGCGACTGGCGATTGGTTGATGTAAATGGCTGAACACATAAAGTTGTAACGATTCTAAACTCAAATTGCTTATTGATTTGCAGTGTGTCATGCCGTCATTTCACCTTCGTGCGTGTCATTCTGTAGTCATTGGTTGTCAAGTGTACCAGATCATTCCATGTGTATTTCATCGAATGACTCTTTTTGCGTCGCTTCATTTCCCGCCTGGCATTTTGACGTTTAGTTCCATATATATATAACGAGGGGAAAGGGGAGAGCACTTCTCTCGCATTCTCTTCCTCCTTCATCTCTCTCGCCGCTCTGCATTTCTCATCGAAGTTTCTTCAAGTTTTATCTCGCATCTTCCGCTACTCAGGTAACATTTTGGGCTAATTTTCACATTTCAACACTATTTCATTCATTTGGTCGTATAGCACATTTGTTTTTCTTTTTATAGCACATTTGTTTTAATTTTTCAGCGTTGTTCATGTATGAACAGTGCCCTGGTGGCCATCCCCTCATTTTTTCCAGTGAGTAAGTTCCATCGATAACTCCTTTTCTGGCCATCTTGTCCCATCGCTCTATTAAGCCCCTAAAATCTCATTCCATTCATTCAACACTTTTGCCAAACATCTTTGGCATTAGCCTTTTCATCCTTGTTGTTTGACTCATTTGAACTCTTGTACCTCTGTTAGGTCTTCTGTGGTGCATAAAAGAAGAAACTTCTGAGATCAGTTTGGTTCTTATGCTAATAAGTGGGTCTTTCGAACCAGATACTGACCGGTCCTAACTTGGTACATCATTGCATTACTAGGCACGATCATATTTTAAAAATCTAAACTTTGCTCTTCTTCTTATGGATTGTGCAATAGTGAAGTCCAGCTATTGATCCACGGGAAGATTGGCCACTGAGTTGGTAATGCTTTCTTACTGAGCTTTAGCGCTTAAGACACCACTACTTTTGATTTGAACTTGAGAATTAGAACCTAAAACAAAGCACTAAACACATAACTTGTTAATGGAAGAAAACAGGCATGGAAGTTGATCCAGACTTTTTCCACCGCTCAAGGTATCATAAAACATGCCATCAGAGTAGGCCCAAGATAAGCTTATGTGCAAAATGACTATTTTGTCCCTAAACGGACCAAAGACACATGGGATGACCTGAAGACCAAATAACTTCACTAGATAAACTTTTAATTACTGAGTAGGCCTACTAAACATGATTTGGATGATAGTTAGATAACCTCAGAGAATTTGGCGAAGTCTGGGTATAAATGACCATTTTGCCCCTAAAGGGCCAATTCAGTAAGTACAAGCCTCACGTCATCACATAATCCATCTGAAAGGTCTCCACAATGAATGTCAGGATTTAGCATGTCTCGGTAAGCAGTCAGGCTATTCGAAAGAGGTCCGAGGGAGATCCAAGCATAGACGAACAGTTTTGCCCTTATAATTCAACATGGATGAACAGTTTTGCTCTTATAATTTAGGGTGAATGTAATACTCCGACCCATTTTAATTATTTGAATTTAAAAATAGCGCGGATAATTATGATTATTATGTAATTTAATTTTTCGATTTGAAAAATTCGATTTCGGATCCTACGCTTATTAAAAACGTTAAATTTTAGGACATTTTGAGATGTCGACCTACCAACGAATACTCGCATAAGAAATCCGAGCACACCATGATGATCCTCGTAATTTTCTAAGTCACCCGGTCTATTTCCATAATTTTTGAAAAATCAATACCGGAACAGTTTCTCGGTATCGCGTAGCAATTCATGTTCACGCACGCAACCGAGCCCTTGACCGATGGAAATCTACATGGTTCAAAATCAAATCCCCTTTTACCTAAATCATGGGGAGTGTTTCCTTCAAATCATCATTAGGCCTATAATCTATATTTATACATTTTCTATTTATTTTTCTTCCCCATTCATAATATATGCTTTCTAGCATATAATGAAAGCATAAAATGGGACATTGCCTCTGTCTCTCCCTCACGGCACTCTCTTTCTCTCTCTAACTCTCACTCTTTCTTCTTCATCTACTTCTTCCTCTTCTACCTCCATTTTTTCTTGAATTTTTCCTACATCACCATCTTTTACCGTTACACCACCACCTCTACATCACCATATGCATTAGGACACACCAGAGTTCCGTTTAGATCACCGTATTCGCAGCCCAAGCCACCATTTTCGTCCACCAAGTTTTTCGGCAAGAAAAGCGGTATAACGCATATTTTTGTGCAAGTTTGTGTTGTTAGACCTTAATGTTTTATATCGTTTAATTTAGATTTAATTGTTAGAACTCGTAGTTGAACACTTAGCCTTCGAAATGGATGGATTAGAACGACCCACGGACTATTGGAACCCATAGAAATCGCGTTACAAAAGTCACTCGCGAACTTGAGAAAACTGTCTTTTTTCAGATTTTTAGCCAAACTTTGGAAACTTAGATCTTGATGTTTCGGTGCTCAAATTACATTTTTTCAAAAGATAAAAGTTTGACATAAACACTTTATCTTAAACATAGACGGAATGGATTTTCTCTATGACATCTTGAACGCGTTAAAATCATGCTACGAATATGACTCACAGTCTTCTTGAACACTGATTTTCCAGATTTTTTCAAATTTTTTGTCAACTTCGGCCCCTTGGATCTTGATGTTTGGACGTTCAAAATCAGTTTCTTAAAAGACAAAAGTTGTAGACAAACATTAAATCTTGAACCTAGATAGATTGGATCGTCCTCGAGACCTACGTAGCTCATAGAAAACGAGCCCAAAGATGTCACAAAAAATAGTCCCTTTTAGGGGGTTTTCTCTCTCTAGAAACTCCACTCATGTACCCACTTAAATCGCCACATCTATTAGCCAAATCACGAAATTAACTATACTATAATGAAATTGGGATTAAATAACGTGCAGGTCAAGTCTCAATCCCGGATTTCGGAGACCGGAGAGTATAATTACCAAAATGCCACTTTTACTTACTTTTTGGCCTACTGACACTAAAATCACTACACGAATGAACCGACCATGGAATTAGGCTTTGAATATGAATAAGGACTGAAAAAATGTGGGTCGGGTCTCGGTTATATTTTCGGGCGGCCAATAGCAAATTATAAAATACCCTTTTACGGTCTAAGTAACCGGCGATCAAACCGATTGAACGTGAGCCACTCAAGCCCAGTATATACTAATGGGACTAATGAATAGGTAATAAAGTTGACACGAATCCCGAGAAAGCTCTTGTGGCCACTTGTTAATTGGGTAAATTGACCACTTTGCCCTAGAATCTGAATTACGCTTTGTGCCCCTGCGAATCGAGAAGTCCGAACGATTATGTGATTCGAGTCACTAAGTTAGTATATTCTTTTAAGAGTTGTTGGCAATAAGGACTTTTTACTTATCATGATAGATTCGGGAATTGGAGATCGTTGGACCGAGTTAATATAAAGGAATTAGGGACTAATTTCAGGCGAGTCTTACATATGACTTGCTTACTTACATTCTACAGTAAAAATGAATGATTTCTTACTTTGATACATGTACATCTATGCTACTAAACTGATAGTAGACTAAGCATGGCATATTAAGGCTTTAAAAAGAATCATGACATCATGAAAACATGAAAATATTATGGCATGAGATCAATACGGCGCCCCGGCCACTAGGGGGCAGATGAAGATTCTAGCGATGAGGTGAAGTAATAAGGGTGGGGATTATTAGCCAGGTAATCCAACGGGTGATATCACGCCGGCTATTTATTTGGGGTCGCTCTCTAATTTACTGGTGGGCCGTAGATCATATAATGTTACCATACATGGTTACAGCGTAAGCCTAAAAGCTGGATTCATACATCACATAACATGATCATTTGATAAGTGTGCATGGTTACAACGCAAGCCTAAAAGTTGGATTCGTATATCATATAATGTTGGCATTTAATTATAACGAATTTCAAGAATACGGGTTATCTTAATACAGAAAGTTAGTAGATTTATCATATCTAGACTCACACTAGCCTAGTGCTAATGAAGTTGTTGATGCAACAGGTTTTAATTAATGATGCTGATCATACTTGAAATTCTGTGAGTTGTATTGAAATTGAAGCATCTCTTGTAATCTCTAGACTTAGCATATTTTGATGTAGCTTTATTGTGATTGTAATGTATTTGGTTGACCGGTTGGGAATTTGGACCGTAGTCATGGTTTGTAAGCTCATGAGAGTTATATTGTTGCACTTTACTTTATACATCGAACTCTGGAAGTAAATTTTATTTTCGCACTCTGATATCAATTATGTTGATAGAAAATTCCTAAACTGGTATATTTCTAAAGCCTTACGAGTTTCACTCATGGCCGGTCACGTGTCTTGACCTTTACGAGATGGGTCGTGACAGTGAATTTACCACCACAATTCTCATGAAGAATCTTAATACAATGCCAATTAAGTTCCTTGGAGGTTAATTGAATGTTCCAAGAACAAACCTGAATAAATTTGACAAAACGACAAATAAAGAGTTGTTTCGTCTTTACACAGACCCGTGCTTGGAAGCGCCATTCATGAGATAACTTTATCAAATCATAAAAATCTCATACCATTGATCAGTACAATGATACAAGTCCATTGACAATGACTAGGACAAAAATATAATAAGCTGATAGTTTTCGATTGTTTAGAACGAGGCCTCGGGAGCACAATTTCTGAGCCAACAACTTCAAACTTTAAGAAGTATATATTATTAATCAGCATATCGATATGAGTTCAATGGCTGTATGCATGGTTCAATCTGAGGTCGGTAGGTCAAAAAATCATATTTTAAATCATTTAGCGACCAACTAGCAACATACCGACCACCGGAGGCACAATTTATGAGGTCACATTTGCAAATTGTTAGAGGCACGTATTATCGATTCTCACGATAATACGAGTTCAGTGTCTATATTCAGGACCCGATCTGAGTTTGATTGGATTCCAAGGTCAAAAAATAGCATTTCGGAGCGTGTTCAGAGCCCCAGGGGTATTTTTGTAATTTTGCACGAACCTAGGGCGCACCTAGGACAGATGCGGTGCACAAGTGCGGGTATGATGGTGTTTGGCTGAGATTTTGGGGTCTTGGTGGTGGTTTCACAAAATAATATCAATTGGGTAGTTTCTTAATTCCAAGGTTTTAATCCTATTGGTGGATGAAGTCTATAAATACCATGGTTTCCCAATGGCTTAGGAAATCAGATTTTGATCTCATTTTTCAACCTAGGTCAGCCAAAGCTCTTTAAATAATTTTTCTCAACCCCAAAGCAAAAATTAGAACGTGATAGAAGAACTTGAGAAACAAAAATTTAAGCAGAGGTCTTTCGCTTTCTTCTTCAGTTTCTTCTCCTCTTTTCATTTTCCGTACTAAAAACAGAGAATTCGAAAACATAAAATACCTCAAGTGTTCTTCCCTGGTAGTCCCATCTTTGTACTTTCGGATTTCCAATATCAAAACAATATTAGGGTTAGGGTCCTTTAGTTAGGATTTTGGTTCAATTATCAAAAAGATCCAAAAGTACTTCTACTTTAGCATAGCCCGGGGTATCACCAAAATTTAATATTCATTGTTATGCCAGTTTATGGTTTAGCCTAGTCTTTCGTGTTTCTTTCATTTGTAATTGACAAATTTTGATATCAATACAAGGTAGCGCTGCAACAGCCGTTTTATTTTTATTTTGCTCTTTTTATTTAATTTCTTCTATCTCCTTCTTTTTTATTTTTAAGGTAAATATTATGCCAAAAAGGCTAACATTCGCATCCCTAGTCTGCAATTCTAGAAATTTCTATTCCGCACTTTTTAAAATATAAGAATGCCGTCTGTACAATCTTTTTATTTTTAATGTAAATATCATGCTTGGAAAAGTCAGTTTTCGCATTCGTAGTCTGCATTTCTAGAACCTCTAGTCCATTTCTAAAAATTTTTAGTCCGTATTTTTAGAATGTCGGGTCTTAGCCTTTTCGGGTTAAAATTATGAACGTCGATCTTGGCCAATGCCAATTTACTTTTCATGATTTTAACTTTAGTGAGATTTTCATAACGAGGATTCTAGGATCCCCGCTATACGAATTTTCTCGAAACTAATATTTATATTTTCGGTATATCGCTCGATTACATTGGTGCCTATCGGAGTTAACTTCTAACTTTTCTCCTTTCCCGATTCTCATAATATTTTTTCATTTTTATCCCTTTCCCGTCTCCCTGTAACAATTACTGCTATCTTTTTTATTTTAAGTAAAATAATAAAGACAAGAATTCATTACTTCATAGCTAAGTAATATAAATAGTGGCCGCAAGTTCACAATGACACGCTGTCCATATCACCTAGCAAAAAATCTCGATAATCGCAGAATTTCATAAACACACGGGTGACATAGTAGATAGTGTTTTGGATAAAAATTTAACGGGCAGTGCACGTTATCTATTCGCGACAAACTATCGTGATTGAAGTGATATTTACTATATTCTACAATTTAGGCCGTCAGTGATTGAGTAGCTGCCAGGATGAAGGAAATATGTGTCCTGCCTAAAAATTGAGAAATATGAATAGCCATTGTGTTATCCATGTCTCCCAGTCTTTGGTTTCGATAATCTTAAATTAAAATATGTCACACAAATTGGCAGTTTATGTTAGTTTGTGTGTCGTGCTTTCTCGAAAATTATTAGAATGACATTGACACTTTGCACCAAATTAACTTTAAAATTTTCAGAACGCTAGTGACATAGGTAACCAGTTGAAAATGAATGAAAATACAATAATAGCTGACTTGGTTTAGAGCGAGACGGCGTATTGCAATTTTAAGAAAGGTTAATATGGTAATTGATTAATAAAAATAAAATCGGGTTATTGTCAAACTTCAAAGTTCCTACGCCATGAATATAAGGCACCAGACACCTTGACTAAGTTATAGTTTCGGATCCTTATTGAATATTTATTTTCATTAATGGCACGAATGTAATTTTTGGAGTCTTAAGTTTTATTCTAGTACAATAGTATTATTGGGTATATTATATATTTTTGGGTGTTAGAGTTTAATATAAACTATTAGGATTTCTGCTAAGGCTCAGTAAATCGATAAAGGAATAATGGGCTTTTGGGTATTAGAGTTTAGTATATAATATTAGGATTATCTTGGCTTCTCGACGTTTTGGGAGACAGACAGAGGGTTAGCAGCCACAAAAAAGGTTCTCGTCGAAGTCTTCTTGATAACGGCTATTTGTGGGTTCGTCTCCTTCAGGTGTATTGGCGTTAACTTAGGCTGGTGTTGCATCTGGTATTCATTCAGCTATGGACATTATTATTATCTATGTAGATGTAGGTTCACAAGTGTAAGGTATGAGTTGTCTTTGGGTCTAAGACCTGCTTCTTTGTGAAATCGGTGACTAGTGCTTAAGCCGGAATCATCATCGAGAAATTGTGTATGAAGCATGGTGGATTGTTGAGTTTTGATGGGTGAGGCGTGGTGCAGCATAGTGCTAGTGGGTTATCTATAATAAAAAATAATAATAAAGCTTGTGCATAACCTGTATGTATGGCTATTGGCTATAATTAAATTAGTGAAAGTGGGGATCGGTGGCTTATGGCATTGTGCTGGTTGTACCATTGTTATGCTACGTGGAGCACATGTGGTTTGGAGTAATGGATGGTCTTTGGCTAGTGCTTAGTGACTTTAGATTTGGGCCTAGGTTTAGGTTCTAATTAGTAGTAGGTAAACTTAGATTATTTTGTTATAATTATCGATGCATTAGTAATCATTGCAATTTATTTATGGTACAAGTTAACCTCGTTTTGTATTTGTTCGATTACACTATCTTCAAACTCAGGTATATTCTTTTAAAAATATGCTACGTACTTTCAAAATTTATCCGTACCCTTTAAAAATATTCTTTTAGAAGCTATATTTATTTCTTATGAATTGGAAAACATATTTGGTATTTGGTTGTTCAAAAGGCATATGGTTAATATTCGATAAATCGTTTAATTCCGTCAATAGTCTTTTTGGTGAAACTTTGTAGATATTACTTGGGAACATATTTTGAAAGTCAAGGGAAGTTAATTCTCTGTGCGGGTGACTCTGGCCATTAAGGAAAATTCTCGGGTTAGGCCGAGTGACCCTAATACTCAACGGTTGAAAGAAAAGTTTCTGGTGTGTCCTGATGACCTTCACCGGATCATCTTAGGGAAAAGTTTCACGGGGTACCTACTCGTGGGGACTCTAATTATGATATTGGATTCAATTTTTGAGTTATTTATTTCACTGGTATTTTGTACTATTTGGTATTTGTGGTTCTCCTAGTTGTTTGGTTGGATATCGGGTTGTGATTACCATTGAGATTCATTATTGGTTAAATAGAACATTGTTTATTTTATTTGGTTGTGGTACACTCTTATGCCTTATTTTATGTTGATAGCTTAACTTATTTTAATCCTTATTTTAGAAACCTATTGTAATATACATGTTTTGCCATTCACTGAGCTTTCAGCTGACGGATTTATTCCACATCATTTTTCAAGCGAGGCAGGACGTTAGATAAGGACTCTGGTAGCATCGTGGGATTTCTTTTGTTGACCTCCATAAGACATTGCATTTAGTGTTAGAATTTTATTATTTTGCTTCCACATTTCTTTTTAAAATTTTGGTAACTGGGTTCCATTGATTTATTTATTTGTTTCAAGGTACATTTTTATTGGATGGTTAGTGAGATGGTTGTGCCTCACAGTTGGTTTGGAACAGTTAGTTGGAATTTTGTGAAATGAAAACTTGGTCTTTTTGTAATCAATGGTATTTAATAATTTAATTATTTTTGTTATTTTGAGGCTGCGTCTTTTGCAAGTTGAGGCCTTGCGATTTATGGCCAGTCACATCCTCTATTTTGGGGCGTGACACTGAGTACGTGCACCTTTTCATCCAAACCTACAATGGGGTCTACTACGAGAAGCTCGACACTTCAATAGGAATATCCTTTAGTGAAATGATCCAACAAGGAGAAATGATTGAGGATAGAATCCAGTCCTAGCAGATCATGGATCTGTACTCCCAAGACTAACAAATAAGTGGGGTGAATGACCAAGAGTAGTCATACAATTTTCTAGTCGGAACGGCTAATTTAGCCAAAAGACTATATTATCCTTTCCCTTTCCAAAAAAAAGGATCAAAAAGAAAAAAAAATTAAAAAAGTACCTCCACCATATCAAGCCACCCTTATACCATCACTAACCTTTAGCCAACCCGTCAAAGAGTATGTCTCTCCACAAGAGTCACTAAAACTAGGGCAGATTTTATGAAAGGACCGCTGCATTTTCACAGAAAATGTCAAACACGAGTAAGTCCATTCTGAAAAGAAAGACAGTACAAAGGATCAGCAATGCCAACTCAAATCATCCTAAAGGATCCACGCATATCTGGAAGAGATTGTTTAGCACTCACAAGTTTTGGTAGACTTGCCTGAGTGAAGTATTTTTTCATGCTTTATATGTTGCTTTTATTGTTTTCAACTTTCAAAATCCTACAATGGTTATCTAGATTTAAGCAGATGAATAAAAGTTGTGTTATTTGCTTTCATATATGCTTCTCTGTCAAATCAAAAGATTTGATTTCTTGAAAAACTTGCTATTTCAGGGATCTTAAAATTTATCATTTCGATCTTAGTAGCATAACAATCTTAAGCACAAGATGAGCATGACTTTGTCTTCAGACTATTTTTTGAACTCACAGGGACTGAGATTGGTCTGAACCAACAGTGATATTCCCAAACAAGCAAGTGAGCTAATGGAAAGAACCACATGATAATTGGCAAATCTCAAAATGCCAAAGAAACAAAGGCCATTTAAAAGAAACAAGAATGACTGAACTTGGACAAATGGCAGAAGGAGAAATTCACTTGATGGTCAGAAAGCCACAAGGACGCGTTTTTTCTAGGATCGCAAAATCAAGTCATAGTCAAAATTCAAAGAAGTAGAAGCTTAGAAATCTGAAACTCGAGTAGAGTTTCCAACAAGAAGCAACGGCGCCAAAAATGCTTGTTATCAACCGATGTCAACAAAGATGTATACAAGCATGGGATCAATGGATCGGTTGTAGTATAATAAATCCAGAAGTCCGGAGTTGAACCCACAGGGAACAAGAAATTAAAAAGTTTATCGGGAGAAAAGAAGAATAGATTTGGAAAATATAGTTGTGTAAAGATGTTGGGACGAACTATTGAGAAAACTGATTAATGAAAATAAAATCTAATTTTTCAGGATCCACATTGACCGTGACTCGTGATAACTCAATCCTCTAAAATGACTCAACTCCGATTCTATAACATCGAACCTTCATCGGATTGTGAAAAAATTAGGGTTTATAGAAATCAAGAAATATTTGATGATCGTTTTACAAATAAGATAGAAAAATTGAGTTTTTAAATCAAAACCTTGTAGAGATTTAAGAATTGTATGTGCCAATAAAGATTGTCTACATGCAGGTAAAATCCTACAAAATTTTCGATTGATTTCAAAATGATACTTGATTTGATAAAGCAATATCAGACATTAAGGGTTTGTGCGAGGATTGATTTATCTTGAATCGCGGTTCGATGTTTCACCTTCGAACCAAATTTTGATAGGATTAGCTATTCATAGTTTGAATAGAATCTATGGAAAATAAACAAACAGATGTGAAGAAGATGAAGAACTTTTAAAAGAAAATAATAACTTTCAATAATAATCCTCCCAATCAAATGTTATAATCAATCTTCAAAATTAATGATTATCTCTCGAACAAAAAAGCTTTCCATAATCCCTATCTAAGATTCTATTAAATAGATCTCTAAACTAACAAAAAGATAAGGATAAGGACAAGGATAAGGATAAGGATAAGAATAAAGAATAAAAATTCCATAAAATAAGAAAAATTCTCAATTGCACCCAATTACCGGTAATACATGTTCGTTTGTGGTAATTCTAGCTTTTCTTCAAATTTGGGCAGTGCACCCTATTACCTATAATTGCATTCCATTCAGTACCTATTACCGGTAATTTTATGTGTAGCCTTAAAATCTCCAAAAGTCAGTGTTTTCTACTACTGGTAGTACTGTATTCACTATTGGTAATTGGACCCTCTGTCTTTAGTCTTGACTCTTTGCTTTCAACTTCTTGACTTGATTTTCGTCAACTTTCAAAACCTCATAAATTCCTGCAAAACACTTCATTTGCACACTAACAATCCAAACATGCGTTAAATGATAAAATAACATAAAATACAACCAATAGATAATAAATGCATGCAAGTCAAGGGATTTTGACATAGAAAATACGTACTTTTGAGTGCCAATCACAATCTCTTACACTGATTAACCAGCAAAAGATGGAAAGAATCACCATCCAGATCTAGACAAAGGCAAAACAGTCCTATACTTAGGGTAGCCAAAGAAAATCAAAACAATCCAAAAAAAATAGCATTCAAATTTACGATGCAAACACTGAAGAAGAACTTTGAAAGCTCAAGTGCAAATGACGCCTATTCGTGAGTCTACCTATCAGCTACACCAAAAAGAAGCATTGAAGGGTTGGATTTTGATTATTACATAACAGTCAAAAAACTTCAACAGAACCTAATGTGTCCACAAGCTTATATTGGTCGTGGATGATGCCTCAACACTCGAAAGTATTATCGGGTACATGCCGGGGCAACCAAAACAAATAGCAATCTGCAAGCAAAACACTTATTTCAATCTAATTTTAACTGAAACACTTCTTTCCGAATGGCTATTTTGATCATAAAGCATTGAAATTTCTTCTCTTTATTCATTCATATGAATATCTGAAAAACAAGGGGCATAAAAGATAACTCCATTGCCAAAAAAAGAGGCAACAAGCAAGAGCAAAGGCAGAAAGGCAAAAAACAAATACCACGTGATATTCTTTCTCCCTCTTTCTCATGAAATTTCTATCAATGCTCGATGGATCGAACTGCACAAGGAATGTTTGTTTCAATTGAAATTACGTTGAATTCCTCAAAAATAAAGAGAGAAATACAAAAAAAAAGCATAATTAAAACCTGAAATTGGGCTATGGCAAAATTGGCTTGTAACACCCCGATTTCTTGGAAATGTTAAAATAAAATAAAGTAAAATAATAAAAGAACTAAAAGATAATATTACCAATATTACTACATGGATATCGGTAGTGGAATAAGAGTTTAGCTGGTACAACATTTAAAGTACGGGGTAGAGTTTCAAAATACAACAAAAAAACTCGATATGGATAAAATCAGAGCTATTATAAGGGAAATTGACTAAGTCAGCTATGGATCCGCAGCGTCCTCCTCCTGGTAAGAATCTTCTGGTGGCGCGATCTCCTGATCAAATTCTTCTGTCTCAGTACCTGGCATGAAACGCCAATGGCATGGGGGTAAAATACGCTCCAATGAGCTGGGGAAACCCAATAAGTTATCTTACCCTTAAATTTCCCTTTGAATGTATATAGACTTAAATGAATTTATAACGGATGATAACATGTTAAGTTATGAACAATATATGGAAACGATAGCCCATAAGTACAAAATTTTAAATCAATAGAGTCGTACATAATTTTTTTTATCTTGTTTTACAATCATCACATTAAGATCTTAGTATTCGTACCAAGGAGGCGTCCTTGGACTCCCCAAGTATGAATTTATGTGTTTCATTATTCGTACTCAAGCATCATCCCTCGACCCCCAAGTAAAAGATATTTGCCCAAGTCCATAACTTACATAGACTTTATAATTATTAATTTTCAACCACAATCTGATTGACAATTCCTTCAGTTTTCACAGGCGGATATCCACGGAATATTCTCAATACTGAATATCCACTCTTATTTTACTTTCAGTGATTCCTCAATGTGTCAAAGAAATATAATCTATCATCACGTTCAACCATCTTTGCATAGGATAACAATAACAACAATAATAACATGATAGTGAAAATACGATAATCGAAATAGCAAGTAAATGAACACCATATATATATGTAAAATTAAAACATATGTTCTTATTTATGAGTAAGGTTTGATCTACTTAGCCTAGAGCTGGTCTGGTCAACCTAATGGTCTAGTCTGCTCATCTCACTGGTCCTCTCTGCTCATCCTGGTCTCCTCTTCTCAGCCTGGTCATCCTACTCATTGGTCTCCTCTACTCACTGGTCTCCTCTGCTCAACCGGTCTCCTCGACTCAGCATAGTCTCCTCATCCGGTATCCTCTTCTCAACCTAGTCATCCTACTCACTAGTCTCCTCTGCTCATTCTGGTATCCTGTTCTCAGCCTGGTCATCCGACTCATTGGTCTACTCACTGGTTTCCTCTGCTCAGCCGGTCTCCTCTTCTCAGCCTAGTCATCCTACTCACTAGTCTCATCCACTCACTCACTGGCCTCCTCTACTCATTCAGGCTCCTCTACTCATTCTGGTCATCCTACTCACTGATCATCTTATTCGCTTGTTTCCTCTACTCACTCATTGGTATCCTCTACTCATTCGGTATCCTCTACTCAGTCTGGTCATTCTACTCATTGGTCATCTTACTCACTTGTCTCCTCTACTTATTCTGGTCATCCTACTCACTAGTCTCCTCTACTGGTCATCTCAGCGTGGTCATACTTAGCACTGTTCGCCTTTTACCTTTGGCCCACCTTCATAACTTGTTGAAGGGACTTTGGGGTTGATTTCAGAACATTCAATTGGATAAATAAGAGAAAGAAACTTACATGGTAGTTTGATTCGATGGTTGAGAAGGAAATTGTAACAAATGGGTTTCGCTCTCTCTCTCTCTCTCTAAAATTTGTCTCTTCTCTTCTCTTCTGATTGTTCTCATTTTTTTCACATTCTAAAAAATTTGCCTACCCCAATGGAAGGAATAGAGATGGTATATATAGGCATTTGTGGTCATCATTTGGAGAGGACAAAAAAAAAAAAAAAAAAGAACTTGGTGTGCAAGTATGGTTAAGCATGGATGTTGAATGTGGGTTTAGAAGTTGTCATGAATGTCATTGGTGAGTGATACTTGACTGCCAAGAATTTGAAAAAAAAAAAAAAAGTGAATAAGAAGAGATTTTTAGGAGCAAAATCATGGGTCTATGGAGGTTTCACTTGAGAGAAGAGGAGTGGGGATCAAGAGAAGAGTTTTCATTGGGGAGAGGAGATTTACTCCTAGAATTTAGTGAGTTTTCTAAGAATTTTCATGGGTTTGCTCAGATTACATATGTATATGTATCCAATGTAAAGTGACTGTTTGTATTCCCATTAGCTAAGCATGGAAGAGGTGGTGGATGACATTATTACACATACATATACATGTATTATACTCATATTATACGTGCATATGTCGTATATGTACGGTATATACATATTACTCATTTATTTTTTTACTTTTATTTTTTTATTTTTTATTTTTATTTAATTTTTTAATTTTTTTGTTTATTATCACTACTTTTTTTCATCATTTATTTTTCTTCATTATTCTTTTTTTATATAAAAAAAACTATTTTATTTCTATTCATAAATCCGGGTCTTTACAATCTATCCCCCTTAATAAATTTCGTCTCAGAAATTACATTATTTGGTGCTCTAGGAGTTATGGATAATTGGCTCGAATGGTGTCTTCTCTCTCCCATGTTGACTCTTCAATGTTGCGCCATAAAGCTCGGACAAGTCTTATAGTTTTCCCTCGCAGGATCTTCTCCCCATGATCAAGGATCTGCACAAGTTGCTCTTCATAAGTTGTGTTCGCGTCAACGGTGACATCTTTCCAATCTAGGATGTAATTTGGGTGAGCTAGATACTTTCGAAGCACAAATATGTGGAAAATGTTATGGATACAATCAAGCTGGGGTGGTAGTGCTAGTCGGTAAGTGGTCTCTTCAACACATTGTATAATTTTGAATGGTCCGACGAATCTTGAAGATAGCTTTCCTTTCTTGCCAAATCGAATGATTCCTCTTCTTGGTGAAATTTTCATAAACACTTGATCCCGAACGTTAAAAGTCAATGGTTTCGTCCTCTTGTTGGCGTAGCTCTTCTAACGGCTCTGTGCGGTTAGGAGTCGTTGTCAAATAATCTTGACCTTTTCAGTTGTCTCTTCGACAATTTTGTGTCCCAACAAACTTGTCACTCCTACTTCTGACAACAGACTGGCAATCAACACGGTCATCCATGTAGTGCTTCGTAAGGTGCCATCTGAATAATCGTTTGGTAACTGTTGTTGTAGGCGAATTTAACAAGTGACAAGTGTCTCTCCCATCCTCCTTGGAAATCAAGTACGCATGCTCGAAGCATATCTTTAGGTGTCTAAATTGTCCTCTCAGATTGTTCATCGGTGTTCAGTCTTGACTTGCTGACATGTAAGGCAAGTAGCTACATACTTGGCCACGTTTCTCTTCATTCCGCTCCACTAGTAACTCCTTCTCAAGACATGGTACATTTTGTTCCCTCCGAGGTGAACAGTAAAATTCGATCGATGAAATTCTCTCAAAATTGACTCCCGTAGTGTCCCAAAATCTGGTACGAATATCCGTCCCAAACACCTCAAACCCTTGTCAACACCAACGGTCCATCCCGCTGCAGCTTCTCCTGAAGATAACCATCGTTTGATGAGATCTGACTCTTGATCGAGTGTCTGAACTTTTAAAATCTCTGCATGAAGTCCAGGTGTAGTTGTCAAAGGCATACAGGCATGCTTCTCCTGTGATCTCATTGTGTTGGAGACCAAATTCCTGAATTTGCTCAAGCATATTCCATTCTCGAACTGCCAAACTAGCCACGTGTCCTCGAGACTTGCGGCTCAACGCGTCTGTTACAACATTGGCTCTCCCTGGATGGTAGGCAAGTGAAAAGTCGTAGTCCTCTAGATATTCCATTCAATGTTTTTATCTCATATTCAAATCCTTCTGTGTGAATATATACTTGAGACTTTTATAATTCCAGAATACTTCAAACTTCTCGCCATACAGATAGTGTCGCCAAGACTTTAGCGGATGCACCACGGCGGCTAGTTCCAAATCATGCGTCGGATAATTCTTCTCATGGAGCATCAGTTGTCGTGAACCATATTCACCTTACCGTTTTGCATCAGCAAACATCCCAATCCATCTCTAGATGCATCGCAGTAAACGACATATCCCACATCACGTTCCGAAATGGCAAGTATTGGTACGTTGGTCAACTTGTCCTTTAGCTCCTGAAAAGACTTCTCACAGGATTCGTCACATTCAAATTTGATTCCCTTCTGAGTCAATCGTGTTAGCGGTTTAGCCAATGTTGAAAAATTTAAAATGAACCCTCTATAATATCCTGCGAGTCCTAAGAAACTCCGAATCTCGAACACTGTAGTCAGCCTCTTCCAATCTCTGATAGCCTCAATCCTGCTATCATCGACAGAGATTCCTTTCTCTGACACCATGTGTCCTAAAAACTTCACTTCTCTCATCCAAAGCTCGCACTTGCTGGTTTTGGCATACAACTGGTTGTGTCGTAGAACTTGAAGTTCAATCCTCAAATGTTGCTTGTGAGCCTCCTCTGACGCTGAGTAGATCAAAATATCGTCGATGAACACTACAACGAACTAGTCTAAATACGGCATGAAAATCTTGTTCATCAGACACATGAAGATAGCTGGTGCATTGGTCAGACCAAAAGGCATCACTACAAACTTGTAGTGACTGTAGCGAGTTTGGAATGCCGTCTTAGGTATATCCGATTATCTGACTCGCAACTGATGATATCCTAATCTCAAATCAATCTTAAAGAACTAGGTAGCTCCTCTGAGTTGGTCAAACAAATTGTTGATCCTCAGAAGTGGATACCGGTTCTTGACTGTCACTCGGTTGAGTTGACAATAGTCAATACATAATCTGAGGGTCCCTTCCTTCTTCTTGACAAACAATGCCGGTGCTCCCCAAGGTGAAGTACTTGGTCGAATGAATTTCTTGTCCACAAGTTCTTGCAATTGCGTCTTTATCTCTCGAAGCTCGGCTGGTACCATTCTATAAGGAGTTATAGAAATTGGTGCAATCCCCGGTATAAGCTCGATGGTGAAATCCAGCTCTCTTGATGGTGGCAATCCTGGCAATTCCTTAGGAAATATGTCAGCATACTCGCATACAACACGTGGAAGTCTCAACTCCGCGTGGTTTTCCTCGTTCAGTGTTAGGCTCGCTAGCCACCCTATTAGACTGTCGTGCCATCTTGATCATGCCTTCAGGAATGATGAAGGTTCCTGCCTATCCCCCTTAAATTTAAAACAAGTTCCATTCGAGGAGTAGGCAGTCACTGTCTTCAGATGACAGTCGATTATTGCTCGGTGGGCAGATAACCAATCCATGCCCAAGATAACATCAAAGTCAGTCAGTCTATGACTCGTAAGTGATACGTTAAACGTAGCCCTGAGACCTCTATATCGTAGTTCTTGCATACTAGTTCGATCGAGGCTACACCTCCTAAGGGTGACGTAACATTCATAGAGTAATCCAAAGATAATTAATTGATGTGTATATTTAATATTGTTGACTTTGATTCATTATAGAGTGAGGCCTTGTCGGCCAATAGCCTCGATGAGTTGGGTCATAACATTAAGTGTATGACAACTATTAATTAGTGATGGAATCCACGTCCCCTTATATGGATTGACGATATCCTCTTGAGGAAACTTATAAGTTTCGATTATGTCAAACCCTGCAGGTGGATATTAGTATCCGACATAATGAATAAGTTAAGTGGAAGGTCTCAAGGAATTTTATAGATGTTGATTAAATAAATTGTTAGTAATTTATTTTAATTAATAGGTATCTGTAATCTTAACATGGAGAGATAAAATAAGCATTTAATAACATGGAGCTCGAAATATAATTTTGAGATATGAGCGGGGCAATTATAATTCTGTAGTGGTATGAATTATAATTTATATAATTTAAAATTAATCCAGGCTGGATTAGCAATCCCGAATTATAGGAAGCCCAGCCCATACTTCTTCGAGGGGTCCCTATCGTTGCCCATACATACACTACTATGCCTTCTAGGTCAGAAACAACTTGATATTCAAAAGATTGAGAGAAGTTCTGTGAAGGTAAGGAGATCATATTTTTGAGCTCACCCTCAGTACGTGATCAAGGTGCAATAGGATCATGGTAGAAGATCTCGAGGTCAGTCGAGTAAGATCATACCAGCTGTGTTCATAGTCTGATCAGGATCAAACTTTGAAGGTAGTCGAGGCCAAACCAGACAGATTTCGAAGGTATGCACTCTATTTCCGCCTAGTAGGGTTTCATAATTTTTGTGTTGTATAAACTGTACGCGTTTATCACTGGGTCTCGGGAATCGGTCCCTAACACTTCTGACCTAGAAGGGATAGCGGTGTATATATAGGCAACGATAGGGACCCTAGGAGAAGTACGGTCGGGCTTCCTATATAATTTGGGATTCCTAGTCCCGCCTGGATTAATTCTGAATTATATAAAATTATTATTCATACCACTACAGAATTATAATTGTATTCTCCTCCCATATCTCAAAATTATATTTCGAGTTCCATATTATTAAATGCTTATTTATCTCCCCATGTTAAGATTACAGATACCCGTTGATTAAAATAAATTACTAACAATTTATTTAATCAACATCTATAAAATTCCTTAAGACCTTCCACTTAACTTATTCGTTATGTCGGATACTAATATCTACTTGCAGGGTTGACATAATTGGAACTTATAAACTTCCTCTGTTAGGGATCATTTTTCGAGACCCAATGATGAACCCGTACAGTTTAGCAACAAAAAATTATAAAACCTTACTGGGGGAACTAGGGTTCATACCTTTGAGATCTGTCTGGTTTGATGAAACTTTGAACACGGTTCGATTGATCTCGCTCGACTGACCTTGAGATCTTTTACCGTAATCCTATTGCACCTTAATCACGTACCGAAGGTGGGCTCAAAATTGTGATCTCTTTGCTTTCACAGAAACTCTCTCAATAATTCGATTATCAAGTTATGTCTGACCTAGAAGGCATAACGGTGTTTATATAGGCAACGGTAGGACCCCTAGGAGAAGTATAGGTTGGGCTTCCTATATAATTTGGGATTCTTGGTCCAACCCCGATTAATACCAAATTATATAAACTATAATTCATATCACTACAGAATTATAATTGCACTCCTCTCCCATATCTCAAAATTATATTTCGATCTCCATCTTCTTAAATTCTTATTTATCTCCCCACGAGATTACAGATATCCATTGATTAAAATAGATTACCGACACTTTATTTAATTAACATCTATAAAATTCCTTGAGACATTGCACTTAACTTATTCGTTATGTCGGATACTAATATCCACCTGCACGATTTGACATAATTGAAACTTATAAGTTAGTGTGGAGTCTGGAATCCAATTTAGACTTCTCGGGTTGATGTATTGAATCTTCTCAAATATCCTGCAAAACACTCAACACTAAATTAGTGCCGATCGGGGGTTGGATCTCCAGTGGGCACTCCGACGATCAAGTTAGCCTTTTAGGAAGAGTAAAAGCAACTTGAAAGTATAGTTTTAGGGCGAGCGTGCATGTACCTTAAATGGGAGTGATCATCGAAATATATATAGAGTAAGGATCCAACCTTTTGCCGGTATCTTCGGCCTAGAACGTGGGTCGTGGTCCGGAAATCACGGAGGTGCCACCACGTGCCCCACACCCATGCGGATCGAGGTGAACACGTCTGCACTAACTTCCCCACGTTGATCCGAACTACAGGGAACATGTACTCATGTAGTGGTGCCGAGCACATATTGACCGAATATAGATGCCGAAGATGTAGTTTGAGCCGAACGCGGAGCGCCGAACGACGAGTGCTAACCATGATCGTTCGGCCCAGAGACCGAGGACAAATAATGTTGCGCACGGGCCAAACCCAACTTGCGTCAGGCATCAAGGATGACAGTGGGCAGAAGGCCTACTGTTGTGTGGCCCATGGGTGCGTACTTTTCAGCCTACTACAATAGCCCCTCAATTCATCCGTACGCGATGTGGTATTGGGGAATTGATTTCCATGATGGCAGAGGCCGAGCGCGACGGTAGATTGCAATTGACGTCTACAGAGTGTCCGCGTTAGACATTGATGCTTTGGGGCATTTTGGTCCAACGGTCGAAGCCGAAGCGAGCATGCGTGGCTAAGTTATTTAGAACGTCAGAGATTGAGATGGCATCATGTGGCGCTCGATCCAACGGCAAGAGCCGAAGAGGCGTTGTCGTGGCGGCGCACGCGCTGAGTTATTCAGAAAGTCAGAGATTGAGATGGCGCCATGTGCCGCTCGATCCAACGGCTAGAACCGAAGAGGCGTTGTCGTGGCAGTGCACAAGCTGAGTTATTCAGAATGTCAGAGATTAAGATTGTGCCACGTAGAACCTGATCCAACGGTCGGGTGCGAAACGCTTCGATTTTCCCGCGCGAGACGCCTCGCGTCCAGCGCCGGCCGTTTCTCGATTTACGAGCCCCAGTATATATAGAGGGTCTGGAAGAACTTTAAGGTTTTCTTCCAGACCATTTCGCCTTTCAGACCTTGTCTTCAAGATCATACTTCAAGCCTCGCCAACTGAGTTTCAAGTTCGTATTCATCCGTCAAGCTATCATCTGCCTTTGAATCTCTGGTAAGCTCATTCTTTCATCACTATTTCGCGTGAGTATTTCATTCCACGATTCGTTAGATAGATAGGACTAGTAGTTTTGATTACTGTAGTCGCCTGGGTACGTCGTTCGTATCCCAGGTTCCAGCCAAACGAAGGGAAGTTTGGCCGAGGACGATCCGGGGGGATGTGAAGCCCCGATCTTCTTAGTTTCATTAGTTATCGATAGAGTCTGAGTTTAGCGCGTCACGCCGGATAGGAAGATCGCCGAGAGTAAATTCTGGTAGTAGACCGTACCTCAGATATTTTGTTTAACACCCCTGCACCTCTTAATAGGATGTCCGAGCTGGAAGTAGATTCAGCACAGATGCTGTCCTCTAGCGCCAAACAGCCTGGACCCAGTGGCTCGGCAGGACTTCTAAACATCAATGTGATGCCGAAGACCTCGGCCTCTCACTCGAGGAAGAATCGGTATTCTCATTTTTTCGAGGATCCGGAGAGCCTAGTCGACTTCCGCACCACATACGGCGTTCCGGACAACGTATCGATAGAATTAGTTCGACCAAGGGATAACGCCGTGACGAACGACTTTCAAATCGTTCTCCCCTTGATGGCCATCATCGAGGGAGGAGTGCATTTCCCCTTCCATCCATTCCTTCGGCAGGTGCCGAGCGTCCTTCAACTGGCCCTCTCCCAGGTGACCATAAACTTTTACCGTATCGTCGTCGGGGTCATCGAGCTGAAGGAGAGATACCAGCTGGAGTTTGAGGTCGAAGATCTGTTTGGCCTCTACTTGGTAAGCCAGAATAAGGTAGCTAGGAGGACGTACCTTAGCTGTCAGATCGGGCAAAGAAAAATGATACGAGGCCTGTCGGACTCCGACAAATATGCGAATGATTTTGTCGTAGTTCGGGGGGAGTCGAATTCGCCTTAGGCGAGTACCGTTTCCACCCAATACCGCGGGTGGCGGGGTACGCTGGTAAGTGTTGTATGGCAAATTTTATTGTTTAGCATTACATTCGTCTATTTCATACTAACTCATTGTCCGCTTGCAAGGAAATAAGTCGTTGATCGCCTAAGGAGCAAGGCATCGTGGGACAGGATCAGTCGGTCTTTCGCAATCCGCAGAAGGCACAGAGACTGCTCGGCTACGTAGAGGTCTATCAGTCAAAGCTCAAGTCTCGGGGAGATTCCAACAGCAGTAGTGAAAGCGCCAAAGGCTCAGGAGCACACCGAACCGATACTACTCCTCCGCTCGGGGTGATCAGGGAGTCGCGAGAAGAGTCAACGCCGGAGACTGTCATCTCGATCTCCTCAGGTATCTGCTCTTCAAGTTTCTCCTCCGGCTATAGTAATCACTCGGTCAGTATCAGTGACCAGGAGCTGAGGAACTTGTTCGCAGACATCGATCAAATGCCGAGGAAAGCTCCAGAAGAGGTGACCCTGAAGCTGGCGATTAGCGGACCCGCACCGAAGTCCACCCGTCCTGCTGATCCTCAAAAGAAGAGGAAGGGAGTCCAAGAAGCCCAGGGAAGCTAAAGAAGACTCTCGAGCGAAGGCGGCTGGTGCCTCACATAATAAAGGGGATTCCGCTGCACCGCCAAAGACGAACCAACCTCCGGTTGCTACAGAGGTGGAGAGCGTGTCAACGCCTCCCAACTTCGTGCCGAAATGCATGTTCGACGGCCGGCCGTTGAACATTCAAGACTCTATAGATGCCACTCCGCACATCACGCTATCGCTGGCTGAAGGGATGATACTTCCCAAGGATGCCGATGCTCTACCGAAGAACTTAGATTCTTCATTCCTCGAGATGGCTCGGCTGATGGTGAAGGTACAGTTCTATGCTTTTTCAAATTTTCCATTTTATTTCGCAATATTGTACTTACTATTTCCTTAGGCGTGTCATGCAGGCGACCCAGCACTTGGTGCCGGTGAAGGAAGGACTGATGCGGAAGGCCAATCAAATCCGCTGTCTGAGGGGCATGCATGAGCAAGAGGTCGAAGCAAAGACCCGGATGCGGGAGGAGCGTAATGCTGTCCGCGCGGCCCTGACCGAGGCCGAAGAGAAAGGGAAGGCTCTATCACTCGACCTTGAAGCCAAGGACAAAGAGATGGCGCAGAAGGTTGATGAGGCCAATTCCAAAGGCTACTCTGATGGGTACGCCAAAACTCAGGGGAAGTTCCTGAAGCAAATGGAAGGGATCAATGCCCAACTTGTTGGGCTACTGGAAGACGCCTTCCGGAGCGGCTATCTTCGGGCGCTCAAGGCAGCTCAAGTGCCGGAGGGATCGTCTCTGTACAAGAACATTCCTTCGTACGAAGCTCCAATGGTTGCTGCTGAGCCAATGGACGGACCGTCTGCCGTACCGCAGACACCAGCCGAAGAGATCCCGGCCGAGGAGCTCGAACAAGTGCGTGTAGGAGATCCCAACACCTCCAACACCGGAGATGGAGGCCAGCCTGCCCACATATGAGTTCGCCTCATGAGGGCCTTTTTTTTGGTAATAGTTGTAGTTGTAGGTTCTTCTGTATTAAAAACAATGTTGAAGGCATTTATTTGAATACGAAGACCTGTTTTCTAATGAGCACCATTCTGCATTGATTTTTTCTTTGTTCTAATGATCACCGAACCATGTCAGTTTATATCTTTGTTCTAATGATCATCGAACCATGTCGGCTTATTTCTTTGATAGCATAAGTTGTATGGTAGCATTTTAGTAAATGTCGAACCGTGCCTTAGCAGCTAACTGAGAGTGGCACATTGCCGAACACTTGGAGAAATTATTAGCAATTTCGCATATAGACAACCAAGTATAGGCTGGTTGTAGTATCTGGCATACCATCCGAACATAAAGAACAACAAATCTCTTTTTAGGAAGTAAACAATCCCGGTAATAGATAGCCATGTTCCGTACAATGAGTTATCATAATAATGGAAGGCCATAAGGCGTACAAAAGAATAGGAAACTCATTTTAATTGGAGGGCTCAGCGCCGCACAGTCTAGAAGAGGAAAACATAAATAATGAAATTGATGCGAGTGGGGGCCCAAAGACCGCACACTATCTGGAATAATAAAGCAAATAACCAATGAGGACTTCACGCTCCCGCAACTTAATGATAATACTTTCTTAAATTGTGAGCGTTCCAGGGTCAGGGAACAGGAGTTCCATCCATGTCTTCTAGTTTGTAAGAGCTGACCCCAACGATCTTGATCACTCAGTAAGGACCTTCCCAATTGGGGCCGAGCTTATTTGTCCGTTTTGCGCCGACTACCTTTCAGAGGACGAGATCGTCCGGTTTAAATGATCTGGGGCTAACCCGCGCGTTATAGCCCTGGGATATCGTCTGCTAATATGCCTCAAGTCGAATCCGAGCGGCTTCCCTTTGTTCTTCGGCCTCATCCAGAACAGTTGATAAAGCTTTGTTGTCAGTGTTTAGATGGAATTCATCAGTTCGCATCGTGGGAAGGCAGGCTTCAAGTGGGATAACAGCTTCCATGCCAAAAGCCAACGAGAACGGCGTTCGCCCGGTTGATCGGCGCGGCGTTGTTCGGTATGCCCAAAGAACGCTGTAGAGTTCCTCAGCCCATCTGCCCTTGGCTGACACTAATCGTTTCTTAATTCCGCCGAACAGGATTTTATTCAAGGCGTCGGCTTGGCCGTTACATTGAGGGTATGACGGTGTTGAACTGAAGAACCGTATCCTGTGCTCGGGGCAGAAGTTGGTAAATAGATCCCTCACAAAACTGCATGCCATTATCAGAAATGAAAGCATAGGGGATGCCGAACCTCGAAATGATATTCCGCCAAACGAACCTCTTGACATCTTTGTCTTCAATTTTCACCAGGGGTTCGGCCTCGACCCATTTGGTGAAGTAGTCGGTAGCCGTAATCAGAAATTTAAAGCCACCAGGGGCCACAGGAAATTTCCCAACTATGTCCAGCCCCCATTGTGCGAATGGCCATGGACTGGATAAGGGGTTGAGTTGTTCGGCCGGCTGGTATATGAGTGGAGAGAACCTCTGACATTGGTCGCAGCTTTTGACCATCTGATCGGCCTCTTTTTTCATGTTCGGCCACCAGTATCCTTGGGTTAGAGCTCGGTGTACAAGCAATCGTCCTCCCGAATGATATCCACAGCAGCCAGAATGCAATTCCTAGAGTATAGTGATAGTTTGCTTCGGGTGCACACATAACAGATAAGGTGCCGAGTATGCCCTCCGGTAAAGTTTGTTTCCGGGTCCTAGCCAGAACTGGGCGGCTTTGTGAATGATCTTGTGTGCTTCCCTTCGGTCCTCCGGTAAAGTTTCCTCCCGAAGGTATGCTAGAATGGGGTCCATCCAACTGGGATCCTGTGAGATGCAATTGACTTCCTCGTTAACTGCAGGTTTTTCAATGCTCGGCTGTGGGAGGACATTGACAGAAACAGTCCTCGGCCCCCTAGCGTCTATTGCCGATGCAAGATCGGCTAGAGCGTCGGCATGGGCGTTTTGTTCACGGGCGATCTGATCTAATGAAAAACTGCGAAACCGTTGGGAGGATTGTCGTACGGCAGCTAGGTAGCGGGACATCCGGTCGTCGCGGGCTTTATATTCACCGGACAATTGGTGAACGACCAGCTGAGAATCACTGTAAGCTCTGATTTGCTCAGCGCCGAGGTCTTCAGCAAAGCGGAGGCCGGCTAGTACGGCCTCGTACTCAGCCTCGTTGTTAGAAGCCGGATGGCCAGTTCATGGAGAATTCCCTCGGGCGAAATGAGGACGACTCTGGCTCCCGAACCATGTGTGTTGGAGGAGCCATCCACAAATATTCTCCAGAAGTTGCCGTGCAGAAGTCGCCAAGGTGGTGATTCAGTTGATTCTTTGTTTTGCAAGGAGCAGGTTTCTTCGGTGTTCGGTGTGAATTCGGCAATGAAGTCTGCGAGCACTTGTCCTTTGATTGCTGTCCTCGACTAGTACTGAATGTCAAAGTTAGCCAATTCCACGGCCCACTTTGAAATACGATTTGAAAGATTAGCCTTGCGGAACAAGCTCTTCAGGGGCTGCTCCATCAAGACCGTGATGGGGTGTGCTTAGAATTATGGCACGAGTTTGCGGGAGGCGAAAACTAGTGCCACTGCGAGTTTCTCCAAAGGTAGGTATCTAGTTTCAGCACTGACCATTGTTTTACTGGTATAGTAAATTGGGAGGTGTCAACAGAACTGACCGCATGTGGGGACACGGCCAGATAAATGAACAGAGGCTCCTTATCATTGGGCGTTGAGAGTAATGGGGCCAAAGATAAGTAGGTCTTCAGATCATGCAGTGCTTGGTCACATTCCGGGGTCCAATCAAAACTTCTTCAGCTACATTTCTTTAATATCGTGAAGAAGGGCCAACATTTATCTGAGGACCAGCTGATGAATCTATTAAGGGCGGCAGCCATTCCTGTTAATTTCTGAACGCCTTTGATTGTGTATGGCGCCTCCAGTCTGTTGATTGCGCTGATCTGATTTGGGTCGGCCTCGATACCCCATCTTGTGACCAAATAACCCAAATATTTCCCAGAACCGACGCCGAAAGCGCACTTCTCGGCTTTAAGACGGAGTTTGTGTTCCTTCAGAATGTCGAACACTTCCTACAGGTGTGTGAGGTGTTTGGCTTCAAACTTGTTTTTGTCACGCCCTCAATTTCAAACATCTGAATAATACATATTCTTTAAGAAAATCTCACAATTCTCACTAATAATCCCAAATATTTTTCTCATAACCAATTATCCAATCAACATGAAACCTATAGTGTACATAGATTTTAAGAAAATAATAATAATGTTTCAGAAGAGTTTACAAGATTCAACATGAAATCTATAGTGTAGGCTTCGGACTGATGCATCTTCTCATGCACTCCAAGCTCTCCATGCTAAACCCCGAGAGGGTACCTGAAAGGGATAGGGTGAGCTACACAGCCCAGTAGGAAAATCTACACAAATATTATGAACATATGAAATGAAATGGCATGCCACCCAATACTCAATAATCACATAAGTATGAACTTACACATTATATCTTAAATTATGCATGCACAACCTATCCACACATTTCCTCATCAACCCATCCATTGCTCCACTCAATATCCAACCCAGACTTTCAGATCTCGTCACTAAAACTTTATCATCCATTCCTTTCATAAACTCAGGACGTCTCGTGCTAAGTATTTAACACTACTCAACTCTCACTGCACATAACGACTCAAAGATTATCTCTCCAACTAGCACTTCACCCCACGGTAGCTAGGAAGCATCGAAAGACAACTAGCACGTATCCGAATGGAAGCCAAACAATATTAAGATTTAGCAAACACATCTCCTTCCGAAGATTGGAACTATAAAGATTCACCTAGCACAGCTCCCACTGGAGGCTAGTCAACGTGAGCATACATTTCTCATTTAGTTTCTTTCGTTCATACTTTACCATCCAAAATCCCAAGTTACATCAGAATGATCCATCAATCCCATGCAGTTCATCAATTCAATGAAGGCAACACTCTACGATATCAACACAGTTATCCTTTCTAGCAATAAAGAAATGAACGACAAAGCATATAATAGCAACCGTGCACCACACGTCATTCGCCGATAAACTAACATCACTTTCAAACCGAATCCTCATAACACGTTTTCCAATCAAGTCGTTCCTTTAGAACTCATCGTGATCTCACATACGCAGGTCAATCACGACGGACGAGGCATCTCCACATGCCTGGATATCAGACTGCACTCCACTCCAAACTACACTCACCTTAAAGTCTCAAGGCAAGCCAGGGTTACCATACTTCCAGGGATCGAAAAGGTTAGACAAAGTATCTCATATACCAAGGCCAATAACTCTCTCGTTAACCCCAAACTCCTCAGGGCACAATAATTACATCAAGTCCAAGTCTATCATTCTTCCACGGAACCAAGGAACTCTTCACAACACCAAGACATAGTGGATCACCTCTTAGAAATGATAATAAAGGGTATAAACTCAAGGAAGAAGAATATCTCCTATGGATATCTCACAACCCAAGTCAACTCACAATCAATGGTACGGTACCTCGAAAGCAAGTCTAGACCTACGGATCGGTAGACAACTTTCCTATGCGGAACACAAGGGTGATAGCAATCTCGATGCGGGTTCACCTTAATACCAGGGCATACTTGTCAACTCAACTAGCTTTTCACCGAATGCAACCAATTCCAGGTAATTCCGTTCCGGGGGTATCCTTCCTCATAATTCCAACTCTTATTCCTTACCAGGCTTAGGCAGATTTCCGTTAAAGCTTTCAAAACGTCCATGTCATAAGTCAAAAGGTGATTTTTATCCAGTGCCAGCATTATCAGATAACTTCACAAATATAAGATTTTCTCAATAGAACACCGGCGATTCTTGTTTAAAGCTCTAAACTAGCCTTCATCTCGTAGGTCAAAACATCGTCCTTACCCGACTCCCAACTCAACCCAACCATCCTCAAGATATTATTGAAATCTTCCAATCCCTCATGGTCCATTCTATAATTTCTTCAACTCAAAGGTTATACCGAACAAATGTCCTTCGACACTCTCTAATCATACACAACTAGCCCAATAGGAAAATCTATGCCAAGATTATGTGTATGTGAGATGCATGGCATGCACAATGATCGTGGTATAACAATGCACCATTTTCATATATCATACACAACCACGCGAGTATCAATCCACAGTTCGCCAATGCACATACAACAACCACACCTCGCAATTAACTCATTATCTGCATCTAATGCCAATTGAACACAATCACACAAGTCAAGATAGATTGTACCCTAGCACTTCTCCCAACGGAGGCTAGACAAGGCATCATGTCGTGCCAAACATTAGTCATGCGTATATCCTAGCACATCTCCCAACGGAGGCTAGCCAGTGCCGATTCATGGCATCCCCTAGCACATTCCCAACCGGGAGCTAGTCTCATAGTTTGCCTAGAACCACTCCCGACGGAGGCTAGTATTACACTTATCGTTCACGATGACTTATGTCAAGCCAATTATTCCCATATCACATTCATTAATTCATCCGTACTTATCGAATCCCAATTTTCTACATTCACGTCAAACGACCAATTAACGATGTTCCACAGTATAATACACAACGGAAATAAAATCAGAACACCAAAAGTGCACGGTCTTCATTCCAGAAGCCCCAGGAGCGCTACACCGAAAACAAGGGAGCGCTACCCTAAAAGCCTCGAGAGCGCTACACCAAAAACAAGGGAGCGCTACCTGTGCAGTAAATCAGCGCGATTTCCAGATTTCTCACTCGGTTCACATCACACCAAAACTACAAATTAACCACGAACTAGGCACCAAAACACATCACATACACATAATACAAGGTAGAAATCCCTACCTCAAGCTTCAATGTGGATGATTTGGTCCAAGGTTGAAAGCCCTAGCCTTGATGGTGCTCCAAAGCTCAAACCCGCACTTCTCGAGCTCTTATCCACGATCCGTCTTCGAATCCTTGTCAAGCACAATGCAAGCTTCCTAAACCTCCAAGGAATTTGAAAATGGTGACTTGGATGGGTGGAGATGGTAGAGAGAAGGGAGAGCAAAGAGGGGTGAGAGAGAGATATTGGGGAAATGGGGTTTTCCTCCCCTACCCCCATATAATCTGATTTTAAGGCCCAAAAGGGCACCCCACGTAATAAGTCACGTAACAAGACGCGCGCGAAATAAAACAAGAGGCTCCGGGATCGAGTCCTATAACAAAATCTGATACATAACACACATAATAAATCAACTTGTCTACCCGAAATAAATTTTCAAATAATAATTATTATTATTATTATTTTTTTAAAGTTCAAATTTTCCGGGTCCTTATAGTTTTTGACCACCATGTCGTCAATGTAGGCCTCCATCGTGTCGCCGATCTGCTTACTAAACATTTTAGTGACCATCCGTTGGTATGTCGCCCCCGCGTTCTTAAGGCCGAAGGGCATTACTCTGTAACAAAATAACCTGCAGGGACTGATGGAAGCGGTTTTTTTCATGTCCGGCCCGTGCATAGCGATCTGATGGTACCCACGGTATGCATCCATGAAACTGAACCGAGCATGCCCAGAGGTGGCATCTACAAGGCGGTCGATCCTCGGCACGGGGAAGCAATCCTTCAGGTAGGCATCGTTGAGATTCATGTAGTCGACACAAACGCGCCATTTGCCATTTTTCTTTTTCACGACTACGGTGTTTGCTAACCAAGTGGGGTACTGAACTTCCTAAATTGCCCTAGATTCCAGTAGACGGTTGACTTCCTCAATGACCGCGTCAGTATGGATCGTAGCTGACCTTCGAGGCTTCTATATAACGGCTCAGCGAGATTTGTCGACATTGAAAGAATGGCAGATAAAATCGGGATCGATGCCTGGCATCTCGTACGGCGTCCAAGCGAACACTCTATGTTTTTCTTAAGGAAGCCGGTCATGGCCTCCCGTTCGACAAATGATAAAGTGGATCCCAACAGAAATGCCCTGTCAGTGTTTAAGTCGTCAGCCACTATGGATATCAGGTCTTCTACCACTTTTTCTGCAGCCGGTGTGCCGACGTCGTCAAGTAGAGGGGCGTCCGGCACTTCCACCCATTGGACCTGTGCTTGGCAAATCTTACTTTTTATTGCTGCCACGTAGCATTTTTTGGCAGCCAACTGATCGCCTAACACCTCCTCAAGTCCCCACGTCCCATTGAAGTGGAGGACTTGGTGGTAAGTCGAGGCTACTGCCCCAAGTTTGTGCAACCAAACGCGTCCGACGATAGCGTTGTAGGGACTCGGCACATCGACGACTACGAATTCGACTTCTATGGTCCTTGAGCCTGTACGGATAGGGAGCTTGATTTTACCAAGCGGCCAGATGGGAGCCGAGTTGAACCCCACTAGCGGTACCTCGGTGGGTTCAAGATCCGTATCGCGCAAGTGTAGCGCTTTGAACAAGGAATAGTACATGACCTCGGCTAAACTCCCTTCATCAACCAGTATTCAGCAGACCAATGAATTGCCGAGGGTGAGAGAGACGACCAACGCGTCATTGTGCGGTATTTGGAGGCGTTGCAGATCCTGATTGGAGAACGAGAGGCTGCCCCCGGACTAGTTGTCAAGATGTGGGCGTTTGACTCCCGTACTTACAGACATAATTTGTTTTCCATTTGCCACACACTTGATTTCAGCCCGAAGGTTCTCTTCTGCAATCGCGTCCACCATCCCATGGATGACGTCGATCACTCTAACTTCGCCACTGTTGTCTTTCTCAGGTCCTGACTGAGATCCGGCTAGCGTCTTCTCTTCATTTATGAATTCCTTGAGATGGCCCTGTGATACCAACCGTTCAACGAAATCCCTCCATGCTCGGCATCGTGTGGTCAGATGGCCCTTCTCCCTGTGGTACGAACAGCGGTAAGGAGAGTCTGGCATTTTCTGAAGTTCTCCCATTGGCCTCCTCGGCCATTCGACGTACGGCTTGTGCTGGATCTTCTTAAGGATCTCGTATGTTGGGATTTTGAAGATTGTCTTCACGGCGGCAAACTCGTGAGGGCGAGGGCCCTTGTTTCTCCCGGAGGACACCATGTTCACAACTCGGCGTGCGCCATTTTGGGTGCTTTTGTTCCCATCCCCCTGACGGGGATGGTTTTGTTCGGCTTGACGCCGCTCAGTGCGTGCCTCCTCCAATCTGCAATGGTTATCTATTCGCCCCATGAGATCGTCCATATCAGTGGGATTGGACAACATAAGATCTTCGAATAACCTACTCTTGTGATCCAACCTAAGTTTGAACGAGGTCACTGCGATGGCGGGATCACAACCTTGTATCTCGTTGAAGAGCTCCCAATACCGAGCCGCGTATTGTCTGAGAGACTCATTAGCCAATTTACGCAATGCGAGGAGGGAATCGACACCCTTCTTTTTCCTGCTACTGGTAACGAACCGAGCCAGGAAAGCAAGGGATAGGTCCTTGAATGATGGAATTGACCCCTTCGCCAGTTTGTCGAACCAGAGGAGACCCAGTTCTCCCAAGTTAGAGGGGAAGAGTTTACACATCAGGGCGTCATCGGAGCTGTAGAGAGACATCATCTACTTAAAATGCACTAGGTGCAGGTAGGCATCCGTCTTTGGGTCGTATTTAGTGAATTTGGGGGGATTGAAACTGCGCGGCGAATGTACCTCGTCGATCTCTCGGGTGAGGGGAGAGAAAATGAGCTGGTCATGTATGATGTCGCACTGTGATCGTGCTGGCGTACTTCATGTTTGGCCTTATCCCCTCTCCTGGCCATGAGTTGTGGTCTGAGATCCTGTCCGCCATGATACAGAGGGGAGCGCCCCCGATAATTATGGTGCCTAGGGGACTGGTCCCTTCAGCCACCATATCTTCTGTCTAACTGAGTTCATGCGTCGGGGGTGACATCTGAAGGTGTAGTTGGAGGTGAGTACTGATGAGCGCACTATATTGCATAATAACGTGGCTCAACATACTCATTTTGGCAATTATGCGTAGGCAAATGTATTTATTTAATTAATATTGCACGCGTAGTTGTTTTTCTACCCCTTCAGGTTTGCGAGCGCTAAATGAATGCCCAAAAGGTTCTACCATGACTTAAGGCCTCGGAACCATTGATGGTATTGATGGAGGACCAATTGAAGGCTCGGGAGGAGTGAAAGTGAGCCCGGATCAAAGAGACGAGGAAGAACCAAAGAAATTGAAGTTGAAGCCTCTCTATCGATAGAGGTTCCTTCCTATCGATAGGAGGCTGAATCAAAAATGACCAGAAGACTTCCCTATCGATAGAAGATCACTCCTATCGATAGGAGGGTGAATCAAAGAAGATCAGAAGACTTCCCTATCGATAGAGGTATCTTCCTATCGATAGGAGGCTGCTTCAGTTTTAAACCAGAGGACTTCTCTATCGATAGAGAAATCCTCCTATCGATAGAGAACCTGTTACGTCTGATTTTGTGGGGCCGACTTTTGCTCGTTTTTTGGGCCAAATCACTGAATAATAAGCTTCTTAAATTGTCATTTTAGAGGGTAGAATAGTCCTTTCACCTAGGATTTTGTAAGATATTTTATTTGTAGGTTGTTTCTTTGGCAAAAGGGGGCAACACTTAACCATTTGTATTCACTTTTACATATATCAGATTTTAGAAAGGTTGAGAGCTGTTCTTCCATTGTTCTTGTTTTAAATTACTGTTCTTCAATATTTCTTCATTTGTTCTTCATGTTTTGAAGTAATTTCTTAATCTCTTAAGTGTTCTTCCCCTTTGAATCTTTGAATTCTCTTGGAAGCACTTAAGTTTAGCAAGTTTTATTTACATTTCTGCCTTAAATACTGTTCTTATTGCTTTAAAGTCTGATTCCATTTTAGGTTCGCTTAGTTCTTTCTTATTGTCTTTAGATAAACTTGTTTCATTATGTTTTCTTTCATTTCCATAATGTTAATGTCAAAGCATGAGTAGTTAATTTAGTGTGGGTTAAGTCTAAATGTGAAGTTTAATCAAAAACCATGTTGGTCTCTATCTTCTCCAAACTTTAATGCCATTGATGGATCTTTTCAAGTTTTTTTTCTCTTGAAATAAAAATGAAGAGTTAAGTCCTTGCTTAGATATAGCCATCCTTAGAGTTGGTATATCTAATACTTGGATCGATGTCCTTCATCTTTTAATCCTATTTCTTTAAAACTTGAAAGATTCGTCAAAACCATTTTAAGAATTTAAATCCTGATTTTCATCGAAGAATATTCCGATCTAAAACCCGGGACCGGGAGTTAGATTGAGTTATAAGGAGAAGAGATAGACCAACAAAAGATTTGAATGAACCAAACTTTAGGACTTAACCCCACTCCTTAATCTAGTTTTAATCCTCCTTTTAGTTGATACAATTGCTTAACCGCACCAAACAAAACTTTGAGGTTGACGTCCGAAACGTCGAAAACACCAATTTGCGTATTCTCTGATTACAACGTTCTTTTCCCTGTGGATCGATACTCCGGACTATCCCTATACTCCTTTTTAAATATTTTGAGGAAGTCCAGTTTTATGAAATTAAACCACTGACTTCGTGGCCGGCACCCCTAACGACACGCACTTTGCCGGTCCGGTCAAGTACGATTGAGTGCTACTAACAGGTTCAGCCCCCAACCTTCTGTGAACCGAGACTCGTTGTGTTCCTCGTTCAGCATCCGAACAGTTTTCAGATAGTGGGGACCGGGCTCTTCCTCGGCTGCGTGTCTCGTTGATCACGTTTACTTCGGCCTCGACTCCTAATCGCTCGAGGGCTGGACGCTTTTGCCTGTCCCTTTGCTCTGGAGAACGTGTTTTACGTCGCCTTCGTCGCCGAGCTTGCGACGTCTCACCATTCTGGTTAGGCTTAGTGGCAACTTTGAGTTACGCAACTTTTTCTCTGACCAGTTGGAGCAACTGATTTTTTTCTGCAAATCGAGCTTCCAGGCGTTCGACGTATGCCCTATCCCTCAGATCAACACGAACTTCTAGAGGGGGAGGTGGTGGCAACACTGGTAATATCGTTGGGTCATTATCGATCGCAACCATTGCTGGGTCTGGTGAGAATTGAAATAGAGGTTTAGAGATGAGAAGTCAAGTGGATCTCCCACTGTGGTTGCCAAATTGTGGAGTCTGGAATTCAATTTAGACTTCTCGGATTGATGTATTGAATCTTCTCGAATATCCTGCAAAACATTCGACACTAAATTAATACCGACAAAGGGTTGGATTTCCGGTGGGCACTCCGACGATCAAGTTAGTCTTTTAGGAAGAGTAAAGCAACTTGAAAGTATAGTTTTAGCGCGAGCGTGCATGTACCTTAAATGGGAGTGATCATCGAAATATATATAGAGTAGGGATCCAACCTTTTGCCGGTATCTTCAGCCTAGAACGTGGGTCGTGGTCCGGAAATCACGAAGGTGCCGCCACGTGCTCCACACCGATGCAGATCGGGGGGAACATGTCTGCACTACCTTCCCCACGTTGATCCGAACTACAGGGAGCATGTACTCATGTAGTGGTACCGCGCACATATTGACTGAATATAGATGCCGAAGATGTAGTTCGAGCCGAACGCGGAGTGCCGAACGACGAGTGCTAACCATGATCGTTCGGCCCAGAGACCGAAGACAAATAATGTTACTCACGGGCCGAACCCAACTTGCGTCGGGCATCAAGGATGATAGTGGGTTGTGTGGCCCATGGGTGCGTACTTTTCGGCCTACTACAGTTTCCTCAAGAGGATATCATCAATCCCTATAACGAGACGTGCATTCCATTAATAATTAATAGTTGTCATACACTTAATATTGTGGCCCAACTCATTGAGACTATTGGCGCACAAGGCCTCACTCTATAATGAATCAAAGTGAACAACATTAAATGTATACATCGATTAATTATCTTTGGATTAAGAGTACAAGCACACATAATAACCATGAGGTGTAAATTGTATTATATTGTCAGTATAAATATAATTACCTCAAAGTGGTCATGTCCAATACACACAAAGTGTACTAACACAGTGAGTTAAAACTTAAAGTAAAGACAGACCTACTGAAACACTGTGTTACAGTTCTACTGGTGGTGTGTCCAATTCCACCTAAGACAGTGAACTAAAAACTTATATTCTACAAGAACTGATAATCTGATCCTCTGTGTGTAAGCCAAACTCTACACATCAGATTATCTACTATATGGAATAAGAGACACTCATGCACAATATGATAAGATATAATGCAAATATTTGCCCATAATGATTCTTATCAAGAAAGGGAATAATTGTTTAAATAAATTTAACAAATATTAATCTATTACATAAAGTCATGACTTTTAATATAAAATCCTAACATCTCAAGGGGATATCATCAATCCCTGTAAAGGGACGTAGATTCCATTAATAATTAATAGTTGTCATACACTTAATATTGTGACCCAACTCATCGAGACTATTGGCCCACAAGGCTCACTCTATAATGAATCAAAGTCAACAACATTAAATGTATACATCGATCAATTATCTTTGGATTAAGAGTATAAGCACATATAATAACCATGAGGTTACATCAAAGTGATCATGTCCAATACACACAAAGTGTATTAAGATAGTGAGTTAAAACTATACTATTTTTCATAGTCAAGACAAACCTACTGAAGAACTGTATTACAGTCCTTCTAGTGGTATGTCCAATTCCACTTAAGACTGTGAACGAAAAACTTATATTCTGCAAAAATCGATAATCTGATCTTCTATGTATAAACTAAACTCTACACACCAGATTATTTACTATATGGAATAAGAGACACTCATGCATAATATGGTAAGATATAATGCAAAAATTTACCCATAAAGATTCTCATTAAGAAAGGGAATAATTATTTAAACAATTCAAACAAATATTAATCTATTACATAAAGTCATAGCTTTTAGTGTAAAATCCTAATACAATGAACCTTAGTTGCTTCCCTTTATTAGCTTAAGGTCGACCAAGACAAGGCTGTCAATCCCTCGGGGTTTGGAGCTGTCGATTCAGATTTTTCCCGAAGTCACCTCCAATCGTATACACCCATCTCTTAGTTGGGAGTCCTTGATAAATAAACAGGACGATGCCCGGTGGGACTCTAACTCACATGGACACAAATTTGGGACGATGACCAATTAACACTTGGCTTGACGGCCACCAATTATCTACTTTTTCATTAATGAACCTACTTGTTCTTTACGTGTTTCACTACTTATAATATTTACCTAACACTCTCCGTTTTCGTGTTATGGTTGCATTCGAACTGGTGTCCCTAATCGTGGATTATAAGTTTTTACATAATTCACCCAAACATGTTTCAATTTTCTTTACGTCAATCTGATAGTACGACAACCATTAGGTTCAACAACTGGCACGAAGGCCATAACATCCATTTCATTTCAAGATTGATTAGCACGACAACTGTAAATCCAATTAACTACAATACTTCAGATAGTACGACAGCTAAACCCGGAACACCAAGTTTACTACCTCATTCACAACCACACAACTGCCTTTAACAACTATATGCATAACCACAATTCCATTAATATGCGATAATACAAACTCATAGTCAAACTTGGTCAATCGCTCACACGGAATCCCACGGGACCGATGGACATACATAATGTGTTCGTGGTTGCCTGTGTTGTGGGATCATGCAAAATAGAGGTAATTACAGTCTTACATAAGTGATTGAAAAGGAACCCACAATAAATGTCAAGGAGTGAAGAAGAATGAGCTCGGCAGCTCAAATCAGAATCATTCAAAGTTAAGCCCTTAACCTGATTGGAGAATTGATTTGATAAGATGAGTATAATCAAGCAAAAGAAAAAGGGGATTGAGAAATGGGGTTAGGACAGCTGAGGCTCTGGTTTTGGATACAAAAACCGTTTCAAAATTTTAAACCGAACCACCAACCAAAAGCCCATTAAAACAAGGCCAGGTGCTAGTGCTACCCTTGGTACTGTGATTAAGCCCACTAAGCAAATCGAACCTTTGCAATTTAGCCTATATACGTGTGGGACTTCCGAACCGCTCCTAACGAAATGCCCATCACCCAAACATTAAGCCCATATAAATCGATCTTCGCAGATCCACCCCTATTATTCCAAACCGCCTCCACAGCATCTTCTTCCACTACCGTGAGGAAGACGCCATGAAACGACCAGTTGACGACGCCATCGGCGGTGGAACTAACGACTCGAAGAAGCCGGTATTCCTTACCAAAGCTCAGCGAGAGCAGATTGCCATCCAGAAGAGGGAGGAAGAAATCGCAGAGCAGAAACGGCGCTCCGAACAGTTGCTACTCCATAACCGCCCTTCACTCGATTCGAAACCCCCCTCCTCCTCCGATCCATCACACGACTCCAATAGCCGCTCCAACCACCACTATCGCTCCTCCCGCGACCATCGCGATTACGACCGTGACCGTGAACGGGACCGAGACCGCGAACGGGAGCGAGAACGAGAAAGGGAACGCGATTCCGAGCGACGGAATCGCGAGCGGGAGCGGGAGGAGGAGCAGAGGGCTAAGGAGCGTGCTCGTCTCGAGAAGCTAGCGGAAAGAGAGAAGGAGAAAGAGATAGAATCCATCAAGGAGCAGTACCTGGGTTCCAAAAAACCTAAGAAAAGGGTCATCAAACCTAGTGAGAAGTTCCGCTTCTCTTTCGACTGGGAGAACACCGAGGACACCTCCCGCGACATGAATTTCCTCTACCAAAACCCTCACGAGGCTCGCCTTCTCTTTGGTCGTGGTTTCCGAGCCGGAATGGACCGCCGCGAGCAGAAAAAACTCGCCGCCAAGAACGAGAAGGATACGAGAGATGAGATCCGAAAGAAGGACGGCATAGAGGAGAAGCCCGAAGAAGCCGCTGCACAGAAACTCAAGGAAGAGGCTGCTGATTTGTACGATACTTTTGACATGAGGGTCGATCGCCACTGGTCCGACAAAAACCTCGAAGAGATGACCGAGAGGGATTGGAGGATTTTCAGAGAGGACTTCAACATATCTTACAAGGGTTCGAGGATTCCGAGGCCTATGAGGAGTTGGGTGGAGAGTAGATTGAGTGCTGAGCTGTTGAGGGCTGTGGATAGGGCTGGCTATAAGAAACCTTCTCCCATTCAGATGGCGGCTATCCCTCTTGGGTTACAACAGAGAGATGTGATTGGCATTGCAGAAACTGGTTCTGGTAAGACCGCTGCATTTGTTCTTCCCATGCTTACTTACATAACTAGGCTGCCTCCGATAACTGAGGAGAATGAGGCAGAGGGGCCTTACGCGGTGGTGATGGCACCCACTCGAGAACTTGCTCAGCAGATTGAGGATGAGACTGTCAAGTTTGCTCATTATTTGGGGATTAAAGTAGTTTCAATAGTTGGTGGGCAGTCAATTGAGGAGCAAGGGTTTAAGATTAGGCAAGGGTGTGAAGTAGTGATTGCCACACCTGGACGTCTTATTGATTGTTTGGAGAGGCGTTATGCTGTTTTGAATCAGTGTAATTATGTGGTACTTGATGAGGCTGATCGCATGATAGATATGGGTTTTGAGCCACAAGTTGTGGGTGTGTTGGATGCAATGCCTTCGAGCAATTTCAAACCTGAGAACGAAGATGAAGAGCTTGATGAGAAAAAGATTTACCGAACTACTTATATGTTCAGTGCTACGATGCCTCCTGCTGTGGAGCGACTTGCTAGAAAGTACCTGCGAAATCCCGTAGTTGTCACCATTGGTACTGCAGGAAAGACAACTGACCTAATCAGCCAGCATGTTGTCATGGTGAAGGAGTCAGAGAAATTGTATAAGTTGCAGAAACTGTTGGATGAGCTTGGAGATAAGACAGCTATTGTGTTTATAAACACTAAGAAGTCTGCTGATTCCCTTGCCAAAGCTTTGGATAAGGCTGGTTACCGCGTGACCACTTTGCATGGTGGGAAGTCACAGGAGCAGAGAGAAATTAGTCTTGAAGGTTTCAGGGCGAAGAGATACAATGTATTGGTTGCGACAGATGTAGCAGGACGTGGTATTGATATACCTGATGTGGCCCATGTGATCAATTATGATATGCCTGGTAACATTGAAATGTACACACATCGCATTGGACGTACAGGTCGTGCAGGCAAGACAGGTGTTGCAACAACATTCCTTACTTTACACGACACTGATGTCTTCTACGACTTGAAGCAGATGCTCATCCAGAGTAACAGTTCTGTGCCCCCTGAATTGGCAAGACACGAGGCTTCAAAATTCAAGCCGGGATCTATTCCGGACAGACCACCTAGGCGAAATGACACAGTGTTTGCTCCCTGAAGCAGCAGTTATCTGTGCTTCAAGACTTTGGTCACTGCTACATACCATCAAGCCAGGAAGTGAGTTTGTTTTAAAATACAAGCAAGTAGAACGTGGTATTATGAATGAATGAATGTGCTGAAATTGGTGTTCAAAACGTTTTTCTATCTATTCTTCTGTTTCTGCAATGCTATTAGAAACTATTAACTTGGAGGGCCTCCGTTGTTTTATTACTTAAGGATTTGTATCATCATTTCTTAGTTACTTTTTCGTGATTTTATATTATGGTATCATCTGTATTCGATGAATTATGCCTGTTCACTTTAAAGTTAATTGCCACGCAGCATTGCTTTTCGTTGAATTATGCATGTACAATTTAAACTATCATTCTGTATAACTTTTAGAAAGTTCTATCATGTCCGCAAATTATTACTTTTTTTTTGATGTGTTAGATCTCGATTGGTCGTTCTATGCTTTTGTTACTGCAATGTGGTTTGATGTACAAAGGCTAATAGAGCCAGTGCTCCCTTTTCTCAGTTCTTGAGTTTAATTGTCATCTTAGCAGTCTGTGTTTGTGTGACAAAGTATAAGTTTAGAAGTTTTTGTATCACTTTATTTATTGTCCTCCTTGCAGTTTTATTCTAAATATGAATCCAACTTCCAAAAAGAATATTCGATTGGGTGGATGCGAGTTTTGAAAATCTTTTATTGAAGAAGCTTTACATGAATTGTAAGCGTGGTCACCACACAAATTGAGCTAAGGGGAGTATTAGTTGGGTGAAATTGCTATGATTTAGTTTACAGGATGTACCAAGGCTTTATGTTTGCTAATACTTCTGATAGATGGATTAATTCTAAGATTTACATTTGAGGAAATGTTTTTGGTTTTAGGTTAAATTGTATTAACACAAAAGTTTGGATTTTAACTTGATATGTAGGCTTTGAGGACTGAAACCCAAAGTCCGGTGAAACTTTCTCTTGAGTTTTTGAATTTCACTCTACAGGGAAATAGAACTGAGTAGGGTTGAATGGGTTGGAAGAGAGTTCAGGTCCTCATGAGTACTGTGTGGTCACCTCTTTTAAGTTGTACATAAAGTTTCATAGTTATAAGACGAGTTGTATTGCATGTTGGATGCCGGCCCGACAATGTATAATAGACCAGTATGGCTTCATGTCTGTCCATGAGCAATGTGAAGATTATTGTGTGCATAGAAAGGTGAGATCGAGAAAGGAGGAATTGTGGCCCATAATGTGCATAGCGTGGGGACATGAATTTGTTATTTGCATGACCAAAGATTGGACTGGATATTGTGGATATATGTGTAGGAGTCTAATGTTAAAGCTAAAATCCTGGGTTGTCGGCTTAGTCCCAAGTTCTTTGGTTGGGGGATGGAGATCAGGCTGAAGGGTCTCTAATGGGCTACAGCGAGTCTAATAAATGAAAGAGAACCTTGGAGGGGTTGGAAGTATGGAGAACATATGCAGAGGCCTTTCTTCAAGGACACTGAACTTGTTCATGTGCATGGAGAGGGTACAAGGAATAGAATTGGATGAGTCCAATTTTAGCTGGGCAGATCCTGGGAGTATTTGTTTCCCTTTTCTAGTAAGTAATGTAATAGATCTGATGCAAAGTTTGACCCTCAAAAAGGGAGTAAGTTTTCGTTCAAAACCTTTTCGTGTGAAAGTGCTTGTCACCAACATTATCTCTTTTTTCTGCGTACGTAACACAAACATTAAAATCTTCTATGAAATCCAAGTAGAAGAGGATAATAACGGTCAAAGTTAAGTCTTACAGTGTTCGTTTACAGTTGTGAACAGAAGATGGTCTGGGTTGTATTGCAATAATATTAGAGTCCGTTGTATTTGAGCGAGCCCGTTGGGTGCAGAATTGTGGTCAGTTCTTAGCAATGTTGTGTTTCTCACCTTGCAGGTTTACTTTGTTGGCTATCTAGTCTAACAATGGTTCCTGCAAGCTAAAAGTAGGCATCTGTTCGCACAAACTGTTGCTCGAATGTCTGAAACCGGTAAGCTTGTGTCCTATTTCTTTCTGCTTTTACTTTCTCCTTAATTTATTTGCATTGAAGTTACGTTCTTGCTTTGTGACTTCTTACTGCAGCGTGTTATGTGACTTGAAAACAAATCTTGGTATGTTTCATGGTTCTAAAAACCACTAGGCGCTACTAGGGGTCCTCTGGGAGCAAAGGGGCACCTAGCGCCTAGGCAGACTAATTGGGGACTAGAGATTGGTCAGCTTTTGTATTGTTTTTAAAAGTATTTTCCTGCCGTCCCCAATAGTTGAGTAAGAAATTATATAAGACTGAATAAATGAATTTAGGCTAAAGTAACTAATAGAAATAAAAAAGTAAGTAGTAATAAATAATTAGTCCACAAAAAGATAAATGTTCAAAGTTAAAACCAAATGAAATTAAGAAATTAATACCAATGTTTTTAGAGGCGAAGGCGCAAAGCAAAGCGAGGCGGTTGACATCTCATGAGGCAAGGCATAAGCCTTTGGAGTTTCTTTATTATATTTATAAAAAATAAAACTAATTATAAATACCATTAAAAATTACTAAGATAAGAAAATAAGGTAAATAAAATTCTCAAAAAACATGTTAAGGCAGAAAAACATAGTGCATTAATAGATGAAAACCTTTAAAAGCCCTGTTAACTCTATAAATAAAAAGCATTTGACAAAGTTTAATAATTTAAACTTAAAAAATATGTTTCTTCGTTTCCTGCTTTGAGTCCTTTGCCTTTAGTGTTTGGATGCCGTAGGCATACGCCTCAAATACGCCTCTATCTTCGATGCAATAGCCTTTGTGGTTCAGCATCCTAAAATATATGCCCAAAGGTATTCATGGTGCCCCTTGCCTTGAGGCGAGCCTCGAAAATATTTTTGAACACATTGATTAATACGTAAAATCCCAAATAGTCAACCATACTTGGGTTATATTTTAAACCATGTAGTTTCAAAAAAAATTTAATTTACCTCGACTTGATTTTTTTTATTTATAAAATGGCCGCCTAGGCCGACTATCAACTAGGCTGCCTAGGCCGACTAATCTTAAAACCAACTAGTCGGCCTCTAGGCCTAGTAATGCCCGCCTAGGCCGATTTTTCGAACACTGGTATGTACATTTTCTTTGTCAATTAGCTGTGTTTTTCCTATATATTTTGTTCCAGTTATGCTACCCAAGTTGTGGAGCTCCAAGTAGTATTTTTAGTATACATTGATGTAGTGCCTTCCGTTTGAAATTGCTGGAACTTCTTTGACTAGTTGTAGTTGCAAAAGATCAGACCTTCAGTGACTTAACAGCTCTTTTCAGTTTCATCTTGAGGGTCCTAATAATTTCTTATCATTTTTTCTCTTTTTGGGCATTTCTTGTGACTATTTCTCCCTTTGGGCTTCCTCAAAAGTGGGGATAAGAGCTTCAGTACCTTATAAGCTTTTCATGTCTTTTGCTCTCCGGGTACAAGAATCCTTGGTATTGATGAGAAAATGAAGGACTTACAAAGAGGTCCTGGACCACATCCAGGAAAACAGATAAGGAATACCCTTGACAAAATAAGCAATGTTCAATTTGAATATAAATACTAGCTGACATGTACATCTAAATTAGGTTATCTGTTATACCACAAAAAGAAGATTAAACAGATTCTGGACATATCCTGGAAAAATAGGGGAATATCTTTTGCTTCAAGACCTGACATGTACATCTAGGTTACACAAACTATTGTACCAAATTGTATCATTCTCATCATCATCCCATACGAGTCAATAGCTCCAGGGTGTTTCTAGGAACATCACAATTCAAATTTTTTGACATCTTTGCTACATTGTCCCCGTGATTAACAGAAGACCTAGTATGTTTTTTTCCCATCATCCAACACGTTTCTGTTTTCATTATCTGCTACCCTCTTTGATCATGAGAACCAAGCTACAAATGCGTTTTCCTTGACAACCACAATTAGGGAATCGTCCTATTTTCTTCCTTCGAAATTTGTTTGATAAGAGCTGCTAAGCCACCCTCCTGACCAGTGACCATGTAGATCCACCGCGTAGACCAAATTATGGATGTAACTTTGGTAGGATTGGGGTGTAGCCTAAATAACCAGTCAATACCAACGATCAACACCATTCTAGGGAGATTGACATGAGGGTTTGAATGCCTTCTATCGATCTTCGTGCCTGAGTACAATATAGAAAGTCCTTCCATTTATTTGTTTGCATATTTGCATCATATTTGAGTATTTGAAGCATGGATACAGATACAGGATACAGATACAGGATACAGATACAGATATAGATACGGCAATGTGAGAAAATCTAAAAAGATACGATACTGGTACTGCTAGGATCCGTTAAATTAAAATGTAGTTGTATAAGATGCTGGTAAATAATTGTATTTTCTTTATGCTGTTTTGAAGTTTAATGGGTTACTTGTTTAGTTGTTAAAATTCAAATATATATAAACACGTATGACACAATAAGGATATTCAATAGACTACAAAAAATGATGATATTATTTCATTTGACTACATCTTTCTCTGTAAAAAGTTAAAAGTAAAATTTGAAAAATGCATACTTTTTTTTTAATTCCATATAATGTTTCTCTAATATTATGCAATACGTGTCACAATTTTACTTTCGTAAAAGTTTTGGATAGAAGATCTAAATCATCCGAAAATACCTCAAAATAAAAATAACTTTTATTATGTTATGGATATTTTTGGGATACGTATCTGTAAGTATTGGGTGAGTATCAGTATTCGATACGGGTACAACTTCCATCCAGAAGTATCCACGGTTCATAGGTCTGAACTTCAAAGTGTACCTTATTTGATTCCCAGCCTACCTAAATCCTTGTCTATGCAGATGAGAAAAAGTAGAAGCACATCATACATGCAGTCAGTTCCCTTGTCGTCGAACAATAAGGTCCTTTCACCTCCTTTTGCTTAAGGTGTATTGGGTCCCCTCCAAATTCCTAGCGAATCCTGGGGTAAAGGAGAGAAGATAATAGGAACACACTTCTTGTTGGCTATTAGATTATCACTTGTTTCCCTTCATATCAAGAGTTTAGGAGTGAATTTTCGCCTTCGGATTCCCACCAAAAAAAAAAGAATCACCTTGGAACTACCACCATTTTAGTGTCAGTGCGAATCCTTGGCCGATTTCAGCTCATGAGTAACCTTTGTTGGTCGCTTTCTATTTTCGACTGTAGGTTATTCACTTCAATTAAATGCTGGTGACTCTTTTAACTCTGACCTAGGAGGGTCTCCTTGTCCTTGAGCTTATCCCTGTGTATCTAACATTATCTTCCTTTTTCAAGTCATCTTTGGATGAACTGTATAACCTTTCAGCAGTCTCTTATTGGGGTGGAAAGCCTTGTCTCCTGCATGTTGCTCGACTAGAAGCCCACTCGTGCTGGTGCAAGTAGGATGTGCCCAAATGATGTCATTGCCCCCTTGCAGGTTGTCATATCGAAGCATATTAGTCTATGCTAAGCCAGGTTGTCATATGGAAGCATATTGGTCTATGCTAAGCATCTTCAGTCATTCTTTCAATTGAAGTCCCTGGAAATGTTTAGTAGCAATGGTATGGAATTTAGGGGTTGACATTGGAGGTTTAGGTCAGAGTTTAGCATGGGGATCACTTATTTAGCGTTATCAACACTTAAAAGTGACAATGCAAATAATGGCAAGGCTTCAGCTTGCTCTCCTTTAACCTACTTAAATTTCAACCACTTTCGTGGCTAGGGTTATCTGAACAGCATATCTTTCTATTTGTAAATGTTAACCTCTATCTGCTTTACCCTCTGTTAAGTGTAAACGTGAACAGAGACATGACTACAGCACATTAGAGGTGATGTTTCATTTGGTTTGGCTGCATTATATGATGCTTAAATGAGTGGATGGATTGATCGTCAGAAATATAGAGGAAACATTGAATATATAAACAGGGATGAGATGTAATGTGAATCGTGTGATTGTGTCTGTCGGTCTGTCTATGGGGCTCATCGGTAATGATCTGATAGGCATATTTGTTTGATGTTTAGCAGCTGCCGTTGATGAGATGAGCCAGGGGTGGGTTTGGGAAGCTACCTCAGCATGAATGACACTCTTCTTCCGTACATTATGAGTGCTGATGAAATTGAGCAAAAGAGCCCATCTCAGCAAAACAGCCTGCTGAATAACAGCATATTATTCAGCTATATGAAACTACTACATAAATGGGTTATTTAAGTGGTGCACAGGCAAAATTTAGCCATGTGGAGTTGTCTTCTCTGGCCACAAACGGCTGATACTAAGGCAATATGCTTTCTACGTTCAAGACGATATGGCTAATGTGATACAGTACACGCGGGTCTCCTATTTCTGCGGGGCTAAGGGTTTTGTTGCAACGTATGGCTTGTGAGAGCTGAAGACGGAAAATATGGTTTCTGGGAGCAGCTTTTGTAGTGCATATATGGAAAACACACTTTTAACCAACCGATGCTTAATATGGTGGAAAGAGGAGATAGGAAACATACAAAGATGGATTGTTACGTCATAATTAACCAACATAAACTAAACAGGATTGTTAAAATGATGTGGAAACATCAATTGAGGCTTTCTGTTAAATTGTCGAAACTGGTGAGAAATTTGTTTAATAGTAACTTTTTGAGCAATTGTGGAATAAACAATCTGGGGATTTTCGCTTTCCAACCAATGACGATGCAGTGCCCCATAGCTTCCTCATCGTTTTTTTGCCTCAAAATGGATGAAAAGATAACAGAAAATTCTAATAATATTGATGAAGTCCGGCATCGATAGATGAATGATGAAGTATTCCAGGGGATAGAAGGTCATGATACAAAAATTTAGGCAAAAGCGTTGAACCTGTGTATGCTAAGAATTTGTTGGATCATAGTAGGGGCGGATAATTCTGAATCCGGGAGTGTTACTATTAAAATAAATGAACAATTAAAAATTAAATTTGTATTTAATAATAAAAAAGTATAGGTGTTTAAAATTTAATAAACCAGATTGAAGAGAGTTTGACTGAGAAAAAAGTATGAGGGTGTGATAGTGTTACGTGACAAGTTTTCATTTACTCTTAAAATCTTTAAAAAAAAAAAAATTTGCTTTAAGTGGAGCATGGGATGTGTTACATGACACCTCCCCCTCTCCCTCTGTAGATCCGATTGTAGCTTCTTATCTCCTGCAATAAATCATCGATCATCAGCTGACATTTTACTTTATTCAAAATTATTAGAATTTGCAGATATCCTTTCATCTATTTTTGGGCAAAAACCGTTCGTTTGTTTGCAAGTCTTCAGGAGATTGTTCCCTCAACAAATTTCTTAGGGTAAAATGCACTGACATCTCCTGAGGTTTTGACAAATGCAGGAATTTTTTATACTTTACAAAATATTAGACATTTTTTCCCCCTAGTTAACTTACGTTAAAATTTGTCAAATTATGATTTGGAATTTCAAAAATAGCCTTCTATTGTCTAGAAGAGTGGAAAAAAAATCTTAAAGAATCATCTCTTCTCTCAAAACACTTCATACATTTTTCTTTTCTCACCTTCAATTATTAAAATTATCTCATCTTTATTAATTTTTTATTTTTTTGTATTTATTAATTTTGCATCTAATTTTTATGAATTATTAGTTTATCTTAACGAAAGAAATCTGAAAATTAAAAAATATGTCTAAAAATTAAAAATAATTTACTAAAGTAAAAAATAATTAAAAAAGAATTGATTTTTTGATTATTTTTTTTGTCTTTTTTGAATGTTTTTAGTTTTCGAACATAACTTTATACTTTTGTAAAATCTCTTTTCGAGACGAATCAATAATTTACAAAATAAATTAATGCAAAATAGACAATTGCAAAACAAAATTCAAATAAGGACAAACGAAATCAAGTGTTAAAGTTAGCAATCGTAACTTCAAGTAAAGTTTCACACCTCTTGACGTGAACAATTACTTACAACCAAATGTCACAAATGTTGCTATTTTAAGTTTGGACAACAATTTATGTGGAGAAATCTAGCATTCAACTTCCATGTTACAAAGTTCTCCAAGAAATAAATAAAAGGCGTTTGTTGCAATACATTTTGTTGAGCACGTGGTTATAGCTTTCTAATGATGCATAACTTGGATTATTTTTGTCTGTCCTTAATTTTTTTTTGCAATTGTTCATTTGCGTCAATCTATTTTGTAGACTATTGATTTGTCTCAACGATAGATTTAAAAAAAGTATAAACTTATGTTCGAAAGCTAAAACAATTCACAAAAAACAAAAATAACTTAAAAAATCAATACTTTTTCGATAATTTTCGTCTTTAGTTAACCTTGTTTTAGTTTTTATACTTATTTTTAAATTTTTGAATTCTTTTCGTCAAGACGAATTAATAATCCAAAAAGGTTAGACACAAAATCAACAAATGTAAAAATAAAAAATTATCCCTCTGTTTGAAATTCATAGTCCCTCTTTGGGATTCTAACTTTTTAGGAAAACATAATAACTTTCATTTTGGGACGTCCCAAATTGGAATAATGGACTATGAAAATGAGACGGAAGGAGTAAATAAATATGAGAGGGTTTCAATGCTTGGAGATGAGAAAAGAAAGAGGGATGTGTGAAGTGTTCTGGGAGAAGAGAGGTTTCTTTAAGGATTTCGTCCGCTTCTCTAGACATTAGAAGGGTATTATTGAAATTCTAAATCATAATTTAGCAAATGTATAATATTTTGTAGAAGTCTTTGCATTTTTTAAAACTACAAGAGAGGTCCCTACAATTGTTAGGAACATCAGGAAAGGTCAGTGTATTTTACCCAATTTCTTATATTTTCGATAATTTCACAGAAGGATCGTTTTCTCGTCATATCTTTATGTACGTCAAAATTGTTTATCCAAAGATGTATATTGACTATCTGCAAGTATTTTGTGACTCTCAATTAGTCATCAAATAGTTAAATGGTCAGTACGAAGTCAAAATCGAAAATTTGGTGTTTTATCACCAAACGGCCAAACATTTGCTTTCTTAATTTTAAGAAATTCATATTAACCATGTGCCAAGGTCTGACAATAATAAAGCAGTTGAATTGGCAAATTTAGTCGCGTCCTTAACTTTTCCCGATTAAAGAGATATTCAAGTTACAGCTGGTGAGTGCCAAAATTACCTCCTGCAGTTGATCGCATTAAAGAAGTTGAATATACAAATGCAGTCACTGTTTGTGAGATTGAAAAAGATCTTAGTTGGCATCAATTATTCATTGACTATTTTTTCCATGGAAGATTGCCAACTAACCCAAAGAAAAACGTTGATATAAGGCGTTGAACTTTTTGATTTGTTTACTTAAATGATACTTCATACAGAAGATCCCTAAATGGGATCCTCTTAAGGTGTTTGTTAATGGAAGAGGCAACTTAAGTTCTTTATGAAACTAATAGTGGAACTTGTAGTGCACACCAAGATGGTCCAAAAATTGTTGCTCAATTGAGATGGTTAGGTTATTATTGACCAACAGTGGTTCACGATGCTATGAATTTTCTACAATCACTTCATCCCAGTATTATCTTGGCCTTTTGAAACGTGAGGTTTAGATGTCATGGGTCCATTTAAACCTTCATTGTCACATCCGCACCAATACATTGGTTGGAATAGATTATTTTTCCAAATGGGCTGAGGCAGTACCATTAAAAGAAGTAAAAGCTGTTGATGTTGCAAATTTCATCAAGCATCACATAATATACTGTTATGGAGTTTCCTCAAAGATCGTCTTTGATAATACTCTATATTTCAAGAGTTCGCCATTTACAAAATTGTATGAAAAGTATAAGTTTCGCTATGGACACTCTGTCAGTTATAATCCATACTCTAATTGTAAAGACCCGTATTTTTAAAAATAAAAAATAAATCGTGAATAATATTTTCTTGAATATTAAAATTTATTCAAGATTATTTTACATTGCCACGTGTAAATTAGTATGGTAGATATATGTGAATAAATTTAAAACTTAAACTCATTATCCATCATGTCTTAAACTCTACATCTTGTTAAAGATATTTTCATATACACTCATTATATGTACACCTATACATATACATATGATGATTATATTATATACTCCCAAAATATAATCTAAGATTTTATACTAATCTTGTTCAATGAAAAACCTAGACTTTTTAGTCATTCTAATTCAAGTATGATTTAAACTACAGCTATTTGATTTTGTCTAAATTATTTTCCTCCAACTTATGCATTTATCTTATAAATCTAGAAACCATGAGTCATCATATCTCCTCTCTCCTAAAAAATCTTAGGTGGAAGTCTAAAGGCTTTAGGTGGAACTCAAAAATGACATAAAATACACTTAAAGATCTAAACCCTTATTACTACTTCCTCCCTTTGTTGACTCTAATAGCCCATTTCACACCTACACTCAATTCATATGCCAACCTTATTCCTCCCTTTGTTGACTATATTAGACATTATTCCTCCCTTTGTTGACTATATTAGTCCCTTGTTCCTCTCTTTGTTGACTTTAGTAAGTCTCTTTCACATTTATTCACACTTATATTTATCCCAAATGACACCTCATTCCTCCCTTTGTTGACCTTAGTAGTCCCTTTCACACTTATATTTATCCCAAATGACAACTCATTCCTTCCTTTGTTGACCATTATTCCTCCCTTTGTTGACTTTGTTTATCCCTTTCACACCTACACTCCAATCATATGCATACAACTCATTCCTCCCTTTGTTGACCTTATTTGTCCCTTTTACACTTACATTTAATTTCATATGTATAGATATAGACATGTGTGGCTATATATTAAACCTAAACCAATCAAGAAATGCCAAGACCATATGAGTCAAATAAAAACCTACAACTTGTGCACTTAATCTTCAAATCAAATCAATGAACTAAGCCTAGTGATCTATTAGACATGACATCTATTTAATGCTTGATCTTAACCAAATAAGCTTCTAACCTTTTGTAGCCATTGATCTTGATGGATAAACCCTAACCGTTAGATGTGTTCCCTAGATATTTTCCTAAACTTTGCCTATAAATACAAAACTCCTCCTTCTATTATTTTACATACTTTGAAACCTTGAGAGCAAGAAAATCTAGAGAGTAGTAGGAATTCTCAAGTGTTGTGAGAAAATCCTAAGTGAAGGAGAATCAACCACTTTTGCAGGAGACAACCATATCAACCCTCTTTCCAACCCTTAAGCTCTCATTAGGTAAGTTTCCTACAACTTACTTTCTCTTTGGATAATTAGTCTTAAACCCGAAACCTCTCCAAATCTTATGGAGTATGGTGAAAAGGTGGAAGACATCGGTTTTAGCCCTTGCGGCTGCGACCTTTTACTAATTTGTCTGCATATGCTTGGTTGCTATTTTTAGTTTGGCATGTTAGGAGGCATATTAGATTATTTATACTTACGTGTTTATACGTGCACGTTAGTCAATCACTCATGCTATCTATGATATTTACATAAAGTGTTGTTTATTTTTGTTATGCTTTAAATTTCGTCTTTGTATTTCATATGATATGATTTTAGCATAATGTTAGAATAACTCGATGAAATAAAGCATGAATCTTGAACATAGAAGTGATTATGAAATATTGATATGAGAGTATCCAATATCTGCCGATTAAAATCTTGAATAATTAAAAGATGACCCAATTGTTGTGGATATGGGTGTCGTTAGCCGTGATGCGGTCTTGCTGAATTTTGACTAAACCATGAGGTGTATTAACCCAAATAGTGTCGTTTAGCCAAGTCGATGTCTTTAGCCGTGGCATGTTAGACAAGCTATGTACTTAGCCGTGTTATATTTGGACGAAACGTGTCATTTTTCAATTGAGTCGGGTAGTCATGTACTTTGGTGTTGACACGTTGTCGGGAAATATAAATATTCGGGAAACATAGTGTTTGGGAACATGCATGCCGTACGGGATGCATGATGTTTGGGATGCACTTGGTGGGGAGCACGGTTAGTAAAATATCGGAAGCGTATTCATACGGGAACACCATACTTGGAAACTTGATGAAATTTGGATGAGATTATAACCGGAGACTAATAGATTTAAAGTCTATGTAAGCTATGGATTTTGGAAAATATCATCTGCTCGGGGTTTGTGATGACGCCTGGGTACGAATGATGAAACACAGAAATTCATGCTCGGGGTTATGCCCACGACGCCTGGGTATGAATACTAAGAGACTAAGGTTATATTTATAAACCGAGAGAAACTAATGTAATGATACAATATTGATTTAAATTTCTGTACTGAAGTGTTATCGCTTTAATATACTGTTCATGTGATATTGTGCTGCTATTTATTTAAATGCATAATTGTTCAAAAAGAATTTAAGGGTAGGATAACTTATTGGGCTTTCATCGGCTCATGGTGCAACTTCCTTTTGCCCCTGCTATTTCATAACCAGGTAACGACGAAGATGGAGCAGAACCGGACTAGTCAAAGCATGAAGACACGTATCTCGAAGAAGACTCAGTTGAACCGTGATTTACCTAGATTAGACTAGTCTGCTCTGACTTTTGATAAAAAATCTTTTGATGTAATAGTTCTTTGTTAAAAGTATTTTCTTAATCAGGCTGTATCAAACTATGTTTTAAATGAAAGGATGTATTTTGTTAGTCTATTCTTTATATTAACGTGTCCGAAAATCGGGGCGTTACACTAATAGCCAAGCAGAAGCTTTTAAAAAGGTGCTTGCAAATATTCTAAAAAAAAATAGTTTCTAAACATAAAAGAGACTGGCACGAGCATTTCCCAGAAGCATTGTGGGTGAATAGGACAACTGGCCGTACATCTATTGGTTGCACGATATAATAAAGAATCATGTCTATCCTATTTATAGGAAATCCCAAAGAATATGAAAGAATATCAATCCCTAAAGAATATGAATATAAATCTCTAAATAATAGGAAAGTATCTTAAATAGATTAGGAAAATAAATTTTCCAAAATTTACTAGGATTCTCGCGGGTATACCTTACTACCGGTAGTACTACAAGTTGTCCAAAAAAATCAATAGCTTTTACTACTGGTAGTACTGGTCACTGCCCAAAAACTGAACTTCCTATTACCGGTAGTTCCAACATCATTATCGGTAATACCAGCTACCACTCAAATACTTTCCTTCTCCAAATTCAAGGCACTTTTCAAGAAATCTCCACCTTGACTTGAATTCCAACGAACTTAATTAACAATGAATCTCCATCTTTCACCTCTCTCTCCTCCAAAGTCCTGAATGGCAATTAGCAACTGCGAACACCAATCAAGTCCAAGCAGAGCTCGAGCTTGACAACCGAAATTGGTTTAGTCATCATATCCGTTGAATTTTTGGCCGTACCTATCTTCTTTACCTCAACTTGTTTCTGAGAGATGATATCTCGAATAAAGTGATACCTCACATTAATGTGCTTCGTCCACTCATAGTACATAAGATTTTTAGTCAAATGTATAGCACTCTGACTATCACAATAAATGACAGTTCCATCTTACTTTAGACCAAGTTTCCTAAGAAGTCCTCTCATCCACAATGCCTCATTAACAGTTTCAGTCACTGCCATATACTCTGCTTCTGTAGTGGACAACACAATTGTAGCCTGCAAGGTAGCTTTCCAACTAATAGCACTGTCCGAAAGAGTGAACACATATCCCGTCAAGGATCTCCTCCTGTCGTGATCTCCACCAAAATCAGAATCCACATAACCAATAGCAAGTCCACCTTTACCAGCACCCCTGTCGAACACCAAACCAACATCCGCAGTCCCCCGCAAATACCTCAGTATGCATTTCATTGCCTCCCAATGTGTCTTCCCTGGATTTGCCATATACCAACTAACAACATTAACATGTCAAATATCAGGGCGAGTACATACTATAGCATACATCAAACTCCCAACAGCACTAGCATATGGAACCTTTGACATGTGCTTCATCTCATCCTCTGTCTGTGGTGACAAGTTTGTAGAAAGTCTAAAATGCACAACCATTAGAGTAGACACAGGCTTGGAACTCTGTATAGCAAAGTGCTCAAATACTTTTTCCAAATAATCCTTCTGAGTCAAGTATAACTTTCCAGCCTTTTGATCCCTTCTGATTTTCATACTTAAAATCTTCTTTGCTGCACCTACGTCTTTCATCTCGAACTCTCCACCAAGCTATTTCTTCAACCTGTTAATTTCTGACATATCCTTGGCAGCAATTAACATGTCATCAACATATAACAGCAAATAGATAAACGAACCATTGGGAAGTTCTCGAAAATACACACAACTATCATATTCACTCCTAGAGTAATCTTGACCCATCATGAATGTATCAAACCGCTTGTACCACTGCCTGAGTGATTGTTTAAGGACATACAAAGATTTCTTTAATAAGCAAACGAAATCTTCCTTACCAGAAACTACAAATCCCTCCGGTTGATGCATATAAATCTGCTCCTCAAGCTCACCATGCAAGAATGCAGTTTTGACATCAAACTGCTCCAGCTCTAAGTCAAAATGCGGAACAATGGCAAGCATAACACAAATAGAACTATGTTTAACAACTGGCAAGAATATCTCATTGAAGTCCACTTCCTCCTGTTGACTATAGCCTTTCGCCACTAACCGAGTTTTAAGCCTTGCATCTTCCACTCCCAGGTACCTGCTTTTCTTTTGTAAATCCACTTAAAGCCAACAATTCTCTTCCCCTTGGGCGGTTTCACAAACTCTCAAGTTTGATTCTTATGAAGAGATTCAATCTCCTCATTCATAGCAATAGTCCATTTGTAGCCTCCTTTCCCGTGACAGCCTCGCGGTAGGAAGAAGGCTCTTCATGCTCCACTGTTTTTGCTATAAGCAATGCATAAGCAACCATATCTGCATAAGCATATTTCTGAGCTGGACGAATCTCCCTCCTTGGCCTATCTTTTGCAATACTATATAGTTGTTGCTGCTCTGCACCATTCTCTGTGTCTGAATCATGAACCTTTTCCTCAACTGGCTGATCACTGTTCTTCTCCCCTTCGGAAGTTTCGCATTCTAACTCCACCTGCTTTAGAATCCTCTCACCACTATCTTGAACATCTGCACTTGCCTTTCCTTTGATCATAGAGTTTTCATCAAATGTCACATCCTTGTTGATAAGAAGTTTGGATGAATTTCTATCAGAAAGTCATAATATGTACTCCTTCACCCTAGATCCATAACCCAAGAAGACACACTTCTTGGCCCTAGGCTCAAGCTTACTCTCATTGACATGAGCATAAGCAGAACAACCAAACACCCTCAAATTTGAGTAGTCAGCCGAAGAACCATACCATACCTCTATAAGAACCCTGCACTTAATGGCAGTTGATGGAGATCGATTCATTAAATAACAAGTAGTGGAAACTACTTCAGCCAAGAACTCTTTACCCAAACCTGCATTGGATAACATACAACGAGCACTCTCCAAAAGAGTTCTATTCATCCCTTCAGCCACACCATTATGCTGAGGGATTTTCCTCACCGTGTGGTGCCTCACGATGCCCTCATACTTGCAAAATATTTCAAATTCTTCGGGACAAAATTCCAGACCATTATCAGTTCTCAATCTCTTAATCTTCTTACTTGTTTACTTTTCAATCATGACCTTAAACCGTTTGAATGTAACAAAAGTGTCGCTCTTATTTTTCAACAAATATACCCGAACGTTTCTGGAATAGTCATCGATCAAGCTCATAAAATATCGAGAACCAGCCTTAGGTTTAACAACAGAAGGACCCCAAAGATCTGAATGAAAATAATCCACCGAATAGCTGTGGATAGCTGTGCTGAACTTCACTCTGCACTGCTTGCCATACACGCAATGCTCACAGAAATGATAAATACGTATGTTTTTTTCTAAAATCGGTAAACAAGGCATAACAAAACTCACATCGATAGTCGTTCTTTCGAAAGTTCTCGTACCATCCTACGTGTCACCAACCTCGGGATCTAGCATAAGGATAATACGACTAAACATGGTCATAATTTAAGTTAGACAAAAATTATTGAATATTCTAACGGTTTGTTTGACTTGTGTCAAAACGGTGTTCGATGTATCCAAGGATCACATGGTCTAATTTTCTCTAAATATTTGGGCTACGGTACTATTTTTTTAAGGGTTAAGTGACGAGTCTCGGTCAACCACTAAGTCTCGGGTTGGGCTTAAAAATGGTTTAGTTCAAACGAACATTTTCGATAAAAATAATATTTTTCATTTCGAAACTCAAATAATGCTCATGCGAGATTAAACCCGAACTAAGTCTACTAGGTTGTCGAGACTGACCCGAATCCACCCCAGGTCAAGTCTTCCCTGAAAGGTCACCTGGGGGGTTGAATAGGGTGACCTCCGTTCTTTTTTATTTAGTGATCAACTTACAGTGACATCAAACGCAATAGGATTAAACAACAGTAGATAAAAGAGAGAGACTGAAGACATAGAGATTTTTATAGTGGTTGGGCGATGTGCTTAGTCCACTCTTAGTGATTGTTCCCTTGAAAAATCACTGTTTCCACTATGATCCAGTAACTAGTAGAAGATTTGTTTTACGAGGTCCAATTCCTCAAACACAAAAACTCACAGCCACACACAGAGCAGTAATCTCTTACTTGATATACCCAGATCAAGCAGTATACATTCTCCTAGTTCTATCAACCTAGGCTACTAACTTATTCTTTTGCACTCCTAGTACACACAGACTAGTTTCCCAATCCAACAAGGTCAAACCCAGTCAAACAAAAATAATCCCAGAGATAGAGTAGAGAAGAGAAACCTAACTGAAATCACAGTGGAAAAAGGCTCGCTCTCTCACAAGGTTGGGTATGTGGTGTGTGATAAGATCTCTCAGGAATAATTACATGTGGTGGCTTAGAGACAGGCTAAGTGTTAAACAACAGTCGATGGAGAATACATCTGATGTAGAGAAACTGCCGACTGTTTTGCTCTGAGTGAGAACTCTTCCTTTGTAAATCGCTCGAAACTCTGAGGTAATAATACATTCTGTTCACGAGTGAATTTTTCAGAGGTTAAACGTTGTTCCAGAATTATTCGCTTTCTATATTGGCCCTGTTCACCATGGTAATCAAATCTCAACGGGTAAACATTCTTTTTAGCACATGGAAAAATTCAATTAGATTTGGTCAATCAACACAGATATGTGTATTGACGGTCTTGCAATAATCCGTAGAAGGAAACAAATAATAGCGACTGATTATAGAAGCAAATCGATCCAAAGGATCATTCGGATTTACGTCCGGTAGAGGATCTGAAAGCGGGTCCAGATTTCTGGATAGGTGGCCGGCTACCAAGCCGGATGGGTGACCGGCTGAGTTAAAAAATCTAGAACAGATAACCTCTGTTTTGTCCAAGGTCAACATACACACTACACAAAGACCAAGCAAGATAATTCGTGCTCTTTGTTGCCTATGAGCCATTTTCCTATTTCAACACGTACACTTTCGAGGCATTAAAATAAGCATCTAAAACTCAGTTACCTTTCATGCCCAAACTGCCCAAACAAGGGAGACCCAAAATTGGACTGTGTAATCTACCCAAAAACTGCACTCAAGCAGCTGCTGCGTTCGACAACATCTTTCTCCCATTTTTGAGCCCTCTGAGCCTCAGGTCCAATATGCATGCGTGCTAAAATGTGTCATCTACAACCGCCAATAAGTATTTTTCATAGAAAAGTTTTAGAATAAAAACTCCGAGTGATTAAGCAAAGTATGTTACCAGTAAAACCTGACAGTGTACATTTTGTCGTTCAGACGGTCAAAACTTTGTATTTTTCAACATAACAACCTCAGGCTTGAACATGTATGAGTATTATGGTGTCTTAGCTACAACTCTTATAAAAAAATCTTGACTCAAAACTAAATGAGATAAAAACGAAATGCATATGAACACAAGGTGTATAAAAAGAATGAATATAAGTTGATACCTTCGATCACGTTTTGCTTCGAATTTGGGTATCCCAAGCACGGCCTGAGCTCGACCATGAACTAACCTAAGCCCTCTCTCTTCCTTCCTCTTAGTTTAGCCCTCTCACTCACACACTCTCTCTTTAAAAATGCTAGAGACTCTAACTGTGAAAGTGTAAGTGTGCGAGTGTGGTATGTATTTTCATATGCAAAATTGTGTGAATGTGTGAGTTGTGGGTGTGTTTGTGCCGTGTATGAGAAATGTGGGAGTGGGGTTGCTTCTAAAGCTTCCCCATTGCATGCCTCTACATTGTTTAAATCCACATGCATGCATTATCATTTGTTTGAAATATAAACACGCATATACATAAGTGTCATACAAGTAAACTTTGGACCAAAAAAAAAACGAATACTCATCATGTGATCGGACATAAATTTTGTGTCCCTCGCTAGTTAAATTAACAACGTCAACACATTACCGATATCTTCATTAAAATTCAAATTTAGATAAAAGAATCATTTTTTTAACTCCATAAAATTAATACTATAACTTAAAATTTCAAATTTTCAAAATAATATAATTGATTAAATGGATCGGTGTTTCATATCTCATGTGTCGGGGCCTTCTCTGATTATTCAAATATCATTATTTCGTCGTCAAACACCTTATTTATCATAGAAAACTTGCAACAGGACAAAAATTACCAACCGTGCATTATTTGATAAAAATGATGGTTAAGTACCGCATGTACGCCAAATAGGGACATGTTGAGCCGCTTTACAATACGTATTATGGTCTCAACAGTAAGGAGATCACATTTTTGAGCTCACACTCAGTTCGTGATCAAGGTGCAATAGGATTATGGTAGAAGATCACGAGGTCAGTCGACCAAGACCGTTCCAGCCGTCCTCATACTTCTGTTTGTCCGAACTGTGAAGGTTGTCGAGATCAAACCAAAGAAATTTCGAAGATATGAACTCTAGTTTCGTCTTGTAGAATTTTATATTTTTTTTTGTTGTATAGTTTGTGCGCGTTCATCACTGAGTCTCAAGACTTGATCCCTAACAGCCTTATATTAAAATACTGATTTGGCCGACGCATCAGCGACACTTTTTTCGATCAATTAGGAATCAATCCCTAACAGGACGATCGAAGGATGAATCAAGCAAATGGCATGCAATTATAGAACTTAGCACCGGTGCATCCATATTCAATGCACCAGTGCTTCCTTGTATATCGTCTCGTTAAGGAAATGATGTATATGAAATCAAACTGCTTAGAGTAAGAACGCTTGAAAATGTGATCTACCCAAGTTTACCCAAGGTCGAGAGGTGGTGAAACCTAAAAGTCTGATACCAAGTTGCAACGCCCTGAATTTTGGACACATTAATTTAAAAGAGTAAGTAACCAAAATACCACTGTTTCATTTAAATAAGAGTTGAATATAGGAGATAATAGAAGTACATTTAAAAATAATTGTTTTACATCAAAAAGACTTTAAACTAAAGTCGGAGCAGTCTTAAAACTAGTCTAAGTAAACCACGGCTCCACCGGATCTTCCTCGGGCTAAGCGCCATCTAGGGTGTATAATCTGGTCCGGCTCCATCATCGTCGCTACTTGGCATGAAACGCCAGGAATAGAAGGAAGTTGCACCATAAGTTTTGACACTTAGAAAGTTACCCTACCCTTAAGTTCCCTTATGAATGTTTTAGAATAATAACATGATATGCAATGTACAAGAGTATGGAATAATCAAGGTTAATGAAATCATACGATAAGATAAGTGCAGAAACAATAAGTAGAAGCTTTAAATTAAAATAGCGTAATTGAAATCATCGAAATTAGGGTATTCCATAAGTCCTCGACTTGAATCAATATATTCTAATGTAAGGCCCCGTAATGAGATACCGTTTGAGGACGTTGTGAGTCAACAAATAGAGGTCCCTCGTGTGGAGGAGGTGAACAAGAAAGTGGAACAAAATATTGAACCGTCGATTGTTCTGGGCATGTTTGCGAGGGAGTTTGTGGCTACACTTATCGAGGCTAATTTGCTAAATCTGACCACAAGGCCCAATGCTGGGAACTGGGCAATCGATGCAAAGAGAGAATTTCAACGATTGAATCCACCTCAGTTCAACGGAGAGAGTGGTGACTTTCTTGTGGCCAACCATTGGCTCTCTAAGATACATAAGTTATTCACTGCGTTGAGAATAGTGGAAGATGATCTTCGGATCGATATTGTAGCATGTCAGTTGACGGGGGAAGCAAACGAATGGTGGGATTCAATTCTGAAGGAAGAAAAGACGCATGGAGGGCCACTAGACAAGCAGCTAGGGTTGATGAACCAGACGTTGAGACTATGACCTGGGCAGACTTCGAGGTTCTCTTTGAGAACCAGTACTTTCCGTTGTCCTATCATGAGCAATTACGTGAGCAATTTGAGAGGTTAGAGTAGGGGACCATGACCATGTTAGAGTATGCTACAAGGTTTCAGACCTTATCCCGTTTTGCGCCGGAGCTTGTGGCTTCAGAAGACCATAAGTGTCGACGTTTCGAGAGGGGTCTTCATTCTTCAGTTAAAAGGCTTGTGGTGAGCCAGCACAAGATGAGCTTTGCTGATATTATTAAGTGTGCTAGGAGTGCTGAATTGCCCAAGGAGGCACAACGAGGTTCTAGATTTTGGGAACCAAGACAGTCGAGTGTGATGCCAAATTCATCTTTTTTGGAGAGTTCTAGAAGTCAAGGGCACAAACAATAGCAAGAGCAATTTTAGCCTCAAAGGAGCCATTCCAATCTTAGGCCGCCTATTTCGTTGGATTCACGAAGCAATATTTCTAGGCCCGCGAGTGTGTGTTTTCGATGCAATCAACTAGGTCATGTACGCTCTCAGTGCCCGGTGCCTCCCAAGGTTTGTTACACTTGTGGTAAGGAAGATCATGTTTTGAGCAATTGTCCTCAAGAGGGAGGAGCTCATAGTGAGGTTGGCCTGGTGCAGCAACCAAGACAAGGGCCAGGTCAGGGGCAGCAATCATTTAGGGCTCCACAGTGACAACAACCATCCCATTTTTGTCAGGCCACATCGGTTCAAGGTTCTCCATCTGAGAAAGGGGCTAGTTCTTTGGTGCCAGTGAACTTTCCAAGACAAGGAGGTATTTATATGTAAGGACATCGTGTTCCTGCTAGAGCTTACAATATTACATCTACTGTGGCAACTTCTACTTCCTAGAGCCCGGACGCGTTAGTCATGAGGGGTACGTTTCTCGTGTTCAATTCTTTTGCGAGAGTTCTATTTGATTATGGAGTATCGCATTCTTTTATTGCTGCATCATTTGCTTGTGCTTTGGAGTTGGAGACTATTTTGTTAGATCTACCGCTGTATGTTGAGACACCTATTGGAGGGAGGTCATTGCTTGACCGTGTGTTTAGAGATTGCGAGTTTGGTATACTTGACTGTCATTTTATTTGTGATTTCATTGTGCTGAGCATGACCCAGTATGATGTTATCTTGGGTATGGACTGGTTATCTACCCATCATGCCTTGATTGATTGTTATAAGCGTTGGGTCCATATTTGTTCACCCAATGATGGTTGTTTTGAGTTCTTTGGGGAACGTCGGGAGCCATTAGAGCCTTTATTTGTATGAACCTTGGGACTAGAGTTCTATTTATGCATTGTTGGCTAGTTTGACTCTTGATGAAAATGTGCATGCGCATGGTGAATTGCCGTTAATGGTTCGAGATTTTTTGGATGTGTCCCGAAAGAATTACCTGGTTTACCTCCCGAGAGAGAGATTGAGTTTACGATAGATTTGATTTCGGGTGCCACACCAATTTCTATGCCTCCATATCGTTTCGCATCGGAGTTGAAAGTCCAGTTGCAAGAGTTGCAAGATTTGGATTTTATGCGCTCACATACATCACCACGGGGAGCTTCGGCCCTATTTGCACAGAAGAAATATGGATTTTTACGCTTGTGTATCGATTACCGGAAGTTGATCCGTGTGACCGTAAAGAGCAAGTACCTAATGCCTAAAATTAATGACTTATTTGACCAACTTTGTGGAGCCAAGTGTTTTTCGAAGATTGACTTGAGATCGGAGTATCATTAGTTGAGGGTTCAAAGTGAGGACATTCTGAAGGCATCTTTTCGTATGCTCTATGGGCGCTATGAGTTTGCGGTTATACTGTTCGGATTGACCAATGTGCACCGTATCTTTCGCATGTACCTTGATCAGTTCGTGGTGGTGCTCGTTGATAATATCTTGATCTATTCGACTATGGAGGAAGAACACCAATCGCACCTTGCCATTGTTCTTGAGCTTTTAAGGGAGCCTTTATGCTAAGCTTAGCAAGTGTGAGTTTTGGCTTTTCAAAGTCATGTTTTTGGGGCATGTTGTTTCACAAGGTGGAGCATCCGTTGATCCGAGAAAGATAGAATCCGTTATGGATTGGCAATGACCGAAGAATATTTTTGAGATCAGGAGCTTTTTGGGCTTGACCAAGTATTATCATCGTTTTGTGTTTGACTTCTCTCGTTTGGCGGCGCCTATGACTCGATTGACTCATAAGGGGACGCATTTCATTTGGGATGACGCTTGTGAGGTAGCATTTGAGGAGTTGAAGCAGTGTTTGACTAGCGCACCGATATTAATTGTGCCCGAGTGAGGAGTGGGTAACTCCGTGTATTGTGATGCGTCGAAGGAGGGACTTGGATGTGTGTTGATGTAGGCAAGATGGGTTGTAGCTTACGGGTCAAGCCAATTGAAGATTCACGAACGGAATTACCCTACGCATGACTTGGAGCTTGTCTCCATCCTTTTTACTTTGAAAATTTGGCGGCATTATCTGTACAGTGAGAAGTTTGAAGTCTTTTTTGATCACAAGAGCTTGAAGTATTTTTTCTCTTAGAAGAAGTTAAACTTGAGACAATGCCGCTAGATGGAACACATTAAAGATTATGACTTTGAACTATAGTATCACCTAGGGAAGGCGAATGTTGTAGCGGATGCTTTGAGTAAAAAACCAACCCGATTGGCGAGTTTGGCCATTCATGAATGGAAAGTGATGAATGAGTTGGGGAGTTATGCGACACATTTTGAGGAGGCTAGTGATGAAGTGACGTTATGCAATTTGCCGATCCAGTCTACCTTATCGACTCTAGTGGCAGACGCTCAACAATACGATGAGGTGATAAGAGAATTATGCTAGAAGTTTCTTAGTGGCAATGCACGAGGAGGGTGATGATTCACGCCTATCAGAGTCTACATTTTCCAAGGAGGTTGTTTGTACCCGTTGCTTGTCGGGAAGAGATTTTACGAGAGTTTCACCATTCTCCATTGGCCGTTCATCTAGGTGGAACGAAGATGTATCGTGATTTGCGTCGGCAATTCTGGTGGTTCGATATGAAATGAGATGTTGTGAGCGTTGTGTAGAGATGCTTGACATGCCAACAAGTGAAGGCCGACCACCAGCGACCCGCGGGGGAATTGCAACCCTTGCTAGTTGCGGAGTGAAAATGGGAGAATGTGACGATGGACTTTGTTACCAGTTCACTGAGATCATCGAGAGGGCATGATGCGATATGGGTGGTAGTAGACTATTTGACCAAGACTGCTCACTTTCTACCAATCCAAGTTACCGATTCTGTTAAGAAGCTCAGTCGAGTGTATATCTGTGAAATTATCCAATTGCATGGGATCCCAATTTCTATTGTATCCGATCAAGACCCGAGATTCACACACGATTTTGACAAAGTTTGCAAGTAGCCCTTGGCACGAACTTATTATTTAGTACCGTGTATCATCCTCAGACCGATGGGCAATCTGGACGTACGATTCAGATTCTTGAGGATATGCTGTGGGCATATGTTTTGAATTTTTGAGGTAGTTGGGAGGATCATTTGCCACTTATTGAGTTTGCATATAATAGTAGTTATCAGTCAAGTATTGAGATGACACCATTTGAGCCTTTGTATGGTAGGCCATTTAGATCGCCATTATGTTGGACCAAGTTGGGTGAGGCAACATTTTTCAGGCCAAATTTGATTGGAGAGACTACCAAGAGCATGAAGTTAATTCGCAAGCAACTTTTAACGACACAAGAGAAGACTACCGAGCAAGTGAAGGTGATTCACCAACGATTACTTACTGCTTAAAGTCGATAGAAGAGCTATGCGATCGACGTCGTCGTCCGTTATTGTTTAAGGTGGGAGACCATGTGTTTTTGAAAGTATCGCCACAGCAAGGCTTATCGCATTTCGGGTGAAAGGAGAAGCTGTCCCCGAGATTCATCGAGCCATCTGATATTATCGAGAGAATCGGGGAGATTGCTTACCATTTGGCCTTACTGCCAAAGTTGTCAGGTGTGCACGACGTGTTTCATGTTTCGATGTTGAGAAAGTACAAACCAGATCCTTCTCATATTTTGGAGTGGTCAGAACTAGAGCTTGAGGCTGATGCGTCCTATGAAGAGCAACCACTACGTATTTTAGACTCTCATGAGCAAGTATTGAGAGGCAAGATGATACCTTTGGTTCATGTGCTATGGGGCAATCAAGGTAAAGAGGAATCGACTTGGGAACGTAAGGAAGAAGTTTGGGAGAAATACTCGCATTTGTTTACTTCTTGATTATTACAGGCTTGTTATCAAATTGATGGCTAGGGGCGTGTTATGCCACCATGTTTATGTGCTTATTGAATGTGATTGAGACATGGATTATGTATCTACTTGTGTTATGTTCTTTGAGTTTTCAGTATTGTAGAACCTCTTATGCTTATAGATATTGTCGAATTGAGTTTACCTGGATATGAATTGTTAATTTTGAGGATTTGTTTATGCTTTGATCATTGTATACGCATTGAGCATGACGCATGGATGAGGCGCATTGATGTGTTCGGCTGATTTTACTTGAATCTGTTGAACTTGATTGTTTGGCATCTGTTGAGCTTTGTAAGAGTACGGATTGTTTTATGTTCTGGATTGAGATAATTATAGTATGTCTGTGTCTTGATAGTTGGTATTGTGAGAGGTATCAATGTCTTATGTGATAGCATTAGAAGTTGGCAGAGTATCCATGTCTTGCTTGTTGATAATGTTGAGAGGTGTCGGTGTTGACACTTTAATTTAATTTCAAGGATGAAATTCCTTTTAAGGAGTAGAGGATGTAAGGACTCGGAAAATTTTGAGTTTTTTAAAAATTAATTATTTAAATTTGTATTATTTTTTTGTGTTTCGGAACATTTTAGTTACAGGGTTTGAATCCGAAACTTTATTTATACACGCGCGCGTTGTGAGATGTGCTTAGACCATTTGGGGACTATTAGTGTGACACCTCAGCCAGGCTGTGGTGCCAGCTGTGAGGTCGGCGTCCGGATGGGTGGTCAAAGGTCTCACATCGCTTGGTAGATGTAAGTTCGGTGGTATTTATAAGATTATGAACCTTCCTTGTACAAGGCCTTTTAAAGCCGTGATGGTGCCAACACCAAATAGAACTTCACAGTTAAGCATGCTCACCCTGGAGCAATCTAGGGATGGGTGACCTACTGGGAAGTCCATGGGATTTGGGTGGCAGAAGCGGACAGTATTGTACAAGGCGGGAGTGGATCGTTACAAATGGTATCAGAGCCTGCACCAACCAGAAATGTGAAAAATCTCAACCCCACACGAGGACGCGTGTTCCTAAGCGGGGGAGATTATGACACCACAGGCAGGCCATGGTGCCAGCTGTGAGGCCGGCGTCCGGGAGATGGTGTCTTAGTGGGACGTCCAGATGGGTGGTCAAGGGTCCCACATTGCTTGGTGGATGTAAGTTCGGTGGTATTTATAAGATTATGAACCTTTCTTGTACAAGGCCTTTTAAAATCGTGATGGCAGCAACACCAAATGGAACTTCACAGTTAAGCATGCTCACCCTAGAGCAATCCAAGGATGAGTGACCTACTGGGAAGTCCATGGGGTTTAGGCGGCAAAAGCGGACAGTATTGTATAAAGCAGGAGCAGGTCGTTACAATTAGACTTAGTTAAAATCTGATTTTTCAGAAAGGGGGGAAGCACATGTCATTTATGCTTTTTCTATTTCTCTCTCTATATTAGCTCCACCTTCTCTCTACAAATTCTCTTGGTTTGTCCAACCATTCCAAAATCCCTTTGAGATATAGTGTGATCTAGCCTTGCTCTAACCATATCTGGAGGTTGATTGTGATCCGAAGCGTGAAAGTGGAGATTTGAAGCTTAAAGCATTTTTGGAGTAAGGGTTTACGATTTTTCTTCAAATATTTCGATTCAAAACTCGAGGTAGAGATGTTTCACCTCTATTATGTGTTTGTAGCATGTTTTGGTTGATTTCATAGTGTATTTGATCGAATTCGAGAGTTTTTGGTCCAAAAACCAAATCTGCCATTTTTTGGAAAAAAATACAAAAATCGTTAAAGTAGCTAGAGCGACTTTGGGGTCGCTTGAGCGACTTATTGAGCGACTGTCAAGCAATTTCTTCTGTCAAAAAATGCGTCAAGCGACTTTTGGTCGCTCCGGCGACTTGTTGGGCGACTTTAACCGATAGTCTTTACCTTATTTTGAGATTATGGACTAGTTGAGTTTGGTTATGGGCCATGGTTATAAATAGATGATAATTCTATTACTTCGGACATTTATTTAACGAATTACGCGTGTTTATTGAATTAGTCTTATGTTGTGAACATGATGTTTGGATTGTTGAATTATAATTCGTATACGCATCGAAATGTGTGACGCCTAGCCTCCAACGGAAGATGTGCTAGTAATGATATGTCTAGCTTCCATTCAGAAATATGCTAGTTGATCTTGACATTGTCTAGCCACCGTTCAGTGAAATGCTAGTTGGAAAGATAGATTTGAAATCGGAATATGATGTGTGGATTGTGTAATATGAGTAGCATAACATGTGATTTCATTGTAGATATTACAATAAGGTGAATAATGATACATGCTCTTATCATCTATGTGTGTTATTATGAATTGTTCATGAATCATGCCATATCATTTCATATTCATATAATATTGGCGTAGGCATCTCTATTGGGCATTGTGGCTCATCCCTTTATTTTTCAGGTACAGTTTTGGAACCTTGACATGGATTGTATGGATGCATGGCGGTGCATGTTTTGGAAGGCTTTCATCTTAGCAGTTACATAGCATCTTTAGAAACCTATTTTTGAAATATGTAAAGTAACTCTTTCTTTGTTCTTTCTTTTGTATTTGAAAGCAAATCGTACAGTACTAATTCAAACTTGTGGGCAAAATGACTTATTGATACAATGGTTTAGTTTCTGAAGGACCATCCTAACCTCCTCGAAAATGTGTTTTTGGAGGGTGTGACTGACTAATGCCCAGTCTTTCTGGACATAGTCATCCAAGGAATCTATGTATTCTTCCAAGGTGGATTTCTATGCTTTAGTTGAGCAGGTTCAATAGGAACGGATTTCGTATGCTAGGACCAGTTCCCGGAAGTCAAACTTCTCGGTCAGTTCGTGCTACGACCCTTCGAGTAGGGAAATTCATAAGCTGCTATCTCCGACCGAGGTTAGGTCTTCTTTTGCTCTGCTGCTGTGATTCTTCCTGGACTACACGGAGAGTGAACGGGAGAAGAAAGTCACAGAAGAATCACAATCAACCTTCTCTAATTCATTTGCCAAGTCCAAGACTGGTGAGGAAAGGGTATGAAAGACTAGGGCCCATCCATGTAGCTGGCAATTGATTGTTCGACCCAAGGAGACCCGGTTGATGCTTTTGCACCAGAAGCTTCACAAACATTGACTTCATCAACAGATTCTTCAAAACAGAGAAGGGACTATAACTTTCTGACTATAGAGCGGACATACAAACCAATGAATTTTTTGGATCGGAAGGACAGGTTTAAATCGAAAGGTCTTTAAACCTTTACCTGTTTAGCATGGGATAGACTACTCAAGAATCTCAATGAGACTCTCAGAAGATTAATTAGCCCTGGATCTCCAGGCATCCCAAAGCACGATATCAATGTCTTCTGCAATGGGGTCGTAAATGCGCCACATTCTTAGTCGTACAACATGCGGTGGATTCAGTATTTTGACGTGATGGGCCAAGAGTGCCCCTCATGAGTTGTAATATTTTGAAACACGTTATCAATTGTGAATTATGAGAATTATAATTTGGACTTTATTTGAGTAATCGTGAGGTTTTGAAATGATAAATAGGGTTATGTATTATGTTTGAGAACCAGGGCATGACATCTAAGTATGACCATGTCATATATAATTCCATCAATTATTCCAAGAACGATATCGTCATTTATTCAATTAAGCTTTTCTAAATCAATGACCTCGTCATATATTTCAAATAAATATTTCTAAATCAATATATCGACTATGGTGCTCCTGAACGATAATGATCCCGACCACCCGACTAATCGTGCTTCCCAACCACCATGCTCCCCAACCATACGTCGTCATGTTCTCAATCAATATGTTATTCCTAGCATTATATCCTGTCATTACCATGCCGAAACAATATCAGTTTAAAGTTTATACTAGAAGACCGTTAGATTAAAAAGGGCACGATAGGACCAGATATACCTTCGACTCAAGCGTAAATTGGCTAAACGCATGACACGACTAAATTACGGCACTTGGGCAGCTTGGCTCCATCATACTTTTGGTTAAAGTCAAAGTTCGGCTCCAGTCGCATCACGGCTACAAGACACATATAATAATACCACGGGGAATCTATCCACAACGATAATCAATGCCATTACCAGTGTGTTTACATTTGGCTATCCACAGGACACCCGAGTATCAATAATTAATCATCATCCAGATAATCATAGTATATTTTATAATATCGCTCGACTGGCATTTATTAGGTAAAGATCGTAAAATGAAGATACTAGAATTTGATAGTTGAAGAGGTAGCCATGGAACAATAAAGTAGACCGGTAAATAAATTAATTAATGTTCTTAGCAAGAAAGTTATGATTCCGTGCTAACGTTTTTCTAAATTCGTCATTTTATATAAATAACCTAGAGGTAATTTAGTAATATAATGTGACGGTAAAATAATATTTGTAATCAAAGGTAGGTTTATAAATTTAATCAAGTTTGCCAAAAATTTAATTAAGTAGGTATAGTATAAGGATAAAATTGTAACTGATTTAAAGTGAGCATATAAATTCAATAAGAATTAACGCGAGATTAGATTCGTAAAACAAAAATATGTTTAAAAGGTAATATTGTAGTTTAAAATATATTAGAGTAAAATATAAATTTTTACAAGTATGATGGTATAATTATAATTATTTTTTTTAATGTGAAGTCTAAATTATAATTATAATGACTATAGGGTGATTCTATAATTTTTTTAACAAAATGGCAATTTTTATAATTACACCAAAAGTGACATTTTTGTAATTATATTAGGGGCGCTAAGTGTAGTATATAATATAAGAATTTCAAAAGAAAACAGTGGCTTTGTTTTCTTTCTGGGTTTTTCCATTTATCCCGTTAGGCTCCGTGAATATTCCAGAACACTTGAATGGAAACTAGGATAAAGAATCTTACGCTAGTTCGAAGTTTCGACGACGTTTTGAGGTGTTTCAGTTGCGAATCGGCGGTGATGGTTCTTCTTTTTTCCTCCTCTTTTTCTTCTCCTCCTCTCTTCTCTTACTGCTATAACTCTTTTGGGATGATTTTAGTGAGGGGAGGGAGGTCCCTTTTATAGGGGAAGGAGGGGACACCATGGATGGTCGGGAGGTTTTTGCGGAGATCCAACGGTGGAGTTTTGGGGTGGTTGTGGATGAGACTATAGCTGGTGTAGAGGTGGCTGCAGCAGGGATAGAAGGGCAGAGTGATGAGAGATGGTGGCCGATGGGAGGTGGGGTTGTCACGGATAGGAGGTGACATAAGGAGATAAGGAAGAAGAGAGAGAGATGGCTGTGGATATATACATATATGTACTGGTGTGTGTGTGTCTTTTGTATCTATATAATATGCATAATAGTTTATGTATTATAACATATAAGTATATAATATTATAAGAAAGAAAAAAATAAGATATATATATATAAACGCGAAATATTTATTTGTTCAGTTTAAAAAAATATGGGTCATTACACATTTTGCTTAGTGCCCGAACTGATATGGTAATGAAATTTTAGTATCTCATTTTTTTAGGAGTTGAGTGCTTGAATTTGCGCAAATTTTGAAATTAAGGATAATTTGGGTATTTCATAAAAGAAATAACCAAAACATAACTTTTAAAAATGAATGAGATAGAAAACTTGTAAACACTTGTAGATAGAACCAACAAATAAGTGTCTTTTGCCCTTAAATTAACTTAAATAGAATATTGGGATCATGCTAAATTTTTCGTATAACATTTGAGTTGAAATTATTGTTTAATTTACTAATTTAGATTTTTTCAAGTAAACAATTCAAGAGAATTCAAGTTAGTAGTTAATCTCTTAAAAGAATTGAGAATATCACAAAAAATTAAAAAAGCCTTGTAATTTCATTTATTAGAGGCCAGTTTAATATTTTTAAGTTTGTGGGAAAAAAAAAAAGTGTCCCTGATGAATAAAATTTCTGAAGTCACACCATGTTTCGATTTGAGCCACAAAGGGAAGGAGCTAGGTGATCTATAAACTGGATGAAGATTTCTTTTAAATACATAACAGATGAGTGGCTGAGTCAAAATGACATAGAGTTGTTAGGCCATTGTCCATAAAGTGGATTACCGTGGTCGCCGGTTGCAGAGCGTGGTGGTATACGGTTGCAGAGCGTGGTGGTATATGTATATATTTTCTTTGATGAGTACGAATTTCATTGAAAAGCTCAAACAAAGAAACAAGTCAGAGATATTTCCCAGGGAAACTTAGCCCCCTTAGCCTAATAGAAAAATAGCAAACAAGGCTCAAAATTCGGCAACTACAACAGAAAACATAGACAAGGAAAAGATGCAAATGCACTATCTTGGACTCAGAACTGCATCAGATAGACCTCACCATTCTCTTTAGAGCTAAGAAAAGTTCTTTATATTGCTGATAGTCGTAGCTATTGTTTGCTCCTGTGTTTCAAACTTCTGAAAAAAACCTATTGTTGCTCTCCATCCAAATAGTGTATACGGTGGCTGTTAATAAGCTTCTAATGACCATGTTGCTGAACCCTTTACCTTTCACATTATGCATAAACCAAGTCATGAAGTTCCACACTGCTTGCTACACTGTTTTGGAATAATGACACTTAGAAAAGAAGTGTTCATGGCTTTCTTTCTCTCTACCACGCAACAGACAACCTTCATTCCCCTTGTACCCCAAGTTACTAACCTATCAATAGTATCCAGCCTACATTTCACTGCTAACCACAAGATAAAAGCCCATCTAGGAACATTCCTCCCAAACCAAATCACACCATTCCAATTTTGTACAGGGTAATTATGTCTAATAGATTCCCAAGCAGAGTTATGAAGAAGCCAAGTTACTGTGTTATTCATACTTTTATCAGGCCGAAAGCCTTGAGGAGTGTGGTCTGTAATATGCAAAGTCACGCTATTCCTCCTTCTCAGCAATCTCCAATTCCCATTTTGGATAAAAGACGAGATCTTGGCTTAAGAGCATCACCAAGAGGCTAGCCAAACACAATTTTTAGCTACTTTAGCTATTCAAAACACAAAAATGGTGCTCCAAGAGCCTCAATAAAAGGCTAGCTATTCTAGTTTTGTGAATAGTGCCTAGGTAAATATACCTAGCTACTATTCACTGCAATACTTTTTTAATAATTTTTTAACTCTTTCAAAAGTTTCTCTCTTTTTTCAAAGAATAAAAAAAAGTAAAAGAAAAGTACAAAAGTAAAACAATACATATTTTAATAGATATAGCTAAAATAGATAGTATTGTTGGAGTTTTGAAAGAAAAAAAGACTAGCTAAATTAAAATGTGCACTATTGAGTAGGGAAAATACATAGTCACTCTTGGACATGCTCTAAAGAGATGTCCAAGATTGTAAGCAACACTATCCCCAAGCCTTTTGTGAAGAGGCCCTGGAGGGTGCCAATTATCAAGCCATAGGAAAGTGGATTTGCCATTATCTATGTTGTATTGGATAAGAGGTTGCCCAAAGATCTAATACTAAGAACTATACTTCGGGTCCAAGAAGCATCATTTGGAATTGCCATGTGCCAAATACACATTTTGACCATCTTGATCTTGTGTATATAAACTTTCGAACACCATCCCCTTGTAAGACAATTTTTAAGGGTGAGTTTTACGTACAAATTTGTTTTCTACTTTGTAATCACGCGATTTTGTATCATGAATCTTTTTCTTGTGATTTTTGCTGTTTTTTATTATTGTGTATTGCTTCTCCAACTCTTGTCGAATTTTTGTTTCCTTTCCTTTCCTATCACACACTATAATTCTTTGTTTCAGTTATGTATTCTTTTCAAAAGTTTGTCAATTCTTAAATGTCCTCTCCATAACAAATTGTTTTTGACTTGAGGGCTGATTTCATGTGAGCCTGGATTATCAATAAGTGATTGCATTTACTGAAATCCATGAAGCTATTTAATGAAAGCAGATACCTTGTATGTACAGCCATGTTGCCGTTAGAACTGGAAAAGTACAACCCTTGTTGATACCAAATTGGTTTTGCCTTTTATGTGGAAATCTGCTGTCCAAAGGTAATTTATGTTGGTAAGTAAATGGACTACGTTTCCTTTTAGCTTGAAGAACCAGAACGCCACTGGTTTGGATGCATTTGTATTCCATGGGAAGATTAGTGAGACTAAACTGATTTTCAAGTCAGGACACTGTTGCAAAAATCTGAAGTACGGTTTTCTAATTCCCCTACTTATTATCTGTTTCTTGTAAATTTTGTTTTGTTATATTTAGTTTGAACTTTCTTCCTACTTTTTACAGCATCGTGGATTTCTATATAGAACATCCTCAATTTATCGTGAAGGCTGGTCCAATTTTACACAATCAGTATGGCTCGAATTAAAGAAAAAGAGTTGAAACACTTGTACTAGTAGAGCTGTTTAACAAGGCTATTCCAACACAAATTGTCGTTAATCTTAAACTTATTGCTAACACAATTTCTTATAGGTAAAATTTAGTGCTATGCCTACTTTGTTTGAACAAGAACTTGTGATTCTCAGTTCTTTTTCTCCTCCTACCGATCAAATGAATTGCAAGCTAAGTATGTGCATTTGAGCGTCTTAAGCAAGTTTTTTTTTTTTTTGTTCTTCTCCTTGGAATTTTCTAATGATTTTGTATGATTTGGTTAGTTATTTCATGGTACACAATTATGCTATCATTTATCAACTCATTCACACTCGTATGTGGTGACTCATACCTCATACCGCTACGATCTTTGCCTTCTCTTGATTCTCATTTGTGAGTTACACTACTACAAGGGTAGTGTCTGGCTATCAAGCATACGATTTGTGATGTCTGCTGAACATAATTTCAGTGCTAAAAGTTAGCAAGTTGTTTTCGGGAATCACAATGTTTATTGGTCCTCACTCCTCATGCTGCAATTTTTTACTGTGTTTGCTATGTGGTTGAATTGCTTGGTAAATTATGCCTAAAGTTGCAAGGCTTAATCGCCAACAGATGCTTTGCTTTCTAAGTTAGTTATCACTGTAAACTGTTGATTGCAGTCCTGACCAAGTTCTATGAAGCTTATAATAGTTATTATTCTCTAACAGCATATAAAGCAATTAGGAAACGATTTGTTCTAGTAGTGAGTTTAGTAGAAGTGAAGACATTAGTATGGGATTGGAATTGATAGTACGGCAATAGAAGAAAAGACAACAAGAAATGCTGCTCATTGATGTAGGACAAGTGTATAAAGCACTAATTGTACAAGCTTCGATGTTAGAACAAAGAGGAGAAATGAAAGTAATTCTGCGTATGTATGACTTTTCTGTAACAAGATTGTGAATATTACGTACTTAATGATTTTCCAAGATACGAAAAGTGTAATTGCACAATTGGTTTAGGATGGAACTAGCTACATGTTGAAATTAACAGGTGCTGAATTTTGCACAACCAGTCGTGCTACATTGCGAGCATCCTAATTTCTGTTATTATATTGAAGGCTGAACATAGGGGAAAGACTTAAAAAGTGCACTATTCTTGGTAAGTGTTATAGTTAGAGGAATGGATTAAGAATTTGCCAAGTTTAGTGGATTGTAACTCCAGAAAAATAATTGTGTCGGTTATATGGTTTGTTGGTTCGAGTTAATTCTTTGATGGAGGAGCTAGGCTATTAAATGAGGATTTCTATGTGCACAAGGGTGGTTCAAAGTTCTGGTTGCAAGTTCATCAAGAGAAAAAACTAAAGAGTTTGGTTTTCTTTCCTCCTGTACTTCGAAGAGGAGCATGACATTCGATTACTCAAGATTTATGTTTGCTTTCATTCGGCCTTTTTAGTTCATTTGTGTAGCTGGATTATCTCATATTAAAAAATAGGGTGTCTTTGAAGAGTCTATTCGATGATTTCCAAAAATATTTGTGTCATGAATTTGGAATATATAGACTTCTTCCATGTGGTTGTCATTGCATATGACTTGCCATTAGCTTGAATAAATCTTCCCTTCACTGTCAAAAAAGGAACATTCAAGGTTGAAGACTATCAAAAGAAAAAAAAAAGGGCAAAGAAAGAGATTAAATGCTTTGGCAACTGATAATCATGCAAGGTGCAAGTTTCCTGATTGATGATTGTTGTTTTGTCAAACAACAAATTTTTTGTTTTGGCTTCCATTAATAAAGACCCTCTATCACAAGAAGAGCCTTAAAATACAGTTTTTTTTTGGGATTTGGTAGTGCACAAGAAGCTAAAGCAAGTTGGCACTCGTCATCTCTTAATCTATCTGCACAAATGATAAAGGGTATAGGAGTATTTTGACGAAACCATAGATTGACAAGGAAATTTGGAAATTAAACACGGTCACACCTATGTTTGGGCCTAATCATACATGTCCTGAACCTGAATGGCATTCTTCATGGCACTGCTTAAAATTATCCGTAGATGTTCTTGCAGCAGTAGCAGGAAAGTTTGGGTTGTCCATTAGCTCATCCAAACTGCAATCTATGATTTCTGTAAGGTGGATTAACTTTCTCCGGTCCCATTTTACTAAAGAACATCGATGATTAATGTGTTTGAACCATCCTTCACTCATTTGGAACCACAGCAAGCGCTGCCCTCCATTTGCATGATTTTGAGTGTGGGTGGTGCAGGATTATTTCCAGTCCAGTTAACTAAATCATCTTCAGTGAATATGACATGGCAATTTGACATCAATTAGCAATTTATTTTCTTATGAAAGAATTATTCCAGATTTGGACATTTCCCACAGTTAAAAAGGGTTATTGGTTATGTTATCTAAAGCTCATCTTTGGTTATCGATACAAATGGATGCTCTAAATTCAAATAGCTTAAGTGCTGCAATGGTTGTATTAGAGATTGCACCCATGCGTACCAGAGCCCTTCTTCAGACCTGACTGCTATCAATAAGCATTTGAACCTGTAATTCTTGTTACCTTCCCTTCTCAGCGACCGGAAGGTCACAAGCATGCTGAATTTAGAGTCAACATTTTATGTTTCCATATGCTAGTTCTGATGAAACGTGGGTGGGTTGGGATAGTTGGCTGCCACTGCGCTAAAAGCTTTTATTTTCTCTATTTCAACTAATAAAATTTTTCATTTGCTCTTTGTAGTTGACATTACTATGGATCTTCGTACTCCGAAATCATGATACACTCAGAACCTTTTGAGTCAACAGTCTCTTGATTCTGTTAATCGCTAGACAATTACCTCATTTTGTACATGTTCTCAAGTTTTCAAAATTGACAAAATTTTATTGGAGTGAAAACTTCAACTAAGCTCCTCCTATTGCTGATTACAATCTTTTGGTATGTCAAATGTCAAAGGCACCTACCTCTCTTGTAGAAAATGGAGACCATTATCATTCATCCATTTAATGTGAAATTATCTGGATAACGTGATCATGCTTGATGAACATCTGAACTAGATTAACAGAATGAATGATAACTTCACTGATATACATGGGGGAATAGATACAACTTTATTTTTCAAATAGTCTATTCGTTACAGAACTCTACCACGAACACTATCATATATGACAGTGTCACAGAGAGCAGGAGAAATGTGAGGAACAGAAGCTTAAAGACTTCCAATGAACCAAGGACATCATAGGATACTGGAAGAAGGCTTTCCAATGCAAACAGTGATCGCTTGTGATCAGCCATAGCTTTTGGAACTAACTTATTAGGAAATTTCTCCAACTCTTACCTTGTCTCGTCTGTCTGGTTTTCTGAAAGAACAGTTAGAAGTCTTCTAAGAGCTTCGCGCATCCAGTCATACCGGCAGGAATTGAAGGCATCATCCACGGTAAGCTGTTACAAATTCCAACCATATTTTCGAAAAGCAAAGTTTCAAGTGTTTAGCAGTAGTTAAATTAATATTTGGAAGAGAACATATACTTTTAGGTGGAAATATTCAAGTATTACGATAGAAGTCTTATTTTTTGATCCTTGATCATAACAAGTGAAGGATTGAATACTGACCCATTTTTTATGATAGATAGCCTGCTCTGGCCAAGAGTCCAGTTCTTCAGTCACCTCCATAGCATACATATAACCTCTGCAACCTCCTCCAACACTGCAATTTTTCTGTCTGCTCTTACTTCTGAACTCCCAAACTCCCAAAGGTTTTTCCTATACCACATGAAAATCAGGTTCATTAGATGACTCGATAACAACGAACCCGTACTACTTTTTGATACATGAAAAGCATCTTAGGAGCAACATCCTCTCTGACATCTATGAGAAGTTTTCTTTTCTACATTTTAAAATAAGAAGAAATAAGGGCGCGTATGTATCAAGTATAAGAAACCTACACCTAGTACTCCTTTCACTCCTGCTTCCTCAAAGGCTTCTCGATACACAGCTTCAATAATAGTCTCATCATCCTCCCATCCACCCTAACATCATGTGAAGACATAAAACTGATCAAGATTCATAATCATTGCGCGATATCCATTCCAGAAAGATGTACATATCGGCTTCCAATAATAAAGGACAAAGACATACCTTTGGAAACACAAAATCATCGCGATTCTTGGAAGAAATCATGAGGACCAGTAGTCTGTTCTCTAAGCTGCAACCACTACCCTGAACAACTTTCTCTGTCCTAAAAGGAATGCACCTATTTACACTCCAAATTAGTATAAGATCATGGGGAAATAAGAAGCTATATGATGACTGCAGGGTACAAAACAAATAGTGATTCTAGCTCTCTTTTATTGGATGGCTTTGATCCATCTACCATCTACCATCATCTTGCTTGCTTAGATTATCTAGAAAATAGGAGTAAAAGAAAACAAGAACTCACCCAGCCACAAGCCTAAATTGATCCATATACCGTTGCCGATGCCTCCCTGTGCGTGCTGGAAAAGACGACATCATCATATTGTCTTGCAAAAGAATATCAAACAAATCTTCTATCGACCAATAACAAGAAGAAGAAACTTGTGGATTAAAGACCACAAAGTACTAAGAGATGAGTTAAAGGAGCAGAAGCAATATACATGTATGAAACAAATACTTTATGCTGTTGAATTGCTTTGAATTTCAGATGATACATACTACATGAATACTATATAAAAGCAGAGCTCCAGTTTAGTATTGACAAGATATTGTCGTTGTGTTCATTTTATTTATTCCTAAATTGTCCAATTAAATTACCTGCAAACCCTTCTGAAGTAACATACATTATTCAATAGCCATTTGTTAGCCGTTTGGGGTTTGTTAGCAGTTTTGGACCCGGATATAATATCCGCAATCTAAATTTTATCCGCCTAGAGGGGAATAAAATTTGGACACCCCTTCCCCTATTCATATTTTATCCTCTTTTCAAATCTACTTCTATTTACGTAAATACTATTATTAATAACAAGAATATCATTATTAATTACAAGAATGTCATTCACATATTCATATCTACCATATCCCTTTCTCATAAAATAGTCAAACATTTTATAACTATTCACTATTCTATAATAAATTTTTTCTTCTACTATATTGCCATCTTATTATATACATCATATCCTTTCCATAATTTTAATCGCTAACGGAGCATATGAAATGCCAAACTCCACCCTTCCACTAAGTAACTGATTCTGTTCCCAATTTTCCACAAATACTATATTGGGCTTGGAGGAGTTGCAGTGCACGTGTAGTGCGGGCAAAACGACATAGTTTTGCCTATTTTTTTCTTGAAATTACATCGTTTTAACTTATCATGCGAATTGTTATCAAAACGTATGACATGAAAATGATATAGTTTCGAAGACAAAACAAGCAAAACTACTTAATTTTGACTGCACTATACGCGCATTATAAAAAAAAAAAACATTACTACTCCCCAGTTTACTTTCTTTTTGTCTCGACCACATCTTTCAATTCCAACCTTCCCACAAACACTCTCCATTTGAATATCCTGTCCCAACCACGGCAGGCATATTGATTTTATACAACTCTTCTCCTGTAACAAACTGATGGAAAACATAACCATAAAAACCATACGACACATGGGAATAATTATTACGTGGTCCCATATCAATCATATTATTTTTATTTTTTCAAACACTTAATCACGGCACTTAATCCCATCTTTTCACCTCCATGAAGAGTTAGTTGATCTCACTTTCCAATAGGATGAATATTGTGTGGATATTAAACTTCTAATCTCACTATTCTGGGGTGACCAATCACAAGTCACCAAATTATTTATTATCAAGGACGGATCTACAAGAGATCAAGGGTGTGTTTGGGAGCCTATTTTTTAGTTTTTTATTTTTGACTTTTTGGATTATGGTCAGGCCAGAATTGAGTTTTGAATTTGAGAGGAATGTATGGGAAAATGTATAGAATGCATTTTGTAAAAATAGTAGAATGAAAAATGGGAGTGAAAATACAAAAATGAGCTCTAGACTTTCTTTTAAGTTTTTACTCCTAAAGTCCAAAATGGAGAGAACTCATTCTGGGAATGTGGCTCCCAAACAACCAAAATTTAAAAATAAAAATATAAAAATATAAAGAAAGAGACTCCCAAACACACCCCATGTGGGATCACGTGACCCTACTTAAATTTGTAAAATCCTTATTATTATTACAAGTTTGTAAGTTAATTGGAGAATTTATCCCATTAAAATTGTGATATTACCTTAAGCATTTTATTTTACCTAAAGTATAAAATTACCCTAAAAATTTCACTTTAAGGTAGAAAATGACCCAAGCATGATGAATAATACTATACTTAATCCATCTATAAAAAGACATTATAATTTTTCTTAATAAATGACCCATTCAGGTATTTTATATAAACAAAAGAAGTCGTCGAGGGTTATTTTAAATGAATATGTACATAAGATTTTATTTGTATTTTTTAATTTAAAAAATTATTTTATAATCTCATTAAGATTCTAACTCCATTAACTAAAATTTCTAGCTCCGTCCTTAGACATTATGCCTCCAACCTTAAGACCAGGCAGATTATGAAAAATATAGCAACATAAGATAACAATCCCCTAAATACGTATTTTGGCCGCCATTGACACGTATAACCTAGCATCCCATTTGTCAACGAATGGGATGCTAGGTTATTTTGTCAGTTTCTTAGTTGCAAATTATTTAAGTGTCTTATTATGTATTGATGGTATTGTTATGGGAATAAACAAAATAAAAGAATCACAAAACACACTGCATGTCGATGAGGGAATGAATATGCAGGACCAACCAAAGTAGTTTCTTTTTTCTCAATGACGTAATCTCTCTCTTCTTCTGAATATCTAAACCAGTGAAATGAGGCCCCAGTTGAAGGCTTGTTTGGTTTTTGCATATTTTATTCGCCTACTTACTATTATTTGCTCATTTTGAATCTAAATCTGCGCACAATCTGGACATAATTGTGTCCAAATAATGACCCAAAATAAAATAATAAGAAAAAAAATAACAATAAAACGGGATAACTAAACAGGCCCTTAAAGATGAATTTGTAGAGGCTAAACTCGTAACTACATGTAAACTTTGAGAGGCTAAAGTGCAAATTAAAGCGTGCAATAATTGTACCCCTTCAAAAATCAGATGCTAAAAGGGCTTTGAGGTGAGCTTCGTTCCCCTTTCCTTTGGATGAGTTCACACACAGATCATGTCTCGCTCAAATCTTGTCAAGAAAAATCACCAAGAAAATTTCTTCTTTGATAAAGGAAAAGAGTAAAGTATTCTTGTGCAAAATTTATTCTACTTCTCTTTTTTTTTTTTTTTTATGTTTTTTGGAGATTTGCCAAATTATTTTACGTGACATCTATGACAAGTACTTTCGTAATTCTTTATGGGTTCAATTTTAAAATTCTTTTCGTTTGATGTCGATGCTTGAGTACCGTTGTTTCTTTTCTGGTGGAAAGATATTGTAAAATATGATTTATGTCCTCCATGGTTTTTGTACATATTCGTTCTTGCCAAGTCCACAAACATGGCCTTGTTGTTGTCTATGAAAAAAAAATGAGTCTTTTTTCATATGAGAATAGATCATAACCAAATCGTAATGTCCTGAATTTTTTGACAACATAAATTTAAAGTAAAGTAATTAAACTCGAATAAATTTTTATTTATAATTAAGGAAAAGTACATGTTTGCTCTTTACAAAATCTCAAAAAACCAAAATAAATTCTCTCAAAAGGATTTTCCACAAAAGACTTTACACGAGGATCTTACAGCAAGCGCTACTCTCCATTTGCAAGATTTTGAGTGTGGGTGGTGCAGGATTATTTCCAGTCCAGTTAACTAAATCATCTTCAGTGAATATGACATGTCAATTTGACATCAATTAGCAATTTATTTTCTTATGAAAGAATTATTCCAGATTTGGACATTTCCCACAGTTAAAAAGGGTTATTGGTTATGTTATCTAAAGCTCATCTTTGGTTATCGATACAAATGGATGCTCTAAATTCAAGTAGCTCTAAGTGCTGCCATGGTTGTATTAGAGATTGCACCCATGCGTACCAGAGCCCTTCTGCAGACCTGACTGCTATCAATAAGCATTTGAACCTGCAATTCTTGTTACCTTCCCTTCTCAGCGATCGGAAGGTCACAAGCATGCTGAATTTAGAGTCAACATCTTTTGTTTCCATATGCTAGTTCTGATGAAACGTGCTACTGTCTTATGGGTGGGTTGGGATAGTTGGCTGCCACTGCGCTAAAAGGTTTTATTTTCTCTATTTCAACTAATAAAATTTTTCATTTTCTCTCTGTAGTTGACATTACTATGGATCTTTATACTCCGAAATCATGATGCACTCAGAACCTTTTGAGTCAACAGTCTCTTGATTCTGTTAATCGCTAGACAATTACCTCATTTTTGTACATGTTCTCAAGTTTTCAAAATTGACAAAATTTTATTGGAGTGAAAACTTCAACTAAGCTCCTCCTATTGCTGATTACAATCTTTTGGTATGTCAAATGTCAAAGGCACCTACCTCTCTTGTAGAAAATGGAGACCATTATCATTCATCCATTGAATGTGAAATTATCTGGGTAACACGATTATGCTTGATGAACATCTGAACTAGATTAACAGAATGAATGATAACTTCACGGATATACATGGGGGAATAGATACAACTTTATTTTTCAAATAGTCTATTCGTTACAGAACTCTACCACGAACACCATCATACATGACAGTGTCACAAAGAGCAGGAGAAATGTGAGGAACAAAAGATTAAAGACTTCCAATGAACCAAGGACATCATAGGATACTAGAAGAAGGCTTTCCAATGCAGACAGTGATCGCTTGATCAGCCATAGCTTTTGGAACTGACTTATTAGGAAATTTCTCCAACTCTTCCCTTGTCTTGTCTGTCTGGTTTTCTGAAAGAACAGTCAGAAGTCTTCTAAGAGCTTTGCGCATCCAGTCATACCGGCAGGAATTGAAGGCATCGTCCACGGTAAGCTGTTACAAATTCCAACCGTATTTTTGAAAAGCAAAGTTTCAAGTGTTTAGCAGTAGTTAAATTAATATTTGGAAGAGAACATATACTTTTAGGTGGAAATATTCAACTATTACGATAGAAGTTTTATATTTTGATCCTTGATCATAACAAGTAAAGGATTGGATATTGACCCATTTTTTATGATAGATAGCCTGCTCTGGCCAAGAGTCCAGTTCTTCAGTCACCTCCATAGCATACATATAACCTCTGCAACCTCCTCCAACACTGTAATTTTTCTGTCTGCTCTTGCTTCTAAACTCCCAAACTCCCAAAGGTTTTTCCTATACCACATGAAAATCAGGTTCATTAGATGACTCGATAACAACGAACCCATAATACGTTCTGATACATGAAAAGCATCTTAGGAGCAACATCCTCTCTGACGTCTACGAGAAGTTTTCAACATCCTCTCTGACGTCTACGAGAAGTTTTCTTTTCTACATTTTAAAATAAGAAGAAATAAGGGCGCGTATGTATCGAGTATAAGAAAACTACACCCAGTACTCCTTTCACTCCTGCTTCCTCAAAGGCTTCACGATACACAGCTTCAGTAATAGTCTCATCATCCTCCCATCCACCCTAACATCATGTAAAGACATAAAACCGATCAAGATTCAAAATCATTGCGCGATATCCATTCCAGAAAGATGTACATATCAGCTTCCAATAATAAAGGACAAAGACATACCTTCGGAAACACAAAATCATCACGATTCTTGGAAGAAATCATGAGGACCACTAGTCTGTTCTTTAAGCTGCAACCAGTACCCTGAACAACTTGCTCTATCCTAAAAGGAATGCACCTATTTACACTCCAAATTAGTATAAGAATCATGGGGAAATAAGAAGCTATATGATGACTCTAGGATAATAATTTAAAGAAGTAGGACGGCAGGGTACAAAACAAATAGTGATTGTAGCTCTCTTTTGTTGGATGGCTTTGACCCATCTACCATCTACCATCATCTTGCTTGCTTAAGATTATCTAGAAAATAGGAGTAAAAGAAAACAAGAACTCACCCAGCCACAAGCCTAAATTGATCCATATACCGTTGCCGATGCCTCCCTGTGCGTGCTGGAAAAGACGACATCATCATATTGTCTTGCAAAAGAATATCAAACAAATCTTCTATCGACCAATAACAAGAAGAAGAAACTTGTGGATTAAAGACCACAGAGTACTAAGAGATGAGTTAAAGGAGCAAAAGCAATATACATGTATGAAACAATTACTTTATGCTGTTGATACATACTACATGAATACTATATAAAAGCAGAGCTCCAGTTTAGTATTGACAAGATGTTGTCATTGTGTTCATTTTATTTATTCCTAAATTGTCCAATTAAATTACCTGCAAACCCTTCTGAAGTAACCTACATTATTCAATAGCCATTTGTTAGCCGTTTGGGGTTTGTTAGCGGTTTTGGACCTGGATATAATATCCGGGGTCTAAATTTTATCCGCTTAGCTAGAGGGGGATAAAATTTGGACACCCCTTCCCCTATTCATATTTTATCCTCTTTTCAAATCTACTTCTATTTACGTAAATACTATTATTAATAACAAGAATATCATTATTAATTACGGGAATGTCATTTGTTGTAGCACACGTGCTATGAACGCGACTAAGTTTACAGAGAGATTAACAAACGCCAATCAACAAGCAATCACACGACACACAGATTTACGTGGTTCCCTCAAGAATGAGGTACGTCCACGGGCGAGGAGAGAGAGAGTTCACTAATGGTGAAGAAGAGATACAAAGAGCCGGCTATATCCGTAACTCTAGAGAGGCCACAATATAAAGTATTGACCAAAAGATTGATTCTCAAAAGTATACTCAATAGGTGTTCTTAGTTACCTATATATAGGTAAACCCTAAAGAGATATATTAGGAACGAATCCTAATCCAAATAGGAAATAAATCCTAAAGAGATATATTAGGAACGAATCCTAATCCAAATAGGAAACAGATCCTAAAGATATGCCTTCAAAATCGCATCTGCCAAATATTCCGCGCGTACATCATATTACCGGTACTAAACCATATTCTACCGGTACTGAAACCTGCTGGAATATCAAGGCATTCTCAACAAATCTCCACCTTGACTTGAATTCCACTGAAATCCAAAATCCTCCATAACTCTCTTCTGTCTCCACGTCGCCACAAAACCCCAAGGGGCAATCAACTGCAAATGCCAAGCAAATCCAAGCAATGCTTGAACTTGGCAACCGGAACTGGTTTCGTCAACATGTCTGCTGGATTATCCGCCGTACCCACTTTATTCACCTCAACTTGCTTCTGTGAGATGATGTCCCGAACGAAGTGATACCTGACATCGATATGCTTGGTCCGCTCATGATACATCAGATTTTTGGTCAGATGTATAGCACTCTGCGAGTCACAAAAAACTGAAGTAACCCCTTGTGCAATACCAAGCTCATTAAGGATCCCCTTCATCCACAATGCCTCCTTCACAGCTTCGGCAATGGCCATATACTCCGCTTCCGTTGTAGATAACGCGACCGTAGCCTGCAAAGTAGCTTTCCAACTAATGGCACTCCCGGATAAAGTGAACACATAACCTGTCAATGATCTCCTCCTATCATGGTCACCGGAAAAATCCGAATCAACATAACCAATTACTTGATTACCTGGATTAGAAACCCCAAACAATAGACCCACATCTGCAGTTCCTTTTAGATACCGTAGTATCCATTTCACAGCCTCCCAATGTGCCTTGCCCAGTCGCCCCATATAGCGACTAACGACACTAACTGCATGTGAAATGTCGGGACGAGTACATACCATGGTATACATAAGACTCCCAACAGCGCTTGAATATGGAATCTTAGCCATAAGCTTTTTCTCTCCCTCTGATTGTGGTGACAACTCTGCTGAAAGCCGAAAATGTGCTGCTAACGGGATACTGACTGGCTTCGAGTTCTGCATGGCAAAGCGCTCAAGCACTTTGAGAACATAGGACTTCTGATTCAAGAACAATTTGCCATCTACTCGATTTCTGCTAATCTCCATACCCAAAATCCGCTTAGCTGCACCCAAATCTTTCATCTCGAATTCACCACCTAACTGTCGCTTCAACCTGTTGATTTCTGATACACTCTTGGTAGCAATTAGCATATCATCAACATACAACAGTAGATAAACAAACGAACCATCTGGAAATACCCGGAAATAAACACAACTATCATATTCGCTCCTAGAATATGATTGGCTTAACATAAATGTGTCAAACCGCTTGTACCACTGCCTAGGAGACTGCTTAAGGCCATACAAAGACTTACGAAGTAAGCACACGTGATCTTCCTTACCAGAAACAGTAAATCCCTCAGGTTGACGCATATAAATCTGTTCTTCAAGCTCCCCATGCAAAAACGCCGTTTTGACATCAAGTTGCTCTAACTCGAGATCATAACATGCAACAATAGCAAGTAAAGTGCGAATGGAACTGTGTTTTAGAACTGGTGAAAATACCTCATTGTAGTCAACACCTTCCTTTTGACTGAATCCTTTCGCCACTAGTCGAGCTTTGAACCGTGCCTCTTCAACCCCTGGAATACCTGGCTTGCGCTTGAAAATCCACTTGCACCCAACAATCCTCCTATTTTTAAGTGGTTCTGTCAATTCCCAAGTTTGGTTCTTTTGAAGAGACTCAATCTCCTCATTCATAGCAACACACTACTGAGCACTTTCTTTGCTCGAAACAGCTTCCGCATAGCTAGAAGGCTCATCATACTCCACTGTTTCAGCAATAGATAAAGCATAGGCCACCATCTCAGAATAAGCCGCATACCTTTCAGGAGGCCGAATTTCCCTCATTGGTCTATCTTTAGCAATAGTGCGTGGTTGCTCTGTCGGTACATCATCATCTGTGTCTGAACTCTTGAACTCCTCTTCAATTGGCTGATCACTGTCATTCTTCCCTGAGCCGGAAGATTCACTCACTAACTCCACCTGCTTTGGAACACTTGGTTCCTCAACTGCTTCTTTAACCTGCTTAGACCCATTAACCATAAAGTTTTCATCAAAAGTAACATCTCTACTTATTAAAAACTTAGAGGTTTCCGGACACTATAATCTGTACCCTTTAACACCTGCCTGATAGCCCAAGAAAATACACTTCTTGGCACGTAGCTCCAACTTACCCTCATTCACATGAGCATAGGCTGGACACCCAAACACACGCAGTACGAAATAATCAGCCTTATGTCCCGACCATACCTCAAACGGAGTCTTACACTCAATAGCAGTTGACGGAGACCTGTTCACCAAATAACAAACTGTGGAAACGGCTTCAGCCCAAAAATCTTTGCCCAACCCGGCATTGGACAACATACATCGCGCCTTCTCCAAAAGAGTCCTGTTCATTCGTTCAGCCACACCGTTCTGCTGAGGGGTTTTTCTCACTGTGTGATGCCTAACAATGCCCTCATCACTGCAAAACTTTTCAAATTCGCCAAGACAAAACTCCATTCCATTGTCAGTTCTCAATCTCTTTATTTTCTTACCTGTCTAATTCTCTATCAAAGTTTTAAACCTTTTGAATGTACTAAAAGCCTCACTTTTATGTTTCAGCATAAACACCCAAACCTTACGAGAGAAATCATCAATAATACTCATAAAATATCGAAAACCACCTTTAGAAGTTACCTCAGCGGGACCCCAAAGATCCGAGTGAAAGTAATCCACCGTGCCTTTGGTTTGATGAACAGCTGTGCTGAATTTGACCCTGCACTGCTTGCCGTAGACACAATGCTCGCAAAAATCTAGCTTCTCAGTTTTCTGCCCACAAAGTAGACCCTGATTGCTCAAAACTGTCATCCCCCTTTCGCTCATATGCCCAAGCCGCATATGCCACAACCGAGTCAAATCTGGACCCTGAACCTTTGAAGAAGCGACCGCTGCTGCAGAACCTGTAACTGTACTGCCCATGAGTCAATAAAGGTTATTTCGCTTTTGACCCTTCATCAGCACCAACGCACCCCTTGAGACTTTCAAAACTCCACCTTCACCAGTGAGGGTACAACCGATAGAATCTAGAGCACGCAAAGAAATAAGGTTTTTCTTTAACTCCGGTACATGTCGAACCTCCGATAAAGTTCTCACAACACCATCGTGCATCTTGAGTTGGATCGTTCCATAACCAACAGTTTTACAGGCCATGTTGTTGCCCATCAAAACTGTGCCACCATTGACCGCCTCATAAGTGGTGAACCACTCCTTGTGCGGACACATGTGATATGAACACCCAGAATCTAAAATCCACTCTGTGTCACAACGAGAATCTCCCGCTGTTACTGCTAAAACAGTATCTAACTCATCCGAGCTTTTAGTAACTCCGGCAATATCCTTACCCCCCTTCTGGTTCTCCTTTTCTTTGAGTTTTAAACAATCCCTGGCCCAGTGCCCTGGTTTCTTGCAATAATTGCAATTGCCCTTTTTCTTATTTTTCCCTGCTGATTTGGATCTCCCCTTATTACTCGTATCACCCTTTTCTGCCGTTCTTCCCCTAATAAACAGACCCTCCGCATGATCATCAACCTCTCCTGACACCTTTTTCCTCAACTCTTTCGAATGAAGACTGGCTTTAACATCCTCCATGGATATTGTGTCTTGCCCATACAATAAGGTTGTAACAAAGTGTTCATACGACGGTGGTAAAGAACATAACAAAATCAGGGCTTGGTCCTCCTCCTCGATTTTACAATCACTATTTTTCAGGTCCATTAAAATACGATTAAACTCGTCTAAATGATCTTTAACAGGAATACCTTCTCGCATTCGAAACGTATACAGACGTTGCTTTAGGTATAACCTGTTCGTCAATGACTTCGTCATATAGATGCCTTCCAATTTCAGCCAAATACCTGCTGCTGATTCTTCTTCTTCAACCTCGCGAAAAACATCGTCTGCTAGACTCAACTGAATAGAACTCAGCGCTTTAGCATCCATGTCTTCCCAAAGTTCGGCGCTGATGCCGGACTTTTCCTGCCCCTGCAAAGTCTTCTGTAATACATGTTGCATTAACAAAGCCTTCATCTTAACCCTCCAAAGACTGAAGTTGCTGCTCTGTCCGTCGAACTTTGCAATCTCAAACTTAGCCGCCATAGCCACAAGCGAAAACTCGAAACCCTAAGGCTCTGATACCAGTTTGTTGTAGCACACGTGCTATGAACGCGACTAAGTTTACAGAGAGATTAACAAACGCCAATCAACAAGCAATCACACGACACACAGATTTACGTGGTTCCCTCAAGAATGAGGTACGTCCACGGGCGAGGAGAGAGAGAGTTCACTAATGGTGAAGAAGAGATACAAAGAGCCGGCTGTATCCGTAACTCTAGAGAGGCCACAATATAAAGTATTGACCAAAAGATTGATTCTCAAAAGTATACTCAATAGGTGTTCTTAGTTACCTATATATAGGTAAACCCTAAAGAGATATATTAGGAACAAATCCTAATCCAAATAGGAAATAAATCCTAAAGAGATATATTAGGAACGAATCCTAATCCAAATAGGAAACAGATCCTAAAGATATGCCTTCAAAATCGCATCTGCCAAATATTCCGCGCGTACATCATATTACCGGTACTAAACCATATTCTACCAGTACTGAAACCTGCTGGAATATCAAGGCATTCTCAACATCATTTACATATTCATATCTACCATATCCCTTTCTCATAAAAATAGTCAAACCTTTTATAACTATTCACTACTGTATAATAAATTTTCTTCTTCTACTATACCGCCATCTTATTATATACATCATATCCTTTCCATAATTTTAATTGTTAGAGCATATGAAATGCCAAACTCCACCCTTCCACTAAGTAACTGATTCTGTTCCCAAATATCCACAAATACTATACTGGACTTGGAGGAGCTGTAGTGCACGCGTAATGCGGGCAAAACGACGTAATTTTGCCTATTTTTTTCTCGAAATTACATCGTTTTAATTTATCATGTGAATTGTTATCAAAATGCATGACATGAAAACGATATAAAAAAAACATTACTACTCCCCATTTTACTTTCTTTTTTTCTCGACCACATCTTTCAATTCCAACCTTCCCACAAACACTCTCCATCTGAATATCCTGTCTCTACCACGGCAGGCATATTGATTCTATACAACTCTTCTCCTATAACAAACTGATGGAAAACATAACCACAAAAACCATACGACACATGGGAATAATTATTACGTGGTCCCATATCAATCACATTATTTTATTTTTTCAAACACTTAATCACGGCACTTAATCCCATCTTTTCACCTCCATGAAGAGTTAGTTGATCTCACTTTCCAATAGGATGAATATTGCGTGGATATTAAACTTCTAATCTCACTGATTCTGGGGTGACCAATCACAAGTCACCAAATTATTTATTATCAAGGACGGATCTACAAGAGATCAAGGGTGTGTTTGGGAGCCTATTTTTTAGCTTTTTATTTTTGGCTTTTTGGATTATGGCCATGGAAGAATTGAGTTTTGAATTTGAGAGGAATGTATGGGAAAAATGTGCAGAATGCATTTTGCAAAAATTAGTAGAATGGAAAATCGGAGTGAAAATACAAAAATGAGCTCTAGACCTTCTTTTGAGTTTTTTCTCCTAAAGTCCAAAATATATTCTGGGAATGTGGCTCCCAATTAAACATCCATAATTTAAAAATAAAAATGAAAAAATATAAAAAAAGAGACTCCCAAACACACCATGTGGAATCACGTGACCCTACTTAAATTTGTAAAATCCTTATTATTATTACAAGTTTGTAAGTTAATTGGAGAATTTATCCCGTTAAAATTGTGATATTACCTTAAGCATTTTACCTAAAGTATAAAGTTACCCTAAATATTTCACTTAAGGTACAAAATGACCCAAGCATGATGAATAATACTATACTAATTAATCCGTCTATAAAAAGACATTATAATTTTTCTTAATAAATGACCCATTCAGGTATTTTATATAAATAAAAGAAGTCGTCGAGGGTTATTTTAAATGAATATGTACATAAGATTTTATTTGTATTTTTTAATTTAAAAATTTATTTTATAATTTTCATTAAGATTCTAACTCCATTAACTAAAATTTCTAACTCCATCCTTAGACATTATGCCTCCAACCTTAAGACCAGGCAGATTATGAAAAATATAGCAGCATAAGATAACAACCCCCTAAATACTTATTTTGAGTGCCATTGACACGTAACCTAGCATCCCATTTGTCAACGAATGGGATGCTAGGTTATTTTGTCAGTTTCTTAGTTGCAAATTATTTAAGTGTCTTATTATATATTGATGGTATTGTTATGGGAATAAACAAAATAAAAGAATCACAAAACACACTGCATGTCGATGAGGGAATGAATATGCAGGACCAACCAAAGTAGTTTCTTTTTTCTCAATGACGTCTCTCTCTTCTTCTGAATATCTAAACCAGTGAAATGAGGCCCCAGTTGAAGGCTTGTTTGGTTTTTGCATATTTTATTCGCCTACTTACTATTATTTGCTCATTTTGTATCTAAATCTGCGCACAATCTGGACATAATTGTGTCCAAATAATGACCCAAAATAAAATAATTAGAAAAAAATAACAATAAAACGGGATAACTAAACAGGCCCTTAAAGATGAATTTGTAGAGGCTAAACTCGTAACTACATGTAAACTTTGAGAGGCTAAAGTGCAAATTAAAGCGTGCAATAATTGTACCCCTTCAAAAATCAGATGCTAAAAGGGCTTTGAGGTGAGCTTCGTACCCCTTTCCTTTGGATGAGTTCACACACAGATCATGTCTCGCTCAAATCTTGTCAAGAAAAATCACCAAGAAAATTTCTTCTTTTACAAAGGAAAAGAGTAAAGTATTCTTGTGCAAAATTTATTCTACTTCTTTTTTTATGTTTTCTGGAGATTTGCCAAAGTATTTTACGTGACATCTATGACAAGTACTTTCGTAATTCTTTATGGGTTCAATTTTAAAATTCTTTTCGTTTGATGTCAATGCTTGAGTACCGTTGTTTCTTTTCTGGTGGAAAGATATTGTAAAATATGATTTATTTCCTCCATGGTTTTTGTACGTATTTGTTCTGGCCAAGTCCACAAACATGGCCTTCTTGTTGTCTATGAAAACAAAATGAGTCTTTTTTCATATGAGAATAGATCATAACCAAATTGTAATGTCTTGAATTTTGACAACATAAATTTAAAGTAAAGTAGTTAAACTCAAATAAATTTTAATGTATAATTAAGGAAAAGTACATGTTTGCTCTTTACAAAATCTGAAATACCAAAATCTTGCACTAGGTAAATCATGATTTAACAGAATCTTTCTCGATATTGACATCATAGGTTGACCTGATACTCAGGTTTGTCTCCACGCCATCGGTACCTAGCGTGAAATTAATAATAGCGGCAGAAAGTAGCACCATGAGCTATAAGACTCTTTAAGCTATCTCACTCTTAGTCCCATGTATGTGCATGACAAGATATGACATAACATGATATGACAAGATATGCACAGTTTATACGAAAACTGTATACAAGAGTAAATGTAAAGTAAGCATCAACGAAAGTTAATTCTAACAGTGAAGACCTCCGAGTCTTATTCGTCAATTTCATAATCCAAAATGTTATTCAATTCTCAAATATTTGTTACAAACACTAAAAGCTCTACTATCAGTATCATATCCAAGAAATATTCCCTCATCACTATGAGCATCAAACTTGCCTAACATTTACTACCAAAAGTATTGAAGTACTTGACATTGGATTTCTTAACTTTTCATAGTTCGTATGGAGTATTTTTAGTACCAGGACAGAGATACACTCAGTAAATGATATAGCATGTAGTCCCCGTCTCGCCATTCTTGACTTTGGGAAGGAAATTTTTTTATATGTAAAAAAAAAAAAAAAGAATTGGGAATTGGCGCCTGCTTGCTTGCTTACCAACCCATCCTGGCAAAAACTTGGAGTGACCTAGCAAATGCCTTCCTGGTTCAATACCGTTTCAACTCGGAAATGGCACCAGATAGGTATGAATTACAGAGAATGCTGAAGCGCGATTGCTATAATATATACTTCCTTGACTACTTTAAGACAAATCGATCTTAAGAAGATCATTGCTTACTCCTCAGTAGCTCATATGAATCTGGTGACTATTGGTATGTTTAGTCTGAACATACAGGGAATTGGAGGTAGCATTTTACTGATGTTAAGTCATGGACTAGAAAAATGCTTCTGCTCAAAATTGTAAAGCTATCTTTTTGACATGGGGCATAACCCGAGCCATTTCTTGAATAACTCTATTTTCTTGCTCAACAATCTCGTTTTGTTGAGGAGTCTTGGGGGTAGAGAATTCATAACTAATCCCAAGTTCATCACAGAATAAAGCACACTATGAGTTTTTGAATTCTCTTCCATGGTTTGACCGAATTCAAATTATACATCCAATTTTAACACCTTTTTTCATGTTGGAAATTTTTAGTAAGAGATTTAAATAGGGACAGTGTTTCAGTTTTTCCACGAAGAAATCTTACCCACATGAAGCGAGTAAAAATCATCTATAATAACCAGAATGTATCGTTTACCTTTGATACTTTCTACCCTAGATGGACCCCTTAAGTCCATTTGAAGTAATTCAAGAGGTCTCTTAGTTACATTATTCTTTATCTTTTTATGCAGAGCTCTCGTTTGTTTTCCAAGTTGGCGTGGACCACATATGTGGTTTTCAACATTGCTCAACCTAGGCACACCACAAACTAGTTCTTGTCTGGTTATTATAGATAAATCTTTATAATTAATATATCCTAGATGTTGGTGCCATAGTTCAGTGTCTGTCATCCTACTCGATTGGCATAGAACATCATTATTGAGAATGATTCCATAACAATTGTTAGCAATGCGAGTACCATGCATGATCTCTTTTCCTTAGGCATCACATATATAGCAGTCATGTTTTGAAAATCTAACTTTGTGATGAGAGTCACACATTTGACTGATATTAATTAGATTTGCCTTGAGACCATCAACACATAGAACATTTTCTTAGTGCAATATGCCAGGGTTACTAACACTACCACGTCCTACAACACGAGAAGTGTTACTATCACCAAAAGTGACAATCCATCCATCATATTTTTCTAACTTAACAAACACTAACTTATCACCGGACATATGTCGAGGGCCTCCACTATCAAGATACGACATGTGAGTATTTCTAGTTTTAAGGACTATGTGAGTGACTTAGCAGTACAAGTCATTTTTCTTAGTGTTGAACAGTGTTCTTGACTGGGTTTGTCATGACATTTGGTACACCACTCCGTTTGTTGTTTTGTTTCTTCAAATATGGTTTTCTAATGTTTGTGAATTGATTATTAAATGTTTCTTGATGAAAGGAAAAGTCATGGGGAAAACCATATAGTTGAAAGCATTTAAGACGAATATGACCTATTATATTGAGTGATGGCACACAGGAGTCAACTTACCAACATACATATTTACCTTTGCCTTTGAATTTCACCTAATTTTGGCCATTTATAATGTGAGTGTTCCTTGGATTTATTGTTTTTGTAATTTTTTTGGCTTTTGTCATAGATGTTTTAGCTGACGAGCTTTTTGCAAATTCGAGACTGGTCATGTTGCTTGCTGATCTTTGCACGTACAGAATATCATCCAAGCTCTTTGAACCTGCATTTAATTGCTCAAACACATTGTTAGCTTTAGCAAGGTCTGTAGTTATGATTTCTAGTTTCTCCTTAGATTTTTGGTGTGACTTGGTTAAGTTACCATTTTCAGCGCAAAGCTTAAGAACTTGCAATTTCAATTATCCCTTTATATGGTATTTTTCTCTAGTGTAACATCCTTCTCTCCAACTTGTTCTAACAAGTTTATGTATTTTTCTTTATATTTTTATATTTTTCAACAATTTTAATGTTGGACTTATTAATTTTAATACTTTCCTTATAGATCAATTATATGCTTCTAGAAGTTCTTCATAGTTATTAATCTAGTTTCCTTCCTCACTTCCACTATCTTCAGAAGATTCTTGATCATTAGTTTCGGAGGTATGTGAAGATGTGAATGTAATAAAATTTGTATTGTTTTCAGTTTCTTCTTCCTGTTTATCAGTGTCACTGTCATCATCCCCTGTAATGTTAGCCTTAAAGGTAGTTCTTTTTTCAGCTTATTAGCACATTCATGTGCAAGATGGCCATACCCGTCGCATTCATAGCATTTAGGTCTAGCAGGGGGTCTCTTTATGACTTTTTTATTCTTGGTTCTAGTAGTATCTTCTTTAACCATATTGAAAGGCTGACTGTTATTCACTTCACTAGGGTTTTTCTTTTTAAAGAATTTCTTAACGGTTTTAGTAAATAAAGTCAGGGCTTCAATGTCATACTCACCCTTACTGTCAGAATCATTAGACATGCTTTGAGAACTGATAAACGATATAAGTTTAGAAGTAGCTTTGGACTTAGATTTATGTAAAGTCAGTAAGTGCATATCTGCCACATATGTTTGAATAATGCCTACAACTTCATCTACAGATTTCTCCTTGAGTTTATGTTTACCCTCAAACATGGTGACTTTCGTGTTGAAGTGTTCAGGAAGAGACCTAAGAATTTTTGTAATAACGCAGAAAGGAGGAATAGGATAACCTAAAGTCTCACAGTTATTAACGATAGCAATGAGTTTAGAATAGAATTGAGTGAATGTTTCTTCTTTCATACGTATTATTTCAAATTCAGTAGTCAGCCTCTGTAGTTTAGACTCTTTAACAACGTCAGTTCCTTCATGACACATGATAAGAATATTCCAAGCCTCTTTAGCAATTTCACAGTTAGCAATTTTTCTATGTTCTGTCATGTCTACATCACTAACTAATATGTCAAGAACTCTATTATTCGCATGTACTACTGATTTTTCAGCAATAGTTAAGCTAGAGAGAGGTTTACGCACTACAGCCCCCTCAATGGTGATAGTGAGATAAATGTATTTTGTAATGCACGAGTTTCATATTTCTTCGTTAGCAGATCTCAAGATGACTTTAATTTAAGATTTCCAGTAATCAGAATTATCACTATCTAGAATAGGAGTGCGACTCATGATGTGGCTCATGTTTACATTAGTACACATATTTAATAGGATCCCACTCTAAGAAAAACGAGCAACTTGCTCTAATACCAATTGAAAAATCGTACTAACCTAATATGCAATAAACACAATCATATAAAATAAATAACGTAAAAGCAAAAGACGCGATATATATGGAAAATCCTTAAATGGGTAAAAATTACGGGAAGAAATCAAATCACTATGATTATCATTGTGTGATTATAAATTAACCTATAATCACAACTACAACTACAACTCCTCACAGTTAAACCAAGGTCAATTTGTCGAATCCTCAATTGTCTGCGCCTTAAATCCATAAGTCTTCCAAAACTCAGAATCCGCAAATGACTGATGTTGAAGCCTTTGACATTGAAGGTGATATCTCAAGATCTTTCTTGATTAAAATGAATCGTCAAAGAACATAATAACCAGGCTACCAAAACTTCATTTTTGCGATCATATGTTGCCTCTTGAAAGCTTGTGAAAGTGTATATTCTCCCAGAAGCTCTAACCTCTATTTATAAAAGCCTCGACCATGCCACTGGACTGACATAACCGTCGCTTGAGCAACTACAACTAACTACATTTTAAATAATTTCTTCCCCTTCCTAAACAGACACTCTAAAATGATAAAACTTACAACTCGATAAATGAATTAACATCTATTCCTATCACGTGTTTTGAACCGAAAATGCCAACCAAGGACGGAGCAAAGCCTATGGAGCTTACATTATATAACTAATCATTGCGATATCCTTCTCAATTAAGGTGTCACAAACACAAAGGGATTGGCCTATGATTTCTACAGCGTCAATTTCATAGTTTGAATCTTTATAATACATATTATATGATGAATTATTTCAATCCAATTCCTTTTCAAGTAGCGACTCATAACAAGCAACTATATACGTCAAGTCTAACAAGTCCCTAAAGTTAGTAGAATTGAACTTCTTTCAAAGTTCTCTGTCTAATCCATCCTAAGCCAACCTAACAAACTCAGCTTCAAGAAGTTTCTGGCTCGCTTCAACTTGGTAATAAACTGGGCAACCTTTTCATCTGGTCTCTGTCTAAGTCTGGCCAAATCAGAGCAACTCCAATAGCACTTGCAAATTTAGCTAGTGAAAAGGACCAAAAATGCCTATCTACTTTTTCACTTATGCATTCTAACACTGCTCTCTGTTTTTGCTATTCAATAGAACTAAGCGACAAACCAAAAAAAAAATTTGCACATGTGGTATTCATATTCAATGGTGTGGCAATAACAGGGCATTTTTTTATGGTCATATAATGCAATGGCGAATATGCTAAAAATTCTAGATATTGAGAGAGAAGGACTCACTACATGTAATGAGCCAAATTGAAATAGGCAAAATAGTTAGTCATTTGAAAAGACTGTTGGACCACCAATTTTTGGATTTGGCTAGCTAAAGTAGCCAACGGGCCTTATTTGAAGAGGCTGTTGGAGTTGTTCTCAGTCATAAAGACCTCCGACTGTGTTTGGAAGAATTATGTGTGAAAAGTTTAGTTTTTTCCATTTGTTGCCAAAACTTGTAATGGTACCAGATCCTGAACTAGTATACCATGCGAAAGCAGTCCCTAATAATGAATTCGAAAAAAGCCAAAGCTTCGTAAAACAATTGTCAGCCAATTCTCCACACGGGCCTATGAATTTGACCACATGTTTAAAGTTTACTGTCTACCCTCTCCATAGAAAAGGATAAAATATGGGATTTTGAAGCCTCTAGGAAACTCATATTGACGATCAACCCATTATGGGTATGGTTTTCTATAAACCGGCTCCCCCTCGTTAATGGTCTGCAAATATTTTGTATGAGATGCAACATCTGGTCTCGAAGTTGGGGATCTTGCCCTACGGAAGCATTGTCAGGGTTTTCCTAATTAACTGTAGATTTTCTATAGACTGTCAAGGTCCACAAATTGTCAGGATTTTGAAGCCTCTAGGAAACTCATACTGACGATCAAACCATTATGGATATAGTTTTCTATAAACTGGCTCTCCAACCCCCCCCCCCCCCCCAGCATTATCAGTGCTACAATTGGGGCAATCGAAGACGCATGTATAGGAGAGGTATAGGGATTGCCATAGGTGGTGGTCCCTTGATATTTGGAACCCCAACCACACCTGAAAAAGGTTGATATTCCATGTTTGTTAATTTATCCTCCCCCTCTTCCTCTATGCTTTTTACTAATCCTTCTATCGATTTATTTTCTGATGAACTTGATATAGGTTCCCTACTTGCTCCTAAGGAGACTCCCATCCATGCTGCTATTCCCACAAGGCTGCACTATCTGGTGATCCTGCGTCTCTCCCAAGCTCCTTGGCTCCTCCGCCTTCCGATTGACCAAAACGAGTAACTCAACCATCTAGTCAACTTCGTGATTTTATTGTTGGCTCCACTATTTTTTTTACTCATGAGCCTACTTCATATCGTGAGACTCGCTCTAATCCTCTTTGGCAGCAAGTTATGACTGATGAATTATAGGCATTAGATAAAACTCATACTTGGGACATTGTTGATTTACCCCCTGGGACTGCGATTGGCTACAAATAGATATACAAAATCAAGACTCATTCTAATGGTTCTCTTGAACGTTACAAAGCTCGCCTTGTTGCAAAAGGTTTCACCCAATAATATGGCATTGATTATGAGGAGACCTTTGCTCCTATTGCTCGTCTTACCTCCATTTGCAATAAGTGATATTGCTGCCACACGCCAATGTGATCTTTATCAAATGGATGTGAAAAATGTCTTCCTCAATGGTGATCTTCTTGAGAAGGTTTAAGCAACCTCCCCCTGGGTCTACTTATCCCCTTACTAAGTTCTGTAAACTTCAGCGTACTTTATATGGTTTTAAGCAGGCCCCGCGAGCTTAGTTTGCCAAGTTTAGTTCCACTATTCATGATTTTGGCTTCACCTTCAGTTCTTATGATACTGCTCTTTTTGTACGGAACAATGCTCAAGGTTGCACTCTCCTTCTCCTTTATGTGGAAGACATGATTGTCACCGATGATGATATGGTTATTATTCAATGTCTCAAGGAGTTTCTTGAATATTATTTTGAGATGAAAGATCTTGGTGCTCTCAATTATTTCTTAGGTCTTGAAATCTTCCATGATTCTATGAATTATTTCCTCTCACAGACTAAATATGCATCCCATCTTCTTGCTCGTGCTGGTCTTACCGATTGCAAGACTGCCTTTGTTCACCTTGATCCTCAGCAACGTCTTATACCCCTTGATGGCACACTCCTATCTGATACTACTCTGTATCGTTAGTTAGTCAGTAGTCTTGTCTATCTCACTGTTGCTCACCCTGACCTTGCCTATGTTGTCCATATTGTCCATCAGTATATGACAGCCTCTTGCACACCTCATTATGATGCTCTGTCCTAAGTATGAGAGCACTAAGATCTCCCCTCGCCTTGTTGCTATACCTCCCCTTAGTGCCATACAATGTCTATACCTCTTAAGTATCAAGCTATGGCATTGAGATCTATACAATGTCTATACCTCCCCTCGCCTTATTGCTATACCTCCCCTTAGTGCCATACAATGTCTATACCTCCCCTTGTTGCTATGTTGCTATACAATGTCTGAAATTATGATGCTTTGTCCTAAGTATGAGAGCACTAAGATCTTAGTGCTCGCTCTAATCCTCTTTGGCAACAAGCCATGACTGATGAATTATAGGCATTAGATAAAACTCATACTTAGGACATTGTTGATTTACCCCCTGGTCAAGACTGCGATTGGCTGCAAATAGATATACAAAATCAAGACTCATTCTAATGGTTCTCTTGAACGTTATAAAGCTCGCCTTGTTGCAAAAGGTTTCACCCAATAATATGGCATTGATTATGAGGAGACCTTTGCTCCTATTGCTCGTCTTACCTCCATTTGCAATAAGTGATATTGCTGCCACACGCCAATGGGATCTTTATCAAATGGATGTGAAAAATGTCTTCCTCAATGGTGATCTTCTTGAGAAGGTTTAAGCAACCTCCCCCTGGGTCTACTTATCCCCTTACTAAGTTCTGTAAACTTCAGCGTACTTTATATGGTTTTAAGCAGGCCCCGCGAGCTTAGTTTGCCAAGTTTAGTTCCACTATTCATGATTTTGGCTTCACCTTCAGTTCTTATGATACTGCTCTTTTTGTGCAGAACACTGCTCAAGATTGCACTCTCCTTCTCCTTTATGTGGAAGACATGATTATCACCGATGATGATATGGCTGGTATTCAACATCTGAAGGAGTTTCTTAACCATCATTTTGAGATGAAAGATCTTGGTACTCTCAATTATTTCTTAGGTCTTGAAATCTCCCACGATTCTACGAATTATTTCCTCTCACAGACTAAATATGCATCCAATCTTCTTGCTCGTGCTGGCCTTACCGATTGTAAGACTGCCTTCGTTCCCCTTGATCCTCAACAACGTCTTATACCCCTTGATGGCACTCTACTATTTGATACTACTCTGTATCGTCAGTTGGTCGGCGGTCTTGTCTATCTCACTGTTACTCACACTGACCTTGCCTATGTTGTTCATATTGTCCGTCAGTATATGACGGCCCCTCGCACACCTAATTATGATGCTTTGGTTCAAATTCTTCGATATCTTAAAGGCACCTTATTTCATGGTCTTCACTATTCCGCTCATTCTTCTCTCCAACTCCGTGCCTTTTTTATGCTGATTGGGTTGGCAATCCTACTAATCAACGCTCTACTACAAGATTCTGCGTCTTTCTAGGCGCTTCTCTTATTTCATGGCACGGTAAGAAACAAACTCATACTGCTTGCTCTAGTACTAAAGCCGAATACCGTGCTCTTGCCGACACTACTCAAGAGCTTCTTTGGCTTTGCTAGCTTCTTGCAGATGTGGGTGTTTCCCCCTCTGGGGCTACTGCCCTCTTTTGTGACAACCAGAATGCTATTTAGATTGCTCACAATGACATTTTTCATGATCATACTAAACACATTCAGATTGAATATCATTTTATTTGCCAACATGTCACTCGTAGTACTGTTCATCTCCAATCGATTTTCTCTGCTAATCAACCTGTTGATATGTTCACCAAGCTCATCCTAATGGTCGCTTTCTTGATCTCATTTCTAAACTCAAGTTAATTGATATTTACTCTCCCTGAGTTTGAGGGGGGGTTTTTTAATGTATATCCTAGATAGTTTAGAATTATGTATCCTAGTTAGTCTAGGATTATAACTCTCTCTCCTATATAAAAGGGCCTTCTACATTGATTAATATATAATAATATACAGAATTTATTCATTCTCTCTCAACAATTCTAACACAAAACACATGCCTTGTGCCACGAATAATATACCTTTCCACAGAAAATTATATCGTGAAAATATGGAAAACACCTAAAACTAGGTTATGAATAAAATAATGATGTCGTGGGAGTTTAGCTGCCTTAATCATGGGGGAGATTTAAATGATAATATGAACACAGATCTCATAATGTGTGGGTAAATGCCAAAATTCGTTTACTTTGCGTCAACCCTATCACTTCCACTACTTTTCTTGATGGAAGCAGCTCGCTCTTGAACAAACTCTTGTGTAGTTAGGGCACTTTCGACAAAATATTTTAATGTTATTGTCACTGTTTTTACTTCAATTTTTCTTTATTTTTTTTAAATTTGTGTGTTTTAATTAATCATTCATTTTCATGAAAGAAATTTAAAAAATAAAAAGATATAATTAAAACTCTTAAAAGGTCCACCGAAATGAAAAAAGTCTGAAAGATACTATTTTTTGCATATGTTTATCAATTTTGGTATTTATTTATATACTTTTCTGGTTTAATACAAAAAATAATTTAAGAAATCTGACAAAAAATTTATACAAAAATTACGAAACATCAACCAATGTCAGAGCTAATCCGTTGTGATTCGCAATGGGACAATACAAGGGTCTCTTTCAGCGTAAATCGGCCGCACCTAGCTCAATTTCTTTGTACCAAATTTTATTATTAAACTTTGTGAGAATCTTCCCATCTCTTAAAATTTTTATTTAATTCAATTATTGAATTACATATCCCGGTTTACTTCTGATAGGATTACTTATCCCAGTTTGGAGTGATATTTTATTTACCTCAAAAAACGGATGAACCCAACCGACTCTACGAGGGGCCCACATCGAACACCAATTTCATTTTGTCAAAGAAATCTTGCAGAAAATTAACTTAATCGAATCTATGTGGGGCCACATCCAACACAAATTCAATGGTCAAAGCCTCGTGTATTGAAAGAAATCTTGCAGAAAATTAACTCAATCAAATAATTATAAGTACTTGATCCAAATTCTGAATTTGTAGTCTAAAATCCTATACGAAAATTTTGGAGCAAAACAAGAACAATTTGATGGATACTTAAAGATGAGCTCGAATTAGCTTACCTCATTGCTCAGTTATTCAATACCCAGCAATTTAATACGCATTCACTCACCATCCAGCCACCCAATTTCTTAGTGCTCGGCATAACATCACCGGGAGGTATTCAATCTTTCGAAAGTCAAGCCGCTCTGTAATAACCCGTAAAATTTTAATCAAATAAATAAATAGTGCGAGTAAAATTTTATTTATTTGTTGCGTTTGCGTACACGAATATGTTAATGTGTGGCGACTATTTTTTTCTCTCTTCTCTCTCTCTTCTCTCTCTCTCTCCCGGGTTTGGGCTGACCTGGGCCGGGTTTGGGCTGTCTTGGGCCGGGCCTGGGCCGTGCCCGGCGCCTGGGCCGTGCCCGGCTCCGGCTGCCCGGTTTTCCGTCCGGGTTTTGGCCGGTTTTTCGTCCGGTTCGGTGGTTTTTGGCCGGTTTTTGGGTTGTTCCGACCGGTTCCTGCCCGGTTCTAATATGATATATATATTTTAGACTAATATATTTTTATATATATGTATGTATCTGTGTGTGTGTGCGCGCTGGAAAACAGAAGAAACGGAGCGTTCTTCCCCAAGCCTCATCTCCGACAACCCCCACCTCCTCCCCGTCAAGTCTCCGCTCCCATCAATCACCAGCCTCATTACTCCTCTCTGCCATAGCCACCGCTCGCACGCAATTTTCCTTGGCCGTTCATTTTCCCGGATCTCCTCCCGGCCGTTGATACGTTCACCCCCCTTGGCCTATAAAAGGGCAGCTCCTCCTCCTCATTTCAGGCATCAGAAACCAGAAGAAAGAGGAAGAAAGAAGAAGGAGGAGGAAACCGAAGAGAATCCGGCGAACCAAACCAGCGTTCGAAAACCCAACGGAACCAACTCGAAGCTTCGAACCGATGTAAGATTCTTACTCTGGAGTGTTCGTTTTAATGTTCGGAGTGTTACGAGGTCCTGTAGGACGAAAATGGTACCGGACGTGAGACGGCAGTCCCGTCAGAAAATTTCAGCAGAAGAGACGAAGCTTCTGTTTTTTTTTAATCTAATGACAAAATTTCATTTTCCCTCCCCTTAGTTATTAGTTTATTTATTAGATTAAGTTTGATTTGTATAAATTACTAATTGCACCCAAAGTTAAAATATAAAGTATTATTAATTATTATATTACACATTAATCCTATTATTTTATAAAATTACAGATTAATTCTTATTTTATTAAAATTACAATTTTATCCTTAAAATATTTTAAATTACAAATTGTCCTAATTTAGTTAATTATAAGTAAATTTTCTTTTTATTTTATTATAATTAAATCATTATGAGTATTATTTTATTTTTGCACAACTATCTTATTATTATGCAATTTCTATTTAATAGTTGAATATTAGTCGAGCATGAAATTATCCTGATGATTACATTGGTTACTTGACTATAATCGATTATTAATACTCATGGTGTCCCGTGGATACCCGAACGTAAACACACTGATAATAATATACGTTTAGTTGTTGTGGATTATATTCCCCGTGGGAATATTTTGCGTGTCTTGTAGCCGTGATGCGACATGAGCCAAGCTTTGACTTTAACCAGAAGATGTGATAGACCCAAGCTTTTGTATCACCCAAGCGCTGTAATTTAGCCGTGTCATGCGTTTAGCCAAATTTCGCTTGAGCCGAAATTATATCTAGCCCTATCGTGCCATTTATAGTATAACGGCCTTCTAGTATAAACTTTAAACTTATATTGTCCGGCACGATAGGAAAGGATATAATGTTAGGGAGAGCGTATTGATTGGGAACATGACGATCGGGAGCAGGGCGGTTGGGGCGCAGGGCGGTTGGGAAGCATCAGTTAGTCGGGCGGTCGGGATCGTTATCATTCGGGAGCACCATATTGGACTTTATTGATTGAGAGAAGTCTATTCAAAATATATGACGATGTCATTGATGTTAGAAAGCCTTTTCGAATTATATGACGTGGTCATACTTTAGAATATTTGATTAAAGTCGAGTACTGTGGAAGATTTTGAATTGATATACTCCGTGTTAGTTATAACTGCAATTCTATTAATTCGGTTAAACCTTGTATTTATCACTGTTCACACTTATTGTATGATACTACCAAACCTTGATTTCTTCTACACGTTTACACATTGCATATTCTTTTAAATGCTCTAAAACATCAAAAGGGAAACTTAAGGGTAGGAAACTTACTGAGTGTCAAAACTCATGGTGCAACTTCCTCCTGCCCCTGGTATTTCATAACCAGGTACTGACGATGATGGAGCTGGACCCGACTTTACACCATATGATGACGCTTATCCCGCAGAAGACGTGATCGAGCCGTGGATCACTTAGACTAGTTTAGTCTGCTCTGACTTTACTTTTAAAGTCTTTTTGAATGTAAACAGTCTCTTCTGAAATGTATTTTGACGATCTCGTGTATCAAACTCGTATTTCAATATAATGATGGTATTTTAGTTACTTTACTTGTTTTATTAACGTGTCCGAAATTCGGGGCATTACAACTTGCTATCAGAGCTTAGGTTTCACCACCTCTCGACCTTGGGTAGACTTGGGTAACTTACACTTTCGAGCGTTCTTACTCCGAGTAATTAGACTTTTATTTGTCTTTTTCCTTTTATGATACGATATACATAAGTCTAATTTATAATTACTTTACAGATGGATCATAGGAGCGGACCGCAATACTCAGACGACGATATCTCGGAAGACGAACTTAGGGACGGGCTACCAGTGGACGAACCACAATTGGTCCCATATTCAGACGACAGCGACAGCAGCACTGACAATAGCAGCACTGACGACGACAACAGCGAGGATGAAGATCCTGAAGAGCCTCCTTTTCCAGGAGATGACGAATATATTCCCCCCTTCGAGGCACCAGAGATGGATTTCCCTGAGGACGCACCGGGATACATACCACCAGTTGCTCCAGAGCCATTACCAGACTGGGAGGAAGTAGCACAGTGGTTCCAGTACGAGCCAGTGCATAGCGACGAGGAAGACGACGGCGAAGACGCTTACCTTGCAGAAATCAGAGCGTACGAGGAAGTCGAGGATGCCGACCCAGAGAGCGATGTCGAACAACCACCGACACCTGAACCCGAGAAGATACCAATGGAAGTCGAAACTTGGAGGCAGTGGGGTTGGACCCCTGACATTGAGGCAGGCACTATGGTATATGTGAAGATTTCACCAGCAAAGAGATGCTTTTGGAAAGTGCGTTCGGAGCCTTATTTCATGGGACCAGCGATGCTCCTAGACCAAGATCCCAACGGCAACTACCTACTGAACTTGCCCGTCGGATTTGTAGAGAAAGTGGGAAACACCGCGCCCCGCTCATGGGTGCAGATAGCAAGGCCGGCTGACGAAAGTAGGATCGTAGATCCCGAAGGAAATGTGGACTTCACCAATCGGTTCGTCTACATAGAACGCCCTTTTATGATTGAAGATCGTCAGTTACAGAATCCGTGGGAGCGTAACTCTTGGAGTTACAAAACTTACTGGCGATGTTTTGGCTGTATTGAGACCACCCGAGAACGTGAATCTCACCTCCGCCAAGACTATCCCCGTCTTTTTTAGTGACGGATTTGCGTAGTGTAAAGAGTGTTATTTTGCGAGCTTAACTAGAAAAATCTTTGTAAAACACTCCACAACATATAAAATCATAGCATACATTCACTTTGTAGTATGCATGATTCGGCTTAGCTATGTTTAAATGACTTAAGTTTAATGAAGTGTTCTCTTTCACGAATTGTGTTCTTTACTCGTTCTTATTTAGGCCTATATGTTTGTTTAATTGTAGAAATATGGTAGAAACACGTAACGGAGCAAACACGAGTGACACAACTGGACAGAATCAACATAACCAACACTGTCAACCACCACCTCCACCCCCTATCTCAGTTAATCGTACAGCTCCGCCGCCTCAGCAACAATATCAACCATATGCACCTCCACATTACTATGGGCAACCCAACCGTAGTATCTTGCTTAACGAGTTCTGTAAAAGACGACCACCGGTCTTCACCGGCGATGTTAGTCTTGGAGCTGCAGAGGCTTGGCTTAAAAAGACTCAGAAACTTCTACACATCATGCAAGTCCCCGACAATGGAGATCGAGTGGCTCTAGCGACGTATCAGCTTCAAGGAGAGGCAGATTACTGGTGGGACCTAGTGAAGACAACACACGATGATGAGATGATGGACTGGGAGACTTTCAAGACCTTGTTCTTGGCTAAGTATTTTCCTACCCCTGTGAAGCAGGCTTTAGTCCTAGAGTTTCTGAACCTCAGACAGGGCAACCGTACGGTTACACAGTACGCCGCCCGCTTTGAAGAACTTTCTCGACATGCCCCTGAGCATGTGGCAACTGACGCCACCAGAGCTAGGAAATTTGAGTGGGGACTCAGCCCCTACATCCGGAAGGGTGTAGTAACTCAAAGAGAACAGACCTACGCTGGAGTCGTAGAATGTGCTCTACTGGTAGAACAAGAAGCAGCCGATTCAAGGAGAATCTTTGACAGCCGAAATCGACCACAGTTAAGTGGACCAATGCGAAATTCAAGAGAGAACCCCATACAAAGGTCTTACGGCAACAACTTCAATAACAACCACACTGGAAATTTTAACCGCAACAACACTGTCAGCCGCAACAATGTCAGCAACTACAATCAGCCACCACCCCAGCAGAACCAGCAGTTTCAGCAGAGGAGTGCTCCTTATTCCACACCGCATCACCCGGTGAAGCAGAACTCTGTCACTTGTTTTGGTTGTGGCAAAGAAGGCCATATCAAAACTCAGTGTCCATCTAATGCCACTGGAGCTAACCAACAGAGAGTGGGGACCACTCCAGCTGGAGGACCTCAACAGCAGACACAAGGACAGTGGCAGCCACGGAATAATTTTGGCAACCAGCAGAGGCCCGGGCAGAACAATCAAACCGGACAGAACAGAGGACCGACTGGGCCCAGGCCGAACAATGGAGGAAGGATCTTTGCCCTCCAAGGAGAAGAAGAAGCTGAAGCCACAGAAGAAGAAGTGTATGATCCTTCGGTCATACAAGGTACACTAGTACTGTTTAACTCGTGCATTACAGCTTTATTTGATACGGGTGCTTCGCATTCGTTTATATCAACAGCATGTGTTAGTACTTTAGAACTTGTACCTGAACAACTAGAAACTCCTATGTGTGTTACCTCACCTTTAGGAGGACTAGTTTCTGTGGGTTTAGTTTGTAAGAACTGTGAGATAGAAGTCTCAGGATTGCGCCTAACGTGTGACCTTCGAGTCATAGCCATGGCCGACTTTGATGTCATCCTAGGCATGGACTGGTTGTCCACTCACCGCGCTATTATCGATTGTCACCAGAAGACAGTGACGGCCTACAACTTAGATGGAACTTGTTTCAAATTTAAGGGGGATAGGCAAGAGTTTTTGTCACTATCAAGGACCCGATCACAATGGCATGACAACCTAACCGGATGGTTAGCTAGTCTGACATTAGGAGAAGAAGATCGAATGGAATTGGGATTACCACGCGTAGTTTGTGAGTACGCTGATGTATTTCCCGATGAGCTACCTGGACTACCGCCGACTCGAGAATTGGATTTCACCATTGAGCTTCTACTTGGAACAACACCAATATCCATGGCACCATTCAGAATGGCACCAGCCGAATTGAAGGAATTGAAGATTCAGCTTCAAGAGCTTCTAGAGAAAGGATTCATTCGACCGAGCACTTCACCATGGGGAGCTCCAGCACTGTTCGTGAAGAAGAAAGAAGGCACACTTCGACTCTGTATTGACTATAGACAACTCAATCGAGTCACAAGCAAGAATCGATATCCACTACCTCGAATCGATGACCTGTTTGATCAACTTAGAGGAGCAACTTGTTTCTCAAAGATTGATTTACGATCCGGGTATCATCAGTTGCGAGTTAGGGATTCAGACATTCAGAAGACAGCTTTCCGAACAAGGTATGGCCACTATGAGTTTCTAGTGATGCCTTTCGGACTTACCAACACACCAGCAGTATTCATGTGCCTCATGAATAAGATCTTTACTCAGTACTTGGACCAGTTCGTGGTAGTATTCATCGACGACATATTGATCTACTCAGTAACGGAAGAGCTACATGAGCAACACTTAAGGACCACACTTCAGATTCTACGAGATAATCGGCTTTACGCCAAAGCTAGCAAGTGTGACTTTTGGATGAAAGAAGTCAAATTCCTAGGACACGTTGTGTCAGAGAAAGGAATCTCCGTCGACGACAGCAAGATCGAGGCCATCAAGGATTGGAAGAAGCCTACTTCAGTTTTCGAGATTCGTAGCTTTTTGGGACTAGCCGGTTGTTATAGACGATTCATCATGGACTTTTCGGCTTTAGCCAAACCAATGACTCGGCTAACTCAGAAGGGAATCAAGTTCGATTGGAGCGATGCATGTGAGAAGTCTTTTCAAGAGTTGAAGAATAGATTGACCAATGCCCCTATTCTTATCGTTCCACGACGAGATATTGGGTACATCGTCTACTGTGATGCATCAAAGGATGGATTAGGCTGTGTGCTTATGCAATAAGGACAGGTCATAGCCTACGGATCACGCCAGCTGAAGATACACGAGCAAAACTATCCGACTCATGACTTAGAGCTTGCCGCTGTGGTACACGCGCTTAAGATTTGGCGTCATTACCTTTACGGTGAGAAGTTTGAAGTTTTCACGGATCACAAGAGTCTCAAGTACATATTCACTCAGAAGGATCTGAATATGAGACAACGACGTTGGATGGAGTATCTAGAAGATTACGACTTCACCTTGTCCTATCACCCGGGAAAGGCTAATGTCGTAGCAGATGCACTTAGTCGCAAGTCTCGAGGACACATTGCCAGTTTGGCAGTCAGAGAGTGGAAACTAATGAACCAGATACAGGAGTACGGACTCCAGCAGAATGAACAACAAGGAGAAGCTTATCTGTGTGCAGTGATAGTTACGCCAGCACTTCATGAAGAAATTTCTGAAGGTACAGACCCTTGATTCGGAGTCAGATCTTGTCAAGAGCCGACTGGCTAAAGGAGAATCATCAGCAGGATGGACTATTGGAGCAGACAGAGGATTGAGATATCTTGGACGTCTTTTCGTGCCAGACTTCGGTACGCTCAGAGAATCAGTATTGAAAGAGTTCCACAAGTCAAACTTTGCTGTCCACCCTGGAGGGAATAAGATGTACAAAGACTTGAGGCGAACTTATTGGTGGAGCGGAATGAAAAGAGACGTGGCCGAGTACATAGCCACTTGTCTCACATGTCAGCAAGTCAAGGCAGGACATCAGAGACCTGGAGGAATGCTACAGCCGTTGCCTATACCAGGATGGAAGTGGGAGCATATAGCGATGGATTTTGTGACAGGACTACCGAAGTCAATTCAGGGACACGATGCCATCTGGATTGTCGTTGACCGTTTGACTAAGTCGTCACACTTCTTACCAATCAAGCTATCTGACACAATGGATTCGTACAGCCGATTGTACATCAAGGAGATCATCAAACTGCATGGTGTACCAGTATCAATTGTATCAGACAGAGACCCAAGATTCACGTCAACTTTTTGGCAGAGCTTACAGAAAGCCTTGGGAACAGATCTTCGTATGAGCACAGCTTTTCACCCTCAGACAGATGGGCAGTCAGAGCGAACCATACAGACCTTGGAGGATATGCTTAGAGCGTGTGTCCTAGATTTTCGAGGTAATTGGGAGAGACATCTACCACTAGTAGAATTCGCTTACAACAACAGCTATCAGGCAAGTATCGAGATGGCGCCGTACGAAGCACTTTACGGACGCCCATGTCGATCACCTATATGCTGGACTGAAGTTGGAGAGACTAGTCTTTTAGGACCAGATCTTGTACGAGAGACCACAGAGAAAGTCAAAGTCATCCGACAGCGACTTCTGACAGCGCAGAGTAGACAGAAGAGTTACGCCGACAAAAGAACTAGACCTCTGATTTTCAACGTTGGAGACCATGTTTTCTTGAAAATCTCACCGCGTAGAGGAATCATCAGATTTGGAAAGAAAGGGAAGTTATCGCCACGATATATTGGACCATTTGAGATATTACAGCGAGTCGGAGAAGTCGCTTATCGTTTAGCACTTCCACCTCAGATTGATCGTGTGCACAATGTGTTCCATGTATCCATGCTTCGCAAGTACATGGCACATCCGACCCATATCCTCAATTGGGAAGAAGTCACCATCGACGAGGACACTACTTATGAAGAGCAGCCGATACGCATCATTGACCATGGAGAGAAGACTTTACGAGGAAAGACCATCAGTCTTGTTCGAGTCTTATGGCGTCATCGCAACATTGAAGAATCTACTTGGGAAAGAGAAGATGTTATCCGAGCCAGTCACCCACACCTTTTTAATTCTGACACTCTGTAATTTCGAGGGCGAAATTTGTTAAGGGGGATAGGTTGTAATAACCCGTAAAATTTTAATCAAATAAATAAATAGTGCGAGCAAAATTTTATTTATTTGTTGCGTTTGCGTACACAAATATGTTAATGTGTGGCGAATATTTTTTTCTCTCTTCTCTCTCTCTTCTCTCTCTCTCTCTCCCGGGTTTGGGCTGACCTGGGCCGGGTTTGGGCTGTCTTGGGCTGGGCCTGGGCCGTGCCCGGCATTTGGGCCGTGCCCGGCGCCTGGGCCGTGCCCGGCTTTTGGGCCGTGCTCGGCTCCGGCTGCCCGGTTTTCCGTCCGGGTTTTGGCCGGTTTTTCGTCTGGTTCGGTGGTTTTTGGCCGGTTTTTGGGTTGTTCCGACCGGTTCCTGCCCGGTTCTAATATGATATATATTTTAGACTAATATATTTTTATATATATGTATGTATCTGTGTGTGTGCGCGCGCTGGAAAACAGAAGAAACAGAGCGTTCTTCCCCAAGCCTCATCTCCGACAACCCCCACCTCCTCTCCGTCAAGTCTCCGCTTCCATCAATCACCAGCCTCATTACTCCTCTCTGCCATAGCCACCGCTCGCACGCAATTTTCCTTGGCCGTTCGTTTTCCCGGATCTCCTCCCGGCCGTTGATACGTTCACCCCCCTTGGCCTATAAAAGGGCAGCTCCTCCTCCTCATTTCAGGCATCAGAAAACCAGAAGAAAGAGGAAGAAAGAAGAAGGAGGAGGAAACCGAAGAGAATCCGGTGAACCAAACCAGCGTTCGAAAACCCAACGGAACCAACTCGAAGCTTCGAACCGATGTAAGATTCTTACTCTGGAGTGTTCGTTTTAATGTTCGGAGTGTTACGAGGTCCTGTAGGAAGAAAATGGTACCAGACGAGAGACGGCAGTCCCGTCAGAAAATTTCAGCAGAAGAAGACGAAGCTTCTGTTTTTTTTTAATCTAATGACAAAATTTCATTTCCCCCCCCCCCCCCCCCCCCTCTAGTTATTAGTTTATTTATTAGATTAAGTTTGATTTGTATAAATTACTAATTGCACCCAAAGTTAAAATATAAAGTATTATTAATTATTATATTACACATTAATCCTATTATTTTATAAAATTACAGATTAATTCTTATTTTATTAAAATTACAATTTTATCCTTAAAATATTTTAAATTAAAAATTGTCCTAATTTAGTTAATTATAAGTAAATTTTCTTTTTATTTTATTATAATTAAATCATTATGAGTATTATTTTATTTTTGCACAACTATCTTATTATTATGCAATTTCTATTTAATAGTTGAATATTAGTCGAGCATGAAATTATCCTGATGATTACATTGGTTACTTGACTATAATCGATTATTAATACTCAGGGTGTCCCGTGGATACCCGAACGTAAACACACTGATAATAATATACGTTTAGTTGTTGTGGATTATATTCCCCGTGGGAATATTTTGCGTGTCTTGTAGCCGTGATGCGACATGAGCCGAGCTTTGACTTTAACCAGAGGATGTGATAGACCCAAGCTTTTGTATCACCCAAGCGCTGTAATTTAGCCGTGTCATGCGTTTAGCCAAATTTCGCTTGAGCCGAAATTATATCTAGCCCTATCGTGCCATTTATAGTATAACGGCCTTCTAATATAAACTTTAAACTTATATTGTCCGGCACGATAGGAAAGGATATAATGTTAGGGAGAGCGTATTGATTGGGAACATGACGATCGGGAGCAGGGCGGTTGGGGCGCAGGGCGGTTGGGAAGCATCGGTTAGTCGGGCGGTCGGGATTGTTATCGTTCGGGAGCACCATATTGGACTTTATTGATTGAGAGAAGCCTATTCAAAATATATGACGATGTCATTGATGTTAGAAAGCCTTTTCGAATTATATGACGTGGTCATAATTTAGAATATTTGATTAAAGTCGAGTACTGTGGAAGATTTTGAATTGATATACTCCGTGTTAGTTATAACTGCAATTCTATTAATTCGGTTAAACCTTATATTTATTACTGTTCACACTTATTGTATGATACTACCAAACCTTGATTTCTTCTACACGTTTACACATTGCATATTCTTTTAAATGCTCTAAAACATCAAAAGGGAAACTTAAGGGTAGGAAACTTACTGAGTGTCAAAACTCATGGTGCAACTTCCTCCTGCCCCTGGTATTTTATAACCAGGTACTGACGATGATGGAGCTGGACCCGACTTTACACCATATGATGACGCTTATCCCGCAGAAGACGTGATCGAGCCGTGGATCACTTAGACTAGTTTAAACTGCTCTGACTTTACTTTTAAAGTCTTTTTGAATGTAAACAGTCTCTTCTGAAATGTATTTTGACGATCTCGTGTATCAAACGCGTATTTCAATATAATGATGGTATTTTAGTTACTTTACTTGTTTTATTAACGTGTCCGAAATTCGGGGCGTTGCACGCTCAGCTAAAGAAAAATCAATCACAAGATTTACTCTACAAATCTAGTAAAATGACGGCTTATGATGCTCAGTATCTCAGAGACATATCCCTCAGTAAATAACTCACTTATCTCAACAAAGAAAGAAAAGTGTGATTAGCAGCTCCATCCTATACAAAGGGCTACAAGGCCGAGGACAGCGTATTTTTTTCACACTCTGAACTCTATCTTACGTATATCCTTTCTCGTGGAAGGAACTACATGAAGATTACAGGAGTCCAACAGCACCCCAAAAATTTCAAAAAATTTAAGACTTCGGTATAAAATTTAAAAATTACATAAAAAAATATTATCTTTCGGCTCCTCCAAATTATATTCAGCCCCCGTCCCTTTCCAAAAAAAAAATCTCGGCCCCCTCAAACCTCGAATCCTAGTTCCACCCATGTCCTTTCTCAATCAGTTACTAACTTGATCATTAGAAAATTTTTGACCGGAAACCACCTCCCGCTCTCAAGACTCTTGGGCAAAAACCGGAGCATGAAAGCACCCATCTCGTTTTCGGTATCATCACTTAATATTATGGGATTAAGTTGTTTTTTTGCAACATTTGATTTAAAAAACAATATTTCCAAAATAAACGCTTCTTATCGTTGAAGTGGAACCCGACATGAATTCCACACAAGATGACTAGCCCATCCGTGATCGCCTTCATATTTTTCGAAACAAGTGACATGATAATGTGTCCTTCATATTTTCCCAGATCATATGTTATCCTAGTGAGTATGTATGTACCCAATTCTCACGCGAAGGGCTCAGCCAAAATTAACTAAAATTAGACTTCACAGTGAAAATTGTGATACCTTCTTGACAGATGATGTAGTGTTTTTGGCTGAGGGCGGTAGTGGTGAATATCCTGACACCTTGAATAACTTCCTTGACGAAGCGGGAGGCACAAGAAGCCGTGCTCTCTAGATGAGCTGTTGGGAATCCATTCCCAGAACCCAGCAATATGCGTACAGATTAAACGTTAACAAATCGAAAAACCCTACAAGGCGGAATTAGGGTTTTACCTCGATTCCTACAGAACAACGATCGCTGGTAGAACTTGTTACAGCCGTCTGCTGTAAGCCTAAAGATCTTCTGCCGTATTCCCTTATACCTCGATTCTCGTGCCGATTGTGGGATCAAACGAGATCGTCTTGTTCTCTCTCAGACCCACGTATTCGAGTCTCTCAATAACGTAATGTGTGTCTGACCTAGAGAATGAAGCAGTATATTTATAGGGCTAGGGCAGGGACCTCAGGAGAAATAATTCTGGGCTCCTTGTGTAAAATAAGAAACTCTAATCCTACTAAGACTATATTTCTTATTTCACAAATTATAATTCACACCACTAAAGAATTATAATTGCACTCCCGTCCTTATCTCAATTTATATTTCGAGCTCCAAGTTATTAAATACTTACTAATCTCCCCACGTTAAGATTACAGATACCCGTTGATTATAATAGATTACTAACAATCTCCCACTTAATCAACATCTTTAAATGCCTTGAGACTATCTGCTTAACTTATTCGATATGTCGGATACAAATATCCACCTGCAGGGTTTGACATCATCGAAACTTATAAGTTTACTCAAGAGGTTATCATCATTCCCTACTGGGATGTGGATTCCATTAATAATTAATATCGATACATATCTTGCATATAATATCGTGACCCAATTCATCAAGAATATTGACCCCAAAGAGGATCTCACTTTTAAATGAGTCAAAGTCAACAACATTATATGTATATATCTATTAATTATCTTTGGATTAAGAGCACAAGTATCCATAATAACCATGAGGTTTTAATCATCTTATAAAGTCAGTATAAAGATAATTACCTCAAAATTGGTCCCGTTCAATACATACAAAGTGTACTAGCACAATGAGTTGGAAGTAGTATTAAAATTAATACTATTCCCCGTGATCAAGATAGACGCACTAAAACATTATGCTACAGTCCTACCAATGGTGTGTCAAATTCCATTTAAGACTGTGAACCATAACTTATATTCCACAAGAACCGATGATCCAATCTTCTGTGTGTAAGTCGCACTCTACACACTGGATCATCTACTATGTAGAATAAAAGATACACATGCACAACATAAAATAATATCATGCAACTATTGCCCATAGAAGATTCTCATCAAAATGGACAAAAACTGATTAATAATATTAATCCATTACATAAAACCATAACGTTTCACATAGTTCTCTAACAAACTCCCACTGAGACTCACATCCATGTGGCCACACATCTGACTCCCATTCCTTCTACGTGATTATCAAAAATCTTGGCTTGTAAGCTCTTCGTAAATGGATCTGCCAGGTTGTTCGCCGATGCGATCTTAGTCACAGTAACATCACCTCTCTGTACGATCTCTCGAATCAAATGATACTTACGCTCAATGTGTTTACCCTTCTTATGAGCCCTTGGCTCCTTTGAATTAGCAACTGCACCACTATTGTCACAATAGAGCGTAATGGCTGATTGCACTGAAGGAATCACTTCTAGATCCATCAAGAAGTTCCTGAGCCAAACGGCCTCCTTGGCTGCTTCAGACGCTACCACATACTCTGCCTCCATGATGGAATCAGCAATGCATGATTACTTGACACTCCTCCAACTAATGGCTCCTCCTCCTAGGGTAAACACATATCCTGAGGTAGACTTTCTGGAATCCTTATCTGACATAAAGTCTGAGTCTGTGTACCCACATGGTACAAGACTAACTGACTGGTACACCAACATATAATCTCTAGTTCTTTTCAGATACTTGATTATATGTTTCACTGCAGTCCAATGCTCCTGTCTAGGATTAGACTGATATCTGCTGACCATGCCAACCGCAAAACAAATATCAGGTCTAGTACATAGCATAGCATACATGAGGCTTCCTACTGCTGAAGCATAAGGAACTGCCTTCATCTTTTCCATCTCATCAGTTGTCTTGGGACACTGATCCTTAGACAGACTGATTCCATGCCTAAAAGGAAGAAATCCTTTCTTGGAATCTTGCATGCTAAAACGAGCAAGGATCGTAATCGATGTAAGAAGCTTGTGATAAACCCAACATCCTACGCTTGCGATCTTGCATAAGCTTAATCCCAAGGATGTAACTAGCTTCTCCCAAGTCCTTCATTTCGAATTGACTGGACAACCACACTTTCACTGCAGACAACTCTCCCACATCGTTTCCGATGAGCAGAAATGTCATCAACATATAGCACTAGAAACACCACCACTTTGCCGCTGCGCCTCTTATACACGCAAGATTCATCCGGACATTGATCAAAACCAAAATACTTGATTGCTTGATCAAAACGGATGTTCCAAGACCTAGATGCCTGCTTAAGCCCATATAAGGACCTCTTAAGCATGCACAGCATGTGCTCTTGACCTTTTGATATGAAACCATCTGGTTGCACCATATAGATACACTCTTCCAGATTTCCATTAAGGAACGCAGTCTTGACATCCATTTGTCAAATCTCATAATCAAGATGAGCTGCAATGGATAAGAGAATTCAAATGGATTTAAGCATGGCTACTGGCGAAAAAGTCTCCTCATAATCGATCCCTTCTTTTTGAGTATACCCTTTCGCAACAAGCCTACCTTTGAAGGTATGCACCTTCCCGTCCACTCCTCTCTTCTTTTTGTAGATCCACTTGCATCCGATGGGTTTAATCCCATCGAGTGGTTCTACAAGATCCCAAACTTGATTTGAGTACATGGACTCCATCTCTGACTGCATAGCCTTTTGCCAAAGTTCTGCATCTTTACCTTGTAATGCCTCATTGTAGTTACAGGGTTCAGCATTTTGCTCGTCAGGGATCATATCATAATATTCTCCCAATAACGTACACCGAGCGGGTCATACAATAACCCTCCCACTACGACGAGTTTCAGGTGTGTCAATAAGTGCATCAATAAATGTCTCTTGAGGTGTTTCTTCACGTACTACTGGTGGTATAAAAGATTGTGTCTGTCCCTCTCCTCTCAATTCCTCTAGAACAATCTTACTTTTGGGTATGTAATCTATTACATAGTCCTCCTCTAAGAATCGAGCATTTGTACTAACAAAAACCTTCTGATCTTTAGGACTATAAAATAAACCACCTTTCGTTCCTCTAGGGTACCCCACAAACAAGCAAACTTCTGTCCTTGATTCCAATTTATCTGCGTTCCCCTTCAACACATGTGCTGGACTACCCCAAATCCGAACATGCCGTAGACTGGGTTGACGCCCAGTCCACAATTCTGTGGGTGTAGACGGTACTGACTTAGATGGCACCAAGTTAAGAATATATGCAGCCGTTTCTAGTGCATGTCCCCAAAACGAAATTGGTAAATCAGAATAACTCATCATTGACCTCACCATATCCATAAGAGTCCTATTCCTTCTTTCTGCTACTCCATTTTGTTGTGGCATACCTGGTGCTGACAACTGGGATACAATCCCTTCAACCGATAAGTAATCCTTAAATTCTCCCAAGAGGTATTCGCCACCACGATCAGATCGTAGTGTCTTGAGACATTTACCTAGACGCTTCTCCGTTTCTGCCTTATACTCCTTGAATTTCTCAAAGCATTCGGACTTACGGCGCATCAAATAAATGTATCCATACCTTGAGTAATCATCAATAAAAGTAATGAAATACCCAAAACCACCTCTAGCTTGGACATTTCATAGGACCACACACATCAGAATGAACCAATTCCAACGGTTCTTTGGCTCTATATCCCGTAGCTGAAAATGGCCTCTTGGTCATCTTACCTTCTAAACATGATTCACAAACTGGAAGTTCCTGTACTTGCAATGAACCTAAAGGTCCATCTCTAACCAGTCTAGAAATCCTATTCAGATTAATATGGCCAAGACGTAAGTGCCAAAGATACGTTTGGTTCAACTCAGAAGGCTTCTTTCTCTTACAAGGCAAATTATTAGTGTTATTCAATTCATTCAGTTGCACTGTAGGAAACATAGGATTAATAATATAGAGATCATCCACCAATGAACCAGAACAGACAAAATGTTTATTTAACTTAATAACTACAGAGTTACTAAAATAAACTGAATATCCATCCTTAAACAATTTAGAAACTGAAACCAGGTTTCTTCTAATACTGGGAACATAAAGACAATCTCTTAAAATTAAACTCCTATCATTACTAAAATTAAGAAAAACGTTTCCTACTGCAACTGCTGCTACTGTGGTAGCATTTCCCATATGTAAGCAAATCTCCCCATCACTTAGTTTCCTGGTTTCCTGGTTTCCTAGAACCCCTGCAATGAATTGCAAACATGATTAGTGGCACCTGTATCTACACACCAGGTACTGGTAGATAACACCGCTAAACATAATTCAACTATGAGCGAAAAAGATTTACCTCCTTTGTTCACTTTATTGAGAAAAACCGGACAATCCTTCTTCCAGTGCCCTTTCTGGTTGCATTGAAAACACTTGCCCTTAGGCTTTTTCACTCCATCGCGAGGCGCTATAACTGCCCCCACAACCTTCTTATGAGACTTGTTCTGCTTCTTCTTGCCTTTCGGCTTAGAACTAGAAGCCTTCTCAGTCACTAACACAGATGATTTCTTCACACCCAAAAGACCCTCAGTAGCATGGAGTTCCTTAAGCAATTCCGACAAAGATAAATGCATTTTGTTCATAGAATAATTTACGCGGAATTGCTTAAAACTCTCAGATTTTAGTGAGTTAAGAACAAAATCGACCTGGATTTTCCCATCAATTTCAGCTCCTAACATCTCTAGTTCATTCAAAAGAGTCATCATCTTTAGAACATTATCTCTAATTGGGGTCCCTTCAACATGGGTGATATTCATCAATTCATTAAAAGCAACTAGCCTTGCTGCACGATTCTGTTCCCCAAACATTTCTCTGAGGTTCAGTATCATATCGTACGCAGTTTCCATAGACTGATGCTGATGTTGCAATATATTCGACATAGATGCCAGAATATAACACCGCGCCATCTCATCAGCCTTCTTCCACTACTTAAAAGGCTTTGCTTCCTCTTCAGTGGCATTTTCAGAGAGTTGCGGAGGGCACTCTTGACTTAGCACAAACTTGTGCCCCTCAGTAGTTAAGACAATGTCCAAGTTTCTTTTCCAGTCAATATAATTTTCGCCAGTAAGTTTGTTTTCTTTGAGAATAATAGCAAATGGATTGAAAGATGCCATTTTTGAATCTGAGAATCACATAATAACAAGAATTATGATGGGCAGTAAAAAATTTGAATTTCAATTCAATATTGGTTCCCTCAACCACATGTTGAAAAGAAAAACATTGGCAACCCTACACACCGTGAAGAGCATGCCTCGATGGAAGGTCCTCTACTCTCCATCATTCGTGTAGATAGGCACAACCTTTTAATTTCTACCATCTAGACACCAAACCGTGCCAGGTAAAAATAAATAGCCAATATAGCTTTGGTTCTATAAATAATAGCAGTAACCCAGATAGAGGGGATACTTTTATTTATAGCTAAGTGTACACCATTTCCTAGCTTTTAGACCCATTGTTCCGTTATGAACCACCTCAGATGGAGAAGTGGCCCACACAACAATTATCTTAAAACTATCACTCAAGGAAGTTTGTACCGATGATGCCATAATCAATTTTGTCCGATAGGGAGGAAAGTTCTAAAACCATCACACAAAATTAATTATATCACCTACAAACTAGTAATGGAAACCGTAGGATTTATTCAAAATAAACTCCTTCTCCCACTTACTTATTTAAAATTTTGTGAGGATTATCAAAATATATGTGTTTACAAAAAGTAGTGATCTAGGTCAAAAGCCAATTATTATCATGTTGTCCTAAAATGGTAAACTATCACATATGCAAACACTTATGGAAACAAATATAAACATAAATAAAGAAACATGATAAATATGAATCCCAACTATTATGGTCAGATTCTGTTTCCAAAAAAAACAGCCAAGTTCGCAGCTACGTCTTGCCCACCAAGTAAAAGTTTGATGCAGAAACTGTGATTTTATACAAAAATCCTATGCCTCCATTACAGAGTTCACATAATCTAGATTATACAAAATACACTGCATGATTTGTAATCTTACAACACTGCAAGCGATACAACTGGAAAAATAGAGATTACATTCAAAACTTATGCCTCCCACATACCGGAGTTCACAAACTACTCTTATATTACAACCACGAAAAATACTCGTGGTACCCAAGATAAAAGCAGTAACCACGTTAAAATTAAACGTGGGATCCAATCACACAAACATTCATGCGTGACCATAATAGTGGGATAAGATTTCCTGCAAAATAAGGGTTAGCATATTCTAGAACTCAGCAAAAAAAAAAAGTTAGCACAGTTCATACGAACGACCCTCTACAGACTCCGGACAACATGGTCTGTTTAATCTATACGCATGATTACAGCCTGCTCTGATACCACTGTTGGGAATCCATTCCCAGAACTCAGCAATATGCGTACAGATTAAACGTTAACATATCGAAAAACCCTACAAGGCGGAATTAGGGTTTTACCTCGATTCCTACAGAACAACGATCGCTGGTAGAACTTGTTACAGCCGTCTGCTGTAAGCCTAAAGATCTTCTTCTGTATTCCCTTATACCTCGATTCTCGTGCCGATTGTGGGATCAAACGAGATCGTCTTTTTTTATTCCCTTATACCTCGATTCTTGTGCCGATTGTGGGATCAAACAAGATCGTCTTGTTCTCTCTCAGACCCACGTATTCGAGTCTCTCAATAACATAATGTGTGTCTAACCTAGAGAACGAAACAGTATATTTATAGGGCTAGGGCAGGGACCTCAGGAGAAATAATTCTGGGCTCCTTGTGTAAAATAAGAAACCCTAATCCTACTAAGACTATATTTCTTATTTCACAAATTATAATTCACACCACTAAAGAATTATAATTGCACTCCCGTCCTTATCTCAATTTATATTTCGAGCTCCAAGTTATTAAATACTTACTGATCTCCCCACGTTAAGATTACAGATACCCGTTGATTATAATAGATTACTAACATGAGCACCGTCTTGAGTTCAAAATATAATTCAAACAGTTTACTTCATAGAGCTCGACACATAAAACTCTTCCTTTTGAAGTCAATCATAGAACTAAATTGTCCTGCAGTACGTATATTTTTTAGATTGTATTTATCGTTCATTTATTCAAAGACAAACTTGATTCATTCACTGAGTTACTGTAGCTTGATTTTTTGCGTGATTATTCAACCTGTTAAGGTTTGCCAAATGAATGATCCACATCACATTCAAAGTTGAGGCTCATATAAAAGAAACAATAACCTGATGCTGCCCCACGTTAGCATCAGGCTATTGAGTTTGATAGGAGGGGCAAGAAATCCAAACTTCACGTCTCCCCTAATTTAACCATGGTAAAAGCTTCGCCCATAGCTGACTTCAAATCGACCGTAGCAAGATATCTATGTACCCGATGCTTAATTATGAGAAAATTCAATGGACAAAAAATATATTCAAGCAAACGATAAAAAATATACCAGAACAGAAGTACATAAAAATTTCAGTACAGAAGATTTGAGGGGCCATTAGCTTTAAAAGCGGAATTTCGCCACCAATGATTTCGAAAAAAAAAAGTTGTGCCCAGGATAAAAAAAGAAAAGCTTGAGCTGACAAACACTGAGGCTATGTTCGTTTGTGAGGTTTGAGAGATTTTCTCTCAAACAGTTTCTGAAACAGTTTCTGAAACAGTTTCAGAAACAGTTTCTGGAACATTCTCCCAGACAACTTTTTCTCTCTATAAAAGAAACAGTTTCAGAAACAGTTTCTGAAACAGTTTCTGAAACAGTTTCTGAGACACTTATAAGTTTCTGAAACAGTTTCTAAAACTATCTCAAAAACCCTCACAAACGAACATAGCCTGAAATACAAAAAACCTGTGGGGTTCTGCCTTGGGTTGCTTACATCGCAGAGTGTATGACAAATTTCAGCAAAAATAGAGTTCACGACCCAAAACTATACTCTCCCCCCATTTCCATCTCTGCCTCACACCCTCTCCCTCTTTCATGTCCCTCCCGATGATGGAGCCCCCACTCAACTCCCTTTACTCCTTTATGATCTGTACAACCAAACCTATATACCACATGTATATATAACCACAACAAATGGGGTAGAATCCTAATGCCATTAATAGGTGCATATTTTCCCAAAACCATCAGATTTGAGTGTGGAGAAGATAATCAAAATGCCATTAGTATTGCAACCTCTGGCTATACAAAATGGAATGGAAGATTCATGCAGACAAAGAGAACACTTCACATTCTACTTCTCCACAGGAAATATACTTCGTAATTGGTGCCAGAGAGGAAAGCTTCCCAACTCTGGAGAAGCATCATAAAAGAACTAAGAAGATCTTGAAGAACAATATCAAGGGGAAGAATGGGAGATGCAAAGTCTCTCTGTTGACTGATTACTGGTGCAGGAAAGAAAAAACCTTTGGGTGAACCATGCGATGTCATAGCATCTGAGGAGCTGATGGAAGCAGACTCCATTGCCTTAGAACATGGTTCATGGGACCTCACCACATCAAGGACCATTCCTGATCATTGCCAACAATGAAGAAGATGGTGGTGCTGGTGAAAACTGGTATGGCCGTGGAAAATGAAACTACCCCAAAAGCTTAAAAGGATTCCTTGGCACCGTTTTTTGTGGAAAAATCTAACCATCAAAGGGTTAGGAGGGCCTGATCAATTTAAGGATTGTAGTTTTTGCGGGTACATTTGATCTAACTTTGCAAATTGACAGGTAGTGATAAGCGATCTAGTGCGATGAAAGACCGATCCAAAATAATCTGACCAACTAGATCGAATTTCCCATGTACATTTGAACTAAAGCTCAACTCTGGCTGGACTTTTCCCATGTACTTTGGAGGACAATTTATAGATGCCAAAATCAAATGGCAGCTTTATAATACAGAAAGCTTCCATCAGCCAAGTTCAACGCATCTGTATCAAAACATCTGTATGATTGAACAAGTGAATTTCCAATTACTGGATCACAGTGAAAATATCAAGGAAATAAAAAATTCACTTGATCAGCACTAAAAAGGGGACTCCTAGTAGAACAATGATAAGGATATACTTGAACAGGATTTTTGGGGTTTAGAAGCTAAGCTGTTGGGGTGTCTAGAGGGGCTTTAAGTCATTCTTGAAGAAGGGATGTCAAAGATCAACATTGAGACCAATTTGGTAGTGGCCATCACGTGGCAAACGAGCTAGTGACGGGTAAAATTTGGAGCTCCATCAGGTATACATTTGGGGGAAGTTAATCGTGCAGCTGCTAAGCTGGCAAACCTGGGGAAGGAGCAACACACACAGTGTGACTGTGCAACCAACACAAACCTCCTTTGTAGTTCAACTGAATGATTAATTCTCATACCAGATTGGCTTGAATGATTATTCTCACAAAAGTTGGCAATGCCAGTATTAGACCACAACTCAGTATTGCCTGTTCCAAATCTATACCACCTAAGTGGTTAAACCAAACACCAAGGGACTGAGATGAGCATTCATCATTACCATATCCAACCATAAGTAGAAAAGAGATCTGCCAAATGAACAAGAGACCAGACATATCTAACCAAAATGACAACTCTAAAAAAAACAATTGCAGAGATAAACATTTCCATTTTGCAATGGTAGTCATCAAATCAAATATCGGAAGAAAAAATACCCATCCCACAGTAGAATACTCATTTCCTGCTTGTTTTGAAGCTCCATCAACTCGATGATCAATAGACCTAACCTTTTGACTCATAGAGTACTTGAGGAATTTTACAAGCCAAGCACACGTGCAAAACTAAACCAACAACTTGAAGGAATTCCTAGTTTTATGACATTAGGTTGTTCACGACATAATCTAGGCTTCCATACTTCACAAACTTCCCATTTTATCCTCAAGGCAACTAGCATTCAAACCATAAGCTGATACTGCAACAGGAAATGTCACCAAGAAACTACACATTTGAACCTCATCGAATAAATTCTAAATAAACTCGAATTAGTTCCATACACGCTACTACTTTGTACCATTGTTGCATTCAATATGATTGTTTAACAGGGAGCTTAACACGTACACAGAGATTCCAAATGCAGGGCAACTACATATTAGATCTAACAATAGGCAACAGTATGAAATGAACACAATACGGAACTTTGAACTGAATGGGAATCATAGATTGGCCAACCTAAGACCAATCAATCAAAAATATTTCTATCTAAATGTGAAACACCATCCAATTTCATTCAACACGACAAAACAAGAACAAAGAATTCAAAACACAGCCATAAAGATCAAAATCTTTTTTCCATTGGACTACTGCATACCAACAATAAAACTTAATAATCCAAACGGAAAAACAGCCATAGAGACCAAAATGTCTATCCATTACACTACCACATTAGGGGGGCAAAAACATAAAAAGACAAACGCAAATGCCTCATTTTGCTCCTGAAATCAACTTAAAAGAACTCAAGTAGCATTTACCAACGGTGGCACCATCATCAACAGAGTATCAATCACCCTTCTTCCTGAAGGAACACCCTTCGGTAAGTCTAGCACGACCACCAGTTGGCTGGCACAACACTGTCTGACAGTTCCCACATACCACAACTGTTTGCGAGTGACTAAACACAGTGGTTCTGCATATCATTATCAAAACACAACTTTATATATTCCACCAGCCAAGCTACTTATTCCACCAGTACTAGAATACATCATAAACATAGTAACAAAATTGAAAATTGAAAACTGAAAAACAAAAATACAGTAAATTTATAGAACTTACATATTGAAGCAACCTTGGCACTTAACATCCTACAAGAGATGTAAACAAAATAAAAAACAGAAATCATGTAAACATCCAGAGCTAAATATCACGTCTTTATGTACATACATAAAGGTATATGTAACGATCCATGAATTGATGTTAAAAGGAAATACCATGAAGAAGGAGTTGGGAGACTGCACAAGACGCTTGAGCTTGTGCTTCCTCTTCTCGAGCTCAGCCGGAGGATTCAGCAAATCAATATCGTTTGGAAGAACCTGATTAAACGCATAACCATGTACATAAATTAAAGGTAGAAGAAATCAAACCATTTTTGGATCTTTTCAAAAAGAAATCAAACGGAAAACGTAGGAAAACCATGTACTCAATACAAGATTCATATCAACTTACCATCTTTTCTCAATAGCAAGGGAGCTCAACACAGCGCGGATGTGAGCGGCAGAAAGCGGCAGAAAGCGGCAGAGAAGGTTGCTAGGGTAACAATAGGGTCGTTATATATGGGCTATAGAAAGCCGTAAGTCGTTGGATTGTGGAAGCGGCTGGATCTCAGCCTTCCATTCAACCCTCTTCTCCTTCTAGATGATCTGGATTTGTGTAGCGTAACGGCCCAACCATGCACTGCGAGCCCTTGAAATTGCCCTGGTCCAGAATATTGGTTACAAAGCATCATGGGCCTACAGACCCAAAACACAATAAATTTCGGTCCGGTTATATTTTCTGAACCTTTTTGCTGCGTTGGAAATTTTTTGTAGATAAAAAATTGAATAAATAATTAACTTAAAATTGAGACCTTTTTTCAATAAAATTATTATCTGTGCGATTTAGGTCTTTTGATGAATAAATTAGGGCAAGAAACTGTCTCCTACTTTAATGTGCAGAATATTACTCATCGTTTTAACAAGTGAATGTTCCAAAAATATGACCAATCTCCAAATTCCCCAACTAAGAGCAAGTGCACCAACTTAGCTAAAAGAAACTTATAGCTATTGTAGCTAACGAAAGGCACAAAAAATACCTCCACCAGATTCTCTATAATACCCATACGATCGTCAGCTACGATTCTTCGCTTCTCCTAGCGAAGAACTGTTCAAGAGGAATGTTTATTTTATTCATTTCTTCTCCCGCACTTCCTACCCCGCTGTACCCTTTCTCCCGCGGTCTCTCCTTCCTCTCTCTGACTAATATTTTTGGATTTATTTCCTCTCATACATGGAATCGTTTCTATTATTTTGAAGATCTTTTTGCTGGAAACAAGTATGAACTCTTCTGTTTTTGTTGCCTTTTGTGTTTGTTTGATGTTACAACAAGTTTGTGATTGACATTGCTTGAGCATTGCAATGAACGTTTATGGCCAAGGGAGAATTGTTGAAAAAAAACAGCTCACTAAGTATTTGATAAAATTACTGAGTGATAATTGTTGAAAATAACAGTTATAGAAAACATGTATAACAGCTAGAAGCTCTAGGATTCTGGTCTTTAAACTGCAGGTTCAGTTTTTGCAGCATAACCAAACTTAGATGTGCTATATTTTTGGTGCATACTAGTGAGTTTCTCAGATCTTGCTTTTTGATCGAAAGTAACCATCATCCTTGAGCATTCCCGGTAGATCACAATGCACATATCCAGTTGGGACTACTAATATCGATTGTCCTATGTGGAAGAGTTCCCGTTAAGTAGACTTTGTAAATTGAATCTTTAAACTACAACACCCACTCAGATGAATTAATTTTCCTCACTTTCTGTTGTTTTCATAGGGCGATCAGCAAACAAATGAGACTCCTGGTTGTGAGCTGGAGACTACAGCCAACGTCATCGATATCCCAAGTGCATGCTCCAAGGATATTGGTGCACAAACTATGAGTAATTTACAACAAATCGGAGAGATCAATAAGTTTTGTTGTTTCATCAAGTTCACTCTGGTGAATTTTGATGCTACAAGTTTTTCATCCAATGCCTCTTTTGGCCTTAAAAGATCAATTGAAATCTTGTAGTAGAGGAAATATATGATACCTAAGTATATTATTGATATTGTTGGTCCTGATAGCAACCCAATTTGGGAGTGAATTCGGTTTCTCAAGTACAAGACCAGATTAAAAAGTTAAGTGCAAGATTAGTACTAATTTAGATCCTCCAACAGGTTGAGCTGGTTCAAGTAGATGGAACTAGCTCAATTACCTAAAAGAGCAAAAGAAACACAAGAAACAAGAGAATGAACTTGAAAAAATCTAAAGCACTATATCCAAACAAAGCGTCCACACAAGCAATTACTCTACTGTAATAGACATTTTCAAGCCTAGGCCAAATTAGTCATGCGATTAGATATCTAGAGCAAAAACTAAAGGTTTAGGGAAGAGAGAAATCAACTAATGAAATTTATCGTGCTTCAGTCCGCAACTTCTTACCTCTACACCCAAGTGTTCTCCTTGGGATTTACTGCACTAGGTGTCACAATTCTTCTAGTTTTGCGGGTGTTAGATAGCCTTGTACAATGAGTGATTCTTCTAGGTGTTACAACTAGCTAAGAGTCAGGCTAAACGTAGCTCAAATGATTTTCCCCAAAGAAACCACTCGCAAAAAAGTTACAACTTTCAAGAGCAAGAACTGGGTGCGTAATCTCTTTTACAATAAGGTTCAGAAATAAACTCTCAAAGAGGTAGAAATAACAATATGAAGTTCAAGAGATGATGGTAAAAATCTGATGAATACTCATAGCTCATGTCTTCAATTGGTGAGTTGTTTCTTCTCTGTCTTTCATCTCTCCTCTATATACTTCAGAAATATTACTGTTAGGGTTGAGATTGTTTGAACACTGGTAAAGATTTGCATCCCATATTTTGCTTCCTCTTTTTTCCTTGCTTTGATCTCTTAGCCGTAAGAATTGATTGCTGCATACAATCCCTCCTTCACTTTAATCTTGCCTTTGGAGATAGTGTATGGTGCGTATTTCAAGTTATCCCAATCAAATCTTCTTTCATTCTAAATCGGCTTCTTTTTTTACCTTTTCTTTACTCTCTTTCGTGGCCTTTGTGTTGATTTCTCTTACTGTAGTATCTTGGGTTTGAGGAACAATCTACTATTATCTAACCCAGCTGTAGTATCGTAGGGCTTTTAGCCCCCAACAAATGAGGGGTAATAATTTTTTTGACAAAGTAAATGAAAGGAGAAAGAGAGCAGCACACTCACAGAAGATCTTTGGAGTAGTTAAGGTGGGGAAATTAAAGGGTGTAATCTATTTCCAAGAAATCTCCCGGTGGAAAAAGTGTTTGGCACTCCTTGTGAATTGGAATTACATGTGGAAGAAAAAGAGAAGAAAGAGAAGTCGGGAGTAGTAGATGATGTGGGACTTTTGATTCCTGGAATTCGTAACAGAGCTTAATAGACTAGTGTGCCTTTCACAAGGCTGACTCCATTGCTGCTTGGATCCATTGAAATTACATTGAATAGTATTAACTTACAAACCCAGTATTGAGACTCATTCACAAGTTCATGTGAATGTCACCAAAAAGCTTATTGCAATTCTGTTACTTGTGTTCCCAGATTTGGTCAAAAAGTAAAGTCTCCAATTTGGCTCAATTTTGGTAGATATACCTCAAATTTGGCTCTACAACCAATAATTTTCTTTTCTTTTTCCAGGATGGGTTAAAAATATCTGATTGTGTCCATCTACAATTAAAAGGACTTTTTCTTACACATTAGATAAGATCTCTCCTATGCTTCTCTTTCACTTTCAAGAAATCTAAAAGAGACTTGTATAAGGCTAAAATGTTTTTGCCTGCATATTATGGATGTGTTGCAACAAAATCAAATGCCTAGTTTAACATATACACTATTGACCATGTATAATGGTATTGTAGAGATGGATCCGCAAAATGGTAGGTACTTCACCAATCTTATCCAGCCGGATTCGCATGAAGAACAGTTTATGATGGAATCTCAATATTTTGCTTCAAATGCTCAAGTCTTTAGTAAGGAGACTCAAGTCACCGCTTCAATGGAATCAATTTCTAAGAAACAACCACGGGGTGCCAATTTCACTATAGAAGAGGATAAACTTCTTGTGTCAGCTTGGCTTAATATTAGCATGGATCCAGTGCAAGGTACTAACCAGAAAAAATGTACTTTTTGACAAAAAGTCAAGGACTTCATCGACGAGAACAAACCATATGATACCAACCGTACCACCATTTCTTTACTGAATCGGTGATCGACAATTCAACTTTGCACGAACAAGTTTTGCAACTGCTATGCAAAGATTGATTCGCTGAACCAAAGTGGCACAAACGAGGAAAACAAGGTACTAGTTATACTTATTTTTTTCTTTTACTTTTTAGTTATCGCTTTCTTTGCAACGTTCAGATTAGTTTTGACGGTATTATTTTTAGATGAAGAATGTAAAAGATATGTATAAGCAATTGAATGACAGCGTTTTCCCATTTGAAAATTGCTGGGCCCTACCACCTTGGTCTAAGTAGTCTTCCCGTTGAGACTTTTGGCTCATGCTTTCTTGCGAATAATTATCACTAGCGAACGATTTGGTAAAGGGTGAAGTATTTGGAATTCTTCCTTCCGAACTTTGTATACAAGTTTTTATAGCTGCTAAATGGGGCACCTAAATATGTGTTAAACACTCGTAACATGTTTTGGAACTTAGATTTAGACCTGACATAAGTGTATTTGAGTTCTTTAGAAATGGCTATGTTGTTGTGAGAGCACTATTTCCAGCCTGCATATTGTGGAATAACATATTTGCATATCTATTTTAGGAAAAAAAAAGAATGAAGTGTTGACATGCTTGTGCCTTCACAAGGTTGAATTTGTTGATGAGAAATTACAGATTCAACAAAAATATCACTTGAGCCCCATATACATCAAAGGAAATCAAACCCAAACTGGTAAATACCGAGTCATCTAATCTAATATTATATAAGGATAAACCCTTTATTCCCTTTATCTGATAGAGAACTTAACATTCACACATGTCCAATAATCTCCTCCTTCAGCTGTGAACCGTAATAGAACTTCATTGATTCTTATCATTTTTTTGCCGCGTTCTGACTAGTTTTGATGATATTATTTAGATGAAGAATGCAAAAGATATGTATAAGCAATTGAACGGAAGTGCCTTCCTATTTGAATACTGTTGGGATATATTGAAAAATCAACCAAAATGGTTCTTAGAGTGTGAGAAAAAAATCAATTAAAAAGGCCAAGAAGAGGGCTAGCATCTTCTACTCCATGTACAATAAATTTGGGGGACGAGCATGTTGCAATGTATAATGTTGTTGACTTAGAGCAGCCAACGGAAAAAGTTGTGGACTTAGAGAGGCCAATGGGGAACAAAGCCGCAAAGGCGCGATCACAAGTCCAACTCAAATTTATGGGTCATTGGTTGAGATAAAAGAATGCAAAAAAAATGTTAGTTGACAAGAAATTGACAAGAAATTGGAGATGCTTGGAAAAACTCAAGATCAAGAGAAGGAGAAAATTCGTATAAAGAGAGAAAGGCTTGAAATGGATCAGTTCAAAGAGGATGAGAGAGTAATGATGATGGATCTGAATTGCATGATGGAAGAACAACAGGAATTCTATAGGCTTCGTAAGAAGGAAATCCTTGAAAAAAGAAGGAGTAACTAATCTGTTTTTTGGGGAAGCAAAAATTTCTTTTGTGTGCTGCAAATGTATGGCAACTTCTCGCTTTTTTAAATCTTCAAATGTATAGCTACTTCTCATGATGGTAGAGCAGCAAGAATTCTTTTTGAAGTCTCACTTTTTGGTACTTTCTCTAGAATCTAGACTGCATTGTAGCTGCTTCTTTTGGACTACATTATATCAAAATCTGCTTCTCTTGAAGCTACTTGTTGTACTTTATGAAGATGTTGAGTATTTTCTTTGTATTCGAGCTGTTTGACTTGAGTGGAATTGTTATTGTATTTTTTTGTGGGATTGTTAAGCCCCAAACAATCAACCAATATAAGTCACTCAGGTTGCATTGTCACTTTTAAAGTGTCCTGCAATATTTGCTTGCATCAAGGCAGTAGACAATCACATTTTTAAAATTCTTTGGACAATCCAGCAGCAGGTAAGTAGTATCGGATTTCTTAATGGGTCTTTGTCAGGCCGACGAGGAGAGGCAAATGAAGGACTAATTAGATTAATGAGTTTCCAAATTGAACTACATATTACATAAATAAATTCAAATCGAGTCACAAGTTACTATGATTGGCTATATATTTGCCAGTGGTGTTCAATTAAATCTGCTTGGAGTTGAGAATTGGTTCCCCTGTCCCTTATGCGATGATGACGTTCAATGAATTCCATCAGGTCACTGGTTCTCTCGTGTGAAACTTCTATAAGAGGAGTATGGTCCAATGGATCGTAGTTAAGATCGGTCTCTCCATTGTAATCTCGTTCATCCTCAATGATCATGTTGTGTAATATTATGCATGCCGTCATGATATCTTTTAGTGTTTCACGATCCCAAAATCATCCTGGTCCTCACACAATTGCAAAGCGTGCTTGAAGCACTCCAAATGCACGTTCTACATCCTTGCTTGCGGATTCTTGTTGTTGAGCAAAATACCTTTTCTTAACTTCTTGAGGAGATGGAATTGCTCTTACAAAAGTTGCCCACTGTGGATATATACCATCAACTAAATAGTATCCCATTGTATAGTCATTTCCATTGACGGAGTAATTGACTGGAGGAGCACGTCCTCTGAAAGGTCATTGAATAATGAAGATCTTTCTAAAACATTAATATTGTTGTGAGACCCGGCCAATCCAAAAAATGGATGCGATATCCACAGATCGTATGACGCCACAATCTCTAGAATAATTGTTGGTTCATGAACGTGACCAGTATACATACCTTGCCAAGCAACCGGACAATGCTTCCATTTCCAATGCATGCAATCAAGACTCCCTAACATCCTAGGAAATCCACGTAGTTTGCCAACTGCTAGCAATCTAGCTATGTCAGTGGCGTTAGGTGACCTTAAATATTCATCAGAGAACACTTCAATAACTGTTTTGACAAACTTTCTTAGGCTTTGTATGGCAGTGCTCGCACCAATCCTCGCATATTCATCCACATAATCAACTAGTGCACCGTAAGCTAGCATCCTGAATGCTGCTGTTATTTTTTGAAGAGATGATAAACAAAGTTTTCCTATAGAATTTCTTTTCTGGATAACGTAAGGATAATATGCTTGCACGGCATCATGGATACGAAGAAAAAGAGAACGGCTCATGCGAAATCTCTTTCGAAAATAATGTAGAGGATATACAGGAGATTCAACAAAATAATCATTAAAAAGTTATTTTTGACCACCAAGAGTGTTGCGCTTAATAACATTGCAACCTTGAATAGAACCATGGCTTGAGCTCGAGCCCCTTTCACTATTTTGTGCTTCTTCATACATAGCAAATGTTTGTAACATTTCCAACTCATCATCAGACTCAGAAAAATCTGAATCGGTCATAACCATGTTGAGTAAGTGATTGGAAACCATTTATAGAAATGAGGGCGTGAAGGAATGAATGAAAAAAAAAAAAGCTTTTACTTGTTACTTGTTAGCCAAAACCCATTTTATAGTTTACAGTAGAAAGGTTACCATTAAAAAAATAGTCGTTGGTTGCTCTAATCAGAAAAGAAAATGTGTTGGCATCTGTTGGTGACCTTTGTCTCTTGCACCGAACAATGAAGCAATTGGGCTTGTCTCATGCACTGAAAAATAGTTGGTTGAACTAAAAATACTAGGCAATGTAGACTTTACTTTGTTAGTTTGTTTAATAAAAAACATTAGTATTTTATGAGGAAATAGGTAAAATAGAGAATATTGATGGAATTTTGAAAGAAATGATGTCTAGCTAAACTAAAATTATGCACTGTTGTATAGGAAAAATAGCTAGTCACTGTTGCACTTGCTCTAAGGAGTAATTATTCAATAGTGGCATCCGCACTAAGCGGCTAGCTGTTTTGTTTTCATCTGGTGAAGGGGTATATATGTTGACTTTTGATTCATAATGAACAAATATCTAAATTTTAAAAAATTATCCTGGTACCAAGTACATTATACTCGTCTTACCCTTGTGCAAACTTTTACACTGATCAAGGCATTTTGATAGTCTAGACTCTCAATTGCTCATGCAAACCAAATCACAAAGCTAGCAAATTGTGTAATTATAGATTAAACCATTCATTTTCTAATATAATTAGCGAGATATGGTGAATTGTCTTATATTTTCTTTTTCTTAATATTTATAATTTATTTTTTAACAAAATTAATAAATAAAATTTAGTAAATGTTTTTATAAAATTACTTATTGAATTTTTTAGCTTATTTGATCCAAAAATTAAAATTATTTTAAGTTTTAATTTATAATTTATTGTTTATTTATAGTTGCAAAAATTATAATAAACAAAAAAAATACTTAGTTTTGACATTGTCTCTCCAGAATTTTTAAGAGTAATTGAGATATTCTTTTGCTAATTAAATATTTTGAAATCTTATTCAACTTTACAAAAACATTGGGTTAATTACACTTTATCCCCTCCAATTATGACTTTTTCATGTTATTCCCTTTATCTTTTTTGCTACAACTTGCCCCCTTCAACTGTAGAAAAATGACATAATAGCTTGCCATTGATTTTTTCGTCCAATATTTAACAATTTAATTCATGTATTGTGCATATGTACTCTTAAAAATACTTATTGTAATTGGAATACTGTACACACACGTACACACAACATTATACATAATTTATGAATTAAGCTAGTTAGTAATGAGTCTACGTAATTACATGTGTATATAGCTTAATATGTCCAAAATAGTATACGTGAATGCATAAATTCATGCTTACACTTGATATTGCACAAAATGTTGCATTTGTCCCATTGCAGGTTTTCAAGTATTAAAAGCGTCTCCAAATGCTACATTACAATTCCAAGGTCCTAAAGAAAGTCCAAGAATTGAGAAAGGCCAAAAATAAAGTGAATAGAAGCTCGGGAAGGAAAAACAGAAGTCCGAAAAAGAAATTAAAATCCTAGACGCAAAGTAAGGAGCTTGACTGATTTTTCATAATTTACCTCGATAGAAATAAATGCGAAAAAAATACCAACTCAAGTCCAAAATTCACCAAAATCAACAGAATGATACCTTGGGATATTGGGATCATTTCTTATGAAGAGCACAAAGTTTGGAATGACATTTAAGTGAGTTAACAATGCAATGGAATAGAACTGGTCCGAATCTAACACTGTTCACGAAAATTAGTGTTTCTCCCAATTTAATTATTGAAATTAAGTGTTCAAATTGGATATGTTAGATAATGCATTGATAAAGGTAGGTGCAAAATATCAGGGTCAAATTCTACTCCTAGAGAGCTATGGAAGCTATCCAAGTTAGTCATAAAAATAGCCAACACTTTCTATTAATGGCAACCTACTTTGTGGACTTTTGTAACACCTTTTCATTTATTTTGGACAATGTAATTTAATGTGTCAGATTTTTTAGACTCTTTAGAGTGCTTTCTCTTGCCTATATAAGAGAGTGTTTGTAGAAGAGAAAGGGGATAGATAAAAAGTATCCAAAAAAAGTTTTTTAAATTTTAATGCAAGTCCTATTTTTATTTCTCTATTTGTTCTTCATTTGTTCTTAGTATTCTTCAATATTTCCAAGTCTTGATCCAAATTTCCAGAAATTTTTTGTTACTTTTAGTTTCTTTTAATAGTATAGCTAGTTGATCATCTTTGGGGTTGCGTTTCTGGATTTCGACAACCAAAAGATTGTTTACCGGCTTATTTTTAAGGTAAGTTCCTAATTAAAAGTTATTGTCCTAATTTTGTCTGTACTCATTGATGGACCCAAAGGACCTGGACATAAGATTGATGTGTATCTACAGCCATTGATTGATGAGTCAAAGGAACTATGGACTGAAGGTATACCCACATTTGATGCGTCAACCAATCAAATGTTTCAGATGCATGCATTGTTGTTGTGGACTATAAATGATTTTCATGCCTATGCGATTTTGTCAAGATGGAGCATGAAAGGTCAATATGCATGTCCTTGTTGCAATACGAAAACTCAATCGTGCTGGTTGAAGCATGGAAAAAAGTTTTGTTACTTGGGTCACCGTCGATTCTTACCTGAAGGCCATAAGTTTCGAAAGGATAAGGTCTCATTTGATGGCAACGCGAATACAGGCAAAGACCAAAAACTTTATCCGGGCTAGAGTTGTTGCAACAACTGGAATCAGAAGGTATCCTAATAGAATACAAAAGAGCTGACTTACTAGAAAGGCAGAAGACATCAAAAGTGAGAAAAAAGGGTGGTTCTCACAACCATAGTTGGAAAAAAAAGGGTATATTCTTTGAGCTTATCTACTGGAAGTACAACTTAGTTAGGCACTATTTCGATTTGATGCATATAGAGAAGAATTTTTGTGACAATATGTTGTGGACCATACTAGCAATTATTGCAAAATTAAAGGACAATGTTAATTCTCGGCACGACTTGCAGGAAATGAATATGACAAGACCACTACATTTGCAATTAAGAGGTTCTAATAAAGCATACGTACCCCCTGCTCAGTTCACGATGAATAAGAATGATAAAGACCTGTTTCTCAAAGTACTAAAGGAAGTGAAAGCACCCGATGGGTATGCATCAAACATATCACGCTGCGTTCACATAGGAGATCAAAATATTTTAGGTCTTAAGAGCCATGACAATCATATTTTAATGCAGCAACTTATTCCTATAGCTATACGGCGATCACTGCCTAAGAATGTGGTCGAAACCTTGATTGAGTTGAGCAACTTCTTTAGGCAGTTGTGCTCTAAGGTAAATCATGCATCTGACTTGGAGTTTTTACAACAACGTATTGCTGTAACACTTTGTCATCTTGAGAAAATATTTCCTCCATCATTTTTTGATGTAATGGAGCATTTGCCTATACATTTAGCTGAGGAAGCGTTGATTGCTGGACCAATACAATTTAGATGGATGTACCCAGTTGAGAGATATCTTCTTACCTTAAAACAATATGTGCGTAACCGAGCTCACCCAGAGGCTTCAATAGCTAAAGGTTACTTAATGGAAGACTACATGAACTTTTGTGCACAATATCTTGATGATGTTGAAACCAAGTCTAATCGTCCAGTGAGGAGAGCTATGATGGTGGTGTTACTACGGGTCGTCCTATCGGGGAAGAGACAATATTTTATCTTAATGATAATGAGTGGATACAAGCTCATCATTATATCTTGTTCAACACACCAGTGGTTGGGCCATTCATGAGGTAAGGTACATCTTCTCTCAATTTTAAGAATGATAAGAATGAAATATATGACACTTACACATGTTTTAACCCATCCAGGAAGCACCTAGATGTCCTTAAGAGGGAAATGCCTAGTGCAGATGATCATCAAGTTCACCGTGTACACTTTGAACAATTCCACACTTGGTTTATGGAACATGTAAGTATTTAAAAACTTTAGGTTTAAACTATGCTAATTAACAATTTGCGACTCATAGTTTTCATTTAAACAGGTTCAAACTTTACGAAGGACAAACAATGACACTCTTTCCGAAGAAATAATTAGGTTGGCTAGTGGTCCTCATTTCATTGCTAGGAGGTACAAAGGCTATATTTTAAATGGCAACCGTTTTCGTGTGAAAGGCATGGATGATTTTCGAACAACTCAAAATAGTGGTGTAGCTCTAAAGGCTAATACTCTGAGTTATGATAGTAGGAAGGATAGGAATCCTCAAGTGGGAGTTGTTTACTACTATGGTTATCTGACATATATTGTTGAAATTCGATACACTAATGACATCAAGTTTGTGATGTTCAAATGTAATTGGATTGACAACATTCATGGGAAGAAGGAAGATGCATTCAAATTCACCTTGTTCAACTTCAACCATCCGTTATATCGAGAAGATCGATCATCTAATGAACCTTTATCTTGGCATCACAAGCAAAGCAGGTTTGGTATGTCCCAGATCCCTTGGAACTGAACTGGCAAGTAGTGGTGAAAATGTCTCAAAGAGATTTATATGATTTGCATTCAACTGATTCTCAAGCCGAACCGTTTATGGATCAACAATTGGAAGAAAATATAGTGGTCCGTGATGAAGAAGTTGGTTGGGTAAAGGAAGGAGTAGAAGGAGCAATGATTGACCTTCCAATAGGATACCAATGATATTTCTTGGAAATCATTTTAGTCGATAATTTCTAATGTAGCAACAATTTAAGTTTACTAGTTATTGTCATGCAACAGTTTATGGTGATAATTTAGTTGCTTTTCTTTTCTTTGTTTGATTTATGTTTATAGTAGTATTGTGGTATATAATCACATTTCTCTTTCATTTTCTTATCTTGCATCAATACATTTTTTTGCGTCGTTTTAAGGTTTTATTACAGGTCCCAATGGAAAAGAGAAAGGATATTGATCGTTCTCAGACTATGGCTGATGTGGTGCACAATACTAGAGCTCGATCTAGGGATTCTGGTGACTTACCCTCTCAGTCACAACCACTAATTCAAGTTTCTTCCACACAACAACAATCACATGTAAGATGCTAAGACAATATTTGTATAGTTTTATTTAGTTGCTAGCCTATTCATAAGTTTAGGATTGACAGAGTGTTATGACAAAGAAAAAGGTTGGTCATCCTCGAACAATATCTGAGATCTTACAGGCCCAACAAGAGCCATGACAATTGAGAAATTTGCGACCACTACGACAACCATCAGTTCAACCAACACCGCAGCCACATCAACATCCATCGCTATCATCATCATCATCTTTTGTTCCTTCCCAACCCACTCCCATTGTAGAACCACAAGACTTGGGTAAATCATCTAAAAGTTTATGTTGTTTTCATTGTCTTACAATCTCGAATATGTCCATCACCGTCAAAGTTGTCAACAAAGCATGGTAGAGGCAGAGCAAACGGGATTAAGAATTGGGGTTCCGGAGTTAAGCTACAAGTCGAGTTTAATCATTCATTTAGTCCTTTGGGAACTAATGGCACCATATTAAAAGGGCAACTAGGTATTATGGTGCGGAACGGTTATCGCATTCCTCTCACATATGTATCTTGGAAATCAGTCCCTGATGATATAAAAGAGGACATATGGAGTGAGGTTAAGGTATATGAATTGCTTGTTTCTTTAGAAAAAGTAGATTAGTTTTGTCTTTTAACATCATATGTTTTAGTTGGACTTTTAAATGAAGTTATTTTTTGTGCACCATAGGATAATTTAGAATTTTGTCCAGATGACTTCAAGAAGGTATGCTTCCAAATATGTAACAAGATATGGAAAGACAACAAAAGCAAGATAAAGAATCAACACTATACGCCTTATATGCCTCCAAGTGTTCCAGTCGCTGATCCATGGGTTCATGAAGTACCTGATTCTGTCGTGCCAGATCAATGGAGACAGCTTATAGAATATTGGAAAATTCCTAAAGTAAAGGTACCATTTTTACAAAAGAATTTTCAATCATATAAACTCATTGAATAAATGAGTAATCTATATGATAATTGTGCCATTAATGTTACAGGAGCAAGCTAACCAAAATTCCACCAATCGGGAATCCCACGGCCCACCCCATAATACAGGCCGAACACACTTTGCCAACATAAGAAACGAGGTATAGGTGTAATTTAGTCTCGCTCATGGGTTGCTGTAATCCTAGTTGCTGTAATTCATTTGTTTTGCTCCTACATTCTTTGTTTTGTTGCTGCATTCTTGCAGCAGCTGCTGCTGTGCGTTGCAGCTCGGTTTTGCAGCAGCTGTTGCTACGTTTTGGTGCAGTGTTTTGCAGCTGTTGCGTCTTGCAGGTGCTGCTGGTTTTGCAACTAGGGTTTTGCAGGATACCACAGTGGATTACAATATTTTTACCTCCTAAAATAGGCAATTTAGTGATGAAATAGTATTTTTTTTAAAAAAAATTGATGGGTGACACCATTTGTTTTGCTTTTGCGCTCTTTTTTTTTTTGAAAAGCAAAGAGAATATATTGGCACAGAATATGAAAACTACAGCTGCTGCGTTCTTTGCAGTTGCTACGTGCTGTAGCTGGGTTTTCCAGTAGCTACTGCTCTGTTTTGCTGCAGCATTTTGCAGTTGTTTGTGCTGTTGCGTTGTGCTGCAGCGTTTTGCAGCTGTTGGTGCTGCTGTTGAGTGCTGCAGCTGGGTTGCTGAGCTGTTGGTACATTTGCTTTGCAACTGTTGGTACATGTGCTCTGCAGCTGCTACTACTTCGTGCTGCATATACGTGATTTTTTTTAATTAATAGAGTTCTAGGTTAATAGATTTATTGCATCTGGCCTGTCATGTAATGATCCTGTTGTATTAGAACTTCACAATTTGATAAAAACATAACCTTTTGTTGCTTTCTGTAGCCAAAGTCTGAATGTTCTTCATTTTACAATTTCAGTTGGCCTCTAATGGAGAAAGACTAAATAAGATGAGTATTTTTGTTAGGACAAGCAAAAAAGATGACCCTGAAGTTGCTAAGATAGTGGTATGTAATTTTTTTTTTGAAATTTACATTTTTAGTTCGAATTGTATACTTAATTCAACAAGATCCCCTCGGATCAGACCAGGATGAATGGGATTGGTCTGACCTCTCGCTCGGATATAAGACTCCCGCCGCCGACAGATGTCCCATGCCATGTTTCGTGAACAGCTATGCCCGAGAATGAATGAATTGTGATATAGCGCCGAATAAGCCACTGCTCTATTCCCGACTCGAAATCCTACCAATTGAAAATTGTAGGCAGAGTATAATCAACGTGTTGATACACTGCCCGAGGATGAGAGAACAATAGAGGCTCGAGACAAGGTGTTCCATCAACTCACGGGTAAAGATAACCATGGTTATTGTCGTACTTATGGAGGGGGAGTGCCTCGGTCTGCAATTTTCAAAACTGGATCATCCTCACAAGAAATTGGTCCTTCGTCACTAACCAAGATCGAGAAACGTATGAGAGAATCTGTTGTTGATGTCGAGTCTTGCTTGACCCAATGACTAACTACGGAGGTTGATAAAATAAAAGCTCAAATGTTTGAGTACATGGAGTCTCGGGGCTCAGATGCTTCTAGACAAGTAAAGTATAGTATTATTGATGGATTATGTTGATACCAGATTTTGCCCCCACCGCTCAATTTATTATGAAAAATGCCATCAAAATGGGTTTAAAAGAATTTGTGCACAAAAAGACTATTTTGCCCTTGCACAGTCCGGAGTTCGGGAGTACTATTCGCGAGACCACTTCATCAAGTCATGAGAACCTCATACTATTGATCAGTACGATGACACGAATCCAGTGACAGTGATTGGGTTGAAATCGGACAACACTGACAATTTTTTATTGTTCAGAACGGGGTCTCAGAGGCACAATTTATGAGCTGATATGTTCAGACATCGAGAGGCTCATGTTATTGATCAACACAAAAATATGAGTCTATCGACTGTATCCACGGACAAATCTGAGTTCGGTAGCTCAAGAAATGACATTTTAAAGAATGATAGCAGTGTACCGGTGATTATTTGGGAGTTAGGTATGCGAGCCGAGATGCCCATAAATCAAATATTAGACTCAAAATGATCCTCTCGACGACACGAGTCCATTGGCTGTATCCGTGGTCAAATCCGAGTTCGTTTGGACGTCCGAAGATTAAAAATAGCGCGCGAACGCATTTTATAACACAATGGCACTTTCGTAAATATATAAAAAAGCTGACGTCAGAAAAGGACACACACACATGCGTGCGTGGGGCGCATGCGCCAACCAGCCAATCACGGCGCGTGGGCCGGGTCCGACTTTAATGCCATGCACGGCAGTGATATGATCCGGTGTGACGCGCGCATGGTGCACTGGACGCGTGGCGACTTACCATTGGTTGGCGGCTGCTGGCCCTCTTTCTCTCTCCTTCCGAGTGTCCTCTCAAACGCTGCCACGTGTCGCACCTTCCCCTTTCACCCACACACGATCCCCTCTCTCACCTTTTCTCTCTCCTCTCCCTTCGTGACACGTGTCCGCCGTTTCTCTCTCCCTCTCCCCTCTCGAAACGTGTCCCCGCCTCTCTCTCTCACAGCCGGTACCAGTTCTCTCTCTCCTCTCTCTCTCTCTCTCACACCGGCTCTTTCTCTCTCTCTCACCGCCTCTCTCACTGTCTCTTTTCTCTATAAAATGAAACTGGGACGAACTTTTTAGAGAGATTTTTTTTTGGGGGGAGAAAAACCAAACAGAGACAGAGAGAACCCAAAACGTAAATTTTTTAGAGCGAAAACCCCAGAGAGAGGGAAACAGAGAAAAACTGGGAGGAGTTTTTTAGACAGAGGAAATTTCAGAAAGACAATCCTCCCTTTTATTTTTTCAAACGTCGTGCATATTTTCCCAAGAGCGAGAACCTGACTTCAGTCATCCATTGTCAAATATTTTTCGACTCTGTAGTCGTGGAACGTTTGACACCCGAAATAAATTAGAGTTAGGGTTTTTAGATAGGACTTTTGGTCCAAAAACAAGAGGAGCTTCTGCCCAATTATTTTCAGATTTAGGAAGATCCGAACGCGCTATTATATTAGCATAGCTCGCGATAACAGGGCTCCAAACCCAGTGTTATGTCGGGTTATGGTTTTACTTAGCCGTTCGCGTGTCTTTCTTATTTTCATGTAACCAGCTGATTCAAATATCAATACAAAGGTATCATTGCAATAACTTTATTTCAATATCTGTCTTTTTTTTATTTAATTTCTGCTCTGTTCATTTAATTTCTTTTTTATTTATTTTTATTTTCTTTTTTTATTTAATGTAAATACTATGCTTAAAAGCTGATGTTCGCATCTCTAGTCCGCGGTTCTAGAAATTTCTAGTCATTTTCCTGAAATTTCTAGTCCGTATTTCTAGAATGTCAGAACATTTTTATTTATCCTTTCTGCTTTTTTTTATATAAATATCAATTGGACATCCGCATCTCTAGTCCGCAGTTCTAGAAATTTTTAGTCTGCACTTCTAGAATGTCAGGATTTAGCCTGCTAAATCATAAAAGTCGGTGTTGGCCTATGCCAATGTACTTTTCGTGATTTAGCCTGTTTTAATCACAAAAGTCGGTTTGGCCTATGCTAATGTACTTTTCGTGATTTAAACAAAAATCTCTTAAAATAAAAATCAACGCCCCCGGCATATCGCTCGATTGCGTCGGCCCCTGTCGGGACTAACTTCTAACTTTTTTCCTTTCCCAGATCCCGTAACTTTTTCTTTTTTTTACCCCTTTCCCATTTCCCCGTAACAGTTACTGCTATTTTCTTTTTATTTTATTTTACGAAAAATCAATAAAAGGAAAAAATTCGTCATTTAGCCTACTGCAATTTTCTTTTTCTTTTTATTTTTATTTCACGTAAAATCAATAAAAGGAAAAAATTCGTTACTTCATAACTAAGTTATATGAATAGTATTGTTAGTTCACGCTGACACACTATCCATATCACTTGGTTAAAGATCCCGATAATCTCGGAATTCCATAAACACGCGGGTGACATAGGTAGCCCATGTTATTGTTTTTGGGATGAAAATTTAATGGGCAATGCACGTTATCTTTTCACGACAGAATATCGTGATTGAAGTGACATTTATTAAATTCTACAATTTGGACCGTCAGTGATTGTGTAGCTGTCGGGATGAAGAATTGCAGATAAATAAACCAGTTAAAATAAGTATATATCACTACAATTTTCTTTTCATTTTCATTTCACGTAAAATCAATAAAAGGAAAAAAAAAACTCGTTACTTCATAGCTAAGTTATATGAATAGTGCTGTTAGTTCACGCTGACACACTATCCATATCACTTGGTTAAAGATCCCTATAATCTCGGAATTCCATAAACACGCGGGTGACATAGGTAACCCATTATATTATTTTTGGGATGAAAATTTAACGGGCAATGCACGTTATGTTTTCACGACAGAATATCGTGATTGAAGTAACATTTATTATATTCTACAATTTGGACCATCAGTGATTGTGTAGCTGTCGGGATGAAGAATTGCAGATAAATAAAATCAGTTAAAACAAGCGTGTGTCCTGCCTAAAAACTGAGAAACATGAGTAGCCGTTGTGCTGGCCATGTCTCCCGGTCTTGGGCCCCGATAATCTTAAAATAAAGTATGTCATGAAAATTGACAGCTTCTGTCAATTTTGCGGATCGTGCTTTCTCGAAAGATTATCGGAAAGACATTTTCACGCACCAAAAAAAAGGTTAACATGATAATCCATTAATAAAACGGAATCGGGTCATTGTTAAACTTGAAAATTCCTGCCAGGGATTTAAGGTACGTGGCACTCCGGGAATAGAAACATGACGTGCAGATACCAGTTTGGATACCATATTTCGGTCAAAGTTTAACATATATTCGTTCTAACTTTTTGCCACCAAAAGCTAATTTGCGTAAACTGGAGTCCTGTTCTCACACCCGTTTTTTATTTTTGATCCAATTGTACAACAATCACTATATATTATTTAAATTTGGCCAAGGATAATAAAATAAAATTAATTGGGAAAATAAAGTACCGAAAGGGCGATGTTGGGTGCCTAACACCTTCCCAACTCGTAACAGTAAATCCCCGAACCCATCTCTGTTTTCAAGATCAGTTTTCTTTTAAAAGAGTCATTTTTATAAACAGAATCGTATTTCTAAGTTAAAATTAAATTATTTTTCTAAGGACATCTTCTTTGAAAATGGCCTTAGAGGGTGACTTGACACACCTAAATTTCATGTCAAGTGGCGACTCTGAGTTTTTAAATAAGTCCCAGCTGTTAAACAATTTTCATTAAACGTCGCATTACAAGTTAAGAAATTATTCAGCCCCGTTCAAACAATTCATATATTCGCGAGGGGGGCCGGGAAATTTCCCGGCGCGACAGCTGGCGACTCTGCTGGGTACTTAAGGATTAATAAAAGAATTTACAAATCGTAACACTTTTTAGCGGAAACCATTAACCTACCCCATTGGGTAAACCTACGGTGTAACGCAAGTTAAGGAGTGGTACTATTTGCAAACCTTTTATTTTTCCTTATTAGTGGATTTCGGCTTTTCAAATTTTCCCAAAATTTTTTTTTTCAAATTATCCTTGGCCTGTTACTAACATCATTCTTGTGGTTGTCTTTCAGGTGCGCTTTTGCCAAAAGAAAAAAACATGCATAAATATCTTGTTACTAATATCTGTTTTGCAGGGCATTGCATTACTCTAAAAGGATTCTCTCCAAATATTTACAAATTAAAAAAATATATTTTCAGCATGTGCATACATTACATTCAGCACAACATACCCAACTCTCTTCTCAATCTCCATTCTACCTTTTATTTTTACCCATAGGATTAGGAGGGGGTTCGAAGTATGTGACGATCGTCAATGGTGTTTTTTTGTAACCAAAGACGGTTTTCATTGAAAAGAACACTCCAACCAAATCACCAACCAAAGATGGTACCCTTCATGGGGCCGAAGGTTTGAAGATTTGGGAACCGTGAAACCATGCTAGAAATGCATTAGCAAAAACCAAGCCGTCATGCTGCATGTAGTTTTTCTCAAAAAAGAGTCAAGACAAAATCTTGATAGGGACATTCATGAAAATGGAGAGAATTCTCGTTGATTATGTAAAGGACAAAATTTTTTAAAATTGCCAACCAGTATTTTTTGTCCTAACACGCTTCAAATTTAGTGTCCAAAACATACAGTCAAAGTGTAGGACCATTCTCATACGGACCGGATATTCTCACAATTTCAAAAAAAAATCATATGCCGAAGGCATGCCGAACCTCTGGCTAAACTTCGAAGGGTATGAAAAATCCGTATGAGTAATAGGATCCTTGTACACACACTTGTCATCCTTTGACTGTATGTTATGGACCAATCCATTTCAGAAGTACAAACTGACATATTTCCCTGCAATACAAGGTACAAGCAGGAAGTAGGAGTCTCACCCGAGGACTAAGCAACTGTCAGTTCAAAAGCCATGGCAGAAGAAACAAACTGTCAGTCTCTCTACATTAAATCTGACACAGTCTCTCGAGAAGAATACAATGTTCTCCTCAAGGAAATGGAGGGCCTCCAAATCAAGATCCAAGCACTTCTGGCCCCACACCAGACACCACAAAGTGCATCAGTGCCACTTTCCTTTAATATTGGGGCAGGGACATCAGCAATACCAAACCCTTCCCAGACATCAGTTCAGACAGGGGCAATTCCTGTCCAATCAGTAGCTGATATTTCAGTGGGACAACATAGACCACCTCCCATAAATTCAGTCCAATTGGTCAGGCCAAGTGCCCAGGGTAATGTCAGAAGTCTAGAGGGAAGGCCAGACCCAACAATTATTCAAAAAATTCAAAATATTGAGAGAGCCATCGAAGCTATACAAGGGGCAAGTTCATATGTGTCCACTAACCTCTCAGATTTGTGTGCTTTTCCAGACTGGCAACTGCCAAACAAGTTCAAAAAACCGTGTTTTACCAAGTTTGATGGAACCAGTGATCCAATGGCCCACTTGCGCCTTTATGCTGGGGCATTATGTGGTTATCCAAATCTAGAAAAGCTGATGACACAACTATTTCAGCACAGTATAGTAGGACCCGCAGCACAATGGTTCGCTAGGAGTGATGTCCGTCAGTTTAGAACATGGGCAGAGTTGTCACATGCATTCATGAAACAATACAGACACAATTCAGGGTTGGTCGTAGACCGACTTTTTCTAATTAGAATGGGGCAGGAACCCAGAGAGTCTTTTCGAGCCTACGCATGTCGTTGGAAAAACCTGGCTACACAGGTGGTGCCACCGCTAGCTGACTCAGAATATGTGCATCTATTTATCCAAACTTGCAAAGGGGTCTACTATGAAAAGTTTTGCACTTCAATAGGAATATCCTTCGGTGAAATGGTCCAACAAGGAGACATGATTGAAGACGGAATCTAGACCGGACGGATTATGGATCTCTACTCCCAGGACTAACAAAGCTTTCCCCCGAAGTTGGGTGAATGACCAAGAGTGGTCGTACCATTTCCTAGTCGGAACTTCTAATCTAGCTAGAAGACTACACTATTTTTTCCCTTTTCAAAAAAAAAAAAAAGAAAAAAAGAAGGAAAAAAAAGACAAAAAAACAAAAAAATCAAAAAAATCAAAAAAATAAAAAAACCTCCACCATATCAGTCACCCTTATTCCATCACCAACCCTTAGCCAGCCCATCAAGAAGAATCCTAACCGTGTCTCTCTACAAGAGTCATTGAAACTGGGGCAGATCTGGCTGAATAAAAAAAGGACCAATTTATTTTTGCAGAAAGCATCAAAGACTGGGAAGTCCATTTTAAAGTGAAAGACAGTACAGAGACTCAGCAATGCCAACTCAAATCATCCTGAAAGATCCATGAGATTGTTTAGAGTTCTCAAGTTTTGGTAGACTTGCCTGAGCAGAATCTATATTCATACTTTATGTTGCTTTTGTTGTTTTAAACTTTCACTATGAAAATCTGTTTCTCTCAAACCATGAAAAATCTTGCAACGGTTATCCAGCTTTTAGCAAATAGACAAAATTTGTGTTGTTGCTTTCATATATGCTTCTCTATCAAATCATGATAATCGATTTCTTGCAAAAACTTGTTATTTCAGGGATCTTAAAATTTGTCATTTCGATCCAAGTAGCATAACAATCTTAAGCACAAGACGAGCATGACCTTGTCTTCAGACTACATGTTGAACTAATGGGCATTGAGATTGGTCTGTACCAACAGTAGAATTTCCAAACAAGCGAGTGAACTAACAGAAAGAATCACATGATAACTGGCAAATCTCGAATGCCAAAGAAACAGAAGCCATTAAAGGAAGCATGAATGACTGAACTTGGACAAATGGCAGAAGGACAAATTCACTTCATTATCAGAAGAACACAAGGATGTGTTTCCTGGTCTTAAAACATGCAAGGAGCAAAATTCAAAAACCAAAAGCTCAGAAGCCTGAAGCAAAAAGCAATCTCTTATCCTGAGTAATCAACAAGCAATGGGAAGAATCGCCATCCAGGTCTGGACAAACAAAAAGCAATCATTTACTCAGGATAATCAAAGAAGATCAGAACAATCCCAAAGAAATGACATTCAAGTTCACAGAAGAGGAAATCTAAAAGATCAAGTGCAGATGATGCCTACTTATCAACTACTCCAAAGAAATGACATTCAAGTTCACCAAAGAGGAACTCTGAAAGATCAAGTGCAGATGATGCCTATTCATGAGTCTACTTATCAGCTACTCCAAAGAGAAACACCGAAGGGCTGGAGTTTGACTGTTACATAGCAATCAAAGGAATTTCACAAAGCCTGATGTGTCCACAAACTCATATTGGTCGTGGATGACGCCTCAACACTCGAAAGTATTGTAGGCACATACTGGGGCAACTAGAAGAAAGAGCAATTTATGAGCAGAACATTTGTTTCGATCTAATTTTAATTGAAACACTTTTTTTCCGAGTGGCTATTTTGATTATCGAGCATTGAAATCTCTTCTCTCTATTCTTTCATATGAATATTCTGAAAAACAAGGGGCACAAAAAAATAAACCCCACTGCCAAAAGAAAAAAAAAGAAAAGAAGCCAAAAGACAAAAGTAAAGGCAAAAAGGTAAAAAAATAAAGTGCCATTTGATATTCTTTCTCTCTCTTTCTGATGAAATTTCTGTCAATGCTCGATAGATCAAAATGCACAAAGAATATTTATTTCGGTTGAAATTAGGTTGAAATCCTCAAAAAAAAAAAAAAATACAAAAAGCCAGCATAGTTAAAACCTGAAAGGGGGCTATGGCAAAATCGGCTAAGTCAGCATAGTCAAAACTTGAAAGGGGGCTATGGCAAAATCGACAAAGTCCAGCGTAATGAAAACCTGAAAGGGGGCTATGGCAAAAGTGGACAATCAAGACACAGTCGAAACCCGAAAGGGGGCTGGAGCGCAAAAAAATAAAAAGCCGGCATCGGTGAAAAACCGAAAGGGCAGTGGTGGCAAAAATGGCTTAAAAAGAAAAAGAAAAACGACAACAAGGAGCTGAAGCCATTTGTCCACATAAGTCAGCAAGACCGAAGTCTGAAAGGCTATCTGGAGCAGGCTCAATTTAAGTTCCCATGAGCTTAGAGATTGAAAATCATGAGTCAAGCTATGTGATGCACTTGTGATAAGATTGTGAAGCTTCATGGATCGAAAGAGGCAAAGCCCAATAAACTGTTATTTGCTATCCAGTAAGTATTTCTGATAATCTATTGGCAAGTAAGTACAAATTTCAAAATAGATTTTTAAAAATAGAGAAGCATACATGTTCATACAACACTTCTTTTACGTACATGCTAATCTTGAAAAGAGAACAAAGCTGCCTAACCATGCAGGATACATGTATTGACAGATGCAGATATTCAAGAGAAAGAAAAGAAACAACAATCTGCAAACAGAAAGTCAGACTCGCTTAGTTGCAGTCGCTATTTCTTGTGCTGCTACACAGAAGTGGATCAAAAGGGCTTGAAAGTCCTGACCCCATGATAAGGCATACACTTGAGTGTAGTTCTCAACAGCCTGATGTCAAACTCCCATTGAAGCTCAGACTACAAAAGTCTGATATGCATGAAGGGAAAGCTAAAGGGGAAAATCCCGCAGAGTTTACGAACCTCCCAAACACAAAGACCTAGAGGGTCCAATTGATAAAGCTTTTTCATTATCCAGCCAACAAGGCGACATCCCAGAAGTCAACCAAAAGATGACAGACAAGCAGAATTTATGTAAGAGCAAAATGGGCAAAGAGCCAAAGAAAATTTCCTATGTAAAAGGAGACAGACAGCATGGAAAGTCTTGGGATCAAATTTTCAAGGACTCTGCTCAAGTTATAAAACAAAATCTTGGAATTGAATTGCCAAGAATTTTCAAATTTTCAGCTTAGAATTGAATTTCTAAGTCTCTCAAACCCTGAAATCAAATTCTCAAGGGTTTTCATCAGAAGTCTTGGAGTCGTAATCTTTACAGGATTTTCAGATTTTCACCTTAGAATCCAATTTCTAAGTCTCTCAAACCTTGAAATTAAATTCTCAAGGATTTTCATCAAAAGTCTTGGAGTCGTAATCTCTACAGGATTTTCAGATTTTCAGCTTAGAATCGAATTTCTAAGTCTCTCAAACCTTGAAATCAAAAATTTTCAAGAATTTTCATAAAAAATCTAGGAGTCATAATCTCTATAGATTTTTCAAATTTGTTTTGGTTCAGAATCGAATTTCTGAAACTACCAATTCTTTGTTATTTTCAGTTCTACAATCAAATTCGCTTAAATTATTCTAATTTCAAAATCAAATTTTTGAAATTACTTGTCTTTTACAATTTATTCACTTGTCATTTACAGTTTATTTGTCTGAAATTTCAAAATTAATTTATTTACTTGTCATTTACAATTTATTTGTCTGAAATTTCAAAATTCATTTATTTACTTGTCATTTACAATTTATTTATCTGAAAGTTCAAAATCAATTTATTTACTTGTTATTTACAATTTATTTGAAAGTTCAAAATCAATTTATTTACTTGTCATTTACAATTTATTTGTCTGAAAGTTCAAAATCAATTTATTTACTTGTCATTTACAATTTATTTGTCTGAAATTTTTATTTACTTGTCATTTACAATTTATTTGTCTGAAAGTTCAAAATCAATTTATTTACTTGTCATTTCCAATTTATTTGTCTGAAATTTCAAAATCAAATTTATTTACTTGTCATTTACAATTTATTTACTTGTCACTAGTATATGAGGAAGTTTCTCCCATGGAGCTAGCTTTTGTATGTTACTAAGCCGGATCGCCCATACTCGGTTCTTTTTCCACGCTATGTGACTAGCCGACGATGATGGGACTAGTCGACACAGCAGACTGAACTTGTCTCATGCACCATGAAGTTAGAAAAAGATATGCGCGGGTATTTTTGCAAAAAAGTGCATGCATGCATGAGAAGTTGTAGAAAAAGAACTGAAAAAGACATGCAAAGAGGAGATCGGATATTTTTCCAATGGATTTTTGAAAAAGTGTATGCATGGAAGAGCATGACAAGGGGAAGTTATAAAAAAGGGCAGAATTTCTTCGAAGGATGCTACGGACATGCCAATAGAATTCATCGCCTCCACGAACTCGGAACAAGGCATGAAAGAGAGAAGACAAGTACATCAGTTCTCAAGATAACACTGATGCTATCTTGGATATTCAGAGCGAAGCAGTCGTCATTGGCAGTTTCAAAACAGAGCAGCATGACCTAATTTCAATCGCGGTGAGACAAAATCCCGAATCTCATATTCTTTGTCTACCGTCCACTTCGCCAAGTGCAGACAAAGAGGGGCAGTTGTTGATACCAGATTTTGCCCCCACCGCTCAATTTGTTATGAAAAATGCCATCAAAATGGGTTTAAAAGAATTTGTGCACAAAAAGACTATTTTGCCCTTGTACAGTCTGGGGTTCGGGAGTATTATTCGTGAGACCACTTCATCAAGTCATGAGAACCTCATACTATTGATCAGTACGACGACACGAATCCAGTGACAGTGATTGGGTTGAAATCGGACAACGCCGACAATTTTTGATTGTTCAGAACGGGGTCTCGAAGGCACAATTTATGAGCTGATATGTTCAGACATCAAGAGGCCCATGTTATTGATCAACACGGAAATATGAATCCATCGGCTGTATCCACGGTCAAATCTGAGTTCGGTAGCTCAAGAAATGGCATTTTAAAGAATAGAAGCAGTGTACTGGTGATTATTTGGGAGTTAGGTTTGCGAGCCGACATGTCCATAAATCAAATATTAGACTCAAAATGATCCTCTCGACGACACAAGTCCATTGGCTGTATCCGTGGTCAAATCCGAGTTCGTTTGGACGTCCGAAGATTAAAAATAGCGCGCGAAGGCATTTTATAACACAATGACATTTTCATAAATATATAAAAAAGCTGACGTCAGAAAAGGACACGCACACATGCGCGCGTGGGGCGCACGCGCCAGCCAGCCGTGCACGGCGCGTGGGCCAGGTCCGACTTTAATGCCGTGCACGGCAGTGATATGATCCGGTGTGACGCGGGCATGGTGCACTGGACGCGTGGCGACTTACCATTGGTTGGCGGCTGCTGGCCCTCTTTCTCTCTCCTTCCGAGTGTCCTCTCACCCGCTGCCACGTGTCGCACCTTCCCCTTTCACCCACACACGATCCCCTCTCTCACCTTTTCTCTCTCCTCTCTCCTCGTGACACGTGTCTGCCATTTCTCTCTCCCTCTCCCCTCTCGACACGTGTCCCCGTCTCTCTCTCTCACAGCGGTTTTCCCTCTCTCTCTCACAGCCGGTACCGGTTCTCTCTCTCCTCTCTCTCTCTCTCACACCGGCTCTTTCTCTCTCTCTCACCGCCTCTCTCACCGTCTCTTTTCTCTATAAAATGAAACTGGGACGAACTTTTTAGAGAGATTTTTTTTGGGGGGGAGAAAAACCAAACAGAGACAGAGAGAACCCAGAACGTAAATTTTTTAGAGCGAAAACCCCAGAGAGAGGGAAACAGAGAAAAACTGGGAGGAGTTTTTTAGACAGAGGAAATTTCAGAAAGACAATCCTCCCTTTTATTTTTTCAAACGCCGCGCATATTTTCCCGAGAGCGAGAACTTGACTTCAGTCATCCATTGTCAAATATTTTTCGACTCTGTAGTCGTGGAACGTTTGACACCCGAAATAAATTAGAGTTAGGGTTTTTAGATAGGACTTTTGGTCCAAAAACAAGAGGAGGTTCTGCCCAATTATTTTCAGATTTAGGAAGATCCGAACGCGCTATTATATTAGCATAGCTCGCGATAACAGGGCTCCAAACCCAGTGTTATGTCGGGTTATGGTTTTACTTAGCCGTTCGCGTGTCTTTCTTATTTTCATGTAACCAGCTGATTCAAATATCAATACAAAGGTATTATTGCAATAACTTTATTTCAATATCTGTCTTTCTTTTATTTAATTTCTGCTCTGTTCATTTAATTTCTTTTTTATTTATTTTTATTTTCTTTTTTTATTTAATGTAAATACTACGCTTAAAAGCTGATGTTCGCATCTCTAGTCCGCGGTTCTAGAAATTTCTAGTCATTTTCCTGAAATTTCTAGTCCACATTTCTAGAATGTCAGAACATTTTTATTTATCCTTTCTGCTTTTTTTTATATGTAAATATCAATTGGGCATCTGCATCTCTAGTCCGCAGTTCTAGAAATTTTTAGTCTGCACTTCTAGAATGTCAGGATTTAGCCTGCTAAATCACAAAATTCGGTGTTGGCCTATGCCAATGTACTTTTCGTGATTTAGCCTGTTTTAATCACGAAAGTCGGTGTTGGCCTATGCCAATGTACTTTTTGTGATTTAAACAAAAATCTCTTAAAATAAAAATCAACGCCCCCGGCATATCGCTTGATTGCGTCGGCCCCTGTCGAGACTAACTTCTAACTTTTTCCCTTTTCCAGATCCCGTAACTTTTTTTTTACCCCTTTCCCGTTTCCCCGTAACAGTTACTGCTATTTTCTTTTGATTTTATTTTACGAAAAATCAATAAAAGGAAAAAATTCGTCATTTAGCCTACTGCAATTTTCTCTTTCTTTTTATTTTTATTTCACGTAAAATCAATAAAAGGAAAAAATTCGTTACTTCATAACTAAGTTATATGAATAGTGTTGTTAGTTCTCGCTGACACACTATCCATATCACTTGGTTAAAGATCCCGATAATCTTGGAATTCCATAAACACGCGGGTGACATAGGTAGCCCATGTTAGTGTTTTTGGGATGAAATTTAACGGGCAATGCACGTTATCTTTTCACGACAAAATATCGTGATTGAAGTGACATTTATTAAATTCTACAATTTGGACCGTCAGTGATTGTGTAGCTGTCGGGATGAAGAATTGCAGATAAATAAACCAGTTAAAACAAGTATATATCACTACAATTTTCTTTTTATTTTCATTTCACGTAAAATCAATAAAAGGAAAAAAAAACTCGTTACTTCATAGGTAAGTTATATGAATAGTGCTGTTAGTTCACGCTGACACACTATCCATATCACTTGGTTAAAGATCCCGATAATCTCGGAATTCCATAAACACACAGGTGACATAGGTAGCCCATGTTAGTGTTTTTGGGATGAAAATTTAATGGGCAATGCACGTTATCTTTTCACGACAGAATATCGTGATTGAAGTAACATTTATTAAATTTTACAATTTGGACCGTCAGTGATTGTGTAGCTGTCGGGATGAAGAATTGCAGATAAATAAAACTAGTTAAAACAAGCGTGTGTCCTGCCTAAAAACTGAGAAACATGAGTAGCCGTTGTGCTGGCTATGTCTCCCGGTCTTGGGCCCCGATAATCTTAAAATAAAGTATGTCATGCAAATTGACAATTTCTATCAATTTTGCGGATCGTGCTTTCTCGAAAGATTATCGGAAAGGCATTTTAACGCACCAAAAAAAAGGTTAACATGATAATCCATTAATAAAACAGAATCGGGTCATTGTTAAACTTTAAAATTCTTGCCAGGGATTTAAGGTACCTGGCACTCCGGGAATAGAAACATGATGTGCAGATACCAGTTTGCATACCATATTTCGGTCAAAGTTTAACATATATTCGTTCTAACTTTTTGCCACCAAAAGCTAATTTGCGTAAATTGGAGTCCTGTTCTCACACCCGCTTTTCATTTTTGATCCAATTGTACAACAATCACTATATATTATTTAAATTTGGCCAAGGATAATAAAATAAAATTAATTGGGAAAATAAAGTACCGGAAGGGCGATGTTGGGTGCCTAACACCTTCCCAACTCGTAACAGTAAATCCCCGAACCCATCTCTGTTTTCAAGACCAGTTTTCTTTTAAAAGAGTCATTTTTATAAACAGAATCGTATTTCTAAGTTAAAATTAAATTATTTTTCTAAGGACATCTTATTTGAAAATGGCCTTAGAGGATGACTTGACACACCTAAATTTCATGTCAAGTGGCGACTTTGAGTTTTTTAAATAAGTCCCAGCTGTTAAACAATTTTCATTAAACGTCGCATTACAAGTCAAGAAATTATTCAGCCCCGTTCAAACAATTCACATATTCGCGAGGGGGGCCGGGAAATTTCCAGGCGCGACAGATTATATTGAATTTGTGGATATAAGGGTATATCTTAGTGACGATGTTGTGATTTTGTAGGTTCGAGCATCTAAAGAGTCAGTTGGTGACGGCCTCTCACCATTGGAGCAAAGTCATAGTACAACACCACCGCCTTCTCCAAGATTTAGTGAGCAGGTGTGTTGAATTTGTCCTAGAGTATCTCCATTTGCTACACCATGTTTTTATTTTATTTATTAATGAGTTTTCACTTAGTGTTTTTTAGTTTACTCTTTATATTTTCTTTTAGGTAATAGATGCATACTTGCAAAATTCTGGTATTTCAAAACATGATTTTGGTGAAGGAGTGCTTATTACTATGGACCCCATGTTAGAATCGGATGGAGAATTATTAGGTGATGGTTATTGCAAAGTGTATGTGGAGAAAACGGCAAATCCGAATGCTCAACTAGAAAGACCTCGTCGAGGTTTATTAACGGTTGGAAATGCTGTTGGCCGATATGTTGCTTGGCGATATTCTAATGTAATTGAAAACTTAATTTCAATAAGTACTATAATTATTGTTTCGTATGAGTTGTCTATTAAAAAAATTTAATTCGTTGTTTCATGTGATTGAGAAAGAGAAGAATGCATGAGTGCAGTTTATCAAGATAAGAGCTCATTTTGAAGGACATTTTTTAATTCTTAGACTTTATAAAATTTTTTGTAGTTTTTTCTTTTTTTTAGAGATTTCAACAATGTTTGATGTTATCGTTAGGGTAATTTAGTTTTAGTAGTATTTAATTTTTTATGGATAGTATGTACCTTTGGATGTTCAGTACGAAGAGCATATATTGCCATTCGAATTTTTATTATGAATGAAAGTTTTTTTTCCAAACAAATTAGCCCGCACTTTTAGAATTTTTTTATTATAATGATTAAATAGTTATTTATGATGAAAAATAAACAATATCATCATTCGCGACGGTACGACGACGATCATGCAAAAAGGCTATAATTTTTTTTAATTTTTTTGCTTCAGTACCCTCCGTGGTTAATAAAAAAAATATAATCACAAACACAAATAACATTTACGACAGTAAATTATCCGTCGCAACCAAGTGACAATTTTGATTTTTTTGCATCGGTTGGGTACCATCACTAATAGTTATCTCTCGCATCGCAAATAGAATTAACAGTTGCGAAAGTCATTATCCGTCGCAAACCAAAGTGTCTTTTTCAATTTTTTCGCATCGGTTTTTCACCGTCGCTAATAGTTTCCTAAACTGTCGCTAATTTATTTGCAAAAGGTAGCTATCGAAACAAAAAGCTTTTGCCACCGTACTTGTTGCAACATCTCAAAAACCGTCGCAACCATTATTTGCGATGGTGAAAGGACCTTTTGCAACAGTTTTGTACCGTCGCAAAACCTATTTTCTCTTGTAGTCGGTTGGCGTCCGAAACGCTATCTTAAGTTTTGCAAGTTCATATTTTAGTTCCTGTGTTCCCATGGATCGATACTCCGGACTCTCCGCTATACACTATTTTCATAATTAAGAGAAAGTCCAGTTTTTATAAATTAGTAAACATTGACTTAGACCGGCGTCTCAACGATGCTCTTTTGCCGGTTGGTCAAGTTTTTGGCGCTGTTGCTGGGGAATTTACAAGGTAAACTAAAAGAAAGTGCATAATTTTCTTTTCTTTTCTTTTCATCTATATTCTAGTATAAAAACATAGTCAAAAGTAATTGTGGGTATTCGCAAACTATTCGACTATTTCTCATATCATCTTTTGAACTATGTCTTCACACCTTAATATAGATATGCGTTGATTTTTTCTTTGAAACTTAAAATAAGGTTCGCAAAAAGGGGATTACCACATGGGAGTACCTTATTTTGAGAAATAAAAAAAATAATCAATAAGAGGAAACCAACTGCAGCTCTTCTAAGCGGAAATTATTAACCTACCTATCTTGGTAAACTTATGATGTAACGAAAGCAAAGAAGTGGCCAATAGGTATTCCTAAATAGGTGGTTCAACCCCTTATTTTTATTTTTATTTAGTGTTATTATTATTGTTATTTGTTGTTTAACTGAGGTGGTGGTTTAATCCCTCAAATTCCTTTTTCTTTTTGTAATTTATCCAAAGTGGTGTTGCAATTCCTAGGATTTTTTTTTTTACTGTTATTGGACAACTAACATGTTGCTATTATTGTGACTAATATATATAAAAAAGAAAAAAATAATCTAATTACTAATTGTGGAGGTTAACCCTTCCTTTTTCTTTTCTTGTTCATCTAACTTCTAACTTCTAACTTCTAATTTCTAATTTTGGAGGTTGATCCCTCCTTTTTCTTTTTTGTCTTTTTAATTCTGTTTGTGGAAGTTAATCCCTCTTGATCTATATATATATATATTATAATTTTATTAAATGGATGTCATATACGTCATTCTTATTGTGTCTAACGTTTGTTGATTGCAGCGCTTGTTAAAAGATTTTATCACCTGTGTGCTAATTTTCTATATTGGTAACTCCAGTGAGTAACTGTCAAACCAACAAATTCTAGAAAAATTATGTCACAAAAGCACCCATGTTGTCTAAGGAGAATGGTTTTTAAGAGGGACCTCTTGTTCTCCAAGTGTGACCCCTCCATATTTCCTAGAAATTTTCTTGATTGTTGATTGACGGCCCTTAACTGGTAAACCTTCTAAATTACTTCAGCAAAAAGGTACAAAATTTGTTTTTGTGAGCCTTACCTATAGCTTTCTAAGTGGAGTTGCATTTGGTGTATGAGTGTTTACACTTGTGACCACATCCATCTTCTTGTTCGCATCAATAATCTCTCTAGTATCACAATGGCTGCCCAACCAGGGGCCAATCCTGTTGTTAGACCTGCTGTTAAGACCATGAGGGAATACTTGCATCCAACTAGAATTGCTACTCCTTCGTGTATTGCTATACCCGTTAATCTTACCGGTGAACACCAATTCCATGTCAAACCCAACATGCTTCATATGCTGCCTAATTTTCATGGCATGGAATCAGAAAATTGTTATTTGCATGTGCGTGAGTTCGAGAAAATTGTTAGCACTTTCACTAACAACGAGGATGAAATTGAGGTGGCCCGAATGAGACTTTTTCCATTCTCATTAAAGGATAAAGTCAAAAGTTGGTTGATTTCTCTTAAATCTCATTTGGTAATAAATTGGGGTACCATTCACACTGAATTTTTTAAGAAATTTTTCCCGATGCATCGCACCACAACATTGAAAAAAAGGATTTAGAATTTTGAAGAGAAACCTAACAAAACCTTTTGCGACTACTGGGAAAGATACAAAGAATATTTGCTAGCTGTCCCACACCATGGTTACGATGATTGGCCGATAGTCAGTTTTTTCTATCAGGACATCTCAGCCCAAAATTGCCAATTCATCAACATGATGTGCAATTGTGAGTTTTTGAACAAGGAACTTGCAGATGCGATGACTTAGCTAGACTCTCTGGCAGAGAATAATTAGTCGTGGGATTACTCTAATTCCAACGATCGCTCCTATAAAATTTCTCCACCTGACCAGGGTATTTCGGGTAAATATATGCTTCGAGGGGAAGATGACTTGAACAAAAAGTTGGATCAGTTATCCAAAAAGTTAGAAAAGCTTGATATTAATCAAGTCAGCGAAGTTGTGTCTGTCTCAAAATTAGAAGAGACGTGTGTGATTTGTGATACGTCGGAACACTCTACTCATGAGTGCCCTACCATACCTACTTTCAAAGAGGTATTACAAGGTCCTGACCAAGCTGAAGTGCACGCCCTGAATCAGGGGTTGAAAACCTGCTAATTCTCCATACTCCAACACTTACGATCCGGGGTGGAAAAATCATCCTAACTTCAGTTGGAGAGGTAATGAACCTGCTGGACCACCCTCAGGTTGACCAGGATTTTCAAATCATGGACCGTCTCATTCCCAAAATCCAAACCAATTTCAAGGGTACCATCAACCCTATTCACAGCCACAAGGGCAGGGACCACCACGGTACCCTCCTAATGTTCACCAAGAGTATAATCCTCCGGGCCTTCTGTGGGTCCCAATGTATATCAACCGCCCAATAAGCGAAATATTGAGGATTTACTATACAATTTCATACAAGGCCAAAACACTTTTAATGATGATATTAGATCCCAAATGAGCAAACTGACCACATCTCTCGGGACCATGCAATAAGAGAAGGGCAAGTTTCCCGCCCAACCACAAGCTAACCCCCAAGGTCAGCACTATGTGAATGAATTGTCCCCTTCCAGCTCCAATGTGGAGCAAGTCAAGTCTATCACCACTTTGAGGAGTGGAAAGCAGGTTGACAAAACCATCCTTCCTAAATCTGTCTCTCCTCAGGTCTCTCCCACTACTTCCGACTTAGGAGAACCTCACAGTAATTCTTTATCACCGCCCATTTTCACTTTTATTGGAGACTCCAATGCCCCTATTTGTCCTATTCCAGCACCATTTCCACACAGATTAAGGGCATAACCCAAACCTACAAATAATGCTCAGATCTATGACTTGTTCAAACAGGACAAGATCAACATTCCGTTGCTTGATGCCATCAAACAAATACCTTTGTATTCTAAATTTTTGAAAGACTTGTGCACTGTCAAGTATAAACACAATATCCAAAAGAAGGTATTTCTCACCCAGCAGGTTAGGTCCATTATTTAGACTCCCATCGTACCTAAATACAAGGACCCTGGTTGTCCTACAATTTCTATCCAAATTTGGGGCAAAAAAAGTGGAGAAAGCCCTACTCGACTTGGGGGCTAGTGTGAATCTGCTGCCATATTCTATGTATGAGCAAGTCAGGACTAGGTGATATGAAGTCCACCTCGGTAACATGAAGTCCACCTCAGTAACACTACAACTAGCATATCGAAGTGTTCGAGTTTCAAGAGGAGTTGTAGAGAACATTTTGGTATAGGTGGACAACTTTGTTTATCCTGTAGATTTTGTGGTACTAGATACATGTCCAATGTCAGACTCGTAGGCACAAACCCCGATCATTCTTGGCAGACCTTTCTTGGCCACTTTTGATGCCATTATTCATTATCGAAACGGGTTACTCAACATGACATTCGGAAACATGAAACTAGAGTTGAATATTTTCAACATTGGCAACTAAATGGGAGATAATGACGAGACCCATGATGTGAGCCTTATTGAGACACTTGTCTAAGAACATTTGGACACTCATTACTTCTCTGATTCGCTTGAGGCCTGTCTCACTCTGGAGGAGGCCATTTTTCTTGATTCTCCCGATGTAGAATATTTGTATGCCCTCCTTGAAGAGAAAGAAATCATGGGCACCGAGAAGTGTGTGCCTATTTTTGAAAAGCTCCCACCTATTCAATCTCGAGCCCTTCCTTCTAATGTCCAACCACCGAAGCCCAAGCTAAAAACTCTTCCTTCAAATTTAAAGTATGCCTTCCTAGGTGATTCTGAAACCTTTCCAGTTGTGATCTCTTCAAGTCTTGAAGATCACTAGGAAATTGCACTCTTGAAAGCTCTAAAGGCCAAAGATTGGACCATTGCACACATCCAAGGGATTAGTATCTTATTGTGCACTCACCGAATATACCTAGAGGATGATATCAAGCTGTCTCGCCAACCACAATGTCGCTTAAATCCTAGCGAGACGAGGTTCTAAAATTACTGGATGTTGGCATCATCTATCCAATTGTCGATAGTAAATGGATCCAAGTGGTTCCTAAAAAATCCGGTGTCATTGAGATTTCCAATGAAAGTGGGGAGTTAATCCCTACTCAAGTAGTCACCGGTTGGCGAGTATGCATCGATTATAGGAAACTCAATTCCTATACTCGAAAAGATCACTTTCCACTCCCGTTTATCGACCAGATGTTGGAGAGGGTAGCTGGTCATTCCTTTTATTGTTTCCTTAATGGCTAATCTGGATACAATTAAATTGAGGTCTCTTTAGAAGACCAAGAAAAGACTACTTTCACGTGTCCGTTTGGCACCTTCGCATATCGTCGCATGCCCTTTGGGCTCTGCAACGCTCCTGGCACCTTCTCTCGGTGTATGACAAGAATCTTTAGCGACATGATCAAAAAGATTGTGGAGGTGTTCATGGATGACTTCTCTGTCTTTGGCAACTCTTTTGAGTCATGTTTAGAAAACCTTGAATGGGTTCTGGTGTGGTGTGAAGAGAAAAATCTAGTTCTCAATTGGGAAAAATGTAATTTTATGGCTACCCATGGCATTGTGCTCTATCATATTGTGTCTTCTAAGGGGATAGAGGTCGATAAAGCCAAAGTTGAGCTTATCTCGAAGCTACCTACCCCAAAATGTGTGAAGGATATTCGTTCTTTCCTTGGGCACGCTGGTTTTTTTAGGTGTTTCATTCAGAACTTTAGTGCCATATCACGTCCGTTGTGTCGGTTACTAACCAAAGATGCACCTTTTGAGTGGACGAGATTGTGAGGAGGCTTTCTCTAAACTCAAAATTAGTCTCTCTACTTCTCCCATCATGCAATCACCCGATTGGAGCTTACCTTTTGAGCTCATGTGTGATGCCAGCAACTATGCTGTAGGCGCTGTGCTTGGCCAACGGCGGGATAAAGTTCCCCATGTGATTTCCCATACGAGCAAGACTCTAAATGATGCCAAAATGAACTATACTACCACTGAGAAAGAGTTGTTGGTGGTTGTCTTTGCACTTGACAAGTTTCAATCCTATCTCATTGGGTCGCCAATTATAGTCTATACTTACCATGCAGCTCTAAAATATCTTCTAACTAAGCAAGACGCTAAGGCGCGTCTTATTCGGTGGATTCTTCTTTTGCAAGAGTTCGACTTGACCATTAAAGATAAGAAGGGCGTTGAGAATGGTTGCGGATCACTTGTCACGCCTCGATTTTGAGGACCATACAACTAGTCATCCCATTCGTGATTCCTTTCCAGATGGCCAACTATTTGTTGTACCTACTTGTCCGTGGTATGCTGATATTGCCTATTACTTATCCACTGGGCAACTTCCTAAACACTGGACTCCTCAAGATAGGAGAAAGTTATTAGCTGAAGTGAGGAGATTCGTCTTCGATGATCCTTATCTGTTCAAATTTTGTCCAGATCAGATTATCCGGCGGTGTGTTCCTAAGATGAGCAAAATTAAATTTTGACTTTTTGCCACATCGAAGCATGTGGAGGCCACTTCTCTCCCAAAAAAACCACTGCCAAAATACTACAGTGTGATTTTTATTAGCCTTATCTTTTTCAGGACGACTTTGAATTTTGCAAGGCTTGTCCTAGGTGCCAATAGTTGTGTGAAACCCGAACCATACATTTAAATAATTGTTTGCATTGTCATATATATATATATATATATATATATATATATATAATTGCATGTATAATCACTGTCAGTTGTCAAAAAAAAAATGTGAGTATTTGTATGAACATATATTAAAGGTTGGGTGAGATTTATTACTTATGAGTATTTAGGGGAAAATAGTGTAATTTTGTTTGTTTACTTGATATTATCTACCCAGCATGGTTACGTGGGTTGCTTGAGAAGCACCCACCTATTTCTATAAGTTTCCTTCTTATTCTTTAGAATTCCTGACTAGTGACTACGTGGGTTTAAAAAAAAAGAAACAAAGAAAAGGGGAGGCAATCCCAAATACAACCCATCTTTCTTTCATTCTTCTGTTCAAAAAAATCCAGACAAGGGTTTCTTTGATTTTGGAGCAAATCTGAGATACAACTTCTAAGAAGGTTTTTGTTAGGAGGAAGATTATTTGGTAAGACTTCATGTTAATTTGCTATTGCTGTTGTATGGTATTTTCTTTGTTATGAATTACAATCATATTTTAAAAAAGAAAACAAAAGGTGCTGCATACCCTATAAGGATTGAGATTTGCTGGGTTTATATCTTAATTGTTAGTCTCTTAATTTCTATTAAGTAGGTTTGTTGATGTTCGTAATAGATAATAGAACTATTGCTATGCTAGGTATCTAAAACCAAAAAAAAATTAAATTAAATTAAGTGATGAAAAGGGGTTGAGAAATTTTGCCTAATAGCTTAAACTTAATTTTTAAACTTGAAATTAGACATGTAATTGTTGTATTGCCTGAGTTTATAGTTAGAAGTTGAATTAAGTGTTTGCTGGGTTTGCATAGCATATAGTAAAGTTTTACCTTAGAAAGCTCATAAACAAATTTTACACGTTAAAAGAATTTGTTAATGATCACTAAACTTTAAAAGTTTAAGTGCTGTATTCTTCTAATAAGAATAAATTATGTATTCTAGCCATGAGTTTTCAATGAAAAAGCTAAAATAAGTATTCAAGAGTTATTAAATTACTAGTTATGAGAAACTAGTAAACTGATTTTCCTAAGTGCAAAAGAATATTTATAAGTCAAAGAATGGACTTACTGGTGGACCATGGTTCAAATGATGGGAGCTTTGATGCTAGAATTCACTTGAGTAGTAGTTTCAAATAAATACATGATAAATAGTTTCAATGTTCAACATGCATTTTTATACATGGAATATGTGGTTAGTTTTGAATACTCATTTGCATCATGGTGTGATCCGTGCTAGGTCCAGAGAGGTCCACGCCTACTTCAGCTCCGTCTAGAAGTTAAGTTGAGGTCCCGGTTAATCCGGTTGTTTTTTGGAAGGCGAGTACAAGAATTATATAAATTAGAACTAAAATATTTTGCTTGAAATTTCTAAATGTGTTATCTTTTTATGAACTGTGATTTGAATGGTTGAGATATTATGGATTGAGAATATTTGTGAAATGTGTTTTGAGATTCATATTATGATAGCCTTGTTGGCCCTGCTCCTGGGCTAATGTGGGAGTGTTTGCCCGGATTCTGGGCTTATTATATATTGCTCACATATGAGATATGTGAGTGTTCCCCTACCATTGGGATTAAAATGGCCCCTGACATCACCAATGTACTTATTTGAGTTGATTTATCAGGGTAATAGTACTGTCTTAACTTTGGTCGAAGGTAAACGACCCTTGGCTATATGGGATGAATTGTTAGACCTTGTGTTGGTCTTTTTGAATATTCTTCAGCTGAAAGAGTTATTTTAACTTAACTTGATCCATAAATATTTTGCTTGTTCTTATTTATATGATTCAGTTGTACTCACTGAGCATGTGGTTAGCTCACGCATATTTATGTGATACTCTTTCAGGTGTTCAAGAATAGAGGGTGGTCCACTGTACAGCTGTTGTCATAGTTGTTAGTATTTTGTTTTTAGTAAGTTGTTATACTATGTTGTTGACACTTGTTGTGGGATGTGGTTTAGTAAGAGGGGTTGTTGTTTTCTGTGATATTGGCCACTTCGGGTTTTTAATATAAGAGGTTTGGTTTAAAGCTTGTCTTTTATTATTTATTTTCTTGGTTTGGTATTAGAGGTATTGCCACGTCACTTTCTTCGGTGCTTCCACGTTATCATTGGGATTGGGGCGTGACAAATTTTGGTATCAGAGCTAGAGTTTGTAAGGTTCTGTAGACTTGTTGAGTCAAGTTGTGACAGTGGACCCTAGGGTATTTTTGTGTCTAGTGGAGTGGGCGTTGTACCTTGTATGTCATGCATAAATATTACACATGATTTATTTGTGATTTAAATGACAGTGTGATCATGGATCCTGAACATCAAGTACATACTAAGGAAGAGGTATCTTCGGCTTCAGCAGTAGGGCAGGGGCAGGAACCTCCGGCACAGGAAGGTCATGAAAGGCAGAATGTGGTAGAAGAAGTTGCAATTGACCCAGTTAGGCAACTTCAAGAGGCAGTGGCTAGAATGATAGAAACACATGCCAAGTATTTTGAAATGCAGTTAACCCAACCATTACCAATAGAGAAGCCACTGGTGGATTCTAGCACTATTTTGTATAAGAATTTCAAAGGGATGGATCCACATACCTTCACGGGAACCAAAGGAGAGGAAGATGCAGAGAATTGGATGAAGAGGATGAAACAGATTTTCAAAATTATGGATGTAACTGATAAAGAAAAGCTTAAACTTGCCACATTTATGCTTACCGAGGAGGCTTATCATTGGTGGGAATCTACAGAGAGGATATTGATTGCTATACCAACAGGGATAGTTGCAGTTCCACCTATAGTGACATGGGCAAATTTTGAGGAGGCTTTTAATGAAAAATATTTTTCTGAGTACTACCAAAGTGAGAAGCGGCGAGAATTTCTACTATTGGAGCAGGGTTCAATGTCTACGGCTGACTATGTGACAAAATTTACAGCATTGTCGCGTTTTGCACCAACTATGGTTTCAACTGAAAAGGCCAGATGTGAAAAATTTCAGATGGGTTTAAATTCTCGGATTCAGCCAAGAGTTTCTTTGTTTGAGGAGCATGATTTTAAAAAGTTAGTGAGTAAATCAAAAATAGCTGAAAGAGATATTGAGAAAGCAGACGGAAGACGTGAGCAGTTTAAGAAGTCTCGTAATGATAATCAACCGCAGCAAAAAGGACAAGGCCACAAATCAGTTGGTTGGGGTGGACAAAGTTCTCAACCAATCAGAAGTTCTCCATCCCAGTATACAAGGTTTTCTTTTGATAGGGGACAGGGTTCTGCAGGACCGAGACGGGGTGCATTGAGTCAATCACAGGGATCTCAAGGGAGAGGTTATTCTGGTTCTCGCAATTCAGAAGTGGTATGCTTCAAATGTAATCAGAAAGGGCATTACGCTAGGGATTGCACAGTGATTACAGATGGTCCTCCAAAATGTTTTACTTGTGGTCAGCCAGGACATATGCGATGGGCATGTCCCCAAAATGTGACAGAGGCATCATCAGTTGGGAGTGCACCTACAGGAGGAGGCAAGGGTTCAGGTGGTAATTCTCGAGGCAGAGGCACGGGATCTTCGTCTAGACCTATGGTTTAGGGTAGGGTGTTTGCAACAACACAGCAAGATGCACATGCTACTCCTGATGTAGTTACAGGTACGCTCTCTATTGTTGGTAGAGATGCGCATATTTTGATAGATCCTGGCTCTACGCATTCATTTGTGTCATCAGCATTTGCCATGCATTTAGATAGACCATTGACCTTATTAGACTGTGGTTTGTCTATATCTACCCCAATTGGAGAGATAATTGTGATTCAGGCTATCTACAAAGACTGTGATGTTCATGTGGGGGACATAGAATTATTGGTTGACTTGTTACCTTTGAATATGCAAGACTTTGATGTCATTTTGGGGATGGACTGGTTATCATTTTGTCATGCCAGTATTGATTGTTTTCGCAAGGAGGTAACGTTTCAGATCCCGGGACAACCATCATTCAGTTTTTGTGGAGATCGCAGTGTTGCTCCAAGTTGTCTTATTTCTGCTTTGAACGCAAGAAAATTGTTAAGAAAAGGGTGTCAGGGTTATTTAGCGCATGTTGTTGATACAAGGATTGTTGGTACACAGTTAGTAGATATACCTGTAGTATGTGAATTTCCTGATGTGTTTCCAGAGGAATTGCCCGGTTTGCCTATTGACAGGGAAATAGAATTTACTATTGAACTATTATCGAGCACAGCTCCAATTTCTATTGCACCTTACAGAATGGCACCAGTAGAACTCAAAGAGTTAAAAGTTCAGTTACAAGACTTACTTGATAGGGGGTTTATCAGGCCTAGTGTATCACCTTGGGGAGCACCAGTGTTATTTGTTAAGAAAAAAGATGGGACTATGCGGCTTTGTATTGACTATCGACAATTGAACAGTGTGACCATCAGGAATAAATATCCTTTGCCACGTATTGATGATTTATTTGATCAATTACAAGGAGCTAGAGTCTTTTCCAAGATTGATCTTCGTTCTGGGTACCATCAATTGAGGGTTAGAGATAGTGATATTTCTAAGACAACTTTTCGTACTACGTATGGCCATTATGAATTTTTGGTTATGCCCTTTGGTTTAACTAATGCTCCTGCGGCTTTTATGGATTTGATGAATCAGGTCTTCCAGCCTCATCTAGACTCGTTTGTGATTGTCTTTATTGATGATATTCTAATTTATTCACAAAGCAAAGAGGATCATAAGGAGCATTTGTACACTGTGTTACAAATTTTGAGAGAGAGAAAGTTATATGGAAAATTGAGCAAATCTAAATTTTGGCTAGATCAAGTGGTATTTTTAGGTCATGTTGTTTCAGGTGATGGTATTTCAGTTGATCCGAAGAAAATTGAGGCTGTTGTAAATTGGGAAAGGCTGACCAGTGTGACTGAAGTTCGTAGTTTCTTGGGCTTAGCTGGTTATTATCGTCGCTTTGTGCAAGGTTTTTCTGTTATTGCCAAGCCGGTGACTCAATTGACTAGGAAAGAGGTGAAGTTTGTTTGGACAGATCATTGTGAACAGAGCTTTCAAGAATTGAAAACTAGACTAGTCACAGCACCTGTGTTGACTATTCCTTTTGGAAGTGGAGGATTTGTGATCTACAGTGACGCATCTCATCAGGGTTTGGCTTGTGTACTGATGCAACATGGAAAGGTTGTGGCCTATGCCTCTAGACAGTTGAAAACTCATGAACATACCTATCCAACACATGATCTTGAGCTGGCAGCTATTGTATTTGCATTAAAGCAATTGAGGCATTATCTTTATGGAGAGACATGTGAAATTTTTACGGATCATCAAAGTCTAAAGTATTTGTTTACACAGAAAGATTTAAACATGAGACAGCGAAGGTGGATAGAACTAATCAAAGATTATGATTGTGTTATTCTCTATCACCCAGGAAAAGCTAATGTTGTTGCTGATGCCTTGAGTCGAAAGTCTTCTGGAAGTCTGGCATATCTTCGAGTTGTTAAAACAAACATGTTTTCTGATTTGAAGTCTTTAAGGGTTAATTTGGCAACGAAGAACAATGGGGCTTTGCTAGCAACTCTTACTTTAAAACCACTACTTGTTGAAAGAATTCAAGAAGCTCAGAACTCTGACCCGCGGTTAATGAAAATTAAGGATGAGGTGAAAAATGGAGTTCAGACTGACTTTATTGTTAAAGAAAATGGTACTTTGATGTTTGGAACTAGACTTTGTGTACCGGATGATGCTACCTTGAGGAGAGAGATTCTTGAAGAGGCACACAGTTCAGCTTATGCTATGCACCCAGGCAGTACAAAGCTTTATCGTGACCTTCGAGAACACTATTGGTGGACAGGTATGAAAAGAGAAATAGCAGATTTTGTGGCAAAGTGTCTAGTATGTCAACAAATCAAGGCAGAACATCAACGTCCAGCAGGTTTGTTACAGCCTTTACCTATTCCGGAGTGGAAATGGGATCATATTACTATGGACTTTATTTCGGGTTTGCCTCGCACTCAAAAAGGACATGATTCTATTTGGGTGGTTGTTGATAGATTAACTAAATCTTCTCATTTCTTGCCTATTAAGACTACTTTTAGTCTTGATAAGTTAGCTCAATTGTATGTTGATGAGATTGTTAGACTACATGGTGCACCTGTTTCTATCGTTTCAGACAGAGATTCTAGATTTACTTCTAAATTCTGGCCTAGTTTGCAGCATGCTATGGGTACTTCATTGAAATTCAGTACTGCTTTTCATCCTCAGACAGATGGACAGTCAGAGCGTACTATACAAACTCTTGAAGATATGTTGCGAGCTTGTGTATTGGAATTTCAGGGTAATTGGGATGTGCATCTACCTCTTATGGAGTTTGCTTATAATAATAGTTACCAGGCTACCATTGAGATGGCACCTTACGAAGCTTTATATGGGAGGAGGTGTAGAACTCCAGTGTGTTGGAGTGAAGTTGGAGAGAGGAAGCTCTTAGGCCCATAAATTGTTCAAGTTACTACTGACAAAATCAAAGTGATACAGGACAAATTGAAAATTGCTCAGAGCAGACAAAAGAGCTATGCTGATAAAAGAAGAAGGGATTTGGAGTTTGAAAATGGAGATTATGTATTTTTACGTGTTTCTCCTTGGAAGGGCGTAATGAGATTTGGCAAGAAGGGAAAGTTGAGTCCACAGTACATTGGTCCTTTTGAAATTGTTGAGCGTGTCGGTGTGACAGCTTATAGATTGGCATTGCCACCAGAACTATCTCAATTACATGACGTGTTCCATGTGTCGATGCTTAGAAGGTATTTGGCAGATCCATCCCATGTTTTGACAGTCGAACCAGTAGAACTGAGTAAAGATTTGACATACGTGGAGCAACCAGTACAGATTCTAGACAGGAGAGATCAAGTTCTTCGCACCAAGACTATCCCTCTAGTCAAGGTATTGTGGCGTAGTCACTCAGTGGAGGAAGCAACTTGGGAAACTGAAGAGAGTATGAGGAGTCAATACCCACACTTGTTCGAATCTGGTAAGTCAAATTTCGGGGACGAAATTCTTATTAGGAGGGGAGAGTTGTGAAACCCGAACCATACATTTAAATAATTGTTTGCATTGTCATATATATATATATATATATATATATAATTGCATGTATAATCACTGTCAGTTGTCAAAAAAAAAATGTGAGTATTTGTATGAACATATATTAAAGGTTGGGTGAGATTTATTACTTATGAGTATTTAGGGGAAAATAGTGTAATTTTGTTTGTTTACTTGATATTATCTACCCAGCATGGTTACGTGGGTTGCTTGAGAAGCACCCACCTATTTCTATAAGTTTCCTTCTTATTCTTTAGAATTCCTGACTAGTGACTACGTGGGTTTCAAAAAAAAGAAACAAAGAAAAGGGGAGGCAATCCCAAATACAACCCATCTTTCTTTTGTTCTTCTGTTCAAAAAAATCCAGACAAGGGTTTCTTTGATTTTGGAGCAAATCTGAGATACAACTTCTAAGAAGGTTTTTGTTAGGAGGAAGATTATTTGGTAAGACTTCATGTTAATTTGCTATTGCTGTTGTATGGTATTTTCTTTGTTATGAATTACAATCATATTTAAAAAAAAAAAAAACAAAAGGTGCTGCATACCTTATAAGGATTGAGATTTGCTGGGTTTATATCTTAATTGTTAGTCTCTTAATTTCTATTAAGTAGGTTTGTTGATGTTAGTAATAGATAACTGAACTATTGCTATGCTAGGTATCTAAAACCAAAAAAAAAAAAATTAAATTAAGTGATGAAAAGGGGTTAAGAAATTTTGCCTAATAGCTTAAACTTAATTTTTAAACTTGAAATTAGACATGTAATTGTTGTATTGCCTGAGTTTATAGTTAGAAGTTGAATTAAGTGTTTGCTGGGTTTGCATAGCATATACTAAAGTTTTACATTAGAAAGCTCATAAACAAATTTTACACGTTAAAAGAATTTGTTAATGATCACTAAACTTTAAAAGTTTAAGTGTTGTATTCTTCTAATAAGAATAAATTATGTATTCTAGCCATGAGTTTTCAATGAAAAAGCTAAACTAGGTATTCAAGAGTTATTAAATTACTAGTTATGAGAAACTAGTAAACTGATTTTCCTAAGTGCAAAAGAATATTTATAAGTCAAAGAATTGACTTACTGGTGGACCATGGTTCAAATGATGGGAGCTTTGATGCTAGAATTCACTTGAGTAGTAGTTTCAAATAAATACATGATAAATAGTTTCAATGTTTAACATGCATTTTTATACATGGAATATGTGGTTAGTTTTGAATACTCATTTGCATCATGGTGTGATGCGTGCTAGGTCCAGAGAGGTCCACACCTACTTCAGCTCCATCTAGAAGTTAAGTTGAGGTCCCGGTTAATCCGGTTGTTTTTTGGAAGGTGAGTACAAGAATTATATAAATTAGAACTAAAATATTTTTCTTGAAATTTCTAAATGTGTTATCTTTTTATGAACTGTGATTTGAATGGTTGAGATATTATGGATTGAGAATATTTGTGAAATGTGTTTTGAGATTCATACTATGATAGCCTTGTTGGCCCTGCTCCTGGGCTAATGTGGGAGTGTTTGCCCGGATTCTGGGCTTATTATATATTGCTCACATATGAGATATGTGGGTGTTCCCCTACCATTGGGATTAAAATGGCCCCTGACATCACCACTGTACTTATTTGAGTTGATTTATCAGGGTAACAGTACTGTCTTAACTTTGGTCGAAGGTAAACGACCCTTGGCTATATGGGATGAATTGTTAGACCTTGTGTTGGTCTTTTTGAATATTGTTTTGCTGAAAGAGTTATTTTAACTTAACTTGATCCATAAATATTTTGCTTGTTCTTATTTATATGATTCAGTTGTACTCACTGAGCATGTGGTTAGCTCACGCATATTTATGCGATACTCTTTCAGGTGTTCAAGAATAGAGGGTGGTCCACTGTACAGCTGTTGTCATAGTTGTTAGTATTTTGTTTTTAGTAAGTTGTTATACTATGTTGTTGACACTTGTTGTGGGATGTGGTTTAGTAAGAGGGGGGGTTGTTTTCTGTGATATTGGCCACTTCGGGTTTTTAATATAAGAGGTTTGGTTTAAAGCTTGTCTTTTATTATTTATTTTCTTGGTTTGGTATTAGAGGTATTGCCACGTCACTTTCTTCGGTGGTTCCATGTTATCATTGGGATTGGGGCGTGACAAGTTGGCTGCCCTTTCTCGTCAGAACATGATGCCTCTTCAGCCCATTCTGGTTATTGAGGTATTTGATTGTTGGGACATTGACTTTATGGGCCCCTTTCCAATCTTGTATGGGCATACATCCTTTTGGCTGTGGATTATGTCTCCAAATGGGTTGAGGCTATCCCCAATCGCACTAATGATCACTCTGTTGTGGTCAAATTTCTCAAAGAACACATCTTTGCGAGGTTTGGGATGCCTAAAGCACTGATTAGTGACCAAGGTAAACACTTTTGTAACCAGCTGATGGAAGCCTTAATGAAAAAATATGGAGTCAATCACAAAGTATCCACTACCTACCACACCCAAACCAATGGCCAAGCTGAGTTGGCCAATCGTGAAATTAAGCAGATACTTGAAAAATAGTAAACCCTAACCGCAAGGATTGGTCCCTTTGACTGACCGACGCATTATGGGCCTACTGTACCACTCATAAGACTATTTTGGGCATGTCGCCCTATCGCTTGGTGTATGGCAAGGCTTGTCACTTACTAGTGAAAATGGAACACAAGGCTTACTGGGCAATCAAACAGTTAAATTTTCGCATGCCCGAAGCCGGTGTCCATAAGAAGCTCCAATTAGATGAGCTTGCAGAAATTCGAAGGGACACATATGATAATGCTCATATTTACAAGTCTAAAGTCAAAGCCTTTCATGATAAGAATATTGTGCGCAAGACATTTGTCCCAAGTCATAAAGTATTACTGTATAATTCCAAGCTTCATCTTTTTCCTGGAAAACTAAGATCCCGATGGAGGGACCATATTTTGTGAAAACCGTCTTCCCCCATGGAGCGGTTGAGATTGAGAACAACAAGAATGGAACTTGCTTCAAGGTGAATAGCCAACGCCTGAAACCCTTCTTTGAAAACTTCGATCGCGAGGAATCCATTGAAGATTTGGCTGATCCAAAATATTCGGATTTGTGAGCTTGCATGAAGTCTAGGAGACTATAAATCCATAGAGTTTGAGATATCTCCAGTGTTTGCCGTGCTCGAACGGCCTCTAACGGTCTACTATAGCTGCCTAGTTGAAGCTATGTATGTAGTACCTTGGAGGTTGGGTCTGACGGCAGACACATGGAACAATGAAAAATCTATCTGAACCATTCGACTTTAGTGTCAAGTTCCATGGAGATTGCTTCAAAGTGGAATGGTGGGTAAGGAATTTGGGTCGCACCAAAGGGAGTGATAGCCTATTAGATGAAGGCGCTACTTCTCAAGATATTGATGAATCCCATGCATACTGTTCTTCCAACTCAAGGGAATCACAGTCTTTAATTAGGAAGAAAAGTAGGACTCGTGTCTTCTGCGTGAAGGAAGTGGTAGGTATATTAGTATTTTTTTTTTGTTTCTTTTCAGATTATGCATTTTTGGGCTAACCTGCTAATCTATTTTTGTTACCATATGGAGTCATTTTCGCTCTTAGTAGGTAGTTGTTGTTAAGTTTTTACAGGTTATACATGCTACCACATCAGCCTTGGTAGTCTGGATCTAAACTGGGGTAAGTGCGGCATTCAGGAGCCCAAAGCATGGGTGTAACTATGTGTTACGGTTGTAAGGCCAATAAAATTTCAGTGATGATCCTATGTGACTAGCTGTGGTTCCACGGGTTGGAGACGAATGAGTGTACCTTGGGAGCCCTTCCAATGATGAAAAGAGCAAGTGACGAGAAATTCTCAAACTTAGTCGAGGTATATGGTGATTGACATTCCACCTTGCAGGTATGATCATCCCTCTTTTGTGCTTTAGAATATGTTATCTTCATGCATCGAGGACAATGCAAATTTTAAGTTGGGGGGAGAGGTTATATTGTAAAATCGTAAAAAAAAGTATATTATAAAAAAATTTAAAAAAATTTATAAAACAAATTTTGTGTTAACTGTATTCTCCGTACCTAATGATTCATCTACGGGTAAAAAGATACCGGTATTTTAAGATAACAGTGCACTGAAAAATTGAAGGAAGATAGGTAAAGAGTAGGAAATCTGGCTATAACTAGATCCAAGCCTCCTTTTTCCAATGATTAGTACTTCATTTTGTGATTGACTTTAATTAATTGGTTTAGATTACCTCTGGTGGTACGGAGGTGAGGGATTCCCCCTGGCTGTCAAGTAATCGAGACCCAGATATATCACCGGGATTCCTGATGATAGGAAAGTTGTGTAATTTAATCTAGTTTGTCCCAGGTTTCGACCATAGGTTTTCTAGAGGCATTCACAATGGAACTTGATATGTGAGGTGCACATTTACTTGTGCTCTAGATTTCAGCAGTCTGATTAGATGATGTGGACCCTTTGAAGTATTTTCTACCACATGAATGTAAATATCAAATGTTTGATTAGAGCACTAGTTTTTGTTTTAAAAAAATAAAAAATAAAAAATAATAAAAATAAAAATTATAATAAAAAATAAAAGAATTATATAAAAAACACTAAAAATTTCTATTTAAACCCTCTTTTCTCTTCTCTTTCTCTTCTGCCGCTCTCTTTCTCTCTTTCTCTTCTTCCACCGAGCTCTCTCTCTCTCTCTCTCTATATATATATATATATTTCTCTCTCAGCTGTCGCCCCTCACCACCTCCCACTGTCTCCCTTACCCAACCAAACATACTTCATTCTAATTTCTATTTCGAGGAGCAAACTCTACGCAACATTTACTACCTGTTTTTGTGCCTTGTAATAATGGCAAAGTTAACCTAGCTGGTAAACCAACTAAAGAGAGATGACGCTATAACGAACCTGCAGAATTTGATTATATTAAATGTTATTTATGTAGTCCTTACAATATTTTTTGTTGCTGTTTATCGTTCTATGTTTCCCCACATTAGGTGGGCACAAATAGTGTATCCGTTTTAAGATTTCAATGAACTGTTGTTCTTCGTGCTCGATGTAACAACTTAATTATATATGTTTCCAATTTCCTATATATTATGTTTGTGTTTATTTTCTTAAGTTGTTTTGTTTATTTGTTATTTTTACTAGATTTTTCCTTGTATAATTTATTTTTGAGTCGTAAGTTACTTTGCATATGCTCAACGGTGTCGTAAAGTAGCAAGAGTCATGCATCTTTTTAGATTGAATAAATGCTAACTCACCTCATTTACATAAGCATGAACTATGTTGAACAACTTATTGTCGGAGTTTGTGTTTGAGAAGAATAATCACATAGGGTGGAGATTTATTTTGTCATATTCCATGATTTTGGTTTAAAACCTTTCGTTTCTTGTTCAAATAAATGTCATATTCTAGTTCATGTTCCCACCTTACATGCATTATTATGGAATCCATGTTATACTTGAAAAAGGATACAAGGCCATATTTCTTTGATTTAAACCATACATGAGTTCCCTAGTCCTTCAAATTTGAGCCAAGTCCAAATCATTTCTTGTGAAAAACCATAGGGAACCGGATGACATGAGGATGTTAGAAATAATGATGTGTGGGCATGAGCTTAATTTTACCGTGAAGTGTGTTGAGTGAATATGTTAAAGAAAAAGAAAAGAGAAGTACAAAAAGAAAGAAAAAAAGTCAACCGGTTAGGCCCAAAACTCATAAAATACAAAAGTCATGGGTGACTAACCGATTGATTAGATGGAACCGGTCAATTCGTGTTGAAAAGAAGTTCAGAAGTGTAGAGGTTTATTGAAACCAATCGTTAAGGTTTTATTGAATCAGTCGATCCATTTTGAAAAACCAAATAAGAGATATCGCAAGGATGATCGACTAGTGCCTATATTGTGTTTGACCGGTTAAAAAAAAGAAGAGGTTCCTTGACATTAGAAATATCATACCCAACCCTCTTACTTCATTTCATGCTCTCAAAGAAAAAGATATTGTTATTACATGAAGATATTGTTCGGTAGTTAGGATGAAGTGCCGACTATCGGGTAAATAGTTCACAGCTAATATAAGTCGTCCCTAATTTCGTATACCCTCCTTTCAAAACTCACGGTCATTATAAGCTTATGAAGTCCTTGTTGATCCCTATGTACTTCACTGATTCCATTTTAAATGCATAGTGAAATGTTGGATGACAATTTGAGTATTGACATATTCTTGTTTAAATTCCTTTTTGTATATATACCGATTTTCGGTTTGATTTAGCGCTGAATTTATTGAAGGCATAGTCTTTGTGTCCCCTTCTATTGCATGTTTGTCGCGCTTTTCCACGGGATATGTTGCTTTTGCCTCAGAATAAGAGCGATATCAATTGTGAGTGATTAGCTTGTGAGATTTGAAATCGAGGCTCATTTTAATTTTTCATTACTCTTTCATATTCAATAGCCAGAGTTTGTTTAGTTTTGTTCATGAAATTAATGTGAATGAGGTGATGTTAATGGATTTATAAAAGTTGCACTATACTCTTGTATTATTTAGGTGAGCATATGTTTTGTAACTTGTGTATATAGGAAAAATTATTTTTTATTTTTATTTTTAAGTTTTAATTGCTAGGCACTAGCAACCTTCAAGTTGGGGGGTGTGATGAGTCTACGTAATTATATGTGTATATAGCTTAATATGTCCAAAATAATATGCATGAATGCATAAATCCATGTTTACACTTGATATTGCACGAAAGGTTGTATTTATCCCATTGCAGGTTTTCGAGTATTAAAAGCGTCTTCAAATGCTACATTACAATTCCAAGGTCCTAAAGAAAGTTTAAGAATTGATAAATGCCAAAAATGAAGTGAATAGAAGCTCAGGAAGGAAAAACAGAAGCCCGAAAAAGAAATTAAAATTCTAGACGCAAAACAAGGAGCTTGACAGATTTTTCAGAATTTACCTCAATAGAAATAAATATGGAAAAAATACCAACTCAAGTTCAAAATTCACCAAAATCAACAGAATGATACCTTGGAATGTTGGGATCATTTCTTATGAAGAGCACAAAGTTTGGAATGACATTTAAGTGGCTTAACAATGCAATGGAACAGAACTGGTCCGAATCTGACACTGTTCACGAAAATTAATGTTTTTCCAATTTAATTATTGAAATTAAGTGCTTCAAATTGGCGATGTTAGACAATGCATTGATGAAGGTGGGTGCAAAATATCAGGATCAAATTCTACTCCTAGAGAGCTATGGAAACTATCCAAGTTGGTCATAAAAATAGCCAACACCTTCTATTAATAGTAACCTACTTTGTAGACTTTTGTAACACTTTCTCATTTATTTTGGACAATGTAATTTTATGTGCCATATTTTTTAGACTTTTAAGAGTGCTTTCTCTTACCTATATAAAAGAGTATTTGTAGGAGAGAAAGGGGATAGATAGATAGTACCCAAAAAAAGTTCTTTAAGTTTTAATACAAGTCTTGTTTTTATTTCTCTACTTGTTCTTCATTTGTTCTTAGTGTTCTTCAATATTTTTAAGTCTTGATCCAAATTTTCAGAAAATTTTTGTTACTTTTAGTTTCTTTTAATAGTATAGCTAGTTGATCATCTTTGGGGTTGAATTTTTGGGTTTCAACAACCAAAAGATTGTTTACCGACTTGTTTTTAAGGTAAATTCCTAATTAAAAGTTATTGTCCTAATTTTATTTTTTGTATTTTATTGGTAGTTTTTAAATCTTTTTCAAGATATAGAAGGGGTAGAAGTAGCCAAAATATATATTAGTCGTTTATTTCGTAAAATATGATTAGCTAAGTCATTTTATGCTAGGTCCGAAGATGAAACTTATCTAATGACCTAAGTTAGAAAATATGTTCTCTAAACTGATTTTTAAGCTCGTTAATGGATAAATGATTCAAAGTTCTTATTTTAGAAACAAAACAGGAGCGTTTAAGTTTTTGATTAGGTATCGCCATCCTAGAAGTTGGTATATCTAATACTTAAATCGATGTCCTTCTGATTTTGGACTTTTTGCCATTGAACTTAAATCAATTTGGAAACACATTTTTCGATCTATAATCTCTTACGAGAAAATAAATTGAGTTATAAAAAATGAAGATATTAGCTAACGGAAGTTTAGAATAAGCCGATTCTAAAGACCAAGCCTATTTTTCGTCAAAGTTTAAAATCCGTCGTTAGTCATTTTTATTTTTAGTCCTTAGCATAAAAAAAATCATCTCCAAAACTAAGAGGCTGGCGTCCGAAACGCTATCTTAAGTTTTTTAAGTTCATATTTTAGTTCTTGTGTTCCCCGTGGATCGATACTCCAGACTCTTCGCTATACTCTATTTTCACACTTAAGAGAAAGTCCAGTTTTCATAAATTAGTAAACGTTGATTTAGACCGGCGCCTCAACGACGCTCTTTTGCCGGTCGATCACTTAATATTTGTTTTATTTAATTTAATTTACATTATTTATGCGTTAAATTTATAATATTTGAACATAAATTCATAGGATTAAACTAAACTTTGATCCATTTGGCACTAATTTTTAAGCTTCTCGATATGTTTTATTTTCTAATAGAAAAATATCTTTGTATGTAATTATATCTTTTTCTTAATTTTATAATTTTCTTCAAGTTTTCTAAATTTTTAAGCAAAATTTATAAATCTTTCCACAAATATTACCTATTTTCTTCAAATTTTATAAAATTTTATACAAAATATTATGAATGCAAAGCAATTAAATTATATATTTTCTATAGACATTAAAGTAAAAATAATTATTGTAGCTTTTTGAAAGATATATAACCAAACGGATATATGGCGTTGTGTCATTTTCTATTCATATTTTGTTTAAATAACGTTATCATATCACTAAGTGTTAAAGTATTACGATATGTCATACCTAAAACTCATTTACAATACAAATTAAATAAAATAAGAATCAATATTAACTAAATTAATCCACATATTATGTATTATCTTGTGTGTATGTGTATATGAAGAGTATTTCAGTCACAAAAAGTATTTTTGAGGGCACAAGTGTTTAGCACATGACTTTTACCGTTAAATATTAAATGAAAAAAGTAACGGTAGAGTATTATGTCATGTTTCTATAGTTGAAGCGGGTAAGTTGTAGTCTAAAAAAGATAAATGGGATAACGTGAAAAAGAGTCATAGTTGGATATAGTAAAGTGTAATTAACCATAAAAACATTACACCAAAATTAAGTGTTTTAAATAACGAATAAATAAATTGTGATTTATAAACCTAGTTTATTAGTAATACTAGTAGTATTAAATAGACCATTTGTCTTTTTTTAATTTTTATTAGACTTTTGTTAATTTTTTTAACTCGGCCATTTTCATTGACTATAGAGATCTAAAAAGTATAAAAAAAGAAAAAAAACTAAACTAATTACTAATAAAAAAATAACTTAAAAAGAAATTTTCAGTGCTTTATTTTAGTCTTCTCAAAACTTTCTTTTTCACTTTTAGTATTTTTGTTCAAGTGAACAAAACAAAATTTAAATCCTTATTGAAATTGATTTTGGGTTATATTTTAAGATAAATTTAAAAATTCTTGTATGAATATGACGGTTGAGATTTTTGTGAATTACGTGGGTAATTTTGTTGTTGTCACCTTATCTCAACGGATGAGATATACGATACCAGGCCTCCTCTTGTTGGATTGGGGGGACCTGTTGTGCACAGCTAGGGGTGAAAGTGTAAACTGAAAAACCAAACCAAACCGGCAAACCGATGGTTCGGTTCGGTTTTACACTCATCCAGCCCAAACCAAACCGAACCGAACCGGTATATATAAAAAAATTAAAAAAAATTTTAAAAAATTAAAATTATAGGTAACAGTGTGTGGTGGCCGGTGGGTTACGTGGGTATACTGTAAGTATAAGTATTAACTAATAAGAATATGTGAAAAAAGCCTAAACCTAATTTCCCAACACTTTCACTCACTTTTCATTTTCCTCTCAACAACAGCCGCCGCCTCTACCCCTCTCAGAAACTCACGCTCATCCGGGCCCCTCCACCTCTCTCTCAGAAATCACGCTCACCCTCCGGCCTCCGGGCCCCTCTACCTCTCACTCTCTCAATACTGCTATGAGCTCTCAGCCTCTCACAGTCTCACTCAACCACAAAGAATCGTTCCATCCTCTCACGCAGGCCGCCGTTCACTAGTCCCTCCGTTGTCTGTGCCGTTCACCCTTCGGCCGTTGTTTGCGTCGTTCTCCTTCTCTGTTCTGTCATCTCTGCGCCGTTCTTTTTCCACAATCATCCGTTCCCTCGTCGGCCGATTTTTTAGTTCATTAAGCCTTCTATTAGCGCGGCAGCGCCATTCTCCGTTCACCATCGGTAATCGTCCAATCTGACACAAATCTGGTTCTATATGTTCTCTTACTTCTGGTTCTGTATGTTTACTTGTTTAGTACGTTCCTACCAATCTTGTATATTGATTTTGTTCCTTTACATGTTGCAGCTCATGAGTTTGTGTTGGAGACTCCCCTTTGATAAAAATCAGTTGCTATTTGAACAGGTATACGTTATTCTTTGAACTCTTGATTGAATGAGGGTGCAAGTGGGATGCCAATCAGTGACCATGGGCTCCCCTCCTCCTGATTTTTGGTTTCTGTTCATAGTAGTTGTCTAGTTGATGTGTACTATTTTGATTATCTTCATAGAATCATATGTTTCTTGATTTTTATTGAATGAGGGTGCAAGTGGGAGTGATTTTCAAAACATAGGGCTTAAAATCTTAGAAGGCTCCCCTCCTCCTAATTTTTTATTTTAGTTGATGTGTTATTGTTTTGGTTATCTTCATATGTATTTTAGTTTTTATTGAAGGAGGGTGCAAGTGGGAGTACTTTTGAAAACATAGTGCTTAGTTGGCTCCCCTCCTCCTTCAGGGACAATGTAGCATAGTGGTTAAATTAATTTTGTAAACATAGTGCTTCCATTAATTATTTTCTTAATTTTCTATTTTTTCTTAGATGGATGCATCGGAGATAATTGATAGAAATACTGAATCAGCTGAACATATTATCGTTGTGGATGATGAACCTAAACTAAAAAGGAAGCGAAGTCCAAAATCTAAAAACTTGAGATCCATAGTGTGGGATCATTTTGATAAATTGAAGTAGGAACCGGATGAGAAGGATAGGGTTGAGTGTAAGCATTGTGGGCAAGTGTATTGTTGTGATCCTAATACAAATGGTACATCGTCGATGAAAACTCACCTTGTTAAGTTATGTAAGGTTTACGAGTTTAGTGAGGTGAATGTGAAAAAAAGGGATAGTAAGCAAAAAACCTTAGGGTTTGAACCTATGAAAGTTGCGGGAGATGGGGTTCCAAAGCTTACGGCGATTAATTTTAGTGTTGATGCATGTAGAAAAGCCTTGGCTGAAATGATTATTCTAGATGAATTGCCCTTTAGATTTGTTGAAGGTCAAGGTTTTAAACGATTCATGTATGTGGTGCAACCAAAATGGGCCAAAATCCCATCTAGGATGACCGTTGCAAAGGATTGTTTTCAGTTGTACAAGGATAACAAGAAAGAGTTGAGAAAATCGCTTAAGGGTCAACGAATTAGTCTTACAACCGACACTTGGACTTCACTTCAAAACCTAAATTACATGTGTCTTACTGCGCATTTCATTGATAGTGATTGGAAGTTGCATAAAAAAATTCTCAACTTTTGCTTGGTTCCGAATCATAAAGGTGAGACACTAGGTAAAGTGGTTGAACAGTGTTTGATTGAATGGGGGATTGACAAGTTTTTAACAATTACGGTTGATAATGCTAGCTCAAATAGTGGATTAATTGATTTTCTGAAGAAGAAGACTTCAAAGAGAAATGCTACCATTTTGGATCATGAGTTTTTACATGTTAGGTGTAGTGCGCATATTTTAAATTTGGTTGTTAGTGAAGGCTTGAAAGATGTTGACATGTCAATTGCGAGGGTGCACAATATTGTCAAGTATGTGAGATCTTCACCGGCAAGATTTGCAAAGTTTAGATCATGTGTCGATAGAGATCAATCAAGTCTAAACTTGTACCATGTTTAGATGTGGCCACACGGTGGAACTCCACTTATTTGATGTTGGAAAGAGCTCTAATATATCAAAAGGCATTTGAAAGATTGGAAGAAGAAGATAGACTTTCAGTCCTTGGTGGTATTCGAGAGGATGAGAATGGTGTGGACCATGAGGTTGAGGGTGTTGATGTAGAGTTGGAACGGGAAGAAGATAGTGGGCCGAGTGATGTGATGGTGAAAGAGAGAGAGGAAGGGAAATGGAAAGGGAAGAAAGGGAAAGGAAAAGGGAAAGGAAAAGGGTTGACACATGGACCTCCTAATTTTCATGATTGGAAAGTTGTGGAGATGTATGTGAAAATTCTTAAAGTTTTTTACATTGTAACCGAGCGATTTTTAGGATCTTTATATGTGACTTGCAGTTTGTTTTTCAAAGAGGTGATGACTATCAAAAAGGCAATTAATGTATTAAGTGAGACTAATGATGTTGGTTTGATAGGATTGGCTATGGGCATGAGTTCAAAGTTTGGTAAATATTGGGGGAAGTTTGAGAAAATCAATCAATTGTTATTGTTTGCACATGTTCTTGATCCACGTTATAAGTTTGCTTATGTGAAATGGAGCTTAACAAAATACTATCCTATTGGTAGTGATGTTATTGTTAGTATGAAGATTCAAGAGATTAAGGATGGGATGGTAAGACTTTATAATTGGTATGAGAAGAAAAATCTAGAACAAGGGCAAACAAAGATATTTGGTGAGTCATCTTGTCACACGGAGACACAAATATACTCTCTTGATTTTTGTGAGGCAATGGAGGATGAATTCAAGCAACACATAGAGGCGGAGAATGATATGGCAAACAAATCCGAGTTAGAGAGGTATTGGTCAGAGACTTGCGAAAATGATGGTGATAATTTTGATGTATTGACTTGGTGGAAGACTAATTGCAACAAGTACCGTATTCTCTCTCAAATGGTTCGGGATATTCTAGCTATTCCCGTATCTACAGTTGCATCCGAATCGGCTTTTAGTACGGGAGGTCGTATTCTTGATCCCTATCGAACATCTCTATCTCCTAAAGTGGCAGAGGCCCTCATTTGTACGCAAAATTGGTTGAGGTATCCATCTCGCATATCTCTTCGGGATCAACTAAATGAAGTGGAAGAACTTGAATCCGGTAATAAATTTTTTAGTCTTTACTTTTAAGTTATTAATTGGAGTTTTTTTACACTTGTAATTCATTTTTTTTTCTGTTTCATGATTTATTTTTTAGTGGTTTTGGAAGTACTAAGGGAAGACCCATCTATTCTTAATTTGTAGTCTTGGAGAATTGGAGATGGAAGTTCTACTTGGTAAGACTGTACAATGGATAAATCATGTATTGGAATGCTTAATTTTTAATGCTCCTAGTTTTTGATTTCCTCTTATTTTTATTCTGTTTTATGTAAGGGTTGCATTAATGGATTTTGACGGACATTGGTTGTGTGCCATCAACCAATTTTGAAGACTTTTTGTTTGGTTGCTGCGTTAATGAAAATATTTCCTTTTAATATTTTTTTGAGACTGTTCGGTTGAATTTCATGAGTTATATGGCTATTGTTTGTGTGGCAGCAACTATTGTATGTCTGGGTTGTCTGGCAGCAACTATTGTATAATTTGTATGTCTGGGTCAGTTGACTTTCAGTAGGCATATGGCTGTAATTCTTATACAACAGTTCTGATTTTTGAACTTGTTATAAGTTTGGCAGCAGCTGTAATTTCATTAGGTATATGGCTGTGATTTTGGATTGTTGATTGACAAACAAGGAGTGGTGAATGGTGATTTTGGATTAATTAGAAGTTGATTTGTTAGTCGTGATGTTTGTGATTTTGGCAGCACTTATGAGCTATGATAATTGATAGGCGCATGAAATACATATATTTTAGCGCCTAAGTAGGGGTTTTAGCGCATTAGATGAGCGGTTTAATTCTTATTTTCCTGTTAATGCGTGCACGTGGTTGTTATTTGTGTTTATAGTTATTTTGCAGGAAAAATGGGTTAATTTTGGTGCTATTTGATGATTATGTGGGCCCGTGAAGGAAAGGGGTAGTGGAAGAGAAGCGTGGAGGCCAAGCTATCCGAAGAATAGACGCAAAAGCATCGGTAGCGCTACCCATAAAGTCCAGGAGCGCTCCAAAGCTGTTACAAAAGGTCCAGAATGTTCAAGAGCGCTACCTCAGTTCCTGTGTAGCGCTACAGAAGCATTAGAAGGTCAACGAGTCAACGCCGGCCAAGGTTCAAAGGGGCGACTTAACCCATTCGGGAGCGCTACCCCATTTTGGGTGTAGCGCTACCGAGAGCTTATCATAGCCACAAAACGCTGCCGTTCCAATGGTCAAAGGGGTCAAAAGGTTCATCCAAAGGGCTTCGGTAGCGCTACCCCAATTCCTCTGTAGCGCTACCGAAATGGTTATAAGCAAAACGTTGCCGTTTTCAAGCATTTTCCGCGGATTAGTTTTATTTTTATTAGGGTTAAGTATGTTTTAGTATAAATATATGTTTTTTAGGCGTTTTAGGGGGAAGTTTTGATTAATTAGGTTTAGAAACTTTTCTTCAGCAGCTATTTAGGTTTAGAAACTTTTCTTCAACAGCTATTTTTAGTTTTGTTTTCCAGATTAAAGTTATTCCATTGTTCTTTGTTTTCAAGTTGGATTGCTCTCCTGCGCGTGGTGATTTTCTTACATTCGTTTTCGCAAGGTTTCGGTAATACCTTTCTTTATTCTTTCAAGTTTATTTTCAGTTTATTCGTTTTCCTTGCTCTTCATTCGATTCAAGTTTTAATAGCAATTCTCGTGTTTATTCCGTTTGTGAAATTATCGGTAACATATTCAATCTTTGTTTTTACTTCTATTTCGCATGATTATGTCTAGATCTAGGTCGAATCAAACTTCTGCGTTGTATTTAAATATGAGTGAGTAGTCGTCTTGAGCATGGCCGCGGGGCGTTGAAATCCGTGGTTAATCTAAATTGGAGTTTACCTCGGGTTGAACTAATTGTGTTTGACGCAATTTTAGGTAAAAGAAACGCTTTTCTAACAAACAAAACCCAGGCATTGCCGGATTCCGAATGCGCAAGGGATTGGTAACAAGCGGTGCGCATTTGTTAGAATCCGATTTCTCAAAATCTAAAATCAACTAAACCATTACTTGTGGCCCGAGTGAATGTTAATTAGATGAATACCGGACGCCAAGTCCCCACGGCTGTGCTCTCCTTTAATTCATTAGTAGATTCGATTAAATTTTAGCGTGTTAAAATAATCCAATCCAAACAAGGGGTTGCTACCTAAGAGCTATTTAAATTAGAATTCACAGTTTTGAGTCAGCACACAATAGTCCGTCCTTGTGGATTTCGATCCTGGTACTTCCAGGTATTGTGCTACATCGGTCGAGAGTCCTACGCTTGAGACGCGTCTTTTAGTGTTATTTTTTTAGTCACTCGGTCGGTCAAGCATTTTTGGCGCCGTTGCCGGGGACGGTGACGTGTGTGTTCAAGATTGTGAGTTTTAGTGTCTTTATTGTTTTTCTTTTCAGTTTAATCGAGTCATCATAGGTAAGGGTCAGCAGTTAGTTCCTAGGCAGGACCCGCTTTATTTTCGTGATCCAACAAATAGGTTAGTCCGTCGGGAATCAGAGTCAAGTCAAGTAGAGTCGTCCAGTCCTTCAGAGTCTAGTTTCGAGTCTGAGTTGAACGCATTTTCCATCAGTGATCTCCACGTTGAGTTGTCCTTCGACTCAATAAGTGTAAGAAATCCACTTTTCCAACCTGAGGAAGAGATGGAGGAGCAGCGTGCACCATCTTTGAGGCAGTACCTCAATCCTGCGAGAACCACCCCCACTGGACCAATTTTGTTTCCAAGGGAGATACAAGAGGCCCACAACGCTTTCACCATTAAGCCGGGTGTGTTGAATACAATCCCTAACTTTCATGGGAGAGAGTGCGATGATCCTTATGAGCACATCAGGACTTTCGAGGGGTTGGTACGCAACCTTGCAACAGATACCCAATATGAGAATGCATGTTTGAAATTATTTGAGGCAACATTGAAAGATGGTGCTCTCATGTGGTTTCGCATGCAGAAACCCCAGTCCTTTACAACTTGGGCCCAAGTTCGTGATGCCTTCTATAGGAAGTATTTTTCGGAGGCCAAGACCAAGACCTTTAGACGTCAGATTCAAGGTTTTAGGCAGGAGGGTAATGAGTCTTTTTTGAAGGCCTGGGAACGATTTAAGGAGTTACTCTTGAAGCTACCACATCATGGTTTTGAGAGAATCCAACTTGTCGGATTCTTTCATTTAGGTCTCAACGCTGAGACCGTCCAGCATATAGAGTACTCCTGTAAAGGGGACGATTTTATGTCCAAAACCGCGGATGAGGCGTGGACATTTCTGGATGATCTTGCTGATAGGCAGAGGACCTTAGAACCCTCAGAGTACGATCGGTCTGAACCTTATGGGTCCAATGTTTTCCCTGTCACTGTTAGGGACCAGAGGTTGCAAACCCATGTGGATAAACTCACCCAGAGGCTCGAGGAGCTTGAGATTAGACAGGTCCGTCAGGTAAAAGAAGTGAGTGTGGAAGAAGTTTGTATTTGGTGTGAGTGTAGAGGGCACACGGCTACTGCACGCCCTAGTTTCCTCATAGCCAAAGGGGGGGGGCAACCAATTTGCTCAGGAGGATGTGAATGCAGTCAGGGTGTGGGATCCTTATAGTAATACGTATAATGCAGGAACCTCTTCTCACCCTAACTTTGGGTGGGCTGATCCTAGACCTGTGAGTGGAGGTCAAGCACAACCCCCTGCGCTACCTCCGCCACAGCAATATCAACAAGCCCAGTCGACTAGGCCCCCTCAAGGCCAAGTTATTCCTTATCAGTATCAACCACAGCCCGGTAAGGGGGTAGGTCCATCCTTCCGTGGTCCACCCCCAGGTTATAATCAGGTGACTGCTCGCGACCATAAGCTAGAGGACACAGTAAATTCTCTTATGCAGTCCCAAATGACCTTTCAGACTGAGACCAGACAACAGATAGGGGCCCTGACAACACAAATGTCGCAACTCACTGCGGTAGTTAGTCAATTGAGTCAGGAAAAGGGTAGGTTTCCATCTCAGGGTAGTATGGCGGGTGGCCAATATTTGGGTAACTCTTCAAGTCCTAATGTTCAGAACCCGTATCAGGAAGAAGCTAAGTCGGTCACCGTTCTTAGGAGCGGGAAAGAGATTGATAAGACCATAATTCCTAAGCAAAAACCAACACCACCCCCGGAGTTGGTTGTTGCACCACAAGCGAATCCTGATAGTGGTAATGACTTGAGTGGGAATGTGGAAGTAGAGAAGGAGTCATCTGATGTGGTGAAGCCTGTAGTTGCGGCCCCCACGACTCTGACACCGCCAGCTGTGCCTGCAGCGCCTTTTCCCCAAAGGCTAGCGGTGAAACATAAACAAAAAGAGAACTTTAACATGTTAGACCTTTTTCAGAGGGTGCAATTCCCTATTTCTCTAATGGAGGCGATTGAGTCTTTTCCACAGTGCGCTAAGGTATTGAAGGACCTTTGCACGAAAAAGCCTAAGGATAGGAAGAAGGTGGTGTTAACAGAGCTGGTGAGCTCCATCTTTGAGACCAAGATTCCTGCCAAGTGTAAGGATCCTGGGTGTTCCACCATCACCATAGATATAGCAGGCCAGACATTCGACAAGGCATTGCTGGATTTAGGAGCAAGTGTTAATTTGCTCCCCTATTCGGTTTATCAAAAACTAGGCCTAGGCGATTTGAAACCTACTCCTGTCACACTGCAGTTGGCGGACAGGAGTGTGAGAGTGCCCAAAGGGGTAGTTGAGGATGTCTTAATTCAGGTAGGTGAGTTCCGATTCCCTGCTGATTTCATTGTGTTAGACACTTGCCTGAATCCTGATGTGTTAGAGAAAACTCCTATAATTCTAGGTCGTCCTTTCTTAGCCACCTCCAATGCCGTTATGAATTGCAAGACTGGCAGGGTTCAGTTATCTGTTGGCGAGGAGAAGTTAGAGGTGGATGTGTATAGTGTTAATACTTTTGAGGAGGATGATGAGGAGGTAGAGGAGGTAAGTTTGATAGGGGCACAAGTACACGAGTATTTTGACAATTTTTTGTATAAGGGTCCCGGTTAGAAAGAAAAATCGTGTATCATTTCATTCATGTTATTTCTTTCTGTCATTTATTTCGGTTGTTCTGTTATTTTATTCAAAAAAAAATAAAAAAAAATAAATAATAAAAAAATAATAATAAAAAAATCATCCAAAAAAAAAAAAAAATTGTCTTGATGGTCTTGTATAGCCACCCACACCTCCCTTCAAGTTGAGGGAAGGCGTGGGGAGAAAAGTATGACACGTGAGGCTGCGTGAATGTCTGGTGGTGTTCTTTTATTTTGTTTCATTTAATTGTGGCCCGGATAACACGAGCCGGGCAGGACTAATGCCATTTGCATATTTTCTGTAGTTGTGGTTTCAGTCTTTTGGCAGGGTAAGCATGCTACCACGCCAGCCTTGGTAGGTTAGGCCTCACCGCTGGGGAGATGGAGGCATTCAGGAGCTCTAAGTCATGAGTGCCATTATGTGTGGCGGTTGTAAGCCCGAAGCCCCCAACGCGGCTTTGTGTGACTAGCTGTGGCTCCAATATTTGGAGCCGAAGGAGCAAGCCCTGGAGCAGCTGCAATGACGAGAAATGCAAAAGCGACAAACTCCTCAAACATCGGCCGAGGTCATGGTGGTTGGCTGCCACCTCAGGTTCACTCTTTCCTTCTCTTTGTTCTTACTTTTCGCGGTCTCCATGCTTTGGGGACCATGCGCATTTCAAGTTTGGGGGAGGGATCACTTTGTTCTTCGCTTTGTTCTTTATTTTGTACAAAAAAAAAATTATTAAAAAAAAAAATGGTGGAAATCTTTTTGCATGAGACTTGAAGGCTATGAGATTGGCTCATGATTGATTGAGTTTGAAATAAGATATTGCATATGGCGGCATTATAGTTCTTTTTGCTAGTTTGTTGCGAAAAATTTGTCATGGCATTTAGCACTTTTGCACTACACATTTCTTTGGGCTTTGGTTATTTGTGAGTTATGACTTGATTGTTCTCGATGGCTAGTTTAGTGGAGACTTATGCCCATGTGAGTTTAGAGCCTTATCTATTTCTTGGAGTGGTGTCACATGAACTCCTGTTTGTCAAAAAAAAAACAAAAGAAGCATATTCGTTGTGTGATCTCATTATTCTTGTTGTCAAGTGTTGAAATTGCGTGTATGATGTATTGTCTCTTTGGGTTTGGATTGACACATGGTTGTTTCACCCCTAGGAAAGGATTATGGGCATTTTTTTTGCTATTTTTGAGCCTGTTCGTTCCTTTCTTTTACTCACTTATCCCTTGCAAGCCCATTTGCACCTTATACACAATGCCTTTTTCTTGTTGAACTTCACCTTCCATATTGTGTCTCGAGAATGGCAAACTAAACGAAAAGGATGGACTTGTGACATATTGATTGAAGGGAAGTGTGAATGAAATTTATGCGTGCTTGTTGTGATTTCCCCTCATCGTTAAAAAAAAAAATGGTTGTACCAAAAAAAAAAAAATTGGGTGCAATTTGAATGAAAAGAGGGAAGTTACTAAATCACTTTTTGAGAAGGGATGGAGGTTTCTAATGTGGAGTATGTTGAGAAGTTAGGGAAGAGAGATGAGGTAGTGATAATGAGTAGAGGGCACACATTTTAACATTAGCCTTAGATTGTTGATTGCCCATTCTCGGACACTTGAAGTTATTTTTACCTAGCCTTGAGATATTGCTCCCTTACCTAACGTTATAACCAAAAGTAAAGACCTATTTGATCCTAGGGGTGATGGGGCGCGGATTGATGGATATGAAGAGAATTTCAACACTTGTGTTTCGTTCATGAGATCTTGTGTCCACCATATAAAAGGCATTCTTTTTGTGTCAACTTGTGCAGGGTACTTTGCTTTCATTTACATAATTTCTGCCTGCACATATTGAGAGTAATATGCACCTTGTTTTGAGTGATTTCATTTGTTGAGTGCATGACACGGTGAGATTTGAAGTCGAGATTCGGTCCGGAGAGAACTTTTGATTGTTTTTCACTTGTGACCGAAGCCCTTGTTCACACACGCTGAGTTAAGATGCCATGACTTATTTTCTTGACTTGATAGTATCTAGAACTGCTTATGCCCATTATCTTATTGCAATGGCTTTATATTATGTACTTGAGATATCATTGAGCTGTCTTACAGATTTTTGGGTTTCACGTGAAAATGATTCGTGGTGTTTTGTGGGTAATCACTGCTGAAAACCCTCACGAGACTTCACTCGTCCTACCGGGGTCGCCCGGGGGTTTAAAAGATCTATCCGTATTTTTTTATTTGTTTTATCCTTTTTGTTGCTAGGGACTAGCAACGTTTAAGTTGGGGGATGTGATAGGCGCATGAAATACATATATTTTAGCGCCTAAGTAGGGGTTTTAGCGCATTAGATGAGCGGTTTAATTCTTATTTTCCTGTTAATGCGTGCACGTGGTTGTTATTTGTGTTTATAGTTATTTTGCAGGAAAAATGGGTTAATTTTGGTGCTATTTGATGATTATGTGGGCCCGTGAAGGAAAGGGGTAGTGGAAGAGAAGCGTGGAGGCCAAGCTATCCGAAGAATAGACGCAAAAGCATCGGTAGCGCTACCCATAAAGTCCAGGAGCGCTCCAAAGCTGTTACAAAAGGTCCAGAATGTTCAAGAGCGCTACCTCAGTTCCTGTGTAGCGCTACAGAAGCATTAGAAGGTCAACGAGTCAACGCCGGCCAAGGTTCAAAGGGGCGACTTAACCCATTCGGGAGCGCTACCCCATTTTGGGTGTAGCGCTACCGAGAGCTTATCATAGCCACAAAACGCTGCCGTTCCAATGGTCAAAGGGGTCAAAAGGTTCATCCAAAGGGCTTCGGTAGCGCTACCCCAATTCCTCTGTAGCGCTACCGAAATGGTTATAAGCAAAACGTTGCCGTTTTCAAGCATTTTCCGCGGATTAGTTTTATTTTTATTAGGGTTAAGTATGTTTTAGTATAAATATATGTTTTTTAGGCGTTTTAGGGGGAAGTTTTGATTAATTAGGTTTAGAAACTTTTCTTCAGCAGCTATTTAGGTTTAGAAACTTTTCTTCAACAGCTATTTTTAGTTTTGTTTTCCAGATTAAAGTTATTCCATTGTTCTTTGTTTTCAAGTTGGATTGCTCTCCTGCGCGTGGTGATTTTCTTACATTCGTTTTCGCAAGGTTTCGGTAATACCTTTCTTTATTCTTTCAAGTTTATTTTCAGTTTATTCGTTTTCCTTGCTCTTCATTCGATTCAAGTTTTAATAGCAATTCTCGTGTTTATTCCGTTTGTGAAATTATCGGTAACATATTCAATCTTTGTTTTTACTTCTATTTCGCATGATTATGTCTAGATCTAGGTCGAATCAAACTTCTGTGTTGTATTTAAATATGAGTGAGTAGTCGTCTTGAGCATGGCCGCGGGGCGTTGAAATCCGTGGTTAATCTAAATTGGAGTTTACCTCGGGTTGAACTAATTGTGTTTGACGCAATTTTAGGTAAAAGAAACGCTTTTCTAACAAACAAAACCCAGGCATTGCCGGATTCCGAATGCGCAAGGGATTGGTAACAAGCGGTGCGCATTTGTTAGAATCCGATTTCTCAAAATCTAAAATCAACTAAACCATTACTTGTGGCCCGAGTGAATGTTAATTAGATGAATACCGGACGCCAAGTCCCCACGGCTGTGCTCTCCTTTAATTCATTAGTAGATTCGATTAAATTTTAGCGTGTTAAAATAATCCAATCCAAACAAGGGGTTGCTACCTAAGAGCTATTTAAATTAGAATTCACAGTTTTGAGTCAGCACACAATAGTCCGTCCTTGTGGATTTCGATCCTGGTACTTCCAGGTATTGTGCTACATCGGTCGAGAGTCCTACGCTTGGGACGCGTCTTTTAGTGTTATTTTTTTAGTCACTCGGTCGGTCAAGCAATAATGAACATGCAGCAGCTGTGAAGTTTCTGTTTTTAACTGTGTTTTACCTGTTCCTAATAGTTGATTTTAATTTGAGTTTGGACCGAGTTTATTTACACGGTCTTATTAATTATTTACAATTTTTTCCATGTTTGGCCCAAGCCCAATTATGCCGAAACTGAACCGGACCAAACTGAAACCGGTCGGACCAAACCGAACCAAACCGAATTAATTCGGTTCGGTTTCGGTTTTGAAACTTCCAAACCGGGATGACCGGTTTGGTCTGAGTTTTTTGTCCAAACCGGATCAAACCGGACAGGTATCACCCCTATGCACAGCAGCTGTGCCGTGCAATGAAACGACGCAGTTTGGTGCTCCAACCAAACTTCCTTTTGTGTGTTTTGTGTACGAAACCTATTAAAAAAAATTTATTTTAAAATTTCGAGTTCATGGTTAATTTCAAAATTTTCTCTCAAGTCGACGGTGAATTTTTCAATTTTTTTTTGAGAAAACACGATCTAAAGGGATTTAAATGAGCAGTATCAGTTATTTTTTTTAATGCGGCGGTGACAACAGTAAAAAAAAATTATAAAAATATGTCTATTTTACCACCGCCGCATTAAAAAAAAAACGGATACCGCTCATTTGAATCCCTATAGGTCGTGTTTTCTAAATTTTATTTTCAAAAAAATTTAAAAAATTCACCGTTGACTTAAACGAATATTTTGAAATTAATCGTGAACTCGAAATTTTAAAATAAAATTTTGTTAATAGATTTCGTGCACAAAACACACAAAATGAAGTTTGGTTAGAGTACCAAAGTGCGCCGTTTCATTGCACGGCACAGCTTCTGTGCACAAGTGCACAACAGGTCCACCCATTCCCCTCTTGTTATTGTATATCCTGCTCTCTCTTGGATATAATTTTCAACCAAATATTTAATCTTGTATCTTGTAAACAAAACAAACATCATATTTGTGCTTCCTGAGATTTCATCCCTTATACTAGGCTACCAGCCATTTTATCCCCCCAGACACAAAAACCCTTAGTAGGGGCGATACTACCAATGCATCAAGGGGTTTACAAAAATTAGAAGTTAAGTACAAATTTTAAAAATTATATTTTGGCACCAGCCAAATTACATTCGTCCCCCATTCCCCCCACCCCCCAAAAAAAAAAAAAAAAAATTACAATTACAATCTAACAATTACATGTCGGTATGTTTTGAGTTCAATTTTTTTTTTTTTTTACAGTTCTATAAATCTCGGACCCTTCCAAACTTTGAATCCTAGTTCCGTTCTTACTTTGAATCCTAGTTCCATTCTTACCCCTTAATCTTCAATCTCATGTGATAGATAAAAAGTGTGATATAATGTAGCTGTGCTCTAAAAGCATCCATATTAATCTCCTTATTTTTTATACCAAATTAGAGAGAAGTTTTCCCTTTTCTACTTTAGGGAGCTATATTTTTTTAATAGGACTCTCTATTTTATCCCTATTTTATTAAAATATTTTTTTCTTTTATATTCAATTCTAAGAAAAAAAATGAAAAACAATAAAAATTGACAAGGGTAAAATGTAATTGAGAAAATACATTTAACCCCCCCGAGTAAGTTCAGAATTCGGCCGAGACTGGATAACATATCCAGAAGCACGTGCCGATCACGTGAGATAGTGGCCGACACAAGAAGTGCCGACCATACCCAAATCAGGATAACAGAATCAAGTTCTGAAGGATGCCGACCTGAGAAAGGCGGATCCATGTCTTTCCGAACAGATAAGGTCGGTGCGAACTACGGGCAACCTGAGAAAGGCAACCAGTAACCGTTTTTCCAAGATAAGACAGAATCCCGGATAAGTCGGGATTCGAATCAATCAGTTATGGATGTGAAATCCACGGCCAATCAGAGGACACTTCGCCCCAAGAGAGCCCTAAGAGAATTGGGGCCCAAGAGAGCCCTAAGAGAATTAGGGCAGAAGATGAAGTCTATAAATAAAGCTCCAGATCAACAAAAAGAGGTTCGCCTGAGTAGTGCATAGTTTCGCGTGCTAATAGAGAATATTAGCTTGTGTTATTATTTCCCCTGTGAGTTTTGCCTGACTTGATCATCGGAGTGTCTTCCTGCCACAGCGGCAGAGGGCTCTTTGACGGATTATTCTTTTGCAGATCACAGGTCCACATATTGAGAGCATTGTTTCGGCTGGATAGTGAGTTCTTAGCTTTCCGTCCTGATTATAAAAATTAACCCCCTTACAATTGGCGCCGTCTGTGGAAAAGTTAAAGATTCATGGCTGAAACACCAAGAAAAGATTAGGGGAGGGAACGTGATGGCAAAGAAAGATCAAGATCCCCCCCCCCCTCCAGTTCCACACAAATCTAGGGGTCCTAGGAGAGAGATTCCTAGGGTTCCTCCCCCAAAGATGGTAGGGGAGCAGCCCGGAGAACAGGTGCTGCCTCCTACCGTTCCGTTGCCTGCCAACACATCGGTAGCTCCTGCGCTACCCACTACATTGCCTCTGGAGCAACGTCCAGATCATCCGCGAGAAGCGAAATGGTCAAGAAACAGGGAGAGGTCCCTAACTCAATCCCGGAATGAGGGAGGGAGAGAATCCCGAACTCATGAAGGGTCTCGCCGATACGAAGAATACAATAATGCTAATCGGATCCGAAGGGGGGATCAAGAAATAGAAGATATGAGGCGTTACATACGACGCATGGAGAGGGAAAACCGAACTCTCCGCAAGCATAAAGATTCAGTCCGCCAGTCAGTATCTGGACATGACGAGCGCTCCGAGACTGGGCCGTCTCGGCAAGATAGCCGACACGAACCAAGCAAAAGGCCCTGAGGAGGAGAAAGGCAGATTGGGGCATCGTCGAATCTAGGCGGACCACCTCAGGTGCAGCCGCTTCCCGACATGAGGGAATGGCTGAATCAGCGGGCAGAATCGGCCCCAGACGTCCAGCCGAAGCTCCCATATCGGCCTTTGCCATCGGTGGTTCCGGTAACCGATATGAGGGCGTGGTTGAATCAACAGTTGGGACTTAACCGCCCGGAGGACGATGAAAATCACAAGGAGCTACAACAGCTGGCAGTATCACAGTTGTTAGTTCAGATTGAGACGGATGACTTACCCAGAAAGTTTGTCCCTCCGAAGTTTACGATTTATAATGGACGAACGGATCCGATGACTCACATCAAAGGATTCGTGAACTCCATGATGATATATGTGGCCATGACAGCCTTTACTGCAAGGTATTTTCCTTGAGCTTGGAGAGATAGCCCTGAATTGGTTTCAGGCTCTGTCGCCGAGATCAATTACAGGCTGGAGGCAACTGGCAGATCAGTTCCTCAAGAGATTTGTGGCTAACCGAGCACAGAAGAAGTATGTGAACACGCTTTTGGCCTTGAGAAAAGGACCAGAAGAAGATCTCAGACAGTATGCCAGCAAGTATTGGGCAACTTATAATGAGATCGGGGACTGCACGGAGGCCTATGCCGTAGAATCTTTCAGGCTGGGTCTGTCATACCGAGATCGGCTAAGAGAGTCTCTCACCATTGATCCCCCAAGTACCATTGCCGACCTGATGAGCAGAGTCGAGAAGTATGCAAAGTTCGAAGACGAGATCTGCCGAGACAAAGATCGGCCAGTAGCTAAGGCACACAGGAGTGCGGTAATAGAGCCTGAGGCCAAGAGGCCCAGAACTGAGGTGGCCGAGGTGTCACAGGTAACAAGGGAGCAAAAACCACCTGGACCTCAGGCGTATAGAGCGCTACGCACGGTTTTCAACACGCCAATCTTCAAGCTGATCCATCCATTGAAGAATGAGCCATTCTGGAAATGGCCGGCCGGGTCGGGAGAACCGGTGAAGCGCGATCCGAACAGAGACTGGTGTAGCTATCAACGCAACAATGGCCATATGACAGAAAAGTGCAAGGCGCTTAAACGATTCCTGGAGGAATTAGTTGAAGCCAGGCACCTTCGACGTTTTGTGGCCGAACAGAGGCAACAAGCGGTTCAGCCAGAGCCGATGGAAGCCGAATCCTCTGAGGAAGAGGCGGCAACTCCGGTTCCAGATAAAAAGGAAGTACGGCTTCAACGCCGCCGAGACGGGCACAAACATCATGTACAACACCTCGGGCAGAAGAGGAAAGAGCCCGAGACACAGGTGGAAACAGTCATATCCTTTTCAGAAAAGGATTTGGAGGGGGTAGCACACCCCAATAACGATGCATTGGTAATCACGCTGCTCCTCGGCACCTTCAACACGGAGAGAATCCTAGTTGACCAGGGCAGCTCAACAGAGATCCTGTATTATGATGCTTTCAAGAAGCTCAAGCTGGACAAGGCAGATTTGCAGAAGGCCGATATACCACTCATCGGGTTCAGTGCCGAAGCAGTCTGGCCCTTAGGATCCATTACTATCCCTGTACGAGCAGGGAAAGTGACTTTGGATGTGGATTTTCTGGTCGTGGATGTACCATCGGCATACAATGCCATAGTGGGGAGAACTTGGCTCCACAGGCTGGGGGCAATCCCTTCTACCTACCACCAAATGCTGAAGTTCCCAGGGAAAAAGGGGATTGAATGTGTTCGGGGCGATCAGACAACAGCGAGAAGCTGTTATGTCACTTCCATCAAACATAAACCAAAGGCCGAACACGTAAAATCCATAGAGGTCTCAGATCGGCCAACGATAGAGGATATCGGGCGTAACCCAGCCGATCGAGTTGTAGAAAAACTCAAGCAAATACCAGCTCACGAGACGGACCCAGAGCGGTATTTTTTGATCGGGGCTGAGCTATCAGAGCAGGACGAGAAGGTCCTGATCAAGATTCTTAAAGAGCACATAGACGTATTCGCTTGGACACCACAGGAGATGCCTGGGGTGAGCCCGGATATTATATGCCATCACTTGAATGTGGATCCTGCCCACAAACCAGTGATGCAGAAAAGAAGAAGACCGGCAGTCCAACATGTGGATGCTATAATAGAAGAGGTAGATTGGCTATTGGAGGCCGACGCCATCAGAGAGGTGCATTACCCCGAGTGGTTATCTAACACCGTGGTGGTCAATAAGAAGAATGGCAAGTGGAGGGTTTGCGTGGACTTCACTAGTCTCAACAAAGCTTGTCCCAAAGATAGCTTTCCACTGCCTAAGATAGATCAGCTGGTGGATGCCACAGCTGGGTATCGGCGCATGAGTTTTCTGGATGCATATCGGGGATATCATCAGATAGCCATGCACGTGCCGGATCAAGAGAAGACGTCCTTCATAACTCCACGAGGACTCTTCTGCTACAAAGTGATGCCTTTCAGCTTGAGAAATGCAGGAGCAACATATCAGCGGTTGGCAACTCTCATGTTCAAGGAGCTGCTCGGGAAGAGCATGGAAGTTTACATCGATAATATGGTCGTCAAATCTGAGGAGGCCGAATCCCACATAGATGATCTCGGCAAAACTTTCCAGGTACTAAGAAAATACAAACTCAAGCTCAACGCATCGAAATGTGCTTTCGGGGTTAGCTCGGGGAAATTCCTGGGGCATCTGGTTACACGCAGGGGAATAGAAGTTAACCCCGATCAGATTATCGCCCTGCAAAATTTGCAGAGCCCCCGAACTGTGAAAGAAGTTCAGAGGTTAACCGGAATGGTGGCAGCCCTAAATAGATTCATCTGCTGATCATCTGATCGATGTCGGCCATTCTTTCAACTGTTGAGAAAACAGTCCAAGTACACCTGGGGGCAAGAATGTGAAAGGGCTTTCCAAGATATGAAGAGCTACTTGGCAAACCCCCCACTGATCATGACTCCCGAGAAGGGAGATGTGTTGACACTTTATCTGGCCGTATCCGAGCATGCGATCAGCGCGGTCTTGTTGAAGAACAAAGATGGTGAGCAGACGCCAATCTATTATATAAGTAAAACGCTCCTGGATTCGGAGACAAGATGTCTCCCCTTGGAGAAGTTGATCTTATCCCTTGTGGTGGCCTCTAGGAAATTACAGCATTATTTCCTAGCCCACACAATAAAAGTACCGACCAAACATCCCATCAGTACTATCTTGAGAAGAGCAGAACTGTCGGGAAGGGTGGCAACTTGGTCTGTGGAGCTCGGGGAATACGACATTAGATTCCTCCCAAGGACAGCAGTGAAGGGACAAGTCCTGGCAGATTTTATCGCAGAATTCTTCCACGAACCTGTGGAAAACATCGCTTCAATCTCAGAGAGGGATACGCTCGAACAGGGGGAAATAGTTCCCGACCAGACACCGTACTGGAGGTTGTATGCTGACGGATCATCCTGTTCAAGAGGATCTGGAGTCGGCATCGTGATAGAAGAGCCAGATGGGTGCTATTTTGAGCAATCCTTCCGATTGAATTTCAATGCCTCCAATAATGTCGCCGAATATGAGGCATTGATACTCGGGCTCAAATGCGCACATAATCTGGGGGCAGAATATGTGAAAGACTTCTGCGATTCACAATTGGTCCTCAACCAGCTCAGTGGAGAGTATGCCACCCGAGATGAGAGGATGACCGCCTATGCAGAAAGGGCCAGAGCAGAGTTATCAAAGTTAAAGAAAACAGTGATGACACATATCAGCTCAAGACAGAACGACCACGCAGATGCCTTAGCATGTTTGGCTTCGGCAATACCCAAGGACAAGTTCAGAACCATATATGTGGATTCCATTGAGTACCCGAGCATCGACATCCCAATTGCTGAGAAGGCTTTGGAAATCGATCTCGGCCCAAGCTGGATGGATCCCATTATCTCCTACCTCACTGGGGGAACTGTCCCCGAGGACAAAAAGGAAGCTCACAAGCTACGGATCAAGGCAACACGCTTCTGGCTATCGCCTAAGCAGGAACTCTACCGCAAATCCAACACTGGTCCCTATCTGAAGTGCGTACATCCTACTCTAGTACAAAAGCTCCTGTACGAAATTCATGAGGGGACATGTGGGAGTCATGCAGGGGGCAGGTCCATAGCCCATCGTGCCATATCTCAGGGATATTGGTGGCGTATATGCAGGAGGATGCAAAGAAGTATGTCCAGGTGTGCGAGAAATGCCAGAAGTTCGCCCCGATCACACATCAACCTACTGCCGATCTGGCACCACTCACCAGCCCATGGCCCTTTGCCCAATGGGGTATGGATATTGTCGGCCCGCTTCCCAAAGCAACTGGAGAGAGGAAGTATCTGCTGGTCGCCACAGATTATTTTACCAAGTGGATAGAAGCCGAACCACTGGCTAAAATCACCGAGAAGAATGTCGAGCGATTCGTTTGGCAGAATATCATTACCCGATTCGGCATTCCATATGCCATCGTCTCGGACAACGGAACCCAGTTCCAGGACAAGTTCAAAGCTTTCTGCTCACAGTACCAAATCAGAAATCACTGCGCCTCAGTGGCATATCCCCAATGCAATGGGCAGGCAGAAGCTTCAAATAAGACAATATTGGGGGGAATCAAAAAACGGCTAGAGAAAGCCAAGGGTAAATGGGTGGAAGAATTGCCACTCGTCTTGTGGGCATACAGGACCACACCTCGCCGATCTACGGGTGTTACCCCGTATTCACTTGCTTATGGCACCGAGGCTGTCATTCCTCTTGAAGTAGGCATCCCAACTCTCTGAACCAAATTGATGGAGCAAGGTGGCAACGACCAAGCGTTGGCCATAGAACTCGATTTTGCCGATGAGAAACGGGAACGAGCCATGATCAGACTCGCTGCCTATCAGTCTACTCTCTCTAAAACTTACAACAAGAAAGTTCATCAGAGGGAATTCAATCTCGGCGACCTAGTCCTATGCAAGGTTATGGGAAACACGAAAGATCCAACTGATGGCAAGCTCGGGGCTAACTGGGAGGGTCCATACAGAGTTATAGGCCGGCTCGGGAAGGGTGCCTATAAATTGCAAGACTTGGATGATAAGGAAATACCAAGGACCTGGAATGTTTCCAACCTAAAGAAGTTTATCAGTAATTTCTCTGTTTCAGTACTTATGTTTATTTCTCAGTGAGTAAAAGTACCAATTTCAATTTTTTATATAGATGTTCAGCAAGGCTATTAATGTTGTTGCCCCATGTACTACCTTCCTGGGGGGCAAAGATAAATCCAGTACATACAAGATCAGAATGTGTAATTCCAAACTTGAGAAAAGTTTGAAATTGTTCAACACTTGAGAAAAGTTTGAACTCCAGAATATACTTGAGAAAAGTATGTGTTTAAGCCTAAGTACAGGTTAAACATCCGAACGGACTTGAGAAAAGTCTTAGAAATTTTCAACACTTGAGAAAAGTTTGAACTCCTGAACATATTTGAGAAAAATATGTGTTTAAGCTTACATCATAGGTTAAACAGCCGAACAGACTTGAGAAAAGTTTGAGAATGTTCAACACTTGAGAAAAGTTACAACACCCGAACATATTTGAGAAAAATATGTGTTTAAACCTAAATCATAGGTTAAACAGCCGAACAGACTTGAGAAAAGTTTGAGAATGTTCAACACTTGAGAAAAGTTAGAACACCCGAACATATTTGAGAAAAGTATGTGTTTAAGCCTAAATTATAAGTTAAAATAGCCGAACAGACTTGAGAAAAGTTTGAAAAGATTCAATACTTGAGAAAAGTTTGAATTACCGAACATACTTGAGAAAAGTATGTATTTAAGCCTAACTACATGTTAAACGTCCGAACAGACTTGAGAAAAGTTTGAAAAGATTCAATACTTGAGAAAAGTTTGAATTACCGAACATACTTGAGAAAAGTATGTGTTTAAGCCTAACTACATGTTAAACGTCCGAACAGACTTGAGAAAAGTTTGAGAGGGTTCAACACTTAGAGAAAGAATGAACATCCGAGCATACTTGAAAGAAAAGTCCATGTTTTAAGAGAAATACTTATATTTGCATCAAGACAAAAGTTGCCGACAAAAGGTTCGAATTGTATTCATTCGTATGTGAATTACAAAGGCGAAGAGCAGAAATGAATACTAAAAAGACTTGCTATTACTACATGGGTAAACGACAAGAAAACAAAAACATGAGACATCCTTCAGACGATGTCAACATGGTCCTCCTGGACTCGGCCCTCCTCTGCAAAGTGCTTCATAATACAAATGACTGATTGTTTATGGGGTTTTTCTTCCTATACATGAAATGAAGACAATACCACCCAACCCCTCCTTGTGATAGAATATATACCTGCATGCCTAAGACTCGTATATAGTTGTAATTAGGGTTGGCATTTAAAAACAAGAAAATTGATTAGTCTAGAGCAAAGTCATGAAATAAACTCACACTCATCTCGTGAATTTTAGTAGTTTGAAATATTTTCGAAAGACGATTTCACCTTCAAAATCTCAGTACAATGTCTCTCTACATCAGTATACTCAATAAAAAATTGATCTCTCTACAACGTGATCTCTCTCTAATGAGATTTCACCTTCGAATTTGTCTTGGATCTAATGTTACTTATGTATGGTGCTAGTGGTTAATGAATTGGTATTAATACATCAATAATCTCTTTTTTTTTTTTTGCTAGAATCAATAATCTCATTAGTCTTTGGTTTTCACCTCACTAGCTAGCACATAATATATGTACATATATATATTTCTGCGATGTCAGAGTAATAATTTCTTAGATACATAAAGTAATTATCAGACGGTAGTAAATTATTGTGATTCACGAGACTTCAAACACAAGCATTCTGACTACCTATTTACATTGAACCTAATTAAACTCTTGAAGTAGATGTAATATGACTTTAATTAACCTATATGTCAGGGACGATCTATTCTTACTGATGTCTAATCTCTTCCTGTTCATGTATAGTTAGCTAAAAACAGAGAGAGAGAGAGAGATTACAAATATGCTTCCAGTTCTCTCGTCTTCGCTATATATGCTGAAAAAACTATAGTGCTAGCTCTACAAATTAAAAAAAGATATATAGAGAATGATTAGTAGGGTATTACTGTCAATAGAGAATTGCTGTATGCCCGAGGTGAATTTAAGTATCAGCCTGATGTCCATGTGGAGCCTTTTTCGATCCAATAAGATGTGACCATTTCTCTCCAGCATCAAGAAGCAAAATATCAATGGCGCCCTGAATTAACATAAATGTGAACTACAGATGTTGACTAGCTGCTCATAAAAATGATGAATTAACAGTTTGGTACAAACACAGTAACACATACTGAGTTTGTATAGCTAGATTTGTATTGCTTCCACACCAACTCGATGGAAAAAAATCACTGATCATCACTTGACTTCAAGTGTCACTAGGCCTCCTCTGGCCACAAGGGCGGAAGTACATAGCCTTTTGGGTGGGCTATAATTCAGGGAAAATTTTGGTGGAATTTTTTTGTTTTTTTTAACATGTAAAATTATTGTTCAAGTAATTTTAGTCTGTTCTATTATTTGAAGAGTACAATACATTTTTTAGTTCGATTCATTTTTAGCCTAGGGTAAATTAAATTTCTAGTTTCGTCCTCACCTCTGCATTGCAGCATGTGGGGAGTTTTTTTTATACACAGTTGCTACATTTTTTTCCCACATGATACCATATAAAATGTTTAAATATTAAAGTACTTTGCATGACACGAATATACATAACCGAACACGGAATAAGATTCTTTGCGAACATTTGCCCCTCATTATATAGTTTTTTTTTTCTAAAAATATGAAAATTCTACATTAAAAGGAAATCTTTGTGGACTATATATACTCATCTTTGGTATTGATGGAATCACGATTTCAAGCTTGGGGAGAAAATCGAATATAATTTAGAGGCCAAAATATAATATTTTTATAATTTTTAAAATTGATACCTAAATCTTACAATTTTTGGTGGGACCCCAGCCCCTATCTCTATTTATTTCTGCTCGAAATCAAGTTAATAGTCAAGAAACTTTTGTATACCTAGCTTTTTGGGTCCAAAAATGCTAGAGACACACTACTTTTACACATCGCTTTCACACATCACTCAAAACTATATAGTTTTGTGTTGAAAAAAAATCATATTTATTTTTGACCCATATCGCTGAAAACATATTTGGATCTTCCTTAACATAAAACGACGTAGTTTTAAGTGATGTGTATTCACCACAAAGGCGGTTAAACACTATGTGCAGTAAACGAGGATTCGGCAATCAACCTTGGATTAACTATGAGTGAATCATAGTTGTGAGTATAGGTTATTTTTGTAATCGCATAATGGTTAGCATAGTGATTTGATTTCTTCTCGTGGTTTTTACCCTTTCAGAGGTTTTCCACGTATATCGGCGTCCTCTGCATTTACTTATATTTTTGCTTGTGTTTAATTCTTTCATATTCATTAGTTTGCCCAAATTTAGGTTTTATCATTTTGTTGGAGAAATATTTTTTGCAAGCTTAGATAGCTAACATATTTACCAAATCGCTTACAGTTCAAGGTTTGCTGAGTTGTCTTCCAAACTAATGCTTTGTTCCTTACCAGCATCAATTTGTGGGGCAGTGTTAGAAGATCACCACCAGCTCAATTCAGATAAATAGGTGAGTTGTTCAAAGAATGCAGATGCAACAATCAAATGTATTGCAACAATCAAAGGTGCAAGAACATAAGACATAACAGAATTAGTTAGAGTTAGTTAGGTTCAGGCTGAGCCGTCAATTAGTTAATTGAATTTTACCATGTGGCTAATTGATGATTGGTTGTTTTCATTTCACCAGGATTAGGAATAGGTTAGTTTATTCTAGCTATAAAAAGGATATGGTTTGTTCATTCTGTGCGTTATGTTCTCTCTCGAATAAAATCAAATATTATTACTTCTTTCACAGTTTTCTCTAATTTGTATCTAGCCTTATAATTAAACCTCTATTTAGGCATATAAGAAAACCACTTTTCTGATATGAAGTTCCATTTCCTCTACTCACCCAGACAGGGCCACGTGCGTAGGACCAAAATAGCCTCTACTCACCCAAACATTTCCTTTAACATCAAACAAAGAAAAAGACTCCTAAACCAGTTGTTTAATCTTTTCTGATCACCCTTCGCATCACCAGCTGCCTAGAAACACGAATATCTGAAAGACTAGAAGAAACAGTGCCCTGCCTTGCCTCTCCCTGTCTCTTTCTCGCTCTCTCTCTCCCTCTCTCTCTCTCTCTCTCTCTCATGCAAAATGAAATAGTAGATGAATTGTTTTCGAGGCACACCCAAAAGCTCCTTGATAAAGATTGAATCTAAGGCATATATTAATATTACAGAGGGAGGATGTTGCTAAACTTTGATCCCACTGACGATGAAGGTGGTACGAAGCTGTTGGAAGACCTGACCAAAAACGCCAAGCAAATACAACAGCAGGTATTGGATGAGATACTAACCAAAAATGCTAACACCCACTACTTGAGGGGATTTCTCAATGGCCACTGTGAGAAAGAAATCTTCAAGAAGAATGTCCCGGCTGTTAATTATGAAGATATGAAGCCTTATATTGAGCGAATTGCCAATGGAGAGCCGTCGCAGATCATATCAGCTCAACCCATCACCGAGCTCCTCACAAGGTACAAACAATACAACCGCTTACCATGAAAACAACTTTCTTGTAGCACCCGTTTGTTTGACTGGACAAGAAGTAAAGGGATATATAATCACGTATTTTACGTAATAAAATCAGACGAATTAGTAATACTAAAACCCGTGATATTTTGTATCTTGTAAAATTATCAGATGACTATTTGGTCCTGCCTATTAAAAATTCAAGTTATTAATTTAGGGCATGCGATCTCCTTGTACATATTAATGCAATACTCATCTCAAATCCACGGGACAGCCAAAAAGTGAGTATTTTTCATGTGTTTTTTTTTGGTAAGTTGACAGTGTTTCATGCAGCTCTGGAACATCAGGAGGACAGCCAAAAATGATGCCTTCAACTGCCGAAGAGTTGGACAGAAAGACATTCTTTTACAACCTCCTTGTACATGTTATGAACAAGTAAGATTTAATATGCTCTTTCACCATGAAATTTTTCTTGTTTGGGAGATGAATGTGACTGTGCATGGAAGCAAGATTTTTGAACAGTTGAATTGTATATGAATGTACTGATACAGGCATGTTGATGGGTTGGACAAAGGAAAAGCAATGTACCTTCTGTTCATCAAGTCAGAAATCAGTACACCATCCGGCCTGATGGCAAGACCGGTCCTAACCAGCTACTACAAGAGCAAAAACTTCATAAACCGGACCTTCAACCGATTCAATGTCTACACCAGCCCGGATGCAACCATCTTGTGTTTAGATACCAAGCAGAGCATGTTTTCTCAATTACTCTGCGGTCTAGTTCAGCGGGATGAGGTCCTGAGAGTCGGTGCCATTTTTGCGTCTGCCTTTCTACGGGCAATCAAATTCTTGGAGGATTACTGGAGAGAATTGTGTGATAACGTAAGAACAGGTATGGTCAGTGATTGGATCACTGACTCAAGCTGCAGAAATGCGGTGTTGTTAATCCTGGGGAAACCAAATCCGGATTTGGCCGATTTGATTGAGCTGGAGTGCAGTGGAAAGTCCTGGGAAGGGATAATAAAGAAACTATGGCCTAGTACCAAGTACATAGAAGTTATTGTTACCGGGTCAATGGCACAGTATGTTCCGACGCTGGAATTCTACAGCGGCGGGATCCCATTAGTTTCGACCATGTATGGTTCTTCAGAGTGTTATTTAGGGATCAATCTTGAACCATTGAGCAAGCCTTGTGATGTCTCTTACACTCTCCTCCCAAATATGGCCTACTTTGAGTTCCTACCTGTGTATAAAAATGATGACAACATCACCAACCCTGAGATTCAATGGGATGGTGTTTCTAATGAGGATGAAGGGGTGGGAGATAATGAAGCTATTGTCAGTCTTGTGGATGTGAAGCTCGGTCACTACTACGAACTTATTGTTACAACTTTCACAGGTTAAGTTTTCTACTCTTTCAATTTAACCCACATCTTTTTTTTCCTGTCTTTTTGACCCTCTAACACAAATTAAGTACACATTTCAGATATTACAATTGATGGAGTCCAAGGTATGTAACATATATAAGGACCACTTGATCAAAAGCATTGACATATTTCAGATCCTTATTATTTTAAGGGTTTTTCTCGTGGTGAATATTGGGGGGGGTTTCCAAAATAAGAAAGTTCTCCTTTTACCTTTGTCCCACATGCTTAATGCTTCACACCAAATATTTTTTACCTCTCTTTTCATTTGGGTTCACTTGTGTTGGGTATGAATGTGCATGGGCCTAAAGAAAAGTCTAGTGTGGTCATGAAAATGGACCAAGGTCCCAAGTAATCTGGGAAACTTGGTCAGAAAATTACTTAACATGGTATGTTTTGCAAGCTTCGCATGTGAGGAGTGCTACGATGCCAGAAAAGTTTTCCCAAAAATGTTCCCGAATTTAAAATCAAAAGTTAGAATTCATTTGGATTTAAAAGTCTACACAATCATGTAAATCTACTCCATTCATTTTGAATAATGAAATTAAAATTTTCTTAAAAATTTTTATGGGACCAAAGAGTTTCCCCCGTATACTTATGGTTCAAAGCTGCAACTTCCCTTTCTTTTGTCAGCTCACCAAAAGAGACTATACAGCGGTTACTTGAGAACTATAGCACTATAGATGCGCATACAAAGTCGAAAGCCTATCCAAACTGAATATAGGAAGCATGGTTAATTTCAAATAGTGTTGAATTGCTTAATGCTTGTCAAATCGACTTGACTTGACTTGACTTGACTCATACGAGTTAGTTCTCATTAATTAGTCACTCTTGATCCAGATTAAAAGGCTAAAGTTCATGTGTGGTAGTCCAATTATTAAAAAAAAAAAAAAAGTAAATTGTACTGATCAAGTTCTTACCATTTATCATCTCCTGTTCAGGTCTGTATAGATACAGAGTTGGAGACATTCTTATGGTGACCGGTTTCCACAACAACGCCCCTCAGTTCCGGTTTGTGGAACGGAAAAATGTGGTTTTAAGCATCGACACGGAAAAAACAAATGAAGAGGATCTATTGAAGGCAGTGGCACAAGCAAAACTCGTGATCGAGCACCTTGGCTTCCTTGTCACGGAGTACACTAGCTATGCAGACACAACCTCAGTACCTGGCCATTACGTACTCTATTGGGAGCTCAAAACAAGAGGCAAAAGTACTGAAGATGTATTAGAGCTTGATCCTACTATAATGGAGCAATGCTGCTCCACTGTGGAGGAATCACTGGATTCTGTGTATAGGAGGTGCAGGAAAAAGGACAAATCAATTGGGCCATTAGAGATTAGGGTGGTGAATTACGGGACATTTGATGCACTCATGGATTTTTGTGTTTCGAAAGGGTCCTCTGTGAATCAATATAAGACTCCAAGGTGCATTAAGAGTGATGAAGCCATTCAAATATTGGATTCAAGGGTGGTGGGTAGATTTTCCAGCAGAAATGTCCCATCATGGGAACCCTTTAGCGTGCAAACTAAATGAAAAATCTTACAGAACTCTTTATGGTCCTTTGTTGGAGCCTACCATGTGTATGGAGGCCTTATTTTTTCACACATTCATGGCTCTAGCTAGTACTTGTAATTTTATTTGTAAAAGCTCTTGTTTTGTCATATAGCTATCATATAGCTAGACTACCTGTGGGTAGTTCTCTCTGTTTGATCAACTGCATAGTGACTCTATTTCCAAATTTGAAACTTGTTTAACCAATGCTTCCAAAATGATAAGACATTTTTCATTCTAAAGCCAAAAGAGCAAAGTTGGAGGATTATCGAGTTTGTGAAGGTTTTAATTTGTTGCTTCGCTGACTATATATGTGCAATCGTTTGTTAGGTAACACGTCAGGCTCCAGCTCATGTGCAATCGTTTTTTTTTTTTGGCAATATTAGCTGATTGTTTTTTGTGTGATTGGTTGTGCGAGTTAGCTAGAATTTGCAACAACAACGTACTAACTACATCAAATAAATCGCTACAACTGAGTGGTCAACAATTTGTCTTTTACTTGGACATGACGTTACACTTCATGATGTCTAAGGTGGAAATTTTCCTCTGAACTGTCATTTCGCTATCAATATGTCTAGGAACACACAGTTTATAAAAAAAAATGTGTCTGGAATCGTTAGATGTTCATATAGACTTGTAAGATAAGGTGGGCTCTATCTACACTTAATTATTCCGAGCACATTTATATTTTGGATTTGTCCACAGAATACTGTGTTCTTAGACTTTTTGTATGATATTACAAAAGGGACAGGGTGGATGCTGACATTTAAAAAACATGGAAAGTAAAGCACAAGATGGAGGGTGTTTGGCCATCTTATTGTATAATTTTATATTTTGAGTATTTAAAAGCAGATTATTAGAATTAGGATATTATACCAACTATGTATTGTGGTGCTATAAGGTGAGTAGAAATACAGGATGAACCTTAAAAAGCTGATAAAGATAATTTGATCAAAAGATTAATGCACACGAAAAACAACTTAGTTAGAACTCTAATGCAAATAACACTTGTATATGTGTGTGTGTGAATATAATTAGCATTTTCCTATTTATAAAGACGGTAGGCAGCCACGACTATAGGAAGTTAAGGAGATGAGGTCCATGGACAGGTCACAGATTGAGAAGGAAACAATGAGCGAGCAATTGATCAAGGAGACAGTTTGAACTGTTTGTACAGTCCGGTGTGAAGTCTGGATAGGTTTGGGGACCATCGCATTAATTCGTCTCTCAGAATTTATAGGTAACACGTGGCTATCTATAACCACACACCAACATATTTATATTATACTTCGACCCGTATGACGATATTGGTCAAAATTTTAAAAGGTGTTGAAACTTGTGACTCACATAAAGAGATTCCGTAGAGTTTTAGACAAAGACCAGAAGCAATGCAGAGTGGAGGAGGCGAGGCTTGTATTGTTAGATAAAATTATGCTTAAACTTTTATGCGGAAACATAATTTTGATAGGATCTTGAATCAATATATCTCAAGAAAATAATAATAATTATACCTTTTTGCGCCATTGAATGTGGAAAGAAAGAAACCCCTTACTTGAACTTTAATTCTCCGCTCACCTTCTCCTCTTTGTCTCTCTTCTGAATAACCCAATAATCTTTTATTGATGGAAATTAATACTCACAAGAGGTTGACATTATAAGACACCTAATCCATCAAGGTCTCTTAATTAATTATCCACAAACATATATTTTTCATAAATAATAATTAGTTATGATGAACCTTATCTTATATTGACTTTATCAAATACGTGGAGTCCAAGTGAAACAAGGAATGCTCAAAGAGGTGTAAGTCAATGGGTCACCTTTAATATGGGTCTAACATTCTCCCACTTGACCCATTAAGCAGATTGTGGTGTAGAAATGTAATTTTGTTTGTAAAACATGCAATTTTATAAAATTGACTCAAATGGACTTCCACACTTAAAAACATTGACACGTGATCACGAATTTTATAAAAAGTCAATAGGTTCAAACTAATTAAAACTGTAATATTGTGATTATCTCAAATCACCAATGCGAGTCATAGTGGTTATATAACATGTGTTATATTTTCTTCTATACACCACAACATTGATAACTCTCAATAACCCAATCTTTCATTGGGAAAAATAAAGCCCCCATAATTTGTCTTATCAAGACATTTTGTATTCAATAATATCCAACATAACACATAATTGGAAACAGAAAAATCAGAAACAAACTATCATTTTGCAAAAGAAATGTCATAAAGATAATAACCACTTATCTATCATGGATTGCCCAAAAGACCCATCCTAATAACATGTTCTTTATATGTCTTTGGTGGCAATCCTTTCGTTAACGGATCAGCAATCATGAGAGTGGTGCTTATATTTTCTATAGATACTTGTTGTTTCTGGACTGTTTCTCTAACAACCAAGTATTTTACTTCCATGTGTTTCGAACCACTAGAGTATTTTCCATTCTTAGAGAAGAAACCTGCAGCGGAATTGTCACAATAAATCTTCATTGGTCTGGCAATTGAGTCGATAACACCAAGACCATAAATGAAGTTCCGCAACCATAATGCATGACCTGTGGCCTCAAAGCATGCCACAAACTTGGCCTCCATAGTTGATGAAGCAACAATGGACTGCTTCACACTCTTCCAAGAGATTGCCCCACCACCCAACAGGAAAACAAAATCTGATGTTGACTTTCTGCTATCGAGGCAACCAGCAAAATCTGAGCCCGAGTATTCGATCACTTCTAAACGATCCGATCTTCTGTAAGTAAGCATATAGTCTTTGGTTCCTTGAAGATATCTCATAACCTTCTTCGCTGCTTTCTAGTGTTCCATTCCTAGATTACTTTGATATCTGCCCAGCATCCCAACTGCAAAACTAATATCCGATCTAGGGCAAGTCTGGGCATACATCAAACTCCCTACTGCTGATGCATATGGAACGTTATCCATTTGCTTTCTTTCTAAGTCATTCTTTGGGCATTGGCTTTTATTGAATTTGTTACCCTTCACAATGAGTGCATCAGTGACTGAGCAAAGCTGCATACTGAATCTTTTCAAGAACTCGATCAATATATCCTTTCTGAGACAGTTCTAGCAATTCTTGAAATCGATCCCTAAAGATTTCTATGCCAATAACATAAGATGTTTCACCCATATCAACCATCTTAAAGTTCTTGGCAAGATATTTTTTGGTTTCATGTAATAAACCAAGATTGTTGCTAGCTAGCAAAATGTCATCCACATATAGCACCATAATTATAAACTTACTCCACTGACCTTCAGGTATATACACTGATCAATAGCGTTTTCCTTAAATCCGAAGGAGGTAATGGTTTCATTAAACCTTAAGTACCATTGCTTGGAAGCTTGTTTAAGACCATATACGGACTTCTTAAGTTTGCAAGCTAAATGCTCTTGATCTTTCTTTGCAAAACCTTCAAGTTGTTCCGTGTAAGTCTTCTCATCCAAACTACCATTTAAAAAAACAGTTTTCACATCCATCTGATGTAACTCTAAGTCATAATGAGCTACAAGGGCCATGATGATTTTGAGTGAGTCCTTCTTAGATACAGGAGAAAATGTCTCCTTATAGTCAACGCCTTATTTCTGAGCGAAACCTTTGGCCACAAGTCTAGCCTTAAATCGTTCGATATTGCTTTTTGCATCACGCTTGGTCTTAAAGACCCATTTACACCCGATTTTCTTACAATTAGTAAGCAATTCGACGAGATCCCAAACACCATTCTGGTCCATTGATTTCAACTCATCATTCATAACATCAATCTATTTATCAGAATTATCACTATTCATAGCTTGTGAAAATGAAACCGAATCCTTCTTAATCCCAATGTCAAAATCGGATTGTTGTAGATACACCACATAATCATCTGAAATGGTAGGTCTCCTTTCCCTCTGAGATCTTCTCAGAACTGTCGATTGTGGTGGTTCTACAACAGTTTCAATGGCAATATCCTCATAAAGTGGAAAATCATTTCTTATATGTTGTTCATCCTCATTAATGTGTCGAGTATTTTGAGAAATAACAACTTCTCGATGAGGAAGAATTGTTGGGATATCAACTCTTACTTTATCAAAATTTACTTTTCTTGATTTTTCACTCCCACTGTTTTCGCCATTCTCCAAGAATTTTGCATTTCCGATTTCAACTATTCTCGTACTATGGTTAGGACAGTAAAATTTATACCCCGTAAATTTATGCCCATAAATTATTCTAGAGTCTAACTTTTTTTCTTGTGGATTATAAATTCTAACTTCCGCTGGACAACCCCAAACATGTAAATGTCTTAAACTGGGTTTCCTACTAGTACACAACTTAAAAGGAGTAGTTGGGACTGCTTTACTAGGAACCCTATTTAAGATATACATTGCGGTCTTTAATGTTTCACTCCACAAAGAAATAGGTACAATTGAAGAACTCATCGTGCTCCTAACCATATCCATAAGTGTACGATTGCGCATTTCAGCAACACCATTCTGCTATGGCGTACCTGGGATTGTGTATTGAGCACGAGACCTCGCTTTTCTAAGAGTTTGGCAAATGGGCCAGGATTTTAGCCTGACTCATCATATTTACCATAAAATTCACCACCTCTATCTGATCTCACTATTTTCACTTTTCTATCTAATTGTCTCTCAACCTCTATTATGTACACCTCAAGGATGTCAACAGCTTGAGACTTTTCTTTAATTAGATATACATTCCCATAACATGAGAAGTCATCCATAAAAGTGATAAAATATTTTTATCCGGTAAAACATGGGATAGGATTTTTGCAAATATCAGTGTGAATTATCTCAAGAAGCTCATTGCTCATTGTGGCACCTTTCTTGGTATGTTTGGTTTGCTTTCCTTTAATGCAATCCACACACACTTCAAAATCAGTGAAGTCTAGATCTTTCAAAATTCCATCATTTACCAATCTTTCAATTCTATTCTTTGAGATATGCCCCAATCGTTTATGCCACAAGGTTGAAGATTTTTCATTAATTTGACTATGTTTGGAGCCAACATTTGAATGCAGGATTACTAATGATTGTGCAAACTCATGATTCAAAGCAAGTTTATATAAGCCATCACATAAATTGCCCGAACCAACTATTATTGTGTTAAACATCAAACTGAGTTTTTGACAACTAAATAAAATTGAATATCCAGAAGAATCTAATCTAGATAGTGAAACTAAATTTCTAGAAATAGAAGGAACATATAACGTGTTTGTAAGATCCATCTGATGACCCGTTTCCAAAACTAAGCGATAGATACCAGCAGCTACCACTTCAGCTTTAAGACGGTTCCCCATATAGATAAATCTTTCACTTTCCTCCGGTTTCATGGTTGAAAGGTATCCCTGCAAGGAATTGGAATATGAGTTGTGGCTCCAGAGTCAATCCACCAAGTATTAGAAGGAACTTCAACAAGATTTGATTCATAACATACAAAAGAAAGTTTACCTTTCTTTTCGAACCAAGCTCTATGCTTGTTGCAGTCCTTTTTCACATGTCTTTTCTTGCCACAAAAGTAGCATTTGACAGTGGAACTATTATTTCCATGAGCCTGATTACTTTCCTCAAGCCCATTCCTTTTCTTTGGTGGATATTTTTTTGCTTTAGACTTTTTCTTCATAGCAACTTGAGTCATTGCAAACGCAGTGTGACGCCCTTCCTGTCTCAATCTCACTTCCTTTTGAACACACATATTGGATAACTCATTCAAGCTCCACTTGTCTTTATTAGTATTATAGTGGATTTTGAACAAGTCAAACTGTGCTGAAAGTGAGTTGAGTATAAACTGAATAAAGAAGGACTCATCCACTTTCATTTCCAAGGTTGCTAGCTTTGCAGCTTTGTCAGACATATTCAAGATATGTTCTTGAACCCCATGATTACCATCATATGTCGTTGTAGTCAATTGAACCATAATTGTGCTAGCAAGCGACTTATCAGCAGATTTAAACCGATCTTCCACAGCCTTTAAGTATTCAAATGCATTAGTTTTTTGTGGTTCACAACCACAAAGTGCATCACAACCTTTCCATCCAAGTAGTGGTTCACAACCAATTCAACTACGAAGTGCATCACAACCTTCCCATCCAAGTAGTGGTTCACAACCAATTCAACCACAAAGTGCATCACGGCTTCCCGCACCACGTGGATCTTCAGAATTAGAGCATTGTTCTCAGCCTACTAAATCACGTAGCATTTCACAGCCAACTCCGTCATGCAATGGTTCATAGCCTACTCAACCACATAGCTCTTTGCTGCCTCCCATAGCCCACCAAGGTTCCTTACATCCTTCATCGCAAAACCCATCACATGCCTTATATGCTCCATCACAGAACTACTCACATCCTTCATCACGTAACCCCTCACATACCTCTCATGCTCCATCATGGAATTACTCACATGCTTCATCATGGAACTCCTCAGAGCAACAAGACAAGGACAATTTTAACTCAGCAGATAATTTAGATGGTGATTTATTTACAGAATTTAAAGTTGGAATAATAGGTATATTTGTTGTCTTTTTAGTTTGATTGATTGGATCTTCGCTAAGGCTATCGTCTTTTTGTTTAAGTAGGTATAATTTGCATTATCTATTTGATGCTACTGATTTATTAACTTTTAGTTGTGTTTTAATAGATGAATCAGGCAATCGAAATAAAAGAGGAATCACACGTTTATCGGACGTTTGGAATCTACCACCTGGGGAAAAAATTGTTGTGGACTTTAATGCATGTTCTCTGCCCGTTGGCTTAGAAGGTGGGGTATTTAATCGGTTTATAGGAACTATTGCACGGAAACCACACTTATGCCCAATTAATTGCAACACTTGGCATCACGTACCAAATCATTACAAAAAAGATTGTTGGAATATCATTGAGGTATTAAGTTTCTAATCTAGATATTTTACAATTTTTTTTTAATTGAAGGTATCTGAAAATGCATTACTTATTTGGTTGTAGTCAAAGTTTGAAATTCTGAAAGACACGGGAGTAAGAGACATAATTAAGCACAATACATTGAAGTCAATTGGGGACAAATTGCGAAATTGGAAATGCAACTCAAAAGGAAAGCATTATGACCCATTAAAGACTGCTGCACAAATTGTTGCTACAGCGCCTGCAACGGTTAACCGTGAACATTATGCCGATCTTGTCAATTATTGGTTTTCAAAGAAAGGACAGGTATTGACCATCTATTGATTGTGAATCAATGATCTTTATTTATTATCTTATATTTGATTTTATTTTGTGTTTACAATGTCTGAATGAAGCTCCTTAGTGAAGCTAACAAGATAAATAGGAGAGAGCATAAAGATCCTCATACAGCTGGTTCAAAAACTTATATACGACATGCTCATGAAATGGTGTTTCATGTTTCTTCCTTATGTATATTTTTCACTTATTAGTTTGTGTTGTAATTTTGTGTTTGAATGGTTGTGATTTAGGAGGAAGAAACCAATGCTGCAGTTAGTAGAGCAAAGCTATATATACCGACTCACACGAGGAAAGATGAAAAAGTTGTAAGTGAGACAGCAGCTGAAAATATGGTAGGCAAACATATTTTTTTTTTTCCAATTTAATGCATTTCTAGAGACAAATATTCATTGCTTTTTTATGACATAATTTTCTATAACATTGGCTGCTATAATCTCTTCATATGTTAAAGTACGGTGCATAAATTTGTTGATGGTGTACCAAATGTATTCCTTTAGAAATGTATAACTTGGGTGTAAGAGCCAGCTGATGTAATATAACTTGTTCTCTTTCTGTTGATTAAGTTACACCCTGTTTGCATTGATATCGATTTGAAATGGGAAAAACCAAAATTGAACTCGATTTCAAAGGGAAAAATCAAGTTTATATTGGTCATGTAACCTATGTTTTCTTTCAAGTCTCTCCATTGTTTTTGTTTTTGATTTTCCTAGTTTAGGGTGTGCAACTAATATTGAACCTGCTCTTACAATTATATGAGTTACAGAGAAGAATGGAGGAGTTGATGAAGTCACAACAAAGTAGCTCTGAAGAGATTACGAAGGAAAAAATAGGTTGGTCATCGGATGACATCTACTCTCGAGTGATTTGTAAGAAAGAGCGATATGGTCGTGTTCTTGGCTTAGGATTTTGACACACTTCTAAAAATAGCGGCTCGACTTCCAATAGTAGTACAAGATTGAGAATGTCTTCAGAAAAAGAAAGAATGAGAGATAAGGAAACTATACAGGAGCTTAAAGATATAGTGCATACTCAAGCCGATGAACTAAACACGTTAAGAAGACAAGTTGACTTCTTACTCAGACAATCTGGTTTCCAGGTTACGACTATATAATTTTATTTGTAATGTTTATATCATATTTTGTATATGCTTATTTGGAACTATATTGTTTTGTATTCTCATGTTGACTGATTCTTTGATTAATTTAGGTTCCGGACGGTGTTAATGGTTCTCATGATCAAGTTTCTTCACATACGCACAAAGGATCATCTTCTACAAGTCATGACATAGAACTTTGTGGTATGAGAAATACTAAGGGTCATCTTTTGCGAGTCATGATGGTTGAAAATTTTATGTATTCTCTGTCAATGTCTTTTTGGTTGCCGATAATAGGACAATATAAAAGAGGGCTTGGATTTCAATGGTCTTGATGGAAAGACAAAGGATGGGACAATTGGATATGACCTTGTCCTGAGATGGTTTATTCGGATTTATGTTGCTTGGGATTAGTAGTGCAGCTATTTTGGTATCTTTAAATTGGTCATTTCATGCTACGTTGGTCCATCGGTGGTGTCTTCAAAGGATTAGTATAGGTTTCTGCATTATTTAGAAATGCAGAGTTTACTTCTTTGAGTTGCTCATGAAGGTTTGCGGCTATCCAGATTGTGGTTTTCTGCTTATGTTCTTCTACTAATGGTGCCAATTATTGTGGTTAAGCTGCTGTCTTTTCCAAAGAGTCCAATTACATTTGGTTGCCTTTTTTCTGTTTTCTTGATTCAATTGATGCCTCAGGTTTTAATACTTTGATTTTGTTCACAAGAATTGTAATGGCTATAATACTCTTTTCTTTTCTACTCCCATTTGGTTAGCTCTTTGTCAACCAATGGGTCTATGCTGTAATCATCTTCTTTTCTTCAATATATATATCATTCTATTTGTTGATACAAAAAAAAAGTGTTTGTTGTATTTTGTAGTGCTAAAATAAGACTAAGTTTAATATTGTTCAAATTTTAGGGGAATAAGTGAATCAATTTAGATACAGCGACGCTTTCACAAGTGTCCTAGAAAGGTTTCATTTTATGTACTTTTACAGTGGTTCAAGTGTTGCTAAATAAACTGTCAGTAAAAAGAGACTTGTACCAACACTTGCAAAAAGTGTCACTATAAACCTATTGTGACGGTCATCTCGCGACAGTTTAACTAACACTTTCTCAAGTGTTGGTATAACCTCGTCGGGTTCAGGATTTTTTGTGACAATTTAGACCGTTATTAAATCTTCATTTCTTTGTAGTGTCTCCACCGAGGTAGGCCTTCATTTGAATACTCCAACGACTATAGTTATCTTTGGTTAGTTTGGGGAATGGACTCCTTGGGTGGACATTTTCTTCAACACGAACCAAAACTCTGATACCACTTTGTTGGAAGAGGATGGATTTGGACAATATTTTGGAAGAGAGTAAAACAGTTGAAACAAGAATGGGAAGAAAAGTACTTGGATTACACTTGGACTCAAACTTTTTGGTTCATACAAAATGGCTAGAGCCCCACCCCTATTTATACTACTCCAAAGATGATTCTAGACCTAGATATTTTAACTTACAAAATAATATTTTATGGTACATTCTAGAATTAGGCATGTGACAAAATATCTAGATATTTTACAAGGATTTTCTAGAATTCTTCTAGAAACTAGATATTCTAGAAAAGTTCTAGAAACTAGATTTTATCTCCTAAAAAATATCTTCTGCTTTGGGCCTCATGTATTGGGCTTGTCTTGGGCTTTATTTATTTTTCTTTGGGCCAAACTAAGTTTATACTTCAACAGTCTTTACCAGTAGCTCGATTTTTATTTCTTAAATCCAAATTAATTTTCTGGGGATACAAGGAATGGAGAAGATGACAAGGCTGAAAAAGGATTGGTGGCAGTGAAGGCACCTCTATTTTAGCTCATTGTTTTCTGTTTAGTCTAAGTCTTTTGTATTTTGAAGATGGTGTGTTCCTATTGGTTGAGAGGATATGTCTTGGATTACCAGCTCATACCTAGTCATGTGTTTGCTGAAAGCAAAGTTGTCATGCTGCTTGTTTTCATAAAGAGGTTTAAACGGGAAATTAGTTAGACAATAATGTGTTGGGTTTGCAGGCCTATTAAAAGGCCATTGTTCATTCTTGTCATTTAATATTTGCTTCCATTTTGATTTCTTTCAAGATCATTATTCACAGATAGTATTTATGAAGGAGAAATATGGGTGATATTAGTTGACGTTTAATATTTTTATAACTAATAATTATATTTTCAAATAGAATCCGAATATGAAGGGAATAAAATTTGAATTGGGTCATGGTGACCAAATTTAATCCCCTTCAAGGGAATAAAATTCTTCTTGTGATATTATATTCGGAATGAAAATATAACTCCTAACAAGCAACTCCTTAGGTGGAAGGGTTATATGACTAATTATTTTGTGCTTGTGTGCACTGCCTAATGGTGCTCAAAGTTTCTCCAACACCACATATATGACGTGGTGTTCATAAATTTTGTCTTGACCTGCACATTATTATGTGGTGAATGAGAAGCCTGAAGCATCACGCAACGATGTCCTAAACGTACCGCTGGAGCATTGAATGATTTTTTGGCTTGTACCCTTTTCCCTAATTCTCTCATTCCCCTCCAGTACATAACAAATAATTACCGTAACAGTTGTTGTGTTTCCACTAAACACATATGCAATTGCACGAAGAACAATTAAAATAAATACAAATAAATGATGAAGCAATAGATATCTGTACGTACGTACACTTAGTTTTCTAATTGTCTGTCATTATGTATCAAACGAAGAATAGATCAGTATAAGTTATATCAACTACGTTTCGTACCTAATGTATCTTATTGGTTGGTTTACATTATCAATTGCGGTAATACCTTTATTTAGTTAATGAAGTAAAAAACCAAAATCGAATTAAGACTTCAGAAACTCGTCAACAATTTGTTCTCATGCTCAATTTCCTTGTCTATAAAGGAAACATTTGATCAGGTCCTCCTATCTGGCATGGCTGCTGTTGTTGCATGCAAAAATAGTAGTTACGTTTAAGCCTTTTTATAAAATTTGGAACCTTCCATATCCAAAAAGGCATGTTGTGATCTGGCATGCATTAGCCACTACTCCATTGTCTATGGCAAGGTGTTAAATAACAATTTTAGAACACTTAATGAAAATGGTTGTATGATAGATATCGAGAGTATTGAACGATATGTACAAGAATAGGTTATAACGGTTGTGAATTTTTAACAATAAGTTTTGACACAATTGTTTTTTAAAGTACCCAAATAGTCATAGTAATTGAGTATCATCCATAATTAACAACCGTACGTGAACCGGTTCATGAATAAAATAAAACTGTTACATAACAGGTACTGATCGACTTTTAATATCACCGGTATATTAGAACATAACAGTATTGAAAAGAACAAAAAGTTGACGTATCAACTGATACGTTAATTTTCAAAATTGGGAGCAAAAGAGTTGCTCGATCGTAAAGTGAATTTTGTGTTCTGAATCCTTCCACGTACAGTGCTTGTTGATTGCTTGGCGTTCGACCACTATTTCCTTCAACTGCAATTGATTATTTCAAAAACAATAAATAGGAACTTTTGGTCTAATTCCGGAACCGTAAAACTTTTCTTCGTTCCTCAGTCTCTATCAGAATCAGTATATTGACTGATGTTGCAATTGCCAAGTGATTAGACTCGTCGCTTTTAAGAAAGTTTGTTGCACGTACACAAAGTCTTCATTTTGAACGAAGAGTAAGTGAGCTGTTTCAATCAATGTCCAAAGAATAGGGGGAAAAGCCAGTAAGTTATGGTGGCATGCTGCGTACTTATGGTATCTCTGAGAGGCAAAACATTATTTGGTTGTCTTGGAAATCCATCCCATAATGTTCCAATATTTATTTAAATGATGCTTACGATTAACTGTATAAATCTTATATAGATATATGTCGATGAAATGTGTTAGACATCACGTGACAGTGGTTCAGAATGACCCACGTACTCAGTTGTTTTTACTGTGGTCGGCATTTGGCTGCATTAGGAGGGAGGCAATCAACATTGGAAGGTAGTTAACGAGGGGCAATAAAGATCAGGCACGCGTGTGTTAGGGACTAGTATGTCGGAGTTTGTCTAGGGAAGAAGACGATTAAAAAAAGCACTCGTGGTGTGTTCTTTTAAAAAACCCATGCTACTTTACAATATATATCATGTCTTTGCCTCACCCTGGCCTACAATATATAATGAGATTGTGACACTACATTCTTCTCTCTCTCTCTCTCTCTTTCTCTGTCGTGTTGGATAGGTTACGAGTTTTTTTTGGATAAGAGAGAGAAGGAGAGGCCTTAGTTGTTAGCAGCAATAGAGTGAAAGAACAAACAATTGGGGTCTGTCCCCTTTGATGTGGGATTAACCATAAATTAAGCCCCCGTCTGCCAGCCTCTAGCGGGTTAAATTTTAAATAAAATAGAATGGGAGATATGATAGAATAAAAAATGAAGGGTACACACAGTTTCCCAAGGATATTGTATAGAAGTGGAGATATAGCATTCTTGATTTGTTTGGTAGTTAGTAGGGATGGATAAAAGTGGATGAATGAGTATAATGCACCGACCTTTTTTGAGGTTTTTGGCAATTGTAGGGATTTCTTTTGTAGTTTGGAAAAATACAATAACCTCCTCTGCTTTTGAAGTTATTACCCTCTTTTTTACGTCATGAAATTGAAGCCTACGACGTTAATTTTGGCCGTGAAATGTCCATTTTACCCTTTAGCTATGTTGAGGAGTATTTTCACTGTGCGGTAAAATGCACTGACCTCCCATGAGGTTTTTGACAATTATAGGGACCTTCCCAATGATTTTAAGAAATGAACTCACTTCTCATGCTTTTGAAATTATTACACTATTTCTCCCAATCTAAATTTAAAGAAACGTTTGTTTCACCCATAAAGGGATCATTTTACCCTTAATTATATACAAGCAATTTAGAGTCACTGTTAAAATTTTGAGTTTGCTATTAATCTCGAAATATTTTTTTTAGTCAACAGTGAATTTTTAGAATTTTTTTGAAAATAAAATCCAAACAGTACGACCACAAGAAGTTCAAATGAGTAGTATCAGTCAATTTTATTTTTTGAAGGGGGGAATAAGAATATTTTTCTTTAACTTTGATTTTTTATTTTTGTATTTTGCTTTTTCATTTTTTAATTTATTATTATTTTGACATATTAATTCCAATTCGTCAATATATTATTTTTAACTCATGAATTTTATTATTATTTTTAAAATAATATATATATTTTTATATAAGCGGGTCGTAGTAATGTTTAATCCTAATTTTTTATTATTTTTCCAGTTCAACTAATAGGAAACAATAAAAAAATAATTAAAAAACTGAATTTTGACCCCCTTTTTTGTTTTTAGTTATTAAAAATGTAGCGAGTCTAACACTTAAATTTTTCTGTCAGAATTTACAACATGAAAAAATCTTAAAGAAGCAAAAAAAATAGAACTAATTAGGCCCTGTTCGGCCTAGAAGGATTTTTGGATTTTTGGATTTTTGACAAGCTAAAAAGCCCACTTGTTTGGGCTAAAATTTGTTGTTGATTTATGGATTTTTACAGCTGTGGTATCTACAGATAGGACAAGTGCATCAGAATTAATTGACAAATGTGCCCTTCATTTACTCCTGTTGTCCTTCCTCAGCAGTTACCCAATGTGCCCTTCCTTTACAGCTGATGTCCTTCCTTAACACTTACCTGAGCAACACCCATTATTGTACGCCATTAACGCAGAGCAGGTGAAACAAAAATCGAACCACACAAGAACAACGGCGACGGGAAGATCAAACCACAGCCGATTACGTAAATACTAAACTTCACATAGGTAAACCTATTTTTTGCAAAAAAAAATTTGTTTCGGAGTAGATCGGTTTCCGGATGGTGTGTTGATTCGCTAAAGTGGTTACAAAAATAATTTGTGGACTTCGTCGGTTTAGAAACCATTAAGGGCCTTAGGATGGAAATAGTTTCGTATGAAACTGTTTTCTCACATTTCATCAAACCAAAGACCAAAATGTATGAACAATGTTTCTGGAAAATACTACACATTAGAAAAAACAGAGCCTAATGACCCACATCCAGGGCCGGCCCCGATCTTTTGGGGTCTCAGGCGAATAACAAATATGCAGCCTTTTATATTTTCTAATTAACTTGGAATCTAGTTATTACATTCGGTCCTACAATTTTATTACTATATACTGTCCATGAATTTTTTAGGTGTTCTTGACCCGAACTTTGGTTCCATTAACCCGTAAAAGCTTATGGCCGTGCCAGGAACTTTTTTTTCCCATTAATCTGTGGGTGTTTTTTCCATTAACCTGAACTTATTCTGTGGGTGTTTTTTTACTTTTCACTAGTTTGGAAAGTGCTGGCCTTAAGTTGGGGAATGAAATGAGGAAACCCAAGATACCTGCTAAATTTAACGACCATCATTGTGATGAGTTCATGTCCATTATTTTAGTTTAGTAATAAGAAGATTCCCTTGTGATTGAGAACAATGGCAAACATAAAAAAACCCTTTCTTATTTGAAAGTGTACACTATTATGTAGTCTTTCAAATCACTTTGAACTTATTTTTCTTATACGATGGACTTCAAAATCATGAGAACATATTTTCTATCTGCTTGGTTACATTGTTTACATATTTCATGTTATAGAAATTCTGAATTTTTTTTAGGGAAAATAATTTCATAAATGTCGTAAGATGGCCACTCAAACTTATCTCTTGTAATCCTTCTTTGGTTGGGTTTGAGTGCAAAAAAAATGATTAGATACCAACATTTGGTATAACATGAACCCCATGTGTAGTTTGTTAATGTGAACACATTTGGAACTACTATTTGATATGTACAACCATAAGGTACACATGTCGTCGCGTGGGTCAAGTGGGACATCCGGTTTGTTTCGCAAGGTGTGCGATTGTGGAGTTGGGCATTGCCTTGTTCGCAAGTCGGGAACTACGAAAAACCCAAGCAGCCTCTACTTCATGTGCCCCTGCAACGTCGTGAGTTTTATTGCCTTATGCAAACTAGCCGTGAATATATGTAATAGTGTGTCTGTTAAGTCACATACTGAAGCCCTATACTTGTATTTTGTTCAGCCTTGCAAGAATTGGATAGGGTGGTGTGATGAGTACAACCCACGGGCACGGAAGCTCGAACCGGAGTTCCTCCGCAATGAGTTTGGCCCGGATCATTACCGCTTGATGGTTGTCATGGAGCGGGAGCTAGAAATTGCAAGTGCGGCCATCTCCCATATAGAGCACATAACAAAAGTAGTTTTGATAGCGGTTGTGGTGTTGTGTGTGTTCCAATTTCTTATGCTTTGTCATACATACTTTGGCTAGGAAGTTGTTTATGTCTACCGAATGTCAGTTGTTGCGAACTTCTCCATTTTTTTGTGTAATGTATTAGTGCAATGTAATTTGAACTTCATGTTATGTATTAATGCAACGTAATTTGAACTTCATATTATGGCCATGTTACTTATGAATTACATTTTGCTAGTGTACAGAACATGAGGGTGTCTCCTAGAAAGGTGACTAACACGGGAAAAACGGGCGGGTCAACTGCTCCTGCCTCTTTCGGTATAGGGAATCCACATATGACATCTGTGAGCAGGGCTAATTGGGATTCAGCAATGACAAGGATGTTCCTAGAATTCATTGCACATGAAGTTGACGTTGAAGGGAGGTCCACCGTGCAGTTAGACAAAAATGCATGGGCAAGGATCAAGGATCGCATGTGCCAAGCAAGAAAAGTGCCGATGAAAGTGAAGCAGCTCCGTAACAAGTATGGGTCTCTGAAGCGGGATTGGCAGGCATGGCAATTGCTGGAAGATGAAAGAAGGGGCACCACAGGGCTTGGAGTAGACCCAATGACAGACACATTCACGGCACCAGACCACTTTTCGGAGAATTTACAAGCGGTAAGCTCGCACTGCATGTGTGTGAATGGTCCTTTTATGTATATAGGAAAAGTAAATAATCGGCTCCCTAATACTTGAGAATGTGCATCTACATGTATTGTCATCTTTCATATTGGAGACATACATTGGATTATGAACTTGCTTGGGGGCCCTACTTTGGGTGTGATGGTTATTGTAGGAGTACGACAAAGACTTGGCCAACATAATGGAACACATGTTGAATGTAATGTCACAGAAATTATTACAAGTTTGAATTTATGACCTTCATATGTTGGTTGTCCAATTTAGGGGTGAAATAGACCACAAGTACAAAGACTTTGCCGTTAGTACTTGTGACAGGCCCCAATATGGGTGCAAAAGAATCTGCAATAATTTTTTTTCAGTACAAGTGTGACAAAAGGCTCCCTAAATAATGATTTACATGTTGACTGGAATGAAATGGAATCTCTACATTCAAATCCGTGAATCCTTTTCCTATTTATAATGGTTTTTGTGCAAGGCGTTCATGCAATCCATTGCACGCACGTCAAACTTGCTTCCTTGATGCTACAACCATATTATTTAGGTACACATCGACTTCCTTTTTTTACCATACTTCTTACACAGACGTATCTTTTTTTCCTTCATGTATGCAGAAAAATGAGTTGGTTGCAAAATTCAGAGTAAAGCCACTCGAACACCAGTCTTTGATGGAATTTGTGTTTAGGAATGTGGCTGCGACTGGTACGTATGCCTACACCCCGGGTCAAGACACGAACAACCCGTTTGATGAAGGAAACAAAGAAGGGTCGGGGGACACCGACGATAGTGATTTACCAAGGTACGAGCCGGAAAAAAGTCCATAAAAAAGCTTGGATGACGTGACACCAAGTAGTGGTAAACGTAAATGTAGCAGCGCTTCGGGCAATAACAAACGCAAGAGCACCTCTAGCACGAACGTGATATCGACATCAATGCAAGCTATACTGTCGGAAGTTCGAGGAAGGAAAAATGAATTCGTTTGTCGTCAACTGCAAAGGGTCCACTTCATCGGCGATGCAATGAGATTGCTCTCAGAAATTCCTGGCTTGGAAGATCCCATCCACCCAACATGTCGTTGGGTGCTTCGTCTATTTGAAAATTACCCTACAAAACTGGATATTTTTGTTGATCTTCCAAGTGCACGTGCACGTGCACGTATGGTATGGATAGAGGATGAGATGGTCCAAATGGGTATTGCTCCACCCGGGGGCCCAAGAAGTGCACCGCCACCGCTGCCATTTTGTTTCCCTCCCCCTCCCCCCCCCCCCCCCTTTGAATTGATAGCTATTGTGGTTGCTTATCTTGTTCAATTTTTGCTTAACTACTGTTGAACTTCCTTAATCGTAGTATTCGTCTTTGTAATAGTTATTGTGAACCTGAACTGTAATTTATGTATTTTGATGTGGGGCTCCTCTGAATTCGCAGGTACGTTGGATGGTACATGTTTGTCCGGACAACAGAAAGCATAAAACTGCATAATCTGTATGGATTTTTTATTTTGGTTCTCAAAAGTATAGTGCAATGGACATAAAATATTGTGATGTTTGGAAAATAAAATAAATTTCACAATTTCTTATGGCAGCAGCATAAAAGAAAATGGTTTTTATGAATATTGCATAAGTTGAGTAGAGAGATACTGGTAGTGCTAACTCCACATGCAAGCGAACAAAATAACATTTCATGATTTCTATTATAGGTTTTGATGAATTACACCGCATGGGGCAACGCACACAGTGATACCGATGATGAGGACGTACCCGCTTATGATCAGAATGTCACCTTCACAAGCCTCCTGCGTATGGGGGAATTACCGCAACGAGACAGTGTACCCACATATTCACCGTCGTTCATTCAGACAAACTGGGATGAAGGTACAAGTTCAAGCACCCGCGCGGGAGATGGGTGCCAATGTCCCGCATCGCGCTTCCATCGACTTAGGAAGGCTTAGTAGGAATTACGGGAGAGTGGAGGCTTCGCAGAGTTTCATTCACGATTCCACAATGGTCGACCAATCATCCCTTTTACTCATTGCACAGTTAGGATGTATGGCAGTACAAGACAGGCCGCCCCAGATCCCATTCCACACGTCATCCCTATCAGGACGCGTACATGAATGACCTACTGACTACACACCCGGAGCGCTTCTATAGAGAACTTAAAATGCCGAGACCAGCCTTCGTTCAACTCTGTTCTGAAATGCAGTCAACGTACGGCTGGTCTGCAGGACGTGATGACGCTAGCTATTAGGTGCGAGGAAAGTGTCGGGATGTTCATTTGCGCACTGCGCGGGTGGAAAAATAGAATGATATAGGAACGATACCAGCACTCAGCTGAGACAGTGCACCGTCACATACATAAGGTGCTACGATGCATGGAACAATTTGCCATTGATCAGATTTGACCGACACGCAGTCAAGATGACGAACACCCGTACCTATCACGTAGGAGTACATACAAATACTTCAAAGTGAGTTTTTTTTGTCACCACAATCTTTTTTTGTAATGCACGTATTACGTCGTAACTTCTAATTCATCTCCTACCAGGGTTATATAGGGGCGCTTGATGGGACACATGTTGAATGCATTCTTGATGACAAAGCTGACATTGGTAAGTTTTGGAGTCGAAAAGGTATGACCACCCAAAATATCCTAGCCGTTTGCGACTTCGACCTATGTTTCACATTTGCATCGACTGGTTGGGAAGGTATCATGCACGATTATAACATCTTCAAGCGTGTTGTGAACAATCGGAACCTCCCTTCCCCCACCCTGAACCTGGTACGTTTGTACATTACAAATGGAGCATTAGACATGTATCGAAACTACTTGGAAGCATGTTGTACACAAACTCTAAACGTCACATGTTCGCACTCATTCACAGGTAAGTACTACTTGGTAGACGCTGGGTATCCCAATCAGGAGGGGTACTTGGCTCCTTACAAAGGGTATAAATATCACCAGCCAGAGTTTCGACGAGGAACACACCAACCATCGGATGACAAGGAGTTATTCAACAGGGCCCATTCGTCACTACGCAGTTGCATTGAGAGGACATTCAGGGTATGGAAGGGGCGGTTTGAAATTCTTAAAAAAATGCAGCGGTACAATATGAAGATGCAAATTGCGTTGGTACTTGCATCCATGGCTGTACATAACTACATTCGACGGTACAACATGAATGAAGAAATGTTCGTAGCGGCGTCTGCGGCACCAGTGTACGTATTCGAGGACCTACCTGACAGTGACCCAAATCTAGTAGACTAGGAGGACCAAGCAGACATCGAAGTCGACAGAGATCACCAACCTACCATGGATGACCAAAGGAACGACATCCGGATTAGGCTAGCTAGAGTTCATCGGCGCCAACATCGACCCCATAGGTGATCATGGCTGAGCGACTTGTGTTTCCGTTCAAAGTCTTGTATTTTTCACTTATTCTATGCTTCATTACCCCACTAGGGGCAAAAATGTCAACAATATGATCTTTAAGCCATTCAACTATTAATGCATTCATTGCAATCAAAAATCAAAAAAATTAGTCCGAACCACTCAACTTTCTTTATTATTACAGAACCTCAAATAATCCAAAAAGTCAAAAATCAAAAAATCCATGTAAGCCAAACGGGCCAACTCTTTATAGCTACTTCGACCTAATTTTCTCATTTGCAATATTTTTTTCCTTTGCTTAATTGTTTTTGTATTTGTCAATTTTACCTCAAATTTTTGTAAATTATTGGTTCGTCTTAACGAAAGGAATCTAAAAAGTATAAAATTATGTTTAAAAAGTTCACTATAGACAAAAAATAAGTTTAAAAAAAAAACTCTATTTTTTTCAAATTTGGTTCATATTATTACTTTTACTTTTATGAAATTGCTCGTCGAGACGAATCAATAATCTACAAAAAGTTAACGTGCCAGTTTTGTCTCAATTGTTATAGATTATTAGTTCGTCTTGACGAAACGAATTTAAAAAGTACAAAATTATGTTTAAAAGCTAAAACAATATTAAAGATGAAAAATAACTCAAAACAGACACTGTTTTTAGATTAGTTTTGTCTTTTTTAAATTTTTTCAAATTTAATTCGTATTTTTTATTTTTTTGAAACCTCTGGTCGAGACAATTTTAAGTTTGATTTCAGTTTATGTTTTTGAAACCTTCAGATACTACTTTTACTCTTTAGTGAGGTGAGAATATATGCATAGTGATTTTGTAAAAAAAAAAAAAGAATTACAACACAATGAATTACATTCTGGTACTAGATGACATATCCATAACTGAAAAATATAAAATTACTTTGACAAATGAATAAATAATCAATTAATGCATTGTAAAAAATAAATTAACTCAAAAAAATAAATAACATACGTTTAATCTTTAGTGAGGTGATGAGGCTTACAAGTAATGTGTACCTTAGGGAGAATGTGAGTCTTTTTCAAAAGTCATGAGCAAGGGTATTTTTGGTATTTAGGTAAAGTATTCTGATAACATCAACACAAACTAATCCAAATCTAACTAAAAGTAATGGCAAGGAGGAAATAGGGTAATAGTTTCAAAAGCATGGGAGGTTACTGCATTTTTTCAAACCATAGGGGAGGTCCTTGCAATTGTCAGGGAAGGTCAGTGCATTTTACCCATAATGAATTTAAAAAGAAAAGTAAATTTTTTGTTTTTTGAGAAGGTGAATGAGGTTGGAAATATGTATGGATAGGGAGAGGTTTGGGTAACTATGCTGAGTTCGGGTTTCCTACTTAAGGACTAGGCTTTTAGAAGAAAGAAAAAATCCTTAGGAACTTATTTGGTTCCATCAATGTTTTGAACCTGTATAGTACACTACGATATTTGAGTTGGGAAATGAAGTACGTCACGTGAAAACTAAACTTACTTTTATATCTCTGTAGGCCTACAAATTTTCAGCCTATCACTAGTTGCCACGTATTCAAGGCTTGACAAACAGGGCACAATAATTGGCCAATCAAATATAGCGAAGTGTCTATAGGTCAAAAGTCAAAGCTACATGAATGGTCCAATCATATGATGCTACGTGTTAAAATGATGCAGTTTTCTATTTGTCAAGCTCGGCCAATCAAATTAAGCCATTTGGCGAAAATTATATATATAATTATTCTTCATAAATTAATAAATAAAGGATAATTATGAAATAATAATTATCTCATTTAAGGGCTAGCATAACTTCCCTGTCTGGGGCAAATAAGAGAGTTTGAGTTGTTCCAAACTCTTCATCCCACATGCCCTATAAATAGAGGTGACCTCCATCATATTTGACACAACTCTCACTCATCACACAAGCTTCCAGAGAGCTCCGAAGATCAAAGCTGTGAAGGCCCTTCAGAATTCTTCAAGTCTACATCAAACTAGACGCCTCTTGAAATCAAAGCTTCAAAGCCTGAAGAACAATCAAATCCAATCGTCGCAAGTCTACATCAAATCAGACGCCTCTTCAGATCAAATATTCAAATCCTAAAGAACAATCAAATCCAACTGTCATCTTCTTCGTAGAACTTTGAGAAAATTCCCCTTACTAATTCGAGATTAAGCTTTCAAGCCCTCAACTCAGCATTTGAAGAGAAGCATCAGAGGATTTATTTTTTGTGATTAGAAATTACATCAGAGATTGTAATCCTATTTTCCATAAATTGATAAACTGATATTGTTCATCATTTTTCTGTCTTTGTTTTCAGACTCAAAATTTGTGCTTACAAATTTTTGGCATGCCCAGTGGGACTGTCTCTACCTCTCATCTTTTCTCTTCGAAATGTAACTCTCTCTATGGCTTTTAAGAACGACAGTTCAAAAGCTCCTCAAGTTGCTCCGGGAAGCTCCACATCTTCAACCGCTAGAAAGACTCGCTTTGAATCTTACACTCATAGCACCCGTCCAATGACTCGAAGCAAGGCAAAGGCTGCAACAAAAGCTGCCGTACAAGTCAAGTTGCCACCCAAACTGGCTTCAATTTTTGGTGCTGATCCACCAAAGACATTGCCAACTTTGCTAGGCTAGCCAGAATGACAAGATGACACTCATGCATCGAAGGCTAATAAGAACATTGTTGGAAACACAGAAAAGCCCTCATCACATCCTTCTATATCCTAGGAATCAGCTTTGTGAGTTCATGAGAATCCAGAAGTAGAAGATGATTCAAGTAGCTCTGACTCTATTTTTTCTCGACGTACTCCCCAGTCGCAGCTCAATGCATTTGATGGTTTCACTGGGCCTCGTAACTCTTTTGCCATGCCAATCATGATGATGAACGCGCTCACCCTGGAAGAACAAGTTGCTCTGCTGATAAAAAATGTTGAAGGATTGACAAAATCATTGGAGGATCACGACCATCAAATTTTGTCTCTAAAAAAGAAGATAGAAAGTATGGAAAACACAAGTCGCACAATCAACCAAACCTCCAACAAAGAAAAAGAGACTCTTAACAACTTGTTCATTTCTTCGGATGGCTCAATTCCAATTGATCAAGTAAAAGACTTCATCTTGAGCACCATCAAGCATAAGCACGAGGAGATACCAAAGTCCTCTACCACCTATGCCAAGCCTTACACCCGAAGGATTTACCACTGGAAGATGCCCGTTGGTTACCAACCACCAAAGTTTCAATAATTTGATGGCAAGGGTAATCCAAAACAACATATCACCCACTTCGTCGAAACATGCAATAATGCTGGAACTGATGGTGATCTTCTTGTCAAACAGTTTGTTTGCATGCTCAAAGGAAATGCTTGTGATTGGTATTGTGACATTGAGCCTGGTATGCTTGATAATTGGGAGCAACTAGAACAAGAGTTTCTCAACCAATTCTATAGCACTCGTCATACTGTCAGTATGGTAGAGCTAACCAGTGCTCACCAATGGAAGGATGAACCTGTTATTGACTACATCAACAGATGGAGACATCTAACTCTAAACTCCAAGGATAGATTATCTGAAACCTCTACAATTGAGATGTGCATAAAACCCATGCAGTGGGGGCTACAGTATATTTTGCAAGGAATCCTGCCCAAAACCTTTGAGGAATTGGCTGCTTGAGCCCACAACATGGACCTTAGTATTGCAGCAAATGCAAATTGAGGTCTACCAACGCCAGATTCCCACATCACCGAAAACAAGCCAGACATGCGCAAAGGAGGAAATTTTTCAATCAAAATAGAGAAAAATGAGTCCATGGCTGTAAGAGCCACCCCAGTCAAGATCTCCACTAAGCCCAAGGCAAAAGAAGCAAAAAAGTTTGTTCCTCATCAAGAGAGGGAAAAGAGAAGGTCAACTCTGAAGGAGATGCAAGAAAAGGAGTATCTATTTCCTGATCAAGAAGTCCCTATGATGCTTAACCAACTGTTGGATCTGAAGCTCATTGACCTACCAGAAATGAAGCGACCTGAAGAGGCTAACAAAGTTAACTATCCAAACTATTGCAAATACCACCGCTTGGTTAGCCACCCAACTCAGTGATGCTTCGTCTTGAAGGCAAAGATTGTGGAACTAGCTAGTCAATGAAAGATTGTTTTGGAAGAGGAAAAAGAAATTGCAACTACTAATCAAACTAGAGCTACTCTCCTGGAGGAAACTTAGCAAATTAAAGGATCACAGAGTGTGAAGATTCAATTTGGGTCATTGGATCCAATTGAAATAATAGTGTCATGCCTTTTCACTAAACTACTTGGGGGTAATACTTGTGTCAACATAAACGACACTGATAATAAAGGATGGATTCTTGTATTCGGAAGAAAAAACGCACATCAAGTGCAAAACATGCTCAAATTTCACTACCAAAGAAAAGTTCAAGGAGAACCACTGCAAGTAGCAACAAAAGAAGAAGAGAATGCATAAAAATGCTTCAGAATCATCAAAGGATTTGTATGTCCAAGGGCCACATACCCCAATTACACTTTTGCACTTCTTGCCCGAGTCAATTCGCAATGTTGATTGTCTTGTAACTTCATGCAACATGGTGAATGTTGAAGAATCTGAGGATCTAAAGCGCGAATCGCCTCTAGCATCTAAACACACTCCCATCAAGCCTGACTCTCAAACTTGTGCCAATAACTGCACTGTTTGCATGTGAACTATTACATTCTCTGATGAAGACATGCTGTTTGGTTCAACACCACGTAATCTCCCGCTCTTCGTCACTGGATATACATGCGAACAAATTGTTAATAGAATGCTCCTAGATGGAGGATCTGCCATCAACATCATGCCACTCCGTACTATGAAGCAACTTGGTATCACAATAGCTGAGATCTCACCTAGTCATCTTATGATCCAAGTGTTTAATCAAGAGCAGCAAAAAGCCATTGGTGTAATTCACTTGAACTTACTCATGGATGATATGACATCAAGTGCATTGTTTCATGTGATTGATGACAAAACCTTATACAATGTGTTGTTAGGGCAACCATAGCTTCATGACAATGGCATCATCCCATCAACCCTCCACCAATGCTTCAAGTACTATTGAGATAGCATGATAAAAAAGGTCATAGCTGATGACAAACCATTTAGTGAAACAAAATCCCACTTTGCCGATGCAAAATTCTACTTGGTAAACATCGTGTTGGCAGAATTAGAGTCAATGGTCTCTTCATCAAGCTACAATTTTTTTGAGGGCCAATGACCTTCAAATTGGAAAGAAAAGTGTGCTAACTAGCGAGAAGCAGAAAGTGAAGGATCATCATCGTGTGGAAGATTTGCCAGAAAAGAAAAGCATACCAGTCTTCATAATATGGCGAAGTTGAAGAAAAGCGAAAAGCCAATGTTGGAAGGATTGACTCTCCCTGTCACTAAACTTAACGAAATAAAGGTTACTCCACCCTTGAAAGGATTCGTTCGAGCAACACAAAGTCTGAATATAGAATGTGGCAATTTGTCTTCAAAATGGACTGGCGGCTTCAATCCAAATGCTTACAAACTTTTTGCAAAAGCTGGGCATAGTCCTAAGGATTCAACCACACTGGGGAAACTCTTGCACAAAGTAACTAGGGAAGAGGTACATGGTCTCAATTCAACTCAAAAAATGCTCAAGCAAGCCTTGGATACACCGCACCAGCTCCTGCTCATATTTTTGTAAAGAAGTCAAACAACAACTGCATAACAGCGGAGGAGGATCCTTCATCAATGACATCAAAGACATCTGTCTTTGACCGCTTAAATACACCAAAATCACATGGGTCTGTTTTGATCGGTTGACATTCCAAAATGAAGTTGCCTCAACATCCACTTAGAGAAGATCTATCCGAAGCAAATTAGGGCTGTCAAAGCTTGTCCGAAAGATGATTTTCCACTTCTTATCATTGAACTCATGGTCGATGCCACCACAGGACATGAGGTCCTATTATTCATGGATGGTTCGTTAGGATACAATCAAATTTGTATGGCCCCACGGGATGAAGAACTTACAGCCTTTTGTACCCCAAAAGGTATCTACTGCTACAATGTTGTGCCTTTCGGCTTGAAAAGCACAGGCACCACATACCAAAAGGCAATGCAAAATATTTTCGATGATGTACTCCACAAAAATGTTGAGTGTTACGTCAACGACTTAGTCGTGAGGACAAAGAAACGAGCCGATCATCTTCAAGATTTGAGGCAAGTGTTTGAACAATTACGGCGGTACCAACTCAAGATGAATCCATTGAAGTGCGCATTTGGAGTTACATCTGGAAAGTGGCATAGAAATTGATCAATCTAAAATTGATGCTATCATGAAGATGCCTGAACCCCGAAATATTCATGAACTGAAGAGTCTTCAAGGGCAATTGGCTTACCTTTGTTGCTTCTTATCAAACTTGGCTGGTTGTTGTCAACCATTCAGTCACCTCATGAAGAAAATGACTCCTTTTGAGTGGGATGAAGCTTGCAGCAATGCTTTCAAAAGCATCAAGTCATATCTGACGGAAGCTCCAATTTTGACTGCCCCTATACTGGGATGACCACTAATCCTTTATACCGCGGTGCAAGAGCGCTCTATTGGAGCTCTACTTGCTCAAGAGAATGATAAAGGGAAGGAAAGCGCTCTATATTACATGAGTAGGATGATGCTGCCTCATGAGGTGAACTATTCCACAATCGAGAAAATGTGCCTAGCTATTGTCATTGCAATTCATAAGCTGCGACATTATTTTCAAGATCACACTGTTCATCTCATTTCCAAGGCCAACCCAGTCAAATACGTCATGACAAAGTCAGTCTTGTCCGATCGATTGGCAAGATGGTCACCTCTTTTTCAAGAATTTAAGATCATCTATGTGTCTCAAAAAGCAGTGAAAGGGTAAGCTTTGGCCAACTTCTTAGCATACCATCCTATACCTGCTGAATGGGGCTCATCCGATGAATTGCCAGGTGAAGATGTCATGAAGTACGTCCTCCATGGACCATGTACTTTGATGGCGCATCTCATCGTAGTGGTGTAGGCGCTGGTGTCGTGTTCATTACTCCAGAGGGAGACGTCTTACCATACGCTTTCACTCTCACGCAAAATTGTTCAAATAACGAGGCTGAGTACCAAGCTCTTATACTTGGATTGGAAATGGCCGTTGAAGCAAAGCACTTGCAACTCAAGGTATATAGAGATTCATAGCTAATAATTAACCAAATTATTTATTTACGAATTGAGGAAGCCTGAACTTATGCCATTCAATAACTATGCACATCGCTTGATCGCATGGCTTGGCGGAGTCACTTTAGAACATGTGCCGAGAGGTGAAAATAAGCAGGTACATGAACTTGCAAATCTTGCTTCCAATCTTGCTTTACCTCATCAAGAGACGCATGTTCCTTTATGTCGAAGTTGGGTCATACCTCCGATCTTTGATGATGAAATCAATGGTGAAGGGGAAGTGAATGCCATTTTAGTATTCGAGATTGAAACAGGAGATTGGTGCCAACCAATTATTGATTACCTGCAACATGGGACACTGCCTGACGATCCTCATAGAAGACCTAATGTGGAGCGTCGTGCCTCTCGATTCATCTACTATAAAGGCACGCTTTATCTCAGGTCTTTTGAAGGGTTATTTCTTCGTTGTTGAGGTGAAAGTGAAGCCAAGCAAGCTTTTGAAGAAGCTCATTATGGATATACGGCGCCCATCAATCAGGACCCAAACTCCATTTCCGAATCAAAAGAATGGGGTACTACTGGCTCACTATGGTTAAGGATTGTAGAGAGTACGCCAAGAGATGTCAAGCTTGCCAATTTTATGCCAACCTTATACATCAACCGCTAGAGCCTCTTCATTCTACTATCGCTTCCTACCCTTTTGATGCATGGGGGCTGGATACTATAGGACCCCTGCCAAAGTTGTCTGGTGGCGATTTGTACATCTTGGCTTACTTCTCCAAGTGCGCCAAGGCTATTCCATTAAAAGAGGTAAAGAAAAAAGATGTTGTCAAATTCATTCAGAGCAACCTCATTTTTAGATTCGGGGTACCGCGCTACATCATCACCGACAATGGAAAGACTTTCTACAATAGTGCGATGAGTAAACTTTGTCAAAAATTTGAGCTCAAGCAACATACATCTTCTATGTACAATCCACCAGCAAATGGTCTTGCGGAAGCATTCAACAAGACTCTTGGAAATTTATTGAAGAAGGTGGTTGCCAAATCGAAGAGGGATTGGCCTGAAAGAATGGAACAAGCTCTTTGGGCGTACCGAACCACATACTGAACTCCTACACAAGCTATTCCATATTCGCTAGTCTATGGTATGGAAGCTGTTCTACCCCTCGAATGCCAAATTCTATCGCTAAGGATTGCCATTCAAGAAGGTCTCACTCCTGAAGAAAATGCTCGCCTGCGCCTTGAAGAATTAGAGGCACTTGATGAGAAGAGGTTGGAAGCGCAAAAACGTCAATGTTATCAAGCTCGCATGTCAAAATCATTCAATAAAAAGGTTCGCCTTCGTTCTTTCCAAAAAGGGGACTTGGTTGTCGCTGTGAGAAGACCTATTGTTACCACTCACCGAATTGGGGGCAAATTCACTTCCAAGTGGGATGGACCATATGTGGTACAAGAAGTTTACTCTAGTGGTACTTACAAATTGGTCACTGAAGATGGCTCAAGACTTGGCCCCATTAATGGAAAATTCCTAAAATGCTTCTACCCTTGAAGAGCAAGCTTACTCCGTGACGGACGAGCTTAAAATGCATGTTACTCCTAGCCCGCACGAGTCTAAACTGTGGACGGAAAACCAAAACAAAAAACAAAATGTTCCTTTTTGAACTACATTTGACTTAATCCCATTTTGAATATGTAGACAGTTTGAATTTCAAGCCCAATCATCCAAACCAAAAAAAAATCTCATTTTTGAACTACATTTGACTTGATCCCGTTTTGGGTATGTAGGCCACTTGAATTTCATGCCCAGTCATCCAAACAAAAAAAAAATTTCATCTTTGAACTACGTTTCACTTGATCCCATCTTGGTTATGTAGGCAGCTTGCAATCTTATTTTAAGCACAGTCATAAAAAATAAATTGTTTATTTTATTCTCCAAAGAATAAGTAGACAAATATGCTGAATTTATTCATCATATATATATATATATATATATATATATATATATATATATAAAATAATCTTCCCTACGTGGTAAATGATTGTTCAAAAACCAAAGAGACATAAAAACAAAATCCTAAATGATGGTTTGAAATAAAACAAAAAGAAAACTACTAAGAGAACAGTTTGAAGCCTATCAATTCTTTCAGACTTTCTTCTAGCATTTCCTTCATGTTTTGTAAGCACTCAAGGTCTGCATCACTTTGTACTTGAGCCTTTTTAATGGTTGAAATCTCATCCTTAAAGTTAGAGATATTAACTTGCAACTTGGATAATTCTTCTTCCTTCTCAAGAAGGAGTGCTTCTATTTCCTTTCTCTCTTTTTTCAATTGAGCATCTCTCACCTCAAGATTTGCAAGATTCTGTTGATAGAGCTGAATTTCATTAACTGTCTTACCTTCCTTTATTTCTGCGCTATACAGACGTCGGGATGCTCATGCAAGTTGACGAGCTTGCTTCTCTTCACATACTTTATCTATAGAAGACAAACGGGCATGCAAAGTTATATGCTTGAACATTCTTGAAGAAGCTCTCAAATCTGTCCCGCATAAGGGATGTATCTATCTTATTCATTTTGCTCATTTCTTTGAGAATCATGCCAGCCTCATCTTCAATGGCATTGATATGATCTAGACGAGACTTGCCAATTTTGCTTGAAAGTTTGGACCATAAGATCAAGACGTAGTCAAGCTGGTAGGAAGAAATGAACTCCTCCCCTTGAAACATCGAAACAACAGAAGGCGCTGGGGATGATGGTGTCACTAAAGGCTGTCGTGATTCTTTCATGGCCATGGTAGGTGAGTTTCGAACTTCTTCATGAACAACTCATTGGGATGTTTTATCATTGGATGGCTCTGCAATAAGCAATCCAAAAGAATCGGGATCATCTATTGAAGCTCGACTGCTATATAAATCGCCCTCAAGGTCCGCAGTGTTGAATTCCAACTACACAATAAGGAAGAGTTTAGTACAAAATCACCATCAAAATTCCAAAAAAAAAATGCACATAAGGAATAAATATTTGGGCTTACTTTCTCTCCAAAGTCCTCCAAAGGCGTGTCAGTAAGAGGCAAGTCTTTAATGACATCTTCTACATCAAGGTCATTTTCCTCCAAATCAGAGACTTTGGTTTTCTTCTTCAATCGGTTCTAGTGATAATCATTGCTAGAGCTGCTGTCCCCATCACAACTTATAAGACTCCTCTTATTTCTTTACTTCATGTTGACTGGATGTTTGACAATGGTAGAGGCTAGTTTTGGAGCAGGAATCTTCAAAGAAATCTTGGTGATTGATGGCTCCACACCTTCTTTTATCGCTCCCTTGGATGCAACTTTGTTTACACCCTTCTCTTGATTTAGCTTCGCTTGGCTTGGCTTACTTTGATTTGCCTTGCTCACTTTTGCACTAGTCTTCCCAAATCCATGAGCAGTGGCAGAAGGTAGGGTCGCCCCTTTGGCTTTGCTTGCTTTTGCAGAGGTCCCTCTAACATCCGAGTTATGGCTTTAGATTTTGAAGGAGAAGATGCAGCTATTTTGGCCTTCTTTATGCGAATTTTTGCTTGAGGATTGGACTTTAGTTGCTGCGCAATGGGCTCACTGTTACTTTTGACAAAATTGCTTGAATACGTCATCCACCACTCCATATAGCGCTTTGTGACGAGGAGTTTGTACGAACGGATTGGGATCTTGAATTTTGCATTGGTGCCTAGCTTCATGCAAGATTTCCAAAGTTGAACAACAACTTATAGGTTGGTGGCACAGGCTTCTTTTGCCAAGTTTCCCAAAATATCTTGACAAAAGTTGAACTATCTAGAAAATCTTTGAGGGTTGTAAAGCTCAACAGTGTACTCGTCAATGCGGCGAAGAGTCAAGTAGCTTGAACGAAGGTTGATAATGTAGTTAGTCCATGCTTGTGCTTGCACTCCATTATCCTCCACAACCAACTCATCTCTCTAAAACAAGGATAATGATGGCAACTCTAAAGGTTTAATGCTTCCAAGAAGGTTGCGAGCCTCTAAGGTCGTAAAGTGTTTTGCCATCTTCTTGACAGCAAGTATCGACATGCTAATGCCAGGATAGGAGCACTGAGATGAAAAATAAGCCTCGAAGTAATTCTCAAGCCATCCACAAACAGTGAATGGGAAAAATGGTGCCACATTGATTTCGAGTTGTTGACGAAGAAATATGCTTCAAGCCACGGTATATGCTTGCAAGAATAGGCACCGCCAAAGAAAACTTGTCCCCACACGTCATCATGCTTGCAACCTTGAAGACACTTGGACGAATTTGGCCCACCTCTTCATTACGTAAGATGAATGTGGAAAGCCAGCAAGAAAGGCGTTAGGATTTTATACTAAAAGCCATGATGTTATGTAATGGATTAATATTTGTTTGAATTATTTAAGCAATTATTCCTTTTCTTGATGAGAATCTTTATGAAAAATATTTGCATTATATCTTATCATATTGTGCATGAGTATCTCATACTCCACATAGTAAATAATCTGGTGTGTAGAGTTTTGGTTTACACATAGAGGATCAGATTATCAGTTCTTATATGATACAAGTTTTTGGTTCATAGTCTTAGGTGGAATTGGACACACCACTAGTAGGCCTATAACATAGTGTTTCAGTAGGTCTGTCTTGACTACGAAAAATAGTATAATTTTAACTCACTGTGTTAGTACAGGTTGTGTGTATTGAACATGACCACATTGAGATAATTCATTTTCATTGATAATATAATAGAATTTACACTTCATAGTTATTATGACTTTGACTCATTATAGAGTGAGGCCTTATGGGCCAATAGTCTCGATGAGTTGGGTCATAATATTAAGTGTATGATAACTATTAATTATTAATGAAATCCACGTCCCTTTATAGGGATTGATGATATCCTGTTGAGGAAGCTTATAAGTTTCGATTATGTCAAATCCGCAGGTGGATATTAGTATTCGACATAACAAATAAGTTAAGTGAAAGGTCTCGAGGAATTTTATAGATGTTGATTAAATAAATTGTCAGTAATTTATTTTAATCAACGAGTATCTATAATCATAACGTGGGGAGATAAATAAGCATTTAATAACATGGAGCTCGAAAGATAATTTTGAGATATGGGAGGAGAATGCAATTATAATTCTATAGTGGTATGAATTATAATTTACATAATTCGGAATTAATCCGGGTTGGACTAGGGATCCCAAATTGTATAGAAAGCCCAGCCCATACTTTTCCTAGGGGTCCCTATCGTAGCCTATATAAACACCGTTATGCCTTCTAGGTTAGACACAGCTTGATATTCAAACGATTGAGAGAAATTCTGTGAAGGCAAAGAGATCACGATTTTGAGCCCACACTTCAGTACGTGATCGAGGTGCAATAGGATTACGGTAGAAGATCTCGAGGTCAGTCGAGCGATCATTCTAGCACTGCTCAAGGTTCGATCAGGATCAAATTGCAAAGATAATCGAGATCAAACCAGAAAGATCTCGAAGGTATGAACCCTTATTCCGCCTAGGAGGGTTTCATAATTTTTTGTTGCATAAATTCTATGCGTTCATCGCTGGGCCTCGGGAATCGATCCCAACAGGAAGGCAGCTAGATAGGTTTCATCTCTTTAGTTGGACTTGGCGCCTAAATCATCAAAGGCTCCCTCTTCTTCCTTCGTACGTGGCAACGGCTTGCTAATTTGTCCAGTTGGGTTGTTGACTCTTTTTCTTTGGTCTTTGGTAGGAGCTTCTACATATTGGCTTTCAAGTCTGCACCAAAACTTTACCCAATTTGAGGCAGTGACTTGACGAGACTCACTATCACGAATAAGTCTATAGTAGGCTGAGAATAGATACTTACAACTAGATGGAAGAAGAGTCTTGTTGTTTTCACTACCTCTTGTTAAGTCGTGGACTGATGGGATAACTTCATCATAAAATTTGCCATAAATTGGCAAACCACCGATATAATACAAGTCACGTAGAGAGATGGATAGCTCTCCGTCCGAAGTGTGAAGCGTATTTGTGGAAGGACACCAAAGCTTGCAAAATGATCTAATGAGGTCTTCATCAAGGTCATATGTGAACAGAGAGGCAAAGACAGCACCATATATCCTCGCCGTGAAGAGGATTTCTAAATATTGTCCAAGTACATCTTCTAGCCACTCCCAGTATCGCTCAATGAAGGTGGATTGGCCGAAAACTAAAAGCGACGCTTTCCATGCATCGATCTGAACGCCCAACAAGGTAAAGTGTTCGTGTTCTCTTCAGAATGAAGTGAAGACCACAACAAAAGGGCTCTCATGTAACACTCCAAAATGGAAGATGTGACCGGCCGTGATTTACAATCTTTCAACTTCCAGAACATGCAGCTTCAAAATAATAAAAATAATTAAATTATTAAATAATGTTGATTACGAAAAGACCAAGTTTCCATTTCACAAAATTCCAACAAAATATTCCAAACCAATTGTGAGACATAACCATCCTACGACCCATCAAAAAAATAAAAAATATACCTCCAAAGAAAAATAAATCAACGGATCATGGATTTTGTACAATACTGAGATTGTTTGTGCCGTTCTAGATCACGGATTTAAGCGGGATAAAAAAGGACAGACTTTTCATTACACCCCGATACACCACGGAATGAAAACCGAGATTAAAAGGTAACGATCACAGTTAAAAACCGTGATCTTTAGCTCTGTTTGTAGTAGTGGGAATCTAGTTACCAAAATTTTTAAAATTCTAAAACTAAATGCAAGTCCTATGGAGGTCAACATAATAAATCTCACGATGCCACCAGAGTCCTTGTCTAACTTCATGTCTCGCCTGAAAATGAGGTGGAATAAATCTGTCAGCTAAAAGCTCAGTGGATAGCAAAGCATGTATATTACAATAATTTTTTAAAAGAGGAATTAAAATAATTTAAGTTATCTGCATAAAATAGGACATAAGAGTGTACCACAACCAAATAAAATAAACAATGTCCTATTTAACTAATAATAAATCTCAATGGTGATCACAACATGATATCCAACCAAACAACAAGGGGAACCACAAATACCAAATATTACCAAATGCCAGTGAAATAAATAGCTCAAAAATTGGATCCAATATCATAATCAGAGTCACCACGAGTAGGCAGCTCATTGAACTTTTTCCTAAGATAATTCAGAGAAGGTCACCAGGACGCACCAGGAATTTTTCCTTCAACCGTTGAGCATTAGGGTCACCCGGGCTAACTCGAGAATCTTCCCTAATAGCCAAATCACTCGCAGACAAAGGATTAATTTCCCTGAACTTTCAGAATATGTTCCAATATCCACAAAGTTTCACCAAAAAGATCATTGAGAGAATTAAACGATCCATTGAATATTAACCATATGTCTTTTGAACAACCAAACACCAAATATGCTTTCCAATTCATAAGGACTAAATATAGCTCTTAAAAGAATATTTTTAAGGGTACGGAAAAATTTTGAAGCACGTAACATACTTAACCACTCACCTGAGTCGGAAGAAAGTACAATACAAATAGGACAAACGAGGTTAACCTATTACAAGATAAATTATGCATAAAATCATAACCTTTTTCAAATATAAAAATAAATTGATTAATTCAGAAGTGTTATAACCATTAACATACCTAAACCTAGAATTATATCAGAACACATTGACTAAAATTGTATTATACCAAGCCTAAACCATACTCCAAGGTTTTCCACGTCCAGAAAGATCCTAAACCATCGACTTGTCTTCTCCATTAATTAGTCTATGGCCATTTATACATGTATGTATGTATAAAGCATATGTGTATAGTCATCACACAAGACAAAACATTGGAAAAGATACACTGACCTATTAATTTTTGTTCACACACTGACGCCTCTCTCTCTTTCGCACACAGACGAAACCAAGGCCCCACAACCGCTGCTCTAATTTTTCTATGAAAGCAGAGAGTGTCTAAAAGAGAAACAATTACAGGTAGAGAACTGATTATGGTTACCGACAGAAAATCCATACAAAGCTTTTCTAAAATGTTGCGGCTGCTATTCACTCTTTCCAGAAAACCCAATCACAGTAAAACCCTAACCTATTAATCTATTTATATTATGGCCAGCTAACAAATAGAGAAAAATAATAATTACCTAAGTAAAAAAAATACTCAACACTCAAAATACATAATTGATCCGGCACGATATTTATATCAAAATTACAATCATGCCATTAATGGAATTGATATGAATTTAATATTTAATTAGGATCCCAAACTATAAAAATTTACATAGAATTGTCCAATAAAAAATAGTTCTCAAAATAATTTTATACCGTAAAATGACAATCATGTCCCTAATGCTTCAAATATACACTAAATAATTAATTACTGTCCAGACTGGATAATTTTCAATTATAATTTCTAAATTAAATACTAGTCAAAAGTTGGCGTCTAATATCATTCCCCCCTTAAAATAAATTTCATCCTCGAAATTGCTATATATGAATACAATACACTATTTACCAAATAGACCTAGAATAATTTTTGTTTTTCTTTGAAACCCAAGTAGATAGATAAACTGAATTAATAATTTAAAGATAAACAAAAATAGTACAATCACTACATCACTTGTAAGGACCCAGAAAATTTGAGTTTTTAAAATATTTATTTAGAAAATTATTTGCGGGATAATTATTTGATTTATTATTATATATTTCGGATTTTAGTTATACGACCTGAGCTCAGGGTCTTTTGTTTTATTTCGTGCGCGTCTCTTTACATGGCGTCGTATGTGGGAGCCCATGGGGGGCCTTAAAATCAGATTTTGGCTTAAGAGGAGGGGGGGGGGGGGGGGGGGAGGAGAAGCCCCCATTTCTCTCATCTCACTCTCTCTCTACCATAGCTCTACTTTCTTTCTAACCTCACTACCAATCTACTCTACAATTTTCAAATTTCTTCGAGATATAGGAAGCTTGCATCGTGCTTGACGTGGAATCAAAGACGGATCGTGATTTGGTGTTCGGGAAGTTTGGATTCAAAACTTGGAGGATCACCAAAGCCAGGGTTTTCACCCATTGATCAAATCCATCCTTTTGAAGCTTGAGGTAGGGATTTCTACCTTGCATTATGTGTATATGATGTTTTTTTGTCCATATTTCGTGCATATGTTGGGGTTTTGGTATGAGTTGGAGTGTTGGAGGGATTTGGAATCACGCAGAATTTCTGCAGATCGCGTACGGGTGTCCGGATGAGGAACCTGGGCGTCCGGATGGCTGACCCAAGAAATTTGACAAAGAGGTTGTAAACGAGGCATCCCGAAGGGATCACCTGGCATCCAGACGGGACCGGACAAGTCCGGACGGGAATGTCAAACTCACTTTTGGCTGTGTAGTTATCTCATATTATGCCTTCAATCATCTTTTATTAGATAATTTGACATGATCGCAGGTTACTATAAATACAAAACTCCTTCTTCTAAATTTTTTTCTAAATTTTGCCTATAAATACAAAACTCCTTCTAAATCATCTTTTTTCTAAATTTTGCCTATAAATACAAAACTCCTTCTTCTATTATTTTACTCACTTTGAAACCTTGATATCAAGAAAATCTAGAGAGTAGTAGGAGTTCTCAATTGTTGTGAGAAAATCCTAAATTAAGGAGAATCAACCATTTTTGAAGGACACAACCATATCAACCCTTTTTCCAACCCTTAAGCTCTCATTAGGTAAGTTTCCTACAACTTACTTTCTAGTTGGATAATTAGTCTTAAACCCAAAATCTCTCCAAATATTATGGAGTATGGTGAAAAGGTGGAAGACATCGGTTTTAGCCCTTGCGGTTGCGGCTTTTTACTAATTTGTTTGCATATGCTTGATTGCTGTTTTTAGTTTAGCATGTTAGGAGGCATATTATATTTATGCTTACAAGTTTATATATGCAAGTTAGTCAATCACTCATGCTATCCATGATATTTAGATAAAATGTTGTTTATTTTTGTTATGCGTTAAATTTCGTCTTTGTATTTCAAATGATATGATTTTAGCATGATGTTAGAATAACTCGATGAAACAAAGTATGAATCCTGAACATAGAAGTGATTATGAAATATTGATACGAGAATATCCAATATATGTCGATTGAAAACTTGAATAATTAAAAGATGACCCAGTTGTTATGGATATGGGTGTCGTTAGTCGTGATGCGACTTGTGCCGAATTTTGATTGAACCATGAGGTGTATTAACCCAAATAGTGTCGTTTAGCCAAGTCGATGTCTTTAGCCGTGGCATGTTAGACAAGCTATGTACTTAGCCGTGTTATATTTGGACGTAACGTGTCATTTTTCAATTAAGTCTGGTAGTCATGTACTTTGGTGTTGACACGTTGTCAAAAAATATAAATGTTCGGAAAACATAGTGTTTGGGATCATGCCGTACGGAATGCATAATGTTTGGGATGCACTTGGTGGGGAGCACGGTTAGCAAAATGTCGGAAGCGTATTCTTACAGGAACACCATACTTGAAAAACTTGATGAGATATATACTTGAACAATTTGATGAGATTATAACTGGAGACTAATGGATTTAAAGTCTATGTAAGCAATGGACTTTGGAAATAATCATCTGCTCGAGGTTTGTGATAACGCTTGGGTACGAATGATGAAACACAGAAATTCATACTCGGGGTTATGCCCACGACGCCTGGGTATGAATACTAAGATACTGAGGTTATGTTTATAAAACAAGAGAAAATAATGCAATGATACAATAGTGATTTAAATTTATGTACTGAAGTGTTATCACTTTCATATACTGTTCATGTGATATTGTGCTGCTATTCATTTAAAATCATAATTGTTCAAAAAGAATTTAAGGGTAGGATAACTTATTGGATTTTCATCGGCTCATGGTGCAACTTCCTTTTGCCCCTGGTATTTCATAATCAGGTAACGACGAAGATGGAGCAAAACCGGACTATTCAAAGCATGAAGGCATGTATCTTGAAAAAGACTCGGTTGAACCGTAATTTACCTAGAATAGGCTAGTCTGCTCTGACTTTTGATAAAAAGTCTTTTGATGTAATAGTTCTTTGTTAAAAGTATTTTCATAATCAGACTATATCAAACTATGTTTTAAATGAGATGATGTATTTTGTTATTTTATTTCTTATATTAACGTGTCCGAAAATCGGGGCTTTATAGAAAAGGACAAAAAAAGTATAGTAGTCAATTTGTCTATCTATTTTTTCATCTATGCAGTTCAACAACGCTCTCTAATTTAGCTATTCAATAAAACTAATTTAACCGACAAACTCAAAAATAAATAAATATTGCATGTGTAGCATCCACATTCAATGACATAACATTTTTTTAACGGTAATATCTTTCTAACGATTATATTTCAACAATCATATTTTTCTAATAACTATACTAAGACAGCATATATATATATACACACACACACACACACACACACATTCATTCATCTATATATCTTACCTTTTTTTATGTCCATTTCTGTCCTTATAAGTGCTTGTGTTTCTACACCCTCAATTGGACTATCTTCTTCTCCAAGCTGAAATCCTAACCCTAATTTGAGACCAAAATCAGTTCAGCTCCATCAACTCCATCTGACTCAACCGATCGTCCATCTGAAAGATTTCTCCCGGTTGGTTCTTCACAATCCTGTGGTCGGCAGCGGGTGTGCAAAATTGAAACCTAACACATTTGGGTCGGATGACAAGCCAAGGGCAAATCCAACTCGAGCTGAACTGTGCACACCCCTAACTAGCAGTACATATAGTAGCATGATTGCTCCAATACATATACATAAAGAGTACTCATGGAAATTAGACACCTATTGATGTTGTTTCCAAAAGTTATGACCCTGAAAATTATCACATCCAAGGACACACAATCATGATAGATCAATTATCACAAAATCGTATTCATTATCATCAAACCATAATAATCATATTGCTAGTCCTTTTTAAATAATCAGCGGCATGTCTAAATGGTCTAAAACATTAGGATCACCAAAACATGTTTCAAGATATATCTCAACAATAAGTATTGAAACCTTTCAAATTATGCATGTCAATCATCCATAAGATAAATTATCCATTTATAATCATAATCGACATATTAGAATAGGATTAAGGAAGATAATAATCAATCATATGCTAACCCATTTTAAATCGCAATATCCATATATAGCATATTCATCATTATCATTAACAGAATGAAAACAAACATCATCAAATAGAGATCAAGAATACAAGTCATAGATCAAAATCGCAACTTCAAGAATCATCTTGTTGTATATTCATTTTGATGTTAATCAATCATCATCCATTTATCATGTTTAATATCCAAATTCATTGTAAGTCTCATGCGCATGCCAATCATCTTTTATATTCATTTTGAATTTATTACGCATCATCAAACTAACATCAAACATCATCAAAACTATATGGCCTTTCAGTTTCCTTTTTTTTATTGTGAGGGGATGATATTCTGCTTATCATTTGTTACAAGTGTAGTAAACTATAAGTTGATTAGGGTATGATTGAACACTACTAGAATCATTGAGTATCTCATATATACTCTCACTTATGTTATCTTAGGCACATCTTGCAGTCTATGCAGCGCAGAGATCCATCTTATATTGGTTATGTTTACGTCTTCTCAATTTTTCTTGGAGTGGTATGTGTTGAATCTTCTATTTTCCTTTTGAGATTGTCTTTCTTACTTTAAAATATTTATTTGTTTATGTTTCACAGTTTAACCCGTTGTTATGTTTTGGTTCTTTTCGTCTTTTATATTGTAACTTGTATCGAGTATATGGACCTTGCCGTACTAGTAACCCATCTCTAGCAACAACCAAATACTAAAAAGTTGAAAGTCAATTTTGTCCCACTCTGAAATACTTGTAAAATATGATGCACTAACAAATACTCAGCTAAATATTTCTAATCATTTAACTTCGGGTAAACACTCTTGGTCCATAGTCCTAATATTGCACATCTTTCTAACAAAAAGAACCAAGAATAGTTAATTGCCTTTTGTCTCAACATCAGGTAGAGAAGGGAGAAAGCAGTAGAAACTCATAACAAACACAAGGAAACAAGTAGTAAGTACTAAAAAAGGCGAAACACACCTAACGCAGCATGAATGAAGGTGTGTAAAGCTCCGATTGCCTCTTACTCTTCTTTTCTCCTTAATTGTCTTTTGTTTAGTCTTCCCATCCTCCTAATAAATTAAAGTTAAACAATGGAGTTTGAATTTAAAGCAAGCTAATTGTGGAGTGATTGTGACACGAAGTAGATATGAAAAAGGACCCTTACAAAAGACATTTTTAAATTTTGATGGAACACGACTTCAAGAGGGGAAGTTGTTTTGAATAATGAAAGGTTTTTAAATTAACGAGGTGATCTAAGTAGTAATTAATTTTCTATTGCCTTAATATCGGAAGTCAAATTTATTTGTTACTCATTAGGCACTACTAACAAACCATTTCCAAAACCCCTCCCCTGCCCTCTCTCTCTCTCTTCCTCTCTCCAAGGTTATGAAAACATCCATACTAATAGGAACAAGCACCAAAAGATACATAGTACATCGGAGGAACACCCATAGATGAAAAAATATAATAAATTACATTCATTCGCTAATGAAATGGATCCCCGGTTGCTAGTCTTGAGGTATGGAAGATTTCTAGTTCGTATTCTTAAAGTTTGAACCTAAATGGTTGCTTTGTTCTGGATATATGAATAAGGTGTATGACTAACTAGTCTTAACTAAGTAGTCTTTAAGTCGGTGTCATTAGCGAATCTACCAGAGTCTTTGTAATTTATATATAAATAGTTTTGTTCATCAGTTGTATGAGACAACTGATAAAAAAGCAATGAGAAAAAAGTGATGATATAATAGTGATGATAAAAAACACACGAGGATTTTGGAGGTTGCATGTCACACCCCAATCCCAATGATAACGTGGAACCACCGAAGAAAGTGACGTGGCAATACCTCTAATACCAAACCAAGAAAATAAATAATAAAAGACAAGCTTTAAACCAAACTTCTTATATTAAAAACCTGAAGTGGCCAATATCACAGAAAACAACAATCCCTCTTACTAAGTCACATCCCACAACAAGTGTCAACAACATAGTACAACAACTTACTAAAAACAAAACACTAACAACTACGATAACAGCTGTACAGTGGACCACCCTCTATTCTTGAACACCTGAAAGAGTATCGCATAAATATGCGTGAGCTAACCACATGCTCAGTGAGTACAACTGAATCATATAAATAAGAACAAACAAAATATTTATGGATCAAGTTAAGTTAAAATAACTCTTTCAGCAAAAAAATATTCAAAAAGACCAGCACAAGGTCTAACAATTCATCCCATATAGCCAAGGGTCGTTTACCTTCGACCAAAGTTAAGACAGTACTGTTACCCTGAGAAATCAACTCAAATAAGTACATTGGTGATGTCAGGGGCCATTTCAATCCCAATGGTAGGGGAACACCCACATATCCCATATGTGAGAAATATATAATAAGCCCAAAATCAGGGCAAACACTCCCACATTAGCCCAGGAGCAGGGCCAGCAAGGCTATCGTAGCATGAATCTCAAAACACATTTCACAAATATTCTCGATCCATAATATCTCAACCACTCAAATCACAGTTCATAAAAATAGCACATTTAGAAATTGCAAGCAAAATATTTAGGTTCTAATTTATATAATTCTTGTACTCACCTTCCAAAAACAACCGGATTAACCGGGACCTCAACTTAACTTCTAGACGGAGCTGAAGTAGGCGTAGACCTCTCTGAACCTAACACAAGTCATACAATGATGCAAATGAGCAATTGAAATTTATTATATAATCTATAAATAAAAATGCAATATGCTAATAAAATTGGGTTTCATAATTTTATTAATTGAGATTAACAATCAGAATCTTCATTGTTTCAAATACATATACAACTGCCAATACATAAATACATGCTTCGTATTATATGCAGATTGGGTAAGGTAAGGTCAATGCTTCCCTACCAACATTAGACTTCAAAAGCATTCGAAAACTTAATAGTCTAAAAAAAAATATAAATTTACTAAATGAACTTAGTCCAACTCACTCATTCAGACTTTCAACTCATGAAACAAGAATAGCAATTATTCAAAATAAGCCTTCATTTTAGATTAAATAAACAGCTCCTTGAAGAACAATTTTCAGCACTTAATTAGCACTTCCAGCACGTAATATCAAATTTCACCTCATATAGCTAATAGTTATAAAATACCAAGATGTAGGAATTATATATCCTCAACATATTATAAGTATTATTACAAAATTCGAAGACATATTTCCAGTAAATAAGGTTCACTTTACCACAGCCAAATACCTAGCAAATTTCCAGTAATTTGGTTTCATTAAATCAATTTAAAATCAAAGAAACATAAGGAATTAACATGTAGGATGTAATTTAATGATTCAATTAACATAAAATTTCTTACCAATTCCTATGATAGGATTTTTTTTTATTGCTTTCCTCTGAATGCTTCTCCTCTTCCCTTCCTCTCTCGCTTTCTCTCCACTGTGTTGGCCCTTTGCCGAACTACACTTCTTTCTATTTTGTCTGAAATGGCTTTGTTATATGTTAAAGAGTAAGAAGAGGTCAAACCCACCTCTTTGTCATTTAAACATGCACACTACGTGTCAACCTTATAAACATTCCTATCTTTATGTGGTCTAATTACACTAGTCACCCTTAAGGCTTTTAGACATAATAAATTATACCACCACATGTATGTATATTATATGTATATAATATAGACATCCAAATTATTTATTTATTCACTTATTTTGTTTACTCTCAATTTGTAGGGAACTGAAATTTTAACACACCAAAGAATTGAATTTCATGCAAGCAAATCCTTACAAACAATTAATTTTAATTTTTTTTTTTTTTTAACTACAAGAGGCATGATAATGTAAGAGATGTATGATTCGGGTCTCACATTGCATGCTTGAGCTATAAAAGTGACAATACAATAGTTGGCTCGTGCAAATTCTTCACATAATACCCCTGACACGAACAGGACAAAACTAGACAGACCATCTCAAGAGGGTTTTAAGTCATGAAAAATGGGGATTTTGTTTTCCCCTTCACACCCGAATAAGTTTGGTTGGATGAGAGTTTTTGTGTAGTTTTGAAGGTGCATTGAGAGTGAGACAGAGAATGCATTTTGGTGAAAAAGTAAGGCACCAGCTGTTTATTATAATCAAAGTTCTCAACAGCCACAATGGGAGGAATAAAGCTAAAATTTGTTTTGACTAGGGAAAATAACAGTTTTCAAAACAGGACAAAAAAGGAAAGAAAAATAGAGATAGCAAGTGGAGGACAGGGGGAGAGGAGAGAGAAGTCTTGTTTCATTTTTTTTTTTTTTTTTTTGACTTCCTCGTGTGAGAACACAAGTGAGAATGGAGAAGGGACCATGGATTAACATTACTTCCTCTCACATTTGACTATAGTTATATCCAGTTCATATACCAGTAGCTAAAGGACCATATCAGAATAAAAAAGATGCACACAAACTGCTATTTTTGACCAATACCACTGTTAAATTTTAATGACTTTGTGGGCTAGCCTTTTTTAGTTTGTTAACTTCTGTTTTATTTTTATATTGGGCCTATTTATCTTTTGTAAAGCCCATATTAGTTGTGAGGGTTTTGCTCTTATATGCTTGCTGATGTATGAGAGAGAAAGGAGCTGCCTCCCCACTTTTCCCCTTTTGAAAAACCACCGTTGTTCACTGTTTTTTACTGTACTTTCTGCTGAAAAAGGGCAGCCCCCATTTTCTTCCAAAAATCTTCATTCCTCCCTCTGAAAATCAAATGTTAGTGAGGGGTAATTCCAACATAAGTGGTATCAGAGCAAGGTTGGATCAAAACCAAGTTTTGGGACGTGAAGATTCAAGATCCGGAAAGCAAATCCGGCGAAATCAAAGTCCATGGCGAGTTCTAGCAACCAACCACCTCATGGTCCAATCTTTGATGGTGAAAATTATGATTTTTGGTATGTAAAAATGAAAACCCTACTTATTTCAAATGATTTGTGGGAGTATGTAGAAGATGGGTTTGAGGATTTCTAAGATGGAAAAGACTTAACGAATGCTCAAAAGGCTCAATGGAAGATTGATGTGAAGAAGAATGCAAAAGCCCTCTCTATGATTCAACAAGGAGTTTCCGATTCGATTTTTCCAAGGATTATCAATGAAGTGAAGGCAAAAGATGCTTGGGAGGTCCTTGAGAAGGAGTTTAGAGGCAACTTGAAGGTAAAAGCTATAAAACTTCAATCTTTGAGAAGAGACTTTGAAAATGTGAAAATGAAGAATGGTGAATTATTGAAAGACTATTTTTCTAGACTAATGGAAATAGTCAATCAAATGAGAACTTATGGGGAAACCACTACTAGTCAAAAAATCGTTGAGAAAATTTTGATTTGTTTGCCCGAAAAATATAATCCAATTGTTGCCGTTCTTGAAAATACTAGTGACTTTGCAACTTTGAGTGTTGAAGAATTGATGGGTTTCATTAAAACATTTGAGCAAAGATTGAGTAGGCAATCGGAGAAATCAATTGAAAGTGCCTTTCAATCTAAGCTAAATGTTGGTACTACCAAATCGCAAGGGAAAGAAGCCACTAGTCATGATCGACCTAAGGGGAACTTTTTTAAAGGAAAGGGAAATCACAATAGTGGAGGAAGTAGAAATAAATTTCAAGGAAATAAGTATCAAAAGAGGGGAAATGAAGGGCCCACTCAACAAAGGTGTGGTATTTGTAATAGAAGTAGTCATGTTGACAAGGATTGTTGGTTTCGAGGAAAGCCACAATGTTACAATTGTAATAAGTTTGGGCATGTCAAGAAGGATTGTCGAGTTACAAACAATCAACAAGCGAATTTTACCGAGGAGCAAAAAAGCGAAGGGAATATGTTTTATGCTTGTCAAGCGGCTTCCGAACAAAGAAATGATGTATGGTTCCTTGATAGTGGTTGTAGAAACCATATGACCGGAGATGAGAGTATCTTTGTCAATCTTGATACTTCCTCCAATTCTCAAGTAAAGATGGGAAATGGTGCCTTAGTCCAAGCAAAGGGAAAGGGTACTATAGCGATTGAGACAAACAAGGGTCCAAGAAAGATTACCGATGTTCGACTTGTTCCGGATTTGGAGCAAAACTTGTTGAGTGTCGGTCAACTTGTTGAGCATGGGTACTCCGTTCACTTTGATGAAGATTCTTGCAAGATTTTTGATAAAGGAAGGAGAAATCAACTTGTGGCAAAAATCAAGATGGAGAAGAATAGAAGCTTTCCTCTCACTTTTTGATATGCAAGGAATGTGGCATTGAAGATGGATGTTCTTGATGAGTCTTGGCTTTGGCATAGAAGACTTAGTCACTTGAATTTTCAAAGCTTGAAGAACCTTCAACAAAAGAGCATGGTGTATGGCTTACCAACTATTCATGAAGTCAAACAAGTTTGTGAAGGATGTGTTCTTGGAAAGCATCACCGTGACTCATTTCCACAAGACAAGGCGTGGAGAGCTAAAGCACCATTGGAGCTTGTCCATACCGATGTGTGCGGGCCTATGGATACACCAACTCATGGAGGTAACAAGTATTTTATCATTTTTATTGATGACTATTCAAGAATGACTTGGGTGTATTTCATGCGTCAAAAATCGGATGTTTTCTCTATTTTTAAAAGGTTTCAAAGTTTTGTTGAAAGACAAAGTGGTTTGCTCATAAAAGTTTTGAGAAGTGATAGAGGAGGAGAATACAACTCAAATGAATTTGATAAATTTTGTGAAGATATTGGCATCGATAGGCAACTTACCGTTGGGTATACTCCACAACAAAATGGAGTGTCGGAGAGAAGGAATAGAACTATTGAGGAGATGGCGAAATCGATGTTACATGACAAGGGATTGCCCAAAACTTTTTGGGGCGAAGCCGTTTACACGGCGGTTTATTTGATGAATCGATGTCCTACGAAGGCTCTTGAGAGTAAGACTCCAATTGAAGTTTGGAGTGGAAGAAAGCCATCCGTGAATCACTTGAAGGTGTTCGGGTGTGTTTGTTATGCTCATGTTCCAAAGCAAGTAAGGCACAAACTTGATGAAGTTAGCAAGAAGTGTATATTTGTGGGTTATAGCTCCCAATCAAAGGGCTATAGACTCTACAATTTGGAGACAAATAAGGTGATTATTAGTAGAGATGTTGTCTTTGACGAGAAGACTTCTTGGGATTGGAATGGAAAAAATGTCCAAAACCAAGTAAGTACTTTCCAAGGAGAACCCGAAAATAAAGAAAGTGAGGATAATGAAGTTCATGAAGCTCCACAACAAATGCCTCAATCTCCAAGTTCACAAGCATCCCCATCAAGGTCAAGTTCCTTATCTCCAAGTTCAACTCCAAGAAGAATGAAAAGTCTTAGTGATGTGTATGAAAGTTGCAACTTTTGTGTTGTGGAATCGGAGAGTTTTGAAGAAGCAATCAAAGAAGAAGCATGGAAAAAGGCTATGGAAGATGAGATTTGTGTTATTGAGAAAAATAAGAATTGGGAGTTGGTGGAGAAACCCAAAGACAAAGTAACAATTGGTGTGAAGTGGATTTTCAAAATAAAGTTCAATCCCGATGGCTCCATTCAAAAGAATAAAGCAAGACTTGTTGCAAAAGGGTATTCTCAACAACCCGGAATTGATTTCCAAGAAACATTTGCTCCGGTGGCTCATCTTGACACAATTAGAGCTCTCATTGCTTTGGCGGCACAAAAGGGATGGTCTTTGTACCAATTTGATGTCAAATCAGCTTTCTTGAATGGTCCCTTGAATGAAGAGGTGTATGTTGATCAACCTCAAGGTTTTGTTGTCAAAGGCAAAGAAGGAAAAGTCTACAAGTTGAAGAAGGCTTTGTATGGGCTCAAGCAAGCACCACGAGCATGGTATAGCGAGATCAATGGCTATTTCAATGACAAAGGATTCCAAAGGAGCAAAAGTGAGCCAGCCTTGTACATCAAAAGACAAGGTACTTCCAATATACTTATTGTGTCTCTCTTTGTGGATGACTTGATTTATACCGGTAGTGATGCAAAAATGATTGAGGATTTTAAAAGAGATATGATGAAGAAGTATGAAATGAGTGATTTGGGTCTCTTGCATTATTTCTTGGGCATTGAAATTCACCAAAATGAAAGTGATATTTTTATTTGCCAAAAGAAGTATGCCAAAACTCTTTTGGAAAGTTTAAGATGAGGGATTGTAAACCGGTTGCTACCCCCTTGATTGTGAATGAAAAATTATCAAAGGATGATGGAAGCAAAGAAGTAGATGAATCTCTCTATAGAAGTTTGGTTGGAAGTTTGTTGTACTTAACCGCCACGAGACCGAATATCATGTATGCCACAAGTTTGTTGTCACGGTTCATGCATAACTCAACTCAAACTCACTTTGGAGTGAGTAAGAGAGTCTTGAGGTACATTCAAGGTACTCTTGATTATGGTATTTTGTATGAGAAAAATGTAGGTGGAAAGTTGTTTAGGTTTTGTGATAGTGATTGGGCCGGAAGTGTAGATGATATGAAGAGCACTTCCGGATATGCATTCTCTTTTGGCTCGGGTGTCTTTTCATGGGCATCTAAGAAGCAACAATCCGTAGCTCAATCTACCGCCGAGGCCGAGTATGTTTCGGCATCATTGGCAACATCTCAAGCAATTTGGCTAAGGAGGATTTTGGAAGATGTTTGTGAGAAGCAAGGAGAGGCTACTCCAATTTTGTGTGACAACAAGTCGGCGATTGCTATGACAAAGAATCCCGTCTACCATTGCCGCTCGAAGTACATTGCCATCAAGCATCACTTTATTAGAGAGGCCGTGGAAGTCGAAGAAATTCAACTCAAATATTGCGCTACCGAAGAACAAGTGGCGGACATTTTCACAAAAGCTCTTTCAAAAGAGAAGTTTCAATTATTTAGAGAAATGCTGGGTGTTACCACAAAGCATTAAGGGGGAGTGTTAAATTTTAATGACTTTGTGGGCTAGCCTTTTTTAGTTTGTTAACTTCTGTTTTATTTTTATATTGGGCCTATTTATCTTTTGTAAAGCCCATATTAGTTGTGAGGGTTTTGCTCTTATATGCTTGCTGATGTATGAGAGAGAAAGGAGCTGCCTCCCCACTTTCCCCCTTTTGAAAAACCACCGTTGTTCACTGTTTTTTACTGTACTTTCTGCTGAAAAAGGGCAGCCCCCACTTTCTTCCAAAAATCTTCATTCCTCCCTCTAAAAATCAAATATTAGTAAGGGGTAATTCCAACAACCACAACCATGCCTATTTTCAATTATTTAAATGAAGATCCTTAAGCTGATGGCTGTTATGCCACTGATTTACAAAGACTACTTCAAATAGCATGTCAACAGTACCAAACGAAATCAAAACCTTGACTCATGTACCTTGTCATTACTAAACTATATGAAAGAGATTAAGATAGAAAAATGGACATAGCATATAGGATTCTATGGGAAACATTTTGTCAAACATCTTGCAAGCATTTTATGCAAAAATTAAAACTAATTCCAAGCATTTTGTATTATTTTTTTAAGGGGGGTAAAACTCCATCCAAACAAGGCATTAGAGTATAAAGATGGGAGGAGCTTAGTAATGAATAGGTTGATCAGATTTTACACAGTAGCAATTGGAAACCGAACACGTTCAATCATGTATAGATTTTCAATGGACTACTGCATATTTGTAGTTCTACCATTCCCCTTGTTTTGTCCTAATTTAAGGGATGGTACTGCTGGAAGTGGTCATAACATTATGTGAGCCATACGAGATTCGTTAAAATTCCTTAAACTCCAGATGTTGAAGATTGAGGTCAATCTATACATGCTATGATAATTACAACTGCTGCTTATACATTTTAGCACCAGCACTATTTATGCAATCCTATTTCAGAAACAAGACAACTACACAACACACAACATTCAATACAAACTTTGAACCCAAATCCACAACCAAATCAAAGAGTAAAGCACACCTTCAGAATTGCAAAAAAACATGCAAACCACACGCATACAAATCGAAATCACTATAAACAGAAATAGGAGAAAACCCTAACCTGTCCGAACAAGCAACGGTAAGAAATCAAAGATGACAGATCTAAATCGCAACACGACAACCAACCAAAACCCTAGCCTCTTCAAACTCGTGCCGGATAAGGAAGGCTTAAATTGTCAAAAGACCAGGTGTCTACAACCAAATAATATTTGGGGAGCTCAAGAGGTGCCCAAAAATAATCAGGGATATACCTCCATAGCCGTGAAAACGAAGACGGGGTGTGAAGAGGGCTGCCAAACGTTGGACTAATCCCTTATAAGGGGTCTTAATTTTTTAAGGGGGGGTAATACCCCATCCAAACGGGGCCTTAAGGTAGTACATATCAGTGTGGGTTTTAACCATATCAGAGTTATACTGAATGTCTTATAGTCCTAAGTCGGTTCCTACAATTTTGTTGAGTTCAACTATGGACATCACTATTCTGAAAGTATTAATCAAGATTTACATTGGTGTGAGTCTATAGTAATGCTAGACTCTGTGCAAAAAAAAAAAGATGAAAAAGGAATATAACCCCACCTAATTAAGTAATCGCCATCAAAGGAATATCCAAGGTGACACCAGTGGCCTCGTCATGAGGGGTTTAAGGGCCATATAGTTCTATCACAAAGTTGTTGGGGATGTCATACCGACGACGAAATTCTTTTATTTTTGCAGGCATTTCAAGTTTTGCCTATAAATCTCCATTTTTCAGAAGAAAAAGGATCAAGGATGAGGAAGATAGAAGAAGAGATAGAGGATAGAAAGGACTTACAAGGGCAAGAAGAAAGCCTTGAGACAAAGTCGAGGCCACTAGGTAGCTCTAATGGACACAAAAAAGTGAATATAAAAATATAAAAATTGTCCCAAATATTTCACATATTTTATAAAATTATACCAAGTATTTTATCCAAATAAAAAATAATTATTTCATGTAAACTATAAAAATTGTCCCAAATATTTCATGTATTGTATAAAATGATATCAAGTATTTAATCCACATAAAAAAAATTATTTTTAATATGCAGATTGTGCAAAAAAATATTTTGCATTGAAAAAATCAACTTTGTATTTATATAGTTAAAAAATATCTTAATTTCTTAATTAACGGATAACCATTTCCTATATATTTTTTAAAATAGAAAATGTTATTGAGTACTATTTTAAATTAATATGTAATTAAGATTCATATTTATCGCTTTTAGAAGATTTTAATTAAAATTTTGATCCCACTAGGTAAAATTTCTAACTCTGCTTGTGTTTGTATTCTAATCTTTTTTCCGTGATGCAAGAACAGGTGGATTTATGCATAATATTGATTTTTTATGTATGCATCATATTATCTCTTTTTTGTGGGTCTACTATCCAAATATAAGATATTGACATTCAAAAGTCAACACTTTTCGGTAGTTAGGAGTGATGTTGCTCTTTCTTCTCAGTTATGTCCTTTTACGTACTTTCTTTTAAGTTATGTCTTTAGTTAGGAGTGTAAAGTTGACTGATTACAATAATTAATTCATCGGTGCATCGCACAAATTTGTGTTAGTAATGTCTATTACCATGCTGTACAAGAACTTTATGCTAGTAAGTGTACTACACAATTTATTTTCTCACATTAATTGGTTCGGTAATTGATGAGTTTAATTCAAGTTTTGATCTCACTAGGCAAAAAATTTTACTCTGCTCGTGTATGTGTTCTAGTCTTTCTTCCGTGGTGCGGGGACAGGTCGATTTATGCATAATATTAATTTTTTATGTATGCATCATATTATCTCCGTTTTGTGGGTAAACTATCCAAATGTAATATATTGATATTAAAGTCGACATTTTTTGGATAGTTAGGAGTGATGTTCAAGTTGCTCTTTCTTCTAAGTTATGTCCTTTATGTACTTTGATTTGATGGTGTAAAGTTGATTGATTACAATAATTAATTCATTATGATTATGATCGGTGCATCGCACAAATTTGTGTTATTAATGTCTATTACCATTTACCATGCTATACTTATGTTAGTAAGTTTACAACACAATTTATTTTTCTTACATTAATTGGTTCATTAATTGATGAGTCCAATACGATTAGTCAAAAATTAGGTCGGTCTAATTTATGTACTATAAAAATTCTACAAAATACCATAAATTTAGGGAAAAAAATATAGTAACCCTGAATTTTTAATAAGTAAAAATTGATTAATAATAATATTTATTATTTAATTTCGTGTCTTTAATTATTTTAATTCAGCATTTTAGAACTTCGAAGTTTAGGAGCGACCTCTAGACCGCTCAAGCGAGCTTGCGAAATACAAAACCTCGCAGACTGGAATCTTTTGGGATTTTTGTGTAATCGTGGCCATTAACTTGACATTATTTTGTATAACTAATGAAATGCCTAGGATTCTATTAGGTTTATGGCAAATTTATGAATTTAATTGGAATTTGATGATGGAATAATAACAATAATGTAAAAATTCAATTTGGGGTTTTCATGACATTGATTTTGAAATCAATTTGAGAGTTATGAGGGGATTTTCCTTAACCTCTATATAAACCAATCAGATTTTGGTATAGTGTTTACAAAATCCATGATTCAAAGAGTATATTGAATGGTTTTAGTATTCTTGAAGAAAATTCTTGGAGTTCTTGAGCTAGAAGAAATCATAGGGTTGAGTTGTTCAATTCGTGTCCAATACCTCTCTGTTTCTTCAAATTGAGGTAGGGATTGTTATCTTCCAACCTTTAGGATGTTATTTTCAATGTTTATTGCGTGATTAGAGCATTGTTTTGCTTGATCTTAGGTTGTCTTCGAACCCAGAAATCCAAATATGAAATTTTTAGATTCTGGAGAAACGAATGGCTGCTCAAGCGATCTCCTATGATATTGACAGAATCTGAATCCTGAACCACAAACCAATAACTGAAACTTAGTAGACCGCTCAAGCGAGCTTTAAGCCGCTCGAGCGACTTGTGTAAATTTATAAAAATTTTAGCATGTCGTCTAGACATTCTGGCAGTGGTTTCAGACTGTTTAACCCTTTGTTTTTGCATAATACACACTGTACATGTATACACTTGTGATTTGATATGTCCACGAATTCCCGAGGGATTTTGTGTGAAACGAAGGACCAATCGTGACTATATGCTACATGTTAAGATATTATCATGCATGTTGAAAAATGTTTTTATGTGTGAACATGACATTGATGGAAACGTAGAATCCATGATTATTGTGGACGTTAAGAACATAACAATGAAAGTATAACTATAGGAATTACAATTGTACCAGGTTAGATTTCCTTTCTCGCTCTTGTGCCATTTTAGATTTTTGAGCTTGTTTCGAGTTAGATTCCCAAGGTGATTGGTAATTCGATTTCCCTTCACTTTTGTTCCAAGTTAGATTTTCGAGGTGACTGGTGGTTCATCTTCTACCTTATGTTACCACATATGAGAAGATGTCCTATGGCTAACTTCTTCTGGATCTCTTTCCTAAAGCAAAGGTGGGGTTCAGTTTTTTCCTTTGGTGACGAAGGAATCAAATAAAATGTCCCGCCAGATGGTTCCTCAAAAGCCAAATAGGTAAGGGAACAAACCATCTTTTCAAAACTCTTGCAGGGCTTCTTCTATTTTTGTCTTAAGACGAGAAACCTTAATAGAAGTGGGCAGCTGCTCGGAGATCTTTTTTTTTTCCAAGAGAACTAGGATCCTTTTTTTGGGTTCGAGAAAAGCTGCTTCACGCTCTTGCTTTGGCTACTTCGCAAGCTTGCTTTTTAATGAGTTGACCACTTCCCTTGAAAAGGAAAAGAGCAGTATATGTTTTCCACAGAGCCCTTCTTTTTTTGTTCCCTACATATGTGGTTGAAAGAGACAAAGAGAGTGTTACCCATGAAGCAACCAAAGAGGGGGGGTGAATTAGGTTGCACTAAAAAATAAGTACTAAAAATTCTTCGATCTAAAGTAATATGAAATGCAATCAGATAAATTGTCAAGCACACAATATGTCAATCACAGCATAAATAGGGATAAGGAGGAGAAGATACAACCGATGTATAGTGGTTCGGTCTGAGCTTGTCCACTGCCCAGCCTAGTCCACTCCCTAGGAGTCACTTTGATCTACTTGAACACGAGCAACTTTGGGTGTCACCCAAACCCTTACAATCCCTCTTCCCGTTAGCTTTCCCGAGGAGCTAACCGAACCGCCGAATCTTTATACCCAGATTCGATTACCCAAGGTTTGTTTTTCGCAAACCTCACACATACATCAGCAATACAGGAGTAATAATTGAGACAAGGTCTCACACAATTCGTACAGAAGAAGAAGAACAATAACAATGAACTTTGCTAGCTTATCTCGCTCCTTCTCTCAAAGGAACTCACTCCAAAAATCAATACAATGTAGAGCTACGTGAGAATGGTGGAGAGTGAATTGATTTTGCAGGTTTGAGCTCTGTAAAATGCGAAGAAGACTCTGTAAGTTCGTCCAAGAGGGTTATATAAACCCTAAAGCGTAGAATCCGAATCTTGGAGGAGCCTCTTGATTTCCAAAATGGTTTGCACGATCTTCTAACCTTCCAAAACTCTCTTAATCGACCGTTTGAGCTATTTGGGGAAAGATATCATCAATCAAATCTTTGAAAAGCTCGAATCTGTGATTGTCCGCGCAAGACTGCGACCGGTCGACCGCACAATGGTCCCGGTCGACCGCCTGGTCCGGTCAACCGCCTGTTGGCTCCGGTCGACCGCATAGCCCGGTTGACCGCAGGCATTGGCCGGTCAACCGCACCCTGGGGCTTTGAATACCTGTAATTATCTTATCCAAAACAACTCCAAACATGATCATCATAAATGTAATAGTAATTTCAACACGAATATCGTTCGATGATTGTTCCATGGTCATGGTACGCTTAATCTATGATCTAGATACTTACGTGTGAGTACCACTTTTCATACATCAATTGATTATATATAATTTTCATATTTAATCTTGGCATCATCAAAATAAATAAATAATGTGAATACACTATTTCTAACAATCTCCCCCTTTTTTATGATGACACTTATATGCATGGATTAAAGATGATAAATTACAAGATTGCTATTTATGGAATTATGCTCCCCCTCAATATGTGCATAGGTTACCGGATGATCATGGTTCAATGATGTGACGAGATAGTAATCCTGTCACAAAGCCAAGGAGGTGAGATAACACGTATGCATTATGCAAATTAAAACATCCCATATCCCGCAGACAATATCATCATAAAGACAGTTTCACAACCAAGATAATTTTCAGATATAGTAAGTACATCAACCATGATTAACAAAATGATATCAAAGAGAATAAGTAGCATCATAGTGAGAGTGATAACAATACAATAACATCATAATCAAGGCTGATAATAACAGATACGCTCCCATAAGTAGCAAACGCCAAACGCTCCCAAACTATATAGGACTATTTAACTCCTAAAGACAAGACTCTCTAAACTCTAAAGACACAGTATCTCTCCCCCTGTGGCATCATCAAAAAGGAGGAAGCACATCACGAGGCAGGAGGATCCGGTGGTGGGAACTGATCGCGGAAGATGTCATGAAGGTAAGCCACATCAGTCTGTAAGGTGTCAATCCTTTCATGAACGCCGGCGAACTGGTTGTTGACTTGCTGAGTGAGGTCGGTGTGGTGTTGGGTGAGAGAGGAGAGCTGGTCAGAGATAGTGGATTGTTGGACACTCAATTGATCAAAGCGGGTCATGAGATCAGTCCAGTATGGTGGGGGCTGCTGGTAATAGGAGGGTGGCTCAGTGTAGTATGGTGGAGGCTGCTGGTAGTAGGAGGGTGGCTCAGGGTAGTAGGGTGGAGGCTGCTGGTAGTAGGAGGGTGGCTCAGTGTAGTAGGGTGGAGGCTGCTGGTAGTAGGGTGGAGGCTCAGGATAGTGTGGTGGTGGTGGAGGTGGATCAGCCGCTGCTGCATGAACACGAGTATCCTCCTCACTTGCCTCATCAGCCTCTGTGTCCTCATCAGCCTCTTCTTCTTCTTCAGAGTCTCGGACAGCCCGAGCAACACGTTTGGACCCACGAGTGACAACGAAAGATGTAAAAGGGCCGGCAATACGGTTGCCATCATCAGGAAGGGGGATATCAAAGTGTTCGAAGATTTTTGTAAGGAGGGCCCCAAATGGGAGACTTTTGTTTCGAGAGGTGAAGGCATATACCATTTCACGAAGGATGAGGTGAGGCAGATTTAGTTCAATGGAGGTCTGTAAGCAATAAAGAATAAAGCATTGCATGGGGGAGACTACTTCGAAATGACCTTTCTTGGGAATGATATTAGCATTAAGGAATTGGTGGAAAAGCCGTAACTCAGGTTTTAGGTCCGTGCGGAGGACACTACCGGTGGTGGAGCGACGCCGGGCAATGTGTGGCATTATGACACAGGTGGGAGTGTGCTCAGAAACCTCAGAGTCGGAGGTGAAATGTAACATGTTACCGACATTGGGAACATCAAGAATATGAGCTAATCTGTCAATGTCAAGTTCAATGGTAACGTCATTGACTAAAGATTCGAGGTGAACGCGTTTAGTGAATGTGTCAGCGGACTCATCGAGATAGTTAATTTTGAGATTGCAATAGAAGAGACGCACAAGTGTAGGGTAATAGCGATCAGGAAGGGGAATGAGGTTTTGCCAACCCATGCGAGCCAATGGGTTGAGGATGCCTTCAACAAGTTCAGGGGTTTGTTGGACATCTCTCCCTGTGGTGATGGATCGTGTAACAAATTTGTTCCATGATTGAAAAACAGAGCGAGTGCGAAAACGGGTCATATCGAATCCATGGGCTCCGGATTGACGTGATGAACAAGAGGTTGGTTGGGTTGGTTGTGAAGGTTGGCGAGATGAACTAGGACTAGGTGCAACGTGTTTAGAACGAGCCATTGAAGGGAATGTGCGAAGTGGAGGACGAACTCTACAAAAACAGAGACGAAAATGATGGTTTTAGGGCTGGAAAAATAGTGTTAGGGCTGGAAAAATGGTTTTAGGGCTTGAAAATCGATTTTAGGGCATGAAAGGAGGAGTATGATTGGATTAAAGGGGATGAAATTGATCAAATGAGAGAGAGAATAAGAGATTACCTGAGGAGCAAAAGAAGACCCTCGGTCGACCTAGGAAGAGGTTGAAGTGGGGAAAAAAAATTGATCAGACGGTTTTAAAAGAATTTTTAAACGCGGAGACCGGTCGATCGCCCGATGGAGCCCGGTCGACCGCCAGGCCGGTTGACCGCAAGAGGATGCCGGTCGACCGGAGACAGTTTGGCAGACAATCAGCATGAATGGCAAAGGTATCTAGGGTGAGGGATTAAGAGAGGATTTAAGGAGAAATGTGGGAGTATTTTTCATATACATTATGATATAATATACTCCGTTTAGACATGAGCGTTGAGAGCAATAAATCCTATAGAACCGTTTAGAAAAAACGATTTTATATATTATCAACCATTCCAAGTTCTCGACAAATGAAGTTGAATTGATCCTCGTTCAGGGGTTTTGTAAATATGTCCGCCAATTGCTTGTCGGTATTTATGAAATCAAGAACAACATCTCCCTTTTGAACGTGATCTCTAATAAAATGGTGTCGAATTTCAATGTGTTTGGTTCTGGAATGTTGAATGGGATTCTTAGTAAGATTTATTGCACTCGTATTGTCACATAGAATTGGAATATGATCATAATATAGTTTGAAATCCTCCAATTGTTGTTTGACCAAAGTAATTGAGCACAACAGTTTCCAGCTGCTAGGGCTGCAAATGAGCCGAGCCGAGCCGAGCTTTGGAGTGCTCGAGCTCGACTCGTTAACTAAACGAGCCAAAAATTTGAGCTCGAGCTCGGCTTGTTTGTAAACGAGCCGAGCCGAGCCGAGTTGAACTAAGTTCATTTACTTAAACGAGCCTCTTTAAACGAGCCAAACCTCTAAAACGAGCCGAGTTTTTACGAGCCGAGCCGAGCTTTCGAGACTCGAGCTCGGCTCGTTTACGAAACAAGCCTAAAATCCGAGCTCGAGCTCAGCTTGTTAACTGAACGAGTCGAGCCGAACCGAGCCCTTATCGAGCCGAGCCGAGCCGAGCTCGCGAACAGCTCGATTCGTTTGCAGCCCTACCAGCTGCTATATATTCTGCTTCAGCAGTGGATAAGGCAACTGAGTTCTGTTTCTTGCTAGACCATGATACTAATGCACATCTTAGGAATTGGCATGTGCCACTTGTGCTTTTACGATTAGTTTTACTACCCGCATAGTCAGCATCAGAGTAACCGATAAGATCAAGGGACGTGTTCTTAGGATAGAATAGCCCCAATTTAGGAGTACCAGCGAGATATCTGAGAATACGTTTAACGGCTCCTAGGTGTGACTCCTTAGGGTTAGATTGGAAACGGGCACATAGACAGACACTAAACATAATATCGGGTCTACTAGCAGTGAGATAAAGTAAAGATCCTATCATACCGCGATATAGCTTTGTATCTACCGATTTACCATTCTCATCTTTATCTAGCTTGGTTGCCGGACTCATGGGAGTCTTCATTGGTTTGCAGTCCTCCATCTTGAATCGCTTTAGCAGTTCCTTTATTTACTTTGCTTGATTAATGAGGATGTCTTCCTTTGATTGTTTGATTTGAAGGCCAAGGAAGAAGTTTAGCTCACCCATCATACTCATTTCGAACTCTCCCTGCATTCTCTCAGAAAAGTCCTTGCAAAGAGATTCATTAGTAGCACCAAATATGATGTCATCAACATATATTTGCACGATAAGCATGTCAAGGTTTTCTGTTTTGATAAAGAGTGTCGTGTCGATCATTCCTCTAGTAAAGCCATTTTCTATGAGGAAGCTACTAAGCCTATCATACCATACACGTGGAGCTTGTTTTAATCCATATAGAGCTTTCGTCAATCTGTAAACATGATCCGGATATGCATGATTCTCAAAACCTGGAGGCTGTCTAACATACACCTCCTCTTGAATAAAACCATTTAAGAAGGCGCTTTTAACATCCATTTGAAACAATTTAAAGCCTTTAAAACATGAAAATGCTAACAACATGCGAATAGCTTCTAATCTAGCTACTGGGGCAAATGTTTCATCAAAGTCGATCCCTTCTTCTTGATTATAACCTTGTGCAACTAACCTAGCCTTATTTCTAACAATAGTTCCGGATTCATCTAATTTATTTCTAAAAACCCATTTAGTGCCTATTATAGTGTGATCTATTGGTCTTGGGACTAAAGTCCAAACTTTATTTCTTTCAAATTGATTTAGTTCATCTTGCATAGCTAAGATCCAACTTTCGTCATTTTCTGCTTCTAAAAATGTTTTAGGTTCAAGTTGAGATAGAAATGCCAAATTACTACATATATTTCTAAGAGATGAGCGAGTGGTTATACCTTTCGATGGATCACCTATAATTTGTTCCGTTGGGTGATACTGGATGTATTTCCATTCTTTTGGAAGATCATCATTGTTACCTCCTTGTTCTTGATTTTCCTCATTCTGTGAAGTGGAGTTGGAGAGGTCTTCTTTTGAGATATCTTTGTCACATGCTTGACCTTGTTGACTAGAATCTGTATCATCATCAATACTAACCAATTCCCTTGAATTGTTAATTCTACTATCATCAAATGTAACATGAACTGATTCTTCAACAAGTAAGGTGCGTTTATTGAAGACTCGAAAAGTCTTGCTGTTTGTTGAATAGCCAACGAAAATAGCTTCATCAGATTTTGAGTCAAATTTACCTAAATTATCTTTTCCATTATTTAAGACAAAACATCTGCATCCGAAAACATGGAAGAAGCTAACATTAGGTTTTCTACCTTTCCAAAGCTCATATGGAGTTTTCTTCAAAATGGGTCTAATCATGGCGCGATTTACTATAAAGCAAGCTGTGTTCACAGCTTCAGCCCAAAAATATCTTCTAGGGTCCTGTTTTTCCTCTCAACGACACCATTTTGTTGAGGAGTTCTAGGAGCGGAGAAGTTATGGCCAATACCATGACTATCGCAGAAATTTTCAAAAGAGGTGTTATCGAGTTCACGTCCATGATCAGTCCTAATATTTGAAATTGCAAAACCTTTTTCATTTTGAAGGCGCCTACAAAGTTTAGTAAAAGCTGGAAATGCTTCATCCTTATGAGCTAGAAAGTCGACCCAAGTGTATCTTGAAAGATCATCAACTACAACAAGTATGTATGATTTGCCACCCAGACTAAGAGTCCTAGAGGGACCAATCAAGTCCATATGAAGTAGTTGTAATGGCCTAGTAGTGGAAACAACATTTTTGGATTTAAAGGAAACTTTTGTTTGCTTACCTTGCTGACATGCACTACACAACTTGTCTTTTTCAAAAACAATTTTTGGTAGACCAATGACAAGTTCCTTTTTAGAAAGTTTTGAAATTAGATCCATGTGTGCATGTCCAAGTTTCCTATGCCATAGCCAACTATCATTGTTAATTGCAGAAAGACAACTAATGTTAGATGATGACATATCGTCTTGGTCAAAAGTGTAGACATTTTCATGTCTTTGGCCGACAAATAATACCTTGTTGTCTTTGATGGTTTCTATGATACACTTAGATTTTTCGAAGATAACTCTATTTTCCTTGTCACATAATTGACTAATGCTAAGTAAATTATGTTTCAAACCATCAACTAACAGAACATTCTCAATTATAGGGAAGGGATTTTTACCGACATTACCAATACCAATGATCTTCCCTTTACTGTTATCACCAAATGTCACATATCCTCCATCTTTATCAGTGAGCATTGAAAACATTGACTTGTCTCCAGTCATGTGTCTCGAACATCCACTGTCGAGATACCATTTTCCCTTTTTGGACTTTGATCTTAAGCACACCTACAAAAATAAATGTGCGTTGATATTGGTACCCAGTCTAAGTGGGTCCTTGGGTGTTAATACCAGCTAGTTTAGGAATCCAAATGGTTTTCTTTCCTTTTTGAACATCTTTCTTGACACCGCAAAAGTAGTGCGTGTGTCCTGTTTGGTTACAATAGGTGCAAGTAAGATTAGATGCATTTGATATAGGTTTTTTAATGTTTCAAATCTTTTTGTTTTTGAAGAGGTCTGTATCCTATACCGGCTTTGTCAAAAACACATTTTTGTGCCCCAAGTAATTTGTTCAAGTTTTCTTCTCCTTGAGTAAATTTCAATATTATCTTTGACTTATTTTCATCTTTCTCTCTTAACTTTCGATTTTCGTTTTCTAAATTGTTTAGTTCCTTAGTAAGAGAGGTAACATGTTTCTTTAGCTTATCATGTGCAGTTCCTATTCTTATGGATTCATTATATAAGTCTTTGAAAGAAGCTTGTAACTCTTCAAAATTACTCAACAGTTCTTCATACGAGATAGGGTCAGAATATACCTCATCTTCATCGTCTATCGCCATTAGGCAGAAGTTGGATTTGTCAAAACTTGTTTCGGCATCAAAGAACTCATCTTCTTTATGTTGAGCTTTTAAGCATATATGAGCAGCTTCATCTTCACTGGAGTCATCATCTGAACTATCTCTCTCACTTTCTCCCCATGCTGCTACCATAGCCTTTTTTCCTCTTTCTTTCTTTTTGTACCTCTTTTCCTCTTTAGTCAGTTTTGGACATTCAGACCTGATATGTCCTGGCTTCTTGCATTCATAGCATATGATCGGATCCCTTTTTCCTTCATCTTTGGAGAAATTTCTTTTAAACGGCTGTCGGCTATATTTTCCCCTTGCCATTAATTTGTTGAACCGTCGGGTCAAGAAGGCGACTTCTTCGTCGCTTCCATTTACTTCTTCTTCTTCTTCTTGATGTGATGATGTTTTGAAAGCTATAGTTTTCTTCTTCTTTCCTTCATCCTCATTTGTGGCCATTAGATTTATCTCGTGAGTCATGAGTGATCCCAACAGTTCATCCAGGTTGAGCACATTCAGATCTTTTGCTTCTTGAATTGCTGTGACTTTTGGTTCCCAAGTTTTAGGCAGGCACCTGAGAATCTTTCTGACCATTTCTGCATTTGAGTACACTTTACCAAGAGAGCTTAGTCCATTAACAATATCAGTGAATCTTGCAAACATGACAGATATGGTTTCATCAGGATGCATTTTGAATAATTCATATTTATGAACTAACATGCTGATTTCTGTTTCTTTAACTTGGTTTGTTCCCTCATGTGTAACTTCTAGTTTATCCCATATTTCTTTAGCAGTTTCACATGTTGATATGCGATTGAATTCTTTTGAGTCTAGTGCACAGTATAAGAAGTGTTTTGCCTTAGCATTAAGTTGAATAGTACGTTTATCACTTTCATCCCATTCATGTTCCAACTTTGGAACGCGAGCACTATCGACTACTTTAGAGGGGATAGTGGGTCCTTTAGTCACAATGGACCAGGCATCAATATCAGTGGCTTGAATAAATATGGTCATCTTAGCTTTCCAGTAGTTATAGTCATTTCCAGAAAACAATGGTGGTCGATTGCTAGACTGCCCTTCACCTAAGAAGGAACTCATGGTTGCCGAAAGTAAACTCTAAGACTGTGAGGTCTAAATAATTAGAGCCCTTGCTCTGATACCAATTGTTACCCAGGAAGCAACCAAATATGGGGGGTGAATTAGGTTGCACTAAAAAATAAGTACTAAAAATTCTTCGATCTAAAGTAATATGAAATGCAATCAGATAAATTGTCAAGCACACAATATGTCAATCACAGCATAAATAGGGATAAGGAGGAGAAGATACAACCGATGTATAGTGGTTCGGTCTGAGCTTGTCCACTGCCCAGCCTAGTCCACTCCCTAGGAGTCACTTTGATCTACTTGAACACGAGCAACTTTGGGTGTCACCCAAACCCTTACAATCCCTCTTCCCGTTAGCTTTTCCGAGGAGCTAACCGAACCGCCGAATCTTTATACCCAGATTCGATTACCCAAGGTTTGTTCTTCGCAAACCTCACACATACATCAGCAATACAAGAGTAATAATTGAGACAAGGTCTCACACAATTCGTACAGAAGAAGAAGAACAATAACAATGAACTTTGCTAGCTTATCTCGCTCCTTCTCTCAAAGGAACTCACTCCAAAAATCAATACAATGTAGAGCTACGTGAGAATGGTGGAGAGTGAATTGATTTTGCAGGTTTGAGCTCTGTAAAATGCGAAGAAGACTCTGTAAGTTCGTCCAAGAGGGTTATATAAACCCTAAAGCGTAGAATCCGAATCTTGGAGGAGCCTCTTGATTTCCAAAATGGTTTGCACGATCTTCTAACCTTCCAAAACTCTCTTAATCGACCGTTTGAGCTATTTGGGGAAAGATATCATCAATCAAATCTTTGAGAAGCTCGAATCTGTGATTGTCCGCGCAAGACTGCGACCGGTCGACCACACAATGGTCCCGGTCGACCGCCTGGTCCGGTCAACCGCCTGTTGGCTCCGGTCGACCGCATAGCCCGGTTGACCGCAGGCATTGGCCGGTCAACCGCACCCTGGGGCTTTGAATACCTGTAATTATCTTATCCAAAACAACTCCAAACATGATCATCATAAATGTAATAGTAATTTCAACACGAATATCGTTCGATGATTGTTCCATGGTCATGGTACGCTTAATCTATGATCTAGATACTTACGTGTGAGTACCACTTTTCATACATCAATTGATTATATATAATTTTCATATTTAATCTTGGCATCATCAAAATAAATAAATAATGTGAATACACTATTTCTAACAGAGAGGTAGGAATTGGATTGATGACAACGTACGGATTCCGATTTGATCCCCATTCACTCTCGTATTCTGAGTTCGATTCTCGAGGTGGGTTAGATTCTCACTAGCTCTCGTGCCGAGTTGTTTATGGGTTTAATTTTCATGGCATCGTTCTAAGTTAAAAGACACAACGAGAAATAAGTGTAGAACACTTACGTGATTAGTATTTTTGATATATCAGCATATGTTACTTGATTCAGTTATTCCCATTTACTACCTTGTATCATGTTGTTATGAATTTATCTTGTTGTATCATGTTACATATTTTATTATCTTTGAGTTTGGCATTTCGGCTAACCATTTCTACCGAGTATCAAAACTCATCAGTGCAACTTCTCTACCCTTAGCGTTTTATGCCAAATGTAGGTGTGCAAATCGAGGAACTGATAGAGCAGATCAATCCAGAGGTTACTGACAGGGAGACCCTCACCTAGCTGCCATACCCGTAAATAGTACTGTCCTTTAATTAATTTTTCATTCTAGTTGTAAACCCAATAAGGGTACTGTTGACCTTTCAATTTTGAATTTATGTAACTTATTTATCAATATGTAATATAATAGTCATTTTCTTTTAAATTGTTGTCTTGAATAATAAAATGAAATTTAGAAGAGGTTGATTAACGTGCCAAAAATTGAGACATTGCAAAAAACATGAGATCCACAGCCGAGACTCAAAATTTTAACAAAAAATCGCAAGTATTTACGGTAAGAGAAATAGCATATTATATGTGACAGAGTCCAAGATAATATTTATATATCTCAATTTAATTAATTATAATTGTAATGGTATATAATTTACGTCAAATTATATTGAACAATATTAAATTTAATTTACTTTGGATTTACAATAATAAACAAATTTAAAATTAGTACAAATGTAAATTTAAGAATCAACCACTAAACATTATGAATTAAGACAAATGATAAAATGGTGCCTTAGGGGCACTTGTTAAGGGTTTAATAAATAATGTTATTTATTATTAAAAATTATTAAACAAACTAATTTATGATGCTTATTGAATGAGTGGTAATTCTTTTTTTTTGATAACCGAGGTGTCCGACGAGGGCGCAGGGACATGGCGGCATGGTGACCTGCCAGGGGGAGACCCCCGCCTACCCACCGACTAATCCTCGAGGCCCTGAAGTTAACGACCGGGTAAACCTCCAGTGGCCCCAAGCGCCTTTTTTCAAGGCTAGGTTGTTTGTGGGCACCGAGTACAAATAAGTGATATTACCAACATTACCATGCTCAATTTTGTTTCTTGATAAGTACAAAAATAAAAATTATTCACTCAAAATGTATTTGAACTTGTTTTCTTGATAAATTTGAACTTGTATTATGTTCATAAGATAAGTTCTCCGTCCTTACTCCTTACTAGTAATTTATCTCTATGGTAATTGACTTATTTTTGTTCCTAGTAAAAAAAAAAAAAAGTTTAGTTTTTGTGGAAAATATTTCACTTTCCCGATTAGTCTCGACAAGGAAAACTAAGAAAATAAAAATACGAATTAAACTTAAAAAATAGGTTTTGAAAGACAAAATAAGTCAAGAAAAATATCTAATTTTTTATTTATTTTTTGTCTTATGTGATTTATTTAAACTTTTGATCACAATTGGTTAATTTTTTGACTCATCTTTTTCAAACTTTCAAATCACAACAGTCCTCTTCTTGTTGAGGGGGCGTTGTATAAAATTAAACCGCTCTTCACAATGTTATGGTCTAAAAAATGTAAAGAAAATTTTACTATTCTCATTAGAACTCTTACTCCACATAGTAAAAAAAGTTTAAAACAAAAAAAAAGACCCAAAATTAGGGAGGTTCAGAAGAAAAATTAATTAATGGTTTTACAAACCTATATTATTGTACATAATGTAATGTTTTTTATTTAGATTTGAATACGAAGGATATTATAATATTTTGTTTAATTTTGTGCTTGTATATATAATTGTGAAAAAAAAAAAGATACGGGCGATGCGGTGGGCGAGAGCCATCAAGCATCAACAAGCATCCAACTTATTTATTATGCTTGGCCGACAGTCATCAACCACCACCGCTCCGGCACTATCTCTTTTTGACTCCTATTATTTATTATACTTGGCCGGAAGCTATCAACCACCATTGGGGGTTTATTAAATTATTGGCTTATTTTTTTTATAATTTTTTTCATTTTGTTTTAATTTTTTTATTATTTATTAACTCATCTCGATAGAAAAATTTTAAAAATATTAAATTATGTTTAAAATTTTAAAAATAAATAAAAAAGAAACAAAAACATAATCTGTTTTGACTTGTCCTTCGTAAATTTTTTTAGTTTTTAGACAAATTTCATGTGTTTCAAATTTTCCCATCAAGAGGAATTAATAACTCAAAAAAATTGATAAAAACATAACAGAAAAAAAATAAATTAGATAGTTTAAGCCGAACCTAATTAGTTTTGAACTGAAGTAGCAAAAGGGAAAGAGAGTGAAACATCCATGCATGGAATAGTGTGAATGAGCAGATTTGTTACTCCCTTCAAAGTACAAACTCCTCCATTTACCTCAGCCTTAATCCCAATGTAGCTGCACAAGTTGACTTGATTAAACAAATAAACAGAAATAATATCAATGAGTCTGTCTCATATGCCCAATTTCTTTTCGAATGTAGAGAAGATAGTCCACCACTATTTGGTTCCCATTTCATCAATTTCTGGCCCCCTTCTCTCTCTCTCTCTCTCTCTCTCTCTCTGGGTTTGGCAAGAAATGGGTTCGGTGGGTGTAGACGCTAATGAGTATAGCAGCTTGGAAAACACAGAGATAGAGCGGAGCAAAGTCGGAATCATGAGAGCCCTTGTTGAAAGAGAAGATCCCTCTGCAAAGGTAAGTAGTAAGTAATAATAGTCAACGATCTTCATTTCCTTCTTTCTCTCATCCTTGTTTTCTCACTGGCAATCGTTCCATTTTGTTTATCGTAATTTCTGCTGCTGTGCCGTTAAACTCTCTTCTTTCTCCGTTTTTTTAGCTTTTTTTTTTTTCCAATCTAAGCAATATTTCTCATTAATACTAGATTAGATTGGAAGACTCCCGAACCATTATTTCTCCTAAATCTGCATGTTTATGTCGGGAAAGAGAGAGGAAGGACACCGACTCGTGATGATGCTATAAATTAGCTGAACCTCGACTCCACTGCACCCTACTACCTCACTCTAACAAGTCTCCTTCATCATACATTACATACATGTATTTATGTAGGCAATCACCAATAAACAAGACAAGACAAGACAAAAAGATAATTTGAAATCGCTAAAGATCACCAAATCAACAATGGAGGCTTCCTCCATTCACACGAGCAGCCATCTGCAATACTCCTCATTCATCACATGGGGTGGAAATTAACAGATTTCTCATTTAGTTAAGACCATTTCCAATCCTTGCTCAAACGTTTACTCAGTTTATTGGAATTTTTTTAGCTCGGTAATAGGTCAAGGAGGGGAGCAACCGGCTATAGCAACCTCCCTTGGGCCTCGCCATATATAAGGACTCTAATGCGCAGCAAGTCTCATGAGGGGCATTACCGCCCTTCCACGTGCTAGTGGATCACAGACGGGCTTCACAAGATTCAAGGAGGGTTCGTCGATTGCACGACTCGAGCCTTCAACCTCTTGACCACCCATATGCTTTGGGATGAAGCCATTTACCACCAGTCTACAACCGGTGGTGGTAATTAAGAATTTGAGGAGAACATTCACTTGATATGAAAACTCCAAGGGGGTAACCCAATCTACGCATAAATTTGTGCGAAACTTTCATTATTCTAAATTTGAGGGATACAACATACCCTATCAAAATCTGAGGAAAGATTTGATTCTTTTCTTGATTTGAGTATAAAGTTGAGTAAAATTCAATTTGACATAAGCTTGAGTAGTCGCCTTGGACAAGAGTTTTAAGGGAACTCTTCTCAAAATTAGAGGTTGACTGAACAAAACTCGGGTAAAGGCTGGAGATACTGGCTCTACTGCTGGAGATGCATTTTTCCCAAGTTGACTTGTTGTACTTGCACCACTATTATTTATTGCTACAGAATTTAATGTTCAAGGAAACCGATTGTTGGACTTTTTAGTTTGATTCCATATTTTTGTGATCCTAAGATACAAGTGTTTGCAGCTATTAACAAATATTGGAAAAGGAATTAATATAGAAGTATTCCAATCTTTTAGACATTCCTTCCCTCAAATCACCGGCAAAAGTCTCTTGAGATTAATGGTAGACGTGGAGTTCTATAATTCTGGATCTGGGGCTTAGACCTGTTCCTTGCATTTGGGCTCTATTAAGTTTGGTTGCTTGCATCAGTAATCTGACAATCTTACTGGATGGATGTTATGCTTTGTTCTTTGGGTCTGCAGGAAGTGGATGATTTGATGATCCGGAGATTTCTACGAGCTCGTGAGCTAGATATTGAAAAGGGCTCTAACCTACTTCTGAATTACCTAAACTGGAGGAGGGAATTTGTTCCAAAGGGCTCCATATCTGCATCAGAAATTCCTAATGACCTCGCCCAAAACAAGTTGTTCATGCAGGGAGTAGATAAGATGGGGCGCCCCATAGTAGTGGGCTTTACCGGAAGACATAGACCCTCAAAGGGAAGTCTAGAAGAGTTCAAGCGTATGTTGCTACTACTTATTCATGTGTGATCGTTTTGAATCCTCATAATCACTTTGGTTTTGTCTTAGTAAAAACATGTTGTTCAGGTTTCCTTTTACGCCATTCGAGAAAGGAATAGATAAACGATATCGTTTGAAATGATGCCTATTTTATTAAGCTAACTTGTTCTCTTTCTTGTGATTTCTACAGGTTTTGTGGTTTTCAGTCTCGACAAGATATGTGCTAGGTAAAGTGTCCAATAAGAAAATCTAAATTTTGAGGCTCGGTTTCTCATAAATAGAGTAAGAATATTAAATGGAGGGCATAAACTTCTAGGCAAAACAGTATCATTGCATGTGTCGTGGCGATGTAATTGCATAATCATAAATGAACGAAGATCTGTTTATTTAAAGCTTTGGATTTGCATATTTTTCTTGGAAACTTGCTGATTCAAGTAATAAATTGAAGCTACATAGTTTCCTCCATAATTATTAGTTAATTAACAACTGGGAAAAAGAGGCTGCCCTACCCGATTTTTGAAGATTTGTTTGCCTGATTGCAAGCGAAAAGTAAGAGTTTATCCTCATTTCCCATGTAACAGGATAAAGACGTTCCATCTTTAATAAAAAAATTGGGACATTTGAGCCAGTAACTAATCTTACTTGATATCCCCTTGATCTTTCAGAATGCCAAGTGGACAGGAAAAGTTCCTTTGCATTCAAGACTGTGAGGGATGGGGATACACTAGCAGTGACATTCGAGGGTACCTCGCATCTCTATCGATCTTACAGGTAAAGTTCTTGCTGTCATATGTCTCAGGAAAATGTTATTCATGTTTCATTCTAACAAATGTTGTAACACACACAATATCTAGGGATATATACTAAATGAACATACTGCCTCGGTGGCTTGGTTACATGAAAAACTCTTGACTTGATAGCATACGCCCACTCTTTTTCCTATGAAAGTTTTCTCTTTGATGTGCTATTGAATCAAATATTGTAAGTAGTGCAAGAGTTATTACAATGTTGTATCCATATAGTGCTTCTCTAGAAACCAAGAGAAGCTTATGATTGTAAATTTCTAATTTGCTTGTTTAAATGACAGGACTGTTACCCAGAGAGGCTAGGCAAGTTATATGTAGTACATGTGCCTTACATATTTATGGCAGCATGGAAGGCTGTCTATCCATTTATCGACAAGAAAACAAAAAAGAAGGTAACTATGAAACTTCCTTCGTTGATTATAGTATTGTAATCATTATTATCAACCTGGACTTGAGGAAATATCAATACAATGATGCTTCTTACACCCCCTTATTTTTAAGAATGATCGTGCATTGTATTTGTATTTGTATTTGGCATGATTGAAGTTAGAGCGATATAAATCAGGTGTGTTTAAAAGGTCATTTTTGTGTGACTTTTTTCTGGTTATTTGAACGAAAGTAGAAAATGTATGATACTTTTGACAGAAATTATTGTCATCATACAGCATATCTTGTACACTAAATGAAAACTCCTTGGGTGATATCAATTAATAGAGAGAGCAAGAACACTTTCAAAATTAACGTAAAGTCAAAAGTTTTGTGAAGTCATTATTCATTTTTAAATCGAAGATGGTTTCAAAGGGACATACCTGATTTCCAAGTTGGTGACTAATTTGCACATTTTGTTTATGGTAAATTCAAGTGACCGGAGGTTAACATATCTGTGCAGATCGTATTTGTGGAGGACAAAAACCTGAAGTCAACTCTACTTGCTGACATTGATGAGAGCCAACTTCCAGAGACCTATGGAGGCCGACTGCCATTAGTTCCTATACAAGACTGTTAATTACCAGAGCCAACTAGTTATCAGGAAGGAAAAGAGACTGAGCAAACTAGTAGAGATGTTTGATTGCTCAGTGCATACAGGAGATTCTTTAAATTTCTCGTTTTTGCTCTTTAGGTTTTGGCTTAGCTTGATACTCGGGAGGGAATGACACCCAATCAATGCTGCAGTAATCCCAACATTTGCGTCTTACAATTTGCCACTAAACACTACACTACTGTAACATATGGTGTGTTTACAATTAATCCATTACCTTTGCTGGCTTATACTGAAACGTGTCTGTTGAAACTAAAATTTTCATACTCGATAATTAAATAACACACATCACTAATGTTGTTTTATTTGATTGAGCATATGAATTGTTTAAAAAAAATAGCACACGAAAAATAGTGTGTGTGTATATACATACACATAGGTGTGTAGGGTGACCTAGAGAATTACAAAACAAAGAAACTCCTACACGTGAGTTCTAGGGCCTAAGATAGTAGGCCTTGGAACAACAGTATACCACTGAAAAAATGGTGAGCTCAATTACATAAAAAAGGAGGTCAAACACACTTTCCTTCTTTTTTTTCTTTCTCACTCTCATGTGCAAATCAGTAAAAGAGGGGTTAATTACACAAACCCCCTCTTGTCTCTTTCTGTCCATCTCTCGTAAAAAAAAAAAGTTGGTTTATAAAGGCCAACTACCCACTTACCCCAACATGCCTATACATGTAAACGTGGTTGTACTTGTGAACGTAGGTGTACTGTCGTTCCTTATATAAACTAAGGAGTGGAGGTTAAAGGAGGAGACCGGTAAAAAAAAAAAAAAGAGAGAGACAGAAAAGAAAAATTACAGAAATCTTTTGAGAGGACAAAAATCGAGAGACAAGTCAGGAGGAAGAAAAGTTTGATCAACTACCGTATTCATTCCGCCAAACGTTTAAGGTATACATAGTGTCCTTCCTCTCCTTCTTCTCTCTAGTCTACTGTACAAATAAAAAATACCTTCTCTTCCACTTTCAAAATAATTCTCTTGATCTATCAAATCATTTTTGGTATATTTGAACATCAAAAATTAAAATTTGTTTTGTTTTCTCTAAAACAGACTTCTATTTGAAGTAGGAAAAGATAAAAATACAAGATTGTCTTAATCTTGTAAAATTATCTTTTCTCTTTATAGTAGTCATTTTTTTTTAAAAAAATGACTTTCTTAATGACAAGTCATTAAGAAATTAATTTCTATGCAACCAAAGTAGTAGAAGTACTATATGTAAAGACTGTTAAAAATTCGGACCAAAAAGTGTGGAGGTTCATCATTTTTTTTAACAGCTTTAACATTCTTATTGATTTTACAAGTATTATTATAAGTATACTTATAATAACACTTTGTAAGACTACCGTGCAAACTTTCTTGCATGCTATATTATAATATTATATGGTCTAAAAAAAATATAAATACCCCATGCGGTCTCAAAATAATTATTGACACCCCCCGCGGTCTCAACTAATTATCGACACCGCTCGCGGTATTAAAAAAATACTAATACCCCTTGCCGTCTCAAAATAATTATTGACACCCCTCGTGGTCTCAATTAATTATCTACACCGCTCGCAGTATTAAAAAATATGATCACCACTTACGGTCTCAACATAATTATTGCCACCCCTAGCGGTCTCAACTAATTATCGACACCGCCTTTTTTTTTAAATACTAACACTACTTGCGGTTTCAAAATAATTATTGACACCCCTCGCGGTCTCAACTAATTATCGACACCGCTCGTGGTTTTAAAAAAAATAAAAGAAAAGCCCTTGCAGTCTCAAAATAATTATTGACACCCTCGTGGTCTCAACTAATTATCGACACCGCTCGTGGTCTTAAAAAAAACATATTAATACCACTTGCGGTCTCAAAATAATTATTGACACCCCTCGCGGTCTCAACTAATTATCGACACCGCTTGCGGTCTCAAATATTGACATCCCCCGTGGTCTCAAAAATATTGATACCCCTTGCGGTTTTAAATTTTATTGACACCTCTTACGGTCTCAACTAATTATTGTCGCCCATGCGATCTCAACAAAATATTGACGCCCCTTGTGGCCTCACAAAATTTGTGAATGTTAATTACATGCCTAATGGCCATATGATGGACGGTTTATAAATAAAAAAATATAAACACTAATGGATGCATAAAAAATAAAAAGTATATAAAGAAAATAAATGGACAGCTCACTCGGCTCTCCACAATGCCCCTTGCGACTTAAAAGAAAAATATCCTTTACGGGTTGTAAAATTTACCATTTGCAGGCCTCGAAATTGCCCCCCTCAAGGCCCAAAAAGAAATTAGCCTAAGTTGGCTATTTTAAGGCCTTAAGTGTATTTGTAATTAATTTGCTTAAAAGATTGAACATATCTCAACATGTATGGCCATGAACCAATTGAGAAACAAGTCAAAGTTTGCCTAAAAAAATATACAAATATCAAATACTTTTGTTAAAAAATTGGAACTACGTATCGACTTGATTTTGATTTAAATCGGATACGTAGGCAATCCATTTATATGGGTTCAGTCGTAATTTTAAGTTGGTGAACCTTAATTATTCACCCAAATATCAAAATATTTTACAAATATTAGAACTACGACTTGACTTGATTCCAGTCCAGATTCATTCTCAACTCGGATACGTAAGCAACCCACTATATGGGTTCAGTCACAATTAATATACATTATTTGAACGTGGATGACATATGATTGGCTAAGAATTGGGTGCCAACCTAGTTAGGATGCTTTCTTTTTAGCAGTGATGCCGTTTTTTCACAATTTTTTGTGTACTCCAATGTTCATTTGCCAAAATAAATAAACTCCATGTTATTTATTTATTTAGCTCTTAAAACTATCATAGTTGGAATAAAAAGGTTTTCTTTTATCAAAAGATGTAATTAAGAAATTTGTTATATTTTGAATGGGTCCGACCTACATAATAGAAACTTACTATTTATGTAAGTGAGATTATGTTAAAGCAAAAATCAAATTTTTGTCTAACATAATTTTTGGCACGCCCAGTGGGACCCATTCTCCTTTTCATCTCCAACTATAGTTTAAATTTTGCTTGGTGTCGCCTCTCTGAGGTTACAATAGCACCGCGGATTGTTATCTACTACCACAAGTTGGCTTCATCAAAGGGAGCTATAGGGAGGTCTGGCTATTGTGCTACATTCAAGCTCGACTGCCAGCCTATACCCATTTCACAGGTTGCGTCAAAATTTACTCCTATCTTGAAAGCCGCAAAGGCCACCAAGAATATGAGTGCCAAAGCAACCTCAGCTAAGGCAATGAAAGTTGTCTCGAAGAGTGGAAAAACAAAGGCGAAAAAATTTGGCAAGGTCTTCGTCAAGAAAATGACCAAAGATAGCGATAGTTGCGAAGCAAGCAGTTGAGGCAATCCCTCAACTCTATCCGAGTCAAATTTTGTGTGAGACCCCGATCCAAAATAAAGAAAGTAGAAAAAAATTGGTGAATTTAAAAATTCAATCGAATTACTACATAGAAACTTTTCGAAATTGTTTCGATAACTATTGGGTGAACGAGGAGATATCCCGGAATTATTTAGGGATATTAAAAGTTGGATCGAATCATAATCGGAGACCGAAGGGTGGTTCGATAATTTATTTTAAGCATAAGTGATAATTGAAGATTAAACCAAATATTACTCTAAGGGAATAATCGATCGAGATTAGAGGTCCCTAAAACTAATTTATTTGCTTTATTTTTTTTACCGAGATACCAAATAAGGTTATATATGATAGTTAATAGTGGAGTAATACATATATTTACTAGGATATTTCCTTTTTACTTTTTACTTTAAGATAGGAATTCATTTGCTTAGTCATATTGAAACTCTTGCAAGGCTGACACCGAGCAGATTTTGCATTTTCTTCTTTTTACGCTTCAAACTTCCTAATCACTAGATTTTTACATAAGTCCTCCAAGCAGCTCCCATAACCACCGCTACAGCAAATTGTGAGGAAAAAAAAGAGAGAAAAGAGAAAGAGAAGAGAAGAAGCTTGGAGGCTAAGCAAGCACCACAACTCTACTGAATTTGGTAAAAATCCTTATAATTTCTATCATGGATTAATGTTGGAGCTTAGTTTTCATACTGTGCTAAGTTAGTTTTAGGTGTATATCATCAAATTCAGAGTTTTTTTAGGTTTGAACCGAATCTGTCATGGTTAATCTGGTAGCATTTCAACTGCTGCTGTAAGGCAGATTTTTTCTCTGGCTTCAAAAGCTTCCCTAGACCTCTTAGTATTTCGGATCGTCATGAAATTTGGAACACAGATAGATCAATGTCTTAGTTAACATTTCCAATTTGAATCACTAAATTCTAACGGTTAGATTTGAAGAAACGTCATGTTTGGTAAACTGAGTTTTTACATTACTTAAACGCTATTTCAAGCCTCGGTTCTTCATATTGAATGTTCCCAACACCCTAAACTACCACCCTGTCAAATTTGGTGAATTTTGGACATGTTTTGATGAGGTTTCCAAACTGATTTCTATCAGCGTAAATTCCTGAGAATCTGTCACGAGTTTCACTTTGACGATTTTGAACCTCAAACCTTTTTATTTGACCTCGTGATCTCCCAAACCATTTAATATAGATATTCTAATGTTAGGAGACTAATTATAACCTTGTATGAGTCTCAATCCATAGCGTGAGATATTTTTGTTGATGGATTAAGAAAGTCGGTTACTCGAATTATAAGGAATATATACACTTGAGGTTTGAGTTTATCTTTAAGCGTTAAACTTTAGTTATTGAGTAAGATATCCTTGATGATATAGGAAACGAGGTATAAAGAACGAGAAGTGAAAGTGGTGACATATTAGCGAGTCCACGAGACATAGCAAGAGGTGAGTTCAAATATGACTTGTTATGTGTATAATTTTAAAAGCATGAAAGCATGAGATATTTCAATGTTATATGTTGTTTTAAGCATGAAAATGCCATGCTAGATCATATTGAATTTTTCATACTTAGACCATGCGTTAATTAAGAAAACATTGATTAATACGTTGATAAGTAGTTCAAACGGTACCCCGACCGCTAGGGGATTAGAATATAGCGAGAGGCGTGAAACAAAGTTGTTAACCACGGCCAATGTGGTTTATGGATGACGTCATTCCACGTATGCGATGATGCATAAGGGGGTAGCTCCCACCTACGAACAATTGGCAACCGTTTAAATTGAACTAAATGAGATAAGCTTGAACAAAATCCTAGGCTTGACCTTTTGGACTATGCTGTTAATTATGTTTATCAAGATCATTATGTTACATGCATTGTGCATATGAATAACATGGCAAACACGTAGAATTTCATATTTGAATTCACACTAGCGTTGTGCTAATGATGTTGTTAAACAACATACCAGGTTCTGAGGAGGCGAGCCATGGACAGTAGGGAGATAAAGGACTTTTGGATGTATATATTGCATAGACAGTATGTTTAGTTTTGTTTGATCACTAGGACTTGTTCGGCCACCTGTTAGGCTGATATTTCTGAGGATGATGTTATAGGATGTCTGTATGCTCAGTTTAACACGTACACTTCCCTGGTGTTTGTTTTGAGGTTGTGAATATACGTTTTCATTTACTCTGATTAGTTTTGGCTTAGATTTTTGCATGGCAGGTTGGAGATCCTCAACTGTATTCGTTAGAGGCCTTAACGAGATTAGCTCGTTGGCCGGTCACTAATCTATTCGAAATTGGAATGGGTCGTGACAGTTGGTGGTATCAGAGCAGTAGTTTAGGATCTGCAATAAATTAAAAACCCCAGGGGATAGGTTCAGTACACGTAGCTGCACACCACATGCATAATTTATATGTTACTTGTTTCTGACTTATGGTCTATAATTATTAACGTTGAATGATTTTGATGGCACTAACAAGAATATATCTTGTGTGTTGTAGGTATGGCCAATAATTCATATAGTGAGGATAGTATGGGCACTTACAGGTTCGGACCAAGAGGAATAGATGATGTAGACGGAGAATGTTTCCAAAGGAATATATGTCATAAAGCAGCAGCTAAAGCTTATAAGGAACTAAAAAAGGCAGTAGACAACAAGCCATTCTATACGGATGAAATGCGGAGACAGTTAGCTATACGTTCTCTTCGGACCCGGCGAGTGGCACTTGATAGGGGTATTTGGTGGCTGTAGTCGGATATAGGTTATCATAGTACCCTCGCAGAGATGATGAGGAGAGGAGATGTGGGAAATTGGCCGCCACTTGCGTTTTCATCTACATGTGAGGTAGGAGAGAGTTCACATCTACTAGGGGCAACTATGGAAGAGGAGGTGGAGTCATCACCAGCTCCACAGGAACAGAATTTAGAGTTAGATGCTCAGTCGGAGCATCCTGTGGGATCTGAGAATAATGTGAACTGGGTTGATGAGGACGAAGACCCAGAAGACCCAGGGACTCCGCAAGCCCCAAAAGAATATGTGGTGAAATCTCGTAGTGATTCAGAAGCTTCTGTGAACTGGCTCGGAAAGTGAGAGTGTTCTTGGGGATGAGAGGTTCTCTTTTTGGGGTAGTTGTGTTTATATAGTGTGAAACTTTATTTTTGAGTGTGAATAGAAAGTTTCACACGGATGAACAATGTACAGTTTGAACGGTAACTGTTAGTGCAGTAGTTTGACTTACATTGTACATAGTTGGGTAACAGTATGCTAGTGGTTGTATATGTTGGTGGAACGATGTAACAGATTTTGGCAGGACATGTATATATACGTAATGTGTTTCTTTCGTGCAACGATTTCTTTTACTCCATATTATAGTAGTGTTTATTCTGTGGTTTTACGGACATTGATTTTAGAAGTTGTGCTACAGATAATCACTATGGTGATGACACGTTCAACGAAAAGTGAGGGTAACGAGACTAATGATAACCATAATAGTGATACGGGTGCACAACTAGCAGAACTGAGAAGTATGATGCAGACCCTAGTTGGGACCATGCAGGCACAACAACAACTACTCCAGGCACATTTATTGCAACCACAACCAGCTGCTCCTCAACCAGGGGTAGCCAATCTAGAGGTTACAAATATGGGAGAACATGAAATAAGACGAGAAGAGGAGGTTGTGCAACCAGTGCCTCCCGTGCCGGATGTAACAGTGGTTAGGGAGTTCCTACAGTTGAAACCCCCAACATTCGAGGGAGGGATCAACGTGGTGAAGGCCAATGAATGGATATCGAAATTAGAAAAGAACTTTCGATTATTGGGATGCAATGAGTATCAAAAGGTTGAGGTGGGATCGTATCTTTTAGTGAGTGAGGCTAGCAGGTGGTGGAATTTGAAACGGACTAGTGAGCCGAGAATGAACTGGAATCGGTTCAAGATGGTATTTCAAGAGAAGTATATGCCTAGGGCGGTGAAAACTGCTAAGTGCTCGGAGTTCGAGCAGCTGAAGCAAAAAGGGACAATGACAGTAGCTGACTATGAGGCTGCCTTTACAAATTTGGCAGAATACGCACCGCATTTGGTTGTGACAGATGAATTAAAGGCAAGAAGGTTCGAGGAAGGACTAAGGCATGATATTAGGAGGGTAGTGCGACCTTTTCTGTTGTCCAGTTACGCTGATGTTCTGGATAGAGCACTCATGGTGGAACAGGATGTGAATGAGACCAGAAGGTACCAAGATAGCAAACGACGACAAATTGTGCAGGGTAATACTTCTGGGGGTCAAAAACGTCAGTTTACTGGTGGTTGGAAGAAAGATGGAGGCAATCAGCCAAGGTCTATACCGAGGTGTTCAATCTGTGCGAAAGAGCATGCCGGGGAGTGTTGGAGGAAGGAAGGGTCAGGGCGATGTTTTAATTGTGGTCAAACAGGGCATATAAGGAGAGATTGCCCTAAGTTCAAGACTGGGGTGAATACTGTACCCGTTGGAAATCAGGGGGGACAGAATCGAGGACAAGAGTATATACGAAACACGGGGGCAGGACCCAGTAACTTTAACAACCGTCAGGGGGGACAAAAGAATCAGAATGCAGGAGGTCAGAGACAGGGAAAGGCTTTTGCAGTGGTACCGGGTGACACCAGGAACAATGAAAGCGTGGTAGCAGGTAATATAATTTTGTGCTCATATCCTGCTTATGCTTTATTTGACTCTGGTTCATCGCATACTTTTGTGTCGAAAACTTTTGCGGGTAAGTTTGATAGGAGAGATGAACCATTGGGTTATGAGTTGTTGGTGACTCAACCCCTAAGTAGAGGCGTGATATGTTCCACGATATATCGAGATTGTGATGTTCGGTTTGGTGACGTGGAAATGAGTATGGATTTGATTCCATTGGACATGGGACATTTCGATCTGATCATCGGAATGGACTGGTTATCCAAGTGTGGGGCGGGCAAGTATTGATTGCGCTCATAAACGAGTGACATTCAAGAAACATGTCGAGGATATTGAGTTCAAAGGAGAAGGGGTTGTGACTCCCCCATGTTTTATATCTGTGGCGCGAGCCCGTCGACTTTTGCAGAAAGGTTGTCATGGCTACTTATGTAGTGTGTCGATATTGGAAGTAGGTGAAAAGTCAGTGAAAGATATTCCAATAGTGCGGGAATTTCCTGAGGTGTTTCCCGAGGACTTGCCTGGTATTCCTGTTACAAGGGAGATAGACTTTGTTATAGATGTTGTACCTGGAACCCAACCCATATCTAAGACGCCGTATCGTATGGCTCCGGCAGAGTTGAAGGAGTTGAAAACTCAACTTCAGGAGTTATTGGATAAGGGGTTTATTCGATCTAGTTCATCTCCATGGGGCGCACCAGTGCTATTTGTGAAAAAGAAAGATGGAACAATGCGGTTATGTATTGACTATCGAGAATTAAATAAGGTCACTATCAAGAACAAGTATCCTTTACCTAGGATTGACGATCTGTTTGATCAGTTGCAAGGGGCGAAGATATTCTCGAAGATTGACTTGCGATCTGGTTATCATCAACTTAAGGTAAGACCAGAAGATATTGAGAAGACTGCGTTTCGAACTCGGTATGGACATTATGAGTTCTTGGTAATGCCATTTGGAGTTACGAATGCACCTGTTGCATTTATGGATCTTATGAATCGAGTTTTTAAGGAGTACTTGGATGAGTTCGTCATTGTCTTTATTGATGATATTTTGATTTACTCGAGGGACGAACAACAACATGTAGAGCATCTTCGAATAGTGCTACAAACATTGAAGGACCAAAAGTTGTATGCCAAATTCAAGAAGTGTGAATTTTGGCTAAAAAGTGTAGCATTTTTGGGTCATGTTATCACTGAAGAGGGAATCGCAGTTGATAACCAGAAGATCGAGGCAGTTGTGAATTGGCCTAGACCAACGACGGTGACCGAGGTTAGGAGTTTTCTCGGGCTGGCTGGTTATTACCGAAGGTTTGTTCAAGACTTCTCCAAGATAGCAGTACCGTTAACAGAGTTGACAAGAAAAAGAGAAGCTTTTGTGTGGACAGTAGAAAGGGAGGATTGTTTCCAGGAGTTGAAGAGGAAGCTAACGACGGCGCCAATTCTTACCTTACCGGAGGGACTAGAAGGCTTTGCTATCTATACTGATGCCTCACACCAAGGACTTGAGTGTGTTCTGATGCAGCATGGTAAGGTAGTAGCCTATGCGTCAAGACAACTTAAACCACATGAGAAGAACTATCCAACGCATGACTTAGAGTTGGCAGCTTTGGTATTCGCTTTGAAGATTTGGCGGCACTATTTGTATGGTGTGACTTGTGACGTTTACACTGATCATCAGAGTTTGAAGTACATTTATACTCAAAAGGATTTGAATTTGAGACAACGTAGGTGGCTGGAGTTGATGAAGGATTATGATATCAACATCCAGTATCATCTAGGGAAGGCAAATGTAGTAGCGGATGCGTTAAGTCGAAAGACAAAAAGTGAGCTAAATGGCTTATTGGTGGAATGCCAATGGTTGACTAAGGAACAAGGCGGAATTTGTTCAATGGTAGTTGCTGAACCTGCCATTTTGGAGGAGATAAAAGTAAAGCAGTTCGAGGATCCCAAGTTAAAGAAAATTTATGAACAGTCTTTGGTTAATGTTAACTCTGAATTTAGTATGGTGAATGGATTGTTCAAATTTCGAAATCGGATATGTATACCCAAAGATGAGGAACTTAAACGGAGGATTTTGGACGAAGGCCACAGAACAAGGTTGGCTATTCATCCCGGAATGATGAAAATGTACCAAGACTTAAAGAAAACCTATTGGTGGATGGGGATGAAGAGGGACGTTGTTGACTATATTAGTCGTTGTCTTCAGTGTCAACAAGTCAAAGCTATACGACAGAAACCAGCGGGGTTACTTCAGCCTTTGCCTATATCCAAGTGGAAATGGGAGGACATTACAGTGGACTACGTTTTAGGATTTCCCCGGACAGTGAAAGGAAATAATTCAATTTGGGTGATCGTTGATCGTTTGACTAAGTCAGCGCACTTTTTGGCAATTAAAAATACCTATTCAATGGACCAGATGGCTAGTGTCTATGTAAAGGAGATTATAAGGTTACATGGTGCACCATTTTCGATTACGTCAGACAGAGATACGAGGTTTGTCTCTAGATTTTGGCAATCGTTGCAAAAGGCCATGGGTACTAAATTGAATTTTAGTACAGCCTTTCATCCTCAGACGGATGGACAATCTGAAAGGACTATTCAAACACTAGAAGATCTATTACGAGCTTGTGCACTAGAGTTTCAGGGATGTTGGGAGGAACATCTACCGCTGGCAGAATTTACTTATAACAACAGTTTTCAGGCTAGTATCGGTATGGCACCATTCGAGGCTCTATACGGACGGAAGTGTAGATCGCCGTCGTGTTGGGCGACAATAGGAGAAGTGGAACTTACAGGACCTGAAATAGTACAAGAAACGACGGAAAAGGTTAAGTTAATTCATGACAGGCTTAAGGTAGCCCAGGATCGTTAGAAAAGTTATGCAGATGCGAACCGACGTGAACTTGAGTTTCAGGAGGGTGAATTAGTTTTCTTAAAAGTTTCACCAAGGAAAGGAGTAATACGGTTTGGGAAGAGGGGAAAACTTAATCCCCGATATATTGGACCGTTTGAAATTGTCGAGAGAATTGGACCGGTTGCGTATCGATTGATGTTGACTCCATAGTTGGCTAACGTACATGATGTCTTTCATGTATCTATGTTGAGGAGGTATGTACCAGATTCAAGTCATATTCTACAACAACCGCCAATCGAGTTGGAGAAGAATCTGCGATACGAAGAACGACCTGTACGAATTCTGGACACACGTGCCAAGCAATTGAGAAATAAAGACATCCCATTAGTTAAAGTCTGGTGGGAGAGTCAGACGACTGGACAAGCCACGTGGGAAAAGGAAGCAGATATGCGTCACAAATATCCAGAGTTGTTCGATTGAGGTAAGAACTACATAGTATTATAATTTGTTAGTATTAATCCGTCTTACTAGCTAATTATTCGGGATAACAACACCTAAGTTTGGCGGACCAAACTTTTTTAAGGTGGGGAGGATGTGAGACCCCGATCCAAAATAAAGAAAGTAGAAAAAAATTGGTGTATTTAAAAATTCGATCGAATTACTAAATAGAAACTTTTCGAAATTGTTTTGATAACTATTGGGTGAACGAGGAGATATCCCGGAATTATTTAGGGATATTTGAAGTTGGATCGAATCATAATCGGAGACCGAAGGGTGGTTCGATAATTTATTTTAAGCATAAGTGATAACTGAAGATTAAACCAAATATTACTCTAAGGGAATAATCGATCGAGATTAGAGGTCCCTAAAACTAATTTATTTGCTTTATTTTTTTTACCGAGATACCAAATAAGGTTATATATGATAGTTAATAGTGGAGTGATACATATATTTACTAGGATATTTCCTTTTTACTTTTTACTTTAAGATAGGAATTCATTTGCTTAGTCATATTGAAACTCTTGCAAGGCTGACACCGAGCAGATTTTGCATTTTCTTCTTTTTACGCTTCAAACTTCCTAATCACTAGATTTTTACATAAGTCCTCCAAGCAGCTCCCATAACCACCGCTACAGCAAATTGTGAGGAAAAAAAAGAGAGAAAAGAGAAAGAGAAGAGAAGAAGCTTGGAGGCTAAGCAAGCACCACAACTCTACTGAATTTGGTAAAAATCCTTATAATTTCTATCATGGATTAATGTTGGAGCTTAATTTTCATACTGTGCTAAGTTAGTTTTAGGTGTATATCATCAAATTCAGAGTTTTTTTAGGTTTGAACCGAATCTGTCATGGTTAATCTGGTAGCATTTCAACTGCTGCTGTAAGGCAGATTTTTCCTCTGGCTTCAAAAGCTTCCCTAGACCTCTTAGTATTTCGGATCGTCATGAAATTTGGAACACAGCTAGATCAATGTCTTAGTTAACATTTCCAATTTGAATCACTAAATTCTAACGGTTAGATTTGAAGAAACGTCATGTTTGGTAAACTGTGTCGATTTTCTACCAGTTCTGTTATACTGAGTTTTTACATTACTTAAACGCTATTTCAAGCCTCGGGTTCTTCATATTGAATGTTCCCAACACCCTAAACTACCACCCTGTCAAATTTGGTGAATTTTGGACATGTTTTGATGAGGTTTCCAAACTGATTTCTATCAGCGTAAATTCCTGAGAATCTGTCACGAGTTTCACTTTGACGATTTTGAACCTCAAACCTTTTTATTTGACCTCGTGATCTCTCAAACCATTTAATATAGATATTCTAATGTTAGGAGACTAATTATAACCTTGTATGAGTCTCAATCCATAGCGTGAGATATTTTTGTTGATGGATTAAGAAAGTCGGTTACTCGAATTATAAGGAATACACTTGAGGTTTGAGTTTATCTTTAAGCGTTAAACTTTAGTTATTGAGTAAGATATCCTTGATGATATAGGAAACGAGGTATAAAGAACGAGAAGTGAAAGTGGTGACATATTAGCGAGTCCACGAGACATAGCAAGAGGTGAGTTCAAATATGACTTGTTATGTGTATAATTTTAAAAGCATGAAAGCATGAGATATTTCAATGTTATATGTTGTTTTAAGCATGAAAATGCCATGCTAGATCATATTGAATTGTTCATACTTAGACCATGCGTTAATTAAGAAAACATTGATTAATACGTTGATAAGTAGTTCAAATGGTACCCCGACCGCTAGGGGATTAGAATATAGCGAGAGGCGTGAAACAAAGTTGTTAACCACGGCCAATGTGGTTTATGGATGACGTCATTCCACGTATGCGATGATGCATAAGGAGGTAGCTCCCACCTACGAACAATTGGCAACCGTTTAAATTGAACTAAATGAGATAAGCTTGAACAAAGTCCTAGGCTTGACCTTTTGGACTATACTGTTAATTATGTTTATCAAGATCATTATGTTACATGCATTGTGCATATGAATAACATGGAAAACACGTAGAATTTCATATTTGAATTCACACTAGCGTTGTGCTAATGATGTTGTTAAACAACATACCAGGTTCTGAGGAGGCGAGCCATGGACAGTAGGGAGATAAAGGATTTTTGGATGTATATATTGCATAGACAGTATGTTTAGTTTTGTTTGATCACTAGGACTTGTTCGGCCACCTGTTAGGCTGATATTTTTGAGGATGATGTTATAGGATGTCTGTATGCTCAGTTTAACACGTACACTTCCCTGGTGTTTGTTTTGAGGTTGTAAATATACGTTTTCATTTACTCTGATTAGTTTTGGCTTAGATTTTTGCGTGGCAGGTTGGAGATCCTTAACTGTATTCGTTATAGGCCTTAACGAGATTAGCTCGTTGGCCGGTCACTAATCTATTCCAAATTGGAATGGGTCGTGACATTTTGATTGGGTCAATCCCAATTGAGCTGCCTTCAACAGTTGCTGTAATGGCTACATCTGTGAAAGAAGATGAGAAGGTCTTGAGAACGACTCCTAAGATTAAGTTGGAGCTAACTTCTATACGATTCAAGGCTACCCCGAAAGTCAAAGTGGTTCTGACTCCCAAACCAGCAGAAGTTGCATCACCATCATCACCATCATCACCTGCTAAAGGGAAACAAATCATTCTTGGCAAGAGTCAGAACAAAGAAAGATCAAAAGGTCAAAGAAGGTTCAGAGTACCTCGAGCTATTGATGCTCCGGAGGCAGCTTTATACCCTTTATCAGCCTATAGCGCTGACAGATCAAAAAATGCTAAGTCTGATTTAGAGAAAGAAAAATGGTCGTTCATATCTGGCTTCATGCTTGCAAAAGAAGCTTTACATGGACAGAAATTGACATGTATGACTACAGATAGTGAAGGAGGTTACAATGGCCCAATTACTCGATCTCGGGCATTACAAATACCTCATCCTTCTCTCGAGGAGTCAAGTTCAAGCAATCAACAAATTGGAGTTTCTCAAGATGAGGACAACCAAGGCGAAAGTGCACCAAAGAAGAGAAAGAAATCATCCCAACAGATCCTGAAAGAGAGGTATGAAGCAGGGGATCCAGATGTTGGACTACTTGGAGAGCCGTCTGGAAAATTTGACTATTATGTCCTTTGTTCCACCCCTAAATCATTAGAAGTTTCTTCAAGTAAGTTTCCTCCTCCATCTTGGGATGACGAGGTTCAAGAGATTGAGATGTCACAAAACTTGTCAACAATAAGTAGGCCTGAAAGTCCACAAAAAGGTTCTACAATAAGTTGTGACAATCCTCTTTATGGAGATTCGGAGTCTTTGTTTGAAAAAGAAGATTTTCCAAGTCAATTGGCGAAAATGTTTGAGGGAAAATTGAAGATTAGTGAAGATCCTTTGTGCGAAGATATGCCAGTGCTTGTCACTGGAACAACTAGTGTTCATGAGCAAATTCAAGAAATGCAAAGGAGGTTGGCAGAAAAGGATGCTGAAATAGTTGCTTTAGCAGCCCAAGTTGCTAATCAAGCAAGTACAGCTGCTCATGAGCATGCACGAGTACAAGACCAGGCCCAAACATCTGAAACACAAACACCCCAAGATTTGAGAATCTTAATTGCTGAGGGAATCCGAGATTTCCAAGCCGCAATGACTCCTCCAGTTCTTGGATATCGAAAGCCATACCCTCCCCATTATGATACTTTTCCATTTCCGCATGGTTATCAGAAACCATATTTTGAAAAGTTTGATGGAATTAATGGATCACCGCAGGAACACTTGGCCCATTTTTATTCTGCTTGTGGAGAGTCAAGTCAATCGGATGCCTTGTTAATAAGGCAGTTCGTTCAATCACTCAAGGGGTCTGCTTTTACTTGGTACACACAGTTGCTACCAGAATCTATCCTGACTTGGGAAGACATGCAGGGGGCATTTTTGGCTCAGTTCGTGAGTTCAAAGAAAAAAATCTCCATAATAGATTTAGCGGACGCTAAACAAAAGCCAAATGAAAGTACTAATGATTTTATCACACGCTGGAGAAGTATGAATCTCCAATGCTCTGAAAAATTAAGCGAGTAGTCCGCTGTTCAAATGTGTTCTAATAATCTCACTCCAGACATTGCAACATTTGTGGGTACTGCAGAGCCCCAAACATTTGATGCACTTGTGTCAAAGGCAAGCAATGTTGAAAGACAGATGGCTAGACAAAGAAATTTGACTCAAAAGATGAGAACTTCTGATGACAAGAAGAATGAAGCCAACAAGAAGCCTGCAAAGAGGAGTGAATCCATGGGCACCTTTGTTAAGAAGCAGGACAATGGTGATGGCAAAAGCAAAGAACAACAAAAAGGCCTTCTTTGAAGGAGAGAAAAGAAGTCAAATATAGCTTTGATGATGACGACGTGGAAGCTATCTTCGAGCAACTTATGAAAGAAAAAGCCATCACATTGCCCGAACCGAAGAGGCCGTCTGAAGTTAATAAGGTCAATGATCCGAAGTATTGTCCGTACCATAGGATCATTAGTCACCCAATACAGGATTGTTATGTTATTAAGAACCTCATTCAAAAGATGATTAAAAATGGCGAGTTGATACTAGAGGAGTCTTTTTCTCCAAAGGAAACATTATCGTCAAACATGATATCCGTAGTTGGGGGTTCTAAAAGTAAGGATGGTCCAGCCGTCTCTTGTTATATGGGGGCAGTAAAATTTACCATCCAAGGAAGCAATCTTAATGTAAATTCCGAACCTAAGATACCGACACTTTATGAATTCATGTCACAACCCAATTTATGCTTTTCGGATGATACATCGACGTCAAATGTTGAAGATGATGGGGAATGGCAAATAGTCATCAAGAAAGAAAAGAACAAGGTACCATTACCTATTCTAAAATCATCAAGTCGCCCAGGTGTGGTAATCCGAGGGCAAAAATCTGTACAGAAAGATCGAAAGAAGAAAAAGAAGAAGAAGCCTAAGAAGAAAGCAAAAGTTCCTGAGGAGGAAGAGTATATTCAACCTATTAGAGAACCATTCACTCTTACAGAGTACTTTCCAAAGGAGTTCTTCAAAGATCACAAATCAGAGGATGATGAACTAGTAGCTCAATGTCATATGGTCACAATTGAAGATGTTGATTCTTCAGACCAAGGAGTCAACGAAATCACTCTGCGCTCTGGTCGCCACCTCCAGCCACTCCCAAAGGTGCAAAAGGAAAAGAATACCTCCATAGACCCTACTCCAACAGGCATAGCTGAAGAGTCATCCAAACGAGATCAAAAGGCAAAACAAAAAGAAGGAGAGTCATCAAAGACACCAAACAAGCCTCATTCTCCGAATGCATCTTCACCGGGACAAGTCAAATATGATATTTTGGCTCATTTGAAACGCATTCCATCTCTTTTGAGCGTCTATGATGCTTTGCAATTATCAAAAGAGCATAGGAGAGCATTAATTCAAGCCCTGGCAACCCCGGACCTCTATGTGGACAACTTTGGTCAATTGCCTGTAAAAGAGTTTTGTGCTGCATGTATGGCTTGTATCACATTTACCAATGACGACTTGCAACTCGGGTCAGAGTATCACAATCATCCTCTTTATGTTTCTGGCATGATAGGAGACATCTTGGTAACTCGAATCATGTTGGATTGTGGATCCGCTGTGAACTTACTCCCGTTAAAAACGCTCAAACTCATAGGCATGACAATACGACAATTGTCGGCTTCAAATTTGACAATTCAGGGGTTTAATCAAATGGGACAAAAGGCTCTGGGATCCATTGAGCTAAAAATGGAGTTTGATGAGTTGAACACAACTTCATTATTTCATGTTATTGATGCTGATACATCATATAACGCTCTACTGGGGCGTCCCTGGATGCATGTCAATCGTGTTCTTCCTTCAACACTCCACCAATGTTTTAAATTTGTGAAAGAAGAAAATGGTGAGCGAGTCGAGAAGAAAGTTGTTGCTGACTCCAACCCATTCCAAAGTGAAGAGGTAAACTATGCAGATGCTAAGTTTTATAAACCTAGCAATTCTTCATTATCCCCTATCCCCAAGAATTTGAAGCTACAAAGCAAGAAGGAAGAAGTCAGAAAAGGTGTTGAGCATGGAGATCCACAACTTCCATCACGAGTAAAAACCATTCAAGTTAAAGTGGCCTCCTCAAATAAAAAAAGAGAAAAAAGCCCAAAAGCCAACTGTTGTTGTGAAGCATGGGATGAAAAATCAACGTCAATCAGCACAAGTTGCTATGATGACTACTGAAGATGATTCCCTCCAAGACACCATGACAACCCTAATAGCAAGTTATACTTGTCCGTTACGGAAAGTAAACCAGTCTATCCCAAAAAATTTGGTGACTACAACTACATTCGGAGAGAATGGGAGTCATGAAAAACGTGTAGTTGTTCAAATTTGCTCCACCGAAGTTCAAATTCAAAAGGAAGAAAATGTCATTCCAAAAGAGAAATAAGGATGTTATGGTTTGTCAAGAAAATGATATACTTAAAGCTTCCTTTTTAGAGCCGACGGTTTTTACTGAACAAGAAAAGGCAATGTTTGCCAAGAGGGAGATTGAAAATGAACCTCAAGTTTCGGTCTTTCAAAGGCTCCAAAATGAAAACAAACCACGAGTTTCTGTCTTTCAAAGGCTCCAAGATCAAGATCGACCTCGAATTTCAGTATTCCAAAGACTTCAAGGGCCTTCGAGTACCAAACCTGTGAAGTTCAGGAAGAGAAAGGAATGGAGATTAAAACAAAGAGTACAGCCACAAGCTATTGGCATGAAGAATGATAAAAAAGATGCCATGGAGGATGACGAAACCATGCAAGATCAAATTGATGAGAATATGGAGGAATCCGTACAAATTAATTATATATCTTTTCAAGAAGATAAACTCATGGATACTCCTGTTATCGATCTTACACAAGACACTCCTGTCATTGATCTTACACAGGACATTCCTTTTATTGATCTCACACAGGACATCCCTTTTATTGATCTCACACAAGATGGTCTTCCTGAATACCCTCACAAGGAGGTAGAGGTTAATAGGATTGCCTCTGCTACAAGTAGTCATCCAGCTGTTCGGCTGCATTTACAAGGAGATGCGGTTATTCTTACTCAAGAAGATACATTACCTATCGATTCTTTGCTAAAGAACTGGGATTGTACAAAAGTTGCAGACCTTCGAAAAGAAGAACTTCATGACGTTGGGTTTACATCAGACACTGAAGTGGTGAAATTCTCTCGGCAGTATCTTGAGGATTATGAATACACCGAAAAATTACCGATCGAATGATGAACTCTGGTTTCGACCCAGAAGCCGTCCCAAATTTTGGAATTTTTGGGATCCTGATGAAATTGAATCTTTAGAGGATCACAAATGGTCAAATTTCCCTTCTCCAGCACGAACCTATGATGGTATGAGTATAGATAGTAACCATGTTTGCTATAGCGATGACTTCATAGGAGAAGTTGAACAAGTAAATTGTGTTTCTTTTGAGGATGATCAATCAGAAGTCTCTCTTAAAGAAGAATCAATTGAAAATTCTTTACAAGAGGTCTCGTCGGAGTTTATTGAACAAGCTCAACCAGCACCACCTGAGATTGAAGACGGTGGTCAGGCCACTGTTGATGATCTCAAAGAAGTTAACCTTGGAACTCTTGAAGATCCTAAGCCTATTTTTGTTAGTGGTTTGCTTTCTAAAGAAGAACTGATTGCTTACGAAAATCTTCTTCGAGAGTATCAAGACGTATTTGCTTGGGGATATCAAGATATGCCGGGTTTAGATTCTAAAGTTGCAGTCCATTACTTGGCTGTGTCACAAGAAAAACGCCCTATAAAGCAAGCCCAACGTCGCTTCCTTCCAGAATTAGCAATTCAAATAGAAGCCGAGGTCGAGAAATTAAAAAGTGTTGGATTCATCCGAGAGGTTCAATACCCCACTTGGCTGGCAAATATTGTACCAGTGAAGAAGAAAAATGGACAAGTTCGTGTTTGCATAGATTTTAGAGATCTAAATGATGCATGCCCAAAAGATGAATTCCCGCTCCCAATTACTGAATTACTAGTTGATGCAACCACTGGCTTTAGTGCTTTATCCTCCATGGATGGGTTCTCCGGATGTAACCAAATCAAAATGGCACCCGAAGATGAAGAGTTAACTGCTTTTCGCACTCCCAAAGGCATCTTTTGCTATACAGTGATGCCGTTTGGGTTGAAAAATGCTGGCGCCACCTATCAACGAGCCGTGACGGTCATTTTTAATGACATGCTCCACAATACTCTTGAATGTTATGTGGATGATTTGGTTGTCAAAACCCGAAAAAGGGAGCATCATTTAAATGATTTGAGAAGAGTTTTCGATAGACTTCGAAAACATCAGTTGAAAATGAACCATTTGAAATGCGCTGTTGAGCGCACTATATTGCATAATAACGTGGCTCAATGTACTCAATTTGGCATTTATGTGTAGGCAAATATTTTGTTCTAGTTAATTTTGCACGCATAGTTGCCTTTGTACCATTTCAGGTTTTCGAGCGCTAAATGAAGGCCCAAAGGTTTCACCATGACTTAAAGGCCTCAGAACCATTGGTGACATTGATGGAGGACCAAATGAAGGCTCGGGAGGAGTAAAAGAGAGACCGGATCAAAGGGACAAGGAAGGACTGAAAATGGAAGTCAGAAGCATTCTCTATCAATAGAGGGTCTTCCCTATCGATAGAGCCCTTCACACGTTCAGAAATGTAAAGCTCCCTATCGATAGAGACCAAGTTCTATCGATAGAACTAACCTCTATCGATAGAGGAAGCTTCCTATCAATAGAGGCCAAGATCAAAGAAGACCAGTGCACTTCTCTATCGATAGAGGTTGCTTCCTTTCGATAGAGGCCAAGATCAAAGAAGACCAGTGCACTTCTCTATCGATAGAGACACACTCCTATCGATAGAGGACAAATTCTGTCTGACCAAAAACAATGTCTCAATCGATAGAGACCTACTCCTATCGATAGAACCCGTCTGACGCGCATTAAATGCAGATTTCGGCTCCAGCTCTTCACCACCCTTTTGGGATGATTCCTCCTCGACTTTTGCTTTGCAAAAGGGTGTAGGGAGATACTTTGAGCATGTTTTGGTCCCCCTTAGGCATGTGTATGGGAGAGATAAGTGGATCTCTCTCCCTTTAGTGTTAACATTGTATTTGAAAGCCATTTTACACTTAGTTACTTAGATATTATTCAACCTTGAGAGCTTCTCTCTCTAGTTCTTGATGTTCTTCATTTTTCCTGAGATTTTCATCAAGTGTAAGACATTGTTTCATTTAAAGAGCAAGTTATTCCAAGTTTAGTTTACTTGTGTTCATGCCTTTACCTTAGTTTTTCGGCATTTTGTTTTCATATATTATTTTTCCTTAGATTTTTAGTATTAGTTGGTGAGTTTTTCTTTGTTATTAGCTAGTGTGTTCATCCCTTTTCTCTCCATGTTCATTTTCTTATTCGCAAGCATGAGTAGCTAATCTTTTATAAGCTAGGTCTTAGGATGAAGTTTAACTAAAACTCACTCTTATTCAATATCTCCTAACCATTTTATAAGTTTGTTCGCAAATATATTCAAGTTCTTAATTCTAGAAATCAAAAGGTAGAGTTAAACTTTTGCTTAGTTATTGCTATATATTTGGTATATCTAATACTTAAGCCTATGTCCTCCCTATTTTGGGTTACATTTTCTTGAACTTGAATAGATTTGGAAACATATCTCTTCAATCAAAAGACTGATTTTCATTAAATATTTCCGACCTAGAAACCTTATCCGGAATCTAGGTTGAGTTATAAGAGGAGATGTTGTTTAAAGTAAGTTTGACATTAAATGGATTCCGAAGACTAAGCTTATTTCTTTAAAACTCATTTTATTCTCTCACTTAGTTAATATAATTGTTAACCACACCAAACAAACTTTGAGGTTGACGTTCGAAACGTCGAAAAACCAAATTTGTGAAGTCTTTGAATTTAACTACCTTTTCCCCGTGGATCGATACTTCGGACTCTCCACTATACTTCTTTTTAAATATTTGAGGGAAATCCTGTTTTATGGAAATTAAATCTTGACTCAGGCCGGTGCCCTAACGACGCACATGCGCCGGCCGGTCATGCGCCTTTGGGGTAACATCAGGAAAGTTCCTCGGATTTGTTGTTAGACATCGGGGAATTGAAATTGATTCCACAAAAATTAAAGCTATCTTAGAAATGCCTCCTCCTCGTAATCTACGGGAACTACGTGGACTTCAAGGGAGATTAGCTTATATGAGAAGGTTCATCTCAAACTTGTCAGGAAGGTGTCAACCACTTACACGACTAATGAGAAAAGATGTTCCTTTTGTTTGGGATCAAGCATGTCAAAATGCTCTTGATATTATTAAGGACTACTTGACGAAACCTCCAGTTTTAATGGCTCCTATCAAAGGACGACCATTGATCCTCTACATTGCAGCTCTTGAACGCTCTTTGGGGGCATTACTTGCCCAAAACAATGACGAAGGAAAAGAAAATGCTTTGTATTACCTTAGTCGAACACTTGTTGGAGCAGAACATAATTACTCTCCGATTGAGAAAATTTGCTTGGCTCTAATTTTTGCCGTTCAAAAGTTAAGGCATTATTTGCTTGCTCATTCCGTCACTCTAATCTCAAGAGCAGATCCTCTAAGGTATTTGATGTCGAGACCATTTCTCTAAGGTCGCTTGGCAAGATGGTCACTTTTGTTAACTGAATTTGATATCACTTTTGTGTCTCAAAAAGCGATAAAGGGACAAGCACTTGCTGACTTCCTGGTAGCACATCCGGTACCTGACAACATACAACTACCCCATGACTTTCCAGATGAACAAGTCTTAACGGTGGAAGTTTCACCATGGCAGCTCTATTTTGACGGAGCTTCAAGAAGAAAAGGAGCGGGGGCAGGCATTGTTTTAGTGACACCATCTGGAGGCTTAATTCCATATTCCTTCTCATTATTGACATTGTGCTCTAATAATGTGGCAGAATATGAAGCATTGATTATCGGCCTAGAAATAGCACTGGAAATGCATATTGACTGTTTACAAGTATTTGGTGACTCTCAATTAGTCATCAAACAGCTAAATGGTCAGTACGAAGTCAAAAATGAGAATCTGGTATTTTATCACCAAAGAGCCAAACATTTAATTTCTCAATTTCAAGAAATTCATGTTAACCATGTACCAAGGTCTGGCAATGACAAAGCGGACGCATTGGCAAATTTAGCTGCGTCCTTAACTTTGCCTGAGCAAAGAGATATTCAAGTTACAGTTGGCGAACGCCATATGTTGCCTCCTGCAATCGATCGTATTGAAGAAGTTGAAACTACAAATGCAATCAGTGTGTGTGAAATTGAGGAGGATCCAGATTGGCATCAATCATTCATTGACTATTTTCTACATGGAAGATTACCAACTGACCCAAAGAAAAAAGTTGATATAAGGCGTCGAGCCCTTCGATTTGTTTACTTAAATGATACTTTATATAAGAGATCCCTAGATGGGATCCTCTTACGGTGTCTCTCAAAAGAAGAAGCGGCTCAAGCTCTTTATGAAACTCACAGTGGAACTTGTGGTGCACATCAAGTTGGCCCTAAACTTGCCAGCCAGTTAAGAAGGTTGGGTTATTATTGGCCAACAATGGTTCACGATGCTATGAATTTCTCTAAATCATGCAAAGCGTGCCAACTTCATGGAGATTTCATACATCAGCCTCCACAATCACTTTATCCCAGCATATTATCTTGGCATTTTGAAACATGGGGTTTGGATGTCATGGGTCCTTTTAAACCTCCATCTTCACATTCCCACCAATATATATTGGCCGGAACAGATTATTTTTCCAAATGGACTGAGGCGATACCACTAAAAGAAGTGAAAGCTATTGATGTCGCAAATTTCATCAAGCACCATATAATCTGCCGTTATGGGGTTCCCTCAAAGAACATCTCTGATAATGCCTATATTTTAAGAGTTTGGCAGTTGCCAAATTGTGTGAAAAGTATAAATTTCGTCATGGGCGCTCTGCTAGTTATAATCCATCCTCAAATGGCCAAGCAGAAGCTTTCAACAAAGTTCTTGGAAAGATTCTCAATAAAATGGTTTCTAAACATAAAAGAGACTGGCACGAGCGCTTACCAGAAGCATTATGGGCATACAAGACAACTGTACGTACATCTACTGGTTGCACACCATACAGCCTAGTTTACGGCTCTGAGGCTGTACTCCCGTTAGAAGTTCAGTTGCCATCCCTCCGAGTTGCCACACAGTTGACAAATCCGGATGATAATGCTAAAATTAGACTAGCCGAGCTTGAAGCACTTGATGAAGAAAGGCTTAAAGCCCAACAACGACTTGAAATTTACCAAGCCCAAGTGGCAGGATCTGACAGTAAAACGACCTGTTGTTCTCACGAGAAGAATGAAAGGAAAATTTGAAGCAAAATGGGAAGGATCCTATGTTGTTACTAAGGTTTTCCCCAAAGGAGCATATGAACTATCAAATTCAGAAGGAAAATGCATATATCCTTGTGCTAATGGGAAGTTCATTAAAAAGTTCTATGCTTAAGAAAGACATGCTCCTATTCACAATAGCTAAAACTGTAAGAATATTATACTCCTATTCACAAGAGTTTAAACTGTAAGAAAAGACATGCTTCTATTCACAAGAGCTGAAACCGTAAGAAAGAGCATACTCCTTGTCGCAAGAGTTAAAACTGCATGATATCCTTGATCCAATCAATACGTTTGTGTACATCATTTGAGTGTGGGTGGCCTATGATAGGCTAAGGATTGGGTGCCAACCTAGTTGGGATGCTTTCTTTTTAACTGTAATGTCGTTTTCTCACAATCTTTTATGTACACACAAAAAATGAACTACGGAAGGCTTGATCCCTTAGAGGGTACGTAGGCAGTCTTGGTACAAGAAGCTAAGACGCAGCCCCACAACCATCAAACAATTTTGTTTCCCTATGAACTACGAAAGGCTTGATGCCGTTGAGGGTACGTAGGCAATCTAGAAATAGATGCAGCCATAATCCCAAAATAAGGTATCTCAATTATGTCATTAACATGATAAGATAATTGTCTCCTATGAGTTGATCAATTAAAATTTACCTTGGGATTGCATAAAATAAACGGGAAAGAAGTCAATTGAGAAATCGAACAGCGTACATGCTCAACAAAAAAGTTATCATGTACAATGTTCGAGGGGCACTGTTGAAACTAAAATTTTCATACTCTATAATTAAATAACACACATCACTAATGTTGTTTTATTTGATTGAGCATATGAATTGTTTAAAAAAATAGCACACGAAAAATAGTGTGTGTGTATATACATACATATAGATGTGTAGGGTGACCTAGAGAATTATAAAACAAAGAAACTCCTACTCGTGAGTTCTAGGGCCTAAGATAGTAGGCCTTGCAACAACAGCATACCACTGAAAAAATGGTGAGGTCAATTACATAAAAAAGGAGGTCAAACACACACTTTCCTTTTTTTTTTCTCACTCTCATGTGCAAATCAGTAAAAGAGGGGTTAATTACACAAACCCCCTCTTGTCTCTTTCTGTCCAACTCTCGTAAAAAAAAAAAAAAAAGTTGGTTTATAAAGGCCAACTACCCACTTACCCAACATGCCTATACATGTAAACGTGGCTGTACTTGTGAACGTGGGTGTACTGTCGTTCCTTTTATAAACTAAGGAGTGGAGGTTAAAGGAGGAGACTGGTAAAAAAGAGAGAGAGAGAGAGACAGAAAAGAAAAATTACAGAAATCTTTTGAGAGGACAAAAATCGAGAGACAAGTCAGGAGGAAGAAAAGTTTGATCAACTACCGCATTCATTCTGCCAAACGTTTAAGGTATACTTAGTGTCCTTCCTCTCCTTCTTCTCTCTAGTCTACTGTACAAATAAAAAATACCTTCTCTTCCACTTTCAAAATAATTCTCTTGATGTATCAAATCATTTTTGGTATATTTGAACATCAAAAATTAAAATTTGTTTTGTTTTCTCTAAAACAGACTTCTATTTGAAGTAGGAAAAGAAAAAAATACAAGATCGTCTTAATCTTGTAAAATTATCTTTTCTCTTTGCAGTAGTCATTTTTTTTTAAAAATGACTTTCTTAATGACAAGTCATTAAGAAAATAATTTCTATGCAACCAAAGTAGTAGAAGTACTATATGTAAAGACTGTTAAAAATTCAGACTAAAAAATGTGGAGGTTCATCATTTTTTTTAACAGTTTTAACATTCCTATTGATTTTACAAGTATTATTATAAGTATACTTATAATAACACTTTGTATGACTACCGTGCAAACTTTCTTGCATGCTATATTATAATATTATATGGTTTAAAAAAAATATTAATACCCCATGCGGTATCAAAATAATTATTGACACCCCTCGCGGTCTCACCTAATTATCGACACCCCTCGCGGTATTAAAAAAAATATTAATACCCCTTGCGGTCTCAAAATAATTAGTGACACCCCTCGTGGTCTCAACTAATTATCGACACCGCTTGCAGTATTAAAAAATATGATCACCACTTGCGGTCTCAAAATAATTATTGACACCCCTAGCGGTCTCAATTAATTATCGACACCGTCTTTTTTTTTAAATACTAACACTACTTGCGGTTTCAAAATAATTATACACCCCTCGCGGTCTCAACTAATTATCGACACCGCTCGTGGTTTTAAAAAAAAAAAAGAAAAAAAGAAAAGCCCTTGCGGTCTCAAAATAATTATTGACACCTTTGTGGTCTCAACTAATTATCGACACCGCTCGTGGTCTTAAAAAAAAAACATATTAATACCATATGCGGTCTCAAAATAATTATTGACACCCCTTGCGGTCTCAACTAATTATCGACACCACTTGCGGTCTCAAATATTGACATCCCCCGTAGTCTAAAAAATATTGATACCCCTTGCGGTTTTAAATAATTATTGACATCTCTCACGGTCTTAACTAATTATTGTCGCCCATGCGGTCTCAACAAAATATTGACGCCCCTTGTGGCCTCACAAAATTTGTGAATGTTAATTACATCCCTAGTGGCCATATGATGGACGGTTTATAAATAAAAAAATATAAACACTAATGGATCCATAAAAAATAAAAAGTATATAAAGAAAATAAATGGACAGCTCACTCGGCTCTCCACAATGCCCCTTGCGGCTTAAAAGAAAAATACCATTTACGGGTTGTAAAATTTACCCTTTGCAGGCCTCGAAATTGCCCCTCTCAAGGCCCAAAAAGAAATTAGCCTAAGTTGGCTATTTTAAGGCCTTAAGCATATTTGTAATTAATTTGCTTAAAAGATTGGACATATCTCAACATGTATGGCCATGAGCCAATTGAGAAACAAGTCAAAGTTTGCCTAAAAAAATATATAAATATCAAATATCAAATACTTTTGCTAAAAAATTGGAACTACGTATCGACTTGATTCCAATTTAAATCGGATACGTAGGCAATCCATTTATATGGGTTCAGTTGTAATTTTAAGTTGGTGAACCTTAATTATTCACCTAAATCCATTTATATGGGTTCAGTTGTAATTTTAAGTTGGTGAACCTTAATTATTCACCTAAATATAAAAATATTTTACAAATATCAGAACTACGACTTGACTTGATTCCAGTCCAGATTCATTCTCGACTCGGATATGTAGGCAACCCACTATATGGGTTCAGTCACAATTAATATACATTATTTGAATGTGGATGGCATATGATTGGCTAAGGATTGGGTGCCAACCTAGTTGGGATGCTTTCTTCTTAGCAGTGATGCCGTTTTCTCACAATTTTTTGTGTACTCCAATGTTCATTTGCCAAAATAAATAAACTCCATGTTATTTATTTATTTAGCTCTTAAAACTATCATAGTTGGAATAAAAAAGTTTTCTTTTATCAAAAGATGTAATTAAGAAATATGTTATATTTTGAATGGGTCCGACCTACGGAATTGGGGGCCCTGCTGTGCACAGCACACAGCAGGGCGTGCTGTGCGCCAAAACGGCGTCGTTTTGGCGCACAAAACACTGACCGAAAATTGTAATTGTTCGGTCAGTTTTTTACTGTTCGGGCAGTGTTTTGTGCACCAAAATGGCGTCGTTTTGGCGCACAGCACGCCCTGCTGTGCGCTGTGCACAGCAGGGCCCCCCAATCCCCGACCTACATAATAAAAACTTATTATTTATGTAAGTGAGATTATGTTAAAGCAAAGATCAAATTTTTGTCTAACAGTGTCCGCTGCGTACTATTTTTGCCTCGTTACAGTGATCCCTCGACTTGCAATTTATAACTGTGAACGCACTTACTTTGATACCTGTGAACGCTGGGAAATCTTGTTCCGTATAGAATGTCACTAGAAAATCCACAATATCCATGTTTCCGGCTATTATGAACGTGGATTAAAAGTTTAGCTTGCTAGTCTTGCCGTTGGACTTGATCCAATTTTCGTAAGTGCTTCTGCATATAAAGAATCCCACTTTGCACCCGTTCCAAAGGGCTACCTGCAGTTTCCTCAAGTGTGTAATAGCATCAATACAAACGCGCGGCTCAAAATATAACAACACATTTGATTCTCTTCCCAAATTGATCCCTTGCTCTCTAACATGGAGCTGGGCTGCAGAAACACCACTCACAATGTGGTTGTGAAATCAATCCTACAGCCAAAAAATAAATAAACTTTGCAATAAACTGATTTAGCATGCATGTACGACTCAGACAAAATGCCCAGGAAAAGAAACAGCAAAACCCCTGTACCAAAATGAAGGCAGTCTCTACTACCATTTTCCCGTGGAGAAAATCACATTAGAAATACAATCAAACAGAAGAAAAGGCATTCTCAATTTAATTGTTCAGTGACTTATATTCCAAGCACCACTAAGACAGCAACGTGCTGAGCAAAGAAGCCAGTTAAATTATTCATAGTAGTCCTCCCTACAGCTGGCAATAGTTACAAAATCCAATACAAACGAAGCATTAGCAAATAGGTCAGAAACAGACCAAACTTGCTGGTGAATGCTGATTTTCACATATTTGGAGGGAAAACAAAATAAAACATAACAGAAGCCACAAGTGCAGCGGTGGTCCTAATAGAACCCCATCCAATCTCTCAACCTATCATCAACTTGTTTTCCTCCAAGAAGCTATAAGTAGGTACCTCCAGATTGTAAGGAGCTGGTCCCTTGCGGATCCTGCCAGATATGTCATAATGCGAGCCGTGGCACGGGCAAAACCAACCGCCAAAGTCACCAGCATTTGGCAAGGGGATGCACCCCAAATGGGTGCACACCCCAACTACAATTAGCCATTCTGGGTCCTTAACTCTGGAAGAGTCGTCCTGCGGGTCCCGGAGGGAGGCAACATCGACACTGTTGGCCAACTTAATGTCGTCTTCAGTTCGACGCCTGATGAAAACTGGCTTACCACGCCACTTAACTGTAACAGTGGATCCAGGTTCAATGCTGGAGAGGTCTACCTCGAGGGAGGCAAGTGCTAGAACGTCTTTACTGGCAGACATACTCAAGACAAACTTGAGTACCAGGAGACGGATCAAGGAAGCATACACAAACCTGCCACCAGTTAACACAAAGTATGCAAATGCACGCTTGCTGGGGTCCCCCGGTGGGTAACGCTCATGATTGTACTCATCATACACTATTTTTGATGTAGGATTCTTGACAGCTGCGACAGTAGCCGGGAGGTCTGAGATCGTACCAATGTCATGTGCAGGAGCCAGAGATCCGGAAGCAAATCCTGGACCATGGAAGAATAACCATAAAGTAAAAAATCAGCCACGATTTAATGTTTTGTGGTTAGGTATTTTCCAAAGGAACATGCCACCTCAGCTCTAGTAAATAACAGTCAACAGTACTGACAGCAATTGCACAAACATTCCACATCTCACCGCTGTGAAACTGCAGGGCAAAATGATGGAAACTGGCAGCAACCATTACAAGTTTATAAAAGACGTGGACTAAATGGTTCTAAAGCCCAAGCCCTGATTTGGCATATGTTGGATAACAAAGAGCCCACTTGAGAGTTTAGCTATTGATTGGGCTGGACTAGACTATTTAATGCTTTATGAATATGTATTAGTTACATTTAAGTATCCATTTGACCACGTGTTTTATCTTCTTAGACATAGGGAATAGGAAGGGTTTTTGTATTTCACATGCTGGGGCCTATAAATTCATGTAAGCATTGAGCTTTTGGGATATGAACGAGAATATTAAAAAATTTCAGCTTTCTAAACTCTCAAGGTTGTGGATGCAATCCTTTCTTTAGTGTGACGCTAAAGAGGCCTTAGGTGTGATGCCTTCCTTAACCTAGGTGTGATGCCTAAACCTATCTTCACAAAAAGTTCCTTCTTCATCTCTGTTACTGTTCACGTGTACTATTCACAGCCACCAAACAGTCCTCCAAAACAGCCTCTGTTTTCTTGTTTTTGATCATCCTTAGTCCTATTCCGAATCTGTTCTACATCATTTTTATAACAGTCCTCCAAAACAGCCTATGTTCCTTGTTTTGATCATCATTAGTCCTATTCCAAATATGCCCTACATCACAAAACCAATGAAACAAACAATAAATCCTCCCATACTTCTAAAAGGAGTGAGGGACCGCATATTTGCCAGCACAAAAAACCGCATGACTACATGAAGGTAAAATAAACAGTAGCCTAGAATAAGATGAAGGACTTCCATGTCACCTCGGTAATATGACCAAAGATTACATTGTTATGAGTCATGACATTCTTTTTTGCGGAAGTCTCTAAACCAAACCAATTATCAAGCCTTAACTAATGATATCCCCTTCCAATGACCCAAAACAACTGCTTAAGAATGTATTTCTTCTTGCCAACATAAAACCTTTCTCCTTTTCAAATAACCAGAATTAAGCACACAAACTGTCCTACCAAGTGTGTGTAGAGGGGACAAAAAGAGCCTTGGGTGATTCAACACATCTTAGTCATCAAATGAAGATGAAAATGTGAAGGTAAAGGACAAAAAGTATGTCCCCAACCATCCAGGTGACGGCTATTTACACAAGGCATTGCAAATTATCACATGACCATTAAAATCTCTCTTCCTGTATTAAAAAAAAAAAACAAAACAAAAAAGAAATAATCCACTTCTTTTGGTGCAACCTATGAAGCACGGATACTCCGAAATTGGTCACATACGCGCGTATTGGATACTTCTCGAATACCGATACGTCCCAATACGTAGCGGATATTCCAAATAAATATCCAACATTAAAATTAAATCATTTTAATTTCGGATACGGTGGATATTTCTAGAATGCGCCCCGATACTTTATGATGCAGCGGGAGATGCATTTAATTCACTTGAGGGTGCCAATATTCTTGACGTTGCTAGTCTTTTCCTTGATGAGCCGAATATGGAAGCCCTAATATTCACCGATGAAGGCAAAGGGGATGCAATTGAATATTAAAATTGATATGAGTTGAAATTATCACAGTTTAGACTTTTGACAATTAGAAATTCAACTCCTCTTCTATTTCGTTTTGCTATTTTTTATGCAAAGTACATAACCGATAATTATAGAAAAAATTATTTTCTATAGCCGCATCCCAAAGTATATCCTATTTTTTTAGATTTTTCCGTATCGTATCCATATCCCGTATCCATATCTGTACTTCTTAGGGTGCAACAAATGAAGGGAACACATCTTGACGGGTTTTGCATTTGAACTTTGGTTTGGTTTTGTGGAGGTGGGAGGATGTATATGAACTTGTGGGGATGTACAAAAACAGTTTCTGCTTAAAAACTTAGTAAATGAAGATAGGTAAATACTCTAAGGATCCTTTTAATTAGATCGTACATACTTTGGGGGAAAAACAAGATAAGTAACAATGAAAGAGTTAATTCAACCGCCAAGTTCTCTAACATAAGTGAGGCCCATATCTATGAAGCAACAAAATCTAAGATTGTCTGTGTTTTAATGAGAAAAAAGGTCAATGTGTTATAAGGTTAACTGGCCAATATCTATGAAGAAAAATGGGAACTCTATATAACAATGATAGAGCTCGGAAAGCCATATAGAGCAAAAGAAAGGCAAGTATAAAAACATCATATTCACAAAATAAAAGTTCTTCGAAATGCAAATACAAAGATAGATATGTAGCAATGTTGGAAGGAAGATTACATTCCTAGATGGAACTAGTAGCATGATTGGAAATAAAATGGGACAAAAAATACTAGCATATCAAACATGGACCAATAACTTCAGTCATTAATAACAATTGACAACATAACCAGTAATAGGAATACTGACATATAAGAAAACTGATTTTATCAAGGATTTTAGTTGCAAGTACATACATAGAAGAGTATTGTTTAATTAAATTTCTATTCCGTGACAAAATTAAAGGGCAAACCAAGTCCGGCTAGTCAGCCCCAACTAATTTGGCCGAAGATTTATTGACTTAACTTGTATTGAGTCAATCCTCGGCATCCTAGACATTTCTCTCATGTAAATAGTCAATTCTCGGTGAAATTCATAAAAGCAGATGCTTACAATCAACATTAAAAATTAAAAAATGCGAACTTCTAAATTCATATATGGGTTCTGCCAACTTTGCAGACTTCCGATCCATATTGCTTTGTCCTGTTACATAGTCTAGATGAATGGCACAAAAAACTCTCAAAGAATAACGATTATTTTACAGAAGCAGCTTTTGTCATGTGAAACTCAATTGAATACTTTACCAGTGGACACAAAATAAATTGAATTTTCATAGTTCTCGTCAAAGTAGGGAGAAAAGGCTATCATTGGAATGGTCATCTTGTTGGAGAGAATACATCACTGCAGTGTTCTAATGCAAGTTAGCAGTTTTATTAATTGCTGATTCAGCTAAAGCAGTGAGAGTTTGTTAGGAAGTCGTTCAAATGATAAGCTTCTGCTAGGTGGTTATGGAGGAACAGTTAGTTAGGCCATGTCTATGTAATGTAATACCCTTACCTCATCGTAATTCATTCCGAAACTTCACAAGTATCTTCTACATTATTTGTTTATTCTTCATTTCTTTTTCTTTCCTTCTTCTACCGAAATCATGAAATTATCTGTATATACATTTTCTTTACATCTAAGTTCAACGTTTTAAGTCAAATGATCTTTATCCTATATCCTAGCCAGAGCACGGATTCCACGCCATCAACCAGACAGCATGAAAGTTATAAGGTTAAGAACTAACGACAAATACAAAAAATCAATTTTTTTTCATTCCAAATTCGAGTTTTATGGTGCATAATTCACCATAAAAATTGGAGAAACTAGTAGCTAGAAGAGAAGAAAAGATCTAAGGTATAGAAGTTTATAACGCAGTGGAATGAACATCTCTCATCAGTAACTGAAAAAATTAAAGGAGACAATCGAGAATCTTAATACACCTAAGCTGATGTTTTCTTTTCTACGGTACAAATCTTATGCGGTGAAATGCTGCATATCCAGAATACATCATCTCTATCCTAAAATTCATACCATTTCCAATCAAATCAAAAGATTCAACAAATCATGACACAAACAATAACCACGTCAATAGATGCACAGACGGTTAAACGGAACGGAGAAACTGAAAACACGAGCTACAAACCGATAAAGAAAGCAATAGATCGGACCTCTGATTTGATGCAGGAATTCTGAGGTGAATGAATATGAGTAAGGTAAGCAGATGGATCTGGTGGGGCCATCGGAGGATGAATCACAACGGGTAGTCGGATTCCTAGCAATAAAGGCCGAAGATGATGTCTGAGCGGACCTCCATGAAATTGGAGATAGCCTCCTCCCTGCTACTCTCAACATCTTCTCTTATTATTATGTGATTGATAGCGCAATTTGCTTTAGGGTTTCCGCGGCTTTGGTTAGTTCTCGAAGATCGACCTTATAGGCCACGGATCATCAACTCCAACCGTGAGAAAAAGAGAAGAGACGATTACAGGGAGAACGACGTCGCGGGATTTTGTTTGGGAATACGTATGTTTAATTAAGCTCACTAATTCTGTCTAAATGCCGTCTTAGCTCAGCTGGTAGAGCGCATGGCTTTTAACCATGTGGTCGTGGGTTCGATTCCCACAGACGGCGTTTTTGTTGCATAAGCTTTCTGAGAAATCATCAAGTGAGTACTACTTATAACAGAATTTTATATTTTCGACAATAAATTTTACGAGCACTTTCCAGAGGATGATTTTTAACACTTTGAAATTAAAGAAAAATTACATTCATGCGCTTTTGGATTTGAGCATTTTACTTTTCCTGCCCTTTCTAATTTGCCCTCGTTTTATTTCATAGCAGGGGCCGGGCCACACGTAATGTATGTGCATGTTAAGCATTTACTACATACATGAATATAATGTTTTGTCTTTTTGATATCTTTTGTACGTAACAAAATTTTTTGATGAAGTGAATTTACCAAGATGTAAATGTATAGTCACATGTTACACGTATTGTTTATAATGCAGTGTAATAATTTGCTTAGTAAATTCTTATTTCTTTTAACTTGCATAGATCTCAAAATCCACGTACTCGAAATATCTTCACCTTTGGAAAGGATGGGTGGGTTGGCTAGAGCTTCTACGTGGATTTTTGGAACCTTTTTCCACGTCCACTTCCACTTCCACTTCTCATCCTCATCATACGTCCTTCTGCAACGGTTTGATCCGAAGATTACACATTTAACCAGCAAATATTAGAGCACGCATTTCACTCCATTTTTTCTGTTTCAACCTTGCAGTACAATTTTTGTTTTTGTTTTCTCTGACACACGTAAAACAAAAATGTTCCGCAAATTTAGAAGACTAATCAAAACACTGTTATTTTAGTGCGCACCGGGGGAAAAAATAGCATAACATTAGGAAATGTTCTTGACCACTGATTTGCACAAATAGCTTACGGGGACAACGGAGAAGACAGAAGAGAAGTTTGAGAGTGAGACTAAACTGATTTGCACAAATTCGAAGCGTGGAAGCCGTTCGGAAGGTGAATTTTGGAGATCAAATTTTTGCAATGTGGAGGCGAGACTTGTTGCTCCTGAGGATTGAATAAGGAATTGTGGAGAAGAAGGTAGCAATTGTGGACTACAGAATTGTGGAGAAGAAAGTAACAGTTGGGTGAAAGTGGGGTAGGCTTATGGGAGAAGTTGGCAGTTTTTGTTTATGAGTGAGGCAATATCAATTCTACCCCTACGTTTATTTTTCGGTCTATTTTTTAGCGCGTGAAAACAGTTTTCATGATGGGTAATTTTGGAAAAAAAAAATACATGACAAAACTTCAAGACACCAAATTAGATTCTCCCTTTATAATCCATTTGGTCTGGCTGAATTATTGAATTATTCACTGTTTAGTTTTTTGTCCTTATTTGAATTTTTTTTTTAATTTTTTGTTTTTCATCAATTTTTTGATGATTGTTGGTTCGTCTCGACAAGAACTTTCAGAAAAGTTATCAATCATCGGCTAAATTTGAAAAAAGTTCAGAAAAGACAAAAAATAAGCTAAAAACAGCGTCCGTGTTTGATTATTTTTGTCTTTAGTGACTTTTTTTTAACTTTTGGACATAATTTTATACTTTTTAGATTCCTTTTGTCGATACGAACCAATAATCCATGAAAAAATGACATAAAAATAACAAATACAAAAAAAATTTGAATAAAGACAAAAAATAATCCAGATAATCTAACCTGGGTTAATTTAAGCCAAATAGACCCAATATAGAATATATTTCACTAGCATTTTAAGAATGAGTATGAGTTATCAAAGTGCCAACAAGTATGAGTTATCAAGTCAAACGTAAAAGGTTTCCAAGATGAACATTTTAAGAATAAGGAAAAATAATAAATTTAGTTCGTAAATCTTTAACTCGGATGATCTACATTATTAAAACAAATAAAGTTTGAATTGTATTTCTTTAATAGTGAAAATTATGAGATGTGTTCAGGGCATTGTTACATGGTGTCGCAATTCATTCTACCACTATACATTCATGTGAGATTTAAGATTAAGTGTATAAAATGTAGCTGAATATGTAATGGTAAAGGATGTTAGAGGCCTCAAGGCACTATGTGGGTTGTGCCTAAATACTACTAACTAATCACTCACTTGTTAGACGCAACAAATTTAACGATTTTGAAAAATCTTACAATCGGGATCTACCAATGAAGTCAAAGTAGAGTTGACATGTTTTTGGCCCCATTTGGCCTATAGTTTTTATTTATTTGTTATTTTTGTCTTTATTTATTTTTTTTTTTGCATTTGTTATTTAAATCACAATGTTTTGTAGTTTATTGGTCCGTCTTGATGAAAGGAATCTAATGAGTATAAAATTATGTCCAAAAGTTAAAAAAAAGTCACTAAAGATGACGAATAAGTAAAAAAACTATGTTTTTTTATTTATTTTTGTCTTTTCTGAACTTTTTTCAAATTTAGCCGATGATTGATAATTTTTCTGAAAGCTCTTGTCGAGATGAACCAATAAATCAAAAAAAAATGATGAAAAACAAAAAATTGCAAAAAAATTTCAAATAAGGACGAATTTTTTTTTAATAAATACCACAATAAATACCACAGTCCAAATGAACCCTTTATCACTAATTTAAAAAGTTAAATCAAATCTTATATCAGTCATCAACTATCTAGATAGTTAATTTGTATTTGTATATCATTAACTATCTAGAAAGTTAGTTTGTGTTTGTAGATTTTGAATGAGCAAAGCTGCACTCTATTTTTAAAATAAAATACCAAATATTTACTAAAATGTCATTCAGAAAAATGAGTATATATCAAACTGTCATTCAAAAGTTAATCTTTTGGAAAAAAATATTTCTAGATCGTTAGATCTATAGAATGAATAGTTAAAATTTGGAAAAAAAAAAAATAAGTATTGACTAAAATAACATTTAAAAATTAATTTGTAAGAGGAATATTTTTAGACCCGTTAGATCTATACAATAAAAGGTTAAGAATTATAGAAAAAAGAATATTCTTTTTTAAGATACTTTCATATCTTATTATATAAATATTTGTAAAAAGAATGATAATTACTAACTAAAATGAGATTTAAAAGTTAATTTGGTCTTACAATACGATACTCACTATGAACATGATTACCTTTTAAGTTTCTTTAGAGAGGGAGTATTTAGGGAATTAAAAATATAGTAACCCAAACTTTAAAAAAAAAGCTCATTAAAAACAAAACAATCAAAAGTAATAATACATTTAGTAATTCATAAAATCCTATTTTTTTCCCTTAATATTTCGTATCTTGCAGGAGAACTCCCCACAAGTTGTAATAAAAGTTTCAACAAAATATTTAGTTAAACAATTTGGGCACATGTACTATTGTTTGCCTTTTTTGTGATTTCTTTCAAGTCTCCAATTGGCTAGCTAATCTTGGGGATTCTTCTTGTTTGAGACGCCCTGAGATCGCATGATTTGCCTGAATTTGCCATTTTCTTTTCATTTATCCAATTGGCTCTCTTCTTGTTTCGGCACCTTATGATCATTTTTTCGCCAGAAGTGCTTCCACAAAGGTTGGGGTAGGGAAAACCCATTTGTACTAATTACAGCAACGAAATCCCAGCAGCCAATATGGCTGAAGGAAATGGTAGTCTCAGTTTTGGTGAGTTGATAACCTTTATTGAACAGCACAGAAGGAAATATGGATTTTAAAAATGGCCGGAAGTCTGAAACCAAAGAAATTTCAATACAAGATACAGCGTCATTCTACTAGAAGACTTAGCTTACAGCAACAGGCAAAGTTATGTACATGTGACAATATGTAACTATGTATGGTTGAATTGACTTCACAAAGTGGCATTGCAGTGCCAAGTTCTTTATAGATCTTACAAGTGATTGAAGGGAAACCAATTTTGTACAAGAACTAAAGGTCATCCTTCCCTATCGTTGCAGCCTAATTAAGATTCTGAATTGAACTTTTGCTGCTCGAGTTTCTCAACTAGAGCCTTCTTTTGATCCTCTGGCAAAGCATTGAACATGAAGACGGACTTGTCGCCAATATCATCCTGTAAAATAAGAGGCTGAATGTCAGATATAAATGCCATAACAAATAACAGGAAATATAAACAAATTGTATGGAAGAGTAATCCACAAAGAAAATGGATTCAAAAGATCTACCTTGATAGACTGAGAGAACTTCCTTCCAGCAAAAATCACAAAGAGTGCCATCCACACACCCAGTAGAGTTACCTTTGCTCCATTATCCATTAAACCAGTCTATACAGTTCAAATGAAGCTCATGAGGGTCTAAATGAAGAAGAATTTGCATCCCGAAATTGCAGACTATAGCTTAATGCATCAAACAGAAAGTAGAGTCCTAATGTAAGACTTAAACCCTGTTTGTTAGGGGATCAAATGAGGGGTTTTAAATTTGGACCCCGGATATGACAATCCGGGTTGTCATATCCGGAGTTTGTTAGCAGCTTTGAACCCTAGATATGATATTCGGGATCCAAATTTTATCCTCCTCAATTTGGACACCCCTTCCCTTATCTATAATCTTATTCCCTTCCATATCCCCTTCTATTTACGAAAATGTCATTATTAATTACAAGGATACCATTATCCATTACGAAGTGCCATTCACAAATTTATATCTACCATATCTCTCTTCCTCAAAAAAATACTCAGCAAACCCTTTATAAACTATTCACTACTCTAAATAAATCTTTCCTTCTTCTATATCCCCTTTTACTTTATCCACCCTATCCCTTTCATAATTTTAACTGTTAATAAGCACAACCAAGAGTTTCTTAAGTCCAATGTTTGGACAAGCACAACCCTAACGAACAATCCCTTGATTAATGCAAACCATTTCAATATTGTCATTTATAATGGGCATTTTTTGAGTCTTCCAGGTTTTGCTTCAAAAGACTATTATAACAGAAGACTCCCAAGGGGATAAGCTGGGGGTTGGTTGTACAGTCTTTTTTTGGCTGTACATCCCTTGTTATCCGATTTGATTTGACCAAAGTTATCAATTTCGTACCGACGAACGTACCAATTTTGCTACTGGTACGGTACGTACCGGCACTGGTGTGTACCGTCGTACTGTTTCGGATTTATCGCTAAAATTAACATACATATTTCAAATAATATTTTTTAACAAAAAATCATATTAAATATATAAAATAAAGTATCACAATTTAACAATAAATCACCAAATATTAAAAAAAAAAATTAGATCAATTTATATCTAATTACCAAAAACAATATTAATTAAATTTTTTAATTTTTTTTTAAATACAGAAACACGCCAAAACAGGCTGGAATAGTGGCCGGAATAGAACTCCATTGGTCCGGTACCGTTACGAGGGCGGTCCGGGACGTATCGGCCAGTACAGTACGGAATTAATAACTTTGGATCTGACAGATTTATCTATCAGGCTTTCCCAGACTAGATCCATTAAAGTTTATAAAAGATTTCGCTCTTAACTTTGGGTCATAAACTTTAAGCCTCGCAAATTAAGCTACAAATTGATTCCTTGAAATTATGAAAGCAAAAAGGGCATCAAAGGGAGCTCTGAATATTTCAAAGATTCTCATAAGATTACCAGATGCCCAAGAAGAACCGAGGGAATGATAAAAGTCAGGATACCAGCTTCCAACTTCCCATAGCAGAGGCCTGTATCAATAATACTAGTAACAAATGTAAGAACTCCCACATAAATTAGTGTTGAACTTTTAAACAAGGTACATATGATATGACATGAGTTTCTCATTCATCACCAAACAATATGTCTGAATAAAGCAACGTTGAAGAATAAGGCTTTATAAGATATCTCCATCAGAGACTACGAAAGAAAAAGTATTGTTCCGCAAATGTTTTTCTTTTTCTTTTTAAAGAAAAGTTATAACTGTCTCAATGAATTGAACACAACTCCGGGCTATCCTCTCAGTTGCACGAAGATTGAAAAATGATGAAATAACAATGTTGATTGTATATGGGATTTGACTGTACGTAATCTTAGGGATTTTAATTAGGAAGTTAATTTAGGAATGTGTATAGGTAACAGATTCATATTTACTTTATTAGACTTGTAATTTGTTCTAGATATTGATCCTCCTAAAGGGAGAAGAATAATAATCTCATTCTACCATTCAACAAACAAGAAGGAATATCAAAAGCAAGACAGCTAAATAGTTGAAGCTCCACTCTAGAAAAAAAGAGAGGAAGAATAGAACACACAGATACAGGTACTTTCATGCTTATTTTCATATTCGAACACACAATTCTGGATAATGGTATGAAGGGATGATTATGTGTGTTTGAAAATGGTGCGAAGGGATAATTAAACGCACATCAAAATATCTACTTGACATGGGAAATACTGACAACGGAACCATGAAATAACTAATAAGTATCAAGTGTGTGAAATTTACCTTCCTTGAAGACAAGTCCTGTTAATGCTGCAAAGAGTGGCCCAACAAACCAGACAGCTGTTGGGTTGTCAATAACATATTGTACTAAGTTCTCACCAGCTGGTTGAGCAAGGCTGAAATATGTTGCCAACGATCCCAGAACACCAAGTGCCCATAATGCTTGAAGAGTGCGCTTGATCTCAGTTACATAGATGTGAATCAACACTAATGATAAGCCCAATCCGCCAGCTCCAAGAGCATAAAAGAAATCAAGATTCTGCTTTATTAGATCACTCAATGGAGAGTCATATGGGAGAAAAGCGGTAGAAGCAGCAATAACAAAAGACACAGCTGCAGTCACTAATCCTGATCTGTATGAAATCACCTGTTTCAGGAAGCAAAGTATCAATGTGATGTTATGCAATGAGAAATTTTATTCTTGGATAGATGAACTGCGATAATTTGATGATAGACTGACGGTATGATGAATCAAATATAACCTAACTCAAGTATGAAGGTATGATCTATTAAACATAACCTACATTTTTGCAGCATGGTTTATTCTATTCCGAGTGATAGATTGAACTTCCTTTTAACCGCCATAAACTTCCAAAGAGTTATCAAGATCCTAAATCAGTACGCTTGGAGGAATACAGGTTTTACAGATCCGGTACTTAAGAATTACTTTTTCATGAACTAAAACAGAATGACGTTCATTCTCTAACGACTGATTAATTTACCACCAATTCCTCAGCTGGAGCATATAGAATCAGTTTTGTCAAGGGCTGAAGCACAATGACGATTAAAGGCTGATCACAATGATTTGATGCACATGTCTGGACAAACAATCTTTTGCTTAAGATTATTAATCCTAATCTATGATGGCAATCCATTGGACAAAAGAAGTAATTGAGTTGTATATCTTTCTAGTTGTATTTAGCTTAGCAGTTGTATGTCCAATGCATTTTTGTCTTTGGAATCTTTCTTTAACACAAGTGCTATTGGCAAGCAAGCATACCGCTAATAGTCAAGGTTCGAGCAACAGGAACTAGTTATGCAAGTATTCAGGACCAAACCCGACATTTCAGGGACCCACAGAGAACACGTAGGTGGGGGACCCTACCTACTTTTTTTTTATAGATAAAATATGGTATTTTAGCTTCGTAATATAACTAAAAACAATTTGTAAAAATTAAGAAAATAGAAGCATCACTCTTCCACTATGTTTTTCTACCTAACCATGTTATTAAGCTTATTTATAAGAACATTATTTTAATACTACACTATGTTCTCTTACTAACCATGTTATGAAGCTTATTTCTAAGAATATCATATCTAATGAAAAGAAAATTAAATTTTTTAGCGATATGTTTGTCAAAGTTCATACAAGTGAAAATTAATTGATTTTTGTTCTTCAGAATAAGAGTATCATATTTGTGGATTTGATATGTAAGATTGGAAGTAAAAATTAAAGCAAATCGAAACTAATAATAAACATATTGTTGAGATTAGCTAGAAAATGAAAAAGTGGTACCATTCATGAAGACTAAAAGGCGCAAAAAAGACAATGACGGAGATAAAATCCATATTAAACCTGATTAGGATTTCTAACGAACAAATAGGCGAATGTTTAGCTCGACAAAAGGGTACTCTTGTGTGCATGTATGTTAACGTGACAAGAATGGTGCTTGCCGACCTGAGGAGGGTGGCTAATCAATAAGAAGACCGGTTAAAGATAAACATTAAACCCGGTTATCTCGGGACCACTTTAAATTAGTCAAGGATAAGAGGTCCTAGGCGAATTCAACATATAACAAGAAGTTTATGGTTGAATGAACCTACTATAGAAGATAAGGTTCAGAAAGTTTGAATAATGTTTGATCTTGTTAGTGGCCAATTGTTAGGCAATTCTGCTCCGTTTCTAATGAGGAATTAGGAAATGGATTAAAATTATGATTGTTGAGAGAGAATTTTATAAAAAGGCATGCACCCATGGGGTAAAGATATACTGTAATTTGTTATTATGAGCACTATATTGAGAGTTTTCCATTGATTTAATATTGACTTAATCATCGGAGTGCCTATCTTCCGACTAGAGGCGGAGGTTCTCTAATGATTTATTGTCTTGCAAAGGTTGGGTTTCAAGACAGACCGAAAGATATTGAGTTCGGCCACAGCTTAAGGTATTAACTTTCCTTGCAAGAAATTTCACCCACCTTTAGTTAATTATAGAAAAACATGGTGATAGAATTTTGAACCATAGACTTGGTACATTTATGAGATTCCAACAACGACTTGACAAAATACTCTTTTGGGGCTATGGAACCAAATGTATTTATGTGTTATCACTTGTGTTGTACTGAGGAAAAGTGAGAGTGAGCAAGAAAAACACGCCTAGAAAATTTCGAAACATGGACACTAACGGGCTAAAAAAGCTGTCCGCGCCGATATGATGCAACAACACTTCTGCAGTAAATTTGAATTAGTTTGTATATATATAGTTTGATTTATATGCCACAGGACCCTATTCTTTTGCATAAATTTAGGCTGCCCCCATGCAAACTACCCCTTAGGGATGGCCTTGCAAGTATTTCATAAAAACATGGTGGCTAGAGAGACATCAATTGAGGGCTCCAGCAGATTTTTATCGAGTATCTAAGAAACACGAGATTACATTGGAAGCAATCCATTCCTCTCAAACCACTTGACAGATTGCAAAAACACACTATTAGCAATTTGAGGTGATTTTTCCACTAGATGGAGATTAGAAGAGCATCCATCGAACATTGAGCTTCAAGTCACCATATTCGAGGCTTTGATTCTTCATTTCCTCATTCTAGTCGAAGACCTCTGGTGAAGTCCAAGGGCAGTGCCGCATTATTAAAAGACATTTGGTGGATTCAAATGACACTGCTCAAGACCTTTGTTGGATTCGTCTTGTGGACTCATTGCAGCATCAACCAAGCACAAGGAAGGTGTCTATGGATTCAGCAAGAGCAACTTAAGTCCAAAGATTGTGGGTTAAAATGTGACACTGTACACGTTAGATATATAGCCCTTCATTTTATGGACTACACTTACCTTGAAAGAAATAGATGTTCAAATTATAAACCATCACCAATTGGGTAAGAATTGAGTCTATTATAAACCATCACCAATTGGGTAAGAATTGAGTCTTACTCGCGTGATTTGTTTACTTTAATTACTTGCAATTCATTTGACTTTTTGAGTAATTAGTTGATAAATGGGATTGTTGATTGTTTTCTCTATCAAGAGTGTCCATGTTATTTCTGAATGAAAATACTAGCTTGCACAGAGCCTAGCAATCAGATAAGGGCCAATCTATCTGTCAGCACCCAAACCCAACAAAAACAATAATAATATTTCCATCGGCAAAAGGCTGCCTTAAATGGAACTCAAAATTCTCAATGCTTAAGCAAGATTGGTATTGAATTTTGCCTGGTCGTCCAAAGGGACACGTCCACCACCCCCATGGATATACTCAACAAAGAAGCTATCACTGCACTCTCAAGCTAAAATGTGAACGTCAATGTCATAGCCATAAATTAACCTGCATATCGTGTCTTTGGCATAGTATGAAGTGCGGGACCTCCAAACCCATAATTCCAACCAGGTAATATATTCTTGGAAGAAAATGGAGTGAAGCATCAAACAATGAATACGTACCTCTCGAACGTCAGAGGGATCGACAGTCCATGGACCATAAAAACCTTGATACACTGCTACTGACGTTGAGTCCAAGGAAGTGTCGCCGCTTTCTCTGGTGGCTTGGCATTTTACGGGTCTATTAGCAATTGAAGCCCTATTGTATGCTGATGAAGAAGAGGAATTCAATCAATTAACAAGGGGAGCCGGAACCATAAAAGCTTTTTTTTTAGGATAAAAACGAAAAAGGCCCAGGACGATGAGGAGGCGTAGCAGAATTCCGAATTAGGTGGTTATGGGGGAACAGTTAATTAGGCCATGTCTATGTAATGTAATACCCTTACCTCATCGTAATTCATTCCGAAACTTCAGAAGTATCTTCTACATTATTTGTTTATTCTTAATTTCTTTTTCTTTCCTTCTTCTACCGAAATCATGAAATTATCTGTCTATACATTTTCTTTACATCTAAGTTCAACGTCTTTAAATCAAATGATCTTTATCCTATCCAAAGCACGGATTCCACGCCATCAACCAGACAGAGTGAAAATTATAAGGTTAAGAACTAACGATAAATACAAAATCAATTTTTTTTCACTCCAAATTCGAGTTTTATGGTGCATAATTCACGATAAAAATTGGAGAAACCGGTAGCTAGAAGAGAAGAAAAAATCTAAGGTATAGAAGTTTATAACGTAGTGGAATGAACATCTCTCATCAGTAACTGAAAAAATTAAAGGAGACAATCGAGAATCTTAATACACCAAAGCTGATGTTTCTTTTCTACGGTACAAATCCCATGCGGTGAAATGCTGCATATCCAGAATACATCATCTCTATCCTAAAATTCATACCATTTCCAATCAAATCAAAAGATTCAACAAATCATGACACAAACAATAACCACGCCAATAGATGCACAGACGGTTAAACGGAACGGAGAAACTGAAAACACGAGCTACAAACCGATAAAGAAAGCAATAGATCGGACCTCTGATTTGATGCAGGAACTCGGAGGTGAATGAATATGAGTAAGGTAAGCAGATGGATCTGGTGGGGCCACCGGAGGATGAATCACAACGGGTAGTCGGATTCCTAGCAATAAAGGCCGAAGATGATGTCTGAGCGGACCTCCATGAAATTGGAGATAGCATCCTCCCTGCCACTATCAACATCTTCTCTTATTATTATGTGATTGATAGCGCAATTTGCTTTAGGATTTCGGCGGCTTGGGTTAGTTCTCGAAGATCGACCGGCCCGTTTGTTAGAGATTAAAATTTTAGAAGGGGATAAGGAGGATATAATAAGAAGGGGTTATAATAAGAGGAGAGATTAATTTATAAGGGGAGATTAATATTTACTTGGTTTGTTTACTTTTCATATAAGGGGAGATATAGATATGATTGGTTTGTTTTGTAGTTGATGTGAGTGGATATGAAGGGTGGATAATGTAAAATTGTGATAATTCCCTATTTTGCCCTTATACAACTCTTTTGTTGTTACTAGTAATTTTCTTGATTTGTTTTATCCATTTGATTTGTTTGAATGAATCTAATGTAATCTTCTATAAGAAGTATGAAAAGTACAAAATGAATATAAAAAAATTAAAAAAATCAAATTATTGAATTAAAGTTGGTTGCTACTTTCATATTAAATGAATTTTTTATAATTTTTTTCACTTTTCAAGTGTATATAGAGTACATGCACTGAATAAACAAACAAGATTAATAATATTTTTTTAACAAATCGAATAAAGACGAAAAAGATAAAATGAATTTAATTTTTTTACTAGTCAAGTACAACATTTTAAATGACAATTAAATACAACTCAAACGACCACACATTTTTTCCCTTCATTTTTTTCCTCTTTTCCTTATCCATTCATTCTCAGGGGTATGATTGTAATATGTCAACCCGGATAAAATTTGGACACCAAAAGAGTTGCCTATATTTAATCCACCCATGCCCTTATATGCTTATCCCTGGATAGTTTATCCGGGGTCTAAAAAATCAAAACAAAGCCCGAATTTATTTTAGCCCGGATTATCTTATCCGGCACTATACATATCCGGGAAATATGACTGGTAACAAACAGGCCGTAGAGGCCACGGATTATCAACTCCAACCGTGAGAAAAAGAAGAAAGACGTTGCGGGATTTTGTTCGGTAATAAACTACAATTTTAAGCTCACTAATTCTGTTCAAATGCCGTCTTAGCTCAGCTGGTAGAGCGCATGGCTTTTAACCATGTGGTCGTGGGTTCGATTCCCACAGACGGCGCTTTTGTTGCATAAGCTTTCTGAGATATCATCAACTGAGTACTACTTATAACAGAATTTTATGTTTTCGACAATAAATTTTACGAGCACTTTCCAGAATATTTTTTTTTTAACACTTTGAAATTAAAGAAAAATCACATTCATGCGCTTTTGGATTTGAGCATTTTACTTTTCCTGCCCTTTCTGATTTGCCCTCGCTTTATTTCATAATAGGGGCCGGGCTATACATAATACATGTGCATGTTAAGCATTTGCTACATACATGAATACAATGTTTAGTCTTTTTGATATATTTTGTAACAAAATTTTATGATGAAGTGAATTTACCAAAATGTAAATGTATAGTTACAAGTTGCACGTATTGTTTATAATGCAGTGTAATAATCTGCTAAGTAAATTCTTATTTTTTTTAACTTGCATAGATCTCAAAATCCACGTACTCGAAATATCTTCGCCTTTAAAAAGGATGGGTTGGTTGGCTAGAGCTTCTACATGGATTTTTGGAACTTTTTTCCACTTCCACTTCATACTTCCTTCTGCAACGGTTTGATCCGAAGATTACACATTTGACCAACAAAAATTAGAGCACACATTTCACTCAATTTTTTCTGTTTCAACTTTGCAGTACAATTTTTGTTTTTGTTTTCTCCAACACAGGTAAAACAAAAATGTTCTACAAATTTAGAAGACTAATCAAAACACTGTTATTTTAGTGCGCACCAAGAAAAAAAATAGCATAACATTAAGAAATATTCTTGACCACTTGCTCAAATTTACTTAATATTGATAATTGAATCGAGAGAAGTGATTTATCAATAGGAAAACATACTAAAATGGACAAAGTAAGAAAAATGCAATCAGTCTACATTCACAGCATTATGGAGGTGGATTTTTTCACGAAGAGAGAGAGGAATACCTTAGGGCTTTAGAAATTTACTGACAGAGAGTTTGTTGTCCTAATTTGTAAATGTTTCACTCCCCAATCTGTCTACTTTTGAAGCTTTGGTTATGTTAAAAATCAACTCTACAATGGTGAAAAAAATTAAGTGTTGGTGAAACATTTGCCATGGCCGAACATGGCAGTGGGTTCGAAGCCTTTGGTTATGTACAAAAACAACTATATATACAATGTTCAAAAAATTAAGTTTTGGCTTATGGGGACAATGGAGAAGACAAAAGAGAAGTTTGAGAGTGAGACTAACCTGATTTGCACAAATTCTGTAACGCCCCGATTTCTCGGGATATTAATTAAATTATTTTCTTATTCATTTTGTTATTAAAACATAAATCAGAGAAATGTCATTCTTATTATTAATTAAAACAACATAAAATGTGATAAATCAGAGTTTTAAATAGAGAAAGTGAAATTGATAAAAATTACCCACCGGGATTTACATTTATTTAAAAATAAATAAATAAATAAAATAAACAAAGCATCTAGGGGTAAAGCAGCCAAACATCGTCGAGACCTTCTCGAGTAGCTCCCAATTTTTCCTGCTTAGGCGAATTCTCCAATTGCTCCTCAATATCTGGTACAAAACACCAGGGGTAGAGAAATTGCTCCAAATGAATAATGAAACTCAGTAGAAAAGAATACCCGAAAAACCAACCTAAAGGATATGTGTGTGCTTAACAAGATATATATGAACATTGTAAGTGATAACAGAATAAACTACAGATTGAAATACAAGAGTTAAACACATTGATATGTTATGAATTTAATCTTTTTATGTTTCTAGGAATTCCACCGAGAAACACCGTTTCCTATCCAACTATCTAACATAGGGCACTCAGTTGATATTGACCAGTCCTTAACTACCCAGGGCCTGCAATCCGAGGTTATGTACCTGACTTGAATTGTGACACCCCAGCCAAGCCGTGGTGCCAGCTGTGAGGCCGGCGTCCGGAGATGGATTCTCAGTGGGACGTCCGGATGAGTGGTCAAGGTTCTCACATCGCTTGGTGGATGTAAGTTCGGTGGTATTTATAAGATTATGAACCTTCTTTGTACAAGGCCTTTTAAAGCCGTGATGGCGCCAACACCAAATGAAACTTCACAGTTAAGCGTGCTCGCTCTGGAGCAATTCAGGGATCGGGGGCGGGTCGTTACAAATGGTATCAGAGCCTGCACCAACCGGAAATGTGGGAAATCTCGGCCCCACACGAGCACGTGTGTTCCTAAGTGGGGGAGATTGTGACACTCCAGCCAAGCCGTGGTGTCAGCTGTGAGGCCGGCATCCGGAGATGGATTCTCAGTGGGACGTCCGGATGGGTGGTTAAGGTTCTCACATCGCTTGGTGGATGTAAGTTCGGTGGTATTTATAAGATTATGAACCTTCTTTGTACAAGGCCTTTTAAAGCCGTGATGGCGCCAACACCAAATGGAACTTCACAGTTAAGCGTGCTCACTCTGGAGCAATTCAGGGATGGGTGACTTACTGGGAAGTCCATGGGGTTTGGGCGGCAAAAGCGGACAGTATTGTACAGGGCGGGGGCGGGTCGTTACATGAATACTGACCCGGCAAGGATGGAATCTTCTACCGTTCACTCAGGTCAATAATTATCTCACCCTAGTTAGATTCGACCGAACGTGGCATCACTAGGTCAGGTACTAACGAACCTTAGCCGCTTCCCCTTAATCGGGTTAAGGATGCCCAAGACACTAACCGTCACTCTCTCGGGATCCGGAGCTATTTTCACAGATGTCCTCGAGGTCACCCTCAAACGTCTCCAACAACTCCTAGTTGGGGTCCTTTCAATATATCCACAAAATCGAACATGAGACAACGCCCAACAATAATCTTGCCACGATGGGGCTCCCCAAACCAATTTTACTTTTTTTCATTAACGTTCACTTACTTGTCTCTATATAATTCAACTAATTATAATGCACACTCGACATCCTTCGCTGCCTTTTCCAAGTGTCATTCGAATCGGTGTCTCTAACGTTCAATCTATGTTTTTCTCAAAATACAGTTAAGTGAATTCTATAAGAAATCGAACAACATAACGACCGTAAACTGCACATAACTAAAAATCTAGAGTCTCAACAATAACAAAATATAATATCCCAATGGCTCTACAATATTAACATACCACATTAGAATCTACTGGCACAGAAAACCAAAAAAAAAAAACATACACCTTATGTAAATCTCTCTCTAATCCACTCTCACACTATGTTAAAATCTCCTACTGCTATTTCATATCAGAATAGGAAACTACCTAAAATGCTAGAATGTCTTTCAAGGATAACCTATTCACTAGTAAATCCTAATGGTTTGTTATATTCTTATCCCAAATTTCCACTGTTATTTCAACCAAATAGGAAAGCTATGGATAATGCATGATTTGTATAAAAGATTATAAAATATTCACTAGTGGAAATTAGAAATTTGCAGTACAAATCTTTTGCCCATAAGAGTAAAATGACGTTACGAAAAAAAAAATCCACGGGTTAGTTTGTGAGCCCACTCATATTCTGTCATTGTTTGTACAAAACTCCACTTTCTAAAACAGAAGAGATGACAAGGATTTATATATGAAATTTTGGATTCAAAAGTTAAACTTCATAGTAAGCCGAACATGTCAAACTTTATAGCATAATTTAGGTGAACATGTGTTGTGCAACTCTCTGGGTTCTTGAACAAAAATGAATAGAGAACTACTTCTTTGCACAACCCTTACAATTAACAACAGAATAGACTAAGTACATGTTTAGCTAAGAACTCCTACTATTTGTTGTTCATTTGACATAAAGCAAAAAGAAAAAACTAAACGCCCTCACTCAATAGACATAAAATACAACCAATTAGTTTATGAGTTGCTTGATCCAAAATCAATAATCTAACAAACCTAAATCATGCGATTTGTATAGAAATTTCAAAAAGAGACTGTTTACATCCAAAAAGACTTTAAAAGTAAAGTCAGAGCAGTCTAAACTATTCTAAGTGATCCAAGTACGGCTCCACCGTGTCTTCTGTGGAATAAACGTCGTAGTATGGTGTATAATCCGGTCTGGCTCCATCATCGTCGATATCTGGTTATGAAATACCAAGGGTAGGAGGAAGTTGCACCATGAGTTTTGAGTCTCAGTAAGTAATCCTACCCTTAAGTTTCCTTTTTAATGTTTTAGAGTATTATATGATATGCAATGTGTAAACGTATAGAAGTAATCAAGGTTTAGAGACATCATGCAATAAAATAAGTATGAAATAATAAGTACAAGATTTAACCAAAATAGTGTAATTGAAGTCATAACTATCACAATATATATCAATTTGAAATGTTCCATGAGTACTCGACTTTAATCAAATATTCTAAAGTATGACCACGTCATATAATTCCATCAATTGTTCCAAGAATGACCTCGTCATATATTTCGAATAGGCTTTTCTAACATCAATGACATCATCATATATTTTGAATCAACATTTCTAAATCAATGAAGTCAATTATGGTTCTCCCGAACGATAACGATCTCGACCACCCGACTAACCGATACTTCCCAACCACCCTGCTCCCCAACCACACCATTTTCCAATCGTCATATTCTCAATCAATGCGCTATCCCTAGCATCATATTATGTCGTTACCGTGCCGAAACAATATAAGTTTAAAATTTACACTAAAAGGTCATTAGGTTAAAAGGGCACGATAGGACTAGATATAACTTCGGCTCAAGCGTAACTTTACTAAACGCATGACACAGCTAAATTACAGCGCTTGGGTAATACAGAACTTGGGTCTATCACACCATTTGATTCAAGTTAAAGCTCAACGCATGTCGCATCACGGCTACAAGACACGCATAATATTCCCACGGAGAACATAATTCACAACAACTGAATTATACAGTTCTTGATAAATTTTTATGTTCAGGCATCCACAGAATACCCTAATTAAGCATCAATATTTGTTACTTGTCTTAAAATAATAAGAGTGCATTTCATAATATTGATCAACTAGCATCATGTTATGTCATAAATCATATATTTGAAAGATTGATAATTAAATAATTGAAAGCATGATAATAAAATAATTAATATGTGTTTGACTAACTAACTTACATATATAATTAGAAAGATAGTAAATCAATTAATTGAACATGACGGTGCATCATAAATAGTCAAATAAGTTGTGTGATATATGGTATTTATCTAAAGTAAGTCTATAATTTAATTAGAGCTTAAGAGAGTGTATTAACGTTTTCCTAACTCAAAAGTTTATTTAATTAACTTTGAATTAATTTCATAAATATAACTCTAAGGATAAAAATATAATTGATTATGAATTTATAATTTCTCACATAATTTACCCAAAATATAATACAAGGGGTAATGTGGTAATTTAATAATCTAGAATTTAATTTACAAATTAAATATAGTGTGAGAATCCAAAATATAATTTTTAAATAATTCTATGATGAATTCTTTATTTATTAGTATTCGGATAATTTCAATAGTTTAGTGTGAACTAGGGCTAAGTTATCTTTATATAAAAATCTTGAATTGATAATAATAAAATTGCCATGATAGGATCATTTGTGTACTCAAAATAATCTAGATTTAATTAAATACGTATGAAATAACTCATAAGTCTAGTATTTAATTATATAAATTAAATTGCTTAAAATTATTTTTATGATTTTAAAATAACTAAGATTAACATTTTAATTAACATCGTTGAGTCTTGTGAATTAAAGATTAATTTAATATAATTTATAATTATCCATAACTCATGATTAATTATGTAATAAACAAAATATTGTACAAATATATAATTAAGCCAGGGCCTTATTGTATTTTAGTAATCTAGGACTAAATTTGCACATCAAAAGTATGAGGGGTTTCTTAGATAATAATTCAAACTTTAATTTTTTTTTTTGAATTAGTATTTACAAAATTTTATGGCAATAATGTAATTTATTTAGGGGATACAAATTGAGATTTTATAATTATTGGGGCAAAACTGTAATTGTTTTATTACCCGCGACAGTTTTTGTTTATTTTTTTTACAGTGGTAATTTTGTAATTTTACAAAAGGACTAAACTATAATTAAAATAAACATATATAATTAAAATAAGCAAAGGGGGGCTAAGTGTAATTTTTAGTATTAGAATTCAAAAAAAATAGTAACTTCATCTTCTCGCTGGGATTTTTCGACAGCTCTGTCGGCTTACGTCTGGCCCCATTTTTTTCTTCCGATGGGATCTCGTAACACTCCGAAACATTAAACGGGAACTCTAGGATAGGAATCTTACGTTAGTTCGAAGTTCCGACAATATTTTGAGGCGTTTCGGTTGAGGTTCAGCAGCGACAGCGACGGTGAACTTCGGAAGCTTTCTTCTTCTCCGTGGACTTCTCTCTTTGCAATTCTCCCTTCAGCGGGTGCTAGTGTGTCAATGCAAAAGGGGAGCTCCCTTTTATAGGTAAAATGGGAGGGCATCATCCATGGCGGGGAGTGATTTGCGGAGGGTCAACGGTAGGGATTCAGGTAGGGGCTACTGGTGACAGAGGTAGGGTGGTGTTTGCAGAGTGATGGTGTAACTTCTCGATTTTCGGACACGTTAATATAAAAAATAAGATAACAAAATTTATCATTTCATTTAAAACATAGTTTCATACAACCTGATTATGAAAATACTTTTAACAAATGACTGTTACATGAAAAGACTTTTTATCAAAAGTCAGAGCAGACTAGCCTATTCTAGGTAAATCACGGTTCAACCGGGTCTTCTTTGAGATATGTGCCTTCATGGTTTGATTAGCCCAGTTCTGCTCCATCTTTATCATTACCTAGTTATGAAATACCAAGGGCAAAAGGAAGTTGCACCATGAGCTGATGAAAGCCCAATAAATTTTACTACCCCTAAATTGTTTTTGAATATTAAATGAAGAGTAATATATTATGACATAAGTAATATATAAAAGCGACAACACTTAAGTACATGAATTGAAATTAATATTGTATTGTAACATTATTTTCTCTTATTTTAATAAACATAACCTCAATATCTTAGTATTTATACCCAGGCGTCGTGGGCATAACCCCAAGCATGAATTTCTGTGTTTCATCATTCGTACCCAGGCGCCATCACAAACCCCGCGCAGATAATATTTTCCAAAGTTCATAACTTACATAGACTTTAAAACCATCAATCTCTAGTTATGATCTCATCAAATTGTTCAAGTGTATATCCCATCAAGTTTTTGAAGTATGGTGTTCCCGTACGAATACGCTTTTGATATTTTGCTAACCGTGCTCCCCACCAAGTATATCCCAAACATCATGCATCCCGTACGGCATGTTCCCAGACACTATGTTTCTCAAATATTTGTATTTCCCAATAACGTGTCAACACCAAAGTACATGACTACCATACTCAATTGAAAAATGACACGTTACGTTCAAATATAACACGGCTAAGTATATAGCTTGGCTAAATATACGACACGGCCAAAGACATCGACTTGGCTAAACGACACTGCTTGGCTAAATACACCTCATGGTTCAGTCAAAATTCGACAAAATCGTATCACGGCTAACGACACCCATATCCATAACAGATGGGTCATCTTTTAATTTATCAAGTTTTTAGTCGGCATATATTGGATACTCTCATATCAATAATTCATAATCACTTCTATGTGTAGGATTCATGCTTTATTTCATTGAGTTATTCTAACATCACGGTAAAATCATATCATTTGAAATACAAAGATGAAATTTAAAGCATAACAAAATAAACAACATTTTATCTAAATATCATGAAAAGCATGAGTGATTGACTAACGTGCATATGTAAACATGTAAGCATAAATAATCTAATATGCCTCATAACATGCTAAACTAAAAACAACAACCAAGCATGTATAGACAAATTAGTAAAGGTCAGTGGGTATAAAACAAGGTTCTCGATATTTTGTAAAAATTACAGAAGGTCACGGCCTCAAAGGCTAAAATTGATGTCTTCCACCTTTTCACCAAACTTCATAATATTTGGAGAGATTTTTGGTTTAAGACTGATTATTCAAACAGAAAGTAAGTCGTAGGAAACTTACTTTGCAAGAGGTTAAGGGTTGGAACGATGGTTGCTTTGGTTTTCTTCTTCAAAAATGATTGATTCTCCTTCACTTAGGATTTCCTCACAACAATTAAGAATTCCTACTACTCTCTAAATTTTCTTGATCTCAAAGTTTCGAAGTGTCTAAAAAATAGACAAAGGAGTTTTGTATTTATAGACAAAATTTAAAAAAATATCTAGGGAACACATCTAATGGTTAGAGTTTATCCATCAAGATCAATGGGTAAAAAAGTTAGAAGATTATTTGGTTAAGATCAAGCATTAAATGGATGGAATGTCTAATAGATCACTAGGCTAGTCATTAGATTTGATTTGAAAATTAAGTACACAATTTAAAAATTTTGGGAGTAAATTATTTGATTTAAACCCAAGAATGGTTTTGTTATGTCTTTTATGGTTTATGTAAAGACCTGTATTTTTAAAAATAAAAATAAATCGTGAATAATATTTTCTTGAATATTAAAATTCGTTCAAAAATTGTTTTACATTGCCACGTGTAAATTAGTATGGTAAGTATATATCAATAAATTTACGCATACTATTTAGATCTAGTATGTGTACATATACATACACACGTGCTCATTAGAAACCTAAAATCACCTTTCATTATGTCAAAAAGTCTACATCTTGTTAAGATATTTTCATATATACTCATTATATGTACACCTATACATATACATATGATGATCATATTATACACTCCCAAAATATAATCTAAGATTTTATACTAATCTTGTTTATTAGAAAACCTAGACTTTCTAATTCAAATATAATTTAACCTATAACTATTTGATTTTGTCTAAATCATTTTCCTCCAACTTATTCATTTATCTTATAAATCTAGAAACCATGAGTCATCCTATCTCCTCTCTCCTAAAAATCTTAGGCGGAAGTTTAAAAGCTTTCGGTGAAACTCTAAAATAACATAATATACACTTAAGATCTAAACCCTCATTACTCATTCCTCCATTTGTTGACCATAGTAAGTCTCTTTCACACTTATTCACACGTATAATTAACCCATATGCATACACCTCATTCCTCCCTTTGTTGACCTTAATATTTCTTTTCACACTTATTCACACTTATAATTAACCCATATTCATACATCTCATTGCTCCCTTTGTTGACCTTAATAGTCCCTTTGTTGACCTTAATAGTCCATTTCACACTTATTCACATTTATAATTAACCCATATGCATACACCTCATTCCTCTATTTGTTGACCTTAATAGTCTCTTTCACACCTATTCACACTTATATTTATCTCATATGCATACACCTCATTCCTCCCTTTATTGACTTTAATAATCTTTTTCACACTTACATTAAAATCATATTCATAGAAATAGAAATGTGGGGCTATATATTAAATGTAAACCATGCAAGACATACCAACACCATATGAGTCAAATCATTTACTCCAAAAACCTCCAACTTGTGCACTTAATCTTTAAATCAAATCTAATGACTAAGCCTAGTGATCTATTAGACATCACATCCATTTAATGCTTGATCTTAACCAAATAATCTTCTTAACTTTTCTAACCATTGATCTTGATGGATGAACCCTAGCCATTAGATGTGTCCGCTTGATATTTTCTTAAATTTTGCCTATAAATACAAAACTCATTCTTCTATTATTTTACTCACTTTGAAACCTTGAGAGCAAGAAAATCTAGAGAGTAGTAGGAATTCTCTATTATTGTGAGAAAATCCTAAGTGAAGGAGAATCCACCATTTTTGAAGGAGATAACCCTATCAACCCTCTTTCCAACCTTTAAACTCTCATTAGGTAAGTTTCTTACAACTTACTTTCTCTTTAAATAATCAATCTTATGCCCGAAAGCTCTCCAAATATTATGGAGTATGGTGGAAAGATGAAAGACATCATGCTTACATGTTTTAAATCGCACTTCTAAATATTTTGGTGGATATTATCTATTTCATTATGCTTTAATTTTTGTCTTTATAATTCAAATGATATGATTAAGCATGATGTTAGAATAATTTGATGAAGCATGATGTTAGAATAACTTGATGAAACGAACTATAACCTAAACATTGATGTTATTATGAGATATCGATATCTGAGTGTCCAATAGATGGCCGATTGAAAACCTGTTGAATAATTAAAAGACGACCCAGTTGTTATGGATATGGGTGTCATTAGCCGTGATGCGAATTGTGCCGAGTTTTGACTGAACCATGGGGTGTATTTACCCAAGCAGTGTCATTTAGCCAAGTCGATGTCTTTAGCCGTGTCATGTATTTAGCCAAGCTATATACTTAGCCGTGTTATATTTGGACGTAATGTGTTATTTTTCAATTGAGTCTGGTAATCATGTACTTTGGTGTTGACACGTTATCGAAAAATATAAATGTTTGGAAAACATAGTGTTTGGGGACATGCCGTACAGAATGCATGATGTTTGGGATGCACTTGGTAGGGAGCACGGTTAGCAAAATGTCAGAAGCGTATTCGTACGGGAACACCAGACTTGGAAAACTTGATGAGATACACACTTGAATAATTTGATGAAATTTGGATGAGATCATAACTGGAAACTAATAAATTTAAAGTCTATTTAAACTATGGACTTTGAAAAATATTATCTGCTCGGGGTTTGTGATGACGCTTGGGTACGAATGATGAAACACAGAAATTCATGCCCGGGGTTATGCCCACGACGCCTAGGTATGAATACTAAGATACTGAGGTTATGTTTATAAAATAAGAGAAAATAATGTTACAATACAATATTAATTTCAAGTCATGTACTTAAGTGTTATCGCTTTTATATATTGCTCATGTCATAATATGGTACTGTTTATTTAATATTCAAAAAGAATTTAAGGGTATGATAATTTATTGGACTTTCATCAGCTCATGGTGCAATTTCATTTTGCCCCTGGTGTTTCATAACCGGGTAACGACGAAAATGGAGCAGAACTGGACTACTCAAACCATGAAGGCACATACCCGGAAGAAGACCCGGTTGAACCGTGATTTACCTAAAATAGACTAGTCTGCTCTGACTTTTGATAAAAAATCTTTTGATGTAATTGTTCTTTGTTAAATGTATTTTCATAATCAAACTGTATCAAACTATATTTTAAATGAAATAATAAATTTTGTTATTTTATTCTTTATATTAACGTGTTCGAAAATCGGGGCGTTACAGTTTAGGTTTAATATATAGCCACACATGTCTATATCTATGCATATGAATTTCAAAGTAAGTGTGAGAATGATTAATAAAGTCAACAAATAGAGGAATGATGTGTATGCATATAAATTAGATGTAAGTGTGAAATAGATTAATATAGTCAACAAATGAGGAATAAGGTTTATGTATATGAAGTAAACGTAAATGTGAAAGGGATATTGAGAAGTCAAATAAAGAAGAGTACGATAAATATGTACTAAGTGTTTAGATATTAGATGTGCACTTTACCATTTTAGAGTTTCATCTTAACCCTTTAGACTTCCACCTAAGATTTTTAGGGGAGATGAGATAGGATGACTTATGGTTTCTAGATTTATAAGATAAGTGAATAAGTTGAAGGAAAATGATTTAGACAAAATCAAATACTTATAGGTTAAATTATACTTGAATTAGGAAGACTAGAAAGTCTAGGTTTTTAATAAACAAGGTTAGTATAAATCTTAGATTATATTTTGGGAGTATATAATATGATCATCATATGTATATGTACAGATATACATGTAATGAGTATATACGAAAATATCTTAATAAGATGTAGATTTTTTGACATGATGAATGATGATTTTAGATTTCTAATGAGCATGTGTGTATATATATGTACACATACTATAGCTAAATAATAATACATGTTTGCATAAATTTATTCATATATATTTGCCATATTAATTTACAAGTGGTAATGTAAAATAATTCTTGAATGAATTTATTATTCAGAAAAATATTATTCATAATTTATTTTTATTTTTAAAAATACGGGTCTTTACAGATGGGAGAGGAGGTGTGAGGGGTGTCGAGGGAGAGAGTGACCAATAGAGATAGAAACCGAGAGGATGAGAGGAGAGAATATAGATAATATATATGTATGCACTACGTATATATGTATTTGATAGTTACTGCATGTGGTAAATATACATATGTATATATACTAGCTACAATGGTTGTTGTATTATAACATATAAGTGCATAATATACTTAAATATAATTATTATAAGTTCATACTAAAACATATATAAAACATACCATGTAGACATATGTATATAATAATGCAAAAAAAAATATTTACACACGTACATAGAATAAATAATTAATTTATACGCAAAAAAAATTGTTTGAATTATTTATTTATTTATTTATTTATTTTTCTTTTTTTTAAAACTCGGGTCATTACATTATTACCGTTTTGTTCTTGACTTTTCTCGTCTAGCAACTTCCATGACCCGCTTGACATGCAAGGGAGTTTGTTTTGTGTGGAATGAGGCTTGTGAGGAGACTTTTGAGTAGTTGAAGAAGCGTTTGACTAATGCTCTGATCTTGATTGTTCCGGAGCAAGGAGTGGGATACTTAGTCTATTGTGATGCTTCGAGAGAAGGACTTGAATGTGTTTTGATGCAATTGGGCAAAGTAGTGGCCTATGGATCACGACAGTTAAAAACACATGAGCAAAATTAGCCCACTCATGATCTAGAGCATGCAACCATTGTATTTGTCTTGAAGATTTGGCAACACTATTTATACGGTGAGAAGTTTGAGATTTTTTCCGACCACAAGAGCTTGAAGTATTTGTTTTCCCAAAAGGAGTTGAATTTGCGACAACGTCGGTAAATGGAGCACATGGAAGACTATGACTTTGATTTGCAATATCACTCGGGAAAAGCTAATGTAGTAGCAGACGCCTTAAGTAGGAAACCAAATCATCTAGCGAGCCTAGTGATTTAGGAGTGGAAGATGATGCAAGACTTGGGGTCTTATGCAACATACTTGGAGAAAGTCCGGGAAGGGGTAATGTTGTATAATTTGACGGTTCAATCGGCTTTATCAACTCGAGTGGTTGACGCTCAACAACACGATGAGGAAATGAATTAGTTACGAAACAAGTTCTTCGGTGGCAGTGCTAGAGAGGGATGGATGATGCATGCCGATCGGAGTTTGCATTTCCAAGAAAAATTATTTCTGCCCGTTTCATGCCTAGAAGATATCTTGAGGGAGTTTCATCACTCGCCTTTAGCCATTCATCCAGGAGGCACGAAAATGTATCATGACTTGCGTCGACAATTTTAGTGGTCTAGAATGAAACAAGATGTGGTGAAATTTATATCACGGTGTCTTACGTGCCAGCAAGTAAAAGCCGAACATCAACGACCCACTAGAGAATTGTAACCACTACCAGTGGCTGAATGAAAGTGGGAGAATGTGACCATGAATTTCATTTCTAGTTTGCCGAAATCGCCGAGAGGGCATGATGCAATATGGGTGATTGTTGATCGTTTGACGAAGACCGCTCATTTTCTACCTGTTCAGGTGACCAATTCTGTAGAGAAACTCAACCGTTTGTATATTCATGAGATTATTCACCTTGGAATTTCTGTGTCCATTGTCTCCGATCGAGACCCGAGATTTACTACACGATTTTGGCAGAGCTTGCAAGCAGCGCTTGGTACGAATTTTTTGTTTAGTATTGCTTATCACCCACAAACGGATGGACAATTGGAACGAACAATCCAAATTTTGGAAGATATGCTTCGGACTTGTGTTTTGGATTTTTGGGGTAGTTGGGAGAATCATCTGCCACTTGTTGAATTTGCATATAACAATAGTTATCAATCTAGCATTGAGATGGCACCGTTTAAGGCCTTGTGCGGTAGGCCGTGTAGATCATCCATATGTTGGACGGAATTGGGGGAGGCCACTATTATGGGCTCAGATTTGATTGAAGAGATTGCCAAAAGCATGAAAGTCGACAGAAGAACTATGCCAACCGTCATCGTCGCCCTTTGTCATTTGAAGTTGGGGACTATGTGTTCTTGGAAGTGTCACCGCGGAGGGGTTTGTCGCGGTTTGGGCGGAAAGGAAAACTTTCACTGCGATATATTGGGCCATTTGACATTATTAAAAGGATTGGCGAAGTGGCGTACAGTTTGGATTACTATCGGGTGTGCATGAAGTTTTTCACGTGTCAATGTTGAGAAAGTATGAACCAAACCCATCTCATGTACTTGAGTGGTCCGAACTTGATTTAGAAATCGATGAATCAATACGTATTCTGGATACTCGTGAACAAGTGCTACGAGGTAAGACTATTCTGTTAGTGCGAGTGTTGTGGAGTAACCAGGACCGAGAGGAATCGATATGGGAACGAGAAGATGAAGTGCGGGAGAAATACCCAAGTTTGTTTGAGACTTGATTGACTATGTTAATATGCTTGTTGGCATTGTTTTTCCCGATTTAAATTTGATTCGAATAGCTTTGTTAAGTCATGAACCATTGGCAAATTGGCATTGTTGATGCATAAAACTTGTGAATATGTGTCATTTAATTACAGGACTTGTTGAGTCGTGGTGTTTAATATACAATTAGGCTTTGTTCAAATATGTTTGTTGAATTGGATTGTTATAGTGTCTGGACTTGTGACATTGAAATAGACATAGTTGGCCCAAGTTGTATTGACTTGTTCATTCGTTTATCGCATATAAAGTATGTCGGTTTGACATTGTTGGGAATTATTGACATTACAGTACTTTTAAAATTTTATGGATGAAATTTCTTTAAGGGGAGAAGGATGTAAGGACCCGCCCTATTTTAATGTTTAAAATATTTTTCCGGTGAATAAAATGGGTATCGATACGGGTTGGACGATATGAATGATGATTTGAATGAATTTTGATGAAAAGGGGAAGGGTAAATAAATAAAAGAAAAATAAAATTTTAGTTAGTGGGCTGGTGTGACTCGTCACGCGGACGCACACCTTTTCGGTGACTGGTCATGCGGGTGTGGATTTTTTTCAATTTTTGGTCAGTGGCCCCTTGCCTTTTTTCCGTGACTGGTCATGCGGATGGATGCGCAGAAGTAAAAGTGACGAACCAGATTTTTTTAACACAACCAATACACCTCCAAATCAGATTTTTTTTCCCTTTCTTTGTCTAAGAAACCCTCATTTCTCATGTCTCCACCCCAAATACTTGATCGAACCTCTATATCTCTCCAATTCCTTCAAGGATCCTTCATTTCCCTTTGATTTCAAGCAGTTGGACGTGAGTTCTTGCTTGGAGAGGGCTTGGTTGAGATTCACTCCATCATTCAAGCTAGGACTTTGCCGTTTAAGCTCTAATCTTAGATTTTCTTCTTGAGGTAAGGATTTTCTTGCTTCTTTTACTTGGTTATGGCTTGTTATTGGTATATTGTACATTTATCCTTTGTGTTAAGGATTTGATTATGTTTGGGTACGTGTTGGGTGTTCTTAGTTAAATGTATATTATCTTGGATTGCTTGATATCATGTTATTCACTTGAAAGAGTGTGGTATGACTTCTTTATTCATAGTAGTACATCGTATTCATTTGACTCTAAGTCTTGGTTGAGATATTGAACAAGTGGGTGTGCCCTATGGTTATGTTGTGCTTGAATATTGTGAACTAGACTCCCCGATGGGATGCTAGGAAATATTTGGACTAGACTTCCTAATGGGAATGCTAGGAATATTGTGAACTAGACTCCCTGATGGGAATGCTAGGGATATTGTGAACTAGACTCCCTGATGGAAATGCTAGGAATATTGTGGACTAGACTTCTCGACGGGATGGCTAGGAGAATGAAACTAGGATTCTACGAGAATACTAGACATGAGTTATTATTAAGGCAAATGTGAAAGTGTCACCTGATAATGATGAGAACAAATATGTGAAATGAGCTTTCTATGAGCGGGTTCCAATTTGGGGAAATGATTTGGTTGGAACTTAACATATCTTTACAATAATTCGTTGAAGTAAATATATTGTGGTTTACCATATATGTCATGACATTTCATGCTCATGCAAGATTTGCATAAAATTTCTCTACTAGACTCGTCAGCTCAACCCTTATTTATTTTTCAGGTCCAGTTCCTGACGTTTAGCTCGAAGTTGGCATGGAGTGCTTGGATTTTTGGGCATTTTATGAGTTGCATCTGTAGAGTTATCCGACATCTTTCCATCTATCTTTTTGAAAGAAAGATGTAATTATAACTCTAATTGATTTGAATGTCCTAATTCTAATGTAATATTTTGAAACTGACTTTTGTAAACTGCTAGAACTTTGGAATACTTTGGCTTATGATTGAAGACCTATTTTGGGTATTTGGTGAGAACTACGAGGATTTTGCTATATTTAAATGTATTAATACTAGGTTGAAAATTGAGGGCATGACATGTGATAAATATTTGATGAAGTATATTTATATATAATGTGTATATAGTATATATAACGTATGTGTATGAAAGTATAAGATATGCGCATAAACATAAATTTAAATACACGAAATAAGTTTTAAGTACTTGGTTGAAAATTTAATATATAAAATTTTAAAATAGTTACTCAAGTTTTTATTTATTAATGAATTTAAAAATACCGGTCTTTACAATACTGATTTTACTCTTTCCTTTAACATTCCTTAATGTCTACACATTATCCGAATACAATGCACGCTCTAACATCCTCCGGTTCTGCGTCACAAGCGGCATCTGGTCTAGTGTTCCTAATATATGACTCTAGGTTTTTCTACATTCAAATAAACTAAGTTTCAAAAATAAAATCAGCAGCATAACAACTGTACAATGATCTAACCATAAATTTATCATGACCTAATGACGTCATAAATTCCATCAACAACACATTCCTTTGTTTCAGAATCTTAACAACATTGCTAAAAATATTTAAATAGCAAAACAACTAAACAAAATATAGTCGAGTTGGCATTATTCCTGCTCTCACGAGATCCCATGGGGATTCGTGAACATTATAGCACATTAAAAAGTGTATATATGTGCAAGTATTGTGCAACTTTGACAAGATCTCTCATCATTCGGGCCGAGACCTGATAAAAATTGTGATTCACCTAAAATTTACGCATAATATCTACAAATTGCACAAAACTAGGGTTGTAAGGTATGTGTTTCTACCTTAATTGTGCAATTTCGGCGAAAAAGGGCGGTCAAATGGTGTTGGTTTGGGTAATTTTGCTCTCGGCAACGTCTCTCTCTCTTTAACCTCACTTATTCTTTCTCTCTTTCTCTCGGTTTCTGACGGATGGGAATGGTAGTGCAAAAGTATTACCTTTATATAAGTATAATTGGATATGCCAGCATTAATATTTGGTGGAAAAAACCAAAGCATTAGGATAGAATTTTAAGGGAACAAGGTGAATTTAGATGGGTTTATAGGCTGAGTTCTAAGTCTCGGCAATTAAGTCTCAGTAATCAAATCAATGGTTGAGTGCACACCAAGAATGGCATAAAATATATATCTATCTAATAGGCTTAATGGATATGATGGTTTAAATTAATTAAGTTTAGGCTTTCTAAGGGATTTTGGGCAAAACAAGGAGACATAAATCAATAGCAGTAGAAATCTAAGAAATTTTAAATGGGATAGGTTCATGACTTTCGAACTCTCTGTCTCTGTGTGCGTGAACGATGTGAAGGAGAAGTGGAATTTTGGGCAACGATTCATAAGGACCACAAGATAGAAAATCATATTAAGGATGCTTTTAGAATCCAAAGCATCACGACAAACATAGAAGAGCTAGGGAATCTAGAAGACCACGGTCAAATAAAAATAAAAATAAAAATAAAAATAAAAACAATTTTGGAAAATAATTCGGTACCTTACACAACTCACACTCACGCGTGTACTCGCATTCGAATCCAATCGTCCAAATTACTAGATAATAATAATAAAATAGCAAATTAAATATGATCTAATTCTATTTTTAATTAAAAAGAATTATGGTAAATTATTAAAAATGATTAATTAAATATTTAAAAAGGTTGGTTGTTACAATCTGTCATCCTTAAAAGAATTTCGTCCTCGAAATTTTTTGAAACAGATGAATTGGAACTTTGGGTAGATAGCTCGCTTTGCGCCATCCCGCTTCCAAGTTGACTCCTTCATATTTTGTTGACGTCAACAAATCTTGATCTGCTTGATGTTGTTGCATCGCAGAGTCTTCTCTTCTCATTCCGAGATTGGAATCGGCTTCTCCTCATATGTTGTGTCACCTAGATCATGTTGTCATGCGAGATGCTGAATACTACATATCCCTCTAAAAATTAGAACAGCCTCTCTCCTTCATTATTAGGGTGGATTGTTGTAATATATCAATTCTCAATATTCTACCGATGTCGTAATGTGTTGGGTTTGGTGCAGTTTTGGATTGTTGTTGTAATCCAAGTCATGCTTCAAGAAATGCATCTGTGCACCTTGGTCGAGAAAACCCGAATGCCTATAATCTATGCCCCTTCTGGAGCAGTCATGTTTACAAGGATCGTCTCAAAACACAAGTGAGATAACCGAGAGTTTGGAATACTCAAAGTCAAAGTGACTGCATGGCTTTTCCAGTTTTGAGATAAAATGCAAACTTTGGTTCGGATGTTGACTGAGAAGTTATGAATACGTGGTTGTAGTCAAGTTCAACGAGAGGCAATCAAAATGAAAACTTAAATCACAATGTCTGAGAATTGATGATAGACTAACCAATTAAAATAAGTAGATACTCTAATTCAAAAAATCATGGAATGAATAAAGGTTCAGATGTAATTAAACTGGAGTAAGAATAAAGCGTTGAGAGGTACAAAGTCAAATGATGAAAAACTAACTTAGATATTTTTCTTGGAACTACGTTGGCCAAATGCATTTCAAATCAAACATTTGAATCTAATTTTCTGGGAAAGGTGTCAGAGGATAAAATCTTAATCATAACAAGATAAACCAATGATATATCCAAGGACAGAATCTCAGCAACTCAAGAGAGTTTGGAATAAAATTATTTTGAAAATTATATATCTCGAAAGAAGAGAAGTATCACAAGGCATATGTGAGCATTTTGAAACTTGCACGCACGTTGGGTTTGTCAATTAAAATTCTTGAAGAAAGAAAAGGTACTCTAATTGTGGTCTAGAATTTATACAAATATGTAAACCGGAGTTTCATCGAATAAAATAAATGACTAAAATCACAAGATATGACTTTAGCAACCGAAGAAGTTGCGAGATAAATGAATATTTTAGAATACACTACTCAAGAAAAAGGATCGTCATGAGAACGAAGGGTTTGAGAACACGAGACTTTCAACAATTCAAAGTTGAGTTGAATTTGCATATCTGACATTAGGATGAGTGTTGAGTCATTTCGAGGTGATATTGATTGAATGCATTTGAAAAGTTTGGCAAAAATCCAACCAATATGGTTTAGAGCATTGAAACAGATGGACAATAACAAATTAACATAAAGTGGAGAGTTCGAAAAGGTTGAAATAAATCAATCTCATAGAAACAAAATGATAAGCAAATAATCATTCAACACGAATTGTGAGAAGATAGACCAATAATTAGTTGACACAAATTGAAAAATTCAAAAACCTAATTAATCAATATAAAGAGGAGAATTCAAAAAAATAAATAAGGTAAGCATTTAACACAAATTTTGGAATTTAAAAGGATAGGAACAATTTATAGATTTCAAATAGATAGAGAAGATAAACTAAATACTGTAGATAATCGGTTGAACACAAACTATGACAATGATACTCTTTTCTATCCTCCTTAAAGAAGCAACCTCTAAAGAATAATCTTTCACTGTCTCTTTTGTTGATTTTGTTGGGCGTTGTGTCTATGGGATTGTGGATATTCTTTCTTCAGGTGACCATTCTATTTGTAAATATAGTAAGTCTTGTTCCTTATATCCCTCCTAGGTCCTTGATTCGATAAGGAGAAGAAACTAAGATTCAGTGTGACTGGACCTAGTGAAGCCACGTTGCGAAGGATATAGATAGAGTGAAGTAGGTATTGACATGAGTAGACGGTAGAAGGTCTTTGCATTGTCAGGTCGGTACTTGATCGGGTATATCACCTGAGACTATGGGCATATGGTAACCAAGGATTGATCAATATCAACAGATTGCCTATGCTAGTGTTCAAAGGGTAAGATTAGATTTCCAAAGTGGTGAATCCTCAAAACTTAAATACAAAATTCATAACAAACCTACTCGTTTATTTCCGCTACTTTATACTTTGTTCTTTAATGTGATTATTATATCTGTCAAATTGCATGCTTTTTGGGTTAGTGTCTTGGGTATGTTTTTCGCTGAGTATTATGTACTCATAGAACAATTTCTCTGCCCCTAGCATTCATGCCAAATGAAGAAGTACAGAAAGAAGAGCAACCCGAACTAGAAGAGCCAAACTTTGGAACTGAAGACTGTGACAATACATGGAAACTTTATCCCTAGATGCTCTATTATATTATTTTCAAATCACACTATAAATCCGGAAGGGTATTTTTGTAATTGATGTTAAGCTTTCGCTTGAATGTTTTATTTCAAAAAGTAATTTATCTAGTTTTAATTAATAAATGAGAATAAAAAAATTTATTTAACGCTGCCAAAAGTTGGGGCATTACATGAACTACGTAAATGCATTGTTGCTTACACAAGTCATGAGTTAATATATAACGTTTTGATAAAAAAGTATGAGCATAAGTTTACGTAGAGTTCAAACGGCAGCCGCAACGGTTAGGGGGAATGTGAATACCGAGGGCTAGCCACAACTATTAGGGGGAATGCGAATAGTAAGGAAGTTACAAGATTGGAATCATGGACAGGTGATCTCACATCGACTGTTTACGAGGAGGGTTGCTCGAAAAATATTTGGGGACTGTTTAAGTGAACAAAATGTATAGATGATCATGAGAAATATAATTCGACACTTGTCCTTGGTTAGGACCCTTGGGCCAATGAAGAAGTTTGTAACATTATACGTTGAGTAGCATGTCTACAATATGGAATATGTTTTTCATAAATGGCGAAGCTAATTCATAAAAAAATAATGAAACTTGGCATATTTTGAACCCCCACTAGCTACATGCTAATGTTATTTTTATGAACTTAACCTTTCAGGTGACAAAGATTGAGATAATTAAGTTTAATTGTTGTTTAGTTTAGTTGTTTCTTTTCCAAAGTTATTTGATTCATATGGAACTAGCTTGAGAAGTACTTTGTTTTTTAAAGTTGTAATACTTGTACTATTTTTTGCCGGTTTAGCTGTGTTTCGCCGGAACTGAGAGTCGTAAACTTGACTTATTTTGAAAAGTTATATAGTTTAATATCACACTCCATGAGTATTTTGCTTGAATACTCTATTATGCTTCTGTAACTTTAGTTATGTTTAAAACTTATACTATAGTTGATGTGTGGTTGAAAATTCCATAAACTTCTTAATTATGAAGGCCTTAGTGAGATATCATCACTGATCGATTGCTAATATTTCATGCATTATCGTGATGCATTATGACAGTTATGTCTTTATATGTATTCCTTAGGCCCTGCATAACTTGCTACATGAGTCCTTGACGAACCAAAATATGGAAACATATATTTAAAAATCTCAATAAATCGATCAATACACCATTAATCATCAAACTGAATTATGCCATACAACACTTATTAGATATGTTCCTTTTGAACATGTGAAATCATCATAGAAACATCATGGAGTTACCAAATATAAATTATAATTTCAAACTCAGTTTTTACATATTTTGTCTTATAATGTGTCACAACAATGACAATAAATTTTCATTAATCAATTGAGTGACATAATATGATGTTTTTTTTAAATATTGTTACTGTATTGTTTAAATCTTATTTAAAATTTATTTTAAAGGCTGATTTGTAGGAAGTCAAAACTAGACTAAATGCGACTTGTTAGATTCATTGTGTGCCTTTAGGACGGACATTCGCTGGTTCTATATCAAGCTCGTTTGTTCCTAAATTTTGGATGTCGTTATTAGAGTAAGGGGTGAAAAATAATTGACTGCAAAAACTAACCAAAATTTTCAGGATTTGACCGGTCTAAAATTGTAGTCAATTTTATTTTTTAGCCGACAAGAATTACATTTTAAGTATGTTCTTGATTATCTACAATTACTCGCAAAATCAACTTATCAAACTGAAACAATGTCATATATAATCGAATTACTGAAATAAAAGGAAAATTACATTAAAACTTTTGAAATGTCGGAGGTAAAATAATCTAAGTAAACTCGGGTGCCGTCTAGTCTTCATGAGGAAAGCTGCCATCATTGTTGATCTGAAATCCTGGCTCTATTAATTCTGCATCGACACTTGGCATGAAATGTCAGGGGCAGGGAAAATTTGCACCCATGAGTAATGAAGCTCAATAAATAATTCTTACCCGTAGATTCAATTTATGCACTAGATCATATTATACATGATCAAGATAATAACACGAGCAAGTATTTATAAACAGATACATTGTCAAATGAAATCAGAGTGCGACATTGAATAATAAGCGAAAGAATTAAAATAAGTAGTTACGAAATTTAAATTAAAGTGAAACACAAGAAATAATTTCTTTTAGGTCAACCTCTATACCCAGTTTCTAAGTTTCTGACAACTTCTATCCGTGTCCAAAATTTATTTTAATTTCCTAGGTTTTGGGTCAACGTAAGCATTGCCCGTAAATCAAAAATCATCTCCAAAAAAGTGTCATGATGTTCTTGATCAATGTGGTCCCGATCACTAAGCTAAATCTCGTATCCAACGCTAGTGTACCTAAACATCGGTTCTCGTATTCTATGCTCCCAGCATTATACCTCTCATATGTTGTACCTTGACTTCAAAAGTTCTACCTCCTCCCTTTATACTAACTTTTATTTTCTGAAAAAACACGACATGATTTTAAACATAACCGACTCATGACATAACTTGGCTAAATACATGAGACGTGACCAACTCGGCTCCAAGACATAACCCAGTGGTAACAGGCATAGTTCGGCTCAAGTCATATCTCAACTCAAGACATCTTAACGCATCTTCCAAGGAGTAATTCCAATCTGATGCCACGTGACACACATGCTAGTGTTTGTTTTTCAAAACTTAAGTTCGTTCAAAATCTCATGAGAAGTTAGTTACAATGTCAACTCAGTGTTTCTAGACTACATGATCTAAAACAACGAGTATATTTAGACTCCATCAACTAATAATACCAATGATAGCATGAAATTTAAACTAAACATGTGATACGTTCCATGTAGATTAGATAATTACGTAAATAAACAATGAATGTAACAACTGTTCATGATATTAAGTCTATCAACGAGCAATGACAATGGCAACAAGCATTGCCAACAATTCATGTATATTAATTCATCTAATCCAAGTAATGGTGCAAGTAAGAAATGATATTAACAATCAATAAGAATAACAACATGGATATTTAACTATGCATTCAATATGAACATTTAAATCATGTGGTTTTAAGTAAGAATTAGATACATCATGTTATGTATGTGTTTATGAACTTTCAAAAAACACGTAAATGTTGAATCATAGCATAAGCCCATTCATATGGTATTTGGATTGAGGGGTCCAAAGTTCAAAGGTGACCAGAAGAGCATCAGGTCATGATACGTGGGACGAGATGACAATATGTCAGGATATGTGTGACTGGATGGGAACATGTCAGGATATGTGGGATCAGATGGAAACAAGTTAGGATACACGTGATCAGATTGGTGACGAGATGGGAAAAGTTCAGGGTATGGTGACCATGTGGGTGACCTGATGGAAACAGGTCAGGTTATGGGTGACCTGATCGGTGATCTGATGGGACCAGGTAAGGGTATGGTTGTGACGTGATGGCAATAGGTCAGGGTATGCATGACTGGAACGCGTGATTGGATGACAATAGGTTAGAATATGTGTAATTGGAACGTGTGATCGGATGGCAACAAGTCACAAGGTGCATGACTAGAACGCGTGACGAAATGGTAACAGGTCATGAGGTGCATGACTGGAAAATGTGACTGGATGGCAAAAGGTCATGGGGTGCGTGACTGGAATGTGTCATTGGGTGACAACAGGTCACAGAACGCGTGACTGGATCGAATGACCGGATGGCAAAAGGTCACGGTGTGCGTGACTGGATGATTTTACATTCTGAAAATTTTTAGTAGCAAAACCTGACCGGTCAGGCTCTAATCCAGAGTGGTCACGCTTGAAAGCGGTCGCAAAAAAGCAGTTCTAAGTTTAACCGTTAAAGTTTCATGAAACTTGTTACCAAGGTCTAAGACACAAAATTAAAGTTTGGGGAAAGAAGATTTACCTTAAATAAGCTTTGATTACACCTTGAATTGAAGGATTAAACTCTGAACTGAATATTTTCAAGTGAGATTTGACTCCAAACAATGGGTTTCTACTCTCTATGTAGACTTCTTACAAACCTCAAGTTCTCAACACACTCTCTCACTCTTGGAACTCGATAATTTCGTGGAGATGAAGAACGGGAGAAGAGTTTATATAGGGAAAGGATGGAGTTTGGCCCAAGTTGCACATGGGGGTTTGAGTGTTGGGTTATCAATAGCCATGGACAATCATTGGGGAAGAAGAAGATAATGTCATATTCTGCAGAAACATGTGGGAGAATAGATGATTTAGAGACAATGTCATGCCCTCGATTTTTAACATATTACTAATTACGATACATAGTAAAAGAAACCACACAACACTCAAGGATACACCCATAATCTCAAACCATTTAATTCAATGCGACATCAAAAGATAGGTCTATAGATATTACATCAAACGTACTTGTAGTCCAAAAAGGGATTTCCAAAAATAATACAGGAGTTAACCATTTTACACTTCCTTGTGAAAATAAGGAACAAAGTTGAAAATGAGTTACAATATATCTTCCCAAAAAAAAAAACCCACAGATGTTAAATAACTCCAGTCAAAGTCTTCAAAAATCATACATCACCATATGCATGTCATGCACCACATGCTAAGTATCCGAAATTGTACCTGAAAAAGATAGGGTGAGCTTACAAAGCCCAATAGGAAGGTCGATACAAATATCACACGAATATAAATGACAAGATATAAGCATGAATAATCTCAACAAGATATACAAGTCCTAACACCGAACCAATGGAAAGTGACACAAATGTTTTCATATTCAACTCACAATCCAAGATTTTGTTCTATCACTATCCTTAAGTATTTCTTGTTTGATAGGTTCCATTCAAATTCAAAGATCAATAATGGCACCTCACTCGAAGGTGGCCTAACACGATAAAACCCCTTACTAGCACAATTCCCTCGGGAAGCTAGTCAAATTTCATAACTAGCACCACTCCTATAAGTAGGCTAGCAACATTTCATATCTCACTAGCACCACTCCCATCAGAGGCTAGATCACGATACCATAATCCCTAGCACATCTCCTCACGGAGGCTAGACCATTACGCCTTATGTCAATTGCATAAAAAATCACAAGTTTATAGTGTAGACCTTTCACGATTTATAATTTCACGTCTTTCTAAGAAATACTTGTCATTTATAAAATCCATGTCTATCTATGACAAAACATCACATGTAATGCCCTAAGCCATTTCCAACTCTCAAATATACAAAGTATGATTCAACCCAACACCAAGACAAACCCAATCCAAGGAAAAGAGAGATAATCCAAACAATGACGGAAGGATGGTGGTTGAACACCAAGATTCAACATCGGAATCACAAATTGAAGGAGAAATTTTAATATGGAGGAGTATAGAACAAAACTTCATAAAACATTCAAAATGAGGGGATATGGGCCAAAACATGATGGATACCCATAAATAAAAGAGAAAACATTCATACCTCAAAGTTTGGTTCAAAGACTTGAGTTTTCCAAGCTTGAGCAACAATGCTGGTGGAGAGCTCCCAAAATCTTGCCTCAAGTGAAAAAGGTGCTTCAAAACTTCAAATACCAACTAATCTTGAGGTATTAGTGGTAGAACTTGAAGGAATTTGGAAAATATTGAGAGTAATCAAGGTTTTGAAGGGAGGGTTTGGTGGAGAAGAAGACCCCTAGAGAGAGAAAGAAAAAAGCCCTCCTTGGAAAAAGTTAGAAAACTCCAAAAAAATTAGATTTTACCCTTTAAAATGCGCGTTCAGAATCTAACCGGATGACCTGACCAGATGGTCCAGGATCTGACCGGTCAGATCTCCTCATTGACCAAAATTTTTAAAAATTTTCAAGCAAAAATTGAAATCTGACTAGTTGATCTGACTAGTTGGTCACAGATCTGACCGGTCAGATCTGTCTCTGTCCGAAAAATTAAATTCTGACTGGATGGATTCTAGAATTTGACCTGATGGTCCAAAAATTTGACCCGATCAATTTTCACCCGTTTTTCATTCCCCACTTCACTTCAGACATATTTAATCACCCAATTTACGTCATACATTTCGATATGGATCAATTAATGACCTTTTGATCGTATAAATTTACGAAATTTTTTCGGGCCTTCACATCCTCCCCTCCTTAAGAGAAATTTCGTGCTCGAAATTTAAACAAAACAAACAATCTCGACACAAATACCGCTCAACTTGACCAACTAGTAAGATACGGATACCTCGCTACAAAATCAATCTGTTCCACATAACTCATGCATTTTCCATGCCCAATGAGCATCTAACGACAAGACACAAGAATGCACTCAAACTAAACTCTCACATTCATATATGCACATTTCAGTATATTCCGGTAAGCATAATATCATTCTATATGTAAAACGCATGAAATCAATAACATGTAGAAACACAGTTTATGCACAATCAAGGTCCATTAGTCATGTAAACAAAGTGGCCGAACACGCCCCCTAAAACTATCAAGTACAAACTAGTGGTACATCAATCAAACCACAAATAAGTGCGGGTATTTCTCCCGGACCTCATCCTCACGTTCTCAAGTCGATTCTTCCTTACCTTGGTTGCTCCACAGAACCCGAACCAACGGTATCGTCTTGCCTCTCAACACTTGCTCTCGAGAATCTAAGATACGTATCGGTTCCTCTCCATAAGATGCATCGGCCTCAAGCTCAAGTTCGGACCATTCCTACACATGTGAAGGATCCGGTTCATACTTCATCAACATAGATACATGAAACACGTCATGCATGCTTGACAATTTTGGCGGTAAAGCCAGATTGTAAGCAACTTCTCCTATCCTCTCAATGATACTAAACGGTCCAATATACCTCAGAGAAAGCTTCCCCTTCCTCCCAAAGCGTGATAAATCCCGTCGCACTGATACTTTCAAAAACACGTGTCCCCTACGTCGAATGATAACGGGCAACGATGACGATCATCATAACTTTTTTGTCAGCTTTGAGCAGTGAGTAAACGTTGACGAATCACTTTCACTTGTTCGGTTGTTCTTTCTTGAGCGTTCAAAAGTTGCTTGCGAATTGATCTCATGCTCTCGATAGTTTCTCCAATCAAGTCCGGCCCAACAAATGTTGCCTCTCCCATCTCGGTCCAACAAACGGGTGATCTACATGGCCTATTGTATAAAGCCTTGAACGGTGCTATCTCAGTGCTTGATTGATAACTATTATTATACACAAACTCAACAAGTGGTAGATGATCTTCCCAACTACCCCAAAAATCCATAACGCATGCTCGTAGCATGTCCTCCAAAATCTGGATCGTGCGCTCGGATTGCCATCAATCTGAGGGTGATACGCGGTACTAAACAAGAGATTAGTGCCAAGTGCTGCTTGCAAACTCTGCCAAAAGCGAGAGGTAAACCGTGGATACCTATCGGACACAACAGACACAGGAATCCCATGTAGGCGATAATCTCCCGAATATACAATCCGCTGAGCTTCTCTATTGAATCAGTCACCTGGATCGGTAGAAAGTGGGAGGTTTTGGTCAAGCAGTCCACAATCACCATATTGCATCGTGTCCTTTCAGCGACCTCGGTAAACAAGTAACAAAATCCATCGTCACATTCTCCCATTTTCACTCAGCCACTGGCAATGGTTGCAACTCTCCTGCGGGTCGCTAGTGTTCGGCTTTCACTTGTTGACACGTCAAACATCTTGACACAAAACTCACCACATCACATTTCATCCCAAACCACCAAAACTGCTGACACAGATCATGATACATCTTCGTCCCTCTTGAATGGACGGCTAAAGGTGAATTGTAAAACTCTCGTAAAATTTTGTCCCGACATGCAACGGGTACGAATAGCTTTCCTCAAAAGCGTAAACTTCGATCAGCATGAATCATCCACCCATCTCGCGCATTGCCACTAAAGAACTTCTTGCATAATTCATCCGTTTTCACATCGTGTTGTTGAGCTTCAGTCACTCAGGTCGATAATGTTGAGTGAACTGTCAAATTACATAAAGTCACTCCTTCTTGAATCTCTTCAAGATGCGTCGCATAACACCCCAAGTCATTCATCATTTTTTATCGCTAAACTTGCTAGAGATCTCGGTTTTCTACTGAGAGCATCCACTACTACATTAGCCTTTCCTGGGTGATATTGCAGCTCAAAATCGTAATCCTCGAAGTCCATCCAACGACGTTGTTGCAAATTCAGCTCTTTTTGAGAAAATAAATACTTCAAACTCTTGTGATCTGAAAAGACTTCAAACTTCTCACCATAAAGATAGTGTCGCCAAAGTTTTAAAGCAAACAAAACGGCGGCAAACTCTAAATCATGCGTGGGTAGTTTCGTTCGTGAACCTTCAACTGTCTCGACCCGTAGGCCACGATTCGTCCAGTTTGCATCAACACACACCCAAGTCCTTCCCTTGACGCGTCATAATACAAGGAGTAGCCAACTCCTCGCTCGGGCATAATTAACACCAGCGCACTAGTCAAACGTTGCTTTAACTCCTCAAAAGCTAACTCACAAGCATCACCCCAAACCAAACGTGTCCCCTTACGGGTCAATCTAGTCATCGGTGCCGCTAAACGGGAGAAATCAAGCACAAACCGACGGTAATAACCGACCAAGCCTAAAACGCTTTGGATTTTGAAAACATTGCTCGGTCGTTGCTAATCCATAACTGACTCCACCTTCTCTGGATCGACAGACACCCCACCCTGTGACACAACATGTCCCAAGAACTTGACTTCAGAAAATCAAAAATCGCATTTACTAAGCTTAGCATACAAACAATGCTCTCTCAACAGCTCTGGTACAATGGTTAAGTGGGATTGGTGTTCTTCTTCCGTAGAACAATAGATCAAGATGTCATCGACGAAAATCACCACAAAACGATCAAGATACTTACGGAAGACACGGTTCATGAGATCCATGAAGGTTGTCGGCGCATTCATCAGTCCAAACGGCATCACCACGCACTCATAGTGCCCATAACGCATGTGAAAAGTGATTATTGGGATGTCCTCCTTTTGGACTCTCAATTGATGATAGCCCGACCTCAAGTCGATCTTCGAAAAACACTTAGCTCCTCGGAATTGGTCAAACAAATCGTCAATCCTGGGCATAGGGTACTTTTTCTTCACAGTTACACGGTTCAACTTACGATAACCAATACACAAACGCAACGAACCATCCTTCTTTTAAGCAAACAATGCCGTTGCTCCCCACGGTGAGGTACTAGGACGAATAAAACCCAAGTCTTGTAACTCCTGTAATTGTACCTTCAACTCTTTCAACTCAGCTAGTGCAAAATGATAAGGTGGTATAGAAATAGGTGGGGTACCGGGAAGTAAATCTATTGTAAACTCGATCTCTCTCTCAGGAGGCAAACCGGGTAATTCTTCTAGAAACACATCTGGGATGTTGCGAACTACTAACGGCAGCTCACCACGAATGGACACATCCTCATCTAACGTTAAACTGGCTAGCAGGAAAACCGCTATCGGGTGAGCAAATACGGACCCGACGCTTGAAACAGTCAATAGTATCATGATGAGTAGATAGCCAATCCATACCCAAAACAAGGTCGAAGCCCGACATACCCATGACTATATGAAGTCAAACACAAAGTGGTGATGTGATCCTTCCTTGCACATGTTGGCCTTGCGCAAAACTACCTCTTTGCCTGAAACCATGAGTAGGTGCCGAAGAAATAGCTCATATATCTGTTTGTGAACCCTGGCCTGAAGTGGTCTGATGAAAATAGGGTTGTTGTCGCTGTGCACCCATGAACTGTTGTTGTCCTTGTCCTTACCTCGGTTGTTGCACTAAACCCGTCTCACTACGCACCCCTCCACCTTGAGGACAATTTTTGGAGATGTGATCCTCCTTCCCACAAGTATAACAAACTTTGGATGGCATAGGACACTGTGAACAAATATGACCCGTTTGGTTGCATTGCAAATAGTCGTAGGTCTAGAAGTATTGTCTTGCATGTCTGAAGAAATAGGTGGCCTAAGATTTGATTGGCCCTGTGGGGACTGAAATTGCTCCCTCTGTCGTTTATGCCCCTGACTCCCATAACTCCCAGAAGATGACGAATTTGGCATAACATTCGACTGCCTCGGTTCCTAAACTTTGGAACCTCGTTGTGCCTCCCTGGGCAACTCTACACTCCTAGCACACTCTATTATTTTATCAAAATCCATCTTATGTTGGCTCACCATGAGCCTCTTCACCGAGGAGTGAAAACCCCTCTCAAAATGATGACACTTGCGATCCTCAGTAGTCACCAACTCTGATGCGAAACGAGATAGGTTTTGAAACTTGGCAGCATACTCTGACACTGTCATATTCCCTTGCTCTAACGTCTCAAACTATATACGTAGTTGCTCACGACAAGATTCAGAAAAGCATCAATTTTCGAAGAGCACCTTAAAGTTAGCCCATGTTACATTCTCCACATTCGGCTCGTCAACACCAGCCATTCGCCTAACGGCCCTTCATGCATCCTTCCTTACTTCAAGGATTGACTCCCACCATTCATTCGCCTCCCCGGTCAATTGACATGCCACAATGGAGACTCGAAGGTCATCCTCCACTATCCTCAAAGCATTGAACAACTTACGAATCTCGAAAAGTCAATGGTTGGCCGCGAGGAAGTCACCACCCGCTCCGCTGAACTGAGGAGGTTTAAGACAGCGAAACTCTCTCACAGCCTTGATTGCCCGATTTCCAGCTTGGGCTCTAGTGGCCTGATTTAACGCATTGGCCTCGATAAATGCTGCTACAAACTTCCTTACAAGTGCACTCAGAATGATCGGAGGTTCGATATTCTGCTCCACTCCTTCATGCACTTCCTCCGCTTGGGGGACATTCCTTTGTTGACTCATAATATCCTCTAACGGGATTTTGCGACGACGGCCTCGGCCTTGGCCTCGACCTCGAGGTCCACCCAACCTCACCCCACATCTCAGAGGCATAACACTACAGGTATAAAAAGAAAGTCTACATGATCAGACAATATTTTCTACCATAAGGCCAAGCCTGATACGAATTCGCAAAACGGGTCAAGTATACTACACTTCTCCAGCACAAGGAGAATACAATGCCCATATATGCTATACAAGCAAGCACATACAATACATGTCGATATGCAGCATGTTTAAACCCATAAGACATATTAGTCTTCCCACAGTCTCAAGGTATTCTAACTCATGCTCTGACACCAAGTTGTCACGCCCTCGATTTTTAACATATTATTAATTACGATACATAGTAAAAGAAATCTCACAACACTCAAGGATGCACCCATAATCCCAACCCATTTAATTCAATGCGAAAACAAAAGATAGGTCTATAGATATTACATCAAAAGTACTCGCAGTTCAAAAAGGGATTTCCAAAAATAACACAGGAGTTAACCATTTTACACTTCCTTGTGAAAATAAGGAACAAAGTTGAAAATGAGTTACAATACATCTTCCCAAAAGTTAAAAAAAAAGAAACAGGGATGTTAAATAACTCCAGTCAAAGTCTTCAAAAATCATGCAGCACCATATGCATATCATGCACCACATGCTAAGTATCTGGAGCTGTACCAGAAAGGGATAGGGCGAGCTGACAAAGCTCAGTAGGAATGTCGATACCAATATCACACGAATATAAATGACAAGATATAAGGCATGAATAATCTCAACAAGATATACAAGTCCTAACACCGAACCAATGGAAAGTGACACAAATGTTTCCATATTCAACTCACAACCCTTAAGTATTTCTTGTATGATAGGTTCCATTCAAATTCAAAGATCAATAATGGCACCTCACCCGAACGTGGCCTAACACGATAAAACCCCTTACTAGCACAATTATCTCGGTAAGCTAGTCAAATTTCATAACTAGCACCACTCCTATAAGGAGGTTAGCAACATTTCATATCTCACTAGCACCACTCCCATTGGAGGCTAGACCATGATACCATAATCCTTAGCACATCTCCTCACGGAGGCTAGACCATTACGCCTTATGTCAATTGTATAAAAAAAATCACAAGTCTATAGTGTAGACCTTTCACATTTATAATTTCACGCCTTTCTAAGAAATACTTGTCATTTATAAAATCCATGTCTATCTATGACAAAACATCACACGTAGTGCCCTAAGGCATTTCCAACTCTCGAATATCATATACAAAGTATGATTCAACCCAACACCAAGACAAACCCAATCCAAGGAAAAAAGAGATAATCCAAACAATGACGGAAGGATAGTGGTTGAACACCAAGATTCAACATCGGAACCACAAATTGAAGGAGAAATTTCAATATGGAGGAGTATAGAACAAAACTTCATGAAAACATTCAAAATGAGGGGATATGGGCTAAAACATGATGGATACCCATAAATAGAAGAGAAAACATTCCTACCTCAAACTTTGATTCAAAGACTTGAGCTTTCCAAGCTTGAGCAACAATGGTGGTGGAGAGCTTCCAAAATCTTGCCTTAAGTGAAAAAAGTGCTTCAAAACTTCAAATACCCACTAATCTTGAGGTATTAGTGGTAGATCTTGAAGGAATTTAAGAAATATTGAGAGTAATGAAGGTTTTGGAGGGAGAATTTGATGGGGAAGAATACCCTGAAGAGAGAGAAAGAAAAAAGCTCTCTTTGGAAAAGGTTAGAAAACTCCCAAAAAATCAGATTTTACCCTTTAAAACGCCCGTTCAGGATCTGACCGGATGACCTGACTGGATGGTCCAAGATCTGACCGATCAGATCTCCTCACTGACCAAAATTATCAAAAAATTTTAGACAAAAATTGAAATCTGACTGGTTGGTCACAGATCTGACCAGTCAAATCTGTCTTCTGTCCGAAAAATTGAAATCTGACCTGATGGTCCAAAATCTGACCCGATGGTCCAAAAATCTGACCCAATCGATTTTCACCTATTTTTCACTCCTCACTTCACTTCAAATATATTTAATCGCCCAATTTACTGTTAGGATTTTATACTAAAAGTCATAACTTTATGTAATGGATTAATATTTATTTAAATTATTTAAACAATTGTTTCCTTTCTTGATGAGAATATTTATGGACAAATATTTGCATTATATCTTATCATATTATGCATGAGTGTCTCTTATTCCACACAGCAAATAATCTGATGTATAGAGTTTGGCTTACACACAGAAGATCAGATTATCAGTTCTTGTAGAATATAAATTTTTGGTTCACGGTCTTAGGTGGAATTGGACACACCACCAGTAGGACTGTAACACAGTGTTTCAGTAGGTCTGTCTTGACTACGAAAAATGGTATAGTTTTAACTCACTTTGTGTGTATTGGACAGGACCACTTTGATGTAATTGTATTTATACTGACAATATAATATAATTTACACCTCATGGTTATTATGTGTGCTTGTATTCTTAATTCAAAGATAATTAATTGATGTGTACATTTACTATTGTTGACTTTGATTCATTACAGAGTAAGGCCTTGTGGGCTAATAGTCTTAATGAGTTGGGTCGCAATATTAAGTGTATGACAACTATTAATTATTAATGGAATCCACGTCTTTTTTTATAGGAATTGATGATATCCCCTTGAGGAAGCTTATAAGTTTTGATTATGTCAAACCCTGCAGGTGGATATTAGTATCCAGCATAACGAATAAGTTAAGTGGAAAGTCTCAAGGAATTTTATAGATGTTGATTAAATAAATTGTCAGTAATTTATTTTAATCAATGGGTATCTGTAATTTTAGCGTGGGGAGATAAATAAGCATTTAATAACATGGAACTCGAAATATAATTTTGAGATATGGGAGAGAAGTGCAATTATAATTCTGTAGTGGTATGAATTATAATTTATATAATTCGAAATTAATCCGTGTTGGACCAGAAATTCAGAATTATATAGGAAATCCAGCCCATACTTCTCCTGGGGTCCCTACCGTTGCCTATATAAACACCGTTATGCCTTCTAGGTCTGATACAACTTGACATTCAAAAGATTGAGAGAAGTTCTATAAAGGGAAGGAGATCATGATTTTGAGCCCACCCTCAGTACGTGATCGAGGTGTAATAGGATCACGGTAAAAGATCTTGAGGTCAGTTGAGCAAGATCATATCAGCGGTGTTCAAAGTTCAATCAGGATCAAAACTGTTGAAAACAGACGAGATCAAACCAGACAGATCTCGAAGGTATGAACCCTAGTTCTGTCTAGTAGGGTTTCATAATTTTTGTTGCATAAACTGTACGCGTTCATTACTGAGTATCGAAAATCGGTCCCTAACAGTGGTATCAGAGCCGGCTATGATAATGCGTGTGGTTTATATAGACCATGTCGTCCACATAAAATAAACATAACGTAGTATTATTGTGCTAATATCTGTTTTGCAGTTTCTCCTATCCCACTATTATGGTCACGCATGTATGATTGTGTGGTAGAAAATTCTGGTGTGATTGGATCCCACACTAATTTTTATGTGTGGTTACGTATTTTTTTGATTACAAGTTTTGGAATTTGTAATATTAATACATAGCATGTGAACTCCTGTAATATGGAAGCTTAGAGTTTGATGTAAAGATTTCAGTTTGTTTACCGTGGCTATTTTTTTTTATTGATTTAGCATTATGAACTCCTATATGGAGGCATAGAATCAATATGTAATAACAGGTTATGGTGATCAAAGAAATCGACAATTTTGGAGGAATTGATCTGTTTCTGTTGAAGAAACAATGTGTAGCTTCGAGGGGCGCTGCCCCCCGGACCCGAGAGCTAATAGTGTGTAGCTCGACCCCCTTCAACCCTAGCGTCGGTCTCATCTTCAATTTGGGAGAAAATCGACGGCAAAAATCAAGGCTATTTTGGAAACTGAGGATTTAACCATAATAGTTGGGATTCCTATTATGTTTGTGTTTCCTTATTCATATGTGATTGGTATTGTTTTCTTGTTTGATTATAGTTCCCTATAATTTTGGACAATATGGAATATTGAGCTATACCTAGATCACTCACATGCAAATATTTTTATAACCCTCATAGAAAAATATTTCTAAATAACTAAGTGGGAGAAAGAGTTTGTCACGTACAAATCTCATGGTCTCCATCACTAGTTTGTAGATGATATGATTAATTTTGTGTGTTGATTTTGAACCTTCCTCCACATCGGACAAAATTAATTATGGAATCATCGGTACAAGCTTCAATGGGATAGCTCTAACTTCATTATTATGTGAATCATGTCTCCATCTGAAATGATTCATTACGGAATAAATAATTTAGTGTGAGGTGATGTAATACACTTAGTTATAAATAATAGTATCCTCTCCATCTGAGTCACTGCTATTATTTGTGGGACCAAAGCTAAGTTGGCTACTTAATTTTGCTTGACAATAGTTTTTTTGTCTAAATAGTCAAAATTAAAAGGTATAGACCTATCTGCACAAATGATGAAAAATAGTAGACCTTCCCATCAAAGGCATAATTTTCACGGTGTGACAGATTGTCAACGTTTTTCTTTAAATAGTTTGGTAGAGGGAACCAATTTTTAAATGAAATTCAAAAGTTTTATTTTCCCTTCATAATTATTATTATATGATTCTCAGATTCAAGAATGGGCTCTTTCAATCCACTTTTTGTCATTCTCAAAGAAAACAAACTCATTGGATCTAATTATATTGACTGGAAAAGAAATTTGGATATAGTATTGACTGCTGAAGAGTACAAATATGTGCTCAGTGAGGAATGTCCACAAAAACCTAGTGAGGGGGCAACCGATGAGGAAGCCCGGCCTTATAAGAAGTGGGTTAAAGCTGATGAGATGGCACGGTGTTACATTTTGGCATCTATGTCAAATGTTCTGTAAAATTAGTATCAATCTATGCCCACTGCCTATGACATGATGCTGAACCTCAAAGAAATGTTTGGAGAATAGAATCGTGCAGTAAGACAGATTGCTATGAGGGACTTGCTCAACACAAAGATGGCTGAAGAGAGCTCTATAAGGGATCATGTTATAAAGATGATGGATCATCTAAATGAACTAGAAATCCTTGGAGCTGAAATAGATGGGAAAACTCAGATCGATACTATACTCCATTCGTTGCCGGAGAGCTTTAAAAAATTTCGCATGAATTACAATATGAATAAATGTTGTTGTACTTTAGCGGAACTTCTTAAAGAACTCCAAGCAACAAAGGGCGTAATGAAAAAGTCAGAAAATGTGTTTATGCTTGAGAAAGGTTCTGCTTCTAAACCGAAAGACAAGAAGAAGCAGAAAAAGGCTCAAAAGCAGGTTGCAATTCCTTAAGTGAATAATAGTCCTCAAGGTGGAGTGAAAAAGTCTAAGGGGGAGTGTTTTCACTGCAAGCAGTCAGGCCACTGGAAGAAGCAATGTCCGGTCTATCTCAACAAATTGAACAATCACGATAAAACCTATTCACTAGTGGTTGAAACATGTTTAGCGGTGTTATCTACAAACTCTTGGTGTGTAGATACGGGAGCCACTAATCATATTTACAATTCATTGCAGGGATTTCAGAAAATCAGGCAGCTTAGTGATTGGGAGATTTACCTACACATGGGCAATGGTACGAAAGTAGCAGCAGTTGCAATGGGAGATTTATGTCTTAATTTTGGTAGTGATAGGATTTTAATATTAAAAGATTGTCTTTATGTTCCTAGTATTAGAAGAAATTTAATTTCAGTTTCTAAGTTGGTTAAAAACAGTTATTTGGTTAGTTTCAATGACTCTACGGTTATTTAAATTTAATAAATGTTTTATATGTTCTGGTTCATTGGTGGATGATCTTTGTGTTAATAATCCTATCTCTCCCACACTGCAACTAAATGAATTGAATAATACAAATAGTATATTATGTAAGAGAAAGACACCTTCTGAATTGAACCAAATGTATCTTTGGCACTTACGCCTAGGTCATATTAATCTAAAGAGGATTACTAGAGTTGCTCAAAATGGACCATTGAGTTCATTGGAAGTAAATGAACTTCCAGTCTGTAAATCCATTTTAGAAGGTAAAATGACAAAAAGGCCCTTTTCGTGCGATCCTTCGGGCACCGTCTCGAATTTCGAAATCGAACTCACCGAACGTTTGGTTCTGTGTGAAATCAAAAAATAGACCATTCACGTTTCGTCCGGAACACACTCCGGGCGGGAAAATCCTGTTTTTACCGAAACGCCTACATCGTCGAATGTTGCGATCTTTCGACACTGTGTCGAATTTAGATACCAAACTCACCGAACGTCTGGTTCTGTGTGAAATCAAAAAATAGACCATTCACGTTTCGTTTGGAACACACTCCGGGCGGAAAAGTCGTGTTTTTACCGAAACGCCTACCGCGTCGAAAGTTGCGATCTTTCGGCACGGTGTCGAATTTCGTCTCCAAACTCACCGAACGTCTGGTTCTGTGTGAAATCAAAAAATAGACCATTCATGTTTCGTCCGGAACACACTCCGGGCGTGGGAAGTCGTGTTTTTACAGAAACGCTTATCGCGTTGAAATTTGCGATCTTTCGGGCACCGTCTCGAATTTCGATACTGAACTAACCGAACATCTGGTTCTGTGTGAAATCCAAAAATAGACCATTCATGTTTCGTCCGGAACACACTCTAGGCGGGAAAGTCGTGTTTTTATCGAAATGCCTACCACGTCGAAAGTTGCGATCCTTCGGGCACCGTCTCGAATTTCGATACCGAACTCACCGAACGTCTGGTTCTGTGTGAAATCCAAAAATAGACCATTCATGTTTCGTCAAGAACAAACTCCGGGCGGGAAAGTCGTGTTTCTACCAAATCGCCTACCGCGTCGAAAGTTTCGATCTTTCGGGCACCGTCTCGAATTTCGATACCGAACTCACCGAACATCTAGTTCTGTGTGAAATCTAATATTAGACCATTCACGTTTCGCCCGGAACACACTCTGGGCGAGAAAGGCGTGTTTTTACCGAAACGCCTACCGCGTCGAAAGTTGCGATCTTTGGGCACGGTGTCGTATTTCGATACCAAACTCACCGAACGTCTGGTTCTGTGTGAAATCCAAAAATAGACCATTCACGTTTCATCCAGAAGACACTCCGGGCAGGAAAGTCGTGTTTTTACTGAAACGCCTACCGCGTCGAATGTTGCGATCTTTCGGGCACCGTCTCAAATTTTGATACCAAACTCACCGAACGTCTGGTTCTATTTGAAATCCAAAAATAGCCAATCACGTTTCGTTCGGAACCACTCCGAGCGGGAAAGTCGTGTTTTTACCGAAACGACTACCGCGTCGAAAGTTGCGATCTTTCGGGCACCGTCTCGAATTTCGATACCGAACTCACCGAACGTCCGGTTCTGTGTGAAATCCAAAAATAGACCATTCACGTTTCACCCGGAACAAACTCCGGGCTGTAAAGTCCTGTTTTTACCGAAACGCCTACCGCGTCGAAAGTTGCATTCTTTCGGCACGTTGTCGAATTTCGATACCAAACTCACCGAACGTCTGGTTCTGTGTGAAATCCAAAAATAGACCATTCACGTTTCGTCCGGAACACACTCCGGGCGGGAAAGTCGTGTGTTTACCAAAATGCCTACCGCGTCGAAAGATGCGATCTTTCGGCACCGTTTCAAATTTCGATACCGAACGTCTGGTTCTGTGTGAAATCCAAAAATGGACCATTCACGTTTCGTCCGGAACACACTCCGGGCGGGAAAGTCGTGTTTTAACCGAAACGCCTACCGCGTCGAAAGTTGCGATCTTTCGGCACGGTGTCGAATTTCGACACCAAACTCACCGAACGTCTGGTTCTATGTAAAATCGAAAAATAGACCATTCACGTTTTGTCCGGAACACACTCCGGGCGGGGGAAGTCGTGTTTTTACCGAAACGCCTACCGCGTCGAAAGTTGCAATCTTTCGGCACGTTGTCGAATTTCGATACCAAACTCACCGAACGTCTGGTTCTGTGTGAAATCCAAAAATAGACCATTCACGTTTCGTCCAGAACACACTCCGGGCGGGAAAGACGTGTTTTTACCAAAATGCCTACCGCGTCGAAAGTTGTGATCTTTTGGGCACCGTCTCGATTTTCGATACCGAACTCACCGAATGTCTGGTTCTTTGCAAAATCCAAAAATAGACCATTCACGTTTCGTCCGGAACACACTCCGGGCAGGAAAGTCGTGTTTTTACCAAATCGCGTACCGCGTCGAAAGTTTTGATCTTTCGGGCGCCGTCTCGAATTTCGATACCGAACTCACCGAACGTCTAGTTCTGTGTGAAATCTAATATTAGACCATTCACGTTTCGCCCGGAACACACTCTGGGCGAGAAAGTCTTGTTTTTCCCGAAACGCCTACCGCGTCGAAAGTTGCGATCTTTCGAGCACCGTCTCGAATTTCGATATGGAACTCATCGAATGTCTGGTTCTGTGTGAAATCCAAAAATAGACCATTCAAGTTTCGTCCAGAACACACTCCGGGCGAGAAAGTCGTGGTTTTACTGAAACGCCTACCGCATATGAAGTTGCGATCTTTCGGGCACCGTCTCAAATTTCGATACCGAACTCACCGATCGTCTGGATCTGTTTGAAATCTAAAAATAGACCATTCACGTTTCGTCTGGAACACACTCCGGGCGGGAAAGTTGTGTTTTTACCGAAACGCCTACCGCGGTGAAAGTTGCGATCTTTCGGCACTGTGTCGAATTTCGATACCAAACTCACCGAACGTCTGGTTCTGTTTGAAATCCAAAAATAGACCATTCACCTTTCGTCCGGAACACACTCCGGGCGGGAAAGTCGTGTTTTTACCGAAACGCCTACCGCGTCGAAAGTTGCGATCTTTCGGGCACCGTCTCGAATTTCGATATGGAACTCATCGAACGTCTGGTTCTTTGTCAAATCAAAAAATAGACCATTCACGTTTCGTACGGAACACACTCCGGGCGGGAAAGTCGTGTATTTACCGAAACGCTTACCGCGTCGGAAGTTGCGATCTTTCGGCACAGTGTCGAATTTTGATACCGAACTCACCGAACGTCTGGTTCTGTGTGAAATCAAAAAATATACCATTCACGTTTCGTCCGGAACACAGTCCGGGCGGGAAAGTTGTGTTTTTACCGAAACGCCTACCGCGTCCAAAGTTGCAATCTTTCGGCCCTGTGTCGAATTTCGATACCGAACTCACCGAACGTCTGGTTCTGTGTGAAATCAAAAAATATACCATTCACGTTTCGTCCGGAACACACTCCAGGCGGGAAAGTCGTGTCTTTACCAAAATGCCTACCGCGTCGAAAGTTGTGATCTTTCGGGCACCGTCTCGATTTTCGATACCGAACTCACCGAATGTCTGGTTCTTTGCGAAATCCAAAAATAGACCATTTACGTTTTGTTCGGAACACACTCCCGGCAGAAAAGTTGTGTTTTTACCGAAACGCCTACCGCGTCGAAAGTTGCGATCTTTCGGGCACCGTCTCGAATATCGATACCGAACTCACCGAACGACTGGTTCTGTGTGAAATCCAAAAATAGACCATTCACGTTTCGTCCGGAACACACTCCGGGCGGGAAAGTCATGTTTTTACCAAAATGCCTACCGCGTCGAAAGTTGCGATCTTTCGGGCGCCGTCTCGAATTTCGATACCGAACTCACCGAACATCTAGTTCTGTGTGAAATCTAATATTAGACCATTCACGTTTCACCCGGAACACACTCTGGGCGAGAAAGTCGTATTTTTACCGAAACGCCTACCGCGTCGAAAGTTGCGATCTTTTGGGCACCGTCTCGTATTTCGATATGGAACTCATCGAATGTCTGGTTCTTTGTGAAATCCAAAAATAGACCATTCACGTTTCGTACAAAACACACTCCGGGCGGGAAAGTCGTGTGTTTACCGAAACGCCTACCGCGTCGAAAGTTGCGATCTTTCGGGCACCGTCTCGAATTTCGATACCGAACTCACCGAGCGTCTGGTTCTGTGTGAAATCCAAAAATAGATCATTCACGTTTCGTCCGGAACACACTCCAGGCGGGAAAGTCGTGTTTTTACCAAAATGCCTACCGCGTCGAAAGTTGCGATCTTTCGGGCGCCGTCTCGAATTTCGATACCGAACCCACCGAACATCTAGTTCTGTGTGAAATCTAATATTAGACCATTCACGTTTCGCCCGGAACACACTCTGGGCGAGAAAGTCGTATTTTTACCGAAACGCCTACCGCGTCGAAAGTTGCGATCTTTTGGGCACCGTCTCGAATTTCGATATGGAACTCATCGAACGTCTGGTTCTTTGTGAAATCCAAAAATAGACCATTCACGTTTCGTACAAAACACACTCCGGGCGGGAAAGTCGTGTGTTTACCGAAACGCCTACCGCGTCGAAAGTTGCGATCTTTCGGGCACCGTCTCGAATTTCCATACCGAACTCACCGAGCGTCTGGTTCTGTGTGAAATCCAAAAATAGATCATTGACGTTTCGTCCGGAACACACTCCAGGCGGGAAAGTCGTGTTTTTACCAAATCGCGTACCGCGTCGAAAGTCGCGATCTTGCGGGCGCCGTCTTGAATTTCGATACCGAACTCACCGAACGTCTAGTTCTGTGTGAAATCTAATATTAGACCATTCACGTTTCGCCCGGAACACACTCTGGGCGAGAAAGTCGTGTTTTTACCGAAACGCCTACCGCGTCGAAAGTTTCGATCTTTCGGGCACCGTCTCGAATTTCGATATGGAACTCATCCAACGTCTGGTTCTGTGTGAAATCCAAAAATAGACCATTCAAGTTTCGTCCAGAACACACTCCGGGCGGGAAAGTCGTGTTTTTACTGAAACGCCTACCGCATCGGAAGTTGGGATCTTTCGGGCACCGTCTCAAATTTCGATACCGAACTCAGTGAACGTCTGGTTCTGTTTGAAATCCAAAAATAGACCATTCACGTTTCGTCTGGAACACACTCCGGGCAGGAAAGTTGTGTTTTTACCGAAACGCCTACCGCGGTGAAAGTTGCGATCTTTCGGGCACCGTCTCGAATTTCGACACCGAACACACCGAATGTCTGGTTCTGTGCGAAATCCAAAAATAGACCATTCACGTTTCGTCCGGAAGACACTCCGGGCGGGAAAGTCGTGCGTTTACCAAAACGCCTACCGCGTAGAAAGTCGCGATCTTTCGGCACAGTGTCAAATTTTGATACCGAACTCACCGAACGTCTGGTTCTGTGTGAAATCAAAAAATAGACCATTCACGTTTCGTCCGGAACACACTCCGGGCGGGAAAGTCGTGTTTTTACCGAAACGCCTACCGCGTCGAAAGTCGCGATCTTTCGGGCATCGTCTCGAATTTCGATACCGAAGTCACCGAACGTCTAGTTCTGTGTGAAATCTAATATTAGACCATTCACGTTTCGCCCGGAACACACTCTGGGCGAGAAAGTCGTGTTTTTACCGAAACGCCTACCGCGTCGAAAGTTTCGATCTTTCGGGCACCGTCTCGAATTTCGATATGGAACTCATCCAACGTCTGGTTCTGTGTGAAATCCAAAAATAGACCATTCAAGTTTCGTCCAGAACACACTCCGGGCGGGAAAGTCGTGTTTTTACTGAAACGCCTACTGCATCGGAAGTTGGGATCTTTCGGGCACCGTCTCAAATTTCGATACCGAACCTCACCGAACGTCTGGTTCTGTTTGAAATCCAAAAGTAGACCATTCACGTTTCGTCCGGAACACACTCCGGGCGGGAAAGTCCTGTTTTTACCAAATCGCGTACCGCGTCGAAAGTTTTGATCTTTCGGGCACCGTCTCGAATTTCGACACCGAACTCACCGAATGTCTGGTTCTGTGCGAAATCCAAAAATAGACCATTCACGTTTCGTCCGGAAGACACTTCGGGCAGGAAAGTTGAGTTTTTACCGAAACGCCTACAGCGTCGAATGATGCGATCTTTCGACACAGTTTCGAATTTAGATACCAAACTCACCGAACGTCTGCTTCTGTGCGAAATCAAAAAATAGACCATTCACGTTTCTTCCGGAACACAATCCGGGCGAGAAAGTCGTGTGTTTACCGAAACGCCTACCGCGTCGGAAGTTGCGATCTTTCGGCACGTTGTCGAATTTCGATACCGAACTCACCGAACGTCTGGTTCTGTGTGAAATCCAAAAATAGACCATTCACGTTTCGTCCGGAACACATTCGGGGCGGGAAAGTCGTGCGTTTACCAAAACGCCTACCGCGTCGAAAGTTGCGATCTTTCGGCACAGTGTCAAATTTCGATACCGAACTCACCGAACGTCTGGTTCTGTGTGAAATCAAAAAATAGACCATTCACGTTTCGTCCGGAACACACTCCGTGCGGGAAAGTCGTGTTTTTACCGAAATGCCTACCGCGTCGAAAAGTCGCGATCTTTCGGGCACCGTCTCGAATTTCGATACCGAACTCACCGAACGTCTGGTTATGTGTGAAATCAAAAAATAGACCATTCACGTTTCGTACGGAACACACTCCGGGCGGGAAAGTCGTGTCTTTACCAAAACGCCTATCGCGCCGGAAGTTGCGATCTTTCGGCACGTCGTCGAATTTCGATACCAAACTCACCGACCGTCTGGTTCTGTGTGAAATCAAAAAATATACCATTCACATTTCGTCCGGAACACACTCCGGACGGAAAAGTCGTGTTTTTATCAAAATGCCTACCGTGTCGAAAGTTGCGAACTTTCGGCACTGTGTCGAATTTCGATACCGAAATCACCGAACGTCTGGTTCTGTGTGAAATCCAAAAATAGACCATTCACGTTTCGTCCGGAACACACTCCGGGCGGGAAAGTCGTGTTTTTACCGAAATGCCAACCGCGTCGAAAGTCGCGATATTTCGGGCACCGTGTCGAATTTCGATACCGAACTCACCGAACGTCTGGTTCTGTGTGAAATCCACAAATAGACCATTCACGTTTCGTCCGGAACACACTCCGAGTGGGAAAGTCCTGTTTTTACCAAAACGCCTACCGCGTCGAAAGTTGCGATCTTTCGGACACCGTCTCGAATTTTGATACCGAACTCACCGAACGTCTGGTTCTGTGTGAAATCAAAAAATATACCATTCACGTTTCGTCCGGAACACACTACGGGCGGGAAAGCCGTGTTTTTACCAAAATGCCTACCGCATCGAAAGTTGCGATCTTTCGGGCACCGTCTCGAATTTCGATACCGAACTCACCGAACGCCTGGTTCTGTGTGAAATCCAAAAATAGAACATTCACGTTTCGTCCGGAAGACACTCCGAGTGGAAAAGTCGTGTTTTTACCAAAACGCCTACCGAGTCGAAAGTTGCGATCTTTCGGGCACCGTCTCGAATTTTGATACCGAACTCACCGAACGTCTGGTTTCGTGTGAAATCAAAAAATAGACCATTCACGTTTCGTCCGGAACACACTCCGGACGGGAAAATTGGGTTTTTACCGAAACGCCTACCGCGTCGAAAGTTGTGATCTTTCGGGCACCGTCTCGAATTTTGATACTGAAGTCACCGAACGTCTGGTTCTGTGTGAAATCCAAAAATAGACCATTCACGTTTCGTCCGGAAGACACTCCGAGTGGGAAAGTCCTGTTTTTACCAAAACGCCTACCGCGTCGAAAGTTGCGATCTTTCGGACACCGTCTCGAATTTTGATACCGAACTCACCGAACGTCTGGTTCTTTGTGAAATCAAAAAATATACCATTCACGTTTCGTCCGGAACACACTCCGGGCGGGAAAGCCGTGTTTTTACCAAAATGCCTACCGCGTCGAAAGTTGCGATCTTTCGTGCACCGTCTCGAATTTCGATACCGAACTCACCGAACGCCTCGTTCTGTGTGAAATCCAAAAATAGAACATTCACGTTTCGTCCGGAAGACACTCCGAGTGGAAAAGTCTTGTTTTTACCAAAACGCCTACCGCGTCGAAAGTTGCGATCTTTCGGGCACCGTCTCGAATTTTGATACCGAACTCACCGAACGTCTGGTTTCGTGTGAAATCAAAAAATAGACCATTCACGTTTCGTCCGGAACACACTCCGGGCGGGAAAATTGGGTTTTTACCGAAACGCCTACCGCGCCGAAAGTTGCGATCTTTCGGGCACCGTCTCGAATTTCGATACTGAACTCACCGAACGTCTGGTTCTGTGTGAAATCCAAAAATAGACCATTCACGTTTTGTCCGGAAGACACTCCGAGTGGGAAAGTCCTATTTTTACCAAAACGCCTACCGCGTCGAAAGTTGCGATCTTTCGGACACCGTCTCGAATTTTGATATCGAACTCACCGAACGTCTGGTTCTATGTGAAATCAAAAAATATACCATTCACGTTTCGTCCGGAACACATTCCGGGCGGAAAAGTCGTGTTTTTACCAAATCGCGTACCGCGTCGAAAGTTTTGATCTGTCGGGCGCCGTCTTGAATTTCGATACCGAACTCACCGAACGTCTGGTTCTGTGTGAAATCCAAAAATAGACCATTCACGTTTCGTCCGGAACACACTCCGGGCGGGAAAGTCGTGTTTTTACCGAAACGCCTACTGAGTCGAAAGTTGCGATCATTCGGCACGGGCTCGAATTTTCATACGAAACTCACTGAACGTCTGGTTCTGTGTGAAATCCAAAATTAGACCATTCACGTTACGTCCGGAACACACTCCGGGCGGGAAAGTCGTGTTTTTCCCGAAACGCCTACCGAGTCGAAAGTTGCGATCTTTCGACACGGTCTCGAATTTCAATACCAAACTCACCGAACGTCTGGTTCTGTGTGAAATCCAAAATTAGACCATTCAAGTTTCGTCCGGAACACACTCCGGGCGGGAAAGTCCTGTTTTTACCGAAACGCCACCCGCGTCAAAAGTCACGATTTTTCGGGCACCGTCCCGAATTTCGATACCGAACTCACCGAACGTCTGGTTCTGTATGAAATCCAAAATTAGACCATTCACGTTTCGTCCGGAACACACTCCGTGCGGGAAAGTCGTGTTTTTACCGAAACGCCTACCGAGTCGAAAGTTGTGATCTTTCGGCACGGTCTCGAATTTTGATACCAAACTCACCGAACGTCTCCTCTGTGTGAAATCCAAAATTAGACCATTCACGTTTTGTCCGGAACACACTCCGGGAGGGAAAGTCGTGTTTTTACCGAAACGCCTACCTTATCGAAAGTTGCGATCTCTCGGCACCGTGTCGAATTTCGATACCGAACTCACCGAACGTCTGGTTTTGTGTGAAATCAAAAATTACGCCATTCACGTTTCGTCCGGAACACACTCCGGGCGGGAAAGTCGTGTTTTTACCGAAACGCCACCCGCGTCGAAAGTTGCGATCTTTCGGGCTCCGTCCCGAATTTCGATACCAAACTCACCGAATGTCTGGTTCTGTGTGAAATCCAAAATTAGACCATTCACGTTTCGTCCGGAACACACTCCGTGCGGGAAAATCGTGTTTTTACCGAAACGCCTACTGCGTCGAAAGTTGCGATCTTTCGGCACCGTGTTGAATTTGGATACCGAACTCACCGAACGTCTGGTTCTGTGTGAAATCAAAAATTACACCATTCACGTTTCGTCCGGAACACACTCCGGGCGGGAAAGTCTTGTTTTTACCGAAACGCCACCGCGTCGAAAGTTGCGATCTTTCGGGCACCGTCCCAAATTTCGATACCGAACTCACCGAACGTCTGGTTCTGTGTGAAATCCAAAATTAGACCATTCACGTTTCGTCCGGAACACACTCCGTGCGGAAAAGTCGTGTGAAACGCCTACCGAGTCGAAAGTTGCGATCATTCGGCACGGGCTCGAATTTTCATACCAAACTCACTGAACGTCTGGTTCTGTGTGAAATCCAAAATTAGACCATTCACGTTTCGTCCGGAACACACTCCGGGCGGGAAAGTCGTGTTTTTCCCGAAACGCCTACCGAGTCGAAAGTTGCGATCTTTCGGCACGGTCTCGAATTTCGATACCAAACTCACCGAACGTCTGGTTCTGTGTGAAATCCAAAATTAGACCATTCAAGTTTCGTCCGGAACACACTCCGGGCGGGAAAGTCGTGTTTTTACCGAAACGCCACCCGCATCAAAAGTCGCGATTTTTCGGGCACCGTCCCGAATTTCGATACCAAACTCACCGAACGTCTGGTTCTGTGTGAAATCCAAAATTAGACCATTCACGTTTCGTCCGGAACACACTCCGTGCGGGAAAGTCGTGTTTTTACCGAAACGCCTACCGAGTCGAAAGTTGCGATCTTTCGGCACGGTCTTGAATTTTGATACCAAACTCACCAAACGTCTGGTTCTGTGTGAAATAAAAAATTAGACCATTCACGTTTCCTCCGGAACACACTCCGGGCGGGAAAGTCGTGTTTTTACCGAAACACCTACCGAGTCGAAAGTTGCGATCTTTCGGCACGGTCTCAAATTTTGATACCAAACTCACCGAACGTCTGGTTCTGTATGAAATCCAAAATTAGACCATTCACGTTTCGTCCGGAACACACTCCGGGCGGGAAAGTCGTGTTTTTACCGAAACGCCTACCGAGTCGAAAGTTGCGATCTTTCGGGCACCGTCCCGAATTTCGATACCGAACTCACCAAACGTCTGGTTCTGTGTGAAATCAAAAATCACACCATTCACGTTTCGTCCGGAACACACTCCGGGCGGGAAAGTCGTGTTTTTACCGAAACGCCACCTGTGTCGAAAGTTGCGATCTTTCGGGCACCGTCCCGAATTTCGATACCGAACTCACCGAACGTCTGGTTCTGTGTGAAATCCAAAATTAGACCATTCACGTTTGGTCCGGAACACACTCCGTGTGGGAAAGTCGTGTTTTTACCGAAACGCCTACCGAGTCGAAAGTTGTGATCTTTCGGCACGGTCTCGAATTTTGATACCAAACTCACCGAACGTCTGCTCTGTGTGAAATCCAAAATTAGACCATTCACGTTTTGTCCGGAACACACTCCGGGCGGGAAAGTCGTGTTTTTACCGAAACGCCTACCTTATCGAAAGTTGCGATCTCTCGGCACCGTGCCGAATTTCGATACCGAACTCACCGAACGTCTGGTTTTGTGTGAAATCAAAAATTACGCCATTCACGTTTCGTCCGGAACACACTCCGGGCGGGAAAGTCGTGTTTTTACCGAAACGCCACCCGCGTCGAAAGTTGCGATCTTTCGGGCTCCGTCCCGAATTTTGATACCGAACTCACCGAACGTCTGGTTCTGTGTGAAATCCAAAATTAGACCATTCACGTTTCGTCCGGAACACACTCCGTGCGGGAAAATCGTGTTTTTACCGAAACGCCTACTGCGTCGAAAGTTGCGATCTTTCGGCACCGTGTCGAATTTGGATACCGAACTCACCGAACGTCTGGTTCTGTGTGAAATCAAAAATTACACCATTCACGTTTCGTCCGGAACACACTCCGGGCGGGAAAGTCTTGTTTTTACCGAAACGCCACCGCGTCGAAAGTTACGATCTTTCGGGCACCGTCCCAAATTTCGATACCGAACTCACCGAACGTCTGGTTCTGTGTGAAATCCAAAATTAGACCATTCACGTTTCGTCCGGAACACACTCCGTGCGGAAAAGTCGTGTGAAACGCCTACCGAGTCGAAAGTTGCGATCTTTCGGCACGGTCTCGAATTTTGATACCAAACTCATCGAACTTCTGGTTTTGTGTGAAATCCAAAATTATACCATTCACGTTTCGTCCGGAACACACTCCGGGCGGGAAAGTCGTGTTTTTACCGAAACGCCTACCGCGTCGAAAGTTGCCATCTTTCAGCACCGTGTCGTATTTCGATACCGAACTCACCGAACGTCTGGTTCTGTGTGAAATCAAAAATTACACCATTCACGTTTTGTCCGGAACACACTCCGGGCGGGAAAGTTGTGTTTTTACCGAAACGCCACCCGCGTCGAAAGTTGCGATCTTTCGGGCACCGTCCCGAATTTTGATAACGAACTCACCGAACGCCTGGTTCTGTGTGAAATCCAAAATTAGACCATTCACGTTTCGTCCGTAACACACTCCGTGCGGGAAAGTCGTGTTTTTACTGAAACGCCTACCGAGTCGAAAGTTGCGATCTTTCGGCACGGTCTCAAATTTTGATACCAAACTCACCAAACGTCTGGTTCTGTGTGAAATCAAAAATTAGACCATTCACGTTTCGTCCGGAACACACTCCGGGCGGGAAAGTCGTGTTTTTACCGAAACGCCTACCGAGTCGAAAGTTGCGATCTTTCAGCACGGTCTCGAATTTTGATACCAAACTCACCGAACGTCTGGTTCTGTGTGAAATCCAAAATTAGACCATTCACGTTTCGTCCGGAACACACTCCGGGTGGGAAAGTCGTGTTTTTACCGAAACGCCTACCGCGTCGAAAGTTGCGATCTTTCGGCACCGTGTCGAATTTCGATACCGAACTCACCGAACGTCAGGTTCTGTGTGAAATCAAAAATTACACCATTCACGTTTCGTCTGGAACACACTCCGGGCGGGAAAGTCGTGCTTTTACCGAAACGCCTACCGCTTCGAAAGTTGCGATCTTTCGGCACCGTGTCGAATTTCGATACCGAACTCACCGAACGTCAGGTTCTGTGTGAAATCAAAAATTACACCATTCACGTTTCGTCTGGAACACACTCCGGGCGGGAAAGTCGTGCTTTTACCGAAACGCCACCGCCTCGAAAGTTGCGATCTTTCGGGCACCGTCCCGAATTTCGATACTAAACTCACCGAACGTCTGGTTCTGTGTGAAATCCAAAATTAGACCATTCACGTTTCGTCCGGAACACACTCTGTGCGGGAAAGTCGTGTGAAACGCCTACCGCGTCGAAAGTTGCGATCTTTCGGCATCATCCCGAATTTGGATACCGAACTCACCGAATGTCTGGTTCTGTGTGAAATCCAAAATTAGACCATTCACGTTTCGTCCGGAACACACTCCGTGCGGGAAAGTCGTGTTTTTACCGAAACGCCTACCGAGTCGAAAGTTGCGATCTTTCGGCACGGTCTCGAATTTTGATACCAAACTCGCCGAACTTCTGGTTCTGTGTGAAATCCAAAATTAGACCATTCACGTTTCGTCCGGAACACACTCCGGGCGGGAAAGTCGTCTTTTTACCGAAACGCCTACCGCGTCGAAAGTTGCGATCTTTCGGCACCATGTCGAATTTCGATACCGAACTCACCGAACGTCTGGTTCTGTGTGAAATCAAAAATTACACCATTCACGTTTCGTCCGGAACACACTCTGGGCGGGAAAGTCGTGTTTTTACCGAAACGCCTACCGAGTCGAAAGTTGCGATCTTTCGGCACGGTCTCGAATTTTGATACCAAACTCACCAAACGTCTGGTTCTGTGTGAAATCAAAAATTAGACCATTCACGTTTCATCCGGAACACACTCCGGGCGGGAAAGTCGTGTTTTTACCGAAACGCCTACCGAGTCGAAAGTTGCGATCTTTCGGCACGGTCTCGAATTTTGATACCAAACTCACCGAACGTCTGGTTCTGTGTGAAATCCAAAATTAGACCATTCACGTTTCGTCCGGAACACACTCCGGGTGGGAAAGTCGTGTTTTTACCGAAACGCCTACCGCGTCGAAAGTTGCGATCTTTCGGCACCGTGTCGAATTTCGATACCGAACTCACCGAACGTCTGGTTCTGTGTGAAATCAAAAATTACACCATTCACGTTTCGTCCGGAACACACTCTGGGCGGGAAAGTCGTGTTTTTACCGAAACGCCACCCGCGTCGAAAGTTGCGATCTTTTGGGCACCGTCCTGAATTTCGATACCGAACGCATCGAACGTCTGGTTCTGTTTGAAATCCAAAATTAGACCATTCACGTTTCGTCCGGAAGACACTCCGTGCGGGAAAGTTGTGTTTTTACCGAAACGCCTACCGCTTCGAAAGTTGCGATCTTTCGGCACCGTGTCGAATTTCGATACCGAACTCACCGAACGTCTGGTTCTGTGTGAAATCAAAAATTACACCATTCACGTTTCGTCCGGAACACACTCCGGGCGGGAAAGTCGTGCTTTTACCGAAATGCCACCGCCTCGAAAGTTGCGATCTTTCGGGCACCGTTCCGAATTTCGATACCGAACTCACCGAACGTCTGGTTCTGTGTGAAATCTAAAATTAGACCATTCACGTTTCGTCCGGAACACACTCCGTGCGGGAAAGTCGTGTGAAACGCCTACCGCGTCGAAAGTTGCGATCTTTCGGCACCATCCCGAATTTCGATACCGAACTCACCGAATGTCTGGTTCTGTGTGAAATCCAAAATTAGACCATTCACGTTTCGTCCGGAACACACTCCGTGCGGGAAAGTCGTGTTTTTACCGAAACGCCTACCGAGTCGAAAGTTGCGATCTTTCGGCACGGTCTCGAATTTTGATACCAAACTCGCCGAACTTCTGGTTCTGTGTGAAATCCAAAATTAGACCATTCACGTTTCGTCCGGAACACACTCCGGGCGGGAAAGTCGTGTTTTTACCGAAACGCCTACCGAGTCGAAAGTTGCGATCTTTCGGCACGGTCTCGAATTTTGATACCAAACTCACCAAACGTCTGGTTCTGTGTGAAATCCAAAATTAGACCATTCACGTTTCGTCCGAAACACACTCCGGGCGGGAAAGTCGTGTTTTTACCGAAATGCCTACTGAGTCGAATGTTGCGATCATTCGGCACGGTCTCGAATTTTGATACCAAACTCACCGAACGTCTGGTTCTGTGTGAAATCCAAAATTAGACCATTGACGTTTCGTCCGGAACACACTCCGGGCGGGAAAGTCGTGTTTTTACCGAAACGCCTACCGAGTCGAAAGTTGCAATCTTTCGGCACGGGCTCGAATTTTGATACCAAACTCAATGAACGTCTGGTTCTGTGTGAAATCCAAAATTAGACCATTCACGTTTCGTCCGGAACACACTCCGGGCGGGAAAGTCGTGTTTTTCCCGAAACGCCTACCGAGTCAAAAGTTGCGATCTTTCGGCACGGTCTCGAATTTCGATACCAAACTCACCGAACGTCTGGTTCTGTGTGAAATCCAAAATTATACCATTCACGTTTCGTCCGGAACACACTCCGGGCGGGAAAGTCGTGTTTTTACCGAAACGCCTACCGCGTCGAAAGTTGCTTTCTTTCGGCACCGTCCCGAATTTCGATACCAAACTCACCGAACGTCTGGTTCTGTGTGAAATCAAAAATTACACCATTCAAGATTCGTCCGGAACGCACTCCGTGCGGGAAAGTCGTGTTTTTACCGAAACGCCTACCGAGTCGAAAGTTGCGATCTTTCGGCACGGTCTCGAATTTTGATACCAAACTCGCCGAACTTCTGGTTCTGTGTGAAATCCAAAATTAGACCATTCACGTTTCGTCCGGAACTCACTCCGGGCGGGAAAGTCGTGTTTTTACCGAAACGCCTACCGCGTCGAAAGTTGCGATCTTTCGGCACCGTGTCGAATTTCGAGACCGAACTCACCGAACGTCTGGTTCTGTGTGAAATCAAAAATTACACCATTCACGTTTCGTCCGGAACACACTCTGGGCGGGAAAGTCGTGTTTTTACCGAAACGCCACCCGCGTCGAAAGTTGCGATCTTTCGGGCACCGTCCCGAATTTCGATACCGAACTCACCGAACGTCTGGTTCTGTGTGAAATCCAAAATTAGACCATTCCCGCTTCGTCCGGAACACACTCCGTGCGGGAAAGTCGTGTTTTTACCGAAACGCTTACCGAGTCGAAAGTTGCGATCTTTCGGCACGGTCTCGAATTTTGATACCAAACTCACCAAACGTATGGTTCTGTGTGAAATCCAAAATTAGACCATTCACGTTTCGTCCGGAACACGCTCCGGGCGGGAAAGTCGTGTTTTTACCGAAACGCCTACTGATTTGAAAGTTGCGATCATTCGGCACGGTCTCGAATTTTGATACCAAACTAACCGAACGTCTGGTTCTGTGTGAAATCCAAAATTAGACCATTGACGTTTCGTCCGGAACACACTCCGGGCAGGAAAGTCGTGTTTTTACCGAAACGCCTACCGAGTCGAAAGTTGCGATCTTTCAGCACGGGCTCGTATTTCGATACCAAACTCACCGAACGTCTGCTTCTGTGTGAAATCCAAAATTAGACCATTCACGTTTCGTCCGGAACACACTCCGGGCGGGAAAGTCGTGTTTTTCCCGAAACGCCTACCGAGTCGAAAGTTGCGATCTTTCGGCACGGTCTCGAATTTTGATACCAAACTCACCAAACGTCTGGTTCTGTGTGAAATAAAAAATTAGACCATTCACGTTTCGTCCGGAACACACTCCGGGCGGGAAAGTCGTGTTTTTACCGAAACACCTATCGAGTCGAAAATTGCGATATTTCGGCACGGTCTCGAATTTTGATACCAAACTCACCGAACGTCTGGTTCTGTGTGAAATCCAAAATTAGACCATTCACGTTTCGTCCGGAACTCACTCCGGGCGGGAAAGTCGTGTTTTTACTGAAACGCCTACCGCGTCGAAAGTTGCGATCTTTCGGCACTGTGTCGAATTTCGAGGCCGAACTCACCGAACGTCTGGTTCTGTGTGAAATCCAAAATTAGACCATTCACGTTTCGTCCGGAACACGCTCCGGGCGGGAAAGTCGTGTTTTTACCGAAACGCCTACTGAGTCGAAAGTTGCGATCATTCGGCACGGTCTCGAATTTTGATACCAAACTCACCGAACGTCTGGTTCTGTGTGAAATCCAAAATTAGACCATTGACGTTTCATCCGGAACACACTCCGGGCAGGAAAGTCGTGTTTTTACCGAAACGCCTACCGAGTCGAAAGTTGCGATCTTTCGGCACGGGCTCGAATTTTGATACCAAACTCACTGAACGTCTGCTTCTGTGTGAAATCCAAAATTAGACCATTCACGTTTCGTCCGGAACACACTCCGGGCGGGAAAGTCGTGTTTTTCCCGAAACGCCTACCGAGTCGAAAGTTGCGATCTTTCGGCACGGTCTCGAATTTCGATACCAAACTCACCGAACGTCTGGTTCTGTGTGAAATCCAAAATTAGACCATTCACGTTTCGTCCGGAACACACTCCGGGCGGGAAAGTCGTGTTTTTACCGAAACGCCTACCGAGTCGAAAGTTGCGATCTTTCGGCACGGTCTCGAATTTTGATACCAAACTCACCAAACGTCTGGTTCTGTGTGACATCCAAAATTAGACCATTCACGTTTCGTCCGAAACACACTCCGGGCGGGAAAGTCGTGTTTTTACCGAAATGCCTACGGAGTCGAATGTTGCGATCATTCGGCACGGTCTCGAATTTTGATACCAAACTCACCGAACGTCTGGTTCTGTGTGAAATCCAAAATTAGACCATTGACGTTTCGTCCGGAACACACTCCGGGCGGGAAAGTCGTGTTTTTACCGAAACGCCTACCGAGTCGAAAGTTGCGATCTTTCGGCACGGGCTCGAATTTTGATACCAAACTCACTGAACGTCTGGTTCTGTGTGAAATCCAAAATTAGACCATTCACGTTTCGTCCGGAACACACTCCGGGCGGGAAAGTCGTGTTTTTACCGAAACGCCTACCGCGTCGAAAGTTGCTTTCTTTCGGCACCGTCCCGAATTTCGATACCAAACTCACCGAACGTCTGGTTCTGTGTGAAATCAAAAATTACACCATTCAAGATTCGTCCGGAACGCACTCCGTGCGGGAAAGTCGTGTTTTTACCGAAACGCCTACCGAGTCGAAAGTTGCGATCTTTCGGCACGGTCTCGAATTTTGATACCAAACTCGCCGAACTTCTGGTTCTGTGTGAAATCCAAAATTAGACCATTCACGTTTCGTCCGGAACTCACTCCGGGCGGGAAAGTCGTGTTTTTACCGAAACGCCTACCGCGTCGAAAGTTGCGATCTTTCGGCACCGTGTCGAATTTCGAGACCGAACTCACCGAACGTCTGGTTCTGTGTGAAATCAAAAATTACACCATTCACGTTTCGTCCGGAACACACTCTGGGCGGGAAAGTCGTGTTTTTACCGAAACGCCACCCGCGTCGAAAGTTGCGATCTTTCGGGCACCGTCCCGAATTTCGATACCGAACTCACCGAACGTCTGGTTCTGTGTGAAATCCAAAATTAGACCATTCCCGCTTCGTCCGGAACACACTCCGTGCGGGAAAGTCGTGTTTTTACCGAAACGCTTACCGAGTCGAAAGTTGCGATCTTTCGGCACGGTCTCGAATTTTGATACCAAACTCACCAAACGTATGGTTCTGTGTGAAATCCAAAATTAGACCATTCACGTTTCGTCCGGAACACGCTCCGGGCGGGAAAGTCGTGTTTTTACCGAAACGCCTACTGATTTGAAAGTTGCGATCATTCGGCACGGTCTCGAATTTTGATACCAAACTAACCGAACGTCTGGTTCTGTGTGAAATCCAAAATTAGACCATTGACGTTTCGTCCGGAACACACTCCGGGCAGGAAAGTCGTGTTTTTACCGAAACGCCTACCGAGTCGAAAGTTGCGATCTTTCAGCACGGGCTCGTATTTCGATACCAAACTCACCGAACGTCTGCTTCTGTGTGAAATCCAAAATTAGACCATTCACGTTTCGTCCGGAACACACTCCGGGCGGGAAAGTCGTGTTTTTCCCGAAACGCCTACCGAGTCGAAAGTTGCGATCTTTCGGCACGGTCTCGAATTTTGATGCCAAACTCACCAAACGTCTGGTTCTGTGTGACATCCAAAATTAGACCATTCACGTTTCGTCCGAAACACACTCCGGGCGGGAAAGTCGTGTTTTTCCCGAAACGCCTACCGACTCGAAAGTTGCGATCTTTCGGCACGGTCTCGAATTTCGATACCAAACTCACCGAACGTCTGGTTCTGTGTGAAATCCAAAATTATACCATTCACGTTTCGTCCGGAACACACTCCGGGAGGGAAAGTCGTGTTTTTACCGAAACGCCTACCGCGTCGAAAGTTGCTTTCTTTCGGCACCGTCCCGAATTTCGATACCAAACTCACCGAACATCTGGTTCTGTGTGAAATCAAAAATTACACCATTCAAGTTTCGTCCGGAACGCACTCCGTGCGGGAAAGTCGTGCTTTTACCGAAACGCCTACCGAGTCGAAAGTTGCGATCTTTCGGCACGGTCTCGAATTTCGATACCAAACTCACCGAACTTCTGGTTCTGTGTGAAATCCAAAATGAGACCATTCACGTTTCGTCCGGAACTCACTCCGGGGGGGAAAGTCGTGTTCTTACCGAAACGCCTACCGCGTCGAAAGTTGCGATCTTTCGGCACCGTGTCGAATTTCGAGACCGAACTCACCGAACGTCTGGTTCTGTGTGAAATCAAAAATTACACCATTCACGTTTCGTCCGGAACACACTCTGGGCGGGAAAGTCGTGTTTTTACCGAAACGCCACCCGCGTCGAAAGTTGCGATCTTTCGGGCACCGTCCCGAATTTCGATACCGAACTCACCGAACGTCTGGTTCTGTGTGAAATCCAAAATTAGACCATTTCCGTTTCGTCCGGAACACACTCCGTGCGGGAAAGTCGTGTTTTTACCGAAACGCTTACCGAGTCGAAAGTTGCGATCTTTCGGCACGGTCTCGAATTTTGATACCAAACTCACCAAACGTATGGTTCTGTGTGAAATCCAAAATTAGACCATTCACGTTTCGTCCGGAACACGCTCCGGGCGGGAAAGTCGTGTTTTTACCGAAACGCCTACTGAGTCGAAAGTTGCGATCATTCGGCACGGTCTCGAATTTTGATACCAAACTCACCGAACGTCTGGTTCTGTGTGAAATCCAAAATTAGACCATTGACGTTTCGTCCGGAACACACTCCGGGCAGGAAAGTCGTGTTTTTACCGAAACGCCTACCGAGTCGAAAGTTGCGATCTTTCAGCACGGGCTCGAATTTTGATACCAAACTCACTGAACGTCTGCTTCTGTGTGAAATCCAAAATTAGACCATTCACGTTTCGTCCGGAACACACTCCGGGCGGGAAAGTCGTGTTTTTCCCGAAACGCCTACCGAGTCGAAAGTTGCGATCTTTCGGCACGGTCTCGAATTTCGATACCAAACTCACCGAACGTCTGGTTCTGTGTGAAATCCAAAATTATACCATTCACGTTTCGTCCGGAACACACTCCGGGCGGGAAAGTCGTGTTTTTACCGAAACGCCTACCGCGTCGAAAGTTGCTTTCTTTCGGCACCGTCCCGAATTTCGATACCAAACTCACCGAACGTCTGGTTCTGTGTGAAATCAAAAATTACACCATTCAAGTTTCGTCCGGAACGCACTCCGTGCGGGAAAGTCGTGCTTTTACCGAAACGCCTACCGAGTCGAAAGTTTCGATCTTTCGGCACGGTCTCGAATTTTGATACCAAACTCTCCGAACTTCTGGTTCTGTGTGACATCCAAAATTAGACCATTCCCGTTTCGTCCGGAACACACTCCGTGCGGGAAAGTCGTGTTTTTACCGAAACGCTTACCGAGTCGAAAGTTGCGATCTTTCGGCACGGTCTCGAATTTTGATACCAAACCCACCAAACGTATGGTTCTGTGTGAAATCCAAAATTAGACCATTCACGTTTCGTCCGGAACACGCTCCGGGCGGGAAAGTCGTGTTTTTACCGAAACGCCTACTGAGTCGAAAGTTGCGATCATTCGGCACGGTCTCGAATTTTGATACCAAACTCACCGAACGTCTGGTTCTGTGTGAAATCCAAAATTAGACCATTGACGTTTCGTCCGGAACACACTCCGGGCAGGAAAGTCGTGTTTTTACCGAAACGCCTACCGAGTCGAAAGTTGCGATCTTTCGGCACGGGCTCGAATTTTGATACCAAACTCACTGAACGTCTGGTTCTGTGTGAAATCCAAAATTAGACCATTCACGTTTCGTCCGGAACACACTCCGGGCGGGAAAGTCGTGTTTTTCCCGAAACGCCTACCGAGTCGAAAGTTGCGATCTTTCGGCACGGTCTCGAATTTCGATACCAAACTCACCGAACGTCTGGTTCTGTGTGAAATCCAAAATTAGACCATTCACGTTTCGTCCGGAACACACTCCGTGCGGGAAAGTCGTGTTTTTACCGAAACGCCTACCGAGTCGAAAGTTGCGATCTTTCGGCACGGTCTCGAATTTCGATACCAAACTCACCGAACGTCTGGTTCTGTGTGAAATCCAAAATTAGAGCATTCACGTTTCGTCCGAAACACACTCCGTGCGGGAAAGTCGTGTTTTTACCAAAACGCCTACCGCGTCGAAAGTTGCGATCTTTCGGCACCGTGTCGAATTTCGATACCGAACTCACCGAACGTCTGGTTCTGTGTGAAATCAAAAATTAGACCATTCACGTTTCGTCCGGAACACACTCCGGGCGGGAAAGTCGTATTTTTATCGAAACGCCTACCGAGTCGAAAGTTGCGATCTTTCGGGCACCGTCCCGAATTTCGATACCGAACTCACCGAACATCTGGTTCTGTGTGAAATCCAAAATTAGACCATTCACGTTTCGTCCGAAACACATTCCGTGCGGGAAAGTCGTGTGAAACGCCTACCGAGTCGAAAGTTGCGATATTTCGGCACGGTCTCGAATTTTGATACCAAACTCACCGAACTTCTGGTTCTGTGTGAAATCCAAAATTAGACCATTCACGTTTCGTCCGGAACACACTTCGGGCGGGAAAGTCGTATTTTTACCGAAACGCCTACCGAGTCGAAAGTTGCGATCTTTCGGCACGGTCTCGAATTTTGATACCAAACTCACCAAACGTCTAGTTCTGTGTGAAATCAAAAATTAGACCATTCACGTTTCGTCCGGAACACACTCCGGGCGGGAAAGTCGTATTTTTATCGAAACGCCTACCGAGTCGAAAGTTGCGATCTTTCGGCACGGTCTCGAATTTTGATACCAAACTCACCGAACATCTGGTTCTGTGTGAAATCCAAAATTAGACCATTCACGTTTCGTCCGGAACAAACTCCGGGCGGGAAAGTCGTGTTTTTACCGAAACGCCTACCGCGTCGAAAGTTGCGATCTTTCGGCACCATCCCGAATTTCGATACCGAACTCACCGAACGTCTGGTTCTGTGTGAAATCCAAAATTAGACCATTCACGTTTCGTCCGGAACACACTCCGTGCGGGAAAGTCGTGTTTTTACCGAAACGCCTACCGAGTCGAAAGTTGCGATCTTTCGTCACGGTCTCGAATTTTGATACCAAACTCGCCGAACTTCTGGTTCTGTGTGAAATCCAAAATTAGACCATTCACGTTTCGTCCGGAACACACTCCGGGCGGGAAAGTCGTGTTTTTACCGAAACGCCTACTGCGTCGAAAGTTGCTATCTTTCGGCACCATGTCGAATTTCGATATCGAACTCACCGAACGTCTGGTTCTGTGCTAAATCAAAAATTTCACCATTCACGTTTCGTCCGGAACAAACTCCGGGCGGGAAAGTCGTGTTTTTACCGAAACGCCACCCGCGTCGAAAGTTGCGATGTTTCGGGCACTGTCCCGAATTTCGATACCGAACTCACCGAACGTCTGGTTCTGTGTGAAATCCAAAATTAGAGCATTCACGTTTCGTCCGAAACACACTCCGTGCGGGAAAGTCGTGTTTTTACCAAAACGCCTTCCGAGTCGAAAGTTGGGATCTTTCGGCACCGTGTCGAATTTCGATACCGAACTCACCGAACGTCTGGTTCTGTGTGAAATCAAAAATTAGACCATTCACGTTTCGTCCGGAACACACTCCGGGCGGGAAAGTCGTATTTTTACCGAAACGCCTACCGAGTCGAAAGTTGCGATCTTTCGGCACGGTCTCGAATTTTGATACCAAACTCACCGAACATCTGGTTCTGTGTGAAATCCAAAATTAGACCATTCACGTTTCGTCCGGAACACACTCCGGGCGGGAAAGTCGTGTTTTTACCGAAACACCTACCGCGTCGAAAGTTGCGATCTTTCGGCACCATCCCGAATTTCGATACCGAACTCTCCGAACGTCTGGTTCTGTGTGAAATCCAAAATTAGACCATTCACGTTTCGTCCGGAACACACTCCGTGCGGGAAAGTCGTGTTTTTACCGAAACGGCTACCGAGTCGAAAGTTGCGATCTTTCGTCACGGTCTCGAATTTTGATACCAAACTCGCCGAACTTCTGGTTCTGTGTGAAATCCAAAATTAGACCATTCACGTTTCGTCCGGAACACACTCCGAGCGGGAAAGTCGTGTTTTTACCGAAACGCCTACTGCGTCGAAAGTTGCTATCTTTCGGCACCGTGTCGAATTTCGATATCGAACTCACCGAACGTCTGGTTCTGTGTGAAATCAAAAATTTCACCATTCACGTTTCGTCCGGAACAAACTCCGGGCGGGAAAGTCGTGTTTTTACCGAAACGCCACCCGCGTCGAAAGTTGCGATCTTTCGGGCACCGTCTCGAGTTTCGATACCGAACTCACCGAACGTCTGGTTCTGTGTGAAATCCAAAATTAGAGCATTCACGTTTCGTCCGGAACACACTCCGTGCGGGAAAGTCGTGTTTTTACCGAAACGCCTACCGCGTCGAAAGTTGCGATCTTTCGGCACCGTGTCGAATTTCGATACCGAACTCACCGAACGTCTGGTTCTGTGTGAAATCAAAAATTAGACCATTCACGTTTCGTCCGGAACAAACTCTGGGCGGGAAAGTCGTGTTTTTACCGAAACGCCACCCGCGTCGAAAGTTGCGATCCTTCGGGCACCGTCCCGAATTTCGATACCGAACTCACCGAACGTCTGGTTCTGTGTGAAATCCAAAATTAGAGCATTCACGTTTCGTCCGGAACACACTCCGTGCGGGAAAGTCGTGTTTTTACCGAAACGCCTTCCGAGTCGAAAGTTGCGATCTTTCGGCACGGTCTCGAATTTTGATACCAAACTCACCAAACGTCTGGTTCTGTGTGAAATATAAAATTAGACCATTCACGTTTCGTCCGGAACACACTCCGGGCGGGAAAGTCGTATTTTTACCGAAACGCCTACCGAGTCGAAAGTTGCGATCTTTCGTCACGGTCTCGAATTTTGATACCAAACTCGCCGAACTTCTGGTTCTGTGTGAAATCCAAAATTAGACCACTCACGTTTCGTCCGGAACACACTCCGAGCGGGAAAGTCGTGTTTTTACCGAAACGCCTACTGCGTCGAAAGTTGCTATCTTTCGGCACCGTGTCGAATTTCGATATCGAACTCACCGAACGTCTGGTTCTGTGTGAAATCAAAAATTTCACCATTCACGTTTCGTCCGGAACAAACTCCGGGCGGGAAAGTCGTGTTTTTACCGAAACGCCACCCGCGTCGAAAGTTGCGATCTTTCGGGCACCGTCTCGAGTTTCGATACCGAACTCACCGAACGTCTGGTTCTGTGTGAAATCCAAAATTAGAGCATTCACGTTTCGTCCGGAACACACTCCGTGCGGGAAAGTCGTGTTTTTACCGAAATGCCTACCGTGTCGAAAGTTGCGATCTTTCGGCACCGTGTCGAATTTCGATACCGAACTCACCGAACGTCTGGTTCTGTGTGAAATCAAAAATTAGACCATTCACGTTTCGTCCGGAACAAACTCTGGGCGGGAAAGTCGTGTTTTTACCGAAACGCCACCCGCGTCGAAAGTTGCGATCCTTCGGGCACCGTCCCGAATTTCGATACCGAACTCACCGAACGTCTGGTTCTGTGTGAAATCCAAAATTAGAGCATTCACGTTTCGTCCGGAACACACTCCGTGCGGGAAAGTCGTGTTTTTACCGAAACGCCTTCCGAGTCGAAAGTTGCGATCTTTCGGCACGGTCTCGAATTTTGATACCAAACTCACCAAACGTCTGGTTCTGTGTGAAATATAAAATTAGACCATTCACGTTTCGTCCGGAACACACTCCGGGCGGGAAAGTCGTATTTTTACCGAAACGCCTACCGAGTCGAAAGTTGCAATCTTTCGGCACGGTCTCGAATTTTGATACCAAACTCACCGAACATCTGGTTCTGTGTGAAATCCAAAATTAGACCATTCACGTTTCGTCCGGAACACACTCCGGGCAGGAAAGTCGTGTTTTTACCGAAACGCCTACCGCGTCGAAAGTTGCGATCTTTCGGCACCATCCCGAATTTCGATACCGAACTCTCCGAACGTCTGGTTCTGTGTGAAATCCAAAATTAGACCATTCACGTTTCGTCAGGAACACACTCCGTGCGGGAAAGTCGTGTTTTTACCGAAACGCCTACCGAGTCGAAAGTTGCGATCTTTCGTCACGGTCTCGAATTTTGATACCAAACTCGCCGAACTTCTGGTTCTGTGTGAAATCCAAAATTAGACCATTCACGTTTCGTCCGGAACACACTCCGGGCGGGAAAGTCGTGTTTTTACCGAAACGCCTACTGCGTCGAAAGTTGCTATCTTTCGGCACCGTGTCGAATTTCGATATCGAACTCACCGAACGTCTGGTTCTGTGTGAAATCAAAAATTTCACCATTCACGTTTCGTCCGGAACAAACTCCGGGCGGGAAAGTCGTGTTTTTACCGAAACGCCACCCGCGTCGAAAGTTGCGATCTTTCGGGCACCATCCCGAGTTTCGATACCGAACTCACCGAACGTCTGGTTCTGTGTGAAATCTAAAATTAGAGCATTCACGTTTCGTCCGGAACACACTCCGTGCGGGAAAGTCGTGTTTTTACCGAAACGCCTACCGCGTCGAAAGTTGCGATCTTTCGGCACCGTGTCGAATTTCGATACCGAACTCACCGAACGTCTGGTTCTGTGTGAAATCAAAAATTAGACCATTCACGTTTCGTCCGGAACACACTCCGGGCGGGAAAGTCGTATTTTTATCGAAACGCCTACCGAGTCGAAAGTTGCGATCTTTCGGGCACCGTCCCGAATTTCGATACCGAACTCACCGAACATCTGGTTCTGTGTGAAATCCAAAATTAGACCATTCACGTTTCGTCCGGAACACATTCCGTGCGGGAAAGTCGTGTGAAACGCCTACCGAGTCGAAAGTTGCGATATTTCGGCACGGTCTCGAATTTTGATACCAAACTCACCGAACTTCTGGTTCTGTGTGAAATCCAAAATTAGACCATTCACGTTTCGTCCGGAACACACTTCGGGCGGGAAAGTCGTATTTTTACCGAAACGCCTACCGAGTCGAAATTTGCGATCTTTCGGCACGGTCTCGAATTTTGATACCAAACTCACCAAACGTCTAGTTCTGTGTGAAATCAAAAATTAGACCATTCACGTTTCGTCCGGAACACACTTCGGGCGGGAAAGTCGTATTTTTACCGAAACGCCTACCGAGTCGAAAGTTGCGATCTTTCGGCACGGTCTCGAATTTTGATACCAAACTCACCAAACGTCTAGTTCTGTGTGAAATCAAAAATTAGACCATTCACGTTTCGTCCGGAACACACTCCGGGCGGGAAAGTCGTATTTTTATCGAAACGCCTACCGAGTCGAAAGTTGCGATCTTTCGGCACGGTCTCGAATTTTGATACCAAACTCACCGAACATCTGGTTCTGTGTGAAATCCAAAATTAGACCATTCACGTTTCGTCCGGAACAAACTCCGGGCGGGAAAGTCGTGTTTTTACCGAAACGCCTACCGCGTCGAAAGTTGCGATCTTTCGGCACCATCCCGAATTTCGATACCGAACTCACCGAACGTCTGGTTCTGTGTGAAATCCAAAATTAGACCATTCACGTTTCGTCCGGAACACACTCCGTGCGGGAAAGTCGTGTTTTTACCGAAACGCCTACCGAGTCGAAAGTTGCGATCTTTCGTCACGGTCTCGAATTTTGATACCAAACTCGCCGAACTTCTGGTTCTGTGTGAAATCCAAAATTAGACCATTCATGTTTCGTCCGGAACACACTCCGGGCGGGAAAGTCGTGTTTTTACCGAAACGCCTACTGCGTCGAAAGTTGCTATCTTTCGGCACCATGTCGAATTTCGATATCGAACTCACCGAACGTCTGGTTCTGTGTGAAATCAAAAATTTCACCATTCACGTTTCGTCCGGAACAAACTCCGGGCGGGAAAGTCGTGTTTTTACCGAAACGCCGCCCGCGTCGAAAGTTGCGATGTTTCGGGCACTGTCCCGAATTTCGATACCGAACTCACCGAACGTCTGGTTCTGTGTGAAATCCAAAATTAGAGCATTCACGTTTCGTCCGAAACACACTCCGTGCGGGAAAGTCGTGTTTTTACCAAAACGCCTTCCGAGTCGAAAGTTGCGATCTTTCGGCACGGTCTCGAATTTTGATACCAAACTCACCAAACGTCTGGTTCTGTGTGAAATATAAAATTAGACCATTCACGTTTCGTCCGGAATACACTCCGGGCGGGAAAGTCGTATTTTTACCGAAACGCCTACCGAGTCGAAAGTTGCGATCTTTCGGCACGGTCTCGAATTTTGATACCAAACTCACCGAACATCTGGTTCTGTGTGAAATCCAAAATTAGACCATTCACGTTTCGTCCGGAACACACTCCGGGCGGGAAAGTCGTGTTTTTACCGAAACACCTACCGCGTCGAAAGTTGCGATCTTTCGGCACCATCCCGAATTTCGATACCGAACTCTCCGAACGTCTGGTTCTGTGTGAAATCCAAAATTAGACCATTCACGTTTCGTCCGGAACAAACTCCGTGCGGGAAAGTCGTGTTTTTACCGAAACGCCTACCGAGTCGAAAGTTGCGATCTTTCGTCACGGTCTCGAATTTTGATACCAAACTCGCCGAACTTCTGGTTCTGTGTGAAATCCAAAATTAGACCATTCACGTTTCGTCCGGAACACACTCCGAGCGGGAAAGTCGTGTTTTTACCGAAACGCCTACTGCGTCGAAAGTTGCTATCTTTCGGCACCGTGTCGAATTTCGATATCGAACTCACCGAACGTCTGGTTCTGTGTGAAATCAAAAATTTCACCATTCACGTTTCGTCCGGAACAAACTCCGGGCGGGAAAGTCGTGTTTTTACCGAAACGCCACCCGCGTCGAAAGTTGCAATCTTTCGGGCACCGTCTCGAGTTTCGATACCGAACTCACCGAACGTCTGGTTCTGTGTGAAATCCAAAATTAGAGCATTCACGTTTCGTCCGGAACACACTCCGTGCGGGAAAGTCGTGTTTTTACCGAAATGCCTACCGCGTCGAAAGTTGCGATCTTTCGGCACCGTGTCGAATTTCGATACCGAACTCACCGAACGTCTGGTTCTGTGTGAAATCAAAAATTAGACCATTCACGTTTCGTCCGGAACAAACTCCGGGCGGGAAAGTCGTGTTTTTACCGAAACGCCACCCGCGTCGAAAGTTGCGATCCTTCGGGCACCGTCCCGAATTTCGATACCGAACTCACCGAACGTCTGGTTCTGTGTGAAATCCAAAATTAGAGCATTCACGTTTCGTCCGGAACACACTCCGTGCGGGAAAGTCGTGTTTTTACCGAAACACCTTCCGAGTCGAAAGTTGCGATCTTTCGGCACGGTCTCGAATTTTGATACCAAACTCACCAAACGTCTGGTTCTGTGTGAAATATAAAATTAGACCATTCACGTTTCGTCCGGAACACACTCCGGGCGGGAAAGTCGTATTTTTACCGAAACGCCTACCGAGTCGAAAGTTGCAATCTTTCGGCACGGTCTCGAATTTTGATACCAAACTCACCGAACATCTGGTTCTGTGTGAAATCCAAAATTAGACCATTCACGTTTCGTCCGGAACACACTCCGGGCAGGAAAGTCGTGTTTTTACCGAAACGCCTACCGCGTCGAAAGTTGCGATCTTTCGGCACCATCCCGAATTTCGATACCGAACTCTCCGAACGTCTGGTTCTGTGTGAAATCCAAAATTAGACCATTCACGTTTCGTCAGGAACACACTCCGTGCGGGAAAGTCGTGTTTTTACCGAAACGCCTACCGAGTCGAAAGTTGCGATCTTTCGTCACGGTCTCGAATTTTGATACCAAACTCGCCGAACTTCTGGTTCTGTGTGAAATCCAAAATTAGACCATTCACGTTTCGTCCGGAACACACTCCGGGCGGGAAAGTCGTGTTTTTACCGAAACGCCTACTGCGTCGAAAGTTGCTATCTTTCGGCACCGTGTCGAATTTCGATATCGAACTCACCGAACGTCTGGTTCTGTGTGAAATAAAAAATTTCACCATTCACGTTTCGTCCGGAACAAACTCCGGGCGGGAAAGTCGTGTTTTTACCGAAACGCCACCCGCGTCGAAAGTTGCGATCTTTCGGGCACCGTCCCGAGTTTCGATACCGAACTCACCGAACGTCTGGTTCTGTGTGAAATCTAAAATTAGAGCATTCACGTTTCGTCCGGAACACACTCCGTGCGGGAAAGTCGTGTTTTTACCGAAACGCCTACCGCGTCGAAAGTTGCGATCTTTCGGCACCGTGTCGAATTTCGATACCGAACTCACCGAACGTCTGGTTCTGTGTGAAATCAAAAATTAGACCATTCACGTTTCGTCCGGAACACACTCCGGGCGGGAAAGTCGTATTTTTATCGAAACGCCTACCGAGTCGAAAGTTGCGATCTTTCGGGCACCGTCCCGAATTTCGATACCGAACTCACCGAACATCTGGTTCTGTGTGAAATCCAAAATTAGACCATTCACGTTTCGTCCGGAACACATTCCGTGCGGGAAAGTCGTGTGAAACGCCTACCGAGTCGAAAGTTGCGATATTTCGGCACGGTCTCGAATTTTGATACCAAACTCACCGAACTTCTGGTTCTGTGTGAAATCCAAAATTAGACCATTCACGTTTCGTCCGGAACACACTTCGGGCGGGAAAGTCGTATTTTTACCGAAACGCCTACCGAGTCGAAAGTTGCGATCTTTCGGCACGGTCTCGAATTTTGATACCAAACTCACCAAACGTCTAGTTCTGTGTGAAATCAAAAATTAGACCATTCACGTTTCGTCCGGAACACACTCCGGGCGGGAAAGTCGTATTTTTATCGAAACGCCTACCGAGTCGAAAGTTGCGATCTTTCGGCACGGTCTCGAATTTTGATACCAAACTCACCGAACATCTGGTTCTGTGTGAAATCCAAAATTAGACCATTCACGTTTCGTCCGGAATAAACTCCGGGCGGGAAAGTCGTGTTTTTACCGAAACCCCTACCGCGTCGAAAGTTGCGATCTTTCGGCACCATCCCGAATTTCGATACCGAACTCACCGAACGTCTGGTTCTGTGTGAAATCCAAAATTAGAGCATTCACGTTTCGTCCGGAACACACTCCGTGCGGGAAAGTCGTGTTTTTACCGAAACGCCTACCGAGTCGAAAGTTGCGATCTTTCGTCACGGTCTCGAATTTTGATACCAAACTCGCCGAACTTCTGGTTCTGTGTGAAATCCAAAATTAGACCATTCACGTTTCGTCCGGAACACACTCCGGGCGGGAAAGTCGTGTTTTTACCGAAACGCCTACTGCGTCGAAAGTTGCTATCTTTCGGCACCATGTCGAATTTCGATATCGAACTCACCGAACGTCTGGTTCTGTGTGAAATCAAAAATTTCACCATTCACGTTTCGTCCGGAACAAACTCCGGGCGGGAAAGTCGTGTTTTTACCGAAACGCCACCCGCGTCGAAAGTTGCGATGTTTCGGGCACTGTCCCGAATTTCGATACCGAACTCACCGAACGTCTGGTTCTGTGTGAAATCCAAAATTAGAGCATTCACGTTTCGTCCGAAACACACTCCGTGCGGGAAAGTCGTGTTTTTACCGAAACACCTTCCGAGTCGAAAGTTGCGATCTTTCGGCACGGTCTCGAATTTTGATACCAAACTCACCAAACGTCTGGTTCTGTGTGAAATATAAAATTAGACCATTCACGTTTCGTCCGGAACACACTCCGGGCGGGAAAGTCGTATTTTTACCGAAACGCCTACCGAGTCGAAAGTTGCAATCTTTCGGCACGGTCTCGAATTTTGATACCAAACTCACCGAACATCTGGTTCTGTGTGAAATCCAAAATTAGACCATTCACGTTTCGTCCGGAACACACTCCGGGCAGGAAAGTCGTGTTTTTACCGAAACGCCTACCGCGTCGAAAGTTGCGATCTTTCGGCACCATCCCGAATTTCGATACCGAACTCTCCGAACGTCTGGTTCTGTGTGAAATCCAAAATTAGACCATTCACGTTTCGTCAGGAACACACTCCGTGCGGGAAAGTCGTGTTTTTACCGAAACGCCTACCGAGTCGAAAGTTGCGATCTTTCGTCACGGTCTCGAATTTTGATACCAAACTCGCCGAACTTCTGGTTCTGTGTGAAATCCAAAATTAGACCATTCACGTTTCGTCCGGAACACACTCCGGGCGGGAAAGTCGTGTTTTTACCGAAACGCCTACTGCGTCGAAAGTTGCTATCTTTCGGCACCGTGTCGAATTTCGATATCGAACTCACCGAACGTCTGGTTCTGTGTGAAATAAAAAATTTCACCATTCACGTTTCGTCCGGAACAAACTCCGGGCGGGAAAGTCGTGTTTTTACCGAAACGCCACCCGCGTCGAAAGTTGCGATCTTTCGGGCACCGTCCCGAGTTTCGATACCGAACTCACCGAACGTCTGGTTCTGTGTGAAATCTAAAATTAGAGCATTCACGTTTCGTCCGGAACACACTCCGTGCGGGAAAGTCGTGTTTTTACCGAAACGCCTACCGCGTCGAAAGTTGCGATCTTTCGGCACCGTGTCGAATTTCGATACCGAACTCACCGAACGTCTGGTTCTGTGTGAAATCAAAAATTAGACCATTCACGTTTCGTCCGGAACACACTCCGGGCGGGAAAGTCGTATTTTTATCGAAACGCCTACCGAGTCGAAAGTTGCGATCTTTCGGGCACCGTCCCGAATTTCGATACCGAACTCACCGAACATCTGGTTCTGTGTGAAATCCAAAATTAGACCATTCACGTTTCGTCCGGAACACATTCCGTGCGGGAAAGTCGTGTGAAACGCCTACCGAGTCGAAAGTTGCGATATTTCGGCACGGTCTCGAATTTTGATACCAAACTCACCGAACTTCTGGTTCTGTGTGAAATCCAAAATTAGACCATTCACGTTTCGTCCGGAACACACTTCGGGCGGGAAAGTCGTATTTTTACCGAAACGCCTACCGAGTCGAAAGTTGCGATCTTTCGGCACGGTCTCGAATTTTGATACCAAACTCACCAAACGTCTAGTTCTGTGTGAAATCAAAAATTAGACCATTCACGTTTCGTCCGGAACACACTCCGGGCGGGAAAGTCGTATTTTTATCGAAACGCCTACCGAGTCGAAAGTTGCGATCTTTCGGCACGGTCTCGAATTTTGATACCAAACTCACCGAACATCTGGTTCTGTGTGAAATCCAAAATTAGACCATTCACGTTTCGTCCGGAACAAACTCCGGGCGGGAAAGTCGTGTTTTTACCGAAACCCCTACCGCGTCGAAAGTTGCGATCTTTCGGCACCATCCCGAATTTCGATACCGAACTCACCGAACGTCTGGTTCTGTGTGAAATCCAAAATTAGAGCATTCACGTTTCGTCCGGAACACACTCCGTGCGGGAAAGTCGTGTTTTTACCGAAACGCCTACCGAGTCGAAAGTTGCGATCTTTCGTCACGGTCTCGAATTTTGATACCAAACTCGCCGAACTTCTGGTTCTGTGTGAAATCCAAAATTAGACCATTCACGTTTCGTCCGGAACACACTCCGGGCGGGAAAGTCGTGTTTTTACCGAAACGCCTACTGCGTCGAAAGTTGCTATCTTTCGGCACCATGTCGAATTTCGATATCGAACTCACCGAACGTCTGGTTCTGTGTGAAATCAAAAATTTCACCATTCACGTTTCGTCCGGAACAAACTCCGGGCGGGAAAGTCGTGTTTTTACCGAAACGCCACCCGCGTCGAAAGTTGCGATGTTTCGGGCACTGTCCCGAATTTCGATACCGAACTCACCGAACGTCTGGTTCTGTGTGAAATCCAAAATTAGAGCATTCACGTTTCGTCCGAAACACACTCCGTGCGGGAAAGTCGTGTTTTTACCGAAACACCTTCCGAGTCGAAAGTTGCGATCTTTCGGCACGGTCTCGAATTTTGATACCAAACTCACCAAACGTCTGGTTCTGTGTGAAATATAAAATTAGACCATTCACGTTTCGTCCGGAACACACTCCGGGCGGGAAAGTCGTATTTTTACCGAAACGCCTACCGAGTCGAAAGTTGCAATCTTTCGGCACGGTCTCGAATTTTGATACCAAACTCACCGAACATCTGGTTCTGTGTGAAATCCAAAATTAGACCATTCACGTTTCGTCCGGAACACACTCCGGGCAGGAAAGTCGTGTTTTTACCGAAACGCCTACCGCGTCGAAAGTTGCGATCTTTCGGCACCATCCCGAATTTCGATACCGAACTCTCCGAACGTCTGGTTCTGTGTGAAATCCAAAATTAGACCATTCACGTTTCGTCAGGAACACACTCCGTGCGGGAAAGTCGTGTTTTTACCGAAACGCCTACCGAGTCGAAAGTTGCGATCTTTCGTCACGGTCTCGAATTTTGATACCAAACTCGCCGAACTTCTGGTTCTGTGTGAAATCCAAAATTAGACCATTCACGTTTCGTCCGGAACACACTCCGGGCGGGAAAGTCGTGTTTTTACCGAAACGCCTACTGCGTCGAAAGTTGCTATCTTTCGGCACCGTGTCGAATTTCGATATCGAACTCACCGAACGTCTGGTTCTGTGTGAAATAAAAAATTTCACCATTCACGTTTCGTCCGGAACAAACTCCGGGCGGGAAAGTCGTGTTTTTACCGAAACGCCACCCGCGTCGAAAGTTGCGATCTTTCGGGCACCGTCCCGAGTTTCGATACCGAACTCACCGAACGTCTGGTTCTGTGTGAAATCTAAAATTAGAGCATTCACGTTTCGTCCGGAACACACTCCGTGCGGGAAAGTCGTGTTTTTACCGAAACGCCTACCGCGTCGAAAGTTGCGATCTTTCGGCACCGTGTCGAATTTCGATACCGAACTCACCGAACGTCTGGTTCTGTGTGAAATCAAAAATTAGACCATTCACGTTTCGTCCGGAACACACTCCGGGCGGGAAAGTCGTATTTTTATCGAAACGCCTACCGAGTCGAAAGTTGCGATCTTTCGGGCACCGTCCCGAATTTCGATACCGAACTCACCGAACATCTGGTTCTGTGTGAAATCCAAAATTAGACCATTCACGTTTCGTCCGGAACACATTCCGTGCGGGAAAGTCGTGTGAAACGCCTACCGAGTCGAAAGTTGCGATATTTCGGCACGGTCTCGAATTTTGATACCAAACTCACCGAACTTCTGGTTCTGTGTGAAATCCAAAATTAGACCATTCACGTTTCGTCCGGAACACACTTCGGGCGGGAAAGTCGTATTTTTACCGAAACGCCTACCGAGTCGAAAGTTGCGATCTTTCGGCACGGTCTCGAATTTTGATACCAAACTCACCAAACGTCTAGTTCTGTGTGAAATCAAAAATTAGACCATTCACGTTTCGTCCGGAACACACTCCGGGCGGGAAAGTCGTATTTTTATCGAAACGCCTACCGAGTCGAAAGTTGCGATCTTTCGGCACGGTCTCGAATTTTGATACCAAACTCACCGAACATCTGGTTCTGTGTGAAATCCAAAATTAGACCATTCACGTTTCGTCCGGAACAAACTCCGGGCGGGAAAGTCGTGTTTTTACCGAAACGCCTACCGCGTCGAAAGTTGCGATCTTTCGGCACCATCCCGAATTTCGATACCGAACTCACCGAACGTCTGGTTCTGTGTGAAATCCAAAATTAGACCATTCACGTTTCGTCCGGAACACACTCCGTGCGGGAAAGTCGTGTTTTTACCGAAACGCCTACCGAGTCGAAAGTTGCGATCTTTCGTCACGGTCTCGAATTTTGATACCAAACTCGCCGAACTTCTGGTTCTGTGTGAAATCCAAAATTAGACCATTCACGTTTCGTCCGGAACACACTCCGGGCGAGAAAGTCGTGTTTTTACCGAAACGCCTACTGCGTCGAAAGTTGCTATCTTTCGGCACCATGTCGAATTTCGATATCGAACTCACCGAACGTCTGGTTCTGTGTGAAATCAAAAATTTCACCATTCACGTTTCGTCCGGAACAAACTCCGGGCGGGAAAGTCGTGTTTTTACCGAAACGCCACCCGCGTCGAAAGTTGCGATGTTTCGGGCACTGTCCCGAATTTCGATACCGAACTCACCGAACGTCTGGTTCTGTGTGAAATCCAAAATTAGAGCATTCACGTTTCGTCCGAAACACACTCCGTGCGGGAAAGTCGTGTTTTTACCAAAACGCCTTCCGAGTCGAAAGTTGCGATCTTTCGGTACGGTCTCGAATTTTGATACCAAACTCACCAAACGTCTGGTTCTGTGTGAAATATAAAATTAGACCATTCACGTTTCGTCCGGAACACACTCCGGGCGGGAAAGTCGTATTTTTACCGAAACGCCTACCGGGTCGAAAGTTGCGATCTTTCGGCACGGTCTCGAATTTTGATACCAAACTCACCGAACATCTGGTTCTGTGTGAAATCCAAAATTAGACCATTCACGTTTCGTCCGGAACACACTCCGGGCGGGAAAGTCGTGTTTTTACCGAAACACCTACCGCGTCGAAAGTTGCGATCTTTCGGCACCATCCCGAATTTCGATACCGAACTCTCCGAACATCTGGTTCTGTGTGAAATCCAAAATTAGACCATTCACGTTTCGTCCGGAACACACTCCGTGCGGGAAAGTCGTGTTTTTACCGAAACGCCTACCGAGTCGAAAGTTGCGATCTTTCGTCACGGTCTCGAATTTTGATACCAAACTCGCCGAACTTCTGGTTCTGTGTGAAATCCAAAATTAGACCATTCACGTTTCGTCCGGAACACACTCCGGGCGGGAAAGTCGTGTTTTTACCGAAACGCCTACTGCGTCGAAAGTTGCTATCTTTCGGCACCGTGTCGAATTTCGATATCGAACTCACCGAACGTCTGGTTCTGTGTGAAATCAAAAATTTCACCATTCACGTTTCGTCCGGAACAAACTCCGGGCGGGAAAGTCGTGTTTTTACCGAAACGCCACCCGCGTCGAAAGTTGCGATGTTTCGGGCACCGTCTCGAGTTTCGATACCGAACTCACCGAACGTCTGGTTCTGTGTGAAATCCAAAATTAGAGCATTCACGTTTCGTCCGGAACACACTCCGTGCGGGAAAGTCGTGTTTTTACCGAAATGCCTACCGCGTCGAAAGTTGCGATCTTTCGGCACCGTGTCGAATTTCGATACCGAACTCACCGAACGTCTGGTTCTGTGTGAAATCAAAAATTAGACCATTAACGTTTCGTCCGGAACAAACTCCGGGCGGGAAAGTCGTGTTTTTACCGAAACGCCACCCGCGTCGAAAGTTGCGATCCTTCGGGCACCGTCCCGAATTTCGATACCGAACTCACCGAACGTCTGGTTCTGTGTGAAATCCAAAATTAGAGCATTCACGTTTCGTCCGGAACACACTCCGTGCGGGAAAGTCGTGTTTTTACCGAAACGCCTTCCGAGTCGAAAGTTGCGATCTTTCGGCACGGTCTCGAATTTTGATACCAAACTCACCAAACGTCTGGTTCTGTGTGAAATATAAAATTAGACCATTCACGTTTCGTCCGGAACACACTCCGTGCGGGAAAGTCGTGTTTTTACCAAAACGCCTTCCGAGTCGAAAGTTGCGATCTTTCGGTACGGTCTCGAATTTTGATACCAAACTCACCAAACGTCTGGTTCTGTGTGAAATATATAATTAGACCATTCACGTTTCGTCCGGAACACACTCCGGGCGGGAAAGTCGTATTTTTACCGAAACGCCTACCGGGTCGAAAGTTGCGATCTTTCGGCACGGTCTCGAATTTTGATACCAAACTCACCGAACATCTGGTTCTGTGTGAAATCCAAAATTAGACCATTCACGTTTCGTCCGGAACACACTCCGGGCGGGAAAGTCGTGTTTTTACCGAAACACCTACCGCGTCGAAAGTTGCGATCTTTCGGCACCATCCCGAATTTCGATACCGAACTCTCCGAACATCTGGTTCTGTGTGAAATCCAAAATTAGACCATTCACGTTTCGTCCGGAACACACTCCGTGCGGGAAAGTCGTGTTTTTACCGAAACGCCTACCGAGTCGAAAGTTGCGATCTTTCGTCACGGTCTCGAATTTTGATACCAAACTCGCCGAACTTCTGGTTCTGTGTGAAATCCAAAATTAGACCATTCACGTTTCGTCCGGAACACACTCCGGGCGGGAAAGTCGTGTTTTTACCGAAACGCCTACTGCGTCGAAAGTTGCTATCTTTCGGCACCGTGTCGAATTTCGATATCGAACTCACCGAACGTCTGGTTCTGTGTGAAATCAAAAATTTCACCATTCACGTTTCGTCCGGAACAAACTCCGGGCGGGAAAGTCGTGTTTTTACCGAAACGCCACCCGCGTCGAAAGTTGCGATGTTTCGGGCACCGTCTCGAGTTTCGATACCGAACTCACCGAACGTCTGGTTCTGTGTGAAATCCAAAATTAGAGCATTCACGTTTCGTCCGGAACACACTCCGTGCGGGAAAGTCGTGTTTTTACCGAAATGCCTACCGCGTCGAAAGTTGCGATCTTTCGGCACCGTGTCGAATTTCGATACCGAACTCACCGAACGTCTGGTTCTGTGTGAAATCAAAAATTAGACCATTAACGTTTCGTCCGGAACAAACTCCGGGCGGGAAAGTCGTGTTTTTACCGAAACGCCACCCGCGTCGAAAGTTGCGATCCTTCGGGCACCGTCCCGAATTTCGATACCGAACTCACCGAACGTCTGGTTCTGTGTGAAATCCAAAATTAGAGCATTCACGTTTCGTCCGGAACACACTCCGTGCGGGAAAGTCGTGTTTTTACCGAAACGCCTTCCGAGTCGAAAGTTGCGATCTTTCGGCACGGTCTCGAATTTTGATACCAAACTCACCAAACGTCTGGTTCTGTGTGAAATATAAAATTAGACCATTCACGTTTCGTCCGGAACACACTCCGGGCGGGAAAGTCGTATTTTTACCGAAACGCCTACCGAGTCGAAAGTTGCAATCTTTCGGCACGGTCTCGAATTTTGATACCAAACTCACCGAACATCTGGTTCTGTGTGAAATCCAATATTAGACCATTCACGTTTCGTCCGGAACACACTCCGGGCAGGAAAGTCGTGTTTTTACCGAAACGCCTACCGCGTCGAAAGTTGCGATCTTTCGGCACCATCCCGAATTTCGATACCGAACTCTCCGAACGTCTGGTTCTGTGTGAAATCCAAAATTAGACCATTCACGTTTCGTCCGGAACACACTCCGTGAGGGAAAGTCGTGTTTTTACCGAAACGCCTACCGAGTCGAAAGTTGCGATCTTTCGTCACGGTCTCGAATTTTGATACCAAACTCGCCGAACTTCTGGTTCTGTGTGAAATCCAAAATTAGACCATTCACGTTTCGTCTGGAACACACTCCGGGCGGGAAAGTCGTGTTTTTACCGAAACGCCTACTGCGTCGAAAGTTGCTATCTTTCGGCACCGTGTCGAATTTCGATATCGAACTCACCGAACGTCTGGTTCTGTGTGAAATCAAAAATTTCACCATTCACGTTTCGTCCGGAACAAACTCCGGGCGGGAAAGTCGTGTTTTTACCGAAACGCCACCCGCGTCGAAAGTTGCGATCTTTCGGGAACCGTCCCGAGTTTCGATACCGAACTCACCGAAAGTCTGGTTCTGTGTGAAATCCAAAATTAGAGCATTCACGTTTCGTCCGGAACACACTCCGTGCGGGAAAGTCGTGTTTTTACCGAAACGCCTACCGCGTCGAAAGTTGCGATCTTTCGGCACCGTCTCGAATTTCGATACCGAACTCACCGAACGTCTGGTTCTGTGTGAAATCAAAAATTAGACCATTCACGTTTCGTCCGGAACACACCCCGGGCGGGAAAGTCGTGTTTTTACCGAAACGCCACCGCGTCGAAAGTTGCGATCTTTCGGGCACCGTCCCGAATTTTGATACCGAACTCACCGAACATCTGGTTCTGTGTGAAATCCAAAATTAGACCATTCACGTTTCGTCCGGAACACATTCCATGCGGGAAAGTCGTGTGAAACGCCTACCGAGTCGAAAGTTGCGATATTTCGGCACGGTCTCGAACTTTGATACCAAACTCACCGAACTTCTGGTTCTGTGTGAAATCCAAAATTAGATCATTCACGTTTCGTCCGGAACACACTCCGGGCGGGAAAGTCGTATTTTTACCGAAACGCCTACCGAGTCGAAAGTTGCGATCTTTCGGCACGGTCTCGAATTTTGATACCAAACTCACCAAACGTCTAGTTCTGTGTGAAATCAAAAATTAGACCATTCACGTTTCGTCCGGAACACACTCCGGGCGGGAAAGTCGTATTTTTACCGAAACGCCTACCGAGTCGAAAGTTGCGATCTTTCGGCACGGTCTCAAATTTTGATACCAAACTCACCGAACATCTGGTTCTGTGTGAAATCCAAAATTAGACCATTCACGTTTCGTCCGGAACACACTCCGGGCGGGAAAGTCGTGTTTTTACCGAAACGCCTACCGCGTCGAAAGTTGCGATCTTTCGGCACCATCCCGAATTTCGATACCGAACTCACCGAACGTCTGGTTCTGTGTGAAATCCAAAATTAGACCATTCACGTTTCGTCCGGAACACACTCCCTGCGGGAAAGTCGTGTTTTTACCGAAACGCCTACCGAGTCGAAAGTTGCGATCTTTCGTCACGGTCTCGAATTTTGATACCAAACTCGCCGAACTTCTGGTTCTGTGTGAAATCCAAAATTAGACCATTCACGTTTCGTCCGGAACACACTCCGGGAGGGAAAGTCGTGTTTTTACCGAAACGCCTACTGCGTCGAAAGTTGCTATCTTTCGGCACCGTGTCGAATTTTGATATCGAACTCACCGAACGTCTGGTTCTGTGTGAAATCAAAAATTTCACCATTCACGTTTCGTCCGGAACAAACTCCGGGCGGGAAAGTCGTGTTTTTACCGAAACGCCACCCGCGTCGAAAGTTGCGATCTTTCGGGCACCGTCCCGAATTTCGATACCGAACTCACCGAACGTCTGGTTCTGTGTGAAATCCAAAATTAGAGCATACACGTTTCGTCCGGAACACACTCCGTGCGGGAAAGTCGTGTTTTTACCGAAACGCCTTCCGAGTCGAAAGTTGCGATCTTTCGGCACGGTCTCGAATTTTGATACCAAACTCGCCGAACTTCTGGTTCTGTGTGAAATCCAAAATTAGACCATTCACGTTTCGTCCGGAACACACTCCGGGCGGGAAAGTCGTGTTTTTACCGAAACGCCTACCGCGTCGAAAGTTGCGATCTTTCGGCACCATCCCGAATTTCGATACCGAACTCTCCGAACGTCTGGTTCTGTGTGAAATCCAAAATTAGACCATTCACGTTTCGTCCGGAACACACTCCGTGAGGGAAAGTCGTGTTTTTACCGAAACGCCTACCGAGTCGAAAGTTGCGATCTTTCGTCACGGTCTCGAATTTTGATACCAAACTCGCCGAACTTCTGGTTCTGTGTGAAATCCAAAATTAGACCATTCACGTTTCGTCTGGAACACACTCCGGGCGGGAAAGTCGTGTTTTTACCGAAACGCCTACTGCGTCGAAAGTTGCTATCTTTCGGCACCGTGTCGAATTTCGATATCGAACTCACCGAACGTCTGGTTCTGTGTGAAATCAAAAATTTCACCATTCACGTTTCGTCCGGAACAAACTCCGGGCGGGAAAGTCGTGTTTTTACCGAAACGCCACCCGCGTCGAAAGTTGCGATCTTTCGGGAACCGTCCCGAGTTTCGATACCGAACTCACCGAAAGTCTGGTTCTGTGTGAAATCCAAAATTAGAGCATTCACGTTTCGTCCGGAACACACTCCGTGCGGGAAAGTCGTGTTTTTACCGAAACGCCTACCGCGTCGAAAGTTGCGATCTTTCGGCACCGTCTCGAATTTCGATACCGAACTCACCGAACGTCTGGTTCTGTGTGAAATCAAAAATTAGACCATTCACGTTTCGTCCGGAACACACCCCGGGCGGGAAAGTCGTGTTTTTACCGAAACGCCACCGCGTCGAAAGTTGCGATCTTTCGGGCACCGTCCCGAATTTTGATACCGAACTCACCGAACATCTGGTTCTGTGTGAAATCCAAAATTAGACCATTCACGTTTCGTCCGGAACACATTCCATGCGGGAAAGTCGTGTGAAACGCCTACCGAGTCGAAAGTTGCGATATTTCGGCACGGTCTCGAATTTTGATACCAAACTCACCGAACTTCTGGTTCTGTGTGAAATCCAAAATTAGATCATTCACGTTTCGTCCGGAACACACTCCGGGCGGGAAAGTCGTATTTTTACCGAAACGCCTACCGAGTCGAAAGTTGCGATCTTTCGGCACGGTCTCGAATTTTGATACCAAACTCACCAAACGTCTAGTTCTGTGTGAAATCAAAAATTAGACCATTCACGTTTCGTCCGGAACACACTCCGGGCGGGAAAGTCGTATTTTTACCGAAACGCCTACCGAGTCGAAAGTTGCGATCTTTCGGCACGGTCTCAAATTTTGATACCAAACTCACCGAACATCTGGTTCTGTGTGAAATCCAAAATTAGACCATTCACGTTTCGTCCGGAACACACTCCGGGCGGGAAAGTCGTGTTTTTACCGAAACGCCTACCGCGTCGAAAGTTGCGATCTTTCGGCACCATCCCGAATTTCGATACCGAACTCACCGAACGTCTGGTTCTGTGTGAAATCCAAAATTAGACCATTCACGTTTCGTCCGGAACACACTCCCTGCGGGAAAGTCGTGTTTTTACCGAAACGCCTACCGAGTCGAAAGTTGCGATCTTTCGTCACGGTCTCGAATTTTGATACCAAACTCGCCGAACTTCTGGTTCTGTGTGAAATCCAAAATTAGACCATTCACGTTTCGTCCGGAACACACTCCGGGAGGGAAAGTCGTGTTTTTACCGAAACGCCTACTGCGTCGAAAGTTGCTATCTTTCGGCACCGTGTCGAATTTTGATATCGAACTCACCGAACGTCTGGTTCTGTGTGAAATCAAAAATTTCACCATTCACGTTTCGTCCGGAACAAACTCCGGGCGGGAAAGTCGTGTTTTTACCGAAACGCCACCCGCGTCGAAAGTTGCGATCTTTCGGGCACCGTCCCGAATTTCGATACCGAACTCACCGAACGTCTGGTTCTGTGTGAAATCCAAAATTAGAGCATACACGTTTCGTCCGGAACACACTCCGTGCGGGAAAGTCGTGTTTTTACCGAAACGCCTTCCGAGTCGAAAGTTGCGATCTTTCGGCACGGTCTCGAATTTTGATACCAAACTCGCCGAACTTCTGGTTCTGTGTGAAATCCAAAATTAGACCATTCACGTTTCGTCCGGAACACACTCCGGGCGGGAAAGTCGTGTTTTTACCGAAACGCCTACCGCGTCGAAAGTTGCGATCTTTCGGCACCATCCCGAATTTCGATACCGAACTCTCCGAACGTCTGGTTCTGTGTGAAATCCAAAATTAGACCATTCACGTTTCGTCCGGAACACACTCCGTGAGGGAAAGTCGTGTTTTTACCGAAACGCCTACCGAGTCGAAAGTTGCGATCTTTCGTCACGGTCTCGAATTTTGATACCAAACTCGCCGAACTTCTGGTTCTGTGTGAAATCCAAAATTAGACCATTCACGTTTCGTCTGGAACACACTCCGGGCGGGAAAGTCGTGTTTTTACCGAAACGCCTACTGCGTCGAAAGTTGCCATCTTTCGGCACCGTGTCGAATTTCGATATCGAACTCACCGAACGTCTGGTTCTGTGTGAAATCAAAAATTTCACCATTCACGTTTCGTCCGGAACAAACTCCGGGCGGGAAAGTCGTGTTTTTACCGAAACGCCACCCGCGTCGAAAGTTGCGATCTTTCGGGAACCGTCCCGAGTTTCGATACCGAACTCACCGAAAGTCTGGTTCTGTGTGAAATCCAAAATTAGAGCATTCACGTTTCGTCCGGAACACACTCCGTGCGGGAAAGTCGTGTTTTTACCGAAACGCCTACCGCGTCGAAAGTTGCGATCTTTCGGCACCGTCTCGAATTTCGATACCGAACTCACCGAACGTCTGGTTCTGTGTGAAATCAAAAATTAGACCATTCACGTTTCGTCCGGAACACACCCCGGGCGGGAAAGTCGTGTTTTTACCGAAACGCCACCGCGTCGAAAGTTGCGATCTTTCGGGCACCGTCCCGAATTTTGATACCGAACTCACCGAACATCTGGTTCTGTGTGAAATCCAAAATTAGACCATTCACGTTTCGTCCGGAACACATTCCATGCGGGAAAGTCGTGTGAAACGCCTACCGAGTCGAAAGTTGCGATATTTCGGCACGGTCTCGAATTTTGATACCAAACTCACCGAACTTCTGGTTCTGTGTGAAATCCAAAATTAGATCATTCACGTTTCGTCCGGAACACACTCCGGGCGGGAAAGTCGTATTTTTACCGAAACGCCTACCGAGTCGAAAGTTGCGATCTTTCGGCACGGTCTCGAATTTTGATACCAAACTCACCAAACGTCTAGTTCTGTGTGAAATCAAAAATTAGACCATTCACGTTTCGTCCGGAACACACTCCGGGCGGGAAAGTCGTATTTTTACCGAAACGCCTACCGAGTCGAAAGTTGCGATCTTTCGGCACGGTCTCAAATTTTGATACCAAACTCACCGAACATCTGGTTCTGTGTGAAATCCAAAATTAGACCATTCACGTTTCGTCCGGAACACACTCCGGGCGGGAAAGTCGTGTTTTTACCGAAACGCCTACCGCGTCGAAAGTTGCGATCTTTCGGCACCATCCCGAATTTCGATACCGAACTCACCGAACGTCTGGTTCTGTGTGAAATCCAAAATTAGACCATTCACGTTTCGTCCGGAACACACTCCCTGCGGGAAAGTCGTGTTTTTACCGAAACGCCTACCGAGTCGAAAGTTGCGATCTTTCGTCACGGTCTCGAATTTTGATACCAAACTCGCCGAACTTCTGGTTCTGTGTGAAATCCAAAATTAGACCATTCACGTTTCGTCCGGAACACACTCCGGGAGGGAAAGTCGTGTTTTTACCGAAACGCCTACTGCGTCGAAAGTTGCTATCTTTCGGCACCGTGTCGAATTTTGATATCGAACTCACCGAACGTCTGGTTCTGTGTGAAATCAAAAATTTCACCATTCACGTTTCGTCCGGAACAAACTCCGGGCGGGAAAGTCGTGTTTTTACCGAAACGCCACCCGCGTCGAAAGTTGCGATCTTTCGGGCACCGTCCCGAATTTCGATACCGAACTCACCGAACGTCTGGTTCTGTGTGAAATCCAAAATTAGAGCATACACGTTTCGTCCGGAACACACTCCGTGCGGGAAAGTCGTGTTTTTACCGAAACGCCTTCCGAGTCGAAAGTTGCGATCTTTCGGCACGGTCTCGAATTTTGATACCAAACTCGCCGAACTTCTGGTTCTGTGTGAAATCCAAAATTAGACCATTCACGTTTCGTCCGGAACACACTCCGGGCGGGAAAGTCGTGTTTTTACCGAAACGCCTACCGCGTCGAAAGTTGCGATCTTTCGGCACCATCCCGAATTTCGATACCGAACTCTCCGAACGTCTGGTTCTGTGTGAAATCCAAAATTAGACCATTCACGTTTCGTCCGGAACACACTCCGTGAGGGAAAGTCGTGTTTTTACCGAAACGCCTACCGAGTCGAAAGTTGCGATCTTTCGTCACGGTCTCGAATTTTGATACCAAACTCGCCGAACTTCTGGTTCTGTGTGAAATCCAAAATTAGACCATTCACGTTTCGTCTGGAACACACTCCGGGCGGGAAAGTCGTGTTTTTACCGAAACGCCTACTGCGTCGAAAGTTGCCATCTTTCGGCACCGTGTCGAATTTCGATATCGAACTCACCGAACGTCTGGTTCTGTGTGAAATCAAAAATTTCACCATTCACGTTTCGTCCGGAACAAACTCCGGGCGGGAAAGTCGTGTTTTTACCGAAACGCCACCCGCGTCGAAAGTTGCGATCTTTCGGGAACCGTCCCGAGTTTCGATACCGAACTCACCGAAAGTCTGGTTCTGTGTGAAATCCAAAATTAGAGCATTCACGTTTCGTCCGGAACACACTCCGTGCGGGAAAGTCGTGTTTTTACCGAAACGCCTACCGCGTCGAAAGTTGCGATCTTTCGGCACCGTCTCGAATTTCGATACCGAACTCACCGAACGTCTGGTTCTGTGTGAAATCAAAAATTAGACCATTCACGTTTCGTCCGGAACACACCCCGGGCGGGAAAGTCGTGTTTTTACCGAAACGCCACCGCGTCGAAAGTTGCGATCTTTCGGGCACCGTCCCGAATTTTGATACCGAACTCACCGAACATCTGGTTCTGTGTGAAATCCAAAATTAGACCATTCACGTTTCGTCCGGAACACATTCCATGCGGGAAAGTCGTGTGAAACGCCTACCGAGTCGAAAGTTGCGATATTTCGGCACGGTCTCGAATTTTGATACCAAACTCACCGAACTTCTGGTTCTGTGTGAAATCCAAAATTAGATCATTCACGTTTCGTCCGGAACACACTCCGGGCGGGAAAGTCGTATTTTTACCGAAACGCCTACCGAGTCGAAAGTTGCGATCTTTCGGCACGGTCTCGAATTTTGATACCAAACTCACCAAACGTCTAGTTCTGTGTGAAATCAAAAATTAGACCATTCACGTTTCGTCCGGAACACACTCCGGGCGGGAAAGTCGTATTTTTACCGAAACGCCTACCGAGTCGAAAGTTGCGATCTTTCGGCACGGTCTCAAATTTTGATACCAAACTCACCGAACATCTGGTTCTGTGTGAAATCCAAAATTAGACCATTCACGTTTCGTCCGGAACACACTCCGGGCGGGAAAGTCGTGTTTTTACCGAAACGCCTACCGCGTCGAAAGTTGCGATCTTTCGGCACCATCCCGAATTTCGATACCGAACTCACCGAACGTCTGGTTCTGTGTGAAATCCAAAATTAGACCATTCACGTTTCGTCCGGAACACACTCCCTGCGGGAAAGTCGTGTTTTTACCGAAACGCCTACCGAGTCGAAAGTTGCGATCTTTCGTCACGGTCTCGAATTTTGATACCAAACTCGCCGAACTTCTGGTTCTGTGTGAAATCCAAAATTAGACCATTCACGTTTCGTCCGGAACACACTCCGGGAGGGAAAGTCGTGTTTTTACCGAAACGCCTACTGCGTCGAAAGTTGCTATCTTTCGGCACCGTGTCGAATTTTGATATCGAACTCACCGAACGTCTGGTTCTGTGTGAAATCAAAAATTTCACCATTCACGTTTCGTCCGGAACAAACTCCGGGCGGGAAAGTCGTGTTTTTACCGAAACGCCACCCGCGTCGAAAGTTGCGATCTTTCGGGCACCGTCCCGAATTTCGATACCGAACTCACCGAACGTCTGGTTCTGTGTGAAATCCAAAATTAGAGCATACACGTTTCGTCCGGAACACACTCCGTGCGGGAAAGTCGTGTTTTTACCGAAACGCCTTCCGAGTCGAAAGTTGCGATCTTTCGGCACGGTCTCGAATTTTGATACCAAACTCGCCGAACTTCTGGTTCTGTGTGAAATCCAAAATTAGACCATTCACGTTTCGTCCGGAACACACTCCGGGCGGGAAAGTCGTGTTTTTACCGAAACGCCTACCGCGTCGAAAGTTGCGATCTTTCGGCACCATCCCGAATTTCGATACCGAACTCACCGAACGTCTGGTTCTGTGTGAAATCCAAAATTAGACCATTCACGTTTCGTCCGGAACACACTCCGTGCGGGAAAGTCGTGTTTTTACCGAAACGCCTACCGAGTCGAAAGTTGCGATCTTTCGGCACGGTCTCGAATTTTGATACCAAACTCGCCGAACTTCTGGTTCTGTGTGAAATCCAAAATTAGACCATTCACGTTTCGTCCGGAACACACTCCGGGCGGGAAAGTCGTGTTTTTACCGAAACGCCTACCGCGTCGAAAGTTGCCATCTTTCGGCACCGTGTCGAATTTCGATACCGAACTCACCGAATGTCTGGTTCTGTGTGAAATCAAAAATCACACCATTCACGTTTCGTCCGGAACACACTCCGGTCGGGAAAGTCGTGTTTTTACCGAAACGCCACCCGCGTCGAAAGTTGCGATCTTTCGGGCACCTTCCCGAATTTCGATACCGAACTCACCGAACGTCTGGTTCTGTGTGAAATCCAAAATTAGATCATTCATGTTTCGTCCGGAAGACACTCCGTGCGGGAAAGTTGTGTTTTTACCGAAACGCCTACCGCGTCGAAAGTTGCGATCTTTCGGCACCGTGTCGAATTTCGATACCGAACTCACCGAACGTCTGGTTCTGTGTGAAATCAAAAATTAGACCATTCATGTTTCGTCCAGAACACACTCCGGGAGGGAAAGTCGTGTTTTTACCGAAACGCCACCGCGTCGAAAGTTGCGATCTTTCGGCACGGTCTCGAATTTTGATACCAAACTCACCGAACTTCTGGTTCTGTGTGAAATCTAAAATTAGACCATTAACGTTTTGTCCGGAACACACTCCGGGCGGGAAAGTCGTGTTTTTAGCGAAACGCCACCCACGTCGAAAGTTGCGATCTTTCGGGCACCGTCCCGAATTTCGATACCGAACTCACCGAACGTCTGGTTCTGTGTGAAATCCAAAATTAGACCATTCACGTTTCGTCCGGAACACACTCCGTGCGGGAAAGTCGTGTGAAACGCCTACCGAGTCGAAAGTTGCGATCTTTCGGCACGGTCTCGAATTTTGATACCAAACTCACCGAACTTCTGGTTTTGTGTGAAATCCAAAATTAGACCATTCACGTTTCGTCCGGAACACACTCCGGGCGGGAAAGTCGTGTTTTTACCGAAACGCCTACCGCGTCGAAAGTTGCCATCTTTTGGCACCGTGTCGAATTTCAATACCGAACTCACCAAACGTCTGGTTCTGTGTGAAATCAAAAATTACACCATTCACGTTTCGTCCGGAACACACTCCGGGCGGGAAAGTCGTGTTTTTACCGAAACGCCACCCGCGTCGAAAGTTGCGATCTTTCGGGCACCGTCCCGAATTTCGATACCGAACTCACCGAACGTCTGGTTCTGTGTGAAATCCAAAATTAGAGCATACACGTTTCGTCCGGAACACACTCCGTGCGGGAAAGTCGTGTTTTTACCGAAACGCCTTCCGAGTCGAAAGTTGCGATCTTTCGGCACGGTCTCGAATTTTGATACCAAACTCGCCGAACTTCTGGTTCTGTGTGAAATCCAAAATTAGACCATTCACGTTTCGTCCGGAACACACTCCGGGCGGGAAAGTCGTGTTTTTACCGAAACGCCTACCGCGTCGAAAGTTGCGATCTTTCGGCACCATCCCGAATTTCGATACCGAACTCACCGAACGTCTGGTTCTGTGTGAAATCCAAAATTAGACCATTCACGTTTCGTCCGGAACACACTCCGTGCGGGAAAGTCGTGTTTTTACCGAAACGCCTACCGAGTCGAAAGTTGCGATCTTTCGGCACGGTCTCGAATTTTGATACCAAACTCGCCGAACTTCTGGTTCTGTGTGAAATCCAAAATTAGACCATTCACGTTTCGTCCGGAACACACTCCGGGCGGGAAAGTCGTGTTTTTACCGAAACGCCTACCGCGTCGAAAGTTGCCATCTTTCGGCACCGTGTCGAATTTCGATACCGAACTCACCGAATGTCTGGTTCTGTGTGAAATCAAAAATCACACCATTCACGTTTCGTCCGGAACACACTCCGGTCGGGAAAGTCGTGTTTTTACCGAAACGCCACCCGCGTCGAAAGTTGCGATCTTTCGGGCACCTTCCCGAATTTCGATACCGAACTCACCGAACGTCTGGTTCTGTGTGAAATCCAAAATTAGATCATTCATGTTTCGTCCGGAAGACACTCCGTGCGGGAAAGTTGTGTTTTTACCGAAACGCCTACCGCGTCGAAAGTTGCGATCTTTCGGCACCGTGTCGAATTTCGATACCGAACTCACCGAACGTCTGGTTCTGTGTGAAATCAAAAATTAGACCATTCATGTTTCGTCCAGAACACACTCCGGGAGGGAAAGTCGTGTTTTTACCGAAACGCCACCGCGTCGAAAGTTGCGATCTTTCGGCACGGTCTCGAATTTTGATACCAAACTCACCGAACTTCTGGTTCTGTGTGAAATCTAAAATTAGACCATTAACGTTTTGTCCGGAACACACTCCGGGCGGGAAAGTCGTGTTTTTAGCGAAACGCCACCCACGTCGAAAGTTGCGATCTTTCGGGCACCGTCCCGAATTTCGATACCGAACTCACCGAACGTCTGGTTCTGTGTGAAATCCAAAATTAGACCATTCACGTTTCGTCCGGAACACACTCCGTGCGGGAAAGTCGTGTGAAACGCCTACCGAGTCGAAAGTTGCGATCTTTCGGCACGGTCTCGAATTTTGATACCAAACTCACCGAACTTCTGGTTTTGTGTGAAATCCAAAATTAGACCATTCACGTTTCGTCCGGAACACACTCCGGGCGGGAAAGTCGTGTTTTTACCGAAACGCCTACCGCGTCGAAAGTTGCCATCTTTTGGCACCGTGTCGAATTTCAATACCGAACTCACCAAACGTCTGGTTCTGTGTGAAATCAAAAATTACACCATTCACGTTTCGTCCGGAACACACTCCGGGCGGGAAAGTCGTGTTTTTACCGAAACGCCACCCGCGCCGAAAGTTACGATCTTTCGGGCATCGTCCCGAATTTTGATACCGAACTCACCGAACGTCTGGTTCTGTGTGAAATCCAAAATTATACCATTCACGTTTCGTCCGTAACACACTCCGTGCGGGAAAGTCGTGTTTTTACCGAAACGCCTACCGAGTCGAAAGTTGCGATCTTTCGGCACGGTCTCGAATTTTGATACCAAACTCACCAAACGTCTGCTTCTGTGTGAAATCAAAAATTAGACCATTCACGTTTCGTCCGGAACACACTCCGGGCGGGAAAGTCGTATTTTTACCGAAACGCCTACCGAGTCGAAAGTTGCGATCTTTCGGCACGGTCTCGAATTTTGATACCAAACTCACCGAACGTCTGGTTCTGTGTGAAATCCAAAATTAGACCATTCACGTTTCGTCCGGAACACACTCCGGGCGGGAAAGTCGTGTTTTTACCGAAACGCCTACAGCGTCGAAAGTTGCGATCTTTCGGCACCATCCCGAATTTCGATACCGAACTCACCGAACGTCTGGTTCTGTGTGAAATCCAAAATTAGACCATTCACGTTTCGTCCGGAACAGACTCCGGGCGGGAAAGTCGTGTTTTTACCGAAACGCCTACCGCGTCGAAAGTTGCGATCTTTCGGCACCATCCCGAATTTCGATACCGAACTCACCGAACGTCTGGTTCTGTGTGAAATCCAAAATTAGACCATTCACGTTTCGTCCGGAACACACTCCGTGCGGTAAAGTCGTGTTTTTACCGAAACGCCTACCGAGTCGAAAGTTGCGATCTTTCGGCACGGTCTCGAATTTTGATACCAAACTCGCCGAACTTCTGGTTCTGTGTGAAATCCAAAATTAGACCATTCACGTTTCGTCCGGAACACACTCCGGGCGGGAAAGTCATGTTTTTACCGAAACGCCTACCGCGTCGAAAGTTGCCATCTTTCGGCACCGTGTCGAATTTCGATACCGAACTCACCGAATGTCTGGTTCTGTGTGAAATCAAAAATTACACCATTCACGTTTCGTCCGGAACACACTCCGGTCGGGAAAGTCGTGTTTTTACCGAAACGCCACCCGCGTCGAAAGTTGCGATCTTTCGGGCACCGTCCCAAATTTCGATACCGAACTCACCGAACGTCTGGTTCTGTGTGAAATCCAAAATTAGATCATTCATGTTTCGTCCGGAAGACACTCCGTGCGGGAAAGTTGTGTTTTTACCGAAATGCCTACCGCGTCGAAAGTTGCGATCTTTCGGCACCGTGTCGAATTTCGATACCGAACTCACCGAACGTCTGGTTCTGTGTGAAATCAAAAATTAGACCATTCATGTTTCGTCCAGAACACACTCCGGGCGGGAAAGTCGTGTTTTTACCGAAACGCCACCGCGTCGAAAGTTGCGATCTTTCGGCACGGTCTCGAATTTTGATACCAAACTCACCGAACTTCTGGTTCTGTGTGAAATCCAAAATTAGACCATTCACGTTTTGTCCGGAACACACTCCGGGCGGGAAAGTCGTGTTTTTAGCGAAACGCCACCCACGTCGAAAGTTGCGATCTTTCGGGCACCGTCCCGAATTTTGATACCGAACTCACCGAACGTCTGGTTCTGTGTGAAATCCAAAATTAGACCATTCACGTTTCGTCCGGAACACACTCCGTGCGGGAAAGTCGTGTGAAACGCCTACCGAGTCGAAAGTTGCGATCTTTCGGCACGGTCTCGAATTTTGATACCAAACTCACCGAACTTCTGGTTTTGTGTGAAATCCAAAATTAGACCATTCACGTTTCGTCCGGAACACACTCCGGGCGGGAAAGTCGTGTTTTTACCGAAACGCCTACCGCGTCGAAAGTTGCCATCTTTTGGCACCGTGTCGAATTTCAATACCGAACTCACCAAACGTCTGGTTCTGTGTGAAATCAAAAATTACACCATTCACGTTTCGTCCGGAACACACTCCGGGCGGGAAAGTCGTGTTTTTACCGAAACGCCACCCGCGCCGAAAGTTACGATCTTTCGGGCACCGTCCCGAATTTTGATACCGAACTCACCGAACGTCTGGTTCTGTGTGAAATCCAAAATTATACCATTCACGTTTCGTCCGTAACACACTCCGTGCGGGAAAGTCGTGTTTTTACCGAAACGCCTACCGAGTCGAAAGTTGCGATCTTTCGGCACGGTCTCGAATTTTGATACCAAACTCACCAAACGTCTGCTTCTGTGTGAAATCAAAAATTAGACCATTCACGTTTCGTCCGGAACACACTCCGGGCGGGAAAGTCGTATTTTTACCGAAACGCCTACCAAGTCGAAAGTTGCGATCTTTCGGCACGGTCTCGAATTTTGATACCAAACTCACCGAACGTCTGGTTCTGTGTGAAATCCAAAATTAGACCATTCACGTTTCGTCCGGAACACACTCCGGGCGGGAAAGTCGTGTTTTTACCGAAACGCCTACAGCGTCGAAAGTTGCGATCTTTCAGCACCATCCCGAATTTCGATACCGAACTCACCGAACGTCTGGTTCTGTGAGAAATCCAAAATTAGACCATTCACGTTTCGTCTGGAACACACTCCGTGCGGGAAAGTCGTGTTTTTATCGAAACGCCTACCGAGTCGAAAGTTGCGATCTTTCGGCACGGTCTCGAATTTTGATACCAAACTCGCCGAACTTCTGGTTCTGTGTGAAATCCAAAATTAGACCATTCACGTTTCGTCCGGAACACACTCCGGGCGGGAAAGTCGTGTTTTTACCGAAACGCCTACCGCGTCGAAAGTTGCCATCTTTCGGCACCGTGTCGAATTTCGATACCGAACTCACCGAATGTCTGGTTCTGTGTGAAATCAAAAATTACACCATTCACGTTTCGTCCGGAACACACTCCGGTCGGGAAAGTTGTGTTTTTACCGAAACGCCACCCGCGTCGAAAGTTGCGATCTTTCGGGCACCGTCCCGAATTTCGATACCGAACTCACCGAACGTCTGGTTCTGTGTGAAATCCAAAATTAGATCATTCATGTTTCGTCCGGAAGACACTCCGTGCGGGAAAGTTGTGTTTTTACCGAAACGCCTACCGCGTCGAAAGTTGCGATCTTTCGGCACCGTGTCGAATTTCGATACCGAACTCACCGAACGTCTGGTTCTGTGTGAAATCAAAAATTAGACCATTCATGTTTCGTCCGGAACACACTCCGGGCGGGAAAGTCGTGTTTTTACCGAAACGCCACCGCGCCGAAAGTTGCGATCTTTCGGGCACCGTCCCGAATTTCGATACCGAACTCACCGAACATCTGGTTCTGTGTGAAATCCAAAATTAGACCATTCACGTTTCGTCCGGAACACATTCCGTGCGGGAAAGTCGTGTGAAACGCCTACCGAGTCGAAAGTTGCGATCTTTCGGCACGGTCTCGAATTTTGATACCAAACTCACCGAACTTCTGGTTCTGTGTGAAATCCAAAATTAGACCATTCACGTTTCGTCCGGAACACACTCCGGGCGGGAAAGTCGTGTTTTTAGCGAAACGCCACCCACGTCGAAAGTTGCGATCTTTCGGGCACCGTCCCGAATTTCGATACCGAACTCACCGAACGTCTGGTTCTGTGTGAAATCCAAAATTAGACCATTCACGTTTCGTCCGGAACACACTCCGTGCGGGAAAGTCGTGTGAAACGCCTACCGAGTCGAAAGTTGCGATCTTTCGGCACGGTCTCGAATTTTGATACCAAACTCACCGAACTTCTGGTTTTGTGTGAAATCCAAAATTAGACCATTCACGTTTCGTCCGGAACACACTCCGGGCGGGAAAGTCGTGTTTTTACCGAAACGCCTACCGCGTCGAAAGTTGCCATCTTTTGGCACCGTGTCGAATTTCAATACTGAACTCACCAAACGTCTGGTTCTGTGTGAAATCAAAAATTACACCATTCACGTTTCGTCCGGAACACACTCCGGGCGGGAAAGTCGTGTTTTTACCGAAACGCCACCCGCGCCGAAAGTTACGATCTTTCGGGCACCGTCCCGAATTTCGATACCGAACTCACCGAACGTCTGGTTCTGTGTGAAATCCAAAATTAGATCATTCATGTTTCGTCCGGAAGACACTCCGTGCGGGAAAGTTGTGTTTTTACCGAAACGCCTACCGCGTCGAAAGTTGCGATCTTTCGGCACCGTGTCGAATTTCGATACCGAACTCACCGAACGTCTGGTTCTGTGTGAAATCAAAAATTAGACCATTCATGTTTCGTCCAGAACACACTCCGGGCGGGAAAGTCGTGTTTTTACCGAAACGCCACCGCGTCGAAAGTTGCGATCTTTCGGCACGGTCTCGAATTTTGATACCAAACTCACCGAACTTCTGGTTCTGTGTGAAATCCAAAATTAGACCATTCACGTTTTGTCCGGAACACACTCCGGGCGGGAAAGTCGTGTTTTTAGCGAAACGCCACCCACGTCGAAAGTTGCGATCTTTCGGGCACCGTCCCGAATTTCGATACCGAACTCACCGAACGTCTGGTTCTGTGTGAAATCCAAAATTAGACCATTCACGTTTCGTCCGGAACACACTCCGTGCGGGAAAGTCGTGTGAAACGCCTACCGAGTCGAAAGTTGCGATCTTTCGGCACGGTCTCGAATTTTGATACCAAACTCACCGAACTTCTGGTTTTGTGTGAAATCCAAAATTAGACCATTCACGTTTCGTCCGGAACACACTCCGGGCGGGAAAGTCGTGTTTTTACCGAAACGCCTACCGCGTCGAAAGTTGCCATCTTTTGGCACCGTGTCGAATTTCAATACCGAACTCACCAAACGTCTGGTTCTGTGTGAAATCAAAAATTACACCATTCACGTTTCGTCCGGAACACACTCCGGGCGGGAAAGTCGTGTTTTTACCGAAACGCCACCCGCGCCGAAAGTTACGATCTTTCGGGCACCGTCCCGAATTTTGATACCGAACTCACCGAACGTCTGGTTCTGTGTGAAATCCAAAATTATACCATTCACGTTTCGTCCGTAACACACTCCGTGCGGGAAAGTCGTGTTTTTACCGAAACGCCTACCGAGTCGAAAGTTGCGATCTTTCGGCACGGTCTCGAATTTTGATACCAAACTCACCAAACGTCTGCTTCTGTGTGAAATCAAAAATTAGACCATTCACGTTTCGTCCGGAACACACTCCGGGCGGGAAAGTCGTATTTTTACCGAAACGCCTACCGAGTCGAAAGTTGCGATCTTTCGGCACGGTCTCGAATTTTGATACCAAACTCACCGAACGTCTGGTTCTGTGTGAAATCCAAAATTAGACCATTCACGTTTCGTCCGGAACACACTCCGGGCGGGAAAGTCGTGTTTTTACCGAAACGCCTACAGCGTCGAAAGTTGCGATCTTTCAGCACCATCCCGAATTTCGATACCGAACTCACCGAACGTCTGGTTCTGTGTGAAATCCAAAATTAGACCATTCACGTTTCGTCTGGAACACACTCCGTGCGGGAAAGTCGTGTTTTTATCGAAACGCCTACCGAGTCGAAAGTTGCGATCTTTCGGCACGGTCTCGAATTTTGATACCAAACTCGCCGAACTTCTGGTTCTGTGTGAAATCCAAAATTAGACCATTCACGTTTCGTCCGGAACACACTCCGGGCGGGAAAGTCGTGTTTTTACCGAAACGCCTACCGCGTCGAAAGTTGCCATCTTTCGGCACCGTGTCGAATTTCGATACCGAACTCACCGAATGTCTGGTTCTGTGTGAAATCAAAAATTACACCATTCACGTTTCGTCCGGAACACACTCCGGTCGGGAAAGTTGTGTTTTTACCGAAACGCCACCCGCGTCGAAAGTTGCGATCTTTCGGGCACCGTCCCGAATTTCGATACCGAACTCACCGAACGTCTGGTTCTGTGTGAAATCCAAAATTAGATCATTCATGTTTCGTCCGGAAGACACTCCGTGCGGGAAAGTTGTGTTTTTACCGAAACGCCTACCGCGTCGAAAGTTGCGATCTTTCGGCACCGTGTCGAATTTCGATACCGAACTCACCGAACGTCTGGTTCTGTGTGAAATCAAAAATTAGACCATTCATGTTTCGTCCGGAACACACTCCGGGCGGGAAAGTCGTGTTTTTACCGAAACGCCACCGCGCCGAAAGTTGCGATCTTTCGGGCACCGTCCCGAATTTCGATACCGAACTCACCGAACATCTGGTTCTGTGTGAAATCCAAAATTAGACCATTCACGTTTCGTCCGGAACACATTCCGTGCGGGAAAGTCGTGTGAAACGCCTACCGAGTCGAAAGTTGCGATCTTTCGGCACGGTCTCGAATTTTGATACCAAACTCACCGAACTTCTGGTTCTGTGTGAAATCCAAAATTAGACCATTCACGTTTCGTCCGGAACACACTCCGGGCGGGAAAGTCGTGTTTTTAGCGAAACGCCACCCACGTCGAAAGTTGCGATCTTTCGGGCACCGTCCCGAATTTCGATACCGAACTCACCGAACGTCTGGTTCTGTGTGAAATCCAAAATTAGACCATTCACGTTTCGTCCGGAACACACTCCGTGCGGGAAAGTCGTGTGAAACGCCTACCGAGTCGAAAGTTGCGATCTTTCGGCACGGTCTCGAATTTTGATACCAAACTCACCGAACTTCTGGTTTTGTGTGAAATCCAAAATTAGACCATTCACGTTTCGTCCGGAACACACTCCGGGCGGGAAAGTCGTGTTTTTACCGAAACGCCTACCGCGTCGAAAGTTGCCATCTTTTGGCACCGTGTCGAATTTCAATACTGAACTCACCAAACGTCTGGTTCTGTGTGAAATCAAAAATTACACCATTCACGTTTCGTCCGGAACACACTCCGGGCGGGAAAGTCGTGTTTTTACCGAAACGCCACCCGCGCCGAAAGTTACGATCTTTCGGGCACCGTCCCGAATTTCGATACCGAACTCACCGAACGTCTGGTTCTGTGTGAAATCCAAAATTAGATCATTCATGTTTCGTCCGGAAGACACTCCGTGCGGGAAAGTTGTGTTTTTACCGAAACGCCTACCGCGTCGAAAGTTGCGATCTTTCGGCACCGTGTCGAATTTCGATACCGAACTCACCGAACGTCTGGTTCTGTGTGAAATCAAAAATTAGACCATTCATGTTTCGTCCAGAACACACTCCGGGCGGGAAAGTCGTGTTTTTACCGAAACGCCACCGCGTCGAAAGTTGCGATCTTTCGGCACGGTCTCGAATTTTGATACCAAACTCACCGAACTTCTGGTTCTGTGTGAAATCCAAAATTAGACCATTCACGTTTTGTCCGGAACACACTCCGGGCGGGAAAGTCGTGTTTTTAGCGAAACGCCACCCACGTCGAAAGTTGCGATCTTTCGGGCACCGTCCCGAATTTCGATACCGAACTCACCGAACGTCTGGTTCTGTGTGAAATCCAAAATTAGACCATTCACGTTTCGTCCGGAACACACTCCGTGCGGGAAAGTCGTGTGAAACGCCTACCGAGTCGAAAGTTGCGATCTTTCGGCACGGTCTCGAATTTTGATACCAAACTCACCGAACTTCTGGTTTTGTGTGAAATCCAAAATTAGACCATTCACGTTTCGTCCGGAACACACTCCGGGCGGGAAAGTCGTGTTTTTACCGAAACGCCTACCGCGTCGAAAGTTGCCATCTTTTGGCACCGTGTCGAATTTCAATACCGAACTCACCAAACGTCTGGTTCTGTGTGAAATCAAAAATTACACCATTCACGTTTCGTCCGGAACACACTCCGGGCGGGAAAGTCGTGTTTTTACCGAAACGCCACCCGCGCCGAAAGTTACGATCTTTCGGGCACCGTCCCGAATTTTGATACCGAACTCACCGAACGTCTGGTTCTGTGTGAAATCCAAAATTATACCATTCACGTTTCGTCCGTAACACACTCCGTGCGGGAAAGTCGTGTTTTTACCGAAACGCCTACCGAGTCGAAAGTTGCGATCTTTCGGCACGGTCTCGAATTTTGATACCAAACTCACCAAACGTCTGCTTCTGTGTGAAATCAAAAATTAGACCATTCACGTTTCGTCCGGAACACACTCCGGGCGGGAAAGTCGTATTTTTACCGAAACGCCTACCGAGTCGAAAGTTGCGATCTTTCGGCACGGTCTCGAATTTTGATACCAAACTCACCGAACGTCTGGTTCTGTGTGAAATCCAAAATTAGACCATTCACGTTTCGTCCGGAACACACTCCGGGCGGGAAAGTCGTGTTTTTACCGAAACGCCTACAGCGTCGAAAGTTGCGATCTTTCAGCACCATCCCGAATTTCGATACCGAACTCACCGAACGTCTGGTTCTGTGTGAAATCCAAAATTAGACCATTCACGTTTCGTCTGGAACACACTCCGTGCGGGAAAGTCGTGTTTTTATCGAAACGCCTACCGAGTCGAAAGTTGCGATCTTTCGGCACGGTCTCGAATTTTGATACCAAACTCGCCGAACTTCTGGTTCTGTGTGAAATCCAAAATTAGACCATTCACGTTTCGTCCGGAACACACTCCGGGCGGGAAAGTCGTGTTTTTACCGAAACGCCTACCGCGTCGAAAGTTGCCATCTTTCGGCACCGTGTCGAATTTCGATACCGAACTCACCGAATGTCTGGTTCTGTGTGAAATCAAAAATTACACCATTCACGTTTCGTCCGGAACACACTCCGGTCGGGAAAGTTGTGTTTTTACCGAAACGCCACCCGCGTCGAAAGTTGCGATCTTTCGGGCACCGTCCCGAATTTCGATACCGAACTCACCGAACGTCTGGTTCTGTGTGAAATCCAAAATTAGATCATTCATGTTTCGTCCGGAAGACACTCCGTGCGGGAAAGTTGTGTTTTTACCGAAACGCCTACCGCGTCGAAAGTTGCGATCTTTCGGCACCGTGTCGAATTTCGATACCGAACTCACCGAACGTCTGGTTCTGTGTGAAATCAAAAATTAGACCATTCATGTTTCGTCCGGAACACACTCCGGGCGGGAAAGTCGTGTTTTTACCGAAACGCCACCGCGCCGAAAGTTGCGATCTTTCGGGCACCGTCCCGAATTTCGATACCGAACTCACCGAACATCTGGTTCTGTGTGAAATCCAAAATTAGACCATTCACGTTTCGTCCGGAACACATTCCGTGCGGGAAAGTCGTGTGAAACGCCTACCGAGTCGAAAGTTGCGATCTTTCGGCACGGTCTCGAATTTTGATACCAAACTCACCGAACTTCTGGTTCTGTGTGAAATCCAAAATTAGACCATTCACGTTTCGTCCGGAACACACTCCGGGCGGGAAAGTCGTGTTTTTAGCGAAACGCCACCCACGTCGAAAGTTGCGATCTTTCGGGCACCGTCCCGAATTTCGATACCGAACTCACCGAACGTCTGGTTCTGTGTGAAATCCAAAATTAGACCATTCACGTTTCTTCCGGAACACACTCCGTGCGGGAAAGTCGTATTTTTACCGAAACGCCTACCGAGTCGAAAGTTGCGATCTTTCGGCACGGTCTCGAATTTTGATACCAAACTCACCGAACTTCTGGTTTTGTGTGAAATCCAAAATTAGACCATTCACGTTTCGTCCGGAACACACTCCGGGCGGGAAAGTCGTGTTTTTACCGAAACGCCTACCGCGTCGAAAGTTGCCATCTTTTGGCACCGTGTCGAATTTCAATACCGAACTCACCAAACGTCTGGTTCTGTGTGAAATCAAAAATTACACCATTCACGTTTCGTCCGGAACACACTCCGGGCGGGAAAGTCGTGTTTTTACCGAAACGCCACCCGCGCCGAAAGTTACGATCTTTCGGGCACCGTCCCGAATTTCGATACCGAACTCACCGAACGTCTGGTTCTGTGTGAAATCCAAAATTATACCATTCACGTTTCGTCCGTAACACACTCCGTGCGGGAAAGTCGTGTTTTTACCGAAACGCCTACCGAGTCGAAAGTTGCGATCTTTCGGCACGGTCTCGAATTTTGAAACCAAACTCACCAAACGTCTGCTTCTGTGTGAAATCAAAAATTAGACCATTCACGTTTCGTCCGGAACACACTCCGGGCGGGAAAGTCGTATTTTTACCGAAACGCCTACCGAGTCGAAAGTTGCGATCTTTCGGCACGGTCTCGAATTTTGATACCAAACTCGCCGAACTTCTAGTTCTGTGTGAAATCCAAAATTAGACCATTCACGTTTCGTCCGGAACACACTCCGGGCGGGAAAGTCGTGTTTTTACCGAAACGCCTACCGCGTCGAAAGTTGCCATCTTTCGGCACCGTGTCGAATTTCGATACCGAACTCACCGAATGTCTGGTTCTGTGTGAAATCAAAAATTACACCATTCACGTTTCGTCCGGAACACACTCCGGTCGGGAAAGTCGTGTTTTTACCGAAACGCCACCCGCGTCGAAAGTTGCGATCTTTCGGGCACCGTCCCGAATTTCGATACCGAACTCACCGAACGTCTGGTTCTGTGTGAAATCCAAAATTAGATCTTTCATGTTTCGTCCGGAAGACACTCCGTGCGGGAAAGTTGTGTTTTTACCGAAACGCCTACCGCGTCGAAAGTTGCGATCTTTCGGCACCGTGTCGAATTTCGATACCGAACTCACCGAACGTCTGGTTCTGTGTGAAATAAAAAATTAGACCATTCATGTTTCGTCCGGAACACACTCCGGGCGGGAAAGTCCTGTTTTACCGAAACGCCTAACGAGTCGAAAGTTGCGATCTTTCGGGCACCGTCCCGAATTTCGATACCGAACTCACCGAACGTCTGGTTCTGTGTGAAATCCAAAATTAGACCATTCACGTTTCGTCCGGAACACACTCCGTGCGGGAAAGTCGTGTGAAACGCCTACTGAGTCGAAAGTTGCGATCTTTCGGCACGGTCTCGAATTTTGATACCAAACTCACCAAACGTCTGCTTCTGTGTGAAATCAAAAATTAGACCATTCACGTTTCGTCCGGAACACACTCCGGGCGGGAAACTCGTATTTTTACCGAAACGCCTACCGAGTCGAAAGTTGCGATCTTTCGGCACGGTCTCGAATTTTGATACCAAACTCACCGAACGTCTGGTTCTGTGTGAAATCAAAAATTAGACCATTCATGTTTCGTCCGGAACACACTCCGGGCGGGAAAGTCGTGTTTTTACCGAAATGCCACCGCGTCGAAAGTTGCGATCTTTCGGGCACCGTCCCGAATTTCGATACCGAACTCACCGAACATCTGGTTCTGTGTGAAATCCAAAATTAGACCATTCACGTTTCGTCCGGAACACATTCCGTGCGGGAAAGTCGTGTGAAACGCCTACCGAGTCGAAAGTTGCGATCTTTCGGCACGGTCTCGAATTTTGATACCAAACTCACCGAACTTCTGGTTCTGTGTGAAATCCAAAATTAGACCATTCACGTTTCGTCCGGAACACACTCCGGGCGGGAAAGTCGTGTTTTTAGCGAAACGCCACCCACGTCGAAAGTTGCGATCTTTCGGGCACCGTCCCGAATTTCGATACCGAACTCACCGAACGTCTGGTTCTGTGTGAAATCCAAAATTAGACCATTCACGTTTCTTCCGGAACACACTCCGTGCGGGAAAGTCGTATTTTTACCGAAACGCCTACCGAGTCGAAAGTTGCGATCTTTCGGCACGGTCTCGAATTTTGATACCAAACTCACCGAACTTCTGGTTTTGTGTGAAATCCAAAATTAGACCATTCACGTTTCGTCCGGAACACACTCCGGGCGGGAAAGTCGTGTTTTTACCGAAACGCCTACCGCGTCGAAAGTTGCCATCTTTTGGCACCGTGTCGAATTTCAATACCGAACTCACCAAATGTCTGGTTCTGTGTGAAATCAAAAATTACACCATTCACGTTTCGTCCGGAACACACTCCGGGCGGGAAAGTCGTGTTTTTACCGAAACGCCACCCGCGCCGAAAGTTACGATCTTTCGGGCACCGTCCCGAATTTCGATACCGAACTCACCGAACGTCTGGTTCTGTGTGAAATCCAAAATTATACCATTCACGTTTCGTCCGTAACACACTCCGTGCGGGAAAGTCGTGTTTTTACCGAAACGCCTACCGAGTCGAAAGTTGCGATCTTTCGGCACGGTCTCGAATTTTGAAACCAAACTCACCAAACGTCTGCTTCTGTGTGAAATCAAAAATTAGACCATTCACGTTTCGTCCGGAACACACTCCGGGCGGGAAAGTCGTATTTTTACCGAAACGCCTACCGAGTCGAAAGTTGCGATCTTTCGGCACGGTCTCGAATTTTGATACCAAACTCGCCGAACTTCTAGTTCTGTGTGAAATCCAAAATTAGACCATTCACGTTTCGTCCGGAACACACTCCGGGCGGGAAAGTCGTGTTTTTACCGAAACGCCTACCGCGTCGAAAGTTGCCATCTTTCGGCACCGTGTCGAATTTCGATACCGAACTCACCGAATGTCTGGTTCTGTGTGAAATCAAAAATTACACCATTCACGTTTCGTCCGGAACACACTCCGGTCGGGAAAGTCGTGTTTTTACCGAAACGCCACCCGCGTCGAAAGTTGCGATCTTTCGGGCACCGTCCCGAATTTCGATACCGAACTCACCGAACGTCTGGTTCTGTGTGAAATCCAAAATTAGATCTTTCATGTTTCGTCCGGAAGACACTCCGTGCGGGAAAGTTGTGTTTTTACCGAAACGCCTACCGCGTCGAAAGTTGCGATCTTTCGGCACCGTGTCGAATTTCGATACCGAACTCACCGAACGTCTGGTTCTGTGTGAAATCAAAAATTAGACCATTCATGTTTCGTCCGGAACACACTCCGGGCGGGAAAGTCCTGTTTTACCGAAACGCCTAACGAGTCGAAAGTTGCGATCTTTCGGGCACCGTCCCGAATTTCGATACCGAACTCACCGAACGTCTGGTTCTGTGTGAAATCCAAAATTAGACCATTCACGTTTCGTCCGGAACACACTCCGTGCGGGAAAGTCGTGTGAAACGCCTACTGAGTCGAAAGTTGCGATCTTTCGGCACGGTCTCGAATTTTGATACCAAACTCACCGAACTTCTGGTTCTGTGTGAAATCCAAAATTAGACCATTCACGTTTCGTCCGGAACACACTCCGGGCGGGAAAGTCGTGTTTTTACCGAAACGCCTACCGCGTCGAAAGTTGCGATCTTTCGGCACCGTGTCGAATTTCGATACCGAACTCACCGAACGTCTGGTTCTGTGTGAAATCAAAAATTACACCATTCACGTTTCGTCCGGAACACACTCCGGGCGGGAAAGTCGTGTTTTTACCGAAACGCCACCGCGTCGAAAGTTGCGATCTTTCGGGCACCGTCCCGAATTTCGATACCGAACTCACCGAACGTCTAGTTCTGTGTGAAATCCAAAATTAGACCATTCACGTTTCGTCCGGAACACACTCCGTGCGGGAAAGTCGTGTTTTTACCGAAACGCCTACCGAGTCGAAAGTTGCGATCTTTCGGCACGGTCTCGAATTTTGATACCAAACTCACCGAACTTCTGGTTCTGTGTGAAATCCAAAATTACACCATTCACGTTTCGTCCGGAACAAACTCCGGGCGGGAAAGTCGTGTTTTTACCAAACGCCTACCGCGTCGAAAGTTGTCATCTTTCGGCACCGTGTCGAATTTCGATACCGAACTCACCGAACGTCTGGTTCTGTGTGAAATCAAAAATTACACCATTCAAGTTTCGTCCGGAACACACTCCGGGCGGGAAAGTCGTGTTTTTACCGAAACGCCACCCGCGTCGAAAGTTGCGATCTTTCGGGCACCGTCCCGAATTTCGATACCGAACTCACCGAACGTCTGGTTTTGTTTGAAATCCAAAATTAGACCATTCACGTTTCGTCCGGAAGACACTCTGTGCGGGAAAGTTTTGTTTTTACCGAAACGCCTACCGAGTCGAAAGTTGCGATCTTTCAGCACGGTCTCGAATTTTGATACCAAACTCACCGAACGTCTGGTTCTGTGTGAAATCAAAAATTAGACCATTCATGTTTCGTCCGGAACACACTCCGGGCGGGAAAGTCGTGTTTTTACCGAAATGCCACCGCGTCGAAAGTTGCGATCTTTCGGGCACCGTCCCGAATTTCGATACCGAACTCACCGAACATCTGGTTCTGTGTGAAATCCAAAATTAGACCATTCACGTTTCGTCCGGAACACATTCCGTGCGGGAAAGTCGTGTGAAACGCCTACCGAGTCGAAAGTTGCGATCTTTCGGCACGGTCTCGAATTTTGATACCAAACTCACCGAACTTCTGGTTCTGTGTGAAATCCAAAATTAGACCATTCACGTTTCGTCCGGAACACACTCCGGGCGGGAAAGTCGTGTTTTTAGCGAAACGCCACCCACGTCGAAAGTTGCGATCTTTCGGGCACCGTCCCGAATTTCGATACCGAACTCACCGAACGTCTGGTTCTGTGTGAAATCCAAAATTAGACCATTCACGTTTCTTCCGGAACACACTCCGTGCGGGAAAGTCGTATTTTTACCGAAACGCCTACCGAGTCGAAAGTTGCGATCTTTCGGCACGGTCTCGAATTTTGATACCAAACTCACCGAACTTCTGGTTTTGTGTGAAATCCAAAATTAGACCATTCACGTTTCGTCCGGAACACACTCCGGGCGGGAAAGTCGTGTTTTTACCGAAACGCCTACCGCGTCGAAAGTTGCCATCTTTTGGCACCGTGTCGAATTTCAATACCGAACTCACCAAACGTCTGGTTCTGTGTGAAATCAAAAATTACACCATTCACGTTTCGTCCGGAACACACTCCGGGCGGGAAAGTCGTGTTTTTACCGAAACGCCACCCGCGCCGAAAGTTACGATCTTTCGGGCACCGTCCCGAATTTCGATACCGAACTCACCGAACGTCTGGTTCTGTGTGAAATCCAAAATTATACCATTCACGTTTCGTCCGTAACACACTCCGTGCGGGAAAGTCGTGTTTTTACCGAAACGCCTACCGAGTCGAAAGTTGCGATCTTTCGGCACGGTCTCGAATTTTGAAACCAAACTCACCAAACGTCTGCTTCTGTGTGAAATCAAAAATTAGACCATTCACGTTTCGTCCGGAACACACTCCGGGCGGGAAAGTCGTATTTTTACCGAAACGCCTACCGAGTCGAAAGTTGCGATCTTTCGGCACGGTCTCGAATTTTGATACCAAACTCGCCGAACTTCTAGTTCTGTGTGAAATCCAAAATTAGACCATTCACGTTTCGTCCGGAACACACTCCGGGCGGGAAAGTCGTGTTTTTACCGAAACGCCTACCGCGTCGAAAGTTGCCATCTTTCGGCACCGTGTCGAATTTCGATACCGAACTCACCGAATGTCTGGTTCTGTGTGAAATCAAAAATTACACCATTCACGTTTCGTCCGGAACACACTCCGGTCGGGAAAGTCGTGTTTTTACCGAAACGCCACCCGCGTCGAAAGTTGCGATCTTTCGGGCACCGTCCCGAATTTCGATACCGAACTCACCGAACGTCTGGTTCTGTGTGAAATCCAAAATTAGATCTTTCATGTTTCGTCCGGAAGACACTCCGTGCGGGAAAGTTGTGTTTTTACCGAAACGCCTACCGCGTCGAAAGTTGCGATCTTTCGGCACCGTGTCGAATTTCGATACCGAACTCACCGAACGTCTGGTTCTGTGTGAAATCAAAAATTAGACCATTCATGTTTCGTCCGGAACACACTCCGGGCGGGAAAGTCCTGTTTTACCGAAACGCCTAACGAGTCGAAAGTTGCGATCTTTCGGGCACCGTCCCGAATTTCGATACCGAACTCACCGAACGTCTGGTTCTGTGTGAAATCCAAAATTAGACCATTCACGTTTCGTCCGGAACACACTCCGTGCGGGAAAGTCGTGTGAAACGCCTACTGAGTCGAAAGTTGCGATCTTTCGGCACGGTCTCGAATTTTGATACCAAACTCACCGAACTTCTGGTTCTGTGTGAAATCCAAAATTAGACCATTCACGTTTCGTCCGGAACACACTCCGGGCGGGAAAGTCGTGTTTTTACCGAAACGCCTACCGCGTCGAAAGTTGCGATCTTTCGGCACCGTGTCGAATTTCGATACCGAACTCACCGAACGTCTGGTTCTGTGTGAAATCAAAAATTACACCATTCACGTTTCGTCCGGAACACACTCCGGGCGGGAAAGTCGTGTTTTTACCGAAACGCCACCGCGTCGAAAGTTGCGATCTTTCGGGCACCGTCCCGAATTTCGATACCGAACTCACCGAACGTCTAGTTCTGTGTGAAATCCAAAATTAGACCATTCACGTTTCGTCCGGAACACACTCCGTGCGGGAAAGTCGTGTTTTTACCGAAACGCCTACCGAGTCGAAAGTTGCGATCTTTCGGCACGGTCTCGAATTTTGATACCAAACTCACCGAACTTCTGGTTCTGTGTGAAATCCAAAATTACACCATTCACGTTTCGTCCGGAACAAACTCCGGGCGGGAAAGTCGTGTTTTTACCAAACGCCTACCGCGTCGAAAGTTGTCATCTTTCGGCACCGTGTCGAATTTCGATACCGAACTCACCGAACGTCTGGTTCTGTGTGAAATCAAAAATTACACCATTCAAGTTTCGTCCGGAACACACTCCGGGCGGGAAAGTCGTGTTTTTACCGAAACGCCACCCGCGTCGAAAGTTGCGATCTTTCGGGCACCGTCCCGAATTTCGATACCGAACTCACCGAACGTCTGGTTTTGTTTGAAATCCAAAATTAGACCATTCACGTTTCGTCCGGAAGACACTCTGTGCGGGAAAGTTTTGTTTTTACCGAAACGCCTACCGAGTCGAAAGTTGCGATCTTTCAGCACGGTCTCGAATTTTGATACCAAACTCACCGAACGTCTGGTTCTGTGTGAAATCCAAAATTAGACCATTCACGTTTTGTCCGGAACACACTCCGGGCGGGAAAGTCGTGTTTTTACCGAAATGCCTACCGCGTCGAAAGTTGCGATCTCTCGGCACCGTGTCGAATTTCGATACCGAACTCCCCGAACGTCTGGTTCTGTGTGAAATCCAAAATTAGACCATTCATGTTTCGTCCGGAACACACTCCGGGCGGGAAAGTCGTGTTTTTACCGAAACGCCTAACGAGTCGAAAGTTGCGATCTTTCGGGCACCGTCCCGAATTTCGATACCGAACTCACCGAACGTCTGGTTCTGTGTGAAATCCAAAATTAGACCATTCACGTTTCGTCCGGAACACACTCCGTGCGGGAAAGTCGTGTGAAACGCCTACTGAGTCGAAAGTTGCGATCTTTCGGCACGGTCTCGAATTTTGATACCAAACTCACCGAACTTCTGGTTCTGTGTGAAATCCAAAATTAGACCATTCACGTTTCGTCCGGAACACACTCCGGGCGGGAAAGTCGTGTTTTTACCGAAACGCCTACCGCGTCGAAAGTTGCGATCTTTCGGCACCGTGTCGAATTTCGATACCGAACTCACCGAACGTCTGGTTCTGTGTGAAATCAAAAATTACACCATTCACGTTTCGTCCGGAACACACTCCGGGCGGGAAAGTCGTGTTTTTACCGAAACGCCACCGCGTCGAAAGTTACGATCTTTCGGGCACCGTCCCGAATTTCGATACCGAACTCACCGAACGTCTGGTTCTGTGTGAAATCCAAAATTAGACCATTCACGTTTCGTCCGGAACACACTCCGTGCGGGAAAGTCGTGTTTTTACCGAAACGCCTACCGAGTCGAAAGTTGCGATCTTTCGGCACGGTCTCGAATTTTGATACCAAACTCCCCGAACTTCTGGTTCTGTGTGAAATCCAAAATTAGACCATTCACGTTTCGTCTGGAACAAACTCCGGGCGGGAAAGTCGTGTTTTTACCAAACGCCTACCGCGTCGAAAGTTGCCATCTTTCGGCACCGTGTCGAATTTCGATACCGAACTCACCGAACGTCTGGTTCTGTGTGAAATCAAAAATTACACCATTGAAGTTTCGTCCGGAACACACTCCGGGCGGGAAAGTCGTGTTTTTACCGAAACGCCACCCACGTCGAAAGTTGCGATCTTTCGGGCACCGTCCCGAATTTCGATACCGAACTCACCGAACGTCTGGTTCTGTTTGAAATCCAAAATTAGACCATTCACGTTTCGTCCGGAAGACACTCTGTGCGGGAAAGTTTTGTTTTTACCGAAACGCCTACCGAGTCGAAAGTTGCGATGTTTCAGCACGGTCTCGAATTTTGATACCAAACTCACCGAACGTCTGGTTCTGTGTGAAATCCAAAATTAGACCATTCACGTTTTGTCCGGAACACACTCCGGGCGGGAAAGTCGTGTTTTTACCGAAACGCCTACCGCGTCGAAAGTTGCGATCTCTCGGCACCGTGTCGAATTTCGATACCAAACTCACCGAACGTCTGGTTCTGTGTGAAATCCAAAATTAGACCATTCATGTTTCGTCCGGAACACACTCCGGGCGGGAAAGTCGTGTTTTTACCGAAACGCCTACCGAGTCGAAAGTTGCGATCTTTCGGGCACCGTCCCGAATTTCGATACCGAACTCACCGAACGTCTGGTTCTGTATGAAATCCAAAATTAGACCATTCACGTTTCGTCCGGAACACACTCCGTGCGGGAAAGTCGTGTGAAACGCCTACTGAGTCGAAAGTTGCGATCTTTCGGCACGGTCCCGAATTTTGATACCAAACTCACCGAACTTCTGGTTCTGTGTGAAATCCAAAATTAGACCATTCACGTTTCGTCCGGAACACACTCCGGGCGGGAAAGTCGTGTTTTTACCGAAACGCCACCCGCGTCGAAAGTTGCGATCTTTCGGGCACCGTCCCGAATTTCGATACCGAACTCACCGAACGTCTGGTTCTGTTTGAACTCCAAAATTATATCATTCACGTTTCGTCCGTAACCCACTCCGTGCGGGAAAGTCGTGTTTTTACCGAAACGCCTAACGAGTCGAAAGTTGCGATCTTTCGGCACGGCCTCGAATTTTGATACCAAACTCACCAAACGTCTAGTTCTGTGTGAAATAAAAAATTAGACCATTCACGTTTCGTCCGGAACACACTCCGGGCGGGAAAGTGGTGTTTTTACCGAAACGCCTACCGAGTCGAAAGTTGCGATCTTTCGGCACGGTCTCGAATTTTGATACCAAACTCACCGAACGTCTGGTTCTGTGTGAAATCCAAAATTAGACCATTCACGTTTCGTCCGGAACACACTCCGAGCGGGAAAGTCGTGTTTTTACCGAAACGCCTACCACGTCGAAAGTTGCGATCTTTCGGTACCGTGTCGAATTTCGATGCCGAACTCACCGAACGTCTGGTTCTGTGTGAAATCAAAAATTACACCATTCACGTTTCGTCCGGAACACACTCCGGGCGGGAAAGTCGTGTTTTTACCGAAACGCCACCGCGTCGAAAGTTTCGATCTTTCGGGCACCGTCCCGAATTTCGATACCGAACTCACCGAACGTCTGGTTCTGTTTGAAATCAAAAATTAGACCATTCACGTTATGTCCGGAAGACACTCCGCGCGGGAAAGTTGTGTTTTTACCGAAACGCCTACTGAGTCGAAAGTTGCGATCTTTCAGCACGGTCTCGAATTTTGATACCAAACTCACCGAACGTCTGGTTCTGTGTGAAATCCAAAATTAGACCATTCACGTTTTGTCCGGAACACACTCCGGGCGGGAAAGTCGTGTTTTTACCGAAACGCCTACCGCGTCGAAAGTTGCGATCTCTCGGCACCGTGTCGAATTTCGATACCGAACTCACCGAACGTCTGGTTCTGTGTGAAATCCAAAATTAGACCATTCATGTTTCGTCCGGAACACACTCCGGGCGGGAAAGTCGTGTTTTTACCGAAACGCCTACCGAGTCGAAAGTTGCGATCTTTCGGGCACCGTCCCGAATTTCGATACCGAACTCACCGAACGTCTGGTTCTGTGTGAAATCCAAAATTAGACCATTCACGTTTCGTCCGGAACACACTCCGTGCGGGAAAGTCGTGTTTTTACCGAAACGCCTACCGAGTCGAAAGTTGCGATCTTTCGGGCACCGTCCCGAATTTCGATACCGAACTCACCGAACGTCTGGTTCTGTATGAAATCCAAAATTAGACCATTCACGTTTCGTCCGGAACACACTCCGTGCGGGAAAGTCGTGTGAAACGCCTACTGAGTCGAAAGTTGCGATCTTTCGGCACGGTCCCGAATTTTGATACCAAACTCACCGAACTTCTGGTTCTGTGTGAAATCCAAAATTAGACCATTCACGTTTCGTCCGGAACACACTCCGGGCGGGAAAGTCGTGTTTTTACCGAAACGCCACCCGCGTCGAAAGTTGCGATCTTTCGGGCACCGTCCCGAATTTCGATACCGAACTCACCGAACGTCTGGTTCTGTTTGAAATCCAAAATTATATCATTCACGTTTCGTCCGTAACCCACTCCGTGCGGGAAAGTCGTGTTTTTACCGAAACGCCTAACGAGTCGAAAGTTGCGATCTTTCGGCACGGCCTCGAATTTTGATACCAAACTCACCAAACGTCTAGTTCTGTGTGAAATAAAAAATTAGACCATTCACGTTTCGTCCGGAACACACTCCGGGCGGGAAAGTCGTGTTTTTACCGAAACGCCTACCGAGTCGAAAGTTGCGATCTTTCGGCACGGTCTCGAATTTTGATACCAAACTCACCGAACGTCTGGTTCTGTGTGAAATCCAAAATTAGACCAATCACGTTTCGTCCGGAACACACTCCGAGCGGGAAAGTCGTGTTTTTACCGAAACGCCTACCACGTCGAAAGTTGCGATCTTTCGGTACCGTGTCGAATTTCGATGCCGAACTCACCGAACGTCTGGTTCTGTGTGAAATCAAAAATTACACCATTCACGTTTCGTCCGGAACACACTCCGGGCGGGAAAGTCGTGTTTTTACCGAAACGCCACCGCGTCGAAAGTTTCGATCTTTCGGGCACCGTCCCGAATTTCGATACCGAACTCACCGAACGTCTGGTTCTGTTTGAAATCCAAAATTAGACCATTCACGTTATGTCCGGAAGACACTCCGCGCGGGAAAGTTGTGTTTTTACCGAAACGCCTACTGAGTCGAAAGTTGCGATCTTTCAGCACGGTCTCGAATTTTGATACCAAACTCACCGAACGTCTGGTTCTGTGTGAAATCCAAAATTAGACCATTCACGTTTTGTCCGGAACACACTCCGGGCGGGAAAGTCGTGTTTTTACCGAAACGCCTACCGCGTCGAAAGTTGCGATCTCTCGGCACCGTGTCGAATTTCGATACCGAACTCACCGAACGTCTGGTTCTGTGTGAAATCCAAAATTAGACCATTCATGTTTCGTCCGGAACACACTCCGGGCGGGAAAGTCGTGTTTTTACCGAAACGCCTACCGAGTCGAAAGTTGCGATCTTTCGGGCACCGTCCCGAATTTCGATACCGAACTCACCGAACGTCTGGTTCTGTGTGAAATCCAAAATTAGACCATTCACGTTTCGTCCGGAACACACTCCGTGCGGGAAAGTCGTGTTTTTACCGAAACGCCTACCGAGTCGAAAGTTGCGATCTTTCGGGCACCGTCCCGAATTTCGATACCGAACTCACCGAACGTCTGGTTCTGTATGAAATCCAAAATTAGACCATTCACGTTTCGTCCGGAACACACTCCGTGCGGGAAAGTCGTGTGAAACGCCTACTGAGTCGAAAGTTGCGATCTTTCGGCACGGTCCCGAATTTTGATACCAAACTCACCGAACTTCTGGTTCTGTGTGAAATCCAAAATTAGACCATTCACGTTTCGTCCGGAACACACTCCGGGCGGGAAAGTCGTGTTTTTACCGAAACGCCACCCGCGTCGAAAGTTGCGATCTTTCGGGCACCGTCCCGAATTTCGATACCGAACTCACCGAACGTCTGGTTCTGTTTGAAATCCAAAATTATATCATTCACGTTTCGTCCGTAACCCACTCCGTGCGGGAAAGTCGTGTTTTTACCGAAACGCCTAACGAGTCGAAAGTTGCGATCTTTCGGCACGGCCTCGAATTTTGATACCAAACTCACCAAACGTCTAGTTCTGTGTGAAATAAAAAATTAGACCATTCACGTTTCGTCCGGAACACACTCCGGGCGGGAAAGTCGTGTTTTTACCGAAACGCCTACCGAGTCGAAAGTTGCGATCTTTCGGCACGGTCTCGAATTTTGATACCAAACTCACCGAACGTCTGGTTCTGTGTGAAATCCAAAATTAGACCAATCACGTTTCGTCCGGAACACACTCCGAGCGGGAAAGTCGTGTTTTTACCGAAACGCCTACCACGTCGAAAGTTGCGATCTTTCGGTACCGTGTCGAATTTCGATGCCGAACTCACCGAACGTCTGGTTCTGTGTGAAATCAAAAATTACACCATTCACGTTTCGTCCGGAACACACTCCGGGCGGGAAAGTCGTGTTTTTACCGAAACGCCACCGCGTCGAAAGTTTCGATCTTTCGGGCACCGTCCCGAATTTCGATACCGAACTCACCGAACGTCTGGTTCTGTTTGAAATCCAAAATTAGACCATTCACGTTATGTCCGGAAGACACTCCGCGCGGGAAAGTTTTGTTTTTACCGAAACGCCTACTGAGTCGAAAGTTGCGATCTTTCAGCACGGTCTCGAATTTTGATACCAAACTCACCGAACGTCTGGTTCTGTGTGAAATCCAAAATTAGACCATTCACGTTTTGTCCGGAACACACTCCGGGCGGGAAAGTCGTGTTTTTACCAAAACGCCTACCGCGTCGAAAGTTGCGATCTCTCGGCACCGTGTCGAATTTCGATACCGAACTCACCGAACGTCTGGTTCTGTGTGAAATCCAAAATTAGACCATTCATGTTTCGTCCGGAACACACTCCGGGCGGGAAAGTCGTGTTTTTACCGAAACGCCTACCGAGTCGAAAGTTGCGATCTTTCGGGCACCGTCCCGAATTTCGATACCGAACTCACCGAACGTCTGGTTCTGTGTGAAATCCAAAATTAGACCATTCACGTTTCGTCCGGAACACACTCCGTGCGGGAAAGTCGTGTGAAACGCCTACTGAGTCGAAAGTTGCGATCTTTCGGCACGGTCCCGAATTTTGATACCAAACTCACCGAACTTCTGGTTCTGTGTGAAATCCAAAATTAGACCATTCACGTTTCGTCCGGAACACACTCCGGGCGGGAAAGTCGTGTTTTTACCGAAACGCCACCCGCGTCGAAAGTTGCGATCTTTCGGGCACCGTCCCGAATTTCGATACCGAACTCACCGAACGTCTGGTTCTGTTTGAAATCCAAAATTATATCATTCACGTTTCGTCCGTAACCCACTCCGTGCGGGAAAGTCGTGTTTTTACCGAAACGCCTAACGAGTCGAAAGTTGCGATCTTTCGGCACGGCCTCGAATTTTGATACCAAACTCACCAAACGTCTAGTTCTGTGTGAAATAAAAAATTAGACCATTCACGTTTCGTCCGGAACACACTCCGGGCGGGAAAGTCGTGTTTTTACCGAAACGCCTACCGAGTCGAAAGTTGCGATCTTTCGGCACGGTCTCGAATTTTGATACCAAACTCACCGAACGTCTGGTTCTGTGTGAAATCCAAAATTAGACCATTCACGTTTCGTCCGGAACACACTCCGAGCGGGAAAGTCGTGTTTTTACCGAAACGCCTACCACGTCGAAAGTTGCGATCTTTCGGTACCGTGTCGAATTTCGATGCCGAACTCACCGAACGTCTGGTTTTGTGTGAAATCAAAAATTACACCATTCACGTTTCGTCCGGAACACACTCCGGGCGGGAAAGTCGTGTTTTTACCGAAACGCCACCGCGTCGAAAGTTTCGATCTTTCGGGCACCGTCCCGAATTTCGATACCGAACTCACCGAACGTCTGGTTCTGTTTGAAATCCAAAATTAGACCATTCACGTTATGTCCGGAAGACACTCCGCGCGGGAAAGTTGTGTTTTTACCGAAAAGCCTACTGAGTCGAAAGTTGCGATCTTTCAGCACGGTCTCGAATTTTGATACCAAACTCACCGAACGTCTGGTTCTGTGTGAAATCCAAAATTAGACCATTCACGTTTTGTCCGGAACACACTCCGGGCGGGAAAGTCGTGTTTTTACCGAAACGCCTACCGCGTCGAAAGTTGCGATCTCTCGGCACCGTGTCGAATTTCGATACCGAACTCACCGAACGTCTGGTTCTGTGTGAAATCCAAAATTAGACCATTCATGTTTCGTCCGGAACACACTCCGGGCGGGAAAGTCGTGTTTTTACCGAAACGCCTACCGAGTCGAAAGTTGCGATCTTTCGGGCACCGTCCCGAATTTCGATACCGAACTCACCGAACGTCTGGTTCTGTGTGAAATCCAAAATTAGACCATTCACGTTTCGTCCGGAACACACTCCGTGCGGGAAAGTCGTGTGAAACGCCTACTGAGTCGAAAGTTGCGATCTTTCGGCACGGTCCCGAATTTTGATACCAAACTCACCGAACTTCTGGTTCTGTGTGAAATCCAAAATTAGACCATTCACGTTTCGTCCGGAACACACTCCGGGCGGGAAAGTCGTGTTTTTACCGAAACGCCACCCGCGTCGAAAGTTGCGATCTTTCGGGCACCGTCCCGAATTTCGATACCGAACTCACCGAACGTCTGGTTCTGTTTGAAATCCAAAATTATATCATTCACGTTTCGTCCGTAACCCACTCCGTGCGGGAAAGTCGTGTTTTTACCGAAACGCCTAACGAGTCGAAAGTTGCGATCTTTCGGCACGGCCTCGAATTTTGATACCAAACTCACCAAACGTCTAGTTCTGTGTGAAATAAAAAATTAGACCATTCACGTTTCGTCCGGAACACACTCCGGGCGGGAAAGTCGTGTTTTTACCGAAACGCCTACCCAGTCGAAAGTTGCGATCTTTCGGCACGGTCTCGAATTTTGATACCAAACTCACCGAACGTCTGGTTCTGTGTGAAATCCAAAATTAGACCATTCACGTTTCGTCCGGAACACACTCCGAGCGGGAAAGTCGTGTTTTTACCGAAACGCCTACCACGTCGAAAGTTGCGATCTTTCGGTACCGTGTCGAATTTCGATGCCGAACTCACCGAACGTCTGGTTCTGTGTGAAATCAAAAATTACACCATTCACGTTTCGTCCGGAACACACTCCGGGCGGGAAAGTCGTGTTTTTACCGAAACGCCACCGCGTCGAAAGTTTCGATCTTTCGGGCACCGTCCCGAATTTCGATACCGAACTCACCGAACGTCTGGTTCTGTTTGAAATCCAAAATTAGACCATTCACGTTATGTCCGGAAGACACTCCGCGCGGGAAAGTTGTGTTTTTACCGAAACGCCTACTGAGTCGAAAGTTGCGATCTTTCAGCACGGTCTCGAATTTTGATACCAAACTCACCGAACGTCTGGTTCTGTGTGAAATCCAAAATTAGACCATTCACGTTTTGTCCGGAACACACTCCGGGCGGGAAAGTCGTGTTTTTACCGAAACGCCTACCGCGTCGAAAGTTGCGATCTCTCGGCACCGTGTCGAATTTCGATACCGAACTCACCGAACGTCTGGTTCTGTGTGAAATCCAAAATTTGACCATTCATGTTTCGTCCGGAACACACTCCGGGCGGGAAAGTCGTGTTTTTACCGAAACGCCTACCGAGTCGAAAGTTGCGATCTTTCGGGCACCGTCCCGAATTTCGATACCGAACTCACCGAACGTCTGGTTCTGTGTGAAATCCAAAATTAGACCATTCACGTTTCGTCCGGAACACACTCCGTGCGGGAAAGTCGTGTGAAACGCCTACTGAGTCGAAAGTTGCGATCTTTCGGCACGGTCCCGAATTTTGATACCAAACTCACCGAACTTCTGGTTCTGTGTGAAATCCAAAATTAGACCATTCACGTTTCGTCCGGAACACACTCCGGGCGGGAAAGTCGTGTTTTTACCGAAACGCCACCCGCGTCGAAAGTTGCGATCTTTCGGGCACCGTCCCGAATTTCGATACCGAACTCATCGAACGTCTGGTTCTGTTTGAAATCCAAAATTATATCATTCACGTTTCGTCCGTAACCCACTCCGTGCGGGAAAGTCGTGTTTTTACCGAAACGCCTAACGAGTCGAAAGTTGCGATCTTTCGGCACGGCCTCGAATTTTGATACCAAACTCACCAAACGTCTAGTTCTGTGTGAAATAAAAAATTAGACCATTCACGTTTCGTCCGGAACACACTCCGGGCGGGAAAGTCGTGTTTTTACCGAAACGCCTACCGAGTCGAAAGTTGCGATCTTTCGGCACGGTCTCGAATTTTGATACCAAACTCACCGAACGTCTGGTTCTGTGTGAAATCCAAAATTAGACCATTCACGTTTCGTCCGGAACACACTCCGAGCGGGAAAGTCGTGTTTTTACCGGAACGCCTACCACGTCGAAAGTTGCGATCTTTCGGTACCGTGTCGAATTTCGATGCCGAACTCACCGAACGTCTGGTTTTGTGTGAAATCAAAAATTACACCATTCACGTTTCGTCCGGAACACACTCCGGGCGGGAAAGTCGTGTTTTTACCGAAACGCCTACCGAGTCGAAAGTTGCGATCTTTCGGCACGGTCTCGAATTTTGATACCAAACTCACCGAACGTCTGGTTCTGTGTGAAATCCAAAATTAGACCATTCACGTTTCGTCCGGAACACACTCCGAGCGGGAAAGTCGTGTTTTTACCGAAACGCCTACCACGTCGAAAGTTGCGATCTTTCGGTACCGTGTCGAATTTCGATGCCGAACTCACCGAACGTCTGGTTCTGTGTGAAATCAAAAATTACACCATTCACATTTCGTCCGGAACACACTCCGGGCGGGAAAGTCGTGTTTTTACCGAAACGCCACCGCGTCGAAAGTTTTGATCTTTCGGGCACCGTCCCGAATTTCGATACCGAACTCACCGAACGTCTGGTTCTGTTTGAAATCCAAAATTAGACCATTCACGTTATGTCCGGAAGACACTCCGCGCGGGAAAGTTGTGTTTTTACCGAAACGCCTACTGAGTCGAAAGTTGCGATCTTTCAGCACGGTCTCGAATTTTGATACCAAACTCACCGAACGTCTGGTTCTGTGTGAAATCCAAAATTAGACCATTCACGTTTTGTCCGGAACACACTCCGGGCGGGAAAGTCGTGTTTTTACCGAAACGCCTACCGCGTCGAAAGTTGCGATCTCTCGGCACCGTGTCGAATTTCGATACTGAACTCACCGAACGTCTGGTTCTGTGTGAAATCCAAAATTAGACCATTCACGTTTCGTCCGGAACACACTCCGGGCGGGAAAGTCGTGTTTTTACCGAAACGCCTACCGCGTCCAAAGTTGCCATCTTTCGGCACCGTGTCGAATTTCGATACCGAACTCACCGAACGTCTGGTTCTGTGTGAAATCCAAAATTAGACCATTCACGTTTCGTCCGGAACACACTCCGTGCGGGAAAGTCGTGTGAAACGCCTACCGAGTCGAAAGTTGCGATCTTTCGGCACGGTCTCGAATTTTGATACCAAACTCACCGAACTTCTGGTTCTGTGTGAAATCCAAAATTAGACCATTCACGTTTCGTCCGGAACACACTCCGGGCGGGAAAGTCGTGTTTTTACCGAAACGCCACCCGCGTCGAAAGTTGCGATCTTTCGGGCACCGTCCCGAATTTCGATACCGAACTCACCGAACGTCTGGTTCTGTTTGAAATCCAAAATTATATCATTCACGTTTCGTCCGTAACCCACTCCGTGCGGGAAAGTCGTGTTTTTACCGAAACGCCCAACGAGTCGAAAGTTGCGATCTTTGGGCACGGTCTCGGATTTTGATACCAAACTCACCAAACGTCTGGTTCTGTGTGAAATAAAAAATTAGACCATTCACGTTTCGTCCGGAACACACTCCGGGCGGGAAAGTCGTGTTTTTACCGAAACGCCTACCGAGTCGAAAGTTGCGATCTTTCGGCACGGTCTCGAATTTTGATACCAAACTCACCGAACGTCTGGTTCTGTGTGAAATCCAAAATTAGACCATTCACGTTTCGTCCGGAACACACTCCGAGCGGGAAAGTCGTGTTTTTACCGAAACGCCTACCACGTCGAAAGTTGCGATCTTTCGGCACCGTGTCGAATTTCGATGCCAAACTCACCGAACGTCTGGTTCTGTGTGAAATCCAAAATTAGACCATTCACGTTATGTCCGGAAGACACTCCGCGCGGGAAAGTTGTGTTTTTACCGAAACGCCTACTGAGTCGAAAGTTGCGATCTTTCAGCACGGTCTCGAATTTTGATACCAAACTCACCGAACGTCTGGTTCTGTGTGAAATCCAAAATTAGACCATTCACGTTTTGTCCGGAACACACTCCGGGCGGGAAAGTCGTGTTTTTACCGAAACGCCTACCGCGTCGAAAGTTGCGATCTCTCGGCACCGTGTCGAATTTCGATACTGAACTCACCGAACGTCTGGTTCTGTGTGAAATCCAAAATTAGACCATTCACGTTTCGTCCGGAACACACTCCGGGCGGGAAAGTCGTGTTTTTACCGAAACGCCTACCGCGTCGAAAGTTGCCATCTTTCGGCACCGTGTCGAATTTCGATACCGAACTCACCGAACGTCTGGTTCTGTGTGAAATCCAAAATTAGACCATTCACGTTTCGTCCGGAACACACTCCGTGCGGGAAAGTCGTGTGAAACGCCTACCGAGTCGAAAGTTGCGATCTTTCGGCACGGTCTCGAATTTTGATACCAAACTCACCGAACTTCTGGTTCTGTGTGAAATCAAAAATTAGACCATTCACGTTTCGTCCGGAACACACTCCGGGCGGGAAAGTCGTGTTTTTACCGAAACGCCACCCGCGTCGAAAGTTGCGATCTTTCGGGCACCGTCCCGAATTTCGATACCGAACTCACCGAACGTCTGGTTCTGTTTGAAATCCAAAATTATATCATTCACGTTTCGTCCGTAACCCACTCCGTGCGGGAAAGTCGTGTTTTTACCGAAACGCCTAACGAGTCGAAAGTTGCGATCTTTGGGCACGGTCTCGGATTTTGATACCAAACTCACCAAACGTCTGGTTCTGTGTGAAATAAAAAATTAGACCATTCACGTTTCGTCCGGAACACACTCCGGGCGGGAAAGTCGTGTTTTTACCGAAACGCCACCGCGTCGAAAGTTGCGATCTTTCGGGCACCGTCCTGAATTTCGATACCAAACTCACCGAACTCTGGTTCTGTGCGAAATCCAAAATTAGACCATTCACGTTTCGTCCGGAACACACTCCGAGCGGGAAAGTCGTGTTTTTACCGAAACGCCTACCACGTCGAAAGTTGCGATCTTTCGGCACCGTGTCGAATTTCGATGCCAAACTCACCGAACGTCTGGTTCTGTGTGAAATCAAAAATTACACCATTCACGTTTCGTCCGGAACACACTCCGGGCGGGAAAGTCGTGTTTTTACCAAAACGCCACCGCGTCGAAAGTTGCGATCTTTCGGGCACCGTCCCGAATTTCGATACCGAACTCACCGAACGTCTGGTTCTGTTTGAAATCCAAAATTAGACCATTCACGTTTCGTCCGGAAGACACTCCGCGCGGGAAAGTTGTGTTTTTACCGAAACGTCTACCGAGTCGAAAGTTGCGATCTTTCGGCACGGTCTCGAATTTTGATACCAAACTCACCAAACGTCTGGTTCTGTGTGAAATCAAAAATTAGACCATTCACGTTTCGTCCGGAACAAACTCCAGGCGGGAAAGTCGTGTTTTTACCGAAACGCCTACCGAGTCGAAAGTTGCGATCTTTCGGCACCGTGTCGAATTTCGATACTGAACTCACCGAACGTCTGGTTCTGTGTGAAATCCAAAATTAGACCATTCACGTTTCGTCTGGAACACACTCCGGGCGGGAAAGTCGTGTTTTTACCGAAACGCCTACCGCGTCGAAAGTTGCGATCTTTCGGCACCGTGTCGAATTTCGATACCGAACTCACCGAACGTCTGGTTCTGTGTGAAATCAAAAATTACACCATTCACATTTCGTCCGGAACACACTCCGGGCGGGAAAGTCGTGTTTTTACCGAAACGCCTACCGCGTCGAAAGTTGCGATCTTTCGGCACCGTGTCGAATTTCGATACCGAACTCACCGAACGTCTGGTTCTGTGTGAAATCAAAAATTACACCATTCAAGTTTCGTCCGGAACACACTCCGGGCGGGAAAGTCGTGTTTTTACCGAAACGCCACCCGCGTCGAAAGTTGCGATCTTTCGGCACCGTGTCGAATTTCGATACCGAACTCACCGAACGTCTGGTTCTGTTTGAAATCCAAAATTAGACCATTCACGTTTCGTCCGGAAGACACTCTGTGCGGGAAAGTTTTGTTTTTACCAAAACGCCACCGCGTCGAAAGTTGCGATCTTTCGGGCACCGTCCTGAATTTCGATACCGAACTCACCGAACTCTGGTTCTGTGAGAAATCCAAAATTAGACCATTCACGTTTCGTCCGGAACACACTCCGGGCGGGAAAGTCGTGCTTTTACCGAAACGCCTACCGCGTCGAAAGTTGCGATCTCTCGGCACCGTGTCGAATTTCGATACCGAACTCACCGAACGTCTGGTTCTGTGTGAAATCAAAAATTACACCATTCACGTTTCGTCCGGAACACACTCCGGGCGGGAAAGTCGTGTTTTTACCAAAACGCCACCGCGTCGAAAGTTGCGATCTTTCGGGCACCGTCCTGAATTTCGATACCGAACTCACCGAACGTCTGGTTCTGTGTGAAATCCAAAATTAGACCATTCACGTTTCGTCCGTAACACACTCCGTGCGGGAAAGTCGTGTTTTTACCGAAACGTCTACCGAGTCGAAAGTTGCGATCTTTCGGCACGGTCTCGAATTTTGATACCAAACTCACCAAACGTCTGGTTCTGTGTGAAATCAAAAATTACACCATTCACGTTTCGTCCGGAACAAACTCCAGGCGGGAAAGTCGTGTTTTTACCGAAACGCCTACCGAGTCGAAAGTTGCGATCTTTCGGCACAGTCTCGAATTTTGATACCAAACTCACCGAACGTCTGGTTCTGTGTGAAATCCAAAATTAGACCATTCACGTTTCGTCCGGAACACACTCCGGGCGGGAAAGTCGTGTTTTTACCGAAACGCCTACCGCGTCGAAAGTTGCGATCTTTCGGCACCGTGTCGAATTTCGATACCGAACTCACCGAACGTCTGGTTCTGTGTGAAATCAAAAATTACACCATTCACGTTTCGTCCGGAACACACTCCGGGCGGGAAAGTCGTGTTTTTACCGAAACGCCACCGCGTCGAAAGTTGCCATCTTTCGGCACCGTGTCGAATTTCAATACCGAACTCACCGAACGTCTGGTTCTGTGTGAAATCAAAAATTACACCATTCAAGTTTCGTCCGGAACACACTCCGGGCGGGAAAGTCGTGTTTTTACCGAAACGCCACCCGCGTCGAAAGTTGCGATCTTTCGGGCACCGTCCCGAATTTCGATACCGAACTCACCGAACGTCTGGTTCTGTTTGAAATCCAAAATTAGACCATTCACGTTTCGTCCGGAAGACACTCTGTGCGGGAAAGTTTTGTTTTTACCGAAACGCCTACCGAGTCGAAAGTTGCGATCTTTCAGCACGGTCTCGAATTTTGATACCAAACTCACCGAATGTCTGGTTCTGTGTGAAATTCAAAATTAGACCATTCACGTTTTGTCCGGAACACACTCCGGGCGGGAAAGTCGTGTTTTTACCGAAACGCCTACCGCGTCGATAGTTGCGATCTCTCGGCACCGTGTCGAATTTCGATACCGAACTCACCGAACGTCTGGTTCTGTGTGAAATCCAAAATTAGACCATTCATGTTTCGTCCGGAACACACTCCGGGCGGGAAAGTCGTGTTTTTACCGAAACGCCTACCGAGTCGAAAGTTGCGATCTTTCGGGCACCGTCCCGAATTTCGATACCGAACTCACCGAACGTCTGGTTCTGTGTGAAATCCAAAATTAGACCATTCACGTTTCGTCCGGAACAAACTCCGTGCGGGAAAGTCGTGTGAAACGCCTACTGAGTCGAAAGTTGCGATCTTTCGGCACGGTCTCGAATTTTGATACCAAACTCACCGAACTTCTGGTTCTGTGTGAAATCCAAAATTAGACCATTCACGTTTCGTCCGGAAAACACTCCGGGCGGGAAAGTCGTGTTTTTACCGAAACGCCTACCGCGTCGAAACTTGCGATCTTTCGGCACCGTGTCGAATTTCGATACCGAACTCACCGAACGTCTGGTTCTGTGTGAAATCAAAAATTACACCATTCACGTTTCGTCCGGAACACACTCCGGACGGGAAAGTCGTGTTTTTACCGAAACGCCACCGCGTCGAAAGTTGCGATCTTTCGGGCACCGTCCCGAATTTCGATACCGAACTCACCGAACATCTGGTTCTGTGTGAAATCCAAAATTAGACCATTCACGTTTCGTCCGGAACACATTCCGTGCGGGAAAGTCGTGTGAAACGCCTACCGAGTCGAAAGTTGCGATCTTTCGGCACGGTCTCGAATTTTGATACCAAACTCACCGAACTTCTGGTTCTGTGTGAAATCCAAAATTAGACCATTCACGTTTCGTCCGGAACACACTCCGGGCGGGAAAGTCGTGTTTTTACCGAAACGCCTACCGAGTCGAAAGTTGCGATCTTTCGGCACGGTCTCGAATTTTGATACCAAACTCACCGAACTTCTGGTTCTGTGTGAAATCCAAAATTAGACCATTCACGTTTCGTCCGGAACACACTCCGGGCGGGAAAGTCGTGTTTTTACCGAAACGCCACCGCGTCGAAAGTTTCGATCTTTCGGGCACCGTCCCGAATTTCGATACCGAACTCACCGAACGTCTGGTTCTGTTTGAAATCCAAAATTAGACCATTCACGTTTCGTCCGGCAGACACTCCGCGCGGGAAATGTGTGTTTTTACCGAAACGCCTACCGAGTCGAAAGTTGCGATCTTTCAGCACGGTCTCGAATTTTGATACCAAACTCGCCGAACGTCTGGTTCTGTGTGAAATCCAAAATTAGACCATTCACGTTTTGTCCGGAACACACTCCGGGCGGGAAAGTCGTGTTTTTATCGAAACGCCTACCGCGTCGAAAGTTGCGATCTCTCGGCACCGTGTCGAATTTCGATACTGAACTCACCGAACATCTGGTTCTGTGTGAAATCCAAAATTAGACCATTCACGTTTCGTCTGGAACACACTCCGTGCGGGAAAGTCGTGTTTTTACCGAAACGCCTACCGAGTCGAAAGTTGCGATCTTTCGGCACGGTCTCGAATTTTGATACCAAACTCACCGAACGTCTGGTTCTGTGTGAAATCAAAAATTAGACCATTCACGTTTCGTCCGGAACACACTCCGGGCGGGAAAGTCGTGTTTTTACCGAAACGCCTACCGCGTTGAAAGTTGCGATCTTTCGGCACCGTGTCGAATTTCGATACCGAACTCACCGAACGTCTGGTTCTGTGTGAAATCCAAAATTACACCATTCACGTTTCGTCCGGAACAAACTCCGGGCGGGAAAGTCGTGTTTTTACCGAAACGCCTACCGCGTCGAAAGTTGCGATCTTTCGGCACCGTGTCGAATTTCGATACCGAACTCACCGAACGTCTGGTTCTGTGTGAAATCAAAAATTACACCATTCACGTTTCGTCCGGAACACACTCCGGGCGGGAAAGTCGTGTTTTTACCAAAACGCCACCGCGTCGAAAGTTGCGATCTTTCGGGCACCGTCCTGAATTTCGATACCGAACTCACCGAACGTCTGGTTCTGTGTGAAATCCAAAATTAGACCATTCACGTTTCGTCCGGAACACACTCCGGGCAGGAAAGTCGTGTTTTTACCAAACGCGTACCGCGTCGAAAGTTGCCATCTTTCGGCACCGTGTCGAATTTCGATACCGAACTCACCGAACGTCTGGTTCTGTGTGAAATCAAAAATTACACCATTCACGTTTCGTCCGGAACACACTCCGGGCGGGAAAGTCGTGTTTTTACCAAAACGCCACCGCGTCGAAAGTTGCGATCTTTCGGGCACCGTCCTGAATTTCGATACCGAACTCACCGAACGTCTGGTTCTGTGTGAAATCCAAAATTAGACCATTCACGTTTCGTCCGTAACACACTCCGTGCGGGAAAGTCGTGTTTTTACCGAAACGTCTACCGAGTCGAAAGTTGCGATCTTTCGGCACGGTCTCGAATTTTGATACCAAACTCACCAAACGTCTGGTTCTGTGTGAAATCAAAAATTAGACCATTCACGTTTCGTCCGGAACAAACTCCAGGCGGGAAAGTCGTGTTTTTACCGAAACGCCTACCGAGTCGAAAGTTGCGATCTTTCGGCACGGTCTCGAATTTTGATACCAAACTCACCGAACGTCTGGTTCTGTGTGAAATCCAAAATTAGACCATTCACGTTTCGTCCGGAACACACTCCGGGCGGGAAAGTCGTGTTTTTACCGAAACGCCTACCGCGTCGAAAGTTGCGATCTTTCGGCACCGTGTCGAATTTCGATACCGAACTCACCGAACGTCTGGTTCTGTGTGAAATCAAAAATTACACCATTCACGTTTCGTCCGGAACACACTCCGGGCGGGAAAGTCGTGTTTTTACCGAAACGCCACCGCGTCGAAAGTTGCCATCTTTCGGCACCGTGTCGAATTTCGATACCGAACTCACCGAACGTCTGGTTCTGTGTGAAATCAAAAATTACACCATTCAAGTTTCGTCCGGAACACACTCCGGGCGGGAAAGTCGTGTTTTTACCGAAACGCCACCCGCGTCGAAAGTTGCGATCTTTCGGGCACCGTCCCGAATTTCGATACCGAACTCACCGAACGTCTGGTTCTGTTTGAAATCCAAAATTAGACCATTCACGTTTCGTCCGGAAGACACTCTGTGCGGGAAAGTTTTGTTTTTACCGAAACGCCTACCGAGTCGAAAGTTGCGATCTTTCAGCACGGTCTCGAATTTTGATACCAAACTCACCGAACGTCTGGTTCTGTGTGAAATTCAAAATTAGACCATTCACGTTTTGTCCGGAACACACTCCGGGCGGGAAAGTCGTGTTTTTACCGAAACGCCACCCGCGTCGAAAGTTGCGATCTTTCGGGCACCGTCCCGAATTTCGATACCGAACGTCTGGTTCTGTTTGAAATCCAAAATTAGACCATTCACGTTTCGTCCGGAAGACACTCTGTGCGGGAAAGTTTTGTTTTTACCGAAACGCCTACCGAGTCGAAAGTTGCGATCTTTCAGCACGGTCTCGAATTTTGATACCAAACTCACCGAACGTCTGGTTCTGTGTGAAATTCAAAATTAGACCATTCACGTTTTGTCCGGAACACACTCCGGGCGGGAAAGTCGTGTTTTTACCGAAACGCCTACCGCGTCGAAAGTTGCGATCTCTCGGCACCGTGTCGAATTTCGATACCGAACTCACCGAACGTCTGGTTCTGTGTGAAATCGAAAATTAGACCATTCATGTTTCGTCCGGAACACACTCCGGGCGGGAAAGTCGTGTTTTTACCGAAACGCCTACCGAGTCGAAAGTTGCGATCTTTCGGGCACCGTCCCGAATTTCGATACCGAACTCACCGAACGTCTGGTTCTGTGTGAAATCCAAAATTAGACCATTCACGTTTCGTCCGGAACACACTCCGTGCGGGAAAGTCGTGTTTTTACCGAAACGCCTACCGAGTCGAAAGTTGCGATCTTTCGGCACGGTCTCGAATTTTGATACCAAACTCCCCGAACTTCTGGTTCTGTGTGAAATCCAAAATTAGACCATTCACGTTTCGTCCGGAACAAACTCCGGGCGGGAAAGTCGTGTTTTTACCAAACGCCTACCGCGTCGAAAGTTGCCATCTTCCGGCACCGTGTCGAATTTCGATACCGAACTCACCGAACGTCTGGTTCTGTGTGAAATCAAAAATTACACCATTGAAGTTTCGTCTGGAACACACTCCGGGCGGGAAAGTCGTGTTTTTACCGAAACGCCACCCGCGTCGAAATTTGCGATCTTTCGGGCACCGTCCCGAATTTCGATACCGAACTCACCGAACGTCTGGTTCTGTTTGAAATCCAAAATTAGACCATTCACGTTTCGTCCGGAAGACACTCTGTGCGGGAAAGTTTTGTTAAACGCCTACCGAGTCGAAAGTTGCGATGTTTCAGCACGGTCTCGAATTTTGATACCAAACTCACCGAACGTCTGGTTCTGTGTGAAATCCAAAATTAGACCATTCACGTTTTGTCCGGAACACACTCCGGGCGGGAAAGTCGTGTTTTTACCGAAACGCCTACCGCGTCGAAAGTTGCGATCTCTCGGCACCGTGTCGAATTTCGATACCGAACTCACCGAACGTCTGGTTCTGTGTGAAATCCAAAATTAGACCATTCATGTTTCGTCCGGAACACACTCCGGGCGGAAAAGTCGTGTTTTTACCGAAACGCCTACCGAGTCGAAAGTTGCGATCTTTCGGGCACCGTCCCGAATTTCGATACCGAACTCACCGAACGTCTGGTTCTGTGTGAAATCCAAAATTAGACCATTCACGTTTCGTCCGGAACACACTCCGTGCGGGAAAGTCGTGTGAAACGCCTACTGAGTCGAAAGTTGCGATCTTTCGGCACGGTCCCGAATTTTAATACCAAACTCACCGAACTTCTGGTTCTGTGTGAAATCCAAAATTAGACCATTCACGTTTCGTCCGGAACACACTCCGGGCGGGAAAGTCGTGTTTTTACCGAAACGCCACCCGCGTCGAAAGTTGCGATCTTTCGGGCACCGTCCCGAATTTCGATACCGAACTCACCGAACGTCTGGTTCTGTGTGAAATCCAAAATTAGACCATTCACGTTTCGTCCGTAACACACTCCGTGCGGGAAAGTCGTGTTTTTACCGAAACGTCTACCGAGTCGAAAGTTGCGATCTTTCGGCACGGTCTTGAATTTTGATACCAAACTCACCAAACGTCTGGTTCTGTGTGAAATCAAAAATTAGACCATTCACGTTTCGTCCGGAACAAACTCCGGGCGGGAAAGTCGTGTTTTTACCGAAACGCCTACCGAGTCGAAAGTTGCGATCTTTCGGCACGGTCTCGAATTTTGATACCAAACTCACCGAACGTCTGGTTCTGTGTGAAATCCAAAATTAGATCATTCACGTTTCGTCCGGAACACACTCCGGGCGGGAAAGTCGTGTTTTTACCGAAACGCGTACCGCGTCGAAAGTTGCGATCTTTCGGCACCGTGTCGAATTTCGATACCGAACTCACCGAACGTCTGGTTCTGTGTGAAATCAAAAATTACACCATTCATGTTTCGTCCGGAACACACTCCGGGCGGGAAAGTCGTGTTTTTACCGAAACGCCACCGCGTCGAAAGTTGCGATCTTTCGGGCACCGTCCCGAATTTCGATACCGAACTCACCGAACATCTGGTTCTGTGTGAAATCCAAAATTAGACCATTCATGTTTCGTCCGGAACACACTCCGGGCGGGAAAGTCGTGTTTTTACCGAAACGCCTACCGAGTCGAAAGTTGCGATCTTTCGGGCACCGTCCCGAATTTCGATACCGAACTCACCGAACGTCTGGTTCTGTGTGAAATCCAAAATTAGACCATTCACGTTTCGTCCGGAACACACTCCGTGCGGGAAAGTCGTGTTTTTACCGAAACGCCTACCGAGTCGAAAGTTGCGATCTTTCGGCACGGTCTCGAATTTTGATACCAAACTCCCCGAACTTCTGGTTCTGTGTGAAATCCAAAATTAGACCATTCACGTTTCGTCCGGAACAAACTCCGGGCGGGAAAGTCGTGTTTTTACCAAACGCCTACCGCGTCGAAAGTTGCCATCTTTCGGCACCGTGTCGAATTTCGATACCGAACTCACCGAACGTCTGGTTCTGTGTGAAATCAAAAATTACACCATTGAAGTTTCGTCTGGAACACACTCCGGGCGGGAAAGTCGTGTTTTTACCGAAACGCCACCCGCGTCGAAATTTGCGATCTTTCGGGCACCGTCCCGAATTTCGATACCGAACTCACCGAACGTCTGGTTCTGTTTGAAATCCAAAATTAGACCATTCACGTTTCGTCCGGAAGACACTCTGTGCGGGAAAGTTTTGTTTTTACCGAAACGCCTACCGAGTCGAAAGTTGCGATGTTTCAGCACGGTCTCGAATTTTGATACCAAACTCACCGAACGTCTGGTTCTGTGTGAAATCCAAAATTAGACCATTCACGTTTTGTCCGGAACACACTCCGGGCGGGAAAGTCGTGTTTTTACCGAAACGCCTACCGCGTCGAAAGTTGCGATCTCTCGGCACCGTGTCGAATTTCGATACCGAACTCACCGAACGTCTGGTTCTGTGTGAAATCCAAAATTAGACCATTCATGTTTCGTCCGGAACACACTCCGGGCGGAAAAGTCGTGTTTTTACCGAAACGCCTACCGAGTCGAAAGTTGCGATCTTTCGGGCACCGTCCCGAATTTCGATACCGAACTCACCGAACGTCTGGTTCTGTGTGAAATCCAAAATTAGACCATTCACGTTTCGTCCGGAACACACTCCGCGCGGGAAAGTCGTGTGAAACGCCTACTGAGTCGAAAGTTGCGATCTTTCGGCACGGTCCCGAATTTTAATACCAAACTCACCGAACTTCTGGTTCTGTGTGAAATCCAAAATTAGACCATTCACGTTTCGTCCGGAACACACTCCGGGCGGGAAAGTCGTGTTTTTACCGAAACGCCACCCGCGTCGAAAGTTGCGATCTTTCGGGCACCGTCCCGAATTTCGATACCGAACTCACCGAACGTCTGGTTCTGTGTGAAATCCAAAATTAGACCATTCACGTTTCGTCCGTAACACACTCCGTGCGGGAAAGTCGTGTTTTTACCGAAACGTCTACCGAGTCGAAAGTTGCGATCTTTCGGCACGGTCTTGAATTTTGATACCAAACTCACCAAACGTCTGGTTCTGTGTGAAATCAAAAATTAGACCATTCACGTTTCGTCCGGAACAAACTCCGGGCGGGAAAGTCGTGTTTTTACCGAAACGCCTACCGAGTCGAAAGTTGCGATCTTTCGGCACGGTCTCGAATTTTGATACCAAACTCACCGAACGTCTGGTTCTGTGTGAAATCCAAAATTAGATCATTCACGTTTCGTCCGGAACACACTCCGGGCGGGAAAGTCGTGTTTTTACCGAAACGCGTACCGCGTCGAAAGTTGCGATCTTTCGGCACCGTGTCGAATTTCGATACCGAACTCACCGAACGTCTGGTTCTGTGTGAAATCAAAAATTACACCATTCATGTTTCGTCCGGAACACACTCCGGGCGGGAAAGTCGTGTTTTTACCGAAACGCCACCGCGTCGAAAGTTGCGATCTTTCGGGCACCGTCCCGAATTTCGATACCGAACTCACCGAACATCTGGTTCTGTGTGAAATCCAAAATTAGACCATTCATGTTTCGTCCGGAACACACTCCGGGCGGGAAAGTCGTGTTTTTACCGAAACGCCTACCGAGTCGAAAGTTGCGATCTTTCGGGCACCGTCCCGAATTTCGATACCGAACTCACCGAACGTCTGGTTCTGTGTGAAATCCAAAATTAGACCATTCACGTTTCGTCCGGAACACACTCCGTGCGGGAAAGTCGTGTTTTTACCGAAACGCCTACCGAGTCGAAAGTTGCGATCTTTCGGCACGGTCTCGAATTTTGATACCAAACTCCCCGAACTTCTGGTTCTGTGTGAAATCCAAAATTAGACCATTCACGTTTCGTCCGGAACAAACTCCGGGCGGGAAAGTCGTGTTTTTACCAAACGCCTACCGCGTCGAAAGTTGCCATCTTTCGGCACCGTGTCGAATTTCGATACCGAACTCACCGAACGTCTGGTTCTGTGTGAAATCAAAAATTACACCATTGAAGTTTCGTCTGGAACACACTCCGGGCGGGAAAGTCGTGTTTTTACCGAAACGCCACCCGCGTCGAAATTTGCGATCTTTCGGGCACCGTCCCGAATTTCGATACCGAACTCACCGAACGTCTGGTTCTGTTTGAAATCCAAAATTAGACCATTCACGTTTCGTCCGGAAGACACTCTGTGCGGGAAAGTTTTGTTTTTACCGAAACGCCTACCGAGTCGAAAGTTGCGATGTTTCAGCACGGTCTCGAATTTTGATACCAAACTCACCGAACGTCTGGTTCTGTGTGAAATCCAAAATTAGACCATTCACGTTTTGTCCGGAACACACTCCGGGCGGGAAAGTCGTGTTTTTACCGAAACGCCTACCGCGTCGAAAGTTGCGATCTCTCGGCACCGTGTCGAATTTCGATACCGAACTCACCGAACGTCTGGTTCTGTGTGAAATCCAAAATTAGACCATTCATGTTTCGTCCGGAACACACTCCGGGCGGAAAAGTCGTGTTTTTACCGAAACGCCTACCGAGTCGAAAGTTGCGATCTTTCGGGCACCGTCCCGAATTTCGATACCGAACTCACCGAACGTCTGGTTCTGTGTGAAATCCAAAATTAGACCATTCACGTTTCGTCCGGAACACACTCCGTGCGGGAAAGTCGTGTGAAACGCCTACTGAGTCGAAAGTTGCGATCTTTCGGCACGGTCCCGAATTTTAATACCAAACTCACCGAACTTCTGGTTCTGTGTGAAATCCAAAATTAGACCATTCACGTTTCGTCCGGAACACACTCCGGGCGGGAAAGTCGTGTTTTTACCGAAACGCCACCCGCGTCGAAAGTTGCGATCTTTCGGGCACCGTCCCGAATTTCGATACCGAACTCACCGAACGTCTGGTTCTGTGTGAAATCCAAAATTAGACCATTCACGTTTCGTCCGTAACACACTCCGTGCGGGAAAGTCGTGTTTTTACCGAAACGTCTACCGAGTCGAAAGTTGCGATCTTTCGGCACGGTCTTGAATTTTGATACCAAACTCACCAAACGTCTGGTTCTGTGTGAAATCAAAAATTAGACCATTCACGTTTCGTCCGGAACAAACTCCGGGCGGGAAAGTCGTGTTTTTACCGAAACGCCTACCGAGTCGAAAGTTGCGATCTTTCGGCACGGTCTCGAATTTTGATACCAAACTCACCGAACGTCTGGTTCTGTGTGAAATCCAAAATTAGATCATTCACGTTTCGTCCGGAACACACTCCGGGCGGGAAAGTCGTGTTTTTACCGAAACGCGTACCGCGTCGAAAGTTGCGATCTTTCGGCACCGTGTCGAATTTCGATACCGAACTCACCGAACGTCTGGTTCTGTGTGAAATCAAAAATTACACCATTCATGTTTCGTCCGGAACACACTCCGGGCGGGAAAGTCGTGTTTTTACCGAAACGCCACCGCGTCGAAAGTTGCGATCTTTCGGGCACCGTCCCGAATTTCGATACCGAACTCACCGAACATCTGGTTCTGTGTGAAATCCAAAATTAGACCATTCATGTTTCGTCCGGAACACACTCCGGGCGGGAAAGTCGTGTTTTTACCGAAACGCCTACCGAGTCGAAAGTTGCGATCTTTCGGGCACCGTCCCGAATTTCGATACCGAACTCACCGAACGTCTGGTTCTGTGTGAAATCCAAAATTAGACCATTCACGTTTCGTCCGGAACACACTCCGTGCGGGAAAGTCGTGTTTTTACCGAAACGCCTACCGAGTCGAAAGTTGCGATCTTTCGGCACGGTCTCGAATTTTGATACCAAACTCCCCGAACTTCTGGTTCTGTGTGAAATCCAAAATTAGACCATTCACGTTTCGTCCGGAACAAACTCCGGGCGGGAAAGTCGTGTTTTTACCAAACGCCTACCGCGTCGAAAGTTGCCATCTTTCGGCACCGTGTCGAATTTCGATACCGAACTCACCGAACGTCTGGTTCTGTGTGAAATCAAAAATTACACCATTGAAGTTTCGTCTGGAACACACTCCGGGCGGGAAAGTCGTGTTTTTACCGAAACGCCACCCGCGTCGAAATTTGCGATCTTTCGGGCACCGTCCCGAATTTCGATACCGAACTCACCGAACGTCTGGTTCTGTTTGAAATCCAAAATTAGACCATTCACGTTTCGTCCGGAAGACACTCTGTGCGGGAAAGTTTTGTTTTTACCGAAACGCCTACCGAGTCGAAAGTTGCGATGTTTCAGCACGGTCTCGAATTTTGATACCAAACTCACCGAACGTCTGGTTCTGTGTGAAATCCAAAATTAGACCATTCACGTTTTGTCCGGAACACACTCCGGGCGGGAAAGTCGTGTTTTTACCGAAACGCCTACCGCGTCGAAAGTTGCGATCTCTCGGCACCGTGTCGAATTTCGATACCGAACTCACCGAACGTCTGGTTCTGTGTGAAATCCAAAATTAGACCATTCATGTTTCGTCCGGAACACACTCCGGGCGGAAAAGTCGTGTTTTTACCGAAACGCCTACCGAGTCGAAAGTTGCGATCTTTCGGGCACCGTCCCGAATTTCGATACCGAACTCACCGAACGTCTGGTTCTGTGTGAAATCCAAAATTAGACCATTCACGTTTCGTCCGGAACAAACTCCGTGCGGGAAAGTCGTGTGAAACGCCTACTGAGTCGAAAGTTGCGATCTTTCGGCACGGTCCCGAATTTTAATACCAAACTCACCGAACTTCTGGTTCTGTGTGAAATCCAAAATTAGACCATTCACGTTTCGTCCGGAACACACTCCGGGCGGGAAAGTCGTGTTTTTACCGAAACGCCACCCGCGTCGAAAGTTGCGATCTTTCGGGCACCGTCCCGAATTTCGATACCGAACTCACCGAACGTCTGGTTCTGTGTGAAATCCAAAATTAGACCATTCACGTTTCGTCCGTAACACACTCCGTGCGGGAAAGTCGTGTTTTTACCGAAACGTCTACCGAGTCGAAAGTTGCGATCTTTCGGCACGGTCTTGAATTTTGATACCAAACTCACCAAACGTCTGGTTCTGTGTGAAATCAAAAATTAGACCATTCACGTTTCGTCCGGAACAAACTCCGGGCGGGAAAGTCGTGTTTTTACCGAAACGCCTACCGAGTCGAAAGTTGCGATCTTTCGGCACGGTCTCGAATTTTGATACCAAACTCACCGAACGTCTGGTTCTGTGTGAAATCCAAAATTAGATCATTCACGTTTCGTCCGGAACACACTCCGGGCGGGAAAGTCGTGTTTTTACCGAAACGCGTACCGCGTCGAAAGTTGCGATCTTTCGGCACCGTGTCGAATTTCGATACCGAACTCACCGAACGTCTGGTTCTGTGTGAAATCAAAAATTACACCATTCATGTTTCGTCCGGAACACACTCCGGGCGGGAAAGTCGTGTTTTTACCGAAACGCCACCGCGTCGAAAGTTGCGATCTTTCGGGCACCGTCCCGAATTTCGATACCGAACTCACCGAACATCTGGTTCTGTGTGAAATCCAAAATTAGACCATTCATGTTTCGTCCGGAACACACTCCGGGCGGGAAAGTCGTGTTTTTACCGAAACGCCTACCGAGTCGAAAGTTGCGATCTTTCGGGCACCGTCCCGAATTTCGATACCGAACTCACCGAACGTCTGGTTCTGTGTGAAATCCAAAATTAGACCATTCACGTTTCGTCCGGAACACACTCCGTGCGGGAAAGTCGTGTTTTTACCGAAACGCCTACCGAGTCGAAAGTTGCGATCTTTCGGCACGGTCTCGAATTTTGATACCAAACTCCCCGAACTTCTGGTTCTGTGTGAAATCCAAAATTAGACCATTCACGTTTCGTCCGGAACAAACTCCGGGCGGGAAAGTCGTGTTTTTACCAAACGCCTACCGCGTCGAAAGTTGCCATCTTTCGGCACCGTGTCGAATTTCGATACCGAACTCACCGAACGTCTGGTTCTGTGTGAAATCCAAAATTACACCATTCACGTTTCGTTCGGAACATACTCCGGGCGGGAAAGTCGTGTTTTTACCGAAACGCCTACCGCGTCGAAAGTTGCGATATTTCGGCACCGTGTCGAATTTCGATACCGAACTCACCGAACGTCTGGTTCTGTGTGAAATCAAAAATTCCACCATTCACGTTTCGTCCGGAACACACTCCGGGCGGGAAAGTCGTGTTTTTACCGAAACGCCACCGCGTCGAAAGTTGCGATCTTTCGGGCACCGTCCTGAATTTTGATACCGAACTCACCGAACATCTGGTTCTGTGTGAAATCCAAAATTCGACCATTCACGTTTCGTCCGGAACACACTCCGTGCGGGAAAGTCGTGTGAAACGCCTACCGAGTCGAAAGTTGCGATCTTTCGGCACGGTCTCGAATTTTGATACCAAACTCACCGAACTTCTGGTTCTGTGTGAAATCCAAAATTAGACCATTCACGTTTCGTCCGGAACACACTCCGGGCGGGAAAGTTGTGTTTTTACCGAAACGCCACGCGCGTCGAAAGTTGCGATCTTTCGGGCACCGTCCCGAATTTCGATACCGAACTCACCGAACGTCTGGTTCTGTTTGAAATCCAAAATTAGACCATTCACGTTTCGTCCGGAAGACACTCCGTGCGGGAAAGTTGTGTTTTTACCGAAACGCCTACCAAGTCGAAAGTTGCGATCTTTCGGCACGGTCTCGAATTTTGATACCAAACTCATCGAATGTCTGGTTCTGTGTGAAATCAAAAATTAGACCATTCACGTTTCGTCCGGAACACACTCCGGGCGGGAAAGTTGTGTTTTTACCGAAACGCCACCGCGTCGAAAGTTGCGATCTTTCGGGCACCGTCCCGAATTTCGATACCGAACTCACCGAACATCTGGTTCTGTGTGAAATCCAAAATTAGACCATTCATGTTTCGTCCGGAACAAACTCCGGGCGGGAAAGTCGTGTTTTTACCGAAACGCCACCCGCGTCGAAAGTTGCGATCTTTCGGGCACCGTCCCGAATTTCGATACCGAACTCACCGAACGTCTGGTTCTGTTTGAAATCCAAAATTAGACCATTCACGTTTCGTCCGGAAGACACTCCGTGCGGGAAAGTTGTGTTTTTACCGAAACGCCTACCAAGTCGAAAGTTGCGATCTTTCGGCACGGTCTCGAATTTTGATACCAAACTCACCGAACGTCTGGTTCTGTGTGAAATCAAAAATTAGACCATTCACGTTTCGTCCAGAACACACTCTGGGCGGGAAAGTTGTGTTTTTACCGAAACGCCTACCGCGTCGAAAGTTGCGATTTTTCGGCACCGTGTCGAATTTCGATACCGAACTCACCGAACGTCTGGTTCTGTGTGAAATCCAAAATTACACCATTCACGTTTCGTTCGGAACATACTCCGGGCGGGAAAGTCGTGTTTTTACCGAAACGCCTACCGCGTCGAAAGTTGCGATATTTCGGCACCGTGTCGAATTTCGATACCGAACTCACCGAACGTCTGGTTCTGTGTGAAATCAAAAATTAGACCATTCACGTTTCGTCCGGAACACACTCCGGGCGGGAAAGTCGTGTTTTTACCGAAACGCCACCGCGTCGAAAGTTGCGATCTTTCGGGCACCGTCCTGAATTTTGATACCGAACTCACCGAACATCTGGTTCTGTGTGAAATCCAAAATTCGACCATTCACGTTTCGTCCGGAACACACTCCGTGCGGGAAAGTCGTGTGAAACGCCTACCGAGTCGAAAGTTGCGATCTTTCGGCACGGTCTCGAATTTTGATACCAAACTCACCGAACTTCTGGTTCTGTGTGAAATCCAAAATTAGACCATTCACGTTTCGTCCGGAACACACTCCGGGCGGGAAAGTTGTGTTTTTACCGAAACGCCACGCGCGTCGAAAGTTGCGATCTTTCGGGCACCGTCCCGAATTTCGATACCGAACTCACCGAACGTCTGGTTCTGTTTGAAATCCAAAATTAGACCATTCACGTTTCGTCCGGAAGACACTCCGTGCGGGAAAGTTGTGTTTTTACCGAAACGCCTACCAAGTCGAAAGTTGCGATCTTTCGGCACGGTCTCGAATTTTGATACCAAACTCATCGAATGTCTGGTTCTGTGTGAAATCAAAAATTAGACCATTCACGTTTCGTCCGGAACACACTCCGGGCGGGAAAGTTGTGTTTTTACCGAAACGCCTACCGCGTCGAAAGTTGCGATCTTTCGGCACCGTGTCGAATTTCGATACCGAACTCACCGAACGTCTGGTTCTGTGTGAAATCCAAAATTACACCATTCACGTTTCGTCCGGAACACACTCCGGGCGGGAAAGTCGTGTTTTTACCGAAATGCCTACCGCGTCGAAAGTTGCGATCTTTCGGCACCGTGTCGAATTTCGATACCGAACTCACCGAACGTCTGGTTCTGTGTGAAATCCAAAATTAGACCATTCACGTTTCGTCCGGAACACAGTCCGTGCGGGAAAGTCGTGTGAAACGCCTACCGAGTCGAAAGTTGCGATCTTTCGGCACGGTCTCGAATTTTGATACCAAACTCACCGAACTTCTGGTTCTGTGTGAAATCCAAAATTAGACCATTCACGTTTCATCCGGAACACACTCCGGGCGGGAAAGTCGTGTTTTTACCGAAACGCCTACCGCGTCGAAAGTTGCCACCTTTCGGCACCGTGTCGAATTTCAATACCGAACTCACCGAACGTCTGGTTCTGTGTGAAATCAAAAATTACACCATTCACGTTTCGTCCGGAACACACTCCGGGCGGGAAAGTCGTGTTTTTACCGAAACGCCACCCGCGTCGAAAGTTGCGATCTTTCGGGCACCGTCCCGAATTTCGATACCGAACTCACCGAACGTCTGGTTCTGTGTGAAATCCAAAATTATACCATTCACGTTTCGTCCGTAACACAGTCCGTGCGGGAAAGTCGTGTTTTTACCGAAACGCCTACCGGGTCGAAAGTTGCGATCTTTCGGCACGGTCTCGAATTTTGATACCAAACTCACCAAACGTCTGGTTCTGTGTGAAATCAAAAATTAGATCATTCACGTTTCGTCCGGAACACACTCCGGGCGGGAAAGTCGTGTTTTTACCGAAACACCTACCGAGTCAAAAGTTGCGATCTTTCGGCACGGTCTCGAATTTTGATACCAAACTCACCGAACGTATGGTTCTGTGTGAAATCCAAAATTAGACCATTCACGTTTCGTCCGGAAGACACTCCGTGCGGGAAAGTTGTGTTTTTACCGAAACGCCTACCAAGTCGAAAGTTGCGATCTTTCGGCACGGTCTCGAATTTTGATACCAAACTCACCGAACGTCTGGTTCTGTGTGAAATCAAAAATTAGACCATTCACGTTTCGTCCGGAACACACTCCGGGCGGGAAAGTTGTGTTTTTACCGAAACGCCTACCGCGTCGAAAGTTGCGATCTTTCGGCACCGTGTCGAATTTCGATACCAAACTCACCGAACGTCTGGTTCTGTGTGAAATCCAAAATTACACCATTCACGTTTCGTTCGGAACACACTCCGGGCGGGAAAGTCGTGTTTTTACCGAAACGCCTACCGCGTCGAAAGTTGCGATATTTCGGCACCGTGTCGAATTTCGATACCGAACTCACCGAACGTCTGGTTCTGTGTCAAATCAAAAATTACACCATTCACGTTTCGTCCGGAACACACTCCGGGCGGGAAAGTCGTGTTTTTACCGAAACGCCACCGCGTCGAAAGTTGAGATCTTTCGGGCACCGTCCTGAATTTTGATACCGAACACACCGAACATCTGGTTCTGTGTGAAATCCAAAATTCGACCATTCACGTTTCGTCCGGAACACACTCCGTGCGGGAAAGTCGTGTGAAACGCCTACCGAGTCGAAAGTTGCGATCTTTCGGCACGGTCTCAAATTTTGATACCAAACTCACCGAACTTCTGGTTCTGTGTGAAATCCAAAATTAGACCATTCACGTTTCGTCCGGAACACACTCCGGGCGGGAAAGTCGTGTTTTTACCGAAACGCCACACGCGTCGAAAGTTGCGATCTTTCGGGCACCGTCCCGAATTTCGATACCGAACTCACCGAACGTCTGGTTCTGTTTGAAATCCAAAATTAGACCATTCACGTTTCGTCCGGAAGACACTCCATGTGGGAAAGTTGTGTTTTTACCGAAACGCCTACCAAGTCGAAAGTTGCGATCTTTCGGCACGGTCTCGAATTTTGATACCAAACTCATCGAACGTCTGGTTCTGTGTAAAATCAAAAATTAGACCATTCACGTTTCGTCCGGAACACACTCCGGGCGGGAAAGTTGTGTTTTTACCGAAACGCCTACCGCGTCGAAAGTTGCGATCTTTCGGCACCGTGTCGAATTTCGATACCGAACTCACCGAACGTCTGGTTCTGTGTGAAATCCAAAATTACACCATTCACGTTTCGTCCGGAAAACACTCTGGGCGGGAAAGTCGTGTTTTTACCGAAACGCCTACCGCGTCGAAAGTTGCGATCTTTCGGCACCGTGTCGAATTTCGATACCGAACTCACCGAACGTCTGGTTCTGTGTGAAATCCAAAATTAGACCATTCACGTTTCGTCCGGAACACACTCCGTGCGGGAAAGTCGTGTGAAACGCCTACCGAGTCGAAAGTTGCGATCTTTCGGCACGGTCTCGAATTTTGATACCAAACTCACCGAACTTCTGGTTCTGTGTGAAATCCAAAATTAGACCATTCACGTTTCGTCCGGAACACACTCCGGGCGGGAAAGTCGTGTTTTTACCGAAACGCCTACCGCGTCGAAAGTTGCCATCTTTCGGCACCGTGTCGAATTTCGATACCGAACTCACCGAACGTCTGGTTCTGTGTGAAATCAAAAATTACACCATTCACGTTTCGTCCGGAACACACTCCGGGCGGGAAAGTCGTGTTTTTACCGAAACGCCACCCGCGTCGAAAGTTGCGATCTTTCGGGCACCGTCCCGAATTTCGATACCGAACTCACCGAACGTCTGGTTCTGTGTGAAATCCAAAATTATACCATTCACGTTTCGTCCGTAACACAGTCCGTGCGGGAAAGTCGTGTTTTTACCGAAACGCCTACCGGGTCGAAAGTTGCGATCTTTCGGCACGGTCTCGAATTTTGATACCAAACTCACCAAACGTCTGGTTCTGTGTGAAATCAAAAATTAGATCATTCACGTTTCGTCCGGAACACACTCCGGGCGGGAAAGTCGTGTTTTTACCGAAACACCTACCGAGTCGAAAGTTGCGATCTTTCGGCACGGTCTCGAATTTTGATACCAAACTCACCGAACGTATGGTTCTGTGTGAAATCCAAAATTAGACCATTCACGTTTCGTCCGGAACACACTCCGGGCAGGAAAGTCGTGTTTTTACTGAAACGCCTACCGCGTCGAAAGTTGCGATCTTTCGGCACCGTGTCGAATTTCGATACCGAACTCACCGAACGTCTGGTTCTGTGTGAAATCAAAAATTACACCATTCACGTTTCGGCCGGAACACACTCTGGGCGGGAAAGTCGTGTTTTTACCGAAACGCCTACCGCGTCGAAAGTTGCGATCTCTCGGCACCGTGTCGAATTTCGATACCGAACTCACCGAACGTCTAGTTCTGTGTGAAATCCAAAATTCGACCATTCACGTTTCGTCCGGAACACACTCCGTGCGGGAAAGTCGTGTTTTTACCAAAACGCCTACCGAGTCGAAAGTTGCGATCTTTCGGCACGGTCTCGAATTTTGATACCAAACTCACCAAACGCCTGGTTCTGTGTGAAATCAAAAATTAGACCATTCACGTTTCGTCCGGAACACTCTCCGGGCGGAAAAGTCGTGTTTTTACCGAAACGCCTACCGCGTCGAAAGTTGCCATCTTTCGGCACCGTGTCGAATTTCGATACCGAACTCACTGAACATCTGGTTCTGTGTGAAATCAAAAATTACACCATTCACGTTTCGTCCGGAACACACTCCGGGCGGGAAAGTCGTGTTTTTACCGAAACGCCACCCGCGTCGAAAGTTGCGATCTTTCGGGCACCGTCCCGAATTTCGATACCGAACTCACCGAACGTCTGGTTCTGTGTGAAATCCAAAATTATACCATTCACGTTTCGTCCGAAAGACACTCCGTGCGGGAAAGTTGTGTTTTTACCGAAACGCCTACCAAGTCGAAAGTTGCGATCTTTCGGCACGGTCTCGAATTTTGATACCAAACTCACCGAACGTCTGGTTCTGTGTGAAATAAAAAATTAGACCATTCACGTTTCGTCCGGAACACACTCCGGGCGGGAAAGTTGTGTTTTTACCGAAACGCCTACCGCGTCGAAAGTTGCGATCTTTCGGCACCGTGTCGAATTTCGATACCGAACTCACCGAACGTCTGGTTCTGTGTGAAATCCAAAATTACACCATTCACGTTTCGTCCGGAACACACTCCGTGCGGGAAAGTCGTGTGAAACGCCTACCGAGTCGAAAGTTGCGATCTTTCAGCACGGTCTCGAATTTTGATACCAAACTCACCGAACTTCTGGTTCTGTGTGAAATCCAAAATTAGACCATTCACGTTTCGTCCGGAACACACTCCGGGCGGGAAAGTTGTGTTTTTACCGAAACGCCACGCGCGTCGAAAGTTGCGATCTTTCGGGCACCGTCCCGAATTTCGATACCGAACTCACCGAACGTCTGGTTCTGTTTGAAATCCAAAATTAGACCATTCACGTTTCGTCCGGAAGACACTCCGTGCGGGAAAGTTGTGTTTTTACCGAAACGCCTACCAAGTCGAAAGTTGCGATCTTTCGGCACGGTCTCGAATTTTGATACCAAACTCATCGAATGTCTGGTTCTGTGTGAAATCAAAAATTAGACCATTCACGTTTCGTCCGGAACACACTCCGGGCGGGAAAGTTGTGTTTTTACCGAAACGCCTACCGCGTCGAAAGTTGCGATCTTTCGGCACCGTGTCGAATTTCGATACCGAACTCACCGAACGTCTGGTTCTGTGTGAAATCCAAAATTACACCATTCACGTTTCGTCCGGAACACACTCCGGGCGGGAAAGTCGTGTTTTTACCGAAACGCCTACCGCGTCGAAAGTTGCGATCTTTCGGCACCGTGTCGAATTTCGATACCGAACTCACCGAACGTCTGGTTCTGTGTGAAATCCAAAATTAGACCATTCACGTTTCGTCCGGAACACAGTCCGTGCGGGAAAGTCGTGTGAAACGCCTACCGAGTCGAAAGTTGCGATCTTTCGGCACGGTCTCGAATTTTGATACCAAACTCACCGAACTTCTGGTTCTGTGTGAAATCCAAAATTAGACCATTCACGTTTCATCCGGAACACACTCCGGGCGGGAAAGTCGTGTTTTTACCGAAACGCCTACCGCGTCGAAAGTTGCCACCTTTCGGCACCGTGTCGAATTTCAATACCGAACTCACCGAACGTCTGGTTCTGTGTGAAATCAAAAATTACACCATTCACGTTTCGTCCGGAACACACTCCGGGCGGGAAAGTCGTGTTTTTACCGAAACGCCACCCGCGTCGAAAGTTGCGATCTTTCGGGCACCGTCCCGAATTTCGATACCGAACTCACCGAACGTCTGGTTCTGTGTGAAATCCAAAATTATACCATTCACGTTTCGTCCGTAACACAGTCCGTGCGGGAAAGTCGTGTTTTTACCGAAACGCCTACCGGGTCGAAAGTTGCGATCTTTCGGCACGGTCTCGAATTTTGATACCAAACTCACCAAACGTCTGGTTCTGTGTGAAATCAAAAATTAGATCATTCACGTTTCGTCCGGAACACACTCCGGGCGGGAAAGTCGTGTTTTTACCGAAACACCTACCGAGTCAAAAGTTGCGATCTTTCGGCACGGTCTCGAATTTTGATACCAAACTCACCGAACGTATGGTTCTGTGTGAAATCCAAAATTAGACCATTCACGTTTCGTCCGGAAGACACTCCGTGCGGGAAAGTTGTGTTTTTACCGAAACGCCTACCAAGTCGAAAGTTGCGATCTTTCGGCACGGTCTCGAATTTTGATACCAAACTCACCGAACGTCTGGTTCTGTGTGAAATCAAAAATTAGACCATTCACGTTTCGTCCGGAACACACTCCGGGCGGGAAAGTTGTGTTTTTACCGAAACGCCTACCGCGTCGAAAGTTGCGATCTTTCGGCACCGTGTCGAATTTCGATACCAAACTCACCGAACGTCTGGTTCTGTGTGAAATCCAAAATTACACCATTCACGTTTCGTTCGGAACACACTCCGGGCGGGAAAGTCGTGTTTTTACCGAAACGCCTACCGCGTCGAAAGTTGCGATATTTCGGCACCGTGTCGAATTTCGATACCGAACTCACCGAACGTCTGGTTCTGTGTCAAATCAAAAATTACACCATTCACGTTTCGTCCGGAACACACTCCGGGCGGGAAAGTCGTGTTTTTACCGAAACGCCACCGCGTCGAAAGTTGAGATCTTTCGGGCACCGTCCTGAATTTTGATACCGAACACACCGAACATCTGGTTCTGTGTGAAATCCAAAATTCGACCATTCACGTTTCGTCCGGAACACACTCCGTGCGGGAAAGTCGTGTGAAACGCCTACCGAGTCGAAAGTTGCGATCTTTCGGCACGGTCTCAAATTTTGATACCAAACTCACCGAACTTCTGGTTCTGTGTGAAATCCAAAATTAGACCATTCACGTTTCGTCCGGAACACACTCCGGGCGGGAAAGTCGTGTTTTTACCGAAACGCCACACGCGTCGAAAGTTGCGATCTTTCGGGCACCGTCCCGAATTTCGATACCGAACTCACCGAACGTCTGGTTCTGTTTGAAATCCAAAATTAGACCATTCACGTTTCGTCCGGAAGACACTCCATGCGGGAAAGTTGTGTTTTTACCGAAACGCCTACCAAGTCGAAAGTTGCGATCTTTCGGCACGGTCTCGAATTTTGATACCAAACTCATCGAACGTCTGGTTCTGTGTAAAATCAAAAATTAGACCATTCACGTTTCGTCCGGAACACACTCCGGGCGGGAAAGTTGTGTTTTTACCGAAACGCCTACCGCGTCGAAAGTTGCGATCTTTCGGCACCGTGTCGAATTTCGATACCGAACTCACCGAACGTCTGGTTCTGTGTGAAATCCAAAATTACACCATTCACGTTTCGTCCGGAAAACACTCTGGGCGGGAAAGTCGTGTTTTTACCGAAACGCCTACCGCGTCGAAAGTTGCGATCTTTCGGCACCGTGTCGAATTTCGATACCGAACTCACCGAACGTCTGGTTCTGTGTGAAATCCAAAATTAGACCATTCACGTTTCGTCCGGAACACACTCCGTGCGGGAAAGTCGTGTGAAACACCTACCGAGTCGAAAGTTGCGATCTTTCGGCACGGTCTCGAATTTTGATACCAAACTCACCGAACTTCTGGTTCTGTGTGAAATCCAAAATTAGACCATTCACGTTTCGTCCGGAACACACTCCGGGCGAGAAAGTCGTGTTTTTACCGAAACGCCTACCGCGTCGAAAGTTGCCATCTTTCGGCACCGTGTCGAATTTCGATACCGAACTCACCGAACGTCTGGTTCTGTGTGAAATCAAAAATTACACCATTCACGTTTCGTCCGGAACACACTCCGGGCGGGAAAGTCGTGTTTTTACCGAAACGCCACCCGCGTCGAAAGTTGCGATCTTTCGGGCACCGTCCCGAATTTCGATACCGAACTCACCGAACGTCTGGTTCTGTGTGAAATCCAAAATTATACCATTCACGTTTCGTCCGTAACACAGTCCGTGCGGGAAAGTCGTGTTTTTACCGAAACGCCTACCGGGTCGAAAGTTGCGATCTTTCGGCACGGTCTCGAATTTTGATACCAAACTCACCAAACGTCTGGTTCTGTGTGAAATCAAAAATTAGATCATTCACGTTTCGTCCGGAACACACTCCGGGCGGGAAAGTCGTGTTTTTACCGAAACACCTACCGAGTCGAAAGTTGCGATCTTTCGGCACGGTCTCGAATTTTGATACCAAACTCACCGAACGTATGGTTCTGTGTGAAATCCAAAATTAGACCATTCACGTTTCGTCCGGAACACACTCCGGGCAGGAAAGTCGTGTTTTTACTGAAACGCCTACCGCGTCGAAAGTTGCGATCTTTCGGCACCGTGTCGAATTTCGATACCGAACTCACCGAACGTCTGGTTCTGTGTGAAATCAAAAATTACACCATTCACGTTTCGGCCGGAACACACTCTGGGCGGGAAAGTCGTGTTTTTACCGAAACGCCTACCGCGTCGAAAGTTGCGATCTCTCGGCACCGTGTCGAATTTCGATACCGAACTCACCGAACGTCTAGTTCTGTGTGAAATCCAAAATTCGACCATTCACGTTTCGTCCGGAACACACTCCGTGCGGGAAAGTCGTGTTTTTACCAAAACGCCTACCGAGTCGAAAGTTGCGATCTTTCGGCACGGTCTCGAATTTTGATACCAAACTCACCAAACGCCTGGTTCTGTGTGAAATCAAAAATTAGACCATTCACGTTTCGTCCGGAACACTCTCCGGGCGGAAAAGTCGTGTTTTTACCGAAACGCCTACCGCGTCGAAAGTTGCCATCTTTCGGCACCGTGTCGAATTTCGATACCGAACTCACTGAACATCTGGTTCTGTGTGAAATCAAAAATTACACCATTCACGTTTCGTCCGGAACACACTCCGGGCGGGAAAGTCGTGTTTTTACCGAAACGCCACCCGCGTCGAAAGTTGCGATCTTTCGGGCACCGTCCCGAATTTCGATACCGAACTCACCGAACGTCTGGTTCTGTGTGAAATCCAAAATTATACCATTCACGTTTCGTCCGAAAGACACTCCGTGCGGGAAAGTTGTGTTTTTACCGAAACGCCTACCAAGTCGAAAGTTGCGATCTTTCGGCACGGTCTCGAATTTTGATACCAAACTCACCGAACGTCTGGTTCTGTGTGAAATAAAAAATTAGACCATTCACGTTTCGTCCGGAACACACTCCGGGCGGGAAAGTTGTGTTTTTACCGAAACGCCTACCGCGTCGAAAGTTGCGATCTTTCGGCACCGTGTCGAATTTCGATACCGAACTCACCGAACGTCTGGTTCTGTGTGAAATCCAAAATTACACCATTCACGTTTCGTCCGGAACACACTCCGTGCGGGAAAGTCGTGTGAAACGCCTACCGAGTCGAAAGTTGCGATCTTTCAGCACGGTCTCGAATTTTGATACCAAACTCACCGAACTTCTGGTTCTGTGTGAAATCCAAAATTAGACCATTCACTTTTCGTCCGGAACACACTCCGGGCGGGAAAGTCGTGTTTTTACCGAAACGCCTACCGCGTCGAAAGTTGCCATCTTTCGGCACCGTGTCGAATTTCGATACCGAACTCACCGAACGTCTGGTTCTTGGTGAAATCAAAAATTACGCCATTCACGTTTCGTCCGGAACACACTCCGGGCGGGAAAGTCGTGTTTTTACCGAAACGCCACCCGCGTCGAAAGTTGCGATCTTTCGGGCACCGTCCCGAATTTCGATACCGAACTCACCGAACGTCTGGTTCTGTGTGAAATCCAAAATTATACGATTCACGTTTCGTCCGTAAAACACTCCGTGCGGGAAAGTCGTGTTTTTACCGAAACGCCTACCGAGTCGAAAGTTGCGATCTTTCGGCACGGTCTCGAATTTTGATACCAAACGTCTGGTTCTGTGTGAAATCAAAAATTAGATCATTCACGTTTCGTCCGGAACACACTCCGGGCGGGAAAGTCGTGTTTTTACCGAAACGCCTACCGAGTCGAAAGTTGCGATCTTTCGGCACGGTCTCGAATTTTGATACCAAACTCACCGAACGTCTGGTTCTGTGTGAAATCCAAAATTAGACCATTCACGTTTCGTCCGGAACACACTCCGGGCAGGAAAGTCGTGTTTTTACCGAAACGCCTACCGCGTCGAAAGTTGCAATCTTTCGGCACCGTGTCGAATTTCGATACCGAACTCACCGAACCTCTGGTTCTGTGTGAAATCCAAAATTAGACCATTCACGTTTCGTCCGGAACACACTCCGTGCGGGAAAGTCGTGTGAAACGCCTACCGAGTCGAAAGTTGCGATCTTTCGGCACGGTCTCGAATTTTGATACCAAACTCATCGAACTTCTGGTTCTGTGTGAAATCCAAAATTAGACCATTCACGTTTCGTCCGGAACACACTCCGGGCGGGAAAGTCGTGTTTTTACCGAAACGCCTACCGCGTCGAAAGTTGCCATCTTTCGGCACCGTGTCGAATTTCGATACCGAACTCACCGAACGTCTGGTTCTGTGTGAAATCAAAAATTACACCATTCACGTTTCGTCCGGAACACACTCCGGGCGGGAAAGTCGTGTTTTTACCGAAACGCCACCCGCGTCGAAAGTTGCGATCTTTCGGGCACCGTCCCGAATTTCGATACCGAACTCACCAAACGCCTGGTTCTGTGTGAAATCAAAAATTAGACCATTCACGTTTCGTCCGGAACACTCTCCGGGCGGAAAAGTCGTGTTTTTACCGAAACGCCTACCGCGTCGAAAGTTGCCATCTTTCGGCACCGTGTCGAATTTCGATACCGAACTCACTGAACATCTGGTTCTGTGTGAAATCAAAAATTACACCATTCACGTTTCGTCCGGAACACACTCCGGGCGGGAAAGTCGTGTTTTTACCGAAACGCCACCCGCGTCGAAAGTTGCGATCTTTCGGGCACCGTCCCGAATTTCGATACCGAACTCACCGAACGTCTGGTTCTGTGTGAAATCCAAAATTATACCATTCACGTTTCGTCCGAAAGACACTCCGTGCGGGAAAGTTGTGTTTTTACCGAAACGCCTACCAAGTCGAAAGTTGCGATCTTTCGGCACGGTCTCGAATTTTGATACCAAACTCACCGAACGTCTGGTTCTGTGTGAAATCAAAAATTAGACCATTCACGTTTCGTCCGGAACACACTCCGGGCGGGAAAGTCGTGTTTTTACCGAAACGCCACCCGCGTCGAAAGTTGCGATCTTTCGGGCACCGTCCCGAATTTCGATACCGAACTCACCGAACGTCTGGTTCTGTGTGAAATCCAAAATTATACGATTCACGTTTCGTCCGTAACACACTCCGTGCGGGAAAGTCGTGTTTTTACCGAAACGCCTACCGAGTCGAAAGTTGCGATCTTTCGGCACGGTCTCGAATTTTGATACCAAACTCACCAAACGTCTGGTTCTGTGTGAAATCAAAAATTAGATCATTCACGTTTCGTCCGGAACACACTCCGGGCGGGAAAGTCGTGTTTTTACCGAAACGCCTACCGAGTCGAAAGTTGCGATCTTTCGGCACGGTCTCGAATTTTGATACCAAACTCACCGAACGTCTGGTTCTGTGTGAAATCCAAAATTAGACCATTCACGTTTCGTCCGGAACACACTCCGGGCAGGAAAGTCGTGTTTTTACCGAAACGCCTACCGCGTCGAAAGTTGCGATCTTTCGGCACCGTGTCGAATTTCGATACCGAACTCACCGAACCTCTGGTTCTGTGTGAAATCCAAAATTAGACCATTCACGTTTCGTCCGGAACACACTCCGTGCGGGAAAGTCGTGTGAAACGCCTACCGAGTCGAAAGTTGCGATCTTTCGGCACGGTCTCGAATTTTGATACCAAAGTCACCGAACTTCTGGTTCTGTGTGAAATCCAAAATTAGACCATTCACGTTTCATCCGGAACACACTCCGGGCGGGAAAGTCGTGTTTTTACCGAAACGCCACCCGCGTCGAAAGTTGCGATCTTTCGGGCACCGTCCCGAATTTCGATACCGAACTCACCGAACGTCTGGTTCTGTGTGAAATCCAAAATTATACCATTCACGTTTCGTCCGAAAGACACTCCGTGCGGGAAAGTTGTGTTTTTACCGAAACGCCTACCAAGTCGAAAGTTGCGATCTTTCGGCACGGTCTCGAATTTTGATACCAAACTCACCGAACGTCTGGTTCTGTGTGAAATCAAAAATTAGACCATTCACGTTTCGTCCGGAACACACTCCGGGCGGGAAAGTCGTGTTTTTACCGAAACGCCACCCGCGTCGAAAGTTGCGATCTTTCGGGCACCGTCCCGAATTTCGATACCGAACTCACCGAACGTCTGGTTCTGTGTGAAATCCAAAATTATACGATTCACGTTTCGTCCGTAACACACTCCGTGCGGGAAAGTCGTGTTTTTACCGAAACGCCTACCGAGTCGAAAGTTGCGATCTTTCGGCACGGTCTCGAATTTTGATACCAAACTCACCAAACGTCTGGTTCTGTGTGAAATCAAAAATTAGATCATTCACGTTTCGTCCGGAACACACTCCGGGCGGGAAAGTCGTGTTTTTACCGAAACGCCTACCGAGTCGAAAGTTGCGATCTTTCGGCACGGTCTCGAATTTTGATACCAAACTCACCGAACGTCTGGTTCTGTGTGAAATCCAAAATTAGACCATTCACGTTTCGTCCGGAACACACTCCGGGCAGGAAAGTCGTGTTTTTACCGAAACGCCTACCGCGTCGAAAGTTGCGATCTTTCGGCACCGTGTCGAATTTCGATACCGAACTCACCGAACCTCTGGTTCTGTGTGAAATCCAAAATTAGACCATTCACGTTTCGTCCGGAACACACTCCGTGCGGGAAAGTCGTGTGAAACGCCTACCGAGTCGAAAGTTGCGATCTTTCGGCACGGTCTCGAATTTTGATACCAAAGTCACCGAACTTCTGGTTCTGTGTGAAATCCAAAATTAGACCATTCACGTTTCATCCGGAACACACTCCGGGCGGGAAAGTCGTGTTTTTACCGAAACGCCACCCGCGTCGAAAGTTGCGATCTTTCGGGCACCGTCCCGAATTTCGATACCGAACTCACCGAACGTCTGGTTCTGTGTGAAATCCAAAATTATACGATTCACGTTTCGTCCGTAACACACTCCGTGCGGGAAAGTCGTGTTTTTACCGAAACGCCTACCGAGTCGAAAGTTGCGATCTTTCGGCACGATCTCGAATTTTGATACCAAACTCACCAAACGTCTGGTTCTGTGTGAAATCAAAAATTAGATCATTCACGTTTCGTCCGGAACACACTCCAGGCGGGAAAGTCGTGTTTTTACCGAAACGCCTACCGCGTCGAAAGTTGCCATCTTTCGGCACCGTGTCGAATTTCGATACCGAACTCACCGAACGTCTGGTTCTGTCTGAAATCAAAAATTACACCATTCACGTTTCGTCCGAAACACACTCCGGGCGGGAAAGTCGTGTTTTTACCGAAACGCCACCCGCGTCGAAAGTTGCGATCTTTCGGGCACCGTCCCGAATTTCGATACCGAACTCACCGAACGTCTGGTTCTGTGTGAAATCCAAAATTATACCATTCACGTTTCGTCCGTAACACAGTCCGTGCGGGAAAGTCGTGTTTTTACCGAAACGCCTACCGGGTCGAAAGTTGCGATCTTTCGGCACGGTCTCGAATTTTGATACCAAACTCACCGAACGTCTGGTTCTGTGTGAAATCCAAAATTAGACCATTCACGTTTCGTCCGGAACACACTCCGGGCAGGAAAGTCGTGTTTTTACCGAAACGCCTACCGCGTCGAAAGTTGCGATCTTTCGGCACCGTGTCGAATTTCGATACCGAACTCACCGAACCTCTGGTTCTGTGTGAAATCCAAAATTAGACCATTCACGTTTCGTCCGGAACAGACTCCGTGCGGGAAAGTCGTGTGAAACGCCTACCGAGTCGAAAGTTGCGATCTTTCGGCACGGTCTCGAATTTTGATACCAAACTCACCGAACTTCTGGTTCTGTGTGAAATCCAAAATTAGACCATTCACGTTTCATCCGGAACACACTCCGGGCGGGAAAGTCGTGTTTTTACCGAAACGCCACCCGCGTCGAAAGTTGCGATCTTTCGGGCACCGTCCCGAATTTCGATACCGAACTCACCGAACGTCTGGTTCTGTGTGAAATCCAAAATTATACGATTCACGTTTCGTCCGTAACACACTCCGTGCGGGAAAGTCGTGTTTTTACCGAAACGCCTACCGAGTCGAAAGTTGCGATCTTTCGGCACGGTCTCGAATTTTGATACCAAACTCACCAAACGTCTGGTTCTGTGTGAAATCAAAAATTAGATCATTCACGTTTCGTCCGGAACACACTCCAGGCGGGAAAGTCGTGTTTTTACCGAAACGCCTACCGCGTCGAAAGTTGCCATCTTTCGGCACCGTGTCGAATTTCGATACCGAACTCACCGAACGTCTGGTTCTGTCTGAAATCAAAAATTACACCATTCACGTTTCGTCCGAAACACACTCCGGGCGGGAAAGTCGTGTTTTTACCGAAACGCCACCCGCGTCGAAAGTTGCGATCTTTCGGGCACCGTCCCGAATTTCGATACCGAACTCACCGAACGTCTGGTTCTGTGTGAAATCCAAAATTATACCATTCACGTTTCGTCCGTAACACAGTCCGTGCGGGAAAGTCGTGTTTTTACCGAAACGCCTACCGGGTCGAAAGTTGCGATCTTTCGGCACGGTCTCGAATTTTGATACCAAACTCACCAAACGTCTGGTTCTGTGTGAAATCAAAAATTAGATCATTCACGTTTCGTCCGGAACACACTCCGGGCGGGAAAGTCGTGTTTTTACCGAAACACCTACCGAGTCGAAAGTTGCGATCTTTCGGCACGGTCTCGAATTTTGATACCAAACTCACCGAACGTATGGTTCTGTGTGAAATCCAAAATTAGACCATTCACGTTTCGTCCGGAACACACTCCGGGCAGGAAAGTCGTGTTTTTACTGAAACGCCTACCGCGACGAAAGTTGCGATCTTTCGGCACCGTGTCGAATTTCGATACCGAACTCACCGAACGTCTGGTTCTGTGTGAAATCAAAAATTACACCATTCACGTTTCGGCCGGAACACACTCCGGGCGGGAAAGTCGTGTTTTTACCGAAACGCCACCCGCGTCGAAAGTTGCGATCTTTCGGCCACCGTCCCGAATTTCGATACCGAACTCACCGAACGTCTGGTTCTGTGTGAAATCCAAAATTAGACCATTCACGTTTCGTCCGGAAGACACTCCGTGCAGGAAAGTTGTGTTTTTACCGAAACGCCTACTGAGTCGAAAGTTGCGATCTTTCAGCACGGTCTCGAATTTTGATACCAAACTCACCGAACGTCTGGTTCTGTGTGAAATCCAAAATTAGACCATTCACGTTTTGTCCGGAACACACTCCGGGCGGGAAAGTCGTGTTTTTACCGAAACGCCTACCGCGTCGAAAGTTGCGATCTCTCGGCACCGTGTCGAATTTCGATACCGAACTCACCGAACGTCTAGTTCTGTGTGAAATCCAAAATTCGACCATTCACGTTTCGTCCGGAACACACTCCGTGCGGGAAAGTCGTGTTTTTACCAAAACGCCTACCGAGTCGAAAGTTGCGATCTTTCGGCACGGTCTCGAATTTTGATACCAAACTCACCGAACGCCTGGTTCTGTGTGAAATCAAAAATTAGACCATTCACGTTTCGTCCGGAACACTCTCCGGGCGGAAAAGTCGTGTTTTTACCGAAACGCCTACCGCGTCGAAAGTTGCCATCTTTCGGCACCGTGTCGAATTTCGATACCGAACTCACTGAACATCTGGTTCTGTGTGAAATCAAAAATTACACCATTCACGTTTCGTCCGGAACACACTCCGGGCGGGAAAGTCGTGTTTTTACCGAAACGCCACCCGCGTCGAAAGTTGCGATCTTTCGGGCACCGTCCCGAATTTCGATACCGAACTCACCGAACGTCTGGTTCTGTGTGAAATCCAAAATTATACCATTCACGTTTCGTCCGAAAGACACTCCGTGCGGGAAAGTTGTGTTTTTACCGAAACGCCTACCAAGTCGAAAGTTGCGATCTTTCGGCACGGTCTCGAATTTTGATACCAAACTCACCGAACGTCTGGTTCTGTGTGAAATCAAAAATTAGACCATTCACGTTTCGTCCGGAACACACTCCGGGCGGGAAAGTCGTGTTTTTACCGAAACGCCACCCGCGTCGAAAGTTGCGATCTTTCGGGCACCGTCCCGAATTTCGATACCGAACTCACCGAACGTCTGGTTCTGTGTGAAATCCAAAATTATACGATTCACGTTTCGTCCGTAACACACTCCGTGCGGGAAAGTCGTGTTTTTACCGAAACGCCTACCGAGTCGAAAGTTGCGATCTTTCGGCACGGTCTCGAATTTTGATACCAAACTCACCAAACGTCTGGTTCTGTGTGAAATCAAAAATTAGATCATTCACGTTTCGTCCGGAACACACTCCGGGCGGGAAAGTCGTGTTTTTACCGAAACGCCTACCGAGTCGAAAGTTGCGATCTTTCGGCACGGTCTCGAATTTTGATACCAAACTCACCGAACGTCTGGTTCTGTGTGAAATCCAAAATTAGACCATTCACGTTTCGTCCGGAACACACTCCGGGCAGGAAAGTCGTGTTTTTACCGAAACGCCTACCGCGTCGAAAGTTGCGATCTTTCGGCACCGTGTCGAATTTCGATACCGAACTCACCGAACCTCTGGTTCTGTGTGAAATCCAAAATTAGACCATTCACGTTTCGTCCGGAACACACTCCGTGCGGGAAAGTCGTGTGAAACGCCTACCGAGTCGAAAGTTGCGATCTTTCGGCACGGTCTCGAATTTTGATACCAAACTCACCGAACTTCTGGTTCTGTGTGAAATCCAAAATTAGACCATTCACGTTTCGTCCGGAACACACTCCGGGCGGGAAAGTCGTGTTTTTACCGAAACGCCTACCGCGTCGAAAGTTGCCGTCTTTCGGCACCGTGTCGAATTTCGATACCGAACTCACCGAACGTCTGGTTCTGTGTGAAATCAAAAATGACACCATTCACGTTTCGTCCGGAACACACTCCGGGCGGGAAAGTCGTGTTTTTACCGAAACGCCACCCGCGTCGAAAGTTGCGATCTTTCGGGCACCGTCCCGAATTTCGATACCGAACTCACCAAACGTCTGGTTCTGTGTGAAATCCAAAATTATACCATTCACGTTTCGTCCGTAACACAGTCCGTGCGGGAAAGTCGTGTTTTTACCGAAACGCCTACCGGGTCGAAAGTTGCGATCTTTCGGCACGGTCTCGAATTTTGATACCAAACTCACCAAACGTCTGGTTCTGTGTGAAATCAAAAATTAGATCATTCACGTTTCGTCCGGAACACACTCCGGGCGGGAAAGTCGTGTTTTTACCGAAACACCTACCGAGTCGAAAGTTGCGATCTTTCGGCACGGTCTCGAATTTTGATACCAAACTCACCGAACGTATGGTTCTGTGTGAAATCCAAAATTAGACCATTCACGTTTCGTCCGGAACACACTCCGGGCAGGAAAGTCGTGTTTTTACTGAAACGCCTACCGCGACGAAAGTTGCGATCTTTCGGCACCGTGTCGAATTTCGATACCGAACTCACCGAACGTCTGGTTCTGTGTGAAATCAAAAATTACACCATTCACGTTTCGGCCGGAACACACTCCGGGCGGGAAAGTCGTGTTTTTACCGAAACGCCACCCGCGTCGAAAGTTGCGATCTTTCGGCCACCGTCCCGAATTTCGATACTGAACTCACCGAACGTCTGGTTCTGTGTGAAATCCAAAATTAGACCATTCACGTTTCGTCCGGAAGACACTCCGTGCAGGAAAGTTGTGTTTTTACCGAAACGCCTACCGAGTCAAAAGTTGCGATCTTTCAGCACGGTCTCGAATTTTGATACCAAACTCACCGAACGTCTGGTTCTGTGTGAAATCCAAAATTAGACCATTCACGTTTTGTCCGGAACACACTCCGGGCGGGAAAGTCGTGTTTTTACCGAAACGCCTACCGCGTCGAAAGTTGCGATCTCTCGGCACCGTGTCGAATTTCGATACCGAACTCACCGAACGTCTAGTTCTGTGTGAAATCCAAAATTCGACCATTCACGTTTCGTCCGGAACACACTCCGTGCGGGAAAGTCGTGTTTTTACCAAAACGCCTACCGAGTCGAAAGTTGCGATCTTTCGGCACGGTCTCGAATTTTGATACCAAACTCACCAAACGCCAGGTTCTGTGTGAAATCAAAAATTAGACCATTCACGTTTCGTCCGGAACACTCTCCGGGCGGAAAAGTCGTGTTTTTACCGAAACGCCTACCGCGTCGAAAGTTGCCATCTTTCGGCACCGTGTCGAATTTCGATACCGAACTCACTGAACATCTGGTTCTGTGTGAAATCAAAAATTACACCATTCACGTTTCGTCCGGAACACACTCCGGGCGGGAAAGTCGTGTTTTTACCGAAACGCCACCCGCGTCGAAAGTTGCGATCTTTCGGGCACCGTCCCGAATTTCGATACCGAACTCACCGAACGTCTGGTTCTGTGTGAAATCCAAAATTATACCATTCACGTTTCGTCCGAAAGACACTCCGTGCGGGAAAGTTGTGTTTTTACCGAAACGCCTACCAAGTCGAAAGTTGCGATCTTTCGGCACGGTCTCGAATTTTGATACCAAACTCACCGAACGTCTGGTTCTGTGTGAAATCAAAAATTAGACCATTCACGTTTCGTCCGGAACACACTCCGTGCGGGAAAGTCGTGTTTTTACCGAAACGCCACCCGCGTCGAAAGTTGCGATCTTTCGGGCACCGTCCCGAATTTCGATACCGAACTCACCGAACGTCTGGTTCTGTGTGAAATCCAAAATTATACGATTCACGTTTCGTCCGTAACACACTCCGTGCGGGAAAGTCGTGTTTTTACCGAAACGCCTACCGAGTCGAAAGTTGCGATCTTTCGGCACGGTCTCGAATTTTGATACCAAACTCACCAAACGTCTGGTTCTGTGTGAAATCAAAAATTAGATCATTCACGTTTCGTCCGGAACACACTCCGGGCGGGAAAGTCGTGTTTTTACCGAAACGCCTACCGGGTCGAAAGTTGCGATCTTTCGGCACGGTCTCGAATTTTGATACCAAACTCACCGAACGTCTGGTTCTGTGTGAAATCCAAAATTAGACCATTCACGTTTCGTCCGGAACACACTCCGGGCAGGAAAGTCGTGTTTTTACCGAAACGCCTACCGCGTCGAAAGTTGCGATCTTTCGGCACCGTGTCGAATTTCGATACCGAACTCACCGAACCTCTGGTTCTGTGTGAAATCCAAAATTAGACCATTCACGTTTCGTCCGGAACACACTCCGTGCGGGAAAGTCGTGTGAAACGCCTACCGAGTCGAAAGTTGCGATCTTTCGGCACGGTCTCGAATTTTGATACCAAACTCACCGAACTTCTGGTTCTGTGTGAAATCCAAAATTAGACCATTCACGTTTCATCCGGAACACACTCCGGGCGGGAAAGTCGTGTTTTTACCGAAACGCCACCCGCGCCGAAAGTTGCGATCTTTCGGGCACCGTCCCGAATTTCGATACCGAACTCACCGAACGTCTGGTTCTGTGTGAAATCCAAAATTATACGATTCACGTTTCGTCCGTAACACACTCCGTGCGGGAAAGTCGTGTTTTTACCGAAACGCCTACCGAGTCGAAAGTTGCGATCTTTCGGCACGGTCTCGAATTTTGATACCAAACTCACCAAACGTCTGGTTCTGTGTGAAATCAAAAATTAGATCATTCACGTTTCGTCCGGAACACACTCCAGGCGGGAAAGTCGTGTTTTTACCGAAACGCCTACCGCGTCGAAAGTTGCCATCTTTCGGCACCGTGTCGAATTTCGATACCGAACTCACCGAACGTCTGGTTCTGTCTGAAATCAAAAATTACACCATTCACGTTTCGTCCGAAACACACTCCGGGCGGGAAAGTCGTGTTTTTACCGAAACGCCACCCGCGTCGAAAGTTGCGATCTTTCGGGCACCGTCCCGAATTTCGATACCGAACTCACCGAACGTCTGGTTCTGTGTGAAATCCAAAATTATACCATTCACGTTTCGTCCGTAACACAGTCCGTGCGGGAAAGTCGTGTTTTTACCGAAACGCCTACCGGGTCGAAAGTTGCGATCTTTCGGCACGGTCTCGAATTTTGATACCAAACTCACCAAACGTCTGGTTCTGTGTGAAATCAAAAATTAGATCATTCACGTTTCGTCCGGAACACACTCCGGGCGGGAAAGTCGTGTTTTTACCGAAACACCTACCGAGTCGAAAGTTGCGATCTTTCGGCACGGTCTCGAATTTTGATACCAAACTCACCGAACGTATGGTTCTGTGTGAAATCCAAAATTAGACCATTCACGTTTCGTCCGGAACACACTCCGGGCAGGAAAGTCGTGTTTTTACTGAAACGCCTACCGCGACGAAAGTTGCGATCTTTCGGCACCGTGTCGAATTTCGATACCGAACTCACCGAACGTCTGGTTCTGTGTGAAATCAAAAATTACACCATTCACGTTTCGGCCGGAACACACTCCGGGCGGGAAAGTCGTGTTTTTACCGAAACGCCACCCGCGTCGAAAGTTGCGATCTTTCGGCCACCGTCCCGAATTTCGATACCGAACTCACCGAACGTCTGGTTCTGTGTGAAATCCAAAATTAGACCATTCACGTTTCGTCCGGAAGACACTCCGTGCAGGAAAGTTGTGTTTTTACCGAAACGCCTACTGAGTCGAAAGTTGCGATCTTTCAGCACGGTCTCGAATTTTGATACCAAACTCACCGAACGTCTGGTTCTGTGTGAAATCCAAAATTAGACCATTCACGTTTTGTCCGGAACACACTCCGGGCGGGAAAGTCGTGTTTTTACCGAAACGCCTACCGCGTCGAAAGTTGCGATCTCTCGGCACCGTGTCGAATTTCGATACCGAACTCACCGAACGTCTAGTTCTGTGTGGAATCCAAAATTCGACCATTCACGTTTCGTCCGGAACACACTCCGTGCGGGAAAGTCGTGTTTTTACCAAAACGCCTACCGAGTCGAAAGTTGCGATCTTTCGGCACGGTCTCGAATTTTGATACCAAACTCACCGAACGCCTGGTTCTGTGTGAAATCAAAAATTAGACCATTCACGTTTCGTCCGGAACACTCTCCGGGCGGAAAAGTCGTGTTTTTACCGAAACGCCTACCGCGTCGAAAGTTGCCATCTTTCGGCACCGTGTCGAATTTCGATACCGAACTCACTGAACATCTGGTTCTGTGTGAAATCAAAAATTACACCATTCACGTTTCGTCCGGAACACACTCCGGGCGGGAAAGTCGTGTTTTTACCGAAACGCCACCCGCGTCGAAAGTTGCGATCTTTCGGGCACCGTCCCGAATTTCGATACCGAACTCACCGAACGTCTGGTTCTGTGTGAAATCCAAAATTATACCATTCACGTTTCGTCCGAAAGACACTCCGTGCGGGAAAGTTGTGTTTTTACCGAAACGCCTACCAAGTCGAAAGTTGCGATCTTTCGGCACGGTCTCGAATTTTGATACCAAACTCACCGAACGTCTGGTTCTGTGTGAAATCAAAAATTAGACCATTCACGTTTCGTCCGGAACACACTCCGGGCGGGAAAGTCGTGTTTTTACCGAAACGCCAATCGCGTCGAAAGTTGCGATCTTTCGGGCACCGTCCCGAATTTCGATACCGAACTCACCGAACGTCTGGTTCTGTGTGAAATCCAAAATTATACGATTCACGTTTCGTCCGTAACACACTCCGTGCGGGAAAGTCGTGTTTTTACCGAAACGCCTACCGAGTCGAAAGTTGCGATCTTTCGGCACGGTCTCGAATTTTGATACCAAACTCACCAAACGTCTGGTTCTGTGTGAAATCAAAAATTAGATCATTCACGTTTCGTCCGGAACACACTCCGGGCGGGAAAGTCGTGTTTTTACCGAAACGCCTACCGAGTCGAAAGTTGCGATCTTTCGGCACGGTCTCGAATTTTGATACCAAACTCACCGAACGTCTGGTTCTGTGTGAAATCCAAAATTAGACCATTCACGTTTCGTCCGGAACACACTCCGGGCAGGAAAGTCGTGTTTTTACCGAAACGCCTACCGCGTCGAAAGTTGCGATCTTTCGGCACCGTGTCGAATTTCGATACCGAACTCACCGAACCTCTGGTTCTGTGTGAAATCCAAAATTAGACCATTCACGTTTCGTCCGGAACACACTCCGTGCGGGAAAGTCGTGTGAAACGCCTACCGAGTCGAAAGTTGCGATCTTTCGGCACGGTCTCGAATTTTGATACCAAACTCACCGAACTTCTGGTTCTGTGTGAAATCCAAAATTAGACCATTCACGTTTCGTCCGGAACACACTCCGGGCGGGAAAGTCGTGTTTTTACCGAAACGCCTACCGCGTCGAAAGTTGCCGTCTTTCGGCACCGTGTCGAATTTCGATACCGAACTCACCGAACGTCTGGTTCTGTGTGAAATCAAAAATGACACCATTCACGTTTCGTCCGGAACACACTCCGGGCGGGAAAGTCGTGTTTTTACCGAAACGCCACCCGCGTCGAAAGTTGCGATCTTTCGGGCACCGTCCCGAATTTCGATACCGAACTCACCGAACGTCTGGTTCTGTGTGAAATCCAAAATTATACCATTCACGTTTCGTCCGTAACACAGTCCGTTCGGGAAAGTCGTGTTTTTACCGAAACGCCTACCGGGTCGAAAGTTGCGATCTTTCGGCACGGTCTCGAATTTTGATACCAAACTCACCAAACGTCTGGTTCTGTGTGAAATCAAAAATTAGATCATTCACGTTTCGTCCGGAACACACTCCGGGCGGGAAAGTCGTGTTTTTACCGAAACACCTACCGAGTCGAAAGTTGCGATCTTTCGGCACGGTCTCGAATTTTGATACCAAACTCACCGAACGTATGGTTCTGTGTGAAATCCAAAATTAGACCATTCACGTTTCGTCCGGAACACACTCCGGGCAGGAAAGTCGTGTTTTTACTGAAACGCCTACCGCGACGAAAGTTGCGATCTTTCGGCACCGTGTCGAATTTCGATACCGAACTCACCGAACGTCTGGTTCTGTGTGAAATCAAAAATTACACCATTCACGTTTCGGCCGGAACACACTCCGGGCGGGAAAGTCGTGTTTTTACCGAAACGCCACCCGCGTCGAAAGTTGCGATCTTTCGGCCACCGTCCCGAATTTCGATACTGAACTCACCGAACGTCTGGTTCTGTGTGAAATCCAAAATTAGACCATTCACGTTTCGTCCGGAAGACACTCCGTGCAGGAAAGTTGTGTTTTTACCGAAACGCCTACCGAGTCAAAAGTTGCGATCTTTCAGCACGGTCTCGAATTTTGATACCAAACTCACCGAACGTCTGGTTCTGTGTGAAATCCAAAATTAGACCATTCACGTTTTGTCCGGAACACACTCCGGGCGGGAAAGTCGTGTTTTTACCGAAACGCCTACCGCGTCGAAAGTTGCGATCTCTCGGCACCGTGTCGAATTTCGATACCGAACTCACCGAACGTCTAGTTCTGTGTGAAATCCAAAATTCGACCATTCACGTTTCGTCCGGAACACACTCCGTGCGGGAAAGTCGTGTTTTTACCAAAACGCCTACCGAGTCGAAAGTTGCGATCTTTCGGCACGGTCTCGAATTTTGATACCAAACTCACCAAACGCCTGGTTCTGTGTGAAATCAAAAATTAGACCATTCACGTTTCGTCCGGAACACTCTCCGGGCGGAAAAGTCGTGTTTTTACCGAAACGCCTACCGCGTCGAAAGTTGCCATCTTTCGGCACCGTGTCGAATTTCGATACCGAACTCACTGAACATCTGGTTCTGTGTGAAATCAAAAATTACACCATTCACGTTTCGTCCGGAACACACTCCGGGCGGGAAAGTCGTGTTTTTACCGAAACGCCACCCGCGTCGAAAGTTGCGATCTTTCGGGCACCGTCCCGAATTTCGATACCGAACTCACCGAACGTCTGGTTCTGTGTGAAATCCAAAATTATACCATTCACGTTTCGTCCGAAAGACACTCCGTGCGGGAAAGTTGTGTTTTTACCGAAACGCCTACCAAGTCGAAAGTTGCGATCTTTCGGCACGGTCTCGAATTTTGATACCAAACTCACCGAACGTCTGGTTCTGTGTGAAATCAAAAATTAGACCATTCACGTTTCGTCCGGAACACACTCCGTGCGGGAAAGTCGTGTTTTTACCGAAACGCCACCCGCGTCGAAAGTTGCGATCTTTCGGGCACCGTCCCGAATTTCGATACCGAACTCACCGAACGTCTGGTTCTGTGTGAAATCCAAAATTATACGATTCACGTTTCGTCCGTAACACACTCCGTGCGGGAAAGTCGTGTTTTTACCGAAACGCCTACCGAGTCGAAAGTTGCGATCTTTCGGCACGGTCTCGAATTTTGATACCAAACTCACCAAACGTCTGGTTCTGTGTGAAATCAAAAATTAGATCATTCACGTTTCGTCCGGAACACACTCCGGGCGGGAAAGTCGTGTTTTTACCGAAACGCCTACCGAGTCGAAAGTTGCGATCTTTCGGCACGGTCTCGAATTTTGATACCAAACTCACCGAACGTCTGGTTCTGTGTGAAATCCAAAATTAGACCATTCACGTTTCGTCCGGAACACACTCCGGGCAGGAAAGTCGTGTTTTTACCGAAACGCCTACCGCGTCGAAAGTTGCGATCTTTCGGCACCGTGTCGAATTTCGATACCGAACTCACCGAACCTCTGGTTCTGTGTGAAATCCAAAATTAGACCATTCACGTTTCGTCCGGAACACACTCCGTGCGGGAAAGTCGTGTGAAACGCCTACCGAGTCGAAAGTTGCGATCTTTCGGCACGGTCTCGAATTTTGATACCAAACTCACCGAACTTCTGGTTCTGTGTGAAATCCAAAATTAGACCATTCACGTTTCATCCGGAACACACTCCGGGCGGGAAAGTCGTGTTTTTACCGAAACGCCACCCGCGCCGAAAGTTGCGATCTTTCGGGCACCGTCCCGAATTTCGATACCGAACTCACCGAACGTCTGGTTCTGTGTGAAATCCAAAATTATACGATTCACGTTTCGTCCGTAACACACTCCGTGCGGGAAAGTCGTGTTTTTACCGAAACGCCTACCGAGTCGAAAGTTGCGATCTTTCGGCACGGTCTCGAATTTTGATACCAAACTCACCAAACGTCTGGTTCTGTGTGAAATCAAAAATTAGATCATTCACGTTTCGTCCGGAACACACTCCAGGCGGGAAAGTCGTGTTTTTACCGAAACGCCTACCGCGTCGAAAGTTGCCATCTTTCGGCACCGTGTCGAATTTCGATACCGAACTCACCGAACGTCTGGTTCTGTCTGAAATCAAAAATTACACCATTCACGTTTCGTCCGAAACACACTCCGGGCGGGAAAGTCGTGTTTTTACCGAAACGCCACCCGCGTCGAAAGTTGCGATCTTTCGGGCACCGTCCCGAATTTCGATACCGAACTCACCGAACGTCTGGTTCTGTGTGAAATCCAAAATTATACCATTCACGTTTCGTCCGTAACACAGTCCGTGCGGGAAAGTCGTGTTTTTACCGAAACGCCTACCGGGTCGAAAGTTGCGATCTTTCGGCACGGTCTCGAATTTTGATACCAAACTCACCAAACGTCTGGTTCTGTGTGAAATCAAAAATTAGATCATTCACGTTTCGTCCGGAACACACTCCGGGCGGGAAAGTCGTGTTTTTACCGAAACACCTACCGAGTCGAAAGTTGCGATCTTTCGGCACGGTCTCGAATTTTGATACCAAACTCACCGAACGTATGGTTCTGTGTGAAATCCAAAATTAGACCATTCACGTTTCGTCCGGAACACACTCCGGGCAGGAAAGTCGTGTTTTTACTGAAACGCCTACCGCGACGAAAGTTGCGATCTTTCGGCACCGTGTCGAATTTCGATACCGAACTCACCGAACGTCTGGTTCTGTGTGAAATCAAAAATTACACCATTCACGTTTCGGCCGGAACACACTCCGGGCGGGAAAGTCGTGTTTTTACCGAAACGCCACCCGCGTCGAAAGTTGCGATCTTTCGGCCACCGTCCCGAATTTCGATACCGAACTCACCGAACGTCTGGTTCTGTGTGAAATCCAAAATTAGACCATTCACGTTTCGTCCGGAAGACACTCCGTGCAGGAAAGTTGTGTTTTTACCGAAACGCCTACTGAGTCGAAAGTTGCGATCTTTCAGCACGGTCTCGAATTTTGATACCAAACTCACCGAACGTCTGGTTCTGTGTGAAATCCAAAATTAGACCATTCACGTTTTGTCCGGAACACACTCCGGGCGGGAAAGTCGTGTTTTTACCGAAACGCCTACCGCGTCGAAAGTTGCGATCTCTCGGCACCGTGTCGAATTTCGATACCGAACTCACCGAACGTCTAGTTCTGTGTGAAATCCAAAATTCGACCATTCACGTTTCGTCCGGAACACACTCCGTGCGGGAAAGTCGTGTTTTTACCAAAACGCCTACCGAGTCGAAAGTTGCGATCTTTCGGCACGGTCTCGAATTTTGATACCAAACTCACCGAACGCCTGGTTCTGTGTGAAATCAAAAATTAGACCATTCACGTTTCGTCCGGAACACTCTCCGGGCGGAAAAGTCGTGTTTTTACCGAAACGCCTACCGCGTCGAAAGTTGCCATCTTTCGGCACCGTGTCGAATTTCGATACCGAACTCACTGAACATCTGGTTCTGTGTGAAATCAAAAATTACACCATTCACGTTTCGTCCGGAACACACTCCGGGCGGGAAAGTCGTGTTTTTACCGAAACGCCACCCGCGTCGAAAGTTGCGATCTTTCGGGCACCGTCCCGAATTTCGATACCGAACTCACCGAACGTCTGGTTCTGTGTGAAATCCAAAATTATACCATTCACGTTTCGTCCGAAAGACACTCCGTGCGGGAAAGTTGTGTTTTTACCGAAACGCCTACCAAGTCGAAAGTTGCGATCTTTCGGCACGGTCTCGAATTTTGATACCAAACTCACCGAACGTCTGGTTCTGTGTGAAATCAAAAATTAGACCATTCACGTTTCGTCCGGAACACACTCCGGGCGGGAAAGTCGTGTTTTTACCGAAACGCCACCCGCATCGAAAGTTGCGATCTTTCGGGCACCGTCCCGAATTTCGATACCGAACTCACCGAACGTCTGGTTCTGTGTGAAATCCAAAATTATACGATTCACGTTTCGTCCGTAACACACTCCGTGCGGGAAAGTCGTGTTTTTACCGAAACGCCTACCGAGTCGAAAGTTGCGATCTTTCGGCACGGTCTCGAATTTTGATACCAAACTCACCAAACGTCTGGTTCTGTGTGAAATCAAAAATTAGATCATTCACGTTTCGTCCGGAACACACTCCGGGCGGGAAAGTCGTGTTTTTACCGAAACGCCTACCGAGTCGAAAGTTGCGATCTTTCGGCACGGTCTCGAATTTTGATACCAAACTCACCGAACGTCTGGTTCTGTGTGAAATCCAAAATTAGACCATTCACGTTTCGTCCGGAACACACTCCGGGCAGGAAAGTCGTGTTTTTACCGAAACGCCTACCGCGTCGAAAGTTGCGATCTTTCGGCACCGTGTCGAATTTCGATACCGAACTCACCGAACCTCTGGTTCTGTGTGAAATCCAAAATTAGACCATTCACGTTTCGTCCGGAACACACTCCGTGCGGGAAAGTCGTGTGAAACGCCTACCGAGTCGAAAGTTGCGATCTTTCGGCACGGTCTCGAATTTTGATACCAAACTCACCGAACTTCTGGTTCTGTGTGAAATCCAAAATTAGACCATTCACGTTTCGTCCGGAACACACTCCGGGCGGGAAAGTCGTGTTTTTACCGAAACGCCTACCGCGTCGAAAGTTGCCATCTTTCGGCACCGTCTCGAATTTCGATACCGAACTCACCGAACGTCTGGTTCTGTGTGAAATCAAAAATTACACCATTCACGTTTCGTCCGGAACACACTCCGGGCGGGAAAGTCGTGTTTTTACCGAAACGCCACCCGCGTCGAAAGTTGCGATCTTTCGGGCACCGTCCCGAATTTCGATACCGAACTCACCGAACGTCTGGTTCTGTGTGAAATCCAAAATTATACCATTCACGTTTCGTCCGTAACACAGTCCGTGCGGGAAAGTCGTGTTTTTACCGAAACGCCTACCGGGTCGAAAGTTGCGATCTTTCGGCACGGTCTCGAATTTTGATACCAAACTCACCAAACGTCTGGTTCTGTGTGAAATCAAAAATTAGATCATTCACGTTTCGTCCGGAACACACTCCGGGCGGGAAAGTCGTGTTTTTACCGAAACACCTACCGAGTCGAAAGTTGCGATCTTTCGGCACGGTCTCGAATTTTGATACCAAACTCACCGAACGTATGGTTCTGTGTGAAATCCAAAATTAGACCATTCACGTTTCGTCCGGAACACACTCCGGGCAGGAAAGTCGTGTTTTTACTGAAACGCCTACCGCGTCGAAAGTTGCGATCTTTCGGCACCGTGTCGAATTTCGATACCGAACTCACCGAACGTCTGGTTCTGTGTGAAATCAAAAATTACACCATTCACGTTTCGGCCGGAACACACTCCGGGCGGGAAAGTCGTGTTTTTACCGAAATGCCACCCGCGTCGAAAGTTGCGATCTTTCGGCCACCGTCCCGAATTTCTATACCGAACTCACCGAACGTCTGGTTCTGTGTGAAATCCAAAATTAGACCATTCACGTTTCGTCCGGAAGACACTCCGTGCAGGAAAGTTGTGTTTTTACCGAAACGCCTACCGAGTCGAAAGTTGCGATCTTTCAGCACGGTCTCGAATTTTGATACCAAACTCACCGAACGTCTGGTTCTGTGTGAAATCCAAAATTAGACCATTCACGTTTTGTCCGGAACACACTCCGGGCGGGAAAGTCGTGTTTTTACCGAAACGCCTACCGCGTCGAAAGTTGCGATCTCTCGGCACCGTGTCGAATTTCGATACCGAACTCACCGAACGTCTAGTTCTGTGCGAAATCCAAAATTCGACCATTCACGTTTCGTCCGGAACACACTCCGTGCGGGAAAGTCGTGTTTTTACCAAAACGCCTACCGAGTCGAAAGTTGCGATCCTTCGGCACGGTCTCGAATGTTGATACCAAACTCACCAAACGCCTGGTTCTGTGTGAAATCAAAAATTAGACCATTCACGTTTCGTCCGGAACACTCTCCGGGCGGAAAAGTCGTGTTTTTACCGAAACGCCTACCGCGTCGAAAGTTGCCATCTTTCGGCACCGTGTCGAATTTCGATACCGAACTCACTGAACATCTGGTTCTGTGTGAAATCAAAAATTACACCATTCACGTTTCGTCCGGAACACACTCCGGGCGGGAAAGTCGTGTTTTTACCGAAACGCCACCCGCGTCGAAAGTTGCGATCTTTCGGGCACCGTCCCGAATTTCGATACCGAACTCACCGAACGTCTGGTTCTGTGTGAAATCCAAAATTATACCATTCACGTTTCGTCCGAAAGACACTCCGTGCGGGAAAGTTGTGTTTTTACCGAAACGCCTACCAAGTCGAAAGTTGCGATCTTTCGGCACGGTCTCGAATTTTGATACCAAACTCACCGAACGTCTGGTTCTGTGTGAAATCAAAAATTAGACCATTCACGTTTCGTCCGGAACACACTCCGGGCGGGAAAGTTGTGTTTTTACCGAAACGCCTACCGCGTCGAAAGTTGCGATCTTTCGGCACCGTGTCGAATTTCGATACCGAACTCACCGAACGTCTGGTTCTGTGTGAAATCCAAAATTACACCATTCACGTTTCGTCCGGAACACACTCCGGGCGGGAAAGTCGTGTTTTTATCGAAACGCCTACCGCGTCGAAAGTTGCCATCTTTCGGCACCGTGTCGAATTTCGATACCGAACTCACCGAACCTCTGGTTCTGTGTGAAATCCAAAATTAGACCATTCACGTTTCGTCCGGAACACACTCCGTGCGGGAAAGTCGTGTGAAACGCCTACCGAGTCGAAAGTTGCGATCTTTCGGCACGGTCTCGAATTTTGATACCAAACTCACCGAACTTCTGGTTCTGTGTGAAATCCAAAATTAGACCATTCACTTTTCGTCCGGAACACACTCCGGGCGGGAAAGTCGTGTTTTTACCGAAACGCCTACCGCGTCGAAAGTTGCGATCTTTCGGCACCGTGTCGAATTTCGATACCGAACTCGCCGAACCTCTGGTTCTGTGTGAAATCCAAAATTAGACCATTCACGTTTCGTCCGGAACACACTCCGTGCGGGAAAGTCGTGTGAAACGCCTACCGAGTCGAAAGTTGCGATCTTTCGGCACGGTCTCAAATTTTGATACCAAACTCACCGAACTTCTGGTTCTGTGTGAAATCCAAAATTAGACCATTCACTTTTCGTCCGGAACACACTCCGGGCGGGAAAGTCGTGTTTTTACCGAAACGCCACCGCGTCGAAAGTTGCGATCTTTCGGGCACCGTCCCGAATTTCGATACCGAACTCACCGAACGTCTGGTTCTGTGTGAAATCAAAAATTATACGATTCACGTTTCGTCCGTAACACACTCCGTGCGGGAAAGTCGTGTTTTTACCGAAACGCCTACCGAGTCGAAAGTTGCGATCTTTCGGCACGGTCTCGAATTTTGATACCAAACTCACCGAACGTCTGGTTCTGTGTGAAATCCAAAATTAGACCATTCACGTTTCGACCGGAACACACTCCGGGCAGGAAAGTCGTGTTTTTACCGAAACGCCTACCGCGTCGAAAGTTGCGATCTTTCGGCACCGTGTCGAATTTCGATACCGAACTCACCGAACCTCTGGTTCTGTGTGAAATCCAAAATTAGACCATTCACGTTTCGTCCGGAACACACTCCGTGCGGGAAAGTTGTGTGAAACGCCTACCGAGTCGAAAGTTGCGATCTTTCGGCACGGTCTCAAATTTTGATACCAAACTCACCGAACTTCTGGTTCTGTGTGAAATCCAAAATTAGACCATTCACTTTTCGTCCGGAACACACTCCGGGCGGGAAAGTCGTGTTTTTACCGAAACGCCTACCGCGTCGAAAGTTGCCATCTTTCGGCACCGTGTCGAATTTCGATACCGAACTCACCGAACGTCTGGTTCTGTGTGAAATCAAAAATTACGCCATTCACGTTTCGTCCGGAACACACTCCGGGCGTGAAAGTCGTGTTTTTACCGAAACACCACCCGCGTCGAAAGTTGCGATCTTTCGGGCACCGTCCCGAATTTCGATACCGAACTCACCGAACGTCTGGTTCTGTGTGAAATCCAAAATTACACCATTCACGTTTCGTCCGGAACACACTCCGGGCGGGAAAGTCGTGTTTTTACCGAAACGCCTACCGCGTCGAAAGTTGCGATCTTTCGGCACCGTGTCGAATTTCGATACCGAACTCACCGAACGTCTGGTTCTGTGTGAAATCAAAAATTACACCATTCACGTTTCGTCCGGAACACACTCCGGGCGGGAAAGTCGTGTTTTTACCGAAACGCCTACCGCGTCGAAAGTTGCGATCTCTCGGCACCGTGTCGAATTTCTATACCGAACTCACCGAACGTCTGGTTCTGTGTGAAATCCAAAATTCGACCATTCACGTTTCGTCCGGAACACACTCCGTGCGGGAAAGTCGTGTTTTTACCGAAACGCCTACCGAGTCGAAAGTTGCGATCTTTCGGCACGGTCTCGAATTTTGATACCAAACTCACCAAACGCCTGGTTCTGTGTGAAATCCAAAATTAGACCATTCACGTTTCGTCCGGAACACACTCCGGGCAGGAAAGTCGTGTTTTTACCGAAACGCCTACCGAGTCGAAAGTTGCGATCTTTCGGCACGGTCTCGAATTTTGATACCAAACTCACCAAACGCCTGGTTCTGTGTGAAATCAAAAATTAGACCATTCACGTTTCGTCCGGAACACACTCCGTACGGAAAAGTCGTGTTTTTACCGAAACGCCTACCGAGTCGAAAGTTGCGATCTTTCGGCATGGTCTCGAATTTTGATACCAAACTCACCGAACGTCTGGTTCTGTGTGAAATCCAAAATTAGACCATTCACGTTTCGTCCGGAACACACTCCGGGCAGGAAAGTCGTGTTTTTACCGAAACGCCTACCGCGTCGAAAGTTGCGATCTTTCGGCACCGTGTCGAATTTCGATACCGAACTCACCGAACGTCTGGTTCTATGTGAAATCCAAAATAAGACCATTCACGTTTCGTCCGGAACACACTCCGTGCGGAAAAGTCGTGTTTTTACCGAAACGCCTACCGAGTCGAAAGTTGCGATCGTTCGGCACGGTCTCGAATTTTGATACCAAACTCACCGAACGTCTGGTTCTGTGTGAAATCAAAAATTAGACCATTCACGTTTCGTCCGGAACACACTCCGGGCGGGAAAGTCGTGTTTTTACCGAAACGCCTACCGCGTCGAAAGTTGCGATCTTTCGGCACCGTGTCGAATTTCGATACCGAAATCACCGAACGTCTGGTTCTGTGTGAAATCCAAAATTACACCATTCACGTTTCGTCCGGAACACACTCCGGGCGGGAAAGTCGTGTTTTTACCGAAACGCCTACTGAGTCGAAAGTTGCGATCGTTCGGCACGGTCTCGAATTTTGATACCAAACTCACCGAACGTCTGGTTCTGTGTGAAATCAAAAATTAGACCGTTCACGTTTTGTCCGGAACACACTCCGGGCGGGAAAGTCGTGTTTTTACCGAAACGCCTACCGCGTCGAAAGTTGCGATCTCTCGGCACCGTGTCGAATTTCGATACCGAACTCACCGAACGTCTGGTTCTGTGTGAAATCTAAAATTTGACCATTCACGTTTCGTCCGGAAGACACTCCGTGCGGGATAGTCGTGTTTTTACCGAAACGCCTACCGAGTCGAAAGTTGCGATCTTTCGGCACGGTCTCGAATTTTGATACCAAACTCACCAAACGCCTGGTTCTGTGTGAAATCCAAAATTAGACCATTCACGTTTCGTCCGGAACACACTCCGGGCAGGAAAGTCGTGTTTTTACCGAAACGCCTACCGCGTCGAAAGTTGCGATCTTTCGGCACTGTGTCGAATTTCGATACCGAACTCACCGAACGTCTGGTTCTGTGTGAAATCAAAAATTACACCATTCACGTTTCGGCCGGAACACACTCCGTGCGGGAAAGTCGTGTTTTTACCGAAACGCCACCCGCGTCGAAAGTTGCGATCTTTCGGGCACCGTCCCGAATTTCGATACCGAACTCACCGAACGTCTGGTTCTGTGTGAAATCCAAAATTAGACCATTCACGTTTTGTCCGGAAGACACTCCGTGCGAGAAAGTTGTGTTTTTACCGAAACGCCTACCGAGTCGAAATTTGCGATCTTTCAGCACGGTCTCGAATTTTGATACCAAACTCACCGAACGTCTGGTTCTGTGTGAAATCCAAAATTAGACCATTCACGTTTTGTCCGGAACACACTCCGGGCGGGAAAGTCGTGTTTTTACCGAAACGCCTACCGCGTCGAAAGTTGCGATCTCTCGGCACCGTGTCGAATTTCTATACCGAACTCACCGAACGTCTGGTTCTGTGTGAAATCCAAAATTCGACCATTCACGTTTCGTCCGGAACACACTCCGTGCGGGAAAGTCGTGTTTTTACCGAAACGCCTACCGAGTCGAAAGTTGCGATCTTTCGGCACGGTCTCGAATTTTGATACCAAACTCACCAAACGCCTGGTTCTGTGTGAAATCCAAAATTAGACCATTCACGTTTCGTCCGGAACACACTCCGGGCAGGAAAGTCGTGTTTTTACCGAAACGCCTACCGCGTCGAAAGTTGCGATCTTTCGGCACTGTGTCGAATTTCGATACCGAACTCACCGAACGTCTGGTTCTGTGTGAAATCAAAAATTACACCATTCACGTTTCGGCCGGAACACACTCCGTGCGGGAAAGTCGTGTTTTTACCGAAACGCCACCCGCGTCGAAAGTTACGATCTTTCGGGCACCGTCCCGAATTTCGATACCGAACTCACCGAACGTCTGGTTCTGTGTGAAATCCAAAATTAGACCATTCACGTTTTGTCCGGAACACACTCCGGGCAGGAAAGTCGTGTTTTTATCGAAACGCCTACCGCGTCGAAAGTTGCGATCTCTCGGCACCGTGTCGAATTTCTATACCGAACTCACCGAACGTCTGGTTCTGTGTGAAATCCAAAATTCGACCATTCACGTTTCGTCCGGAACACACTCCGTGCGGGAAAGTCGTGTTTTTACCGAAACGCCTACCGAGTCGAAAGTTGCGATCTTTCGGCACGGTCTCGAATTTTGATACCAAACTCACCAAACGCCTGGTTCTGTGTGAAATCAAAAATTAGACCATTCACGTTTCGTCCGGAACACACTCCGGGCGGAAAAGTCGTGTTTTTACCGAAACGCCTACCGAGTCGAAAGTTGCGATCTTTCGGCACGGTCTCGAATTTTGATACCAAACTCACCGAACGTCTGGTTCTGTGTGAAATCCAAAATTAGACCATTCACGTTTCGTCCGGAACACACTCCGGGCAGGAAAGTCGTGTTTTTACCGAAACGCCTACCGCGTCGAAAGTTGCGATCTTTCGGCACCGTGTCGAATTTCGATACCGAACTCACCGAACGTCTGGTTCTGTGTGAAATCCAAAATTACACCATTCACGTTTCGTCCGGAACACACTCCGGGCGGGAAAGTCGTGTTTTTACCGAAACGCCTACCGCGTCGAAAGTTGCGATCTTTCGGCACCGTGTCGAATTTCGATACCGAACTCACCGAACGTCTGGTTCTGTGTGAAATCAAAAATTACACCATTCACGTTTCGTCCGGAACACACTCCGGGCGGGAAAGTCGTGTTTTTACCGAAACGCCTACCGCGTCGAAAGTTGCGATCTCTCGGCACCGTGTCGAATTTCTATACCGAACTCACCGAACGTCTGGTTCTATGTGAAATCCAAAATTAGACCATTCACGTTTCGTCCGGAACACACTCCGTGCGGGAAAGTCGTGTTTTTACCGAAACGCCTACCGAGTCGAAAGTTGCGATCGTTCGGCACGGTCTCGAATTTTGATACCAAACTCACCGAACGTCTGGTTCTGTGTGAAATCAAAAATTAGACCATTCACGTTTCGTCCGGAACACACTCCGGGCGGAAAAGTCGTGTTTTTACCGAAACGCCTACCGCGTCGAAAGTTGCGATCTTTCGGCACCGTGTCGAATTTCGATACCGAACTCACCGAACGTCTGGTTCTGTGTGAAATCCAAAATTACACCATTCACGTTTCGTCCGGAACACACTCCGGGCGGGAAAGTCGTGTTTTTACCGAAACGCCTACCGCGTCGAAAGTTGCGATCTTTCGGCACCGTGTCGAATTTCGATACCGAACTCACCGAACGTCTGGTTCTGTGTGAAATCAAAAATTACACCATTCACGTTTCGTCCGGAACACACTCCGGGTGGGAAAGTCGTGTTTTTACCGAAACGCCTACCGCGTCGAAAGTTGCGATCTCTCGGCACCGTGTCGAATTTCTATACCGAACTCACCGAACGTCTGGTTCTGTGTGAAATGCAAAATTCGACCATTCACGTTTCGTCCGGAACACACTCCGTGCGGGAAAGTCGTGTTTTTACCGAAACGCCTACCGAGTCGAAAGTTGCGATCTTTCGGCACGGTCTCGAATTTTGATACCAAACTCACCAAACGCCTGGTTCTGTGTGAAATCCAAAATTAGACCATTCACGTTTCGTCCGGAACACACTCCGGGCAGGAAAGTCGTGTTTTTACCGAAACGCCTACCGCGTCGAAAGTTGCGATCTTTCGGCACTGTGTCGAATTTCGATACCGAACTCACCGAACGTCTGGTTCTGTGTGAAATCAAAAATTACACCATTCACGTTTCGGCCGGAACACACTCCGTGTGGGAAAGTCGTGTTTTTACCGAAACGCCACCCGCGTCGAAAGTTGCGATCTTTCGGGCACCGTCCCGAATTTCGATACCGAACTCACCGAACGTCTGGTTCTGTGTGAAATCCAAAATTAGACCATTCACGTTTTGTCCGGGAGACACTCCGTGCGGGAAAGTTGTGTTTTTACCGAAATGCCTACCGAGTCGAAAGTTGCGATCTTTCAGCACGGTCTCGAATTTTGATACCAAACTCACCGAACGTCTGGTTCTGTGTGAAATCCAAAATTAGACCATTCACGTTTTGTCCGGAACACACTCCGGGCGGGAAAGTCGTGTTTTTACCGAAACGCCTACCGCGTCGAAAGTTGCGATCTCTCGGCACCGTGTCGAATTTCTATACCGAACTCACCGAACATCTGGTTCTGTGTGAAATCCAAAATTCGACCATTCACGTTTCGTCCGGAACACACTCCGTGCGGGAAAGTCGTGTTTTTACCGAAACGCCTACCGAGTCGAAAGTTGCGATCTTTCGGCACGGTCTCGAATTTTGATACCAAACTCACCAAACGCCTGGTTCTGTGTGAAATCAAAAATTAGACCATTCACGTTTCGTCCGGAACACACTCCGGGCGGAAAAGTCGTGTTTTTACCGAAACGCCTACCGAGTCGAAAGTTGCGATCTTTCGGCACGGTCTCGAATTTTGATACCAAACTCACCGAACGTCTGGTTCTGTGTGAAATCCAAAATTAGACCATTCACGTTTCGTCCGGAACACACTCCGGGCAGGAAAGTCGTGTTTTTACCGAAACGCCTACCGCGTCGAAAGTTGCGATCTTTCGGCACCGTGTCGAATTTCGATACCGAACTCACCGAACGTCTGGTTCTATGTGAAATCCAAAATTAGACCATTCACGTTTCGTCCGGAACACACTCCGTGCGGGAAAGTCGTGTTTTTACCGAAACGCCTACCGAGTCGAAAGTTGCGATCGTTCGGCACGGTCTCGAATTTTGATACCAAACTCACCGAACGTCTGGTTCTGTGTGAAATCAAAAATTAGACCATTCACGTTTCGTCCGGAACACACTCCGGGCGGAAAAGTCGTGTTTTTACCGAAACGCCTACCGCGTCGAAAGTTGCGATCTTTCGGCACCGTGTCGAATTTCGATACCGAACTCACCGAACGTCTGGTTCTGTGTGAAATCCAAAATTACACCATTCACGTTTCGTCCGGAACACACTCCGGGCGGGAAAGTCGTGTTTTTACCGAAACGCCTACCGCGTCGAAAGTTGCGATCTTTCGGCACCGTGTCGAATTTCGATACCGAACTCACCGAACGTCTGGTTCTGTGTGAAATCAAAAATTACACCATTCACGTTTCGTCCGGAACACACTCCGGGCGGGAAAGTAGTGTTTTTACCGAAACGCCACCGCGTCGAAAGTTGCGATCTTTCGGGAACCGTCCCGAATTTCGATACCGAACTCACCGAACGTCTGGTTCTGTGTGAAATCCAAAATTAGACCATTCACGTTTCGTCCGGAACACACTCCAGGCAGGAAAGTCGTGTTTTTACCGAAACGCCTACCGCGTCGAAAGTTGCGATCTTTCGGCACCGTGTCGAATTTCGATACCGAACTCACCGAACGTCTGGTTCTGTGTGAAATCAAAAATTACACCATTCACGTTTCGTCCGGAACACACTCCGGGCGGGAAAGTCGTGTTTTTACCGAAACGCCACCGCGTCGAAAGTTGCGATCTTTCGGGCACCGTCCCGAATTTCGATACCGAACTCACCGAACGTCTGGTTCTGTGTGAAATCCAAAATTAGACCATTCACGTTTCGTCCGGAAGACACTCCGTGCGGGAAAGTTGTGTTTTTACCGAAACGCCTACCGAGTCGAAAGTTGCGATCTTTCAGCACGGTCTCGAATTTTGATACCAAACTCACCGAACGTCTGGTTCTGTGTGAAATCAAAAATTAGACCATTCACGTTTTGTCCGGAACACACTCCGGGCGGGAAAGTCGTGTTTTTACCGAAACGCCTACCGCGTCGAAAGTTGCGATCTCTCGGCACCGTGTCGAATTTCTATACCGAACTCACCGAACGTCTGGTTCTGTGTGAAATCCAAAATTCGACCATTCACGTTTCGTCCGGAACACACTCCGTGCGGGAAAGTCGTGTTTTTACCGAAACGCCTACCGAGTCGAAAGTTGCGATCTTTCGGCACGGTCTCGAATTTTGATACCAAACTCACCAAACGCCTGGTTCTGTGTGAAATCAAAAATTAGACCATTCACGTTTCGTCCGGAACACACTCCGGGCGGAAAAGTCGTGTTTTTACCGAAACGCCTACCGAGTCGAAAGTTGCGATCTTTCGGCACGGTCTCGAATTTTGATACCAAACTCACCGAACGTCTGGTTCTGTGTGAAATCCAAAATTAGACCATTCACGTTTCGTCCGGAACACACTCCGGGCAGGAAAGTCGTGTTTTTACCGAAACGCCTACCGCGTCGAAAGTTGCGATCTTTCGGCACCGTGTCGAATTTCGATACCGAACTCACCGAACGTCTGGTTCTATGTGAAATCCAAAATTAGACCATTCACGTTTCGTCCGGAACACACTCCGTGCGGGAAAGTCGTGTTTTTACCGAAACGCCTACCGAGTCGAAAGTTGCGATCGTTCGGCACGGTCTCGAATTTTGATACCAAACTCACCGAACGTCTGGTTCTGTGTGAAATCAAAAATTAGACCATTCACGTTTCGTCCGGAACACACTCCGGGCGGAAAAGTCGTGTTTTTACCGAAACGCCTACCGCGTCGAAAGTTGCGATCTTTCGGCACCGTGTCGAATTTCGATACCGAACTCACCGAACGTCTGGTTCTGTGTGAAATCCAAAATTACACCATTCACGTTTCGTCCGGAACACACTCCGGGCGGGAAAGTCGTGTTTTTACCGAAACGCCTACCGCGTCGAAAGTTGCGATCTTTCGGCACCGTGTCGAATTTCGATACCGAACTCACCGAACGTCTGGTTCTGTGTGAAATCAAAAATTACACCATTCACGTTTCGTCCGGAACACACTCCGGGCGGGAAAGTCGTGTTTTTACCGAAACGCCACCGCGTCGAAACTTGCGATCTTTCGGGAACCGTCCCGAATTTCGATACCGAACTCACCGAACGTCTGGTTCTGTGTGAAATCCAAAATTAGACCATTCACGTTTCGTCCGGAACACACTCCAGGCAGGAAAGTCGTGTTTTTACCGAAACGCCTACCGCGTCGAAAGTTGCGATCTTTCGGCACCGTGTCGAATTTCGATACCGAACTCACCGAACGTCTGGTTCTGTGTGAAATCAAAAATTACACCATTCACGTTTCGTCCGGAACACACTCCGGGCGGGAAAGTCGTGTTTTTACCGAAACGCCACCGCGTCGAAAGTTGCGATCTTTCGGGCACCGTCCCGAATTTCGATACCGAACTCACCGAACGTCTGGTTCTGTGTGAAATCCAAAATTAGACCATTCACGTTTCGTCCGGAAGACACTCCGTGCGGGAAAGTTGTGTTTTTACCGAAACGCCTACCGAGTCGAAAGTTGCGATCTTTCAGCACGGTCTCGAATTTTGATACCAAACTCACCGAACGTCTGGTTCTGTGTGAAATCAAAAATTAGACCATTCACGTTTCGTCCGGAACACACTCCGGGCGGAAAAGTCGTGTTTTTACCGAAACGCCTACCGCGTCGAAAGTTGCGATCTTTCGGCACCGTGTCGAATTTCGATACCGAACTCACCGAACGTCTGGTTCTGTGTGAAATCCAAAATTACACCATTCACGTTTCGTCCGGAACACACTCCGGGCGGGAAAGTCGTGTTTTTACCGAAACGCCTACCGCGTCGAAAGTTGCGATCTTTCGGCACCGTGTCGAATTTCGATACCGAACTCACCGAACGTCTGGTTCTGTGTGAAATCAAAAATTACACCATTCACGTTTCGTCCGGAACACACTCCGGGCGGGAAAGTCGTGTTTTTACCGAAACGCCTACCGCGTCGAAAGTTGCGATCTCTCGGCACCGTGTCGAATTTCTATACCGAACTCACCGAACGTCTGGTTCTGTGTGAAATCCAAAATTCGACCATTCACGTTTCGTCCGGAACACACTCCGTGCAGGAAAGTCGTGTTTTTACCGAAACGCCTACCGAGTCGAAAGTTGCGATCTTTCGGCACGGTCTCGAATTTTGATACCAAACTCACCAAATGCCTGGTTCTGTGTGAAATCCAAAATTAGACCATTCACGTTTCGTCCGGAACACACTCCGGGCAGGAAAGTCGTGTTTTTACCGAAACGCCTACCGCGTCGAAAGTTGCGATCTTTCGGCACTGTGTCGAATTTCGATACCGAACTCACCGAACGTCTGGTTCTGTGTGAAATCAAAAATTACACCATTCACGTTTCGGCCGGAACACACTCCGTGCGGGAAAGTCGTGTTTTTACCGAAACGCCACCCGCGTCGAAAGTTGCGATCTTTCGGGCACCGTCCCGAATTTCGATACCGAACTCACCGAACGTCTGGTTCTGTGTGAAATCCAAAATTAGACCATTCACGTTTTGTCCGGGAGACACTCCGTGCGGGAAAGTTGTGTTTTTACCGAAATGCCTACCGAGTCGAAAGTTGCGATCTTTCAGCACGGTCTCGAATTTTGATACCAAACTCACCGAACGTCTGGTTCTGTGTGAAATCCAAAATTAGACCATTCACGTTTTGTCCGGAACACACTCCGGGCGGGAAAGTCGTGTTTTTACCGAAACGCCTACCGCGTCGAAAGTTGCGATCTCTCGGCACCGTGTCGAATTTCTATACCGAACTCACCGAACGTCTGGTTCTGTGTGAAATCCAAAATTCGACCATTCACGTTTCGTCCGGAACACACTCCGTGCGGGAAAGTCGTGTTTTTACCGAAACGCCTACCGAGTCGAAAGTTGCGATCTTTCGGCACGGTCTCGAATTTTGATACCAAACTCACCAAACGCCTGGTTCTGTGTGAAATCAAAAATTAGACCATTCACGTTTCGTCCGGAACACACTCCGGGCGGAAAAGTCGTGTTTTTACCGAAACGCCTACCGAGTCGAAAGTTGCGATCTTTCGGCACGGTCTCGAATTTTGATACCAAACTCACCGAACGTCTGGTTCTGTGTGAAATCCAAAATTAGACCATTCACGTTTCGTCCGGAACACACTCCGGGCAGGAAAGTCGTGTTTTTACCGAAACGCCTACCGCGTCGAAAGTTGCGATCTTTCGGCACCGTGTCGAATTTCGATACCGAACTCACCGAACGTCTGGTTCTATGTGAAATCCAAAATTAGACCATTCACGTTTCGTCCGGAACACACTCCGTGCGGGAAAGTCGTGTTTTTACCGAAACGCCTACCGAGTCGAAAGTTGCGATCGTTCGGCACGGTCTCGAATTTTGATACCAAACTCACCGAACGTCTGGTTCTGTGTGAAATCAAAAATTAGACCATTCACGTTTCGTCCGGAACACACTCCGGGCGGAAAAGTCGTGTTTTTACCGAAACGCCTACCGCGTCGAAAGTTGCGATCTTTCGGCACCGTGTCGAATTTCGATACCGAACTCACCGAACGTCTGGTTCTGTGTGAAATCCAAAATTACACCATTCACGTTTCGTCCGGAACACACTCCGGGCGGGAAAGTCGTGTTTTTACCGAAACGCCTACCGCGTCGAAAGTTGCGATCTTTCGGCACCGTGTCGAATTTCGATACCGAACTCACCGAACGTCTGGTTCTGTGTGAAATCAAAAATTACACCATTCACGTTTCGTCCGGAACACACTCCGGGCGGGAAAGTCGTGTTTTTACCGAAACGCCACCGCGTCGAAAGTTGCGATCTTTCGGGAACCGTCCCGAATTTCGATACCGAACTCACCGAACGTCTGGTTCTGTGTGAAATCCAAAATTAGACCATTCACGTTTCGTCCGGAACACACTCTAGGCAGGAAAGTCGTGTTTTTACCGAAACGCCTACCGCGTCGAAAGTTGCGATCTTTCGGCACCGTGTCGAATTTCGATACCGAACTCACCGAACGTCTGGTTCTGTGTGAAATCAAAAATTACACCATTCACGTTTCGTCCGGAACACACTCCGGGCGGGAAAGTCGTGTTTTTACCGAAACGCCACCGCGTCGAAAGTTGCGATCTTTCGGGCACCGTCCCGAATTTCGATACCGAACTCACCGAACGTCTGGTTCTGTGTGAAATCCAAAATTAGACCATTCACGTTTCGTCCGGAAGACACTCCGTGCGGGAAAGTTGTGTTTTTACCGAAACGCCTACCGAGTCGAAAGTTGCGATCTTTCAGCACGGTCTCGAATTTTGATACCAAACTCACCGAACGTCTGGTTCTGTGTGAAATCAAAAATTAGACCATTCACGTTTCGTCCGGAACACACTCCGGGCGGAAAAGTCGTGTTTTTACCGAAACGCCTACCGCGTCGAAAGTTGCGATCTTTCGGCACCGTGTCGAATTTCGATACCGAACTCACCGAACGTCTGGTTCTGTGTGAAATCCAAAATTACACCATTCACGTTTCGTCCGGAACACACTCCGGGCGGGAAAGTCGTGTTTTTACCGAAACGCCTACCGCGTCGAAAGTTGCGATCTTTCGGCACCGTGTCGAATTTCGATACCGAACTCACCGAACGTCTGGTTCTGTGTGAAATCAAAAATTACACCATTCACGTTTCGTCCGGAACACACTCCGGGCGGGAAAGTCGTGTTTTTACCGAAACGCCACCGCGTCGAAAGTTGCGATCTTTCGGGAACCGTCCCGAATTTCGATACCGAACTCACCGAACGTCTGGTTCTGTGTGAAATCCAAAATTAGACCATTCACGTTTCGTCCGGAACACACTCCAGGCAGGAAAGTCGTGTTTTTACCGAAACGCCTACCGCGTCGAAAGTTGCGATCTTTCGGCACCGTGTCGAATTTCGATACCGAACTCACCGAACGTCTGGTTCTGTGTGAAATCAAAAATTACACCATTCACGTTTCGTCCGGAACACACTCCGGGCGGGAAAGTCGTGTTTTTACCGAAACGCCACCGCGTCGAAAGTTGCGATCTTTCGGGCACCGTCCCGAATTTCGATACCGAACTCACCGAACGTCTGGTTCTGTGTGAAATCCAGAATTAGACCATTCACGTTTCGTCCGGAAGACACTCCGTGCGGGAAAGTTGTGTTTTTACCGAAACGCCTACCGAGTCGAAAGTTGCGATCTTTCAGCACGGTCTCGAATTTTGATACCAAACTCACCGAACGTCTGGTTCTGTGTGAAATCCAAAATTAGACCATTCACGTTTTGTCCGGAACACACTCCGGGCGGGAAAGTCGTGTTTTTACCGAAACGCCTACCGCGTCGAAAGTTGCGATCTCTCGGCACCGTGTCGAATTTCGATACCGAACTCACCGAACGTCTGGTTCTGTGTGAAATCCAAAATTCGACCATTCACGTTTCGTCCGGAAGACACTCCGTGCGGGATAGTCGTGTTTTTACCGAAACGCCTACCGAGTCGAAAGTTGCGATCTTTCGGCACGGTCTCGAATTTTGATACCAAACTCACCAAACGCCTGGTTCTGTGTGAAATCCAAAATTAGACCATTCACGTTTCGTCCGGAACACACTCCGGGCAGGAAAGTCGTGTTTTTACCGAAACGCCTACCGCGTCGAAAGTTGCGATCTTTCGGCACTGTGTCGAATTTCGATACCGAACTCACCGAACGTCTGGTTCTGTGTGAAATCAAAAATTACACCATTCACGTTTCGGCCGGAACACACTCCGTGCGGGAAAGTCGTGTTTTTACCGAAACGCCACCCGCGTCGAAAGTTGCGATCTTTCGGGCACCGTCCCGAATTTCGATACCGAACTCACCGAACGTCTGGTTCTGTGTGAAATCCAAAATTAGACCATTCACGTTTCGTCCAGAAGACACTCCGTGCGGGAAAGTTGTGTTTTTACCGAAACGCCTACCGAGTCGAAAGTTGCGATCTTTCAGCACGGTCTCGAATTTTGATACCAAACTCACCGAACGTCTGGTTCTGTGTGAAATCCAAAATTAGACCATTCACGTTTTGTCCGGAACACACTCCGGGCGGGAAAGTCGTGTTTTTACCGAAATGCCTACCGCGTCGAAAGTTGCGATCTCTCGGCACCGTGTCGAATTTCGATACCGAACTCACCGAACGTCTGGTTCTGTGTGAAATCCAAAATTCGACCATTCACGTTTCGTCCGGAAGACACTCCGTGCGGGATAGTCGTGTTTTTACCGAAACGCCTACCGAGTCGAAAGTTGCGATCTTTCGGCACGGTCTCGAATTTTGATACCAAACTCACCAAACGCCTGGTTCTGTGTGAAATCCAAAATTAGACCATTCACGTTTCGTCCGGAACCCACTCCGGGCAGGAAAGTCGTGTTTTTACCGAAACGCCTACCGCGTCGAAAGTTGCGATCTTTCGGCACTGTGTCGAATTTCGATACCGAACTCACCGAACGTCTGGTTCTGTGTGAAATCAAAAATTACACCATTCACGTTTCGGCCGGAACACACTCCGTACGGGAAAGTCGTGTTTTTACCGAAACGCCACCCGCGTCGAAAGTTGCGATCTTTCGGGCACCGTCCCGAATTTCGATACCGAACTCACCGAACGTCTGGTTCTGTGTGAAATCCAAAATTAGACCATTCACGTTTTGTCCGGAAGACACTCCGTGCGGGAAAGTTGTGTTTTTACCGAAACGCCTACCGAGTCGAAAGTTGCGATCTTTTAGCACGGTCTCGAATTTTGATACCAAACTCACCGAACGTCTGGTTCTGTGTGAAATCCAAAATTAGACCATTCACGTTTTGTCCGGAACACACTCCGGGCGGGAAAGTCATGTTTTTACCGAAACGCCTACCGCGTCGAAAGTTGCGATCTCTCGGCACCGTGTCGAATTTCTATACCGAACTCACCGAACGTCTGGTTCTGTTTGAAATCCAAAATTCGACCATTCACGTTTCGTCCGGAACACACTCCGTGCGGGAAAGTCATGTTTTTACCGAAACGCCTACCGAGTCGAAAGTTGCGATCTTTCGGCACGGTCTCGAATTTTGATACCAAACTCACCAAACGCCTAGTTCTGTGTGAAATCAAAAATTAGACCATTCATGTTTCGTCCGGAACACACTCCGGGCGGAAAAGTCGTGTTTTTACCGAAACGCCTACCGAGTCGAAAGTTGCGATCTTTCGGCACGGTCTCGAATTTTGATACCAAACTCACCGAACGTCTGGTTCTGTGTGAAATCCAAAATTAGACCATTCACGTTTCGTCCGGAACACACTCCGGGCAGGAAAGTCGTGTTTTTACCGAAACGCCTACCGCGTCGAAAGTTGCGATCTTTCGGCACCGTGTCGAATTTCGATACCGAACTCACCGAACGTCTGGTTCTATGTGAAATCCAAAATTAGACCATTCACGTTTCGTCCGGAACACACTCCGTGCGGGAAAGTCGTGTTTTTACCGAAACGCCTACCGAGTCGAAAGTTGCGATCGTTCGGCACGGTCTCGAATTTTGATACCAAACTCACCGAACGTCTGGTTCTGTGTGAAATCAAAAATTAGACCATTCACGTTTCGTCCGGAACACACTCCGGGCGGGAAAGTCGTGTTTTTACCGAAACGCCTACCGCGTCGAAAGTTGCGATCTTCCGGCACCGTGTCGAATTTCGATACCGAACTCACCGAACGTCTGGTTCTGTGTGAAATCCAAAATTACACCATTCACGTTTCGTCCGGAACACACTCCGGGCGGGAAAGTCGTGTTTTTACCGAAACGCCTACCGCGTCGAAAGTTGCGATCTTTCGGCACCGTGTCGAATTTCGATACCGAACTCACCGAACGTCTGGTTCTGTGTGAAATCAAAAATTACACCATTCACGTTTCGTCCGGAACACACTCCGGGCGGGAAAGTCGTGTTTTTACCGAAACGCCACCGCGTCGAAAGTTGCGATCTTTCGGGAACCGTCCCGAATTTCGATACCGAACTCACCGAACGTCTGGTTCTGTGTGAAATCCAAAATTAGACCATTCACGTTTCGTCCGGAACACACTCCAGGCAGGAAAGTCGTGTTTTTACCGAAACGCCTACCGCGTCGAAAGTTGCGATCTTTCGGCACCGTGTCGAATTTCGATACCGAACTCACCGAACGTCTGGTTCTGTGTGAAATCAAAAATTACACCATTCACGTTTCGTCCGGAACACACTCCGGGCGGGAAAGTCGTGTTTTTACCGAAACGCCACCGCGTCGAAAGTTGCGATCTTTCGGGCACCGTCCCGAATTTCGATACCGAACTCACCGAACGTCTGGTTCTGTGTGAAATCCAGAATTAGACCATTCACGTTTCGTCCGGAAGACACTCCGTGCGGGAAAGTTGTGTTTTTACCGAAACGCCTACCGAGTCGAAAGTTGCGATCTTTCAGCACGGTCTCGAATTTTGATACCAAACTCACCGAACGTCTGGTTCTGTGTGAAATCCAAAATTAGACCATTCACGTTTTGTCCGGAACACACTCCGGGCGGGAAAGTCGTGTTTTTACCGAAACGCCTACCGCGTCGAAAGTTGCGATCTCTCGGCACCGTGTCGAATTTCGATACCGAACTCACCGAACGTCTGGTTCTGTGTGAAATCCAAAATTCGACCATTCACGTTTCGTCCGGAAGACACTCCGTGCGGGATAGTCGTGTTTTTACCGAAACGCCTACCGAGTCGAAAGTTGCGATCTTTCGGCACGGTCTCGAATTTTGATACCAAACTCACCAAACGCCTGGTTCTGTGTGAAATCCAAAATTAGACCATTCACGTTTCGTCCGGAACACACTCCGGGCAGGAAAGTCGTGTTTTTACCGAAACGCCTACCGCGTCGAAAGTTGCGATCTTTCGGCACTGTGTCGAATTTCGATACCGAACTCACCGAACGTCTGGTTCTGTGTGAAATCAAAAATTACACCATTCACGTTTCGGCCGGAACACACTCCGTGCGGGAAAGTCGTGTTTTTACCGAAACGCCACCCGCGTCGAAAGTTGCGATCTTTCGGGCACCGTCCCGAATTTCGATACCGAACTCACCGAACGTCTGGTTCTGTGTGAAATCCAAAATTAGACCATTCACGTTTCGTCCAGAAGACACTCCGTGCGGGAAAGTTGTGTTTTTACCGAAACGCCTACCGAGTCGAAAGTTGCGATCTTTCAGCACGGTCTCGAATTTTGATACCAAACTCACCGAACGTCTGGTTCTGTGTGAAATCCAAAATTAGACCATTCACGTTTTGTCCGGAACACACTCCGGGCGGGAAAGTCGTGTTTTTACCGAAATGCCTACCGCGTCGAAAGTTGCGATCTCTCGGCACCGTGTCGAATTTCGATACCGAACTCACCGAACGTCTGGTTCTGTGTGAAATCCAAAATTCGACCATTCACGTTTCGTCCGGAAGACACTCCGTGCGGGATAGTCGTGTTTTTACCGAAACGCCTACCGAGTCGAAAGTTGCGATCTTTCGGCACGGTCTCGAATTTTGATACCAAACTCACCAAACGCCTGGTTCTGTGTGAAATCCAAAATTAGACCATTCACGTTTCGTCCGGAACCCACTCCGGGCAGGAAAGTCGTGTTTTTACCGAAACGCCTACCGCGTCGAAAGTTGCGATCTTTCGGCACTGTGTCGAATTTCGATACCGAACTCACCGAACGTCTGGTTCTGTGTGAAATCAAAAATTACACCATTCACGTTTCGGCCGGAACACACTCCGTACGGGAAAGTCGTGTTTTTACCGAAACGCCACCCGCGTCGAAAGTTGCGATCTTTCGGGCACCGTCCCGAATTTCGATACCGAACTCACCGAACGTCTGGTTCTGTGTGAAATCCAAAATTAGACCATTCACGTTTTGTCCGGAAGACACTCCGTGCGGGAAAGTTGTGTTTTTACCGAAACGCCTACCGAGTCGAAAGTTGCGATCTTTTAGCACGGTCTCGAATTTTGATACCAAACTCACCGAACGTCTGGTTCTGTGTGAAATCCAAAATTAGACCATTCACGTTTTGTCCGGAACACACTCCGGGCGGGAAAGTCATGTTTTTACCGAAACGCCTACCGCGTCGAAAGTTGCGATCTCTCGGCACCGTGTCGAATTTCTATACCGAACTCACCGAACGTCTGGTTCTGTTTGAAATCCAAAATTCGACCATTCACGTTTCGTCCGGAACACACTCCGTGCGGGAAAGTCATGTTTTTACCGAAACGCCTACCGAGTCGAAAGTTGCGATCTTTCGGCACGGTCTCGAATTTTGATACCAAACTCACCAAACGCCTAGTTCTGTGTGAAATCAAAAATTAGACCATTCATGTTTCGTCCGGAACACACTCCGGGCGGAAAAGTCGTGTTTTTACCGAAACGCCTACCGAGTCGAAAGTTGCGATCTTTCGGCACGGTCTCGAATTTTGATACCAAACTCACCGAACGTCTGGTTCTGTGTGAAATCCAAAATTAGACCATTCACGTTTCGTCCGGAACACACTCCGGGCAGGAAAGTCGTGTTTTTACCGAAACGCCTACCGCGTCGAAAGTTGCGATCTTTCGGCACCGTGTCGAATTTCGATACCGAACTCACCGAACGTCTGGTTCTATGTGAAATCCAAAATTAGACCATTCACGTTTCGTCCGGAACACACTCCGTGCGGGAAAGTCGTGTTTTTACCGAAACGCCTACCGAGTCGAAAGTTGCGATCGTTCGGCACGGTCTCGAATTTTGATACCAAACTCACCGAACGTCTGGTTCTGTGTGAAATCAAAAATTAGACCATTCACGTTTCGTCCGGAACACACTCCGGGCGGGAAAGTCGTGTTTTTACCGAAACGCCTACCGCGTCGAAAGTTGCGATCTTCCGGCACCGTGTCGAATTTCGATACCGAACTCACCGAACGTCTGGTTCTGTGTGAAATCCAAAATTACACCATTCACGTTTCGTCCGGAACACACTCCGGGCGGGAAAGTCGTGTTTTTACCGAAACGCCTACCGCGTCGAAAGTTGCGATCTTTCGGCAGCGTGTCGAATTTCGATACCGAACTCACCGAACGTCTGGTTCTGTGTGAAATCAAAAATTACACCATTCACGTTTCGTCCGGAACACACTCCGGGCGGGAAAGTCCTGTTTTTACCGAAACGCCACCGCGTCGAAAGTTGCGATCTTTCGGGCACCGTCCCGAATTTCGATACCGAACTCACCGAACGTCTGGTTCTGTGTGAAATCCAAAATTAGACCATTCACGTTTCGTCCGGAACACACTCCAGGCAGGAAAGTCGTGTTTTTACCGAAACGCCTACCGCGTCGAAAGTTGCGATCTTTCGGCACCTTGTCGAATTTTGATACCGAACTCACCGAACGTCTGGTTCTGTGTGAAATCAAAAATTACACCATTCACGTTTCGGCCGGAACACACTCCGGGCGGGAAAGTCGTGTTTTTACCGAAACGCCACCCGCGTCGAAAGTTGCGATCTTTCGGGCACCGTCCCGAATTTCGATACCGAACTCACTGAACGTCTGGTTCTGTGTGAAATCCAAAATTAGACCATTCACGTTTCGTCCGGAAGACACTCCGTGCGGGAAAGTTGTGTTTTTACCGAAACGCCTACCGAGTCGAAAGTTGCGATCTTTCAGCACGGTCTCGAATTTTGATACCAAACTCACTGAATGTCTGGTTCTGTGTGAAATCCAAAATTAGACCATTCACGTTTTGTCCGAACGCACTTCGGGCGGGAAAGTCGTGTTTTTACCGAAACGCCTACCGCGTCGAAAGTTGCGATCTCTCGGCACCGTGTCGAATTTCGATACCGAACTCACCGAACGTCTGGTTCTGTGTGAAATCCAAAATTCGACCATTCACGTTTCGTCCGGAAGACATTCCGTGCGGGATAGTCGTGTTTTTACCGAAACGCCTACCGAGTCGAAAGTTGCGATCTTTCGGCACGGTCTCGAATTTTGATACCAAACTCACCAAACGCCTGGTTCTGTGTGAAATCAAAAATTAGACCATTCACGTTTCGTCCGGAACACACTCCGGGCGAAAAAGTCGTGTTTTTACCGAAACGCCTACCGCGTCGAAAGTTGCCATCTTTCGGCACCGTGTCGAATTTCGATACCGAACTCACCGAACGTCTGGTTCTGTGTGAAATCAAAAATTACACCATTCACGTTTCATCCGGAACACACTCCGGGCGGGAAAGTCGTGTTTTTATCGAAACGCCTACCGAGTCGAAAGTTGCGATCTTTCGGCACGGTCTCGAATTTTGATACCAAACTCACCAAACGTCTGGTTCTGTGTGAAATCAAAAATTAGACCATTCACGTGTCGTCCGGAACACACTCCGGGCGGAAAAGTCGTGTTTTTACCGAAACGCCTACCGAGTCGAAAGTTGCGATCTTTCGGGCACCGTCCCGAATTTCGATACCGAACTCACCGAACGTCTGGTTCTGTGTGAAATCCAAAATTAGACCATTCACGTTTCGTCCGGAACACACTCCGGGCGGGAAAGTCGTGTGAAACGCCTACCGAGTCGAAAGTTGCGATCTTTCGGCACGGTGTCGAATTTTGATACCAAACTCACCGAACGTCTGGTTCTGTGTGAAATCCAAAATTAGACCATTCACGTTTTGTCCGGAACACACTCCGGGCGGGAAAGTCATGTTTTTACCGAAACGCCTACCGCGTCGAAAGTTGCGATCTCTCGGCACCGGGTCGAATTTCTATACCGAACTCACCGAACGTCTGGTTCTGTTTGAAATCCAAAATTCGACCATTCACGTTTCGTCCGGAACACACTCCGTGCGGGAAAGTCATGTTTTTACCGAAACGCCTACCGAGTCGAAAGTTGCGATCTTTCGGCACGGTCTCGAATTTTGATACCAAACTCACCAAACGCCTGGTTCTGTGTGAAATCAAAAATTAGACCATTCACGTTTCGTCCGGAACACACTCCGGGCGGAAAAGTCGTGTTTTTACCGAAATGCCTACCGAGTCGAAAGTTGCGATCTTTCGGCACGGTCTCGAATTTTGATACCAAACTCACCGAACGTCTGGTTCTGTGTGAAATCCAAAATTAGACCATTCACGTTTCGTCCGGAACACACTCCGGGCAGGAAAGTCGTGTTTTTACCGAAACGCCTACCGCGTCGAAAGTTGCGATCTTTCGGCACCGTGTCGAATTTCGATACCGAACTCACCGAACGTCTGGTTCTATGTGAAATCCAAAATTAGACCATTCACGTTTCGTCCGGAACACACTCCGTGCGGGAAAGTCGTGTTTTTACCGAAACGCCTACCGAGTCGAAAGTTGCGATCGTTCGGCACGGTCTCGAATTTTGATACCAAACTCACCGAACGTCTGGTTCTGTGTGAAATCAAAAATTAGACCATTCACGTTTCGTCCGGAACACACTCCGGGCGGGAAAGTCGTGTTTTTACCGAAACGCCTACCGCGTCGAAAGTTGCGATCTTCCGGCACCGTGTCGAATTTCGATACCGAACTCACCGAACGTCTGGTTCTGTGTGAAATCCAAAATTACACCATTCACGTTTCGTCCGGAACACACTCCGGGCGGGAAAGTCGTGTTTTTACCGAAACGCCTACCGCGTCGAAAGTTGCGATCTTTCGGCACCGTGTCGAATTTCGATACCGAACTCACCGAACGTCTGGTTCTGTGTGAAATCAAAAATTACACCATTCACGTTTCGTCCGGAACACACTCCGGGCGGGAAAGTCGTGTTTTTACCGAAACGCCACCGCGTCGAAAGTTGCGATCTTTCGGGCACCGTCCCGAATTTCGATACCGAACTCACCGAACGTCTGGTTCTGTGTGAAATCCAAAATTAGACCATTCACGTTTCGTCCGGAACACACTCCAGGCAGGAAAGTCGTGTTTTTACCGAAACGCCTACCGCGTCGAAAGTTGCGATCTTTCGGCACCTTGTCGAATTTTGATACCGAACTCACCGAACGTCTGGTTCTGTGTGAAATCAAAAATTACACCATTCACGTTTCGGCCGGAACACACTCCGGGCGGGAAAGTCGTGTTTTTACCGAAACGCCACCCGCGTCGAAAGTTGCGATCTTTCGGGCACCGTCCCGAATTTCGATACCGAACTCACTGAACGTCTGGTTCTGTGTGAAATCCAAAATTAGACCATTCACGTTTCGTCCGGAAGACACTCCGTGCGGGAAAGTTGTGTTTTTACCGAAACGCCTACCGAGTCGAAAGTTGCGATCTTTCAGCACGGTCTCGAATTTTGATACCAAACTCACCGAATGTCTGGTTCTGTGTGAAATCCAAAATTAGACCATTCACGTTTTGTCCGGAACGCACTCCGGGCGGGAAAGTCGTGTTTTTACCGAAACGCCTACCGCGTCGAAAGTTGCGATCTCTCGGCACCGTGTCGAATTTCGATACCGAACTCACCGAACGTCTGGTTCTGTGTGAAATCCAAAATTCGACCATTCACGTTTCGTCCGGAAGACACTCCGTGCGGGATAGTCGTGTTTTTACCGAAACGCCTACCGAGTCGAAAGTTGCGATCTTTCGGCACGGTCTCGAATTTTGATACCAAACTCACCAAACGCCTGGTTCTGTGTGAAATCAAAAATTAGACCATTCACGTTTCGTCCGGAACACACTCCGGGCGAAAAAATCGTGTTTTTACCGAAACGCCTACCGCGTCGAAAGTTGCCATCTTTCGGCACCGTGTCGAATTTCGATACCGAACTCACCGAACGTCTGGTTCTGTGTGAAATCAAAAATTACACCATTCATGTTTCATCCGGAACACACTCCGGGCGGGAAAGTCGTGTTTTTATCGAAACGCCTACCGAGTCGAAAGTTGCGATCTTTCGGCACGGTCTCGAATTTTGATACCAAACTCACCAAACGTCTGGTTCTGTGTGAAATCAAAAATTAGACCATTCACGTGTCGTCCGGAACACACTCCGGGCGGAAAAGTCGTGTTTTTACCGAAACGCCTACCGAGTCGAAAGTTGCGATCTTTCGGGCACCGTCCCGAATTTCGATACCGAACTCACCGAACGTCTGGTTCTGTGTGAAATCCAAAATTAGACCATTCACGTTTCGTCCGGAACACACTCCGGGCGGGAAAGTCGTGTGAAACGCCTACCGAGTCGAAAGTTGCGATCTTTCGGCACGGTCTCGAATTTTGATACCAAATTCACCGAACTTCTGGTTCTGTGTGAAATCCAAAATTAGACCATTCACGTTTCGTCCGGAACACACTCCGGGCGGGAAAGTCGTGTTTTTACCGAAACACCTACCGCGTCGAAAGTTGCGATCTTTCGGCACCGTGTCGAATTTCGATACCGAACTCACCGAATGTCTGGTTCTGTGTGAAATCAAAAATTACACCATTCACGTTTCGTCCGGAACACACTCCGGGCGGGAAAGTCGTGTTTTTACCGAAACGCCACCCGCGTCGAAAGTTGCGATCTTTCGGGCACCGTCCCGAATTTCGATACCCAACTCACCGAACGTCTGGTTCTGTGTGAAATCCAAAATTATACCATTCACGTTTCGTCCGTAACACACTCCGTGCCGAGTCGTGTTTTTACCGAAATGCCTACCGAGTCGAAAGTTGCGATCTTTCGGCACGGTCTCGAATTTCGATACCAAACACACCAAATGTCTGGTTCTGTGTGAAATGAAAAATTAGACCATTCACGTTTCGTCCGGAACACACTCCGGGCGGGAAAGTCGTGTTTTTACCGAAACGCCTACCGAGTCGAAAGTTGCGATCTTTCGGGCACCGTCCCGAATTTCGATACCGAACTCACCGAACGTCTGGTTCTGTGTGAAATCCAAAATTAGACCATTCACGTTTCGTCCGGAACACACTCCGTGCGGGAAAGTCGTGTTTTTACCGAAACGCCTACCGAGTCGAAAGTTGCGATCTTTCGGCACGGTCTCGAATTTTGATACCAAACTCACCGAACTTCTGGTTCTGTGTGAAATCCAAAATTAGACCATTCACGTTTCGTCCGGAAAAAACTCCGGGCGGGAAAGTCGTGTTTTTACCGAAACGCCTACCGCGTCGAAAGTTGCCATCTTCCGGCAACGTGTCGAATTTCGATACCGAACTCACCGAACGTCTGGTTCTGTGTGAAATCAAAAATTACACCATTCACGTTTCGTCCGGAACACACTCCGGGCGGGAAAGTCGTGTTTTTACCGAAACGCCACCCGCGTCGAAAGTTGCGATCTTTCGGGCACCGTCCCGAATTTCGATACCGAACTCACCGAATGTCTGGTTCTGTGTGAAATCCAAAATTAGACCATTCACGTTTCGTACGGAACACACTCCGGGCGGGAAAGTCGTGTTTTTACCGAAACGCCTACCGCGTCGAAAGTTGCCATCTTTCGGCACCGTGTCGAATTTCGATACCGAACTCACCGAACGTCTGGTTCTGTGTGAAATCAAAAATTACACCATTCACGTTTCGTCCGGAACACACTCCGGGCGGGAAAGTCGTGTTTTTATCGAAACGCCACCCGCGTCGAAAGTTGCGATCTTTCGGGCACCGTCCCGAATTTCGATACCGAACTCACCGAACGTCTGGTTCTGTGTGAAATCCAAAATTATACCATTCACGTTTCGTCCGTAACACACTCCGTGCGGGAAAGTCGTGTTTTTACCGAAACGCCTACCGGGTCGAAAGTTGCGATCTTTCGGCACGGTCTCGAATTTTGATACCAAACTCACCAAACGTCTGGTTCTGTGTGAAATCAAAAATTAGATCATTCACGTTTCGTCCGGAACACACTCCGGGCGGGAAAGTCGTGTTTTAACCGAAACACCTACCGAGTCGAAAGTTGCGATCTTTCGGCACGGTCTCGAATTTTGATACCAAACTCACCGAACGTCTGGTTCTGTGTGAAATCCAAAATTAGACCATTCACGTTTCGTCCGGAACACACTCCGGGCAGGAAAGTCGTGTTTTTACTGAAACGCCTACCGCGTCGAAAGTTGCGATCTTTCGGCACCGTGTCGAATTTCGATACCGAACTCACCGAACGTCTGGTTCTGTGTGAAATCAAAAATTACACCATTCACGTTTCGGCCGGAACACACTCCGGGCGGGAAAGTCGTGTTTGTACCGAAACGCCACCCGCGTCGAAAGTTGCGATCTTTCGGGCACCGTCCCGAATTTCGATACCGAACTCACCGAACGTCTGGTTCTGTGTGAAATCCAAAATTAGACCATTCACGTTTCGTCCGGAAGAAACTCCGTGCGGGAAAGTTGTGTTTTTACCGAAACGCCTACCGAGTCGAAAGTTGCGATCTTTCAGCACGGTCTCGAATTTTGATACCAAACTCACCGAACGTCTGGTTCTGTGTGAAATCCAAAATTAGACCATTCACGTTTTGTCCGGAACACACTCCGGGCGGGAAAGTCGTGTTTTTACCGAAACGCCTACCGCGTCGAAAGTTGCGATCTCTCGGCACCGTGTCGAATTTCTATACCGAACTCACCGAACGTCTGGTTCTGTGTGAAATCCAAAATTCGACCATTCACGTTTCGTCCGGAACACACTCCGTGCGGGAAAGTCGTGTTTTTACCGAAACGCCTACCGAGTCGAAAGTTGCGATCTTTCGGCACGGTCTCGAATTTTGATACCAAACTCACCAAACGCCTGGTTCTGTGTGAAATCAAAAATTAGACCATTCACGTTTCGTCCGGAACACACTCCGGGCGGAAAAGCCGTGTTTTTACCGAAACGCCTACCGAGTCGAAAGTTGCGATCTTTCGGCACGGTCTCGAATTTTGATACCAAACTCACCAAACGTCTGGTTCTGTGTGAAATCAAAAATTAGACCATTCACGTGTCGTCCGGAACACACTCCGGGCGGAAAAGTCGTGTTTTTACCGAAACGCCTACCGAGTCGAAAGTTGCGATCTTTCGGGCACCGTCCCGAATTTCGATACCGAACTCACCGAACGTCTGGTTCTGTGTGAAATCCAAAATTAGACCATTCACGTTTCGTCCGGAACACACTCCGGGCGGGAAAGTCGTGTGAAACGCCTACCGAGTCGAAAGTTGCGATCTTTCGGCACGGTCTCGAATTTTGATACCAAATTCACCGAACTTCTGGTTCTGTGTGAAATCCAAAATTAGACCATTCACGTTTCGTCCGGAACACACTCCGGGCGGGAAAGTCGTGTTTTTACCGAAACACCTACCGCGTCGAAAGTTGCGATCTTTCGGCACCGTGTCGAATTTCGATACCGAACTCACCGAATGTCTGGTTCTGTGTGAAATCAAAAATTACACCATTCACGTTTCGTCCGGAACACACTCCGGGCGGGAAAGTCGTGTTTTTACCGAAACGCCACCCGCGTCGAAAGTTGCGATCTTTCGGGCACCGTCCCGAATTTCGATACCCAACTCACCGAACGTCTGGTTCTGTGTGAAATCCAAAATTATACCATTCACGTTTCGTCCGTAACACACTCCGTGCCGGAAAGTCGTGTTTTTACCGAAATGCCTACCGAGTCGAAAGTTGCGATCTTTCGGCACGGTCTCGAATTTCGATACCAAACACACCAAATGTCTGGTTCTGTGTGAAATGAAAAATTAGACCATTCACGTTTCGTCCGGAACACACTCCGGGCGGGAAAGTCGTGTTTTTACCGAAACGCCTACCGAGTCGAAAGTTGCGATCTTTCGGGCACCGTCCCGAATTTCGATACCGAACTCACCGAACGTCTGGTTCTGTGTGAAATCCAAAATTAGACCATTCACGTTTCGTCCGGAACACACTCCGTGCGGGAAAGTCGTGTGAAACGCCTACCGAGTCGAAAGTTGCGATCTTTCGGCACGGTCTCGAATTTTGATACCAAACTCACCGAACTTCTGGTTCTGTGTGAAATCCAAAATTAGACCATTCACGTTTCGTCCGGAAAAAACTCCGGGCGGGAAAGTCGTGTTTTTACCGAAACGCCTACCGCGTCGAAAGTTGCCATCTTCCGGCAACGTGTCGAATTTCGATACCGAACTCACCGAACGTCTGGTTCTGTGTGAAATCAAAAATTACACCATTCACGTTTCGTCCGGAACACACTCCGGGCGGGAAAGTCGTGTTTTTACCGAAACGCCACCCGCGTCGAAAGTTGCGATCTTTCGGGCACCGTCCCGAATTTCGATACCGAACTCACCGAACGTCTGGTTCTGTGTGAAATCCAAAATTATACCATTCACGTTTCGTCCGTAACACACTCCGTGCGGGAAAGTCGTGTTTTTACCGAAACGCCTACCGGGTCGAAAGTTGCGATCTTTCGGCACGGTCTCGAATTTTGATACCAAACTCACCAAACGTCTGGTTCTGTGTGAAATCAAAAATTAGATCATTCACGTTTCGTCCGGAACACACTCCGGGCGGGAAAGTCGTGTTTTAACCGAAACACCTACCGAGTCGAAAGTTGCGATCTTTCGGCACGGTCTCGAATTTTGATACCAAACTCACCGAACGTCTGGTTCTGTGTGAAATCCAAAATTAGACCATTCACGTTTCGTCCGGAACACACTCCGGGCAGGAAAGTCGTGTTTTTACTGAAACGCCTACCGCGTCGAAAGTTGCGATCTTTCGGCACCGTGTCGAATTTCGATACCGAACTCACCGAACGTCTGGTTCTGTGTGAAATCAAAAATTACACCATTCACGTTTCGGCCGGAACACACTCCGGGCGGGAAAGTCGTGTTTGTACCGAAACGCCACCCGCGTCGAAAGTTGCGATCTTTCGGGCACCGTCCCGAATTTCGATACCGAACTCACCGAACGTCTGGTTCTGTGTGAAATCCAAAATTAGACCATTCACGTTTCGTCCGGAAGAAACTCCGTGCGGGAAAGTTGTGTTTTTACCGAAACGCCTACCGAGTCGAAAGTTGCGATCTTTCAGCACGGTCTCGAATTTTGATACCAAACTCACCGAACGTCTGGTTCTGTGTGAAATCCAAAATTAGACCATTCACGTTTTGTCCGGAACACACTCCGGGCGGGAAAGTCGTGTTTTTACCGAAACGCCTACCGCGTCGAAAGTTGCGATCTCTCGGCACCGTGTCGAATTTCTATACCGAACTCACCGAACGTCTGGTTCTGTGTGAAATCCAAAATTCGACCATTCACGTTTCGTCCGGAACACACTCCGTGCGGGAAAGTCGTGTTTTTACCGAAACGCCTACCGAGTCGAAAGTTGCGATCTTTCGGCACGGTCTCGAATTTTGATACCAAACTCACCAAACGCCTGGTTCTGTGTGAAATCAAAAATTAGACCATTCACGTTTCGTCCGGAACACACTCCGGGCGGAAAAGTCGTGTTTTTACCGAAACGCCTACCGAGTCGAAAGTTGCGATCTTTCGGCACGGTCTCGAATTTTGATACCAAACTCACCGAACGTCTGGTTCTGTGTGAAATCAAAAATTAGACCATTCACGTTTCGTCCGGAACACACTCCGGGCGGAAAAGTCGTGTTTTTACCGAAACGCCTACCGCGTCGAAAGTTGCGATCTTTCGGAACCGTGTCGAATTTCGATACCGAACTCACCGAACGTCTGGTTCTGTGTGAAATCCAAAATTACACCATTCACGTTTCGTCCGGAACACACTCCGGGCGGGAAAGTCGTGTTTTTACCGAAACGCCTACCGAGTCGAAAGTTGCGATCGTTCGGCACGGTCTCGAATTTTGATACCAAACTCACCGAACGTCTGGTTCTGTGTGAAATCAAAAATTAGACCATTCACGTTTCGTCCGGAACACACTCCGGGCGGAAAAGTCGTGTTTTTACCGAAACGCCTACCGCGTCGAAAGTTGCGATCTTTCGGAACCGTGTCGAATTTCGATACCGAACTCACCGAACGTCTGGTTCTGTGTGAAATCCAAAATTACACCATTCACGTTTCGTCCGGAACACACTCCGGGCGGGAAAGTCGTGTTTTTACCGAAACGCCTACCGCGTCGAAAGTTGCGATCTTTCGGCACCGTGTCGAATTTCGATACCGAACTCACCGAACGTCTGGTTCTGTGTGAAATCAAAAATTACACCATTCACGTTTCGTCCGGAACACACTCCGGGCGGGAAAGTCGTGTTTTTACCGAAACGCCACCGCGTCGAAAGTTGCGATCTTTCGGGCTCAGTCCCGAATTTCGATACCGAACTCACCGAACGTCTGGTTCTCTGTGAAATCCAAAATTAGACCATTCACGTTTCGTCCGGAACACACTCCAGGCAGGAAAGTCGTGTTTTTACCGAAACGCCTACCGCGTCGAAAGTTACGATCTTTCGGCACCGTGTCGAATTTCGATACCGAACTCACCGAACGTCTGGTTCTGTGTGAAATCAAACATTACACCATTCACGTTTCGTCCGGAACACACTCCGGGCGGGAAAGTCGTGTTTTTACCGAAACGCCACCGCGTCGAAAGTTGCGATCTTTCGGGCACCGTCCCGAATTTCGATACCGAACTCACCGAACGTCTGGTTCTGTGTGAAATCCAAAATTAGACCATTCACGTTTCGTCCGGAAGACACTCCGTGCGGGAAAGTTGTGTTTTTACCGAAACGCCTACCGAGTCGAAAGTTGCGATCTTTCAGCACGGTCTCGAATTTTGATACCAAACTCACCGAACGTCTGGTTCTGTGTGAAATCCAAAATTAGACCATTCACGTTTTGTCCGGAACACACTCCGGGCGGGAAAGTCGTGTTTTTACCGAAACGCCTACCGCGTCGAAAGTTGCGATCTCTCGGCACCGTGTCGAATTTCGATACCGAACTCACCGAACGTCTGGTTCTGTGTGAAATCCAAAATTTGACCATTCACGTTTCGTCCGGAAGACACTCCGTGCGGGATAGTCGTGTTTTTACCGAAACGCCTACCGAGTCGAAAGTTGCGATCTTTCGGCACGGTCTCGAATTTTGATACCAAACTCACCAAACGCCTGGTTCTGTGTGAAATCCAAAATTAGACCATTCACGTTTCGTCCGGAACACACTCCGGGCGGGAAAGTCTTGTTTTTACCGAAACGCCACCGCGTCGAAAGTTGCGATCTTTCGGGCACCGTCCCGAATTTCGATACCGAACTCACCGAACGTCTGGTTCTGTGTGAAATCCAAAATTAGACCATTCACGTTTCGTCCGGAAGACACTCCGTGCGGGAAAGTTGTGTTTTTACCGAAACGCCTACCGAGTCGAAAGTTGCGATCTTTCAGCACGGTCTCGAATTTTGATACCAAACTCACCGAACGTCTGGTTCTGTGTGAAATCCAAAATTAGACCATTCACGTTTTGTCCGGAACACACTCCGGGCGGGAAAGTCGTGTTTTTACCGAAACGCCTACCGCGTCGAAAGTTGCGATCTCTCGGCACCGTGTCGAATTTCGATACCGAACTCACCGAACGTCTGGTTCTGTGTGAAATCCAAAATTTGACCATTCACGTTTCGTCCGGAAGACACTCCGTGCGGGATAGTCGTGTTTTTACCGAAACGCCTACCGAGTCGAAAGTTGCGATCTTTCGGCACGGTCTCGAATTTTGATACCAAACTCACCAAACGCCTGGTTCTGTGTGAAATCCAAAATTAGACCATTCACGTTTCGTCCGGAACACACTCCGGGCAGGAAAGTCGTGTTTTTACCGAAACGCCTACGGCGTCGAAAGTTGCGATCTTTCGGAACCGTGTCGAATTTCGATACCGAACTCACCGAACGTCTGGTTCTGTGTGAAATCCAAAATTACACCATTCACGTTTCGTCCGGAACACACTCCGGGCGGGAAAGTCGTGTTTTTACCGAAACGCCTACCGAGTCGAAAGTTGCGATCGTTCGGCACGGTCTCGAATTTTGATACCAAACTCACCGAACGTCTGGTTCTGTGTGAAATCAAAAATTAGACCATTCACGTTTCGTCCGGAACACACTCCGGGCGGAAAAGTCGTGTTTTTACCAAAACGCCTACCGCGTCGAAAGTTGCGATCTTTCGGAACCGTGTCGAATTTCGATACCGAACTCACCGAACGTCTGGTTCTGTGTGAAATCCAAAATTACACCATTCACGTTTCGTCCGGAACACACTCCGGGCGGGAAAGTCGTGTTTTTACCGAAACGCCTACCGCGTCGAAAGTTGCGATCTTTCGGCACCGTGTCGAATTTCGATACCGAACTCACCGAACGTCTGGTTCTGTGTGAAATCAAAAATTACACCATTCACGTTTCGTCCGGAACACACTCCGGGCGGGAAAGTCGTGTTTTTACCGAAACGCCACCGCGTCGAAAGTTGCGATCTTTCGGGCACAGTCCCGAATTTCGATACCGAACTCACCGAACGTCTGGTTCTCTGTGAAATCCAAAATTAGACCATTCACGTTTCGTCCGGAACACACTCCAGGCAGGAAAGTCGTGTTTTTACCGAAACGCCTACCGCGTCGAAAGTTGCGATCTTTCGGCACCGTGTCGAATTTCGATACCGAACTCACCGAACGTCTGGTTCTGTGTGAAATCAAAAATTACACCATTCACGTTTCGTCCGGAACACACTCCGGGCGGGAAAGTCGTGTTTTTACCGAAACGCCACCGCGTCGAAAGTTGCGATCTTTCGGGCACCGTCCCGAATTTCGATACCGAACTCACCGAACGTCTGGTTCTGTGTGAAATCCAAAATTAGACCATTCACGTTTCGTCCGGAAGACACTCCGTGCGGGAAAGTTGTGTTTTTACCGAAACGCCTACCGAGTCGAAAGTTGCGATCTTTCAGCACGGTCTCGAATTTTGATACCAAACTCACCGAACGTCTGGTTCTGTGTGAAATCCAAAATTAGACCATTCACGTTTTGTCCGGAACACACTCCGGGCGGGAAAGTCGTGTTTTTACCGAAACGCCTACCGCGTCGAAAGTTGCGATCTCTCGGCACCGTGTCGAATTTCGATACCGAACTCACCGAACGTCTGGTTCTGTGTGAAATCCAAAATTTGACCATTCACGTTTCGTCCGGAAGACACTCCGTGCGGGATAGTCGTGTTTTTACCGAAACGCCTACCGAGTCGAAAGTTGCGATCTTTCGGCACGGTCTCGAATTTTGATACCAAACTCACCAAACGCCTGGTTCTGTGTGAAATCCAAAATTAGACCATTCACGTTTCGTCCGGAACACACTCCGGGCAGGAAAGTCGTGTTTTTACCGAAACGCCTACGGCGTCGAAAGTTGCGATCTTTCGGAACCGTGTCGAATTTCGATACCGAACTCACCGAACGTCTGGTTCTGTGTGAAATCCAAAATTACACCATTCACGTTTCGTCCGGAACACACTCCGGGCGGGAAAGTCGTGTTTTTACCGAAACGCCTACCGAGTCGAAAGTTGCGATCGTTCGGCACGGTCTCGAATTTTGATACCAAACTCACCGAACGTCTGGTTCTGTGTGAAATCAAAAATTAGACCATTCACGTTTCGTCCGGAACACACTCCGGGCGGAAAAGTCGTGTTTTTACCAAAACGCCTACCGCGTCGAAAGTTGCGATCTTTCGGAACCGTGTCGAATTTCGATACCGAACTCACCGAACGTCTGGTTCTGTGTGAAATCCAAAATTACACCATTCACGTTTCGTCCGGAACACACTCCGGGCGGGAAAGTCGTGTTTTTACCGAAACGCCTACCGCGTCGAAAGTTGCGATCTTTCGGCACCGTGTCGAATTTCGATACCGAACTCACCGAACGTCTGGTTCTGTGTGAAATCAAAAATTACACCATTCACGTTTCGTCCGGAACACACTCCGGGCGGGAAAGTCGTGTTTTTACCGAAACGCCACCGCGTCGAAAGTTGCGATCTTTCGGGCACAGTCCCGAATTTCGATACCGAACTCACCGAACGTCTGGTTCTCTGTGAAATCCAAAATTAGACCATTCACGTTTCGTCCGGAACACACTCCAGGCAGGAAAGTCGTGTTTTTACCGAAACGCCTACCGCGTCGAAAGTTGCGATCTTTCGGCACCGTGTCGAATTTCGATACCGAACTCACCGAACGTCTGGTTCTGTGTGAAATCAAAAATTACACCATTCACGTTTCGTCCGGAACACACTCCGGGCGGGAAAGTCGTGTTTTTACCGAAACGCCACCGCGTCGAAAGTTGCGATCTTTCGGGCACCGTCCCGAATTTCGATACCGAACTCACCGAACGTCTGGTTCTGTGTGAAATCCAAAATTAGACCATTCACGTTTCGTCCGGAAGACACTCCGTGCGGGAAAGTTGTGTTTTTACCGAAACGCCTACCGAGTCGAAAGTTGCGATCTTTCAGCACGGTCTCGAATTTTGATACCAAACTCACCGAACGTCTGGTTCTGTGTGAAATCCAAAATTAGACCATTCACGTTTTGTCCGGAACACACTCCGGGCGGGAAAGTCGTGTTTTTACCGAAACGCCTACCGCGTCGAAAGTTGCGATCTCTCGGCACCGTGTCGAATTTCGAGACCGAACTCACCGAACGTCTGGTTCTGTGTGAAATCCAAAATTTGACCATTCACGTTTCGTCCGGAAGACACTCCGTGCGGGATAGTCGTGTTTTTACCGAAACGCCTACCGAGTCGAAAGTTGCGATCTTTCGGCACGGTCTCGAATTTTGATACCAAACTCACCAAACGCCTGGTTCTGTGTGAAATCCAAAATTAGACCATTCACGTTTCGTCCGGAACACACTCCGGGCAGGAAAGTCGTGTTTTTACCGAAACGCCTTCCGCGTCGAAAGTTGCGATCTTTCGGCACTGTGTCGAATTTCGATACCGAACTCACCGAACGTCTGGTTCTGTGTGAAATCAAAAATTACACCATTCACGTTTCGGCCGGAACACACTCCGTGCGGGAAAGTCGTTTTTTTACCGAAACGCCACCCGCGTCGAAAGTTGCGATCTTTCGGGCACCGTCCCGAATTTCGATACCGAACTCACCGAACGTCTGGTTCTGTGTGAAATCCAAAATTAGACCATTCACGTATCGTCCGGAAGACACTCCGTGCGGGAAAGTTGTGTTTTTACCGAAACGCCTACCGAGTCGAAAGTTGCGATCTTTCAGCACGGTCTCGAATTTTGATACCAAACTCACCGAACGTCTGGTTCTGTGTGAAATCCAAAATTAGACCATTCACGTTTCGTCCGGAACACACTCCGGGCGGGAAAGTCGTGTTTTTACCAAAACGCCTACCGCGTCGAAAGTTGCGATCTTTCGGAACCGTGTCGAATTTCGATACCGAACTCACCGAACGTCTGGTTCTGTGTGAAATCCAAAATTACACCATTCACGTTTCGTCCGGAACACACTCCGGGCGGGAAAGTCGTGTTTTTACCGAAACGCCTACCGCGTCGAAAGTTGCGATCTTTCGGCACCGTGTCGAATTTCGATACCGAACTCACCGAACGTCTGGTTCTGTGTGAAATCAAAAATTACACCATTCACGTTTCGTCCGGAACACACTCCGGGCGGGAAAGTCGTGTTTTTACCGAAACGCCACCGCGTCGAAAGTTGCGATCTTTCGGGCACAGTCCCGAATTTCGATACCGAACTCACCGAACGTCTGGTTCTCTGTGAAATCCAAAATTAGACCATTCACGTTTCGTCCGGAACACACTCCAGGCAGGAAAGTCGTGTTTTTACCGAAACGCCTACCGCGTCGAAAGTTGCGATCTTTCGGCACCGTGTCGAATTTCGATACCGAACTCACCGAACGTCTGGTTCTGTGTGAAATCAAAAATTACACCATTCACGTTTCGTCCGGAACACACTCCGGGCGGGAAAGTCGTGTTTTTACCGAAACGCCACCGCGTCGAAAGTTGCGATCTTTCGGGCACCGTCCCGAATTTCGATACCGAACTCACCGAACGTCTGGTTCTGTGTGAAATCCAAAATTAGACCATTCACGTTTCGTCCGGAAGACACTCCGTGCGGGAAAGTTGTGTTTTTACCGAAACGCCTACCGAGTCGAAAGTTGCGATCTTTCAGCACGGTCTCGAATTTTGATACCAAACTCACCGAACGTCTGGTTCTGTGTGAAATCCAAAATTAGACCATTCACGTTTTGTCCGGAACACACTCCGGGCGGGAAAGTCGTGTTTTTACCGAAACGCCTACCGCGTCGAAAGTTGCGATCTCTCGGCACCGTGTCGAATTTCGATACCGAACTCACCGAACGTCTGGTTCTGTGTGAAATCCAAAATTTGACCATTCACGTTTCGTCCGGAAGACACTCCGTGCGGGATAGTCGTGTTTTTACCGAAACGCCTACCGAGTCGAAAGTTGCGATCTTTCGGCACGGTCTCGAATTTTGATACCAAACTCACCAAACGCCTGGTTCTGTGTGAAATCCAAAATTAGACCATTCACGTTTCGTCCGGAACACACTCCGGGCAGGAAAGTCGTGTTTTTACCGAAACGCCTTCCGCGTCGAAAGTTGCGATCTTTCGGCACTGTGTCGAATTTCGATACCGAACTCACCGAACGTCTGGTTCTGTGTGAAATCAAAAATTACACCATTCACGTTTCGGCCGGAACACACTCCGTGCGGGAAAGTCGTTTTTTTACCGAAACGCCACCCGCGTCGAAAGTTGCGATCTTTCGGGCACCGTCCCGAATTTCGATACCGAACTCACCGAACGTCTGGTTCTGTGTGAAATCCAAAATTAGACCATTCACGTATCGTCCGGAAGACACTCCGTGCGGGAAAGTTGTGTTTTTACCGAAACGCCTACCGAGTCGAAAGTTGCGATCTTTCAGCACGGTCTCGAATTTTGATACCAAACTCACCGAACGTCTGGTTCTGTGTGAAATCCAAAATTAGACCATTCACGTTTTGTCCGGAACACACTCCGGGCGGGAAAGTCGTGTTTTTACCGAAATGCCTACCGCGTCGAAAGTTGCGATCTCTCGGCACCGTGTCGAATTTCGATACCGAACTCACCGAACGTCTAGTTCTGTGTGAAATCCAAAATTCGACCATTCACGTTTCGTCCGGAAGACACTCCGTGCGGGATAGTCGTGTTTTTACCGAAACGCCTACCGAGTCGAAAGTTGCGATCTTTCGGCACGGTCTCGAATTTTGATACCAAACTCACCAAACGCCTGGTTCTGTGTGAAATCCAAAATTAGACCATTCACGTTTCGTCCGGAACACAATCCGGGCAGGAAAGTCGTGTTTTTACCGAAACGCCTACCGCGTCGAAAGCTGCGATCTTTCGGCACGGTCTCGAATTTTGATACCGAACTCACCGAACGTCTGGTTCTGTGTGAAATCAAAAATTACACCATTCACGTTTCGGCCGGAACACACTCCGTGCGGGAAAGTCGTGTTTTTACCGAAACGCCACCCGCGTCGAAAGTTGCGATCTTTCGGGCACCGTCCCGAATTTCGATACCGAACTCACCGAACGTCTGGTTCTGTGTGAAATCCAAAATTAGACCATTCACGTTTTGTCCGGAAGACACTCCGTGCGGGAAAGTTGTGTTTTTACCGAAACGCCTACCGAGTCGAAAGTTGCGATCTTTCAGCACGGTCTCGAATTTTGATACCAAACTCACCGAACGTCTGGTTCTGTGTGAAATCCAAAATTAGACCATTCACGTTTTGTCCGGAACACACTCCGGGCGGGAAAGTCGTGTTTTTACCGAAACGCCTACCGCGTCGAAAGTTGCGATCTCTCGGCACCGTGTCGAATTTCTATACCGAACTCACCGAACGTCTGGTTCTGTTTGAAATCCAAAATTCGACCATTCACGTTTCGTCCGGAACACACTCAGTGCGGGAAAGTCGTGTTTTTACCGAAACGCCTACCGAGTCGAAAGTTGCGATCTTTCGGCACGGTCTCGAATTTTGATACCAAACTCACCAAACGCCTGGTTCTGTGTGAAATCAAAAATTAGACCATTCACGTTTCGTCCGGAACACACTCCGGGCGGAAAAGTCGTGTTTTTACCGAAACGCCTACCGAGTCGAAAGTTGCGATCTTTCGGCACGGTCTCGAATTTTGATACCAAACTCACCGAACGTCTGGTTCTGTGTGAAATCCAAAATTAGACCATTCACGTTTCGTCCGGAACACACTCCGGGCAAGAAAGTCGTGTTTTTACCGAAACGCCTACCGCGTCGAAAGTTGCGATCTTTCGGCACCGTGTCGAATTTCGATACCGAAGTCACCGAACGTCTGGTTCTATGTGAAATCCAAAATTAGACCATTCACGTTTCGTCCGGAACACACTCCGTGCGGGAAAGTCGTGTTTTTACCGAAACGCCTACCGAGTCGAAAGTTGCGATCGTTCGGCACGGTCTCGAATTTTGATACCAAACTCACCGAACGTCTGGTTCTGTGTGAAATCAAAAATTAGACCATTCACGTTTCGTCCGGAACACACTCCGGGCGGGAAAGTCGTGTTTTTACCGAAACGCCTACCGCGTCGAAAGTTGCGATCTTCCGGCACCGTGTCGAATTTCGATACCGAACTCACCGAACGTCTGGTTCTATGTGAAATCCAAAATTACACCATTCACGTTTCGTCCGGAACACACTCCGGGCGGGAAAGTCGTGTTTTACCGAAACGCCTACCGCGTCGAAAGTTGCGATCTTTCGGCACCGTGTCGAATTTCGATACCGAACTCACCGAACGTCTGGTTCTGTGTGAAATCAAAAATTACACCATTCACGTTTCGTCCGGAACACACTCCGGGCGGCAAAGTCGTGTTTTTACCGAAACGCCTACCGCGTCGAAAGTTGCGATCTTTCGGGCACCGTCCCGAATTTCGATACCGAACTCACCGAACGTCTGGTTTTGTGTGAAATCCAAAATTACACCATTCACGTTTCGTCCGGAACACACTCCGGGCGGGAAAGTCGTGTTTTTACCGAAACGCCTACCGCGTCGAAAGTTGCGATCTTTCGGCACCGTGTCGAATTTCGATACCGAACTCACCGAACGTCTGGTTCTGTGTGAAATCAAAAATTACACCATTCACGTTTCGGCCGGAACACACTCCGGGCGGGAAAGTCGTGTTTTTACCGAAACGCCACCGCGTCGAAAGTTGCGATCTTTCGGGCACCGTCCCGAATTTCGATACCGAACTCACCGAACGTCTGGTTCTGTGTGAAATCCAAAATTAGACCATTCACGTTTCGTCCGGAACACACTCCAGGCAGGAAAGTCGTGTTTTTACCGAAACGCCTACCGCGTCGAAAGTTGCGATCTTTCGGCACCTTGTCGAATTTCGATACCGAACTCACCGAACATCTGGTTCTGTGTGAAATCAAAAATTACACCATTCACGTTTCGGCCGGAACACACTCCGGGCGGGAAAGTCGTGTTTTTACCGAAACGCCACCCGCGTCGAAAGTTGCGATCTTTCGGGCACCGTCCCGAATTTCGATACCGAACTCACTGAACGTCTGGTTCTGTGTGAAATCCAAAATTAGACCATTCACGTTTCGTCCGGAAGACACTCCGTGCGGGAAAGTTGTGTTTTTACCGAAACGCCTACCGAGTCGAAAGTTGCGATCTTTCAGCACGGTCTCGAATTTTGATACCAAACTCACCGAATGTCTGGTTCTGTGTGAAATCCAAAATTAGACCATTCACGTTTTGTCCGGAACGCACTCCGGGCGGGAAAGTCGTGTTTTTACCGAAACGCCTACCGCGTCGAAAGTTGCGATCTCTCGGCACCGTGTCGAATTTCGATACCGAACTCACCGAACGTCTGGTTCTGTGTGAAATCCAAAATTCGACCGTTCACGTTTCGTCCGGAAGACACTCCGTGCGGGATAGTCGTGTTTTTACCGAAACGCCTACCGAGTCGAAAGTTGCGATCTTTCGGCACGGTCTCGAATTTTGATACCAAACTCACCAAACGTCTGGTTCTGTGTGAAATCAAAAATTAGACCATTCACGTTTCGTCCGGAACACACTCCGGGCGGAAAAGTCGTGTTTTTACCGAAACGCCTACCGAATCGAAAGTTGCGATCTTTCGGGCACCGTCCCGAATTTCGATACCGAACTCACCGAACGTCTGGTTCTGTGTGAAATCCAAAATTAGACCATTCACGTTTCGTCCGGAACACACTCCGGGCGGGAAAGTCGTGTGAAACGCCTACCGAGTCGAAAGTTGCGATCTTTCGGCACGGTCTCGAATTTTGATACCAAATTCACCGAACTTCTGGTTCTGTGTGAAATCCAAAATTAGACCATTCACGTTTCGTCCGGAACACACTCCGGGCGGGAAAGTCGTGTTTTTACCGAAACACCTACCGCGTCGAAAGTTGCGATCTTTCGGCACCGTGTCGAATTTCGATACCGAACTCACCGAATGTCTGGTTCTGTGTGAAATAAAAAATTACACCATTCACGTTTCGTCCGGAACACACTCAGGGCGGGAAAGTTGTGTTTTTACCGAAACGCCACCCGCGTCGAAAGTTGCGATCCTTCGGGCACCGTCCCGAATTTCGATACCGAACTCACCGAACGTCTGGTTCTGTGTGAAATCCAAAATTATACCATTCACGTTTCGTCCGTAACACACTCCGTGCCGAAAAGTCGTGTTTTTACCGAAATGCCTACCGAGTCGAAAGTTGCGATCTTTCGGCACGGTCTCGAATTTCGATACCAAACACACCAAATGTCTGGTTCTGTGTGAAATGAAAAATTAGACCATTCACGTTTCGTCCGGAACACACTCCGGGCGGGAAAGTCGTGTTTTTACCGAAACGCCTACCGAGTCGAAAGTTGCGATCTTTCGGGCACCGTCCCGAATTTCGATACCGAACTCACCGAACGTCTGGTTCTGTGTGAAATCCAAAATTAGACCATTCACGTTTCGTCCGGAACACCCTCCGTGCGGGAAAGTCGTGTGAAACGCCTACCGAGTCGAAAGTTGCGATCTTTCGGCACGGTCTCGAATTTTGATACCAAACTCACCGAACTTCTGGTTCTGTGTGAAATCCAAAATTAGACCATTCACGTTTCGTCCGGAACAAACTCCGGGCGGGAAAGTCGTGTTTTTACCGAAACGCCTACCGCGTCGAAAGTTGCCATCTTCCGGCAACGTGTCGAATTTCGATACCGAACTCACCGAACGTCTGGTTCTGTGTGAAATCAAAAATTACACCATTCACGTTTCGTCCAGAACACACTCCGGGCGGGAAAGTCGTGTTTTTACCGAAACGCCTACCGCGTCGAAAGTTGCCATCTTCCGGCAACGTGTCGAATTTCGATACCGAACTCACCGAACGTCTGGTTCTGTGTGAAATCAAAAATTACACCATTCACGTTTCGTCCGGAACACACTCCGGGCGGGAAAGTCGTGTTTTTACCGAAACGCCACCCGCGTCGAAAGTTGCGATCTTTCGGGCACCGTCCCGAATTTCGATACCGAACTCACCGAACGTCTGGTTCTGTGTGAAATCCAAAATTAGACCATTCACGTTTCGTACGGAACACACTCCGGGCGGGAAAGTCGTGTTTTTACCGAAACGCCTACCGCGTTGAAAGTTGCCATCTTTCGGCACCGTGTCGAATTTCGATACCGAACTCACCGAACGTCTGGTTCTGTGTGAAATCAAAAATTACACCATTCACGTTTCGTCCGGAACACACTCCGGGCGGGAAAGTCGTGTTTTTATCGAAACGCCACCCGCGTCGAAAGTTGCGATCTTTCGGGCACCGTCCCGAATTTCGATACCGAACTCACCGAACGTCTGGTTCTGTGTGAAATCCAAAATTATACCATTCACGTTTCGTCCGTAACACACTCCGTGCGGGAAAGTCGTGTTTTTACCGAAACGCCTACCGGGTCGAAAGTTGCGATCTTTCAGCACGGTATCGAATTTTGATACCAAACTCACCAAACGTCTGGTTCTGTGTGAAATCAAAAATTAGATCATTCACGTTTCGTCCGGAACACACTCCGGGCGGGAAAGTCGTGTTTTTACCGAAACACCTACCGAGTCGAAAGTTGCGATCTTTCGGCACGGTCTCGAATTTTGATACCAAACTCACCGAACGTCTGGTTCTGTGTGAAATCCAAAATTAGACCATTCACGTTTCGTCCGGAACACACTCCGGGCAGGAAAGTCGTGTTTTTACTGAAACGCCTACCGCGTCGAAAGTTGCGATCTTTCGGCATCGTGTCGAATTTCGATACCGAACTCACCGAACGTCTGGTTCTGTGTGAAATCAAAAATTACACCATTCACGTTTCGGCCGGAACACACTCCGGGCGGGAAAGTCGTGTTTTTACCGAAACGCCTACCGAGTCGAAAGTTGCGATCTTTCGGCACGGTCTCGAATTTTGATACCAAACTCACCGAACGTCTGGTTCTGTGTGAAATCCAAAATTAGACAATTCACGTTTCGTCCGGAACACACGCCGGGCGGGAAAGTCGTGTTTTTACCGAAACGCCTACCGCGTCGAAAGTTGCGATCTTTCGGCACCGTGTCGAATTTCGATACCGAACTCACCGAACGTCTGGTTCTGTGTGAAATCAAAAATTACAATATTCACGTTTCGTCCGAAACACACTCCGGGCGGGAAAGTCGTGTTTTTACCGAAACGCCACCCGCGTCGAAAGTTGCGATCTTTCGGGCACCGTCCCGAATTTCGATACCGAACTCACCGAACGTCTGGTTCTGTTTGAAATCCAAAATTAAACCATTCACGTTTCGTCCGGAAGACACTCCGTGCGGGAGAGTTTTGTTTTTACCGAAACGCCTACCGAGTCGAAAGTTGCGATCTTTCAGCACGGTCTCGAATTTTGATACCAAACTCACCGAACGCCTGGTTCTGTGTGAAATCCAAAATTAGACCATTCACGTTTTGTCCGGAACACACTCCGGGCGGGAAAGTCGTGTTTTTACCGAAACGCCTACCGCGTCGAAAGTTGCGATCTCTCGGCACCGTGTCGAATTTCGATACCGAACTCACCGAACGTCTGGTTCTGTGTGAAATCGAAAATTAGACCATTCACGTTTCGTCCGGAACACACTCCGTGCGGGAAAGTCGTGTTTTTACCGAAACGCCACCTGCGTCGAAAGTTGCGATCTTTCGGGCACCGTCCCGAATTTCGATACCGAACTCACCGAACGTCTGGTTCTGTGTGAAATCCAAAATTAGACCATTCACGTTTCGTCCGGAACACACTCCGGGCGGGAAAGTCGTGTTTTTACCGAAACGCCTACCGCGTCGAAAGTTGCCATCTTTCGGCACCGTGTCGAATTTCGATAACGAACTCACCGAACAGTTCGTCTGGTTCTGTGTGAAATCAAAAATTACACCATTCACGTTTCGTCCGGAACACACTCCGGGCGGGAAAGTCGTGTTTTTACCGAAACGCCACCCGCGTCGAAAGTTGCGATATTTCGGGCACCGTCCCGAATTTTGATACCGAACTCACCGAACGTCTGGTTCTGTGTGAAATCAAATATTAGATCATTCACGTTTCGTCCGGAACACACTCCGTGCGGGAAAGTCGTGTTTTTACCGAAACGCCTACCGAGTCGAAATTTGCGATCTTTCGGCACGGTCTCGAATTTTGATACCAAACTCACCAAACGCCTGGTTCTGTGTGAAATCAAAAATTAGACCATTCACGTTTCGTCCGGAACACACTCTGGGCGGGAAAGTCGTGTTTTTACCGAAACGCCTACCGAGTCGAAAGTTGCGATCTTTCGGCACGGTCTCGAATTTTGATACCAAACTCACCGAACGTCTGGTTCTGTGTGAAATCCAAAATTAGACCATTCACGTTTCGTCCGGAACACACGCCGGGCGGGAAAGTCGTGTTTTTACCGAAACGCCTACCGCGTCGAAAGTTGCGATCTTTCGGCACCGTGTCGAATTTCGATACCGAACTCACCGAACGTCTGGTTCTGTGTGAAATCAAAAATTACAATATTCACGTTTCGTCCGAAACACACTCCGGGCGGGAAAGTCGTGTTTTTACCGAAACGCCACCCGCGTCGAAAGTTGCGATCTTTCGGGCACCGTCCCGAATTTCGATACCGAACTCACCGAACGTCTGGTTCTGTTTGAAATCCAAAATTAAACCATTCACGTTTCGTCCGGAAGACACTCCGTGCGGGAGAGTTTTGTTTTTACCGAAACGCCTACCGAGTCGAAAGTTGCGATCTTTCAGCACGGTCTCGAATTTTGATACCAAACTCACCGAACGTCTGGTTCTGTGTGAAATCCAAAATTAGACCATTCACGTTTTGTCCGGAACACACTCCGGGCGGGAAAGTCGTGTTTTTACCGAAACGCCTACCGCGTCGAAAGTTGCGATCTCTCGGCACCGTGTCGAATTTCGATACCGAACTCACCGAACGTCTGGTTCTGTGTGAAATCCAAAATTAGACCATTCACGTTTCGTCCGGAACACACTCCGTGCGGGAAAGTCGTGTTTTTACCGAAACGCCACCTGCGTCGAAAGTTGCGATCTTTCGGGCACCGTCCCGAATTTCGATACCGAACTCACCGAACGTCTGGTTCTGTGTGAAATCCAAAATTAGACCATTCACGTTTCGTCCGGAACACACTCCGGGCGGGAAAGTCGTGTTTTTACCGAAACGCCTACCGCGTCGAAAGTTGCCATCTTTCGGCACCGTGTCGAATTTCGATACCGAACTCACCGAACGTCTGGTTCTGTGTGAAATCAAAAATTACACCATTCACGTTTCGTCCGGAACACACTCCGGGCGGGAAAGTCGTGTTTTTACCGAAACGCCAACCGCGTCGAAAGTTGCGATATTTTGGGCACCGTCCCGAATTTTGATACCGAACTCACCGAACGTCTGGTTCTGTGTGAAATCAAAAATTAGATCATTCACGTTTCGTCCGGAACACACTCCGTGCGGGAAAGTCGTGTTTTTACCGAAACGCGTACCGAGTCGAAAGTTGTGATCTTTCGGCACGGTCTCGAATTTTGATACCAAACTCACCAAACATCTGGTTCTGTGTGAAATCCAAAATTAGACCATTCACGTTTCGTCCGGAACACACTCCGGGCGGGAAAGTCGTGTTTTTACCGAAACGCCTATCGAGTCGAAAGTTGCGATCTTTCGGCACGGTCTCGAATTTTGATACCAAACTCACCAAACATCTGGTTCTGTGTGAAATCCAAAATTAGACCATTCACGTTTCGTCCGGAACACACTCCGGGCGGGAAAGTCGTGTTTTTACCGAAACGCCTACCGCGTCGAAAGTTGCGATCTTTCGGCACCGTGTCGAATTTCGATACCGAACTCACCGAACGTCTGGTTCTGTGTGAAATCAAAAATTACAATATTCACGTTTCGTCCGAAACACACTCCGGGCGGGAAAGTCGTGTTTTTACCGAAACGCCACCCGCGTCGAAAGTTGCGAACTTTCGGGCACCGTCCTGAATTTCGATACTGAACTCACCGAACGTCTGGTTCTGTTTGAAATCCAAAATTAGACCATTCACGTTTCGTCCGGAAGACACTCCGTGCGGGAAAGTTTTGTTTTTACCGAAACGCCTACCGAGTCGAAAGTTGCGATCTTTCAGCACGGTCTCGAATTTCGATACCAAACTCACCGAACGTCTGGTTCTGTGTGAAATCCAAAATTAGACCATTCACGTTTTGTCCGGAACACACTCCGGGCGGGAAAGTCGTGTTTTTACCGAAACGCCTACCGCGTCGAAAGTTGCGATCTCTCGGCACCGTGTCGAATTTCGATACCGAACTCACCGAACGTCTGGTTCTGTGTGAAATCCAAAATTAGACCATTCACGTTTCGTCCGGAACACACTCCGTGCGGGAAAGTCGTATTTTTACCGAAACGCCACCTGCGTCGAATGTTGCGATCTTTCGGGCACCGTCCCGAATTTCGATACCGAACTCACCGAACGTCTGGTTCTGTGTGAAATCCAAAATTAGACCATTCACGTTTCGTCCGGAACACACTCCGGGCGGGAAAGTCGTGTTTTTACCGAAACGCCACCCGCGTCGAAAGTTGCGATATTTCGGGCACCGTCCCGAATTTCGATACCGAACTCACCGAACGTCTGGTTCTGTGTGAAATCAAAAATTAGATCATTCACGTTTCGTCCGGAACAAACTCCGTGCGGGAAAGTCGTGTTTTTACCGAAACGCCTACCGAGTCGAAATTTGCGATCTTTCGGCACGGTCTCGAATTTTGATACCAAACTCACCAAACGCCTGGTTCTGTGTGAAATTAAAAATTAGACCATTCACGTTTCGTCCGGAACACACTCCGGGCGGGAAAGTCGTGTTTTTACCGAAACGCCTACCGAGTCGAAAGTTGCGATCTTTCGGCACGGTCTCGAATTTTGATACCAAACTCACCGAATGTCTGGTTCTGTGTGAAATCCAAAATTAGACCATTCACGTTTCGTCCGGAACACACTCTGTGCGGGAAAGTCGTGTTTTTACCGAAACGCCACCTGCGTCGAAAGTTGTGATCTTTCGGGCACCGTCCCGAATTTCGATACCGAACTCACCGAACGTCTGGTTCTGTGTGAAATCCAAAATTAGACCATTCACGTTTCGTCCGGAACACACTCCGGGCGGGAAAGTCGTGTTTTTACCGAAACGCCTACTGCGTCGAAAGTTGCCATCTTTCGGCACCGTGTTGAATTTCGATGCCGAACTCACCGAACGTCTGGTTCTGTGTGAAATCAAAAATTATACCATTCACGTTTCGTCCGGAACACACTCCGGGCGGGAAAGTCGTGTTTTTACCGAAACGCCTACCGCGTCGACAGTTTCCATCTTTCGGCACCGTGTCCAATTTCGATACCGAACTCACCGAACTTCTGGTTCTGTGTGAAATAAAAAATTACACCATTCACGTTTCGTCCGGAACACACTCCGTGCGGGAAAGTCGTGTTTTTACCGAAACACCACCCGCGTCGAAAGTTGCGATCTTTCGGGCACCGTCCCGAATTTCGATACCGAACTCACCGAACGTCTGGTTCTGTGTGAAATCCAAAATTGGACCATTCACGTTTCGTCCGGAACACACTCCGTGCGGGAAAGTCGTGTTTTTACCGAAACGCCTACCGAGTCGAAAGTTGCGATCTTTCGGCACGGTCTCGAATTTTGATACCAAACTCACCAAACTTCTGGTTCTGTGTGAAATCCAAAATTAGACCATTCACGTTTCGTCCGGAACACACTCCGGGCGGGAAAGTCGTGTTTTTACCGAAACGCCTACCGAGTCGAAAGTTGCGATCTTTCGGCACGGTCTCGAATTTTGATACCAAACTCACCGAACGTCTGGTTCTGTGTGAAATCCAAAATTAGACCATTCACGTTTCGTCCGGAACACACTCCGGGCGGGAAAGTCGTGTTTTTACCGAAACGCCACCCGCGTCGAAAGTTGCGATCTTTCGGGCACCATCCCGAATTTCGATACCGAACTCACCGAACGTCTGGTTCTGTGTGAAATCCAAAATTAGACCATTCACGTTTCGTCCGGAACACACTCCGTGCGGGAAAGTCGTGTTTTTACCGAAACGCCTACCGAGTCAAAGTTGCGATCTTTCGGCACGGTCTCGAATTTTGATACCAAACTCACCGAACGTCTGGTTCTGTGTGAAATCAAAAATTACACCATTCACGTTTCATCCGGAACACACTCCGGGCGGGAAAGTCATGTTTTTACCGAAACGCCACCCGCGTCGAAAGTTGCGATCTTTCGGGCACCGTCCCGAATTTCGATACCGAACTCACCGAACGTCTGGTTCTGTTTGAAATCCAAAATTGGACCATTCACGTTTCGTCCGGAACACACTCCGTGCGGGAAAGTCGTGTTTTTACCGAAACGCCTACCGAGTCGAAAGTTGTGATCTTTCGGCACGGTCTCGAATTTTGATACCAAACTCACCGAACTTCTGGTTCTGTGTGAAATCAAAAATTAGACCATTCACGTTTCGTCCAGAACACACTCCGGGCGGGAAAGTCGTGTTTTTACCGAAACGCCTACCGAGTCGAAAGTTGTGATCTTTCGACACGGTCTCGAATTTTGATACCAAACTCACCGAACGTCTGGTTCTGTGTGAAATCCAAAATTAGACCATTCACGTTTCGTCCGGAACACACTCTGTGCGGGAAAGTCGTGTTTTTACCGAAACGCCTACCGCGTCGACAGTTGCCATCTTTCGGCACCGTGTCGAATTTCGATACCGAACTCACCGAACTTCTGGTTCTGTGTGAAATAAAAAATTACACCATTCACGTCTCGTCCGGAACACACTTCGGGCGGGAAAGTCGTGTTTTTACCGAAACGCCACCCGCGTCGAAAGTTGCGATCTTTCGGGCACCGTCCCGAATTTCGATACCGAACTCACCGAACGTCTGGTTCTGTGTGAAATCCAAAATTAGACCATTCACGTTTCGTCCGGAACACACTCCGTGCAGGAAAGTCGTGTTTTTACCGAAACGCCTACCGCGTCGACAGTTGCCATCTTTCGGCACCGTGTCGAATTTCGATAAAGAACTCACCGAACTTCTGGTTCTGTGTGAAATCAAAAATTACACCATTCACGTTTCGTCCGGAACACACTCCGGGCGGGAAAGTCGTGTTTTTATCGAAACGCCACCCGCGTCGAAAGTTGCGATCTTTCGGGCACCGTCCCGAATTTCGATACCGAACTCACCGAACGTCTGGTTCTGTGTGAAATCCAAAATTAGACCATTCACGTTTCGTCCGGAACACAATCCGGGCGGGAAAGTCGTGTTTTTACCGAAACGCCACCCGCGTCAAAAGTTGCGATCTTTCGGGCACCGTCCCGAATTTCGATACCGAACTCACCGAACGTCTGGTTCTGTGTGAAATCCAAAATTGGACCATTCACGTTTCGTCCGGAACACACTCCGTGCGGGAAAGTCGTGTTTTTACCGAAACGCCTACCGAGTCGAAAGTTGTGATCTTTCGGCACGGTCTCGAATTTTGATACCAAACTCACCGAACTTCTGGTTCTGTGTGAAATCCAAAATTAGACCATTCACGTTTCGTCCAGAACACACTCCGGGCGGGAAAGTCGTGTTTTTACCGAAACGCCTACCGAGTCGAAAGTTGCGATCTTTCGGCACGGTCTCGAATTTTGATACCAAACTCACCGAACGTCTGGTTCTGTGTGAAATCCAAAATTAGACCATTCACGTTTCGTCCGGAACACAATCTGTGCGGGAAAGTCGTGTTTTTACCGAAACGCCTACCGCGTCGACAGTTGCCATCTTTCGGCACCGTGTCGAATTTCGATACCGAACTCACCAAACTTCTGGTTCTGTGTGAAATAAAAAATTATACCATTCACGTCTCGTTCGGAACACACTCCGGGCGGGAAAGTCGTGTTTTTACCGAAACGCCACCCGCGTCGAAAGTTGCGATCTTTCGGGCACCGTCCCGAATTTCGATACCGAACTCACCGAACGTCTGGTTCTGTGTGAAATCCAAAATTAGACCATTCACGTTTCGTCCGGAACACACTCCGTGCAGGAAAGTCGTGTTTTTACCGAAACGCCTACCGCGTCGACAGTTGCCATCTTTCGGCACCGTGTCGAGTTTCGATAAAGAACTCACGGAACTTCTGGTTCTGTGTGAAATCAAAAATTACACCATTCACGTTTCGTCCGGAACACACTCCGGGCGGGAAAGTCGTGTTTTTACCGAAACGCCACCCGCGTCAAAAGTTGCGATCTTTCGGGCACCGTCCCGAATTTCGATACCGAACTCACCGAACGTCTGGTTCTGTGTGAAATCCAAAATTAGACCATTCACGTTTCGTCCGGAACACACTCCGTGCAGGAAAGTCGTGTTTTTACCGAAACGCCTACCGCGTTGACAGTTGCCATCTTTCGGCACCGTGTCGAATTTCGATAAAGAACTCACCGAACTTCTGGTTCTGTGTGAAATCAAAAATTACACCATTCACGTTTCGTCCGGAACACACTCCGGGCGGGAAAGTCGTGTTTTTACCGAAACGCCACCCGCGTCGAAAGTTGCGATCTTTCGGGCACCGTCCCGAATTTCGATACCGAACTCACCGAACGTCTGGTTCTGTGTGGAATCCAAAATTAGACCATTCACGTTTCGTCCGGAACACACTCCGGGCGGGAAAGTCGTGTTTTTACCGAAACGCCACCAGCGTCGACAGTTGCCATCTTTCGGCACCGTGTCGAATTTCGATACCGAACTCACCGAACTTCTGGTTCTGTGTGAAATCAAAAATTACACCATTCACGTTTCGTCCAGAACACACTCCGGGCGGGAAAGTCGTGTTTTTACCGAAACGCCTACCGAGTCGAAAGTTGCGATCTTTCGGCACGGTCTCCAATTTTGATACCAAACTCACCGAACGTCTGGTTCTGTGTGAAATCCAAAATTAGACCATTCACGTTTCGTCCGGAACACAATCTGTGCGGGAAAGTCGTGTTTTTACCGAAACGCCTGCCGCGTCGACAGTTGCCATCTTTCGGCACCGTGTCGAATTTCGATACCGAACTCACCAAACTTCTGGTTCTGTGTGAAATAAAAAATTACACCATTCACGTCTCGTCCGGAACACACTCCGGGCGGGAAAGTCGTGTTTTTACCGAAACGCCACCCGCGTCGAAAGTTGCGATCTTTCGGGCACCGTCCCGAATTTCGATACCGAACTCACCGAACGTCTGGTTCTGTGTGAAATCCAAAATTAGACCATTCACGTTTCGTCCGGAACACACTCCGTGCAGGAAAGTCGTGTTTTTACCGAAACGCCTACCGCGTCGACAGTTGCCATCTTTCGGCACCGTGTCGAGTTTCGATAAAGAACTCACGGAACTTCTGGTTCTGTGTGAAATCAAAAATTACACCATTAACGTTTCGTCCGGAACACACTCCGGGCGGGAAAGTCGTGTTTTTACCGAAACGCCACCCGCGTCAAAAGTTGCGATCTTTCGGGCACCGTCCCGAATTTCGATACCGAACTCACCGAACGTCTGGTTCTGTGTGAAATCCAAAATTAGACCATTCACGTTTCGTCCGGAACACACTCCGTGCAGGAAAGTCGTGTTTTTACCGAAACGCCTACCGCGTCGACAGTTGCCATCTTTCGGCACCGTGTCGAATTTCGATAAAGAACTCACCGAACTTCTGGTTCTGTGTGAAATCAAAAATTACACCATTCACGTTTCGTCCGGAACACACTCCGGGCGGGAAAGTCGTGTTTTTACCGAAACGCCACCCGCGTCGAAAGTTGCGATCTTTCGGGCACCGTCCCGAATTTCGATACCGAACTCACCGAACGTCTGGTTCTGTGTGAAATCCAAAATTAGACCATTCACGTTTCGTCCGGAACACACTCCGGGCGGGAAAGTCGTGTTTTTACCGAAACGCCACCAGCGTCGACAGTTGCCATCTTTCGGCACCGTGTCGAATTTCGATACCGAACTCACCGAACTTCTGGTTCTGTGTGAAATCAAAAATTACACCATTCACGTTTCGTCCGAAACACACTCCGTGCGGGAAAGTCGTGTTTTTACCGAAACGCCACCCGCGTCGAAAGTTGCGATCTTTCGGGCACCGTCCCGAATTTCGATACTGAACTCACCGAACGTCTGGTTCTGTGTGAAATCCAAAATTGGACCATTCACGTTTCGTCCGGAACACACTCCGTGCGGGAAAGTCGTGTTTTTACCGAAACGCCTACCGAGTCGAAAGTTGTGATCTTTCGGCACGGTCTCGAATTTTGATACCAAACTCACCGAACTTCTGGTTCTGTGTGAAATCCAAAATTAGACCATTCACGTTTCGTCCAGAACACACTCCGGGCGGGAAAGTCGTGTTTTTACCGAAACGCCTACCGAGTCGAAAGTTGCGATCTTTCGGCACGGTCTCGAATTTTGATACCAAACTCACCGAACGTCTGGTTCTGTGTGAAATCCAAAATTAGACCATTCACGTTTCGTCCGGAACACACTCTGTGCGGGAAAGTCGTGTTTTTACCGAAACGCCTGCCGGGTCGACAGTTGCCATCTTTCGGCACCGTGTCGAATTTCGATACCGAACTCACCGAACTTCTGGTTCTGTGTGAAATAAAAAATTACACCATTCACGTCTCGTCCGGAACACACTCCGGGCGGGAAAGTCGTGTTTTTACCGAAACGCCACCCGCGTCGAAAGTTGCGATCTTTCGGGCACCGTCCCGAATTTCGATACCGAACTCACCGAACGTCTGGTTCTGTGTGAAATCCAAAATTAGACCATTCACGTTTCGTCCGGAACACACTCCGTGCAGGAAAGTCGTGTTTTTACCGAAACGCCTACCGCGTCGACAGTTGCCATCTTTCGGCACCGTGTCGAATTTCGATAAAGAACTCACGGAACTTCTGGTTCTGTGTGAAATCAAAAATTACACCATTCACGTTTCGTCCGGAACACACTCCGGGCGGGAAAGTCGTGTTTTTACCGAAACGCCACCCGCGTCGAAAGTTGCGATCTTTCGGGCACCGTCCCGAATTTCGATACCGAACTCACCGAACGTCTGGTTCTGTGTGAAATCCAAAATTAGACCATTCACGTTTCGTCCGGAACACACTCCGGGCGGGAAAGTCGTGTTTTTACCGAAACGCCACCCGCGTCAAAAGTTGCGATCTTTCGGGCACAGTCCCGAATTTCGATACCGAACTCACCGAACGTCTGGTTCTGTGTGAAATCCAAAATTAGACCATTCACGTTTCGTCCGGAACACACTCCAGGCGGGAAAGTCGTGTTTTTATCGAAACGCCACCCGCGTCGAAAGTTGCGATCTTTCGGGCACCGTCCCGAATTTCGATACCGAACTCACCGAACGTCTGGTTCTGTGTGAAATCCAAAATTAGACCATTCACGTTTCGTCCGGAACACACTCCGTGCAGGAAAGTCGTGTTTTTACCGAAACGCCTACCGCGTCGACAGTTGCCATCTTTCGGCACCGTGTCGAATTTCGATAAAGAACTCACCGAACTTCTGGTTCTGTGTGAAATCAAAAATTACACCATTCACGTTTCGTCCGGAACACACTCCGGGCGGGAAAGTCGTGTTTTTACCGAAACGCCACCCGCGTCGAAAGTTGCGATCTTTCGGGCACCGTCCCGAATTTCGATACCGAACTCACCGAACGTCTGGTTCTGTGTGAAATCCAAAATTAGACCATTCACGTTTCGTCCGGAACACACTCCGGGCGGGAAAGTCGTGTTTTTACCGAAACGCCACCCGCGTCGAAAGTTGCGATCTTTCGGGTACCGTCCCGAATTTCGATACCGAACTCACCGAACGTCTGGTTCTGTGTGAAATCCAAAATTAGACCATTCACGTTTCGTCCGGAACACACTCCGGGCGGGAAAGTCGTGTTTTTACCGAAACGCCACCCGCGTCGAAAGTTGCGATCTTTCGGGCACCGTCCCGAATTTCGATACCGAACTCACCGAACGTCCGGTTCTGTGTGAAATCCAAAATTAGACCATTCACGTTTCGTCCGGAACACACTCCGGGTGGGAAAGTCGTGTTTTTACCGAAACGCCTACCGCGTCGACAGTTTCCATCTTTCGGCACCGTGTCCAATTTCGATACCGAACTCACCGAACTTCTGGTTCTGTGTGAAATAAAAAATTACACCATTCACGTTTCGTCCGGAGCACACTCCGGGCGGGAAAGTCGTGTTTTTACCGAAACGCCACCCGCGTCGAAAGTTGCGATCTTTCGGGCACCGTCCCGAATTTCGATACCGAACTCACCGAACGTCTGGTTCTGTGTGAAATCCAAAATTAGACCATTCACGTTTCGTCCGGAACACACTCCGGGCGGGAAAGTCGTGTTTTTACCGAAACGCCACCCGCGTCAAAAGTTGCGATCTTTCGGGCACCGTCCCGAATTTCGATACCGAACGTCTGGTTCTGTGTGAATCCAAAATTAGACCATTCACGTTTCGTCCGGAACACACTCCAGGCGGGAAAGTCGTGTTTTTACCGAAACGCCACCCGCGTCGAAAGTTGCGATCTTTCGGGCACCATCCCGAATTTCGATACCGAACTCACCGAACGTCTGGTTCTGTGTGAAATCCAAAATTAGACCATTCACGTTTCGTCCGGAACACACTCTGTGCGGGAAAGTCGTGTTTTTACCGAAACGCCTGCCGGGTCGACAGTTGCCATCTTTCGGCACCGTGTCGAATTTCGATACCGAACTCACCGAACTTCTGGTTCTGTGTGAAATAAAAAATTACACCATTCACGTCTCGTCCGGAACACACTCCGGGCGGGAAAGTCGTGTTTTTACCGAAACGCCACCCGCGTCGAAAGTTACGATCTTTCGGGCACCGTCCCGAATTTCGATACCGAACTCACCGAACGTCTGGTTCTGTGTGAAATCCAAAATTAGACCATTCACGTTTCGTCCGGAACACACTCCGTGCAGGAAAGTCGTGTTTTTACCGAAACGCCTACCGCGTCGACAGTTGCCATCTTTCGGCACCGTGTCGAATTTCGATAAAGAACTCACGGAACTTCTGGTTCTGTGTGAAATCAAAAATTACACCATTCACGTTTCGTCCGGAACACACTCCGGGCGGGAAAGTCGTGTTTTTACCGAAACGCCACCCGCGTCGAAAGTTGCGATCTTTCGGGCACCGTCCCGAATTTCGATACCGAACTCACCGAACGTCTGGTTCTGTGTGAAATCCAAAATTAGACCATTCACGTTTCGTCCGGAACACACTCCGGGCGGGAAAGTCGTGTTTTTACCGAAACGCCACCCGCGTCAAAAGTTGCGATCTTTCGGGCACAGTCCCGAATTTCGATACCGAACTCACCGAACGTCTGGTTCTGTGTGAAATCCAAAATTAGACCATTCACGTTTCGTCCGGAACACACTCCAGGCGGGAAAGTCGTGTTTTTATCGAAACGCCACCCGCGTCGAAAGTTGCGATCTTTCGGGCACCGTCCCGAATTTCGATACCGAACTCACCGAACGTCTGGTTCTGTGTGAAATCCAAAATTAGACCATTCACGTTTCGTCCGGAACACACTCCGTGCAGGAAAGTCGTGTTTTTACCGAAACGCCTACCGCGTCGACAGTTGCCATCTTTCGGCACCGTGTCGAATTTCGATAAAGAACTCACCGAACTTCTGGTTCTGTGTGAAATCAAAAATTACACCATTCACGTTTCGTCCGGAACACACTCCGGGCGGGAAAGTCGTGTTTTTACCGAAACGCCACCCGCGTCGAAAGTTGCGATCTTTCGGGCACCGTCCCGAATTTCGATACCGAACTCACCGAACGTCTGGTTCTGTGTGAAATCCAAAATTAGACCATTAACGTTTCGTCCGGAACACACTCCGGGCGGGAAAGTCGTGTTTTTACCGAAACGCCACCCGCGTCGAAAGTTGCGATCTTTCGGGTACCGTCCCGAATTTCGATACCGAACTCACCGAACGTCTGGTTCTGTGTGAAATCCAAAATTAGACCATTCACGTTTCGTCCGGAACACACTCCGGGCGGGAAAGTCGTGTTTTTACCGAAACGCCACCCGCGTCGAAAGTTGCGATCTTTCGGGCACCGTCCCGAATTTCGATACCGAACTCACCGAACGTCCGGTTCTGTGTGAAATCCAAAATTAGACCATTCACGTTTCGTCCGGAACACACTCCGGGTGGGAAAGTCGTGTTTTTACCGAAACGCCTACCGCGTCGACAGTTTCCATCTTTCGGCACCGTGTCCAATTTCGATACCGAACTCACCGAACTTCTGGTTCTGTGTGAAATAAAAAATTACACCATTCACGTTTCGTCCGGAGCACACTCCGGGCGGGAAAGTCGTGTTTTTACCGAAACGCCACCCGCGTCGAAAGTTGCGATCTTTCGGGCACCGTCCCGAATTTCGATACCGAACTCACCGAACGTCTGGTTCTGTGTGAAATCCAAAATTAGACCATTCACGTTTCGTCCGGAACACACTCCGGGCGGGAAAGTCGTGTTTTTACCGAAACGCCACCCGCGTCAAAAGTTGCGATCTTTCGGGCACCGTCCCGAATTTCGATACCGAACGTCTGGTTCTGTGTGAATCCAAAATTAGACCATTCACGTTTCGTCCGGAACACACTCCAGGCGGGAAAGTCGTGTTTTTACCGAAACGCCACCCGCGTCGAAAGTTGCGATCTTTCGGGCACCATCCCGAATTTCGATACCGAACTCACCGAACGTCTGGTTCTGTGTGAAATCCAAAATTAGACCATTCACGTTTCGTCCGGAACACACTCCGTGCAGGAAAGTCGTGTTTTTACCGAAACGCCTACCGCGTCGACAGTTGCCATCTTTCGGCACCGTGTCGAATTTCGATAAAGAACTCACCGAACTTCTGGTTCTGTGTGAAATCAAAAATTACACCATTCACGTTTCGTCCGGAACACACTCCGGGCGGAAAAGTCGTGTTTTTACCGAAACGCCACCCGCGTCGAAAGTTGCGATCTTTCGGGCACCGTCCCGAATTTCGATACCGAACTCACCGAACGTCTGGTTCTGTGTGAAATCCAAAATTAGACCATTCACGTTTCGTCCGGAACACACTGCGGGCGGGAAAGTCGTGTTTTTACCGAAACGCCACCATCGTCGACAGTTGCCATCTTTCGGCACCGTGTCGAATTTCGATACCGAACTCACCGAACTTCTGGTTCTGTGTGAAATCAAAAATTACACCATTCACGTTTCGTCCGGAACACACTCCGTGCGGGAAAGTCGTGTTTTTACCGAAACGCCACCCGCGTCGAAAGTTGCGATCTTTCGGGCACCGTCCCGAATTTCGATACCGAACTCACCGAACGTCTGGTTCTGTGTGAAATCCAAAATTGGACCATTCACGTTTCGTCCAGAACACACTCCGGGCGGGAAAGTCGTGTTTTTACCGAAACGCCTACCAAGTCGAAAGTTGCGATCTTTCGGCACGGTCTCGAATTTTGATACCAAACTCACCGAACGTCTGGTTCTGTGTGAAATCCAAAATTAGACCATTCACGTTTCGTCCGGAACACACTCTGTGCGGGAAAGTCGTGTTTTTACCGAAACGCCTGCCGCGTCGACAGTTGCCATCTTTCGGCACCGTGTCGAATTTCGATACCGAACTCACCGAACTTCTGGTTCTGTGTGAAATAAAAAATTACACCATTCACGTCTCGTCCGGAACACACTCCGGGCGGGAAAGTCGTGTTTTTACCGAAACGCCACCCGCGTCGAAAGTTGCGATCCTTCGGGCACCGTCCCGAATTTCGATACCGAACTCACCGAACGTCTGGTTCTGTGTGAAATCCAAAATTAGACCATTCACGTTTCGTCCGGAACACACTCCGTGCAGGAAAGTCGTGTTTTTACCGAAACGCCTACCGCGTCGACAGTTGCCATCTTTCGGCACCGTGTCGAATTTCGATAAAGAACTCACGGAACTTCTGGTTCTGTGTGAAATCAAAAATTACACCATTCACGTTTCGTCCGGAACACACTCCGGGCGGGAAAGTCGTGTTTTTACCGAAACGCCACCCGCGTCGAAAGTTGCGATCTTTCGGGCACCGTCCCGAATTTCGATACCGAACTCACCGAACGTCTGGTTCTGTGTGAAATCCAAAATTAGACCATTCACGTTTCGTCCGGAACACACTCCGGGCGGGAAAGTCGTATTTTTACCGAAACGCCACCCGCGTCAAAAGTTGCGATCTTTCGGGCACCGTCCCGAATTTCGATACCGAACTCACCGAACGTCTGGTTCTGTGTGAAATCCAAAATTAGACCATTCACGTTTCGTCCGGAACACACTCCAGGCGGGAAAGTCGTGTTTTTACCGAAACGCCACCCGCGTCGAAAGTTGCGATCTTTCGGGCACCGTCCCGAATTTCGATACCGAACTCACCGAACGTCTGGTTCTGTGTGAAATCCAAAATTAGACCATTCACGTTTCGTCCGGAACACACTCCGTGCAGGAAAGTCGTGTTTTTACCGAAACGCCTACCGCGTCGACAGTTGCCATCTTTCGGCACCGTGTCGAATTTCGATAAAGAACTCACCGAACTTCTGGTTCTGTGTGAAATCAAAAATTACACCATTCACGTTTCGTCCGGAACACACTCCGGGCGGGAAAGTCGTGTTTTTACCGAAACGCCACCCGCGTCGAAAGTTGCGATCTTTCGGGCACTGTCCCGAATTTCGATACCGAACTCACCGAACGTCTGGTTCTGTGTGAAATCCAAAATTAGACCATTCACGTTTCGTCCGGAACACACTCCGGGCGGGAAAGTCGTGTTTTTACCGAAACGCCACCCGCGTCGAAAGTTGCGATCTTTCGGGTACCGTCCCGAATTTCGATACCGAACTCACCGAACGTCTGGTTCTGTGTGAAATCCAAAATTAGACCATTCACGTTTCGTCCGGAACACACTCCGGGCGGGAAAGTCGTGTTTTTACCGAAACGCCACCCGCGTCGAAAGTTGCGATCTTTCGGGCACCGTCCCGAATTTCGATACCGAACTCGCCGAACGTCCGGTTCTGTGTGAAATCCAAAATTAGACCATTCACGTTTCGTCCGGAACACACTCCGGGTGGGAAAGTCGTGTTTTTACCGAAACGCCTACCGCGTCGACAGTTTCCATCTTTCGGCACCGTGTCCAATTTCGATACCGAACTCACCGAACTTCTGGTTCTGTGTGAAATCAAAAATTACAGCATTCACGTTTCGTCCGGAACACACTCCGGGCGGGAAAGTCGTGTTTTTACCGAAACGCCACCCGCGTCGAAAGTTGCGATCTTTCGGGCACCATCCCGAATTTCGATACCGAACGTCTGGTTCTGTGTGAAATCCAAGATTAGAGCATTCACGTTTCGTCCGGAACACACTCCGGGCGGGAAAGTCGTGTTTTTACCGAAACGCCACCCGCGTCGAAAGTTGCGATCTTTCGGGCACCGTCCCGAATTTCGATACCGAACTCACCGAACGTCTGGTTCTGTGTGAAATCCAAAATTAGACCATTCACGTTTCTTCCGGAACACACTCCATGCGGGAAAGTCGTGTTTTTACCGAAACGCCTACCGCGTCGACAGTTGCCATCTTTCGGCACCGTGTCGAATTTCGATACCGAACTCACCGAACTTCTGGTTCTGTGTGAAATCAAAAATTACACCATTCACGTTTCGTCCGGAACACACTCCGGGCGGAAAAGTCGTGTTTTTACCGAAACGCCTACCGAGTCGAAAGTTGCGATCTTTCGGCACGGTCTCGAATTTTGATACCAAACTCACCGAACGTCTGGTTCTATGTGAAATCCAAAATTAGACCATTCACGTTTCGTCCGGAACACACTCCGGGCGGGAAAGTCGTGTTTTTACCGAAACGCCACCCGCGTCGAAAGTTGCGATCTTTCGGGCACCGTCCCGAATTTCGATACCGAACTCACCGAACGTCTGGTTCTGTGTGAAATCCAAAATTAGACCATTCACGTTTCGTCCGGAACACACTCCGTGCGGGAAAGTCGTGTTTTTACCGAAACGCCTACCGAGTCCAAGTTGCGATCTTTCGGCACGGTCTCGAATTTTGATACCAAACTCACCGAACGTCTGGTTCTGTGTGAAATCAAAAATTACACCATTCACGTTTCCTCCGGAACACACTCCGGGCGGGAAAGTCGTGTTTTTACCGAAACGCCACCCGCGTCGAAAGTTGCAATCTTTCGGGCACCGTCCCGAATTTCGATACCGAACTCACCGAACGTCTGGTTCTGTGTGAAATCCAAAATTAGACCATTCACGTTTCGTCCGGAACACACTCCGTGCAGGAAAGTCGTGTTTTTACCGAAACGCCTACCGCGTCGACAGTTGCCATCTTTCGGCACCGTGTCGAATTTCGATAAAGAACTGACCGAACTTCTGGTTCTGTGTGAAATCAAAAATTACACCATTCACGTTTCGTCCGGAACACACTCCGGGCGGGAAAGTCGTGTTTTTACCGAAACGCCACCCGCGTCGAAAGTTGCGATCTTTCGGGCACCGTCCCGAATTTCGATACCGAACTCACCGAACGTCTGGTTCTGTGTGAAATCCAAAATTAGACCATTCACGTTTCGTCCGGAACACACTCCGGGCGGGAAAGTCGTGTTTTTACCGAAACGCCACCCGCGTCGAAAGTTGCGATCTTTCGGGCACCGTCCCGAATTTCGATACCGAACTCACCGAACGTCTGGTTCTGTGTGAAATCCAAAATTAGACCATTCACGTTTCGTCCGGAACACACTCCGGGCGGGAAAGTCGTGTTTTTACCGAAACGCCACCCGCGTCAAAAGTTGCGATCTTTCGGGCACCGTCCCGAATTTCGATACCGAACTCACCGAACGTCTGGTTCTGTGTGAAATCCAAAATTAGACCATTCACGTTTCGTCCGGAACACACTCCAGGCGGGAAAGTCGTGTTTTTACCGAAACGCCACCCGCGTCGAAAGTTGCGATCTTTCGGGCACCGTCCCGAATTTCGATACCGAACTCACCGAACGTCTGGTTCTGTGTGAAATCCAAAATTAGACCATTCACGTTTCGTCCGGAACACACTCCGTGCAGGAAAGTCGTGTTTTTACCGAAACGCCTACCGCGTCGACAGTTGCCATCTTTCGGCACCGTGTCGAATTTCGATAAAGAACTCACCGAACTTCTGGTTCTGTGTGAAATCAAAAATTACACCATTCACGTTTCGTCCGGAACACACTCCGGGCGGGAAAGTCGTGTTTTTACCGAAACGCCACCTGCGTCGAAAGTTGCGATCTTTCGGGCACCGTCCCGAATTTCGATACCGAACTCACCGAACGTCTGGTTCTGTGTGAAATCCAAAATTAGACCATTCACGTTTCGTCCGGAACACATTCCGGGCGGGAAAGTCGTGTTTTTACCGAAACGCCACCCGCGTCGAAAGTTGCGATCTTTCGGGTACCGTCCCGAATTTCGATACCGAACTCACCGAACGTCTGGTTCTGTGTGAAATCCAAAATTGGACCATTCACGCTTCGTCCGGAACACACTCCGTGCGGGAAAGTCGTGTTTTTACCGAAACGCCTACCGCGTCGACAGTTGCCATCTTTCGGCACCGTGTCGAATTTCGATAAAGAACTGACCGAACTTCTGGTTCTGTGTGAAATCAAAAATTACACCATTCACGTTTCGTCCGGAACAGACTCCGGGCGGGAAAGTCGTGTTTTTACCGAAACGCCACCCGCGTCGAAAGTTGCGATCTTTCGGGCACCTTCCCGAATTTCGATACCGAACTCACCAAACGTCTGGTTCTGTGTGAAATCCAAAATTAGACCATTCACGTTTCGTCCGGAACACACTCCGGGCGGGAAAGTCGTGTTTTTACCGAAACGCCACCCGCGTCGAAAGTTGCGATCTTTCGGGCACCGTCCCGAATTTCGATACCGAACTCACCGAACGTCTGGTTCTGTGTGAAATCAAAAATTACACCATTCACGTTTCGTCCGGAACACACTCCGGGCGGGAAAGTCGTGTTTTTACCGAAACGCCACCCGCGTCGAAAGTTGCGATCTTTCGGGCACCGTCCCGAATTTCGATACCGAACTCACCGAACGTCTGGTTCTGTGTGAAATCAAAAATTACACCATTCACGTTTCGTCCGGAACACACTCCGGGCGGGAAAGTCGTGTTTTTACCGAAACGCCACCCGCGTCAAAAGTTGCGATCTTTCGGGCACCGTCCCGAATTTCGATACCGAACTCACCGAACGTCTGGTTCTGTGTGAAATCCAAAATTAGACCATTCACGTTTCGTCCGGAACACACTCCAGGCGGGAAAGTCGTGTTTTTACCGAAACGCCACCCGCGTCGAAAGTTGCGATCTTTCGGGCACCGTCTCGAATTTCGATACCGAACTCACCGAACGTCTGGTTCTGTGTGAAATCCAAAATTGGACCATTCACGTTTCGTCCGGAACACACTCCGTGCGGGAAAGTCGTGTTTTTACCGAAACGCCTACCGAGTCGATAGTTGTGATCTTTCGGCACGGTCTCGAATTTTGATACCAAACTCACCGAACTTCTGGTTCTGTGTGAAATCCAAAATTAGACCATTCACGTTTCGTCCAGAACACACTCCGGGCGGGAAAGTCGTGTTTTTACCGAAACGCCTACCGAGTCGAAAGTTGCGATCTTTCGGCACGGTCTCGAATTTTGATACCAAACTCACCGAACGTCTGGTTCTGTGTGAAATCCAAAATTAGACCATTCACGTTTCGTCCGGAACACACTCTGTGCGGGAAAGTCGTGTTTTTACCGAAACGCCTGCCGCGTCGACAGTTGCCATCTTTCGGCACCGTGTCGAATTTCGATACCGAACTCACCGAACTTCTGGTTCTGTGTGAAATAAAAAATTACACCATTCACGTCTCGTCCGGAACACACTCCGGGCGGGAAAGTCGTGTTTTTACCGAAACGCCACCCGCGTCGAAAGTTGCGATCTTTCGGGCACCGTCCCGAATTTCGATACCGAACTCACCGAACGTCCGGTTCTGTGTGAAATCCAAAATTAGACCATTCACGTTTCGTCCGGAACACACTCCGGGTGGGAAAGTCGTGTTTTTACCGAAACGCCTACCGCGTCGACAGTTTCCATCTTTCGGCACCGTGTCCAATTTCGATACCGAACTCACCGAACTTCTGGTTCTGTGTGAAATAAAAAATTACACCATTCACGTTTCGTCCGGAGCACACTCCGGGCGGGAAAGTCGTGTTTTTACCGAAACGCCACCCGCGTCGAAAGTTGCGATCTTTCGGGCACCGTCCCGAATTTCGATACCGAACTCACCGAACGTCTGGTTCTGTGTGAAATCCAAAATTAGACCATTCACATTTCGTCCGGAACACACTCCGTGCAGGAAAGTCGTGTTTTTACCGAAACGCCTACCGCGTCGACAGTTGCCATCTTTCGGCATCGTGTCGAATTTCGATAAAGAACTCACCGAACTTCTGGTTCTGTGTGAAATCAAAAATTACACCATTCACGTTTCGTCCGGAACACAATCCGGGCGGGAAAGTCGTGTTTTTACCGAAACGCCACCCGCGTCGAAAGTTGCGATCTTTCGGGCACCATCCCGAATTTCGATACCGAACGTCTGGTTCTGTGTGAAATCCAAGATTAGAGCATTCACGTTTCGTCCGGAACACACTCCGGGCGGGAAAGTCGTGTTTTTACCGAAACGCCACCCGCGTCGAAAGTTGCGATCTTCCGGGCACCGTCCCGAATTTCGATACCAAACGTCTGGTTCTGTGTGAAATCCAAAATTAGACCATTCACGTTTCGTCCGGAACACACTCCATGCGGGAAAGTCGTGTTTTTACCGAAACGCCTACCGCGTCGACAGTTGCCATCTTTCGGCACCGTGTCGAATTTCGATACCGAACTCACCGAACTTCTGGTTCTGTGTGAAATCAAAAATTACACCATTCACGTTTCGTCCGGAACACACTCCGGGCGGGAAAGTCGTGTTTTTACCAAAACGCCTACCGAGTCGAAAGTTGCGATCTTTCGGCACGGTCTCGAATTTTGATACCAAACCCACCGAACGTCTGGTTCTGTGTGAAATCCAAAATTAGACCATTCACGTTTCGTCCGGAACACACTCCGGGCGGGAAAGTCGTGTTTTTACCGAAACGCCACCCGCGTCGAAAGTTGCGATCTTTCGGGCACCGTCCCGAATTTCGATACCGAACTCACCGAACGTCTGGTTCTGTGTGAAATCCAAAATTAGACCATTCACGTTTCGTCCGGAACACACTCCGTGCGGGAAAGTCGTGTTTTTACCGAAACGCCTACCGAGTCAAAGTTGCGATCTTTCGGCACGGTCTCGAATTTTGATACCAAACTCACCGAACGTCTGGTTCTGTGTGAAATCAAAAATTACACCATTCACGTTTCATCCGGAACACACTCCGGGCGGGAAAGTCGTGTTTTTACCGAAACGCCACCCGCGTCGAAAGTTGCGATCTTTCGGGCACCGTCCCGAATTTCGATACCGAACTCACCGAACGTCTGGTTCTGTGTGAAATCCAAAATTAGACCATTCACGTTTCGTCCGGAACACACTCCGTGCAGGAAAGTCGTGTTTTTACCGAAACGCCTACCGCGTCGACAGTTGCCATCTTTCGGCACCGTGTCGAATTTCGATAAAGAACTCACCGAACTTCTGGTTCTGTGTGAAATCAAAAATTACACCATTCACGTTTCGTCCGGAACACACTCCGGGCGGGAAAGTCGTGTTTTTACCGAAACGCCACCCGCGTCGAAAGTTGCGATCTTTCGGGCACCGTCCCGAATTTCGATACCGTACTCACCGAACGTCTGGTTCTGTGTGAAATCCAAAATTAGACCATTCACGTTTCGTCCGGAACACACTCCGGGCGGGAAAGTCGTGTTTTTACCGAAACGCCACCCGCGTCGAAAGTTGCGATCTTTCGGGCACCGTCCCGAATTTCGATACCGAACTCACCGAACGTCTGGTTCTGTGTGAAATCCAAAATTGGACCATTCACGTTTCGTCCGGAACACACTCCGGGCGGGAAAGTCGTGTTTTTACCGAAACGCCACCCGCGTCGAAAGTTGCGATCTTTCGGGCACCGTCCCGAATTTCGATACCGAACTCACCGAACGTCCGGTTCTGTGTGAAATCCAAAATTAGACCATTCACGTTTCGTCCGGAACACACTCCGGGTGGGAAAGTCGTGTTTTTACCGAAACGCCTACCGCGTCGACAGTTTCCATCTTTCGGCACCGTGTCGAATTTCGATACCGAACTCACCGAACTTCTGGTTCTGTGTGAAATAAAAAATTACACCATTCACGTTTCGTCCGGAACACACTCCGGGCGGGAAAGTCGTGTTTTTACCAAAACGCCACCCGCGTCGAAAGTTGCGATCTTTCGGGCACCGTCCCGAATTTCGATACCGAACTCACCGAACGTCTGGTTCTGTGTGAAATCCAAAATTAGACCATTCACGTTTCGTCCGGAACACACTCCATGCAGGAAAGTCGTGTTTTTACCGAAACGCCTACCGCGTCGACAGTTGCCATCTTTCGGCATCGTGTCGAATTTCGATAAAGAACTCACCGAACTTCTGGTTCTGTGTGAAATCAAAAATTACAACATTCACGTTTCGTCCGGAACACACTCCGGGCGGGAAAGTCGTGTTTTTACCGAAACGCCACCTGCGTCGAAAGTTGCGATATTTCGGGCACCATCCCGAATTTCGATACCGAACTCACCGAACGACTGGTTCTGTGTGAAATCCAAGATTAGAGCATTCACGTTTCGTCCGGAACACACTCCGGGCGGGAAAGTCGTGTTTTTACCGAAACGCCACCCGCGTCGAAAGTTGTGATCTTTCGGGCACCGTCCCGAATTTCGATACCGAACTCACCGAACGTCTGGTTCTGTGTGAAATCAAAAATTACACCATTCACGTTTCGTCCGGAACACACTCCGGGCGGGAAAGTCGTGTTTTTACCGAAACGCCACCCGCGTCGAAAGTTGCGATCTTTCGGGCACCATCCCGAATTTTGATACCGAACTCACCGAACGTCTGGTTCTGTGTGAAATCCAAGATTAGAGCATTCACGTTTCGTCCGGAACACACTCCGGGCGGGAAAGTCGTGTTTTTACCGAAACGCCACCCGCGTCGAAAGTTGCGATCTTTCGGGCACCGTCCCGAATTTTGATACCGAACTCACCGAACGTCTGGTTCTGTGTGAAATCCAAAATTAGACCATTCACGTTTCGTCCGGAACACACTCCATGCGGGAAAGTCATGTTTTTACCAAAACGCCTACCGCGTCGACAGTTGCCATCTTTCGGCACCGTGTCGAATTTCGATACCGAACTCACCGAACTTCTGGTTCTGTGTGAAATCCAAAATTGGACCATTCACGTTTCGTCCGGAACACACTCCGGGCGGGAAAGTCGTGTTTTTACCGAAACGCCACCCGCGTCGAAAGTTGCGATCTTTCGGGCACCGTCCCGAATTTCGATACCGAACTCACCGAACGTCTGGTTCTGTGTGAAATCCAAAATTAGACCATGCACTTTTCGTCCGGAACAAACTCCGTGCGGGAAAGTCGTGTTTTTACCGAAATGCCTACCGAGTCGAAAGTTGCGATCTTTCGGCACGGTCTCGAATTTTGATACCAAACTCACCAAACGTCTGGTTCTGTGTGAAATCAAAAATTAGACCATTCATTTTTCGTCCGGAACACACTCCGGGCGGGAAAGTGGTGTTTTTACCGAAACGCCTACCGAGTCGAAAGTTGCGATCTTTCGGCACGGTGTCGAATTTTGATACCAAACTCACCGAACGTCTGGTTCTGTGTGAAATCCAAAATTAGACCATTCACGTTTCGTCCGGAACACACTTCGGGCGGGAAAGTCGTGTTTTTACCGAAACGCCACCCGCATCGAAAGTTGCGATCTTTCGGGCACCGTCCCGAATTTCGATACCGAACTCACCGAACGTCTGGTTCTGTGTGAAATCCAAAATTAGACCATTCACGTTTCGTCCGGAACACACTCCGGGCGGGAAAGTCGTGTTTTTACCGAAACGCCACCCGCGTCGACAGTTGCCATCTTTCGGCACTGTGTCGAATTTCGATACCGAACTCACCGAACTTCTGGTTCTGTGTGAAATCAAAAATTACACCATTCACGTTTCGTCCGGAACACACTCCGTGCGGGAAAGTCGTGTTTTTACCGAAACGCCTACCGCGTCGACAGTTGCCATCTTTCGGCACCGTGTCGAATTTCGATACCGAACTCACCGAACTTCTGGTTCTGTGTGAAATCAAAAATTACACCATTCACGTCTCGTCCGGAACACACTCCGGGCGGGAAAGTCGTGTTTTTACCGAAACGCCACCCACGTCGAAAGTTGCGATCTTTCGGGCACCGTCCCGAATTTCGATACCGAACTCACCGAACGTCTGGTTCTGTGTGAAATCCAAAATTAGACCATTCACGTTTCGTCCGGAACACACTCCGTGCAGGAAAGTCGTGTTTTTACCGAAACGCCTACCGCGTCGACAGTTGCCATCTTTCGGCACCGTGTCGAATTTCGATAAAGAACTCACCGAACTTCTGGTTCTGTGTGAAATCAAAAATTACACCATTCACGTTTCGTCCGGAACACACTCCGGGCGGGAAAGTCGTGTTTTTACCGAAACGCCACCCGCGTCGAAAGTTGCGATCTTTCGGGCACCGTCCCGAATTTCGATACCGAACTCACCGAACGTCTGGTTCTGTGTGAAATCCAAAATTAGACCATTCACGTTTCGTCCGGAACACACTCCGGGCGGGAAAGTCGTGTTTTTACCGAAAAGCCACCCGCGTCGAAAGTTGCGATCTTTCGGGCACCGTACCGAATTTCGATACCGAACTCACCGAACGTCTGGTTCTGTGTGAAATCCAAAATTAGACCATTCACGTTTCGTCCGGAACACACTCCAGGCGGGAAAGTCGTGTTTTTACCGAAACGCCACCCGCGTCGAAAGTTGCGATCTTTCGGGCACCGTCCCGAATTTCGATACCGAACTCACCGAACGTCCGGTTCTGTGTGAAATCCAAAATTAGACCATTCACGTTTCGTCCGGAACACACTCCGTGCAGGAAAGTCGTGTTTTTACCGAAACGCCTACCGCGTCGACAGTTGCCATCTTTCGGCACCGTGTCGAATTTCGATAAAGAACTCACCGAACTTCTGGTTCTGTGTGAAATCAAAAATTACACCATTCACGTTTCGTCCGGAACACACTCCGGGCGGGAAAGTCGTGTTTTTACCGAAACGCCACCCGCGTCGAAAGTTGCGATCTTTCGGGCACCGTCCCGAATTTCGATACCGAACTCACCGAACGTCTGGTTCTGTGTGAAATCCAAAATTAGACCATTCACGTTTTGTCCGGAACACACTCCAGGCGGGAAAGTCGTGTTTTTACCGAAACGCCACCCGCGTCGAAAGTTGCGATCTTTCGGGCACCGTCCCGAATTTCGATACCGAACTCACTGAACGTCTGGTTCTGTGTGAAATCCAAAATTAGACCATTCACGTTTCGTCCGGAACACAGTCCGTGCAGGAAAGTCGTGTTTTTACCGAAACGCCTACCGCGTCGACAGTTGCCATCTTTCGGCACCGTGTCGAATTTCGATAAAGAACTCACCGAACTTCTGGTTCTGTGTGAAATCAGAAATTACACCATTCACGTTTCGTCCGGAACACACTCCGGGAGGGAAAGTCGTGTTTTTACCGAAACGCCACCCACGTCGAAAGTTGCGATCTTTCGGGCACCGTCCCGAATTTCGATACCGAACTCACCGAACGTCTGGTTCTGTGTGAAATCCAAAATTAGACCATTCACGTTTCGTCCGGAACACACTCCGTGCGGGAAAGTCGTGTTTTTACCGAAACGCCTACCGAGTCAAAGTTGCGATCTTTCGGCACGGTCTCGAATTTTGATACCAAACTCACCGAACGTCTGGTTCTGTGTGAAATCAAAAATTACACCATTCACGTTTCATCCGGAACACACTCCGGGCGGGAAAGTCGTGTTTTTACCGAAACGCCACCCGCGTCGACAGTTGCCATCTTTCGGCATCGTGTCGAATTTCGATAAAGAACTCACTGAACTTCTGGTTCTGTGTGAAATCAAAAATTACACCATTCACGTTTCGTCCGGAACACATTCCGGGCGGGAAAGTCGTGTTTTTACCGAAACGCCACCCGCGTCGAAAGTTGCGATCTTTCGGGCACCATCCCGAATTTCGATACCGAACTCACCGAACGTCTGGTTCTGTGTGAAATCCAAGATTAGAGCATTCACGTTTCGTCCGGAACACACTCCGGGCGGGAAAGTCGTGTTTTTACCGAAACGCCACCCGCGTCGAAAGTTGCGATCTTTCGGGCACCGTCCCGAATTTCGATACCGAACTCACCGAACGTCTGGTTCTGTGTGAAATCCAAAATTAGACCATTCACGTTTCGTCCGGAACACACTCCGTGCGGGAAAGTCGTGTTTTTACCGAAACGCCTACCGCGTCGACAGTTGCCATCTTTCGGCACCGTGTCGAATTTCGATACCGAACTCACCGAACTTCTGGTTCTGTGTGAAATCAAAAATTACACCATTCACGTTTCGTCCGGAACACACTCCGGGCGGGAAAGTCGTGTTTTTACCGAAACGCCTACCGAGTCGAAAGTTGCGATCTTTCGGCACGGTCTCGAATTTTGATACCAAACTCACTGAACGTCTGGTTCTGTGTGAAATCCAAAATTAGACCATTCACGTTTCGTCCGGAACACACTCCGGGCGGGAAAGTCGTGTTTTTACCGAAACGCCACCCGCGTCGAAAGTTGCGATCTTTCGGGCACCGTCCCGAATTTCGATACCGAACTCACCGAACGTCTGGTTCTGTGTGAAATCCAAAATTAGACCATTCACGTTTCGTCCGGAACACACTCCGTGCGGGAAAGTTGTGTTTTTACCGAAACGCCTACCGCGTCGACAGTTGCCATCTTTCGGCACCGTGTCGAATTTCGATACCGAACTCACCGAACTTCTGGTTCTGTGTGAAATCAAAAATTACACCATTCACGTTTCGTCCGGAACACACTCCGGGCGGGAAAGTCGTGTTTTTACCGAAACGCCTACCGAGTCGAAAGTTGCGATCTTTCGGCACGGTCTCGAATTTTGATACCAAACTCACCGAACGTCTGGTTCTGTGTGAAATCCAAAATTAGACCATTCACGTTTCGTCCGGAACACACTCCGTGCGGGAAAGTCGTGTTTTTACCGAAACGCCTACCGCGTCGACAGTTGCCATCTTTCGGCACCGTGTCGAATTTTGATACCGAACTCACCGAACTTCTGGTTCTGTGTGAAATCAAAAATTACACCATTCACGTTTCGTCCGGAACACACTCCGGGCGGGAAAGTCGTGTTTTTACCGAAACGCCACCCGCGTCGAAAGTTGCGATCTTTCGGGCACCGTCCCGAATTTTGATACCGAACTCACCGAACGTCTGGTTCTGTGTGAAATCCAAAATTAGACCATTCACGTTTCGTCCGGAACACACTCCATGCGGGAAAGTCATGTTTTTACCAAAACGCCTACCGCGTCGACAGTTGCCATCTTTCGGCACCGTGTCGAATTTCGATACCGAACTCACCGAACTTCTGGTTCTGTGTGAAATCCAAAATTGGACCATTCACGTTTCGTCCGGAACACACTCCGGGCGGGAAAGTCGTGTTTTTACCGAAACGCCACCCGCGTCGAAAGTTGCGATCTTTCGGGCACCGTCCCGAATTTCGATACCGAACTCACCGAACGTCTGGTTCTGTGTGAAATCCAAAATTAGACCATGCACTTTTCGTCCGGAACAAACTCCGTGCGGGAAAGTCGTGTTTTTACCGAAATGCCTACCGAGTCGAAAGTTGCGATCTTTCGGCACGGTCTCGAATTTTGATACCAAACTCACCAAACGTCTGGTTCTGTGTGAAATCAAAAATTAGACCATTCATTTTTCGTCCGGAACACACTCCGGGCGGGAAAGTGGTGTTTTTACCGAAACGCCTACCGAGTCGAAAGTTGCGATCTTTCGGCACGGTGTCGAATTTTGATACCAAACTCACCGAACGTCTGGTTCTGTGTGAAATCCAAAATTAGACCATTCACGTTTCGTCCGGAACACACTTCGGGCGGGAAAGTCGTGTTTTTACCGAAACGCCACCCGCATCGAAAGTTGCGATCTTTCGGGCACCGTCCCGAATTTCGATACCGAACTCACCGAACGTCTGGTTCTGTGTGAAATCCAAAATTAGACCATTCACGTTTCGTCCGGAACACACTCCGGGCGGGAAAGTCGTGTTTTTACCGAAACGCCACCCGCGTCGACAGTTGCCATCTTTCGGCACTGTGTCGAATTTCGATACCGAACTCACCGAACTTCTGGTTCTGTGTGAAATCAAAAATTACACCATTCACGTTTCGTCCGGAACACACTCCGTGCGGGAAAGTCGTGTTTTTACCGAAACGCCTACCGCGTCGACAGTTGCCATCTTTCGGCACCGTGTCGAATTTCGATACCGAACTCACCGAACTTCTGGTTCTGTGTGAAATCAAAAATTACACCATTCACGTCTCGTCCGGAACACACTCCGGGCGGGAAAGTCGTGTTTTTACCGAAACGCCACCCACGTCGAAAGTTGCGATCTTTCGGGCACCGTCCCGAATTTCGATACCGAACTCACCGAACGTCTGGTTCTGTGTGAAATCCAAAATTAGACCATTCACGTTTCGTCCGGAACACACTCCGTGCAGGAAAGTCGTGTTTTTACCGAAACGCCTACCGCGTCGACAGTTGCCATCTTTCGGCACCGTGTCGAATTTCGATAAAGAACTCACCGAACTTCTGGTTCTGTGTGAAATCAAAAATTACACCATTCACGTTTCGTCCGGAACACACTCCGGGCGGGAAAGTCGTGTTTTTACCGAAACGCCACCCGCGTCGAAAGTTGCGATCTTTCGGGCACCGTCCCGAATTTCGATACCGAACTCACCGAACGTCTGGTTCTGTGTGAAATCCAAAATTAGACCATTCACGTTTCGTCCGGAACACACTCCGGGCGGGAAAGTCGTGTTTTTACCGAAAAGCCACCCGCGTCGAAAGTTGCGATCTTTCGGGCACCGTACCGAATTTCGATACCGAACGTCTGGTTCTGTGTGAAATCCAAAATTAGACCATTCACGTTTCGTCCGGAACACACTCCAGGCGGGAAAGTCGTGTTTTTACCGAAACGCCACCCGCGTCGAAAGTTGCGATCTTTCGGGCACCGTCCCGAATTTCGATACCGAACTCACCGAACGTCCGGTTCTGTGTGAAATCCAAAATTAGACCATTCACGTTTCGTCCGGAACACACTCCGTGCAGGAAAGTCGTGTTTTTACCGAAACGCCTACCGCGTCGACAGTTGCCATCTTTCGGCACCGTGTCGAATTTCGATAAAGAACTCACCGAACTTCTGGTTCTGTGTGAAATCAAAAATTACACCATTCACGTTTCGTCCGGAACACACTCCGGGCGGGAAAGTCGTGTTTTTACCGAAACGCCACCCGCGTCGAAAGTTGCGATCTTTCGGGCACCGTCCCGAATTTCGATACCGAACTCACCGAACGTCTGGTTCTGTGTGAAATCCAAAATTAGACCATTCACGTTTTGTCCGGAACACACTCCAGGCGGGAAAGTCGTGTTTTTACCGAAACGCCACCCGCGTCGAAAGTTGCGATCTTTCGGGCACCGTCCCGAATTTCGATACCGAACTCACTGAACGTCTGGTTCTGTGTGAAATCCAAAATTAGACCATTCACGTTTCGTCCGGAACACAGTCCGTGCAGGAAAGTCGTGTTTTTACCGAAACGCCTACCGCGTCGACAGTTGCCATCTTTCGGCACCGTGTCGAATTTCGATAAAGAACTCACCGAACTTCTGGTTCTGTGTGAAATCAGAAATTACACCATTCACGTTTCGTCCGGAACACACTCCGGGAGGGAAAGTCGTGTTTTTACCGAAACGCCACCCACGTCGAAAGTTGCGATCTTTCGGGCACCGTCCCGAATTTCGATACCGAACTCACCGAACGTCTGGTTCTGTGTGAAATCCAAAATTAGACCATTCACGTTTCGTCCGGAACACACTCCGTGCGGGAAAGTCGTGTTTTTACCGAAACGCCTACCGAGTCAAAGTTGCGATCTTTCGGCACGGTCTCGAATTTTGATACCAAACTCACCGAACGTCTGGTTCTGTGTGAAATCAAAAATTACACCATTCACGTTTCATCCGGAACACACTCCGGGCGGGAAAGTCGTGTTTTTACCGAAACGCCACCCGCGTCGACAGTTGCCATCTTTCGGCATCGTGTCGAATTTCGATAAAGAACTCACTGAACTTCTGGTTCTGTGTGAAATCAAAAATTACACCATTCACGTTTCGTCCGGAACACATTCCGGGCGGGAAAGTCGTGTTTTTACCGAAACGCCACCCGCGTCGAAAGTTGCGATCTTTCGGGCACCATCCCGAATTTCGATACCGAACTCACCGAACGTCTGGTTCTGTGTGAAATCCAAGATTAGAGCATTCACGTTTCGTCCGGAACACACTCCGGGCGGGAAAGTCGTGTTTTTACCGAAACGCCACCCGCGTCGAAAGTTGCGATCTTTCGGGCACCGTCCCGAATTTCGATACCGAACTCACCGAACGTCTGGTTCTGTGTGAAATCCAAAATTAGACCATTCACGTTTCGTCCGGAACACACTCCGTGCGGGAAAGTCGTGTTTTTACCGAAACGCCTACCGCGTCGACAGTTGCCATCTTTCGGCACCGTGTCGAATTTCGATACCGAACTCACCGAACTTCTGGTTCTGTGTGAAATCAAAAATTACACCATTCACGTTTCGTCCGGAACACACTCCGGGCGGGAAAGTCGTGTTTTTACCGAAACGCCTACCGAGTCGAAAGTTGCGATCTTTCGGCACGGTCTCGAATTTTGATACCAAACTCACTGAACGTCTGGTTCTGTGTGAAATCCAAAATTAGACCATTCACGTTTCGTCCGGAACACACTCCGGGCGGGAAAGTCGTGTTTTTACCGAAACGCCACCCGCGTCGAAAGTTGCGATCTTTCGGGCACCGTCCCGAATTTCGATACCGAACTCACCGAACGTCTGGTTCTGTGTGAAATCCAAAATTAGACCATTCACGTTTCGTCCGGAACACACTCCGTGCGGGAAAGTTGTGTTTTTACCGAAACGCCTACCGCGTCGACAGTTGCCATCTTTCGGCACCGTGTCGAATTTCGATACCGAACTCACCGAACTTCTGGTTCTGTGTGAAATCAAAAATTACACCATTCACGTTTCGTCCGGAACACACTCCGGGCGGGAAAGTCGTGTTTTTACCGAAACGCCTACCGAGTCGAAAGTTGCGATCTTTCGGCACGGTCTCGAATTTTGATACCAAACTCACCGAACGTCTGGTTCTGTGTGAAATCCAAAATTAGACCATTCACGTTTCGTCCGGAACACACTCCGTGCGGGAAAGTCGTGTTTTTACCGAAACGCCTACCGCGTCGACAGTTGCCATCTTTCGGCACCGTGTCGAATTTTGATACCGAACTCACCGAACTTCTGGTTCTGTGTGAAATCAAAAATTACACCATTCACGTTTCGTCCGGAACACACTCCGGGCGGGAAAGTCGTGTTTTTTCCGAAACGCCTACCGAGTCGAAAGTTGCGATCTTTCGGCACGGTCTCGAATTTTGATACCAAACTCACCGAACGTCTGGTTCTGTGTGAAATCCAAAATTAGACCATTCACGTTTCGTCCGGAACACACTCCGGGCGGGAAAGTCGTGTTTTTACCGAAACGCCACCCGCGTCAAAAGTTGCGATCTTTCGGGCACCGTCGCGAATTTCGATACCGAACTCACCGAACGTCTGGTTCTGTGTGAAATCCAAAATTAGACCATCCACTTTTCGTCCGGAACACACTCCGTGCGGGAAAGTCGTGTTTTTACCGAAACGCCTACCGAGTCGAAAGTTGCGATCTTTCGGCACGGTCTCGAATTTTGATACCAAACTCACCAAACGTCTGGTTCTGTGTGAAATCAAAAATTAGACCATTCACGTTTCGTCCGGAACACACACCGGGCGGGAAAGTCGTGTTTTTACCGAAACGCCTACCGAGTCGAAAGTTGCGATCTTTCGGCACGGTGTCGAATTTTGATACCAAACTCACCGAACGTCTGGTTCTGTGTGAAATCCAAAATTAGACCATTCACGTTTCGTCCGGAACACACTGCGGGCGGGAAAGTCGTGTTTTTACCGAAACGACACCCGCGTCGAAAGTTGCGATCTTTCGGGCACCGTCCCGAATTTCGATACCGAACTCACCGAACGTCTGGTTCTGTGTGAAATCCAAAATTAGACCATTCACGTTTCGTCCGGAACACACTCCGTGCGGGAAAGTCGTGTTTTTACCGAAACGCCTACCGAGTCAAAGTTGCGATCTTTCGACACGGTCTCGAATTTTGATACCAAACTCACCGAACGTCTGGTTCTGTGTGAAATCAAAAATTACACCATTCACGTTTCATCCGGAACACACTCCGGGCGGGAAAGTCGTGTTTTTACCGAAACGCCACCCGCGTCGAAAGTTGCGATCTTTCGGGCACCGTCCCGAATTTCGATACCGAACTCACCGAACGTCTGGTTCTGTGTGAAATCCAAAATTAGACCATTCACGTTTCGTCCGGAACACACTCCGTGCGGGAAAGTTGTGTTTTTACCGAAACGCCTACCGCGTCGACAGTTGCCATCTTTCGGCACCGTGTCGAATTTCGATACCGAACTCACCGAACTTCTGGTTCTGTGTGAAATCAAAAATTACACCATTCACGTTTCGTCCGGAACACACTCCGGGCGGGAAAGTCGTGTTTTTACCGAAACGCCTACCGAGTCGAAAGTTGCGATCTTTCGGCACGGTCTCGAATTTTGATACCAAACTCACCGAACGTCTGGTTCTGTGTGAAATCCAAAATTAGACCATTCACGTTTCGTCCGGAACACACTCCGTGCGGGAAAGTCGTGTTTTTACCGAAACGCCTACCGCGTCGACAGTTGCCATCTTTCGGCACCGTGTCGAATTTTGATACCGAACTCACCGAACTTCTGGTTCTGTGTGAAATCAAAAATTACACCATTCACGTTTCGTCCGGAACACACTCCGGGCGGGAAAGTCGTGTTTTTTCCGAAACGCCTACCGAGTCGAAAGTTGCGATCTTTCGGCACGGTCTCGAATTTTGATACCAAACTCACCGAACGTCTGGTTCTGTGTGAAATCCAAAATTAGACCATTCACGTTTCGTCCGGAACACACTCCGGGCGGGAAAGTCGTGTTTTTACCGAAACGCCACCCGCGTCAAAAGTTGCGATCTTTCGGGCACCGTCGCGAATTTCGATACCGAACTCACCGAACGTCTGGTTCTGTGTGAAATCCAAAATTAGACCATCCACTTTTCGTCCGGAACACACTCCGTGCGGGAAAGTCGTGTTTTTACCGAAACGCCTACCGAGTCGAAAGTTGCGATCTTTCGGCACGGTCTCGAATTTTGATACCAAACTCACCAAACGTCTGGTTCTGTGTGAAATCAAAAATTAGACCATTCACGTTTCGTCCGGAACACACACCGGGCGGGAAAGTCGTGTTTTTACCGAAACGCCTACCGAGTCGAAAGTTGCGATCTTTCGGCACGGTGTCGAATTTTGATACCAAACTCACCGAACGTCTGGTTCTGTGTGAAATCCAAAATTAGACCATTCACGTTTCGTCCGGAACACACTGCGGGCGGGAAAGTCGTGTTTTTACCGAAACGACACCCGCGTCGAAAGTTGCGATCTTTCGGGCACCGTCCCGAATTTCGATACCGAACTCACCGAACGTCTGGTTCTGTGTGAAATCCAAAATTAGACCATTCACGTTTCGTCCGGAACACACTCCGTGCGGGAAAGTCGTGTTTTTACCGAAACGCCTACCGAGTCAAAGTTGCGATCTTTCGACACGGTCTCGAATTTTGATACCAAACTCACCGAACGTCTGGTTCTGTGTGAAATCAAAAATTACACCATTCACGTTTCATCCGGAACACACTCCGGGCGGGAAAGTCGTGTTTTTACCGAAACGCCACCCGCGTCGAAAGTTGCGATCTTTCGGGCACCGTCCCGAATTTCGATACCGAACTCACCGAACGTCTGGTTCTGTGTGAAATCCAAAATTAGACCATTCACGTTTCGTCCGGAACACACTCCGTGCGGGAAAGTTGTGTTTTTACCGAAACGCCTACCGCGTCGACAGTTGCCATCTTTCGGCACCGTGTCGAATTTCGATACCGAACTCACCGAACTTCTGGTTCTGTGTGAAATCAAAAATTACACCATTCACGTTTCGTCCGGAACACACTCCGGGCGGGAAAGTCGTGTTTTTACCGAAACGCCTACCGAGTCGAAAGTTGCGATCTTTCGGCACGGTCTCGAATTTTGATACCAAACTCACCGAACGTCTGGTTCTGTGTGAAATCCAAAATTAGACCATTCACGTTTCGTCCGGAACACACTGCGGGCGGGAAAGTCGTGTTTTTACCGAAACGACACCCGCGTCGAAAGTTGCGATCTTTCGGGCACCGTCCCGAATTTCGATACCGAACTCACCGAACGTCTGGTTCTGTGTGAAATCCAAAATTAGACCATTCACGTTTCGTCCGGAACACACTCCGTGCGGGAAAGTCGTGTTTTTACCGAAACGCCTACCGAGTCAAAGTTGCGATCTTTCGACACGGTCTCGAATTTTGATACCAAACTCACCGAACGTCTGGTTCTGTGTGAAATCAAAAATTACACCATTCACGTTTCGTCCGGAACACACTCCGGGCGGGAAAGTCGTGTTTTTACCGAAACGCCACCCGCGTCGAAAGTTGCGATCTTTCGGGCACCGTCCCGAATTTCGATACCGAACTCACCGAACGTCTGGTTCTGTGTGAAATCCAAAATTAGACCATTCACGTTTCGTCCGGAACACACTCCGTGCGGGAAAGTTGTGTTTTTACCGAAACGCCTACCGCGTCGACAGTTGCCATCTTTCGGCACCGTGTCGAATTTCGATACCGAACTCACCGAACTTCTGGTTCTGTGTGAAATCAAAAATTACACCATTCACGTTTCGTCCGGAACACACTCCGGGCGGGAAAGTCGTGTTTTTACCGAAACGCCTACCGAGTCGAAAGTTGCGATCTTTCGGCACGGTCTCGAATTTTGATACCAAACTCACCGAACGTCTGGTTCTGTGTGAAATCCAAAATTAGACCATTCACGTTTCGTCCGGAACACACTCCGTGCGGGAAAGTCGTGTTTTTACCGAAACGCCTACCGCGTCGACAGTTGCCATCTTTCGGCACCGTGTCGAATTTTGATACCGAACTCACCGAACTTCTGGTTCTGTGTGAAATCAAAAATTACACCATTCACGTTTCGTCCGGAACACACTCCGGGCGGGAAAGTCGTGTTTTTTCCGAAACGCCTACCGAGTCGAAAGTTGCGATCTTTCGGCACGGTCTCGAATTTTGATACCAAACTCACCGAACGTCTGGTTCTGTGTGAAATCCAAAATTAGACCATTCACGTTTCGTCCGGAACACACTCCGGGCGGGAAAGTCGTGTTTTTACCGAAACGCCACCCGCGTCAAAAGTTGCGATCTTTCGGGCACCGTCGCGAATTTCGATACCGAACTCACCGAACGTCTGGTTCTGTGTGAAATCCAAAATTAGACCATCCACTTTTCGTCCGGAACACACTCCGTGCGGGAAAGTCGTGTTTTTACCGAAACGCCTACCGAGTCGAAAGTTGCGATCTTTCGGCACGGTCTCGAATTTTGATACCAAACTCACCAAACGTCTGGTTCTGTGTGAAATCAAAAATTAGACCATTCACGTTTCGTCCGGAACACACACCGGGCGGGAAAGTCGTGTTTTTACCGAAACGCCTACCGAGTCGAAAGTTGCGATCTTTCGGCACGGTGTCGAATTTTGATACCAAACTCACCGAACGTCTGGTTCTGTGTGAAATCCAAAATTAGACCATTCACGTTTCGTCCGGAACACACTGCGGGCGGGAAAGTCGTGTTTTTACCGAAACGACACCCGCGTCGAAAGTTGCGATCTTTCGGGCACCGTCCCGAATTTCGATACCGAACTCACCGAACGTCTGGTTCTGTGTGAAATCCAAAATTAGACCATTCACGTTTCGTCCGGAACACACTCCGTGCGGGAAAGTCGTGTTTTTACCGAAACGCCTACCGAGTCAAAGTTGCGATCTTTCGACACGGTCTCGAATTTTGATACCAAACTCACCGAACGTCTGGTTCTGTGTGAAATCAAAAATTACACCATTCACGTTTCATCCGGAACACACTCCGGGCGGGAAAGTCGTGTTTTTACCGAAACGCCACCCGCGTCGAAAGTTGCGATCTTTCGGGCACCGTCCCGAATTTCGATACCGAACTCACCGAACGTCTGGTTCTGTGTGAAATCCAAAATTAGACCATTCACGTTTCGTCCGGAACACACTCCGTGCGGGAAAGTTGTGTTTTTACCGAAACGCCTACCGCGTCGACAGTTGCCATCTTTCGGCACCGTGTCGAATTTCGATACCGAACTCACCGAACTTCTGGTTCTGTGTGAAATCAAAAATTACACCATTCACGTTTCGTCCGGAACACACTCCGGGCGGGAAAGTCGTGTTTTTACCGAAACGCCTACCGAGTCGAAAGTTGCGATCTTTCGGCACGGTCTCGAATTTTGATACCAAACTCACCGAACGTCTGGTTCTGTGTGAAATCCAAAATTAGACCATTCACGTTTCGTCCGGAACACACTCCGTGCGGGAAAGTCGTGTTTTTACCGAAACGCCTACCGCGTCGACAGTTGCCATCTTTCGGCACCGTGTCGAATTTTGATACCGAACTCACCGAACTTCTGGTTCTGTGTGAAATCAAAAATTACACCATTCACGTTTCGTCCGGAACACACTCCGGGCGGGAAAGTCGTGTTTTTTCCGAAACGCCTACCGAGTCGAAAGTTGCGATCTTTCGGCACGGTCTCGAATTTTGATACCAAACTCACCGAACGTCTGGTTCTGTGTGAAATCCAAAATTAGACCATTCACGTTTCGTCCGGAACACACTCCGGGCGGGAAAGTCGTGTTTTTACCGAAACGCCACCCGCGTCAAAAGTTGCGATCTTTCGGGCACCGTCGCGAATTTCGATACCGAACTCACCGAACGTCTGGTTCTGTGTGAAATCCAAAATTAGACCATCCACTTTTCGTCCGGAACACACTCCGTGCGGGAAAGTCGTGTTTTTACCGAAACGCCTACCGAGTCGAAAGTTGCGATCTTTCGGCACGGTCTCGAATTTTGATACCAAACTCACCAAACGTCTGGTTCTGTGTGAAATCAAAAATTAGACCATTCACGTTTCGTCCGGAACACACACCGGGCGGGAAAGTCGTGTTTTTACCGAAACGCCTACCGAGTCGAAAGTTGCGATCTTTCGGCACGGTGTCGAATTTTGATACCAAACTCACCGAACGTCTGGTTCTGTGTGAAATCCAAAATTAGACCATTCACGTTTCGTCCGGAACACACTGCGGGCGGGAAAGTCGTGTTTTTACCGAAACGACACCCGCGTCGAAAGTTGCGATCTTTCGGGCACCGTCCCGAATTTCGATACCGAACTCACCGAACGTCTGGTTCTGTGTGAAATCCAAAATTAGACCATTCACGTTTCGTCCGGAACACACTCCGTGCGGGAAAGTCGTGTTTTTACCGAAACGCCTACCGAGTCAAAGTTGCGATCTTTCGACACGGTCTCGAATTTTGATACCAAACTCACCGAACGTCTGGTTCTGTGTGAAATCAAAAATTACACCATTCACGTTTCATCCGGAACACACTCCGGGCGGGAAAGTCGTGTTTTTACCGAAACGCCACCCGCGTCGAAAGTTGCGATCTTTCGGGCACCGTCCCGAATTTCGATACCGAACTCACCGAACGTCTGGTTCTGTGTGAAATCCAAAATTAGACCATTCACGTTTCGTCCGGAACACACTCCGTGCGGGAAAGTTGTGTTTTTACCGAAACGCCTACCGCGTCGACAGTTGCCATCTTTCGGCACCGTGTCGAATTTCGATACCGAACTCACCGAACTTCTGGTTCTGTGTGAAATCAAAAATTACACCATTCACGTTTCGTCCGGAACACACTCCGGGCGGGAAAGTCGTGTTTTTACCGAAACGCCTACCGAGTCGAAAGTTGCGATCTTTCGGCACGGTCTCGAATTTTGATACCAAACTCACCGAACGTCTGGTTCTGTGTGAAATCCAAAATTAGACCATTCACGTTTCGTCCGGAACACACTGCGGGCGGGAAAGTCGTGTTTTTACCGAAACGACACCCGCGTCGAAAGTTGCGATCTTTCGGGCACCGTCCCGAATTTCGATACCGAACTCACCGAACGTCTGGTTCTGTGTGAAATCCAAAATTAGACCATTCACGTTTCGTCCGGAACACACTCCGTGCGGGAAAGTCGTGTTTTTACCGAAACGCCTACCGAGTCAAAGTTGCGATCTTTCGACACGGTCTCGAATTTTGATACCAAACTCACCGAACGTCTGGTTCTGTGTGAAATCAAAAATTACACCATTCACGTTTCATCCGGAACACACTCCGGGCGGGAAAGTCGTGTTTTTACCGAAACGCCACCCGCGTCGAAAGTTGCGATCTTTCGGGCACCGTCCCGAATTTCGATACCGAACTCACCGAACGTCTGGTTCTGTGTGAAATCCAAAATTAGACCATTCACGTTTCGTCCGGAACACACTCCGTGCGGGAAAGTTGTGTTTTTACCGAAACGCCTACCGCGTCGACAGTTGCCATCTTTCGGCACCGTGTCGAATTTCGATACCGAACTCACCGAACTTCTGGTTCTGTGTGAAATCAAAAATTACACCATTCACGTTTCGTCCGGAACACACTCCGGGCGGGAAAGTCGTGTTTTTACCGAAACGCCTACCGAGTCGAAAGTTGCGATCTTTCGGCACGGTCTCGAATTTTGATACCAAACTCACCGAACGTCTGGTTCTGTGTGAAATCCAAAATTAGACCATTCACGTTTCGTCCGGAACACACTCCGTGCGGGAAAGTCGTGTTTTTACCGAAACGCCTACCGCGTCGACAGTTGCCATCTTTCGGCACCGTGTCGAATTTTGATACCGAACTCACCGAACTTCTGGTTCTGTGTGAAATCAAAAATTACACCATTCACGTTTCGTCCGGAACACACTCCGGGCGGGAAAGTCGTGTTTTTTCCGAAACGCCTACCGAGTCGAAAGTTGCGATCTTTCGGCACGGTCTCGAATTTTGATACCAAACTCACCGAACGTCTGGTTCTGTGTGAAATCCAAAATTAGACCATTCACGTTTCGTCCGGAACACACTCCGGGCGGGAAAGTCGTGTTTTTACCGAAACGCCACCCGCGTCAAAAGTTGCGATCTTTCGGGCACCGTCGCGAATTTCGATACCGAACTCACCGAACGTCTGGTTCTGTGTGAAATCCAAAATTAGACCATCCACTTTTCGTCCGGAACACACTCCGTGCGGGAAAGTCGTGTTTTTACCGAAACGCCTACCGAGTCGAAAGTTGCGATCTTTCGGCACGGTCTCGAATTTTGATACCAAACTCACCAAACGTCTGGTTCTGTGTGAAATCAAAAATTAGACCATTCACGTTTCGTCCGGAACACACACCGGGCGGGAAAGTCGTGTTTTTACCGAAACGCCTACCGAGTCGAAAGTTGCGATCTTTCGGCACGGTGTCGAATTTTGATACCAAACTCACCGAACGTCTGGTTCTGTGTGAAATCCAAAATTAGACCATTCACGTTTCGTCCGGAACACACTGCGGGCGGGAAAGTCGTGTTTTTACCGAAACGACACCCGCGTCGAAAGTTGCGATCTTTCGGGCACCGTCCCGAATTTCGATACCGAACTCACCGAACGTCTGGTTCTGTGTGAAATCCAAAATTAGACCATTCACGTTTCGTCCGGAACACACTCCGTGCGGGAAAGTCGTGTTTTTACCGAAACGCCTACCGAGTCAAAGTTGCGATCTTTCGACACGGTCTCGAATTTTGATACCAAACTCACCGAACGTCTGGTTCTGTGTGAAATCAAAAATTACACCATTCACGTTTCATCCGGAACACACTCCGGGCGGGAAAGTCGGGTTTTTACCGAAACGCCACCCGCGTCGAAAGTTGCGATCTTTCGGGCACCGTCCCGAATTTCGATACCGAACTCACCGAACGTCTGGTTCTGTGTGAAATCCAAAATTAGACCATTCACGTTTCGTCCGGAACACACTCCGTGCGGGAAAGTTGTGTTTTTACCGAAACGCCTACCGCGTCGACAGTTGCCATCTTTCGGCACCGTGTCGAATTTCGATACCGAACTCACCGAACTTCTGGTTCTGTGTGAAATCAAAAATTACACCATTCACGTTTCGTCCGGAACACACTCCGGGCGGGAAAGTCGTGTTTTTACCGAAACGCCTACCGAGTCGAAAGTTGCGATCTTTCGGCACGGTCTCGAATTTTGATACCAAACTCACCGAACGTCTGGTTCTGTGTGAAATCCAAAATTAGACCATTCACGTTTCGTCCGGAACACACTCCGTGCGGGAAAGTCGTGTTTTTACCGAAACGCCTACCGCGTCGACAGTTGCCATCTTTCGGCACCGTGTCGAATTTTGATACCGAACTCACCGAACTTCTGGTTCTGTGTGAAATCAAAAATTACACCATTCACGTTTCGTCCGGAACACACTCCGGGCGGGAAAGTCGTGTTTTTTCCGAAACGCCTACCGAGTCGAAAGTTGCGATCTTTCGGCACGGTCTCGAATTTTGATACCAAACTCACCGAACGTCTGGTTCTGTGTGAAATCCAAAATTAGACCATTCACGTTTCGTCCGGAACACACTCCGGGCGGGAAAGTCGTGTTTTTACCGAAACGCCACCCGCGTCAAAAGTTGCGATCTTTCGGGCACCGTCGCGAATTTCGATACCGAACTCACCGAACGTCTGGTTCTGTGTGAAATCCAAAATTAGACCATCCACTTTTCGTCCGGAACACACTCCGTGCGGGAAAGTCGTGTTTTTACCGAAACGCCTACCGAGTCGAAAGTTGCGATCTTTCGGCACGGTCTCGAATTTTGATACCAAACTCACCAAACGTCTGGTTCTGTGTGAAATCAAAAATTAGACCATTCACGTTTCGTCCGGAACACACACCGGGCGGGAAAGTCGTGTTTTTACCGAAACGCCTACCGAGTCGAAAGTTGCGATCTTTCGGCACGGTGTCGAATTTTGATACCAAACTCACCGAACGTCTGGTTCTGTGTGAAATCCAAAATTAGACCATTCACGTTTCGTCCGGAACACACTGCGGGCGGGAAAGTCGTGTTTTTACCGAAACGACACCCGCGTCGAAAGTTGCGATCTTTCGGGCACCGTCCCGAATTTCGATACCGAACTCACCGAACGTCTGGTTCTGTGTGAAATCCAAAATTAGACCATTCACGTTTCGTCCGGAACACACTCCGTGCGGGAAAGTCGTGTTTTTACCGAAACGCCTACCGAGTCAAAGTTGCGATCTTTCGACACGGTCTCGAATTTTGATACCAAACTCACCGAACGTCTGGTTCTGTGTGAAATCAAAAATTACACCATTCACGTTTCATCCGGAACACACTCCGGGCGGGAAAGTCGTGTTTTTACCGAAACGCCACCCGCGTCGAAAGTTGCGATCTTTCGGGCACCGTCCCGAATTTCGATACCGAACTCACCGAACGTCTGGTTCTGTGTGAAATCCAAAATTAGACCATGCACTTTTCGTCCGGAACACACTCCGTGCGGGAAAGTCGTGTTTTTACCGAAACGCCTACCGAGTCGAAAGTTGCGATCTTTCGGCACGGTCTCGAATTTTGATACCAAACTCACCAAACGTCTTGTTCTGTGTGAAATCAAAAATTAGACCATTCACGTTTCGTCCGGAACACACTCCGGGCGGGAAAGTCGTGTTTTTACCGAAACGCCTACCGAGTCGAAAGTTGCGATCTTTCGGCACGGTGTCGAATTTTGATACCAAACTCACCGAACGTCTGGTTCTGTGTGAAATCCAAAATTAGACCATTCACGTTTCGTCCGGAACACACTTCGGGCGGGAAAGTCGTGTTTTTACCAAAACGCCACCCGCGTCGAAAGTTGCGATCTTTCGGGCACCGTCCCGAATTTCGATACCGAACTCACCGAACGTCTGGTTCTGTCTGAAATCCAAAATTAGACCATTCACGTTTCGTCCGGAACACACTCCGGGCGGGAAAGTCGTGTTTTTACCGAAACGCCACCCGCGTCGACAGTTGCCATCTTTCGGCACCGTGTCGAATTTCGATACCGAACTCACCGAACTTCTGGTTCTGTGTGAAATCCAAAATTAGACCATTCACGTTTCGTCCGGAACACACTCCGTGCGGAAAAGTCGTGTTTTTACCGAAACGCCTACCGCGTCGACAGTTGCCATCTTTCGGCACCGTGTCGAATTTCGATACCGAACTCACCAAACTTCTGGTTCTGTGTGAAATCAAAAATTACACCATTCACGTTTCGTCCGGAACACACTCCGTGCGGGAAAGTCGTGTTTTTACCGAAACTTCACCCGCGTCGAAAGTTGCGATCTTTCGGGCACCGTCCCGAATTTTGATACCGAACTCACCGAACGTCTGGTTCTGTGTGAAATCCAAAATTGGACCATTCACGTTTCGTCCGGAACTCACTCCGTGCGGGAAAGTCGTGTTTTTACCGAAACGCCTACCGAGTCGAAAGTTGTGATCTTTCGGCACGGTCTCGAATTTTGATACCAAACTCACCGAACTTCTGGTTCTGTGTGAAATCCAAAATTAGACCATTCACGTTTCGTCCGGAACACACTCTGTGCGGGAAAGTCGTGTTTTTACCGAAACGCCTACCGCGTCGACAGTTGCCATCTTACAGCACCGTGTCGAATTTCGATACCGAACTCACCGAACTTCTGGTTCTGTGTGAAATAAAAAATTACACCATTCACGTCTCGTCCGGAACACACTCCGGGCGGAAAAGTCGTGTTTTTACCGAAACGCCTACCGCGTCGACAGTTGCCATCTTTCGGCACCGTCCCGAATTTCGATAAAGAACTCACCAAACTTCTGGTTCTGTGTGAAATCAAAAATTACACCATTCACGTTTCGTCCGGAACACACTCCGGGCGGGAAAGTCGTGTTTTTACCGAAACGCCACCCGCGTCGAAAGTTGCGATCTTTCGGGCACCGTCCCGAATTTCGATACCGAACTCACTGAACATCTGGTTCTGTGTGAAATCCAAAATTACACCATTCACGATTCGTCCGGAACACACTCTGGGCGGGAAAGTCGTGTTTTTACCGAAACGCCACCCGCGTCGAAAGTTGCGATCTTTCGGGCACCGTCCCGAATTTCGATACCGAACTCACCGAACGTCTGGTTCTGTGTGAAATCCAAAATTAGAACATTCACGTTTCGTCCGGAACACACTCCGGGCGGGAAAGTCGTGTTTTTACCGAAACGCCACCCGCGTCGAAAGTTGCGATCTTTCGGGCACCGTCCCGAATTTCGATACCGAACTCACCGAACGTCTGGTTCTGTGTGAAATCCTAAATTAGACCATTCACGTTTCGTCCGGAACACACTCCAGGCGGGAAAGTCGTGTTTTTACCGAAACGCCACCCGCGTCGAAAGTTGCGATCTTTCGGGCACCGTCCCGAATTTCGATACCGAACTCACCGAACGTCTGGTTCTGTGTGAAATCCAAAATTAGAACATTCACGTTTCGTCCGGAACACACTCCGTGCGGGAAAGTCGTGTTTTTACCGAAACGCCTACCGAGTCAAAGTTGCGATCTCTCGACACGGTCTTGAATTTTGATACCAAACTCACCGAACGTCTGGTTCTGTGTGAAATCAAAAATTACACCATTCACGTTTCATCCGGAACACACTCCGGGCGGGAAAGTCGTGTTTTTACCGAAACGCCACCCGCGTCGAAAGTTGCGATCTTTCGGGCACCGTCCCGAATTTCGATACCGAACTCACCGAACGTCTGGTTCTGTGTGAAATCCAAAATTACACCATTCACGTTTCGTCCGGAACACACTCCGGGCGGGAAAGTCGTGTTTTTACCGAAACGCCACCCGCGTCAAAAGTTGCGATCTTTCGGGCACCGTCCCGAATTTCGATACCGAACTCACCGAACGTCTGGTTCTGTGTGAAATCCAAAATTAGAACATTCACGTTAAGTTCGGAACACACTCCGGGCGGGAAAGTCGTGTTTTTACCGAAACGCCACCCGCGTCGAAAGTTGCGATCTTTCGGGCACCGTCCCGAATTTCGATACCGAACTCACCGAACGTCTGGTTCTGTGTGAAATCCAAAATTAGACCATTCACGTTTCGTCCGGAACACACTCCAGGCGGGAAAGTCGTGTTTTTACCGAAACGCCACCCGCGTCGAAAGTTGCGATCTTTCGGGCACCGTCCCGAATTTCGATACCGAACTCACCGAACGTCTGGTTCTGTGTGAAATCCAAAATTAGACCATTCACGTTTCGTCCGGAACACACTCCGTGCAGGAAAGTCGTGTTTTTACTGAAACGCCTACCGCGTCGACAGTTGCCATCTTTCGGCACCGTGTCGAATTTCGATAAAGAACTCACCGAACTTCTGGTTCTGTGAGAAATCAAAAATTACACCATTCACGTTTCGTCCGGAACACACTCCGGGCGAGAAAGTCGTGTTTTTACCGAAACGCCACCCGCGTCGAAAGTTGCGATCTTTCGGGCACCGTCCCGAATTTCGATACCGAACTCACCGAACGTCTGGTTCTGTGTGAAATCCAAAATTAGACCATTCACGTTTCGTCCGGAACACACTCCGGGCGGGAAAGTCGTGTTTTTACCGAAACGCGACCCGCGTCGAAAGTTGCGATCTTTCGGGCACCGTCCCGAATTTCGATACTGAACTCACCGAACGTCCGGTTCTGTGTGAAATCCAAAATTAGACCATTCACGTTTCGTCCGGAACACACTCCGGGCGGGAAAGTCGTGTTTTTACCGAAACGCCTACCGAGTCGAAAGTTGCGATCTTTCGGCACGGTGTCGAATTTTGATACCAAACTCACCGAACGTCTGGTTCTGTGTGAAATCCAAAATTAGACCATTCACGTTTCGTCCGGAACACACTCCGTGCGGAAAAGTCGTGTTTTTACCGAAACGCCTACCGCGTCGACAGTTGCCATCTTTCGGCACCGTGTCGAATTTCGATACCGAACTCACCGAACTTCTGGTTCTGTGTGAAATCAAAAATTACACCATTCACGTTTCGTCCGGAACACACTCCGTGCGGGAAAGTCGTGTTTTTACCGAAACGCCTACCGAGTCGAAAGTTGTGATCTTTCGGCACGTTCTCGAATTTTGATACCAAACTCACCGAAATTCTGGTTCTGTGTGAAATCCAAAATTAGACCATTCACGTTTCGTCCAGAACACACTCCGGGCGGGAAAGTCGTGTTTTTACCGAAACGCCTACCGAGTCGAAAGTTGCGATCTTTCGGCACGGTCTCGAATTTTCATACCAAACTCACCGAACGTCTGGTTCTGTGTGAAATCCAAAATTCGACCATTCACGTTTCGTCCGGAACACACTCTGTGCGGGAAAGTCGTGTTTTTACCGAAACGCCTACCGCGTCGACAGTTGCCATCTTACAGCACCGTGTCGAATTTCGATACCGAACTCACCGAACTTCTGGTTCTGTGTGAAATAAAAAATTACACCATTCACGTCTCGTCCGGAACACACTCCGGGCGGGAAAGTCGTGTTTTTATCGAAACGCCTACCGCGTCGACAGTTGCCATCTTTCGGCACCGTCCCGAATTTCGATAAAGAACTCACCAAACTTCTGGTTCTGTGTGAAATCAAAAATTACACCATTCACGTTTCGTCCGGAACACACTCCGGGCGGGAAAGTCGTGTTTTTACCGAAACGCCACCCGCGTCGAAAGTTGCGATCTTTCGGGCACCGTCCCGAATTTCGATACCGAACTCACCGAACGTCTGGTTCTATGTGAAATCCAAAATTACACCATTCACGTTTCGTCCGGAACACACTCCGGGCGGGAAAGTCGTGTTTTTACTGAAACGCCACCCGCGTCGAAAGTTGCGATCTTTCGGGCACCGTCCCGAATTTCGATACCGAACTCACCGAACGTCTGGTTCTGTGTGAAATCCAAAATTAGAACATTCACGTTTCGTCCGGAACACACTCCGGGCGGGAAAGTCGTGTTTTTACCGAAACGCCACCCGCGTCGAAAGTTGCGATCTTTCGGGCACCGTCCCGAATTTCGATACCGAACTCACCGAACGTCTGGTTCTGTGTGAAATCCAAAATTAGACCATTCACGTTTCGTCCGGAACACACTCCAGGCGGGAAAGTCGTGTTTTTACCGAAACGCCACCCGCGTCGAAAGTTGCGATCTTTCGGGCACCGTCCCGAATTTCGATACCGAACTCACCGAACGTCTGGTTCTGTGTGAAATCCAAAATTAGACCATTCACGTTTCGTCCGGAACACACTCCGTGCAGGAAAGTCGTGTTTTTACCGAAACGCCTACCGCGTCGACAGTTGCCATCTTTCGGCACCGTGTCGAATTTCGATAAAGAACTCACCGAACTTCTGGTTCTGTGAGAAATCAAAAATTACACCATTCACGTTTCGTCCGGAACACACTCCGGGCGAGAAAGTCGTGTTTTTACCGAAACGCCACCCGCGTCGAAAGTTGCGATCTTTCGGGCACCGTCCCGAATTTCGATACCGAACTCACCGAACGTCTGGTTCTGTGTGAAATCCAAAATTAGACCATTCACGTTTCGTCCGGAACACACTCCGGGCGGGAAAGTCGTGTTTTTACCGAAACGCGACCCGCGTCGAAAGTTGCGATCTTTCGGGCACCGTCCCGAATTTCGATACTGAACTCACCGAACGTCCGGTTCTGTGTGAAATCCAAAATTAGACCATTCACGTTTCGTCCGGAACACACTCCGGGCGGGAAAGTCGTGTTTTTACCGAAACGCCACCCGCGTCGAAAGTTGCGATCTTTCGGGCACCGTCCCGAATTTCGATACCGAACTCACCGAACGTCCGGTTCTGTGTGAAATCCAAAATTAGACCATTCACGTTTCGTCCGGAACACACTCCGGGTGGGAAAGTCGTGTTTTTACCGAAACGCCTACCGCGTCGACAGTTTCCATCTTTCGGCACCGTGTCGAATTTCGATACCGAACTCACCGAACTTCTGGTTCTGTGTGAAATAAAAAATTACACCATTCACGTCTCGTCCGAAACACACTCCGGGCGGAAAAGTCGTGTTTTTACCGAAACGCCTACCGCGTCGACAGTTGCCATCTTTCGGCACCGTCCCGAATTTCGATAAAGAACTCACCAAACTTCTGGTTCTGTGTGAAATCAAAAATTACACCATTCACGTTTCGTCCGGAACACACTCCGGGCGGGAAAGTCGTGTTTTTACCGAAACGCCACCCGCGTCGAAAGTTGCGATCTTTCGGGCACCGTCCCGAATTTCGATACCGAACTCACTGAACGTCTGGTTCTGTGTGAAATCCAAAATTACACCATTCACGTTTCGTCCGGAACACACTCCGGGCGGGAAAGTCGTGTTTTTACCGAAACGCCACCCGCGTCGAAAGTTGCGATCTTTCGGGCACCGTCCCGAATTTCGATACCGAACTCACCGAACGTCTGGTTCTGTGTGAAATCCAAAATTAGACCATTCACGTTTCGTCCGGAACACACTCCAGGCGGGAAAGTCGTGTTTTTACCGAAACGCCACCCGCGTCGAAAGTTGCGATCTTTTGGGCACCGTCCCGAATTTCGATACCGAACTCACCGAACGTCTGGTTCTGTGTGAAATCCAAAATTAGACCATTCACGTTTCGTCCGGAATACACTCCGTGCAGGAAAGTCGTGTTTTTACCGAAACGCCTACCGCGTCGACAGTTGCCATCTTTCGGCACCGTGTCGAATTTCGATAAAGAACTCACCGAACTTCTGGTTCTGTGAGAAATCAAAAATTACACCATTCACGTTTCGTCCGGAACACACTCCGGGCGAGAAAGTCGTGTTTTTACCGAAACGCCACCCGCGTCGAAAGTTGCGATCTTTCGGGCACCGTCCCGAATTTCGATACCGAACTCACCGAACATCTGGTTCTGTGTGAAATCCAAAATTAGACCATTCATGTTTCGTCCGGAACACACTCCGGGCGGGAAAGTCGTGTTTTTACCGAAACGCCTACCGAGTCGAAAGTTGCGATCTTTCGGGCACCGTCCCGAATTTCGATACCGAACTCACCGAACGTCTGGTTCTGTGTGAAATCCAAAATTAGAACATTCACGTTTCGTCCGGAACACACTCCGTGCGGGAAAGTCGTGTTTTTACCGAAACGCCTACCGAGTCAAAGTTGCGATCTCTCGACACACTCCGGGCGGGAAAGTCGTGTTTTTACCGAAACGCCACCCGCGTCGAAAGTTGCGATCTTTCGGGCACCGTCCCGAATTTCGATACCGAACTCACTGAACGTCTGGTTCTGTGTGAAATCCAAAATTACACCATTCACGTTTCGTCCGGAACACACTCCGGGCGGGAAAGTCGTGTTTTTACCGAAACGCCACCCGCGTCGAAAGTTGCGATCTTTCGGGCACCGTCCCGAATTTCGATACCGAACTCACCGAACATCTGGTTCTGTGTGAAATCCAAAATTAGACCATTCACGTTTCGTCCGGAACACACTCCAGGCGGGAAAGTCGTGTTTTTACCGAAACGCCACCCGCGTCGAAAGTTGCGATCTTTCGGGCACAGTCCCGAATTTCGATACCGAACTCACCGAACGTCTGGTTCTGTGTGAAATCCAAAATTAGAACATTCACGTTTCGTCCGGAACACACTCCGTGCGGGAAAGTCGTGTTTTTACCGAAACGCCTACCGAGTCAAAGTTGCGATCTCTCGACACAGTCTCGAATTTTGATACCAAACTCACCGAACGTCTGGTTCTGTGTGAAATCAAAAATTACACCATTCACGTTTCATCCGGAACACACTCCGGGCGGGAAAGTCGTGTTTTTACCGAAACGCCACCCGCGTCGAAAGTTGCGATCTTTCGGGCACCGTCCCGAATTTCGATACCGAACTCACCGAACGTCTGGTTCTGTGTGAAATCCAAAATTAGACCATGCACTTTTCGTCCGGAACACACTCCGTGCGGGAAAGTCGTGTTTTTACCGAAACGCCTACCGAGTCGAAAGTTGCGATCTTTCGGCACGGTCTCGAATTTTGATACCAAACTCACCAAACGTCTGGTTCTGTGTGAAATCAAAAATTAGACCATTCACGTTTCGTCCGGAACACACTCCGGGCGGGAAAGTCGTGTTTTTACCGAAACGCCTACCGAGTCGAAAGTTGCGATCTTTCGGCACGGTGTCGAATTTTGATACCAAGCTCACCGAACGTCTGGTTCTGTGTGAAATCCAAAATTAGACCATTCACGTTTCGTCCGGAACACACTTCGGGCGGGAAAGTCGTGTTTTTACCAAAACGGCACCCGCGTCGAAAGTTGCGATCTTTCGGGCACCGTCCCGAATTTCGATACCGAACTCACCGAACGTCTGGTTCTGTGTGAAATCCAAAATTAGACCATTCACGTTTCGTCCGGAACACACTCCGGGCGGGAAAGTCGTGTTTTTACCGAAACGCCACCCGCGTCGACAGTTGCCATCTTTCGGCACCGTGTCGAATTTCGATACCGAACTCACCGAACTTCTGGTTCTGTGTGAAATCCAAAATTAGACCATTCACGTTTCGTCCGGAACACACTCCGTGCGGAAAAGTCGTGTTTTTACCGAAACGCCTACCGCGTCGACAGTTGCCATCTTTCGGCACCGTGTCGAATTTCGATACCGAACTCACCGAACTTCTGGTTCTGTGTGAAATAAAAAATTACACCATTCACGTTTCGTCCGGAACACACTCCGTGCGGGAAAGTCGTGTTTTTACCGAAACGCCACTCGCGTCGAAAGTTGCGATCTTTCGGGCACCGTCCCGAATTTTGATACCGAACTCACCGAACGTCTGGTTCTGTGTGAAATCCAAAATTAGAACATTCACGTTTCGTCCGGAACACACTCCGTGCGGGAAAGTCGTGTTTTTACCGAAACGCCTACCGAGTCAAAGTTGCGATCTCTCGACACAGTCTCGAATTTTGATACCAAACTCACCGAACGTCTGGTTCTGTGTGAAATCAAAAATTACACCATTCACGTTTCATCCGGAACACACTCCGGGCGGGAAAGTCGTGTTTTTACCGAAACGCCACCCGCGTCGAAAGTTGCGATCTTTCGGGCACCGTCCCGAATTTTGATACCGAACTCACCGAACGTCTGGTTCTGTGTGAAATCCAAAATTAGACCATGCACTTTTCGTCCGGAACACACTCCGTGCGGGAAAGTCGTGTTTTTACCGAAACGCCTACCGAGTCGAAAGTTGCGATCTTTCGGCACGGTCTCGAATTTTGATACCAAACTCACCAAACGTCTGGTTCTGTGTGAAATCAAAAATTAGACCATTCACGTTTCGTCCGGAACACACTCCGGGCGGGAAAGTCGTGTTTTTACCGAAACGCCTACCGAGTCGAAAGTTGCGATCTTTCGGCACGGTGTCGAATTTTGATACCAAGCTCACCGAACGTCTGGTTCTGTGTGAAATCCAAAATTAGACCATTCACGTTTCGTCCGGAACACACTTCGGGCGGGAAAGTCGTGTTTTTACCAAAACGGCACCCGCGTCGAAAGTTGCGATCTTTCGGGCACCGTCCCGAATTTCGATACCGAACTCACCGAACGTCTGGTTCTGTGTGAAATCCAAAATTAGACCATTCACGTTTCGTCCGGAACACACTCCGGGCGGGAAAGTCGTGTTTTTACCGAAACGCCACCCGCGTCGACAGTTGCCATCTTTCGGCACCGTGTCGAATTTCGATACCGAACTCACCGAACTTCTGGTTCTGTGTGAAATCCAAAATTAGACCATTCACGTTTCGTCCGGAACACACTCCGTGCGGAAAAGTCGTGTTTTTACCGAAACGCCTACCGCGTCGACAGTTGCCATCTTTCGGCACCGTGTCGAATTTCGATACCGAACTCACCGAACTTCTGGTTCTGTGTGAAATCAAAAATTACACCATTCACGTTTCGTCCGGAACACACTCCGTGCGGGAAAGTCGTGTTTTTACCGAAACGCCACTCGCGTCGAAAGTTGCGATCTTTCGGGCACCGTCCCGAATTTTGATACCGAACTCACCGAACGTCTGGTTCTGTGTGAAATCCAAAATTGGACCATTCACATTTCGTCCGGAACACACTCCGTGCGGGAAAGTCGTGTTTTTACCGAAACGCCTACCGAGTCGAAAGTTGTGATCTTTCGGCACGGTCTCGAATTTTGATACCAAACTCACCGAACTTCTGGTTCTGTGTGAAATCCAAAATTAGACCATTCACGTTTCGTCCAGAACACACTCCGGGCGGGAAAGTCGTGTTTTTACCGAAACGCCTACCGAGTCGAAAGTTGCGATCTTTCGGCACGGTCTCGAATTTTCATACCAAACTCACCGAACGTCTGGTTCTGTGTGAAATCCAAAATTAGACCATTCACGTTTCGTCCGGAACACACTCTGTGCGGGAAAGTCGTGTTTTTACCGAAACGCCTACCGCGTCGACAGTTGCCATCTTTCGGCACCGTCCCGAATTTCGATAAAGAACTCACCAAACTTCTGGTTCTGTGTGAAATCAAAAATTACACCATTCACGTTTCGTCCGGAACACACTCCGGGCGGGAAAGTCGTGTTTTTACCGAAACGCCACCCGCGTCGAAAGTTGCGATCTTTCGGGCACCGTCCCGAATTTCGATACTGAACTCACCGAACGTCTGGTTCTGTGTGAAATCCAAAATTACACCATTCACGTTTCGTCCGGAACACACTCCGGGCGGGAAAGTCGTGTTTTTACCGAAACGCCACCCGCGTCAAAAGTTGCGATCTTTCGGGCACCGTCCCGAATTTCGATACCGAACTCACCGAACGTCTGGTTCTGTGTGAAATCCAAAATTAGAACATTCACGTTAAGTTCGGAACACACTCCGGGCGGGAAAGTCGTGTTTTTACCGAAACGCCACCCGCGTCGAAAGTTGCGATCTTTCGGGCACCGTCCCGAATTTCGATACCGAACTCACCGAACGTCTGGTTCTGTGTGAAATCCAAAATTAGACCATTCACGTTTCGTCCGGAACACACTCCGTGCAGGAAAGTCGTGTTTTTACTGAAACGCCTACCGCGTCGACAGTTGCCATCTTTCGGCACCGTGTCGAATTTCGATAAAGAACTCACCGAACTTCTGGTTCTGTGAGAAATCAAAAATTACACCATTCACGTTTCGTCCGGAACACACTCCGGGCGGGAAAGTCGTGTTTTTACCGAAACGCCACCCGCGTCGAAAGTTGCGATCTTTCGGGCACCGTCCCGAATTTCGATACCGAACTCACCGAACGTATGGTTCTGTGTGAAATCCAAAATTAGACCATTCACGTTTCGTCCGGAACACACTCCGGGCGGGAAAGTCGTGTTTTTACCGAAACGCGACCCGCGTCGAAAGTTGCGATCTTTCGGGCACCGTCCCGAATTTCGATACTGAACTCACCGAACGTCCGGTTCTGTGTGAAATCCAAAATTAGACCATTCACGTTTCGTCCGGAACACACTCCGGGCGGGAAAGTCGTGTTTTTACCGAAACGCCTACCGAGTCGAAAGTTGCGATCTTTCGGCACGGTGTCGAATTTTGATACCAAACTCACCGAACGTCTGGTTCTGTGTGAAATCCAAAATTAGACCATTCACGTTTCGTCCGGAACACACTTCGGGCGGGAAAGTCGTGTTTTTACCAAAACGCCACCCGCGTCGAAAGTTGCGATCTTTCGGGCACCGTCCCGAATTTCGATACCGAACTCACCGAACGTCTGGTTCTGTGTGAAATCCAAAATTAGACCATTCACGTTTCGTCCGGAACACACTCCGGGCGGGAAAGTCGTGTTTTTACCGAAACGCCACCCGCGTCGACAGTTGCCATCTTTCGGCACCGTGTCGAATTTCGATACCGAACTCACCGAACTTCTGGTTTTGTGTGAAATCCAAAATTAGACCATTCACGTTTCGTCCGGAACACACTCCGTGCGGAAAAGTCGTGTTTTTACCGAAACGCCTACCGCGTCGACAGTTGCCATCTTTCGGCACCGTGTCGAATTTCGATACCGAACTCACCGAACTTCTGGTTCTGTGTGAAATCAAAAATTACACCATTCACGTTTCGTCCGGAACACACTCCGTGCGGGAAAGTCGTGTTTTTACCGAAACGCCACCCGCGTCGAAAGTTACGATCTTTCGGGCACCGTCCCGAATTTTGATACCGAACTCACCGAACGTCTGGTTCTGTGTGAAATCCAAAATTGGACCATTCACGTTTCGTCCGGAACACACTCCGTGCGGGAAAGTCGTGTTTTTACCGAAACGCCTACCGAGTCGAAAGTTGTGATCTTTCTGCACGGTCTCGAATTTTGATACCAAACTCACCGAAATTCTGGTTCTGTGTGAAATCCAAAATTAGACCATTCACGTTTCGTCCAGAACACACTCCGGGCGGGAAAGTCGTGTTTTTACCGAAACGCCTACCGAGTCGAAAGTTGCGATCTTTCGGCACGGTCTCGAATTTTCATACCAAACTCACCGAACGTCTGGTTCTGTGTGAAATCCAAAATTAGACCATTCACGTTTCGTCCGGAACACACTCTGTGCGGGAAAGTCGTGTTTTTACCGAAACGCCTACCGCGTCGACAGTTGCCATCTTACAGCACCGTGTCGAATTTCGATACCGAACTCACCGAACTTCTGGTTCTGTGTGAAATAAAAAATTACACCATTCACGTCTCGTCCGGAACACACTCCGGGCGGGAAAGTCGTGTTTTTATCGAAACGCCTACTGCGTCGACAGTTGCCATCTTTCGGCACCGTCCTGAATTTCGATAAAGAACTCACCAAACTTCTGGTTCTGTGTGAAATCAAAAATTACACCATTCACGTTTCGTCCGGAACACACTCCGGGCGGGAAAGTCGTGTTTTTACCGAAACGCCACCCGCGTCGAAAGTTGCGATCTTTCGGGCACCGTCCCGAATTTCGATACCGAACTCACCGAACGTCTGGTTCTGTGTGAAATCCAAAATTACACCATTCACGTTTCGTCCGGAACACACTCCGGGCGGGAAAGTCGTGTTTTTACCGAAACGCCACCCGCGTCGAAAGTTGCGATCTTTCGGGCACCGTCCCGAATTTCGATACCGAACTCACCGAACGTCTGGTTCTGTGTGAAATCCAAAATTAGAACATTCACGTTTCGTCCGGAACACACTCCGGGCGGGAAAATCGTGTTTTTACCGAAACGCCACCCGCGTCGAAAGTTGCGATCTTTCGGGCAGCGTCCCGAATTTCGATACCGAACTCACCGAACGTCTGGTTCTGTGTGAAATCCAAAATTAGACCATTCACCTTTCGTCCGGAACACACTCCAGGCGGGAAAGTCGTGTTTTTACCGAAACGCCACCCGCGTCGAAAGTTGTGATCTTTCGGGCACCGTCCCGAATTTCGATACCGAACTCACCGAACGTCTGGTTCTGTGTGAAATCCAAAATTAGACCATTCACGTTTCGTCCGGAACACACTCCGGGCGGGAAAGTCGTGTTTTTACCGAAACGCGACCCGCGTCGAAAGTTGCGATCTTTCGGGCACCGTCCCGAATTTCGATACTGAACTCACCGAACGTCCGGTTCTGTGTGAAATCCAAAATTAGACCATTCACGTTTCGTCCGGAACACACTCCGGGCGGGAAAGTCGTGTTTTTACCGAAACGCCTACCGAGTCGAAAGTTGCGATCTTTCGGCACGGTGTCGAATTTTGATACCAAACTCACCGAACGTCTGGTTCTGTGTGAAATCCAAAATTAGACCATTCACGTTTCGTCCGGAACACACTTCGGGCGGGAAAGTCGTGTTTTTACCAAAACGCCACCCGCGTCGAAAGTTGCGATCTTTCGGGCACCGTCCCGAATTTCGATACCGAACTCACCGAACGTCTGGTTCTGTGTGAAATCCAAAATTAGACCATTCACGTTTCGTCCGGAACACACTCCGGGCGGGAAAGTCGTGTTTTTACCGAAACGCCACCCGCGTCGACAGTTGCCATCTTTCGGCACCGTGTCGAATTTCGATACCGAACTCACCGAACTTCTGGTTTTGTGTGAAATCCAAAATTAGACCATTCACGTTTCGTCCGGAACACACTCCGTGCGGAAAAGTCGTGTTTTTACCGAAACGCCTACCGCGTCGACAGTTGCCATCTTTCGGCACCGTGTCGAATTTCGATACCGAACTCACCGAACTTCTGGTTCTGTGTGAAATCAAAAATTACACCATTCACGTTTCGTCCGGAACACACTCCGTGCGGGAAAGTCGTGTTTTTACCGAAACGCCACCCGCGTCGAAAGTTACGATCTTTCGGGCACCGTCCCGAATTTTGATACCGAACTCACCGAACGTCTGGTTCTGTGTGAAATCCAAAATTGGACCATTCACGTTTCGTCCGGAACACACTCCGTGCGGGAAAGTCGTGTTTTTACCGAAACGCCTACCGAGTCGAAAGTTGTGATCTTTCGGCACGGTCTCGAATTTTGATACCAAACTCACCGAAATTCTGGTTCTGTGTGAAATCCAAAATTAGACCATTCACGTTTCGTCCAGAACACACTCCGGGCGGGAAAGTCGTGTTTTTACCGAAACGCCTACCGAGTCGAAAGTTGCGATCTTTCGGCACGGTCTCGAATTTTCATACCAAACTCACCGAACGTCTGGTTCTGTGTGAAATCCAAAATTAGACCATTCACGTTTCGTCCGGAACACACTCTGTGCGGGAAAGTCGTGTTTTTACCGAAACGCCTACCGCGTCGACAGTTGCCATCTTACAGCACCGTGTCGAATTTCGATACCGAACTCACCGAACTTCTGGTTCTGTGTGAAATAAAAAATTACACCATTCACGTCTCGTCCGGAACACACTCCGGGCGGGAAAGTCGTGTTTTTATCGAAACGCCTACTGCGTCGACAGTTGCCATCTTTCGGCACCGTCCTGAATTTCGATAAAGAACTCACCAAACTTCTGGTTCTGTGTGAAATCAAAAATTACACCATTCACGTTTCGTCCGGAACACACTCCGGGCGGGAAAGTCGTGTTTTTACCGAAACGCCACCCGCGTCGAAAGTTGCGATCTTTCGGGCACCGTCCCGAATTTCGATACCGAACTCACCGAACGTCTGGTTCTGTGTGAAATCCAAAATTACACCATTCACGTTTCGTCCGGAACACACTCCGGGCGGGAAAGTCGTGTTTTTACCGAAACGCCACCCGCGTCGAAAGTTGCGATCTTTCGGGCACCGTCCCGAATTTCGATACCGAACTCACCGAACGTCTGGTTCTGTGTGAAATCCAAAATTAGAACATTCACGTTTCGTCCGGAACACACTCCGGGCGGGAAAATCGTGTTTTTACCGAAACGCCACCCGCGTCGAAAGTTGCGATCTTTCGGGCAGCGTCCCGAATTTCGATACCGAACTCACCGAACGTCTGGTTCTGTGTGAAATCCAAAATTAGACCATTCACCTTTCGTCCGGAACACACTCCAGGCGGGAAAGTCGTGTTTTTACCGAAACGCCACCCGCGTCGAAAGTTGCGATCTTTCGGGCACCGTCCCGAATTTCGATACCGAACTCACCGAACGTCTGGTTCTGTGTGAAATCCAAAATTAGACCATTCACGTTTCGTCCGCAACACACTCCGTGCAGGAAAGTCGTGTTTTTACCGAAACGCCTACCGCGTCGACAGTTGCCATCTTTCGGCACCGTGTCGAATTTCGATAAAGAACTCACCGAACTTCTGGTTCTGTGAGAAATCAAAAATTAGACCATTCACGTTTCGTCCGGAACACACTCCGGGCGGGAAAGTCGTGTTTTTACCGAAACGCCACCCGCGTCGAAAGTTGCGATCTTTCGGGCACCGTCCCGAATTTCGATACTGAACTCACCGAACGTCCGGTTCTGTGTGAAATCCAAAATTAGACCATTCACGTTTCGTCCGGAACACACTCCGGGCGGGAAAGTCGTGTTTTTACCGAAACGCCACCCGCGTCGAAAGTTGCGATCTTTCGGGCACCGTCCCGAATTTCGATACCGAACTCACCGAACGTCCGGTTCTGTGTGAAATCCAAAATTAGACCATTCACGTTTCGTCCGGAACACACTCCGGGTGGGAAAGTCGTGTTTTTACCGAAACGCCTACCGCGTCGACAGTTTCCATCTTTCGGCACCGTGTCGAATTTCGATACCGAACTCACCGAACTTCTGGTTCTGTGTGAAATAAAAAATTACACCATTCACGTTTCGTCCGGAACACACTTCGGGCGGGAAAGTCGTGTTTTTACCGAAACGCCTCCCGCATCGAAAGTTGCGATCTTTCGGGCACCGTCCCGAATTTCGATACCGAACACACCGAACGTCTGGTTCTGTGTGAAATCCAAACTTAGACCATTCACGTTTCGTCCGGAACACACTCCGTGCATGAAAGTCGTGTTTTTACCGAAACGCCTACCGCGTCGACAGTTGCCATCTTTCGGCATCGTGTCGAATTTTGATAAAGAACTCACCGAACTTCTGGTTCTGTGTGAAATCAAAAATTACACCATTCACGTTTCGTCCGGAACACACTCCGGGCGGGAAAGTCGTGTTTTTACCGAAACGCCACCCGCGTCGAAAGTTGCGATCTTTCGGGCACCATCCCGAATTTCGATACCGAACTCACCGAACGTCTGGTTCTGTGTGAAATCCAAAATTAGAGCATTCACGTTTCGTCCGGAACACACTCCGGGCGGCAAAGTCGTGTTTTTACCGAAACGCCACCCGCGTCGAAAGTTGCGATCTTTCGGGCACCGTCCCGAATTTCGATACCGAACTCACCGAACGTCTGGTTCTGTGTGAAATCCAATATTGGACCATTCACGTTTCGTCCGGAACACACTCCGTGCGGGAAAGTCGTGTTTTTACCGAAACGCCTACCGAGTCGAAAGTTGCGATCTTTCGGCACGGTCTCGAATTTTGATACCAAACTCACCGAACTTCTGGTTCTGTGTGAAATCCAAAATTAGACCATTCACGTTTCGTCCGGAACACACTCCGGGCGGGAAAGTCGTGTTTTTACCGAAACGCCTACCGAGTCGAAAGTTGCGATCTTTCGGCACGGTCTCGAATTTTCATACCAAACTCACCGAACGTCTGGTTCTGTGTGAAATCCAAAATTAGACCATTCACGTTTCGTCCGGAACACACTCTGTGCGGGAAAGTCGTGTTTTTACCGAAACGCCTACCGCGTCGACAGTTGCCATCTTACAGCACCGTGTCGAATTTCGATACCGAACTCACCGAACTTCTGGTTCTGTGTGAAATAAAAAATTACACCATTCACGTCTCGTCCGGAACACACTCCGGGCGGGAAAGTCGTGTTTTTATCGAAACGCCTACCGCGTCGACAGTTGCCATCTTTCGGCACCGTCCCGAATTTCGATAAAGAACTCACCAAACTTCTGGTTCTGTGTGAAATCAAAAATTACACCATTCACGTTTCGTCCGGAACACACTCCGGGCGGGAAAGTCGTGTTTTTACCGAAACGCCACCTGCGTCGAAAGTTGCGATCTTTCGGGCACCGTCCCGAATTTCGATACCGAACTCACCGAACGTCTGGTTCTGTGTGAAATCCAAAATTACACCATTCACGTTTCGTCCGGAACACACTCCGGGCGGGAAAGTCGTGTTTTTACCTAAACGCCACCCGCGTCGAAAGTTGCGATCTTTCGGGCACCGTCCCGAATTTCGATACCGAACTCACCGAACGTCTGGTTCTGTGTGAAATCCAAAATTAGAACATTCACGTTTCGTCCGGAACACACTCCGGGCGGGAAAGTCGTGTTTTTACCGAAACGCCACCCGCGTCGAAAGTTGCGATCTTTCGGGCACCGTCCCGAATTTCGATACCGAACTCACCGAACGTCTGGTTCTGTGTGAAATCCAAAATTAGACCATTCACCTTTCGTCCGGAACACACTCCAGGCGGGAAAGTCGTGTTTTTACCGAAACGCCACCCGCGTCGAAAGTTGCGATCTTTCGGGCACCGTCCCGAATTTCGATACCGAACTCACCGAACGTCTGGTTCTGTGTGAAATCCAAAATTAGACCATTCACGTTTCGTCCGGAACACACTCCGTGCAGGAAAGTCGTGTTTTTACCGAAACGCCTACCGCGTCGACAGTTGCCATCTTTCGGCACCGTGTCGAATTTCGATAAAGAACTCACCGAACTTCTGGTTCTGTGAGAAATCAAAAATTACACCATTCACGTTTCGTCCGGAACACACTCCGGGCGAGAAAGTCGTGTTTTTACCGAAACGCCACCCGCGTCGAAAGTTGCGATCTTTCGGGCACCGTCCCGAATTTCGATACCGAACTCACCGAACGTCTGGTTCTGTGTGAAATCCAAAATTAGACCATTCACGTTTCGTCCGGAACACACTCCGGGCGGGAAAGTCGTGTTTTTACCGAAACGCGACCCGCGTCGAAAGTTGCGATCTTTCGGGCACCGTCCCGAATTTCGATACTGAACTCACCGAACGTCCGGTTCTGTGTGAAATCCAAAATTAGACCATTCACGTTTCGTCCGGAACACACTCCGGGCGGGAAAGTCGTGTTTTTACCGAAACGCCACCCGCGTCGAAAGTTGCGATCTTTCGGGCACCGTCCCGAATTTCGATACCGAACTCACCGAACGTCCGGTTCTGTGTGAAATCCAAAATTAGACCATTCACGTTTCGTCCGGAACACACTCCGGGTGGGAAAGTCGTGTTTTTACCGAAACGCCTACCGCGTCGACAGTTTCCATCTTTCGGCACCGTGTCGAATTTCGATACCGAACTCACCGAACTTCTGGTTCTGTGTGAAATAAAAAATTACACCATTCACGTTTCGTCCGGAACACACTCCGGGCGGGGAAGTCGTGTTTTTACCGAAACGCCTCCCGCATCGAAAGTTGCGATCTTTCGGGCACCGTCCCGAATTTCGATACCGAACACACCGAACGTCTGGTTCTGTGTGAAATCCAAACTTAGACCATTCACGTTTCGTCCGGAACACACTCCGTGCAGGAAAGTCGTGTTTTTACCGAAACGCCTACCGCGTCGACAGTTGCCATCTTTCGGCACCGTGTCGAATTTCGATAAAGAACTCACCGAACTTCTGGTTCTGTGAGAAATCAAAAATTACACCATTCACGTTTCGTCCGGAACACACTCCGGGCGAGAAAGTCGTGTTTTTACCGAAACGCCACCCGCGTCGAAAGTTGCGATCTTTCGGGCACCGTCCCGAATTTCGATACCGAACTCACCGAACGTCTGGTTCTGTGTGAAATCCAAAATTAGACCATTCACGTTTCGTCCGGAACACACTCCGGGCGGGAAAGTCGTGTTTTTACCGAAACGCCACCCGCGTCGAAAGTTGCGATCTTTCGGGCACCGTCCCGAATTTCGATACTGAACTCACCGAACGTCCGGTTCTGTGTGAAATCCAAAATTAGACCATTCACGTTTCGTCCGGAACACACTCCGGGCGGGAAAGTCGTGTTTTTACCTAAACGCCACCCGCGTCGAAAGTTGCGATCTTTCGGGCACCGTCCCGAATTTCGATACCGAACTCACCGAACGTCCGGTTCTGTGTGAAATCCAAAATTAGACCATTCACGTTTCGTCCGGAACACACTCCGGGTGGGAAAGTCGTGTTTTTACCGAAACGCCTACCGCGTCGACAGTTTCCATCTTTCGGCACCGTGTCGAATTTCGATACCGAACTCACCGAACTTCTGGTTCTGTGTGAAATAAAAAATTACACCATTCACGTTTCGTCCGGAACACACTCCGGGCGGGAAAGTCGTGTTTTTACCGAAACGCCTCCCGCATCGAAAGTTGCGATCTTTCGGGCACCGTCCCGAATTTCGATACCGAACACACCGAACGTCTGGTTCTGTGTGAAATCCAAACTTAGACCATTCACGTTTCGTCCGGAACACACTCCGTGCATGAAAGTCGTGTTTTTACCGAAACGCCTACCGCGTCGACAGTTGCCATCTTTCGGCATCGTGTCGAATTTCGATAAAGAACTCACCGAACTTCTGGTTCTGTGTGAAATCAAAAATTACACCATTCACGTTTCGTCCGGAACACACTCCGGGCGGGAAAGTCGTGTTTTTACCGAAACGCCACCCGCGTCGAAAGTTGCGATCTTTCGGGCACCATCCCGAATTTCGATACCGAACTCACCGAACGTCTGGTTCTGTGTGAAATCCAAAATTAGAGCATTCACGTTTCGTCCGGAACACACTCCGGGCGGCAAAGTCGTGTTTTTACCGAAACGCCACCCGCGTCGAAAGTTGCGATCTTTCGGGCACCGTCCCGAATTTCGATACCGAACTCACCGAACGTCTGGTTCTGTGTGAAATCCAATATTGGACCATTCACGTTTCGTCCGGAACACACTCCGTGCGGGAAAGTCGTGTTTTTACCGAAACGCCTACCGAGTCGAAAGTTGCGATCTTTCGGCACGGTCTCGAATTTTGATACCAAACTCACCGAACTTCTGGTTCTGTGTGAAATCCAAAATTAGACCATTCACGTTTCGTCCGGAACACACTCCGGGCGGGAAAGTCGTGTTTTTACCGAAACGCCTACCGAGTCGAAAGTTGCGATCTTTCGGCACGGTCTCGAATTTTCATACCAAACTCACCGAACGTCTGGTTCTGTGTGAAATCCAAAATTAGACCATTCACGTTTCGTCCGGAACACACTCTGTGCGGGAAAGTCGTGTTTTTACCGAAACGCCTACCGCGTCGACAGTTGCCATCTTACAGCACCGTGTCGAATTTCGATACCGAACTCACCGAACTTCTGGTTCTGTGTGAAATAAAAAATTACACCATTCACGTCTCGTCCGGAACACACTCCGGGCGGGAAAGTCGTGTTTTTATCGAAACGCCTACCGCGTCGACAGTTGCCATCTTTCGGCACCGTCCCGAATTTCGATAAAGAACTCACCAAACTTCTGGTTCTGTGTGAAATCAAAAATTACACCATTCACGTTTCGTCCGGAACACACTCCGGGCGGGAAAGTCGTGTTTTTACCGAAACGCCACCTGCGTCGAAAGTTGCGATCTTTCGGGCACCGTCCCGAATTTCGATACCGAACTCACCGAACGTCTGGTTCTGTGTGAAATCCAAAATTACACCATTCACGTTTCGTCCGGAACACACTCCGGGCGGGAAAGTCGTGTTTTTACCTAAACGCCACCCGCGTCGAAAGTTGCGATCTTTCGGGCACCGTCCCGAATTTCGATACCGAACTCACCGAACGTCTGGTTCTGTGTGAAATCCAAAATTAGAACATTCACGTTTCGTCCGGAACACACTCCGGGCGGGAAAGTCGTGTTTTTACCGAAACGCCACCCGCGTCGAAAGTTGCGATCTTTCGGGCACCGTCCCGAATTTCGATACCGAACTCACCGAACGTCTGGTTCTGTGTGAAATCCAAAATTAGACCATTCACCTTTCGTCCGGAACACACTCCAGGCGGGAAAGTCGTGTTTTTACCGAAACGCCACCCGCGTCGAAAGTTGCGATCTTTCGGGCACCGTCCCGAATTTCGATACCGAACTCACCGAACGTCTGGTTCTGTGTGAAATCCAAAATTAGACCATTCACGTTTCGTCCGGAACACACTCCGTGCAGGAAAGTCGTGTTTTTACCGAAACGCCTACCGCGTCGATAGTTGCCATCTTTCGGCACCGTGTCGAATTTCGATAAAGAACTCACCGAACTTCTGGTTCTGTGAGAAATCAAAAATTACACCATTCACGTTTCGTCCGGAACACACTCCGGGCGAGAAAGTCGTGTTTTTACCGAAACGCCACCCGCGTCGAAAGTTGCGATCTTTCGGGCACCGTCCCGAATTTCGATACCGAACTCACCGAACGTCTGGTTCTGTGTGAAATCCAAAATTAGACCATTCACGTTTCGTCCGGAACACACTCCGGGCGGGAAAGTCGTGTTTTTACCGAAACGCGACCCGCGTCGAAAGTTGCGATCTTTCGGGCACCGTCCCGAATTTCGATACTGAACTCACCGAACGTCCGGTTCTGTGTGAAATCCAAAATTAGACCATTCACGTTTCGTCCGGAACACACTCCGGGCGGGAAAGTCGTGTTTTTACCGAAACGCCACCCGCGTCGAAAGTTGCGATCTTTCGGGCACCGTCCCGAATTTCGATACCGAACTCACCGAACGTCCGGTTCTGTGTGAAATCCAAAATTAGACCATTCACGTTTCGTCCGGAACACACTCCGGGTGGGAAAGTCGTGTTTTTACCGAAACGCCTACCGCGTCGACAGTTTCCATCTTTCGGCACCGTGTCGAATTTCGATACCGAACTCACCGAACTTCTGGTTCTGTGTGAAATAAAAAATTACACCATTCACGTTTCGTCCGGAACACACTCCGGGCGGGAAAGTCGTGTTTTTACCGAAACGCCTCCCGCATCGAAAGTTGCGATCTTTCGGGCACCGTCCCGAATTTCGATACCGAACACACCGAACGTCTGGTTCTGTGTGAAATCCAAACTTAGACCATTCACGTTTCGTCCGGAACACACTCCGTGCAGGAAAGTCGTGTTTTTACCGAAACGCCTACCGCGTCGACAGTTGCCATCTTTCGGCACCGTGTCGAATTTCGATAAAGAACTCACCGAACTTCTGGTTCTGTGAGAAATCAAAAATTACACCATTCACGTTTCGTCCGGAACACACTCCGGGCGAGAAAGTCGTGTTTTTACCGAAACGCCACCCGCGTCGAAAGTTGCGATCTTTCGGGCACCGTCCCGAATTTCGATACCGAACTCACCGAACGTCTGGTTCTGTGTGAAATCCAAAATTAGACCATTCACGTTTCGTCCGGAACACACTCCGGGCGGGAAAGTCGTGTTTTTACCGAAACGCCACCCGCGTCGAAAGTTGCGATCTTTCGGGCACCGTCCCGAATTTCGATACTGAACTCACCGAACGTCCGGTTCTGTGTGAAATCCAAAATTAGACCATTCACGTTTCGTCCGGAACACACTCCGGGCGGGAAAGTCGTGTTTTTACCTAAACGCCACCCGCGTCGAAAGTTGCGATCTTTCGGGCACCGTCCCGAATTTCGATACCGAACTCACCGAACGTCCGGTTCTGTGTGAAATCCAAAATTAGACCATTCACGTTTCGTCCGGAACACACTCCGGGTGGGAAAGTCGTGTTTTTATCGAAACGCCTACCGCGTCGACAGTTTCCATCTTTCGGCACCGTGTCGAATTTCGATACCGAACTCACCGAACTTCTGGTTCTGTGTGAAATAAAAAATTACACCATTCACGTTTCGTCCGGAACACACTCCGGGCGGGAAAGTCGTGTTTTTACCGAAACGCCTCCCGCATCGAAAGTTGCGATCTTTCGGGCACCGTCCCGAATTTCGATACCGAACACACCGAACGTCTGGTTCTGTGTGAAATCCAAACTTAGACCATTCACGTTTCGTCCGGAACACACTCCGTGCATGAAAGTCGTGTTTTTACCGAAACGCCTACCGCGTCGACAGTTGCCATCTTTCGGCATCGTGTCGAATTTCGATAAAGAACTCACCGAACTTCTGGTTCTGTGTGAAATCAAAAATTACACCATTCACGTTTCGTCCGGAACACACTTCGGGCGGGAAAGTCGTGTTTTTACCGAAACGCCACCCGCGTCGAAAGTTGCGATCTTTCGGGCACCATCCCGAATTTCGATACCGAACTCACCGAACGTCTGGTTCTGTGTGAAATCCAAAATTAGAGCATTCACGTTTCGTCCGGAACACACTCCGGGCGGCAAAGTCGTGTTTTTACCGAAACGCCACCCGCGTCGAAAGTTGCGATCTTTCGGGCACCGTCCCGAATTTCGATACCGAACTCACCGAACGTCTGGTTCTGTGTGAAATCCAATATTGGACCATTCACGTTTCGTCCGGAACACACTCCGTGCGGGAAAGTCGTGTTTTTACCGAAACGCCTACCGAGTCGAAAGTTGCGATCTTTCGGCACGGTCTCGAATTTTGATACCAAACTCACCGAACTTCTGGTTCTGTGTGAAATCCAAAATTAGACCATTCACGTTTCGTCCGGAACACACTCCGGGCGGGAAAGTCGTGTTTTTACCGAAACGCCTACCGAGTCGAAAGTTGCGATCTTTCGGCACGGTCTCGAATTTTCATACCAAACTCACCGAACGTCTGGTTCTGTGTGAAATCCAAAATTAGACCATTCACGTTTCGTCCGGAACACACTCTGTGCGGGAAAGTCGTGTTTTTACCGAAACGCCTACCGCGTCGACAGTTGCCATCTTACAGCACCGTGTCGAATTTCGATACCGAACTCACCGAACTTCTGGTTCTGTGTGAAATAAAAAATTACACCATTCACGTCTCGTCCGGAACACACTCCGGGCGGGAAAGTCGTGTTTTTATCGAAACGCCTACCGCGTCGACAGTTGCCATCTTTCGGCACCGTCCCGAATTTCGATAAAGAACTCACCAAACTTCTGGTTCTGTGTGAAATCAAAAATTACACCATTCACGTTTCGTCCGGAACACACTCCGGGCGGGAAAGTCGTGTTTTTACCGAAACGCCACCTGCGTCGAAAGTTGCGATCTTTCGGGCACCGTCCCGAATTTCGATACCGAACTCACCGAACGTCTGGTTCTGTGTGAAATCCAAAATTACACCATTCACGTTTCGTCCGGAACACACTCCGGGCGGGAAAGTCGTGTTTTTACCTAAACGCCACCCGCGTCGAAAGTTGCGATCTTTCGGGCACCGTCCCGAATTTCGATACCGAACTCACCGAACGTCTGGTTCTGTGTGAAATCCAAAATTAGAACATTCACGTTTCGTCCGGAACACACTCCGGGCGGGAAAGTCGTGTTTTTACCGAAACGCCACCCGCGTCGAAAGTTGCGATCTTTCGGGCACCGTCCCGAATTTCGATACCGAACTCACCGAACGTCTGGTTCTGTGTGAAATCCAAAATTAGACCATTCACCTTTCGTCCGGAACACACTCCAGGCGGGAAAGTCGTGTTTTTACCGAAACGCCACCCGCGTCGAAAGTTGCGATCTTTCGGGCACCGTCCCGAATTTCGATACCGAACTCACCGAACGTCTGGTTCTGTGTGAAATCCAAAATTAGACCATTCACGTTTCGTCCGGAACACACTCCGTGCAGGAAAGTCGTGTTTTTACCGAAACGCCTACCGCGTCGACAGTTGCCATCTTTCGGCACCGTGTCGAATTTCGATAAAGAACTCACCGAACTTCTGGTTCTGTGAGAAATCAAAAATTACACCATTCACGTTTCGTCCGGAACACACTCCGGGCGAGAAAGTCGTGTTTTTACCGAAACGCCACCCGCGTCGAAAGTTGCGATCTTTCGGGCACCGTCCCGAATTTCGATACCGAACTCACCGAACGTCTGGTTCTGTGTGAAATCCAAAATTAGACCATTCACGTTTCGTCCGGAACACACTCCGGGCGGGAAAGTCGTGTTTTTACCGAAACGCGACCCGCGTCGAAAGTTGCGATCTTTCGGGCACCGTCCCGAATTTCGATACTGAACTCACCGAACGTCCGGTTCTGTGTGAAATCCAAAATTAGACCATTCACGTTTCGTCCGGAACACACTCCGGGCGGGAAAGTCGTGTTTTTACCGAAACGCCACCCGCGTCGAAAGTTGCGATCTTTCGGGCACCGTCCCGAATTTCGATACCGAACTCACCGAACGTCCGGTTCTGTGTGAAATCCAAAATTAGACCATTCACGTTTCGTCCGGAACACACTCCGGGTGGGAAAGTCGTGTTTTTACCGAAACGCCTACCGCGTCGACAGTTTCCATCTTTCGGCACCGTGTCGAATTTCGATACCGAACTCACCGAACTTCTGGTTCTGTGTGAAATAAAAAATTACACCATTCACGTTTCGTCCGGAACACACTCCGGGCGGGAAAGTCGTGTTTTTACCGAAACGCCTCCCGCATCGAAAGTTGCGATCTTTCGGGCACCGTCCCGAATTTCGATACCGAACACACCGAACGTCTGGTTCTGTGTGAAATCCAAACTTAGACCATTCACGTTTCGTCCGGAACACACTCCGTGCAGGAAAGTCGTGTTTTTACCGAAACGCCTACCGCGTCGACAGTTGCCATCTTTCGGCACCGTGTCGAATTTCGATAAAGAACTCACCGAACTTCTGGTTCTGTGAGAAATCAAAAATTACACCATTCACGTTTCGTCCGGAACACACTCCGGGCGAGAAAGTCGTGTTTTTACCGAAACGCCACCCGCGTCGAAAGTTGCGATCTTTCGGGCACCGTCCCGAATTTCGATACCGAACTCACCGAACGTCTGGTTCTGTGTGAAATCCAAAATTAGACCATTCACGTTTCGTCCGGAACACACTCCGGGCGGGAAAGTCGTGTTTTTACCGAAACGCCACCCGCGTCGAAAGTTGCGATCTTTCGGGCACCGTCCCGAATTTCGATACTGAACTCACCGAACGTCCGGTTCTGTGTGAAATCCAAAATTAGACCATTCACGTTTCGTCCGGAACACACTCCGGGCGGGAAAGTCGTGTTTTTACCTAAACGCCACCCGCGTCGAAAGTTGCGATCTTTCGGGCACCGTCCCGAATTTCGATACCGAACTCACGGAACGTCCGGTTCTGTGTGAAATCCAAAATTAGACCATTCACGTTTCGTCCGGAACACACTCCGGGTGGGAAAGTCGTGTTTTTACCGAAACGCCTACCGCGTCGACAGTTTCCATCTTTCGGCACCGTGTCGAATTTCGATACCGAACTCACCGAACTTCTGGTTCTGTGTGAAATAAAAAATTACACCATTCACGTTTCGTCCGGAACACACTCCGGGCGGGAAAGTCGTGTTTTTACCGAAACGCCTCCCGCATCGAAAGTTGCGATCTTTCGGGCACCGTCCCGAATTTCGATACCGAACACACCGAACGTCTGGTTCTGTGTGAAATCCAAACTTAGACCATTCACGTTTCGTCCGGAACACACTCCGTGCATGAAAGTCGTGTTTTTACCGAAACGCCTACCGCGTCGACAGTTGCCATCTTTCGGCATCGTGTCGAATTTCGATAAAGAACTCACCGAACTTCTGGTTCTGTGTGAAATCAAAAATTACACCATTCACGTTTCGTCCGGAACACACTCCGGGCGGGAAAGTCGTGTTTTTACCGAAACGCCACCCGCGTCGAAAGTTGCGATCTTTCGGGCACCATCCCGAATTTCGATACCGAACTCACCGAACGTCTGGTTCTGTGTGAAATCCAAAATTAGAGCATTCACGTTTCGTCCGGAACACACTCCGGGCGGCAAAGTCGTGTTTTTACCGAAACGCCACCCGCGTCGAAAGTTGCGATCTTTCGGGCACCGTCCCGAATTTCGATACCGAACTCACCGAACGTCTGGTTCTGTGTGAAATCCAATATTGGACCATTCACGTTTCGTCCGGAACACACTCCGTGCGGGAAAGTCGTGTTTTTACCGAAACGCCTACCGAGTCGAAAGTTGCGATCTTTCGGCACGGTCTCGAATTTTGATACCAAACTCACCGAACTTCTGGTTCTGTGTGAAATCCAAAATTAGACCATTCACGTTTCGTCCGGAACACACTCCGGGCGGGAAAGTCGTGTTTTTACCGAAACGCCTACCGAGTCGAAAGTTGCGATCTTTCGGCACGGTCTCGAATTTTCATACCAAACTCACCGAACGTCTGGTTCTGTGTGAAATCCAAAATTAGACCATTCACGTTTCGTCCGGAACACACTCTGTGCGGGAAAGTCGTGTTTTTACCGAAACGCCTACCGCGTCGACAGTTGCCATCTTACAGCACCGTGTCGAATTTCGATACCGAACTCACCGAACTTCTGGTTCTGTGTGAAATAAAAAATTACACCATTCACGTCTCGTCCGGAACACACTCCGGGCGGGAAAGTCGTGTTTTTATCGAAACGCCTACCGCGTCGACAGTTGCCATCTTTCGGCACCGTCCCGAATTTCGATAAAGAACTCACCAAACTTCTGGTTCTGTGTGAAATCAAAAATTACACCATTCACGTTTCGTCCGGAACACACTCCGGGCGGGAAAGTCGTGTTTTTACCGAAACGCCACCTGCGTCGAAAGTTGCGATCTTTCGGGCACCGTCCCGAATTTCGATACCGAACTCACCGAACGTCTGGTTCTGTGTGAAATCCAAAATTACACCATTCACGTTTCGTCCGGAACACACTCCGGGCGGGAAAGTCGTGTTTTTACCTAAACGCCACCCGCGTCGAAAGTTGCGATCTTTCGGGCACCGTCCCGAATTTCGATACCGAACTCACCGAACGTCTGGTTCTGTGTGAAATCCAAAATTAGAACATTCACGTTTCGTCCGGAACACACTCCGGGCGGGAAAGTCGTGTTTTTACCGAAACGCCACCCGCGTCGAAAGTTGCGATCTTTCGGGCACCGTCCCGAATTTCGATACCGAACTCACCGAACGTCTGGTTCTGTGTGAAATCCAAAATTAGACCATTCACCTTTCGTCCGGAACACACTCCAGGCGGGAAAGTCGTGTTTTTACCGAAACGCCACCCGCGTCGAAAGTTGCGATCTTTCGGGCACCGTCCCGAATTTCGATACCGAACTCACCGAACGTCTGGTTCTGTGTGAAATCCAAAATTAGACCATTCACGTTTCGTCCGGAACACACTCCGTGCAGGAAAGTCGTGTTTTTACCGAAACGCCTACCGCGTCGACAGTTGCCATCTTTCGGCACCGTGTCGAATTTCGATAAAGAACTCACCGAACTTCTGGTTCTGTGAGAAATCAAAAATTACACCATTCACGTTTCGTCCGGAACACACTCCGGGCGAGAAAGTCGTGTTTTTACCGAAACGCCACCCGCGTCGAAAGTTGCGATCTTTCGGGCACCGTCCCGAATTTCGATACCGAACTCACCGAACGTCTGGTTCTGTGTGAAATCCAAAATTAGACCATTCACGTTTCGTCCGGAACACACTCCGGGCGGGAAAGTCGTGTTTTTACCGAAACGCGACCCGCGTCGAAAGTTGCGATCTTTCGGGCACCGTCCCGAATTTCGATACTGAACTCACCGAACGTCCGGTTCTGTGTGAAATCCAAAATTAGACCATTCACGTTTCGTCCGGAACACACTCCGGGCGGGAAAGTCGTGTTTTTACCGAAACGCCACCCGCGTCGAAAGTTGCGATCTTTCGGGCACCGTCCCGAATTTCGATACCGAACTCACCGAACGTCCGGTTCTGTGTGAAATCCAAAATTAGACCATTCACGTTTCGTCCGGAACACACTCCGGGTGGGAAAGTCGTGTTTTTACCGAAACGCCTACCGCGTCGACAGTTTCCATCTTTCGGCACCGTGTCGAATTTCGATACCGAACTCACCGAACTTCTGGTTCTGTGTGAAATAAAAAATTACACCATTCACGTTTCGTCCGGAACACACTCCGGGCGGGAAAGTCGTGTTTTTACCGAAACGCCTCCCGCATCGAAAGTTGCGATCTTTCGGGCACCGTCCCGAATTTCGATACCGAACACACCGAACGTCTGGTTCTGTGTGAAATCCAAACTTAGACCATTCACGTTTCGTCCGGAACACACTCCGTGCAGGAAAGTCGTGTTTTTACCGAAACGCCTACCGCGTCGACAGTTGCCATCTTTCGGCACCGTGTCGAATTTCGATAAAGAACTCACCGAACTTCTGGTTCTGTGAGAAATCAAAAATTACACCATTCACGTTTCGTCCGGAACACACTCCGGGCGAGAAAGTCGTGTTTTTACCGAAACGCCACCCGCGTCGAAAGTTGCGATCTTTCGGGCACCGTCCCGAATTTCGATACCGAACTCACCGAACGTCTGGTTCTGTGTGAAATCCAAAATTAGACCATTCACGTTTCGTCCGGAACACACTCCGGGCGGGAAAGTCGTGTTTTTACCGAAACGCCACCCGCGTCGAAAGTTGCGATCTTTCGGGCACCGTCCCGAATTTCGATACTGAACTCACCGAACGTCCGGTTCTGTGTGAAATCCAAAATTAGACCATTCACGTTTCGTCCGGAACACACTCCGGGCGGGAAAGTCGTGTTTTTACCTAAACGCCACCCGCGTCGAAAGTTGCGATCTTTCGGGCACCGTCCCGAATTTCGATACCGAACTCACCGAACGTCCGGTTCTGTGTGAAATCCAAAATTAGACCATTCACGTTTCGTCCGGAACACACTTCGGGTGGGAAAGTCGTGTTTTTACCGAAACGCCTACCGCGTCGACAGTTTCCATCTTTCGGCACCGTGTCGAATTTCGATACCGAACTCACCGAACTTCTGGTTCTGTGTGAAATAAAAAATTACACCATTCACGTTTCGTCCGGAACACACTCCGGGCGGGAAAGTCGTGTTTTTACCGAAACGCCTCCCGCATCGAAAGTTGCGATCTTTCGGGCACCGTCCCGAATTTCGATACCGAACACACCGAACGTCTGGTTCTGTGTGAAATCCAAACTTAGACCATTCACGTTTCGTCCGGAACACACTCCGTGCATGAAAGTCGTGTTTTTACCGAAACGCCTACCGCGTCGACAGTTGCCATCTTTCGGCATCGTGTCGAATTTCGATAAAGAACTCACCGAACTTCTGGTTCTGTGTGAAATCAAAAATTACACCATTCACGTTTCGTCCGGAACACACTCCGGGCGGGAAAGTCGTGTTTTTACCGAAACGCCACCCGCGTCGAAAGTTGCGATCTTTCGGGCACCATCCCGAATTTCGATACCGAACTCACCGAACGTCTGGTTCTGTGTGAAATCCAAAATTAGAGCATTCACGTTTCGTCCGGAACACACTCCGGGCGGCAAAGTCGTGTTTTTACCGAAACGCCACCCGCGTCGAAAGTTGCGATCTTTCGGGCACCGTCCCGAATTTCGATACCGAACTCACCGAACGTCTGGTTCTGTGTGAAATCCAATATTGGACCATTCACGTTTCGTCCGGAACACACTCCGTGCGGGAAAGTCGTGTTTTTACCGAAACGCCTACCGAGTCGAAAGTTGCGATCTTTCGGCACGGTCTCGAATTTTGATACCAAACTCACCGAACTTCTGGTTCTGTGTGAAATCCAAAATTAGACCATTCACGTTTCGTCCGGAACACACTCCGGGCGGGAAAGTCGTGTTTTTACCGAAACGCCTACCGAGTCGAAAGTTGCGATCTTTCGGCACGGTCTCGAATTTTCATACCAAACTCACCGAACGTCTGGTTCTGTGTGAAATCCAAAATTAGACCATTCACGTTTCGTCCGGAACACACTCTGTGCGGGAAAGTCGTGTTTTTACCGAAACGCCTACCGCGTCGACAGTTGCCATCTTACAGCACCGTGTCGAATTTCGATACCGAACTCACCGAACTTCTGGTTCTGTGTGAAATAAAAAATTACACCATTCACGTCTCGTCCGGAACACACTCCGGGCGGGAAAGTCGTGTTTTTATCGAAACGCCTACCGCGTCGACAGTTGCCATCTTTCGGCACCGTCCCGAATTTCGATAAAGAACTCACCAAACTTCTGGTTCTGTGTGAAATCAAAAATTACACCATTCACGTTTCGTCCGGAACACACTCCGGGCGGGAAAGTCGTGTTTTTACCGAAACGCCACCTGCGTCGAAAGTTGCGATCTTTCGGGCACCGTCCCGAATTTCGATACCGAACTCACCGAACGTCTGGTTCTGTGTGAAATCCAAAATTACACCATTCACGTTTCGTCCGGAACACACTCCGGGCGGGAAAGTCGTGTTTTTACCTAAACGCCACCCGCGTCGAAAGTTGCGATCTTTCGGGCACCGTCCCGAATTTCGATACCGAACTCACCGAACGTCTGGTTCTGTGTGAAATCCAAAATTAGAACATTCACGTTTCGTCCGGAACACACTCCGGGCGGGAAAGTCGTGTTTTTACCGAAACGCCACCCGCGTCGAAAGTTGCGATCTTTCGGGCACCGTCCCGAATTTCGATACCGAACTCACCGAACGTCTGGTTCTGTGTGAAATCCAAAATTAGACCATTCACCTTTCGTCCGGAACACACTCCAGGCGGGAAAGTCGTGTTTTTACCGAAACGCCACCCGCGTCGAAAGTTGCGATCTTTCGGGCACCGTCCCGAATTTCGATACCGAACTCACCGAACGTCTGGTTCTGTGTGAAATCCAAAATTAGACCATTCACGTTTCGTCCGGAACACACTCCGTGCAGGAAAGTCGTGTTTTTACCGAAACGCCTACCGCGTCGACAGTTGCCATCTTTCGGCACCGTGTCGAATTTCGATAAAGAACTCACCGAACTTCTGGTTCTGTGAGAAATCAAAAATTACACCATTCACGTTTCGTCCGGAACACACTCCGGGCGAGAAAGTCGTGTTTTTACCGAAACGCCACCCGCGTCGAAAGTTGCGATCTTTCGGGCACCGTCCCGAATTTCGATACCGAACTCACCGAACGTCTGGTTCTGTGTGAAATCCAAAATTAGACCATTCACGTTTCGTCCGGAACACACTCCGGGCGGGAAAGTCGTGTTTTTACCGAAACGCGACCCGCGTCGAAAGTTGCGATCTTTCGGGCACCGTCCCGAATTTCGATACTGAACTCACCGAACGTCCGGTTCTGTGTGAAATCCAAAATTAGACCATTCACGTTTCGTCCGGAACACACTCCGGGCGGGAAAGTCGTGTTTTTACCGAAACGCCACCCGCGTCGAAAGTTGCGATCTTTCGGGCACCGTCCCGAATTTCGATACCGAACTCACCGAACGTCCGGTTCTGTGTGAAATCCAAAATTAGACCATTCACGTTTCGTCCGGAACACACTCCGGGTGGGAAAGTCGTGTTTTTACCGAAACGCCTACCGCGTCGACAGTTTCCATCTTTCGGCACCGTGTCGAATTTCGATACCGAACTCACCGAACTTCTGGTTCTGTGTGAAATAAAAAATTACACCATTCACGTTTCGTCCGGAACACACTCCGGGCGGGAAAGTCGTGTTTTTACCGAAACGCCTCCCGCATCGAAAGTTGCGATCTTTCGGGCACCGTCCCGAATTTCGATACCGAACACACCGAACGTCTGGTTCTGTGTGAAATCCAAACTTAGACCATTCACGTTTCGTCCGGAACACACTCCGTGCAGGAAAGTCGTGTTTTTACCGAAACGCCTACCGCGTCGACAGTTGCCATCTTTCGGCACCGTGTCGAATTTCGATAAAGAACTCACCGAACTTCTGGTTCTGTGAGAAATCAAAAATTACACCATTCACGTTTCGTCCGGAACACACTCCGGGCGAGAAAGTCGTGTTTTTACCGAAACGCCACCCGCGTCGAAAGTTGCGATCTTTCGGGCACCGTCCCGAATTTCGATACCGAACTCACCGAACGTCTGGTTCTGTGTGAAATCCAAAATTAGACCATTCACGTTTCGTCCGGAACACACTCCGGGCGGGAAAGTCGTGTTTTTACCGAAACGCGACCCGCGTCGAAAGTTGCGATCTTTCGGGCACCGTCCCGAATTTCGATACTGAACTCACCGAACGTCCGGTTCTGTGTGAAATCCAAAATTAGACCATTCACGTTTCGTCCGGAACACACTCCGGGCGGGAAAGTCGTGTTTTTACCGAAACGCCACCCGCGTCGAAAGTTGCGATCTTTCGGCCACCGTCCCGAATTTCGATACCGAACTCACCGAACGTCCGGTTCTGTGTGAAATCCAAAATTAGACCATTCACGTTTCGTCCGGAACACACTCCGGGTGGGAAAGTCGTGTTTTTACCGAAACGCCTACCGCGTCGACAGTTTCCATCTTTCGGCACCGTGTCGAATTTCGATACCGAACTCACCGAACTTCTGGTTCTGTGTGAAATAAAAAATTACACCATTCACGTTTCGTCCGGAACACACTCCGGGCGGGAAAGTCGTGTTTTTACCGAAACGCCTCCCGCATCGAAAGTTGCGATCTTTCGGGCACCGTCCCGAATTTCGATACCGAACACACCGAACGTCTGGTTCTGTGTGAAATCCAAACTTAGACCATTCACGTTTCGTCCGGAACACACTCCGTGCATGAAAGTCGTGTTTTTACCGAAACGCCTACCGCGTCGACAGTTGCCATCTTTCGGCATCGTGTCGAATTTCGATAAAGAACTCACCGAACTTCTGGTTCTGTGTGAAATCAAAAATTACACCATTCACGTTTCGTCCGGAACACACTCCGGGCGGGAAAGTCGTGTTTTTACCGAAACGCCACCCGCGTCGAAAGTTGCGATCTTTCGGGCACCATCCCGAATTTCGATACCGAACTCACCGAACGTCTGGTTCTGTGTGAAATCCAAAATTAGAGCATTCACGTTTCGTCCGGAACACACTCCGGGCGGCAAAGTCGTGTTTTTACCGAAACGCCACCCGCGTCGAAAGTTGCGATCTTTCGGGCACCGTCCCGAATTTCGATACCGAACTCACCGAACGTCTGGTTCTATGTGAAATCAAAAATTAGACCATTCACGTTTCGTCCGGAACACACTCCGGGCGGGAAAGTCGTGTTTTTACCGAAACGCCACCCGCGTCGAAAGTTGCGATCTTTCGGGCACCGTCCCGAATTTCGATACCGAACTCACCGAACGTCTGGTTCTGTGTGAAATCCAAAATTGGACCATTCACGTTTCGTCCGGAACACACTCCGTGCGGGAAAGTTGTGTTTTTACCGAAACGCCTACCGAGTCGAAAGTTGCGATCTTTCGGCACGGTCTCGAATTTTGATACCAAACTCACCGAACTTCTGGTTCTGTGTGAAATCCAAAATTAGACCATTCACGTTTCGTCCGGAACACACTCCGGGCGGGAAAGTCGTGTTTTTACCGAAACGCCTACCGAGTCGAAAGTTGCGATCTTTCGGCACGGTCTCGAATTTTGATACCAAACTCAGCGAACGTCTGGTTCTGTGTGAAATCCAAAATTAGACCATTCACGTTTCGTCCGGAACACACTCTGTGCGGGAAAGTCGTGTTTTTATCGAAACGCCTACCGCGTCGACAGCTGCCATCTTTCGGCACCGTGTCGAATTTCGATACCGAACTCACCGAACGTCTGGTTCTGTGTGAAATCAAAAATTACACCATTCACGTTTCGTCCGGAACACACTCCGGGCGTGAAAGTCGTGTTTTTACCGAAACGCCACCCGCGTCGAAAGTTGCGATTTTTCGGGCACCGTCCCGAATTTCGATACCGAACTCACCGAACGTCTGGTTCTGTGTGAAATCCAAAATTAGACCATTCACGTTTCGTCCGGAACACACTACGTGCGGGAAAGTCGTGTTTTTACTGAAACGCCTACCGCGTCGACAGTTGCCATCTTTCGGCACCGTGTCGAATTTTGATACCAAACTCACTAAACGTCTGGTTCTGTGTGAAATCAAAAATTACACCATTCATGTTTCGTCCGGAACACACTCCGGGCGGGAAAGTCGTGTTTTTACCGAAACGCCACCCGCGTCGAAAGTTGCGATCTCTCGGCACCGTGTCGAATTTCGATACCGAACTCACCAAACGTCTAGTTCTGTGTGAAATCCAAAATTGGGCCATTCACGTTTCGTCCGGAACACACTCCGGGCGGGAAAGTCGTGTTTTTACCGAAACGCCTACCGAGTCGAAAGTTGCGATCTTTCGGCACGGTCTCGAATTTTGATACCAAACTCACCGAACGTCTGGTTCTGTGTGAAATCAAAAATTAGACCATTCACGTTTCATCCGGAACACACTCTGTGCGGGAAAGTCGTGTTTTTACCGAAACGCCTACCGCGTCGACAGTTGCCATCTTTCGGCACCGTGTCGAATTTCGATACCAAACTCACCGAACGTCTGGTTCTGTGTGAAATCAAAAATTAGACCATTCACGTTTCGTCCGGAACACACTCCGGGCGGGAAAGTCGTGTTTTTACCGAAACGCCACCCGCGTCGAAAGTTGCGATCTTTCGGGCACCGTCCCGAATTTTGATACCGAACTCACCGAACGTCTGGTTCTGTGTGAAATCCAAAATTGGACCATTCACGTTTCGTCCGGAACACACTCCGTGCGGGAAAGTCGTGTTTTTACCGAAACGCCTACCGAGTCGAAAGTTGCGATCTTTCGGCACGGTCTCGAATTTTGATACCAAACTCACCGAACTTCTGGTTCTGTGTGAAATCCAAAATTAGACCATTCACGTTTCGTCCGGAACACACTCCGGGCGGGAAAGTCGTGTTTATACCAAAACGCCTACCGAGTCGAAAGTTGCGATCTTTCGGCACGGTCTCGAATTTTGATACCAAACTCACCGAACATCTGGTTCTGTGTGAAATCCAAAATTAGACCATTCACGTTTCGTCCGGAACACACTCTGTGCGGGAAAGTCGTGTTTTTATCGAAACGCCTACCGCGTCGACAGTTGCCATCTTTCGGCACCGTGTCGAATTTTGATACCGAACTCACCGAACGTCTGGTTCTGTGTGAAATAAAAAATTACACCATTCACGTTTCGTCCGGAACACACTCCGGGCGGGAAAGTCGTGTTTTTACCGAAACGCCACCCGCGTCGAATGTTGCGATTTTTCGGGCACCGTCCCGAATTTCGATACCGAACTCACCGAACGTCTGGTTCTGTGTGAAATCCAAAATTAGAGCATTCACGTTTCGTCCGGAACACACTCCGGGCGGCAAAGTCGTGTTTTTACCGAAACGCCACCCGCGTCGAAAGTTGCGATCTTTCGGGCACCGTCCCGAATTTCGATACCGAACTCACCGAACGTCTGGTTCTGTGTGAAATCCAAACTTAGACCATTCACGTTTCGTCCGGAACACACTCCGTGCATGAAAGTCGTGTTTTTACCGAAACGCCTACCGCGTCGACAGTTGCCATCTTTCGGCATCGTGTCGAATTTCGATAAAGAACTCACCGAACTTCTGGTTCTGTGTGAAATCAAAAATTACACCAAGTCCCGTTTCGTCCGGAACACACTCCGGGCGGGAAAGTCGTGTTTTTACCGAAACGCCACCCGCGTCGAAAGTTGCGATCTTTCGGGCACCATCCCGAATTTCGATACCGAACTCACCGAACGTCTGGTTCTGTGTGAAATCCAAAATTAGAGCATTCACGTTTCGTCCGGAACACACTCCGGGCGGCAAAGTCGTGTTTTTACCGAAACGCCACCCGCGTCGAAAGTTGCGATCTTTCGGGCACCGTCCCGAATTTCGATACCGAACTCACCGAACGTCTGGTTCTGTGTGAAATCCAATATTGGACCATTCACGTTTCGTCCGGAACACACTCCGTGCGGGAAAGTCGTGTTTTTACCGAAACGCCTACCGAGTCGAAAGTTGCGATCTTTCGGCACGGTCTCGAATTTTGATACCAAACTCACCGAACTTCTGGTTCTGTGTGAAATCCAAAATTAGACCATTCACGTTTCGTCCGGAACACACTCCGGGCGGGAAAGTCGTGTTTTTACCGAAACGCCTACCGAGTCGAAAGTTGCGATCTTTCGGCACGGTCTCGAATTTTGATACCAAACTCAGCGAACGTCTGGTTCTGTGTGAAATCCAAAATTAGACCATTCACGTTTCGTCCGGAACACACTCTGTGCGGGAAAGTCGTGTTTTTATCGAAACGCCTACCGCGTCGACAGCTGCCATCTTTCGGCACCGTGTCGAATTTCGATACCGAACTCACCGAACGTCTGGTTCTGTGTGAAATCAAAAATTACACCATTCACGTTTCGTCCGGAACACACTCCGGGCGTGAAAGTCGTGTTTTTACCGAAACGCCACCCGCGTCGAAAGTTGCGATTTTTCGGGCACCGTCCCGAATTTCGATACCGAACTCACCGAACGTCTGGTTCTGTGTGAAATCCAAAATTAGACCATTCACGTTTCGTCCGGAACACACTACGTGCGGGAAAGTCGTGTTTTTACTGAAACGCCTACCGCGTCGACAGTTGCCATCTTTCGGCACCGTGTCGAATTTTGATACCAAACTCACTAAACGTCTGGTTCTGTGTGAAATCAAAAATTACACCATTCATGTTTCGTCCGGAACACACTCCGGGCGGGAAAGTCGTGTTTTTACCGAAACGCCACCCGCGTCGAAAGTTGCGATCTTTCGGGCACCATCCCGAATTTCGATACCGAACTCACCGAACGTCTGGTTCTGTGTGAAATCCAAAATTAGAGCATTCACGTTTCGTCCGGAACACACTCCGGGCGGCAAAGTCGTGTTTTTACCGAAACGCCACCCGCGTCGAAAGTTGCGATCTTTCGGGCACCGTCCCGAATTTCGATACCGAACTCACCGAACGTCTGGTTCTGTGTGAAATAAAAAATTAGACCATTCACGTTTCGTCCGGAACACACTCCGGGCGGGAAAGTCGTGTTTTTACCGAAACGCCTCCCGCATCGAAAGTTGCGATCTTTCGGGCACCGTCCCGAATTTCGATACCGAACACACCGAACGTCTGGTTCTGTGTGAAATCCAAACTTAGACCATTCACGTTTCGTCCGGAACACACTCCGTGCAGGAAAGTCGTGTTTTTACCGAAACGCCTACCGCGTCGACAGTTGCCATCTTTCGGCACCGTGTCGAATTTCGATAAAGAACTCACCGAACTTCTGGTTCTGTGAGAAATCAAAAATTACACCATTCACGTTTCGTCCGGAACACACTCCGGGCGAGAAAGTCGTGTTTTTACCGAAACGCCACCCGCGTCGAAAGTTGCGATCTTTCGGGCACCGTCCCGAATTTCGATACCGAACTCACCGAACGTCTGGTTCTGTGTGAAATCCAAAATTAGACCATTCACGTTTCGTCCGGAACACACTCCGGGCGGGAAAGTCGTGTTTTTACCGAAACGCGACCCGCGTCGAAAGTTGCGATCTTTCGGGCACCGTCCCGAATTTCGATACTGAACTCACCGAACGTCCGGTTCTGTGTGAAATCCAAAATTAGACCATTCACGTTTCGTCCGGAACACACTCCGGGCGGGAAAGTCGTGTTTTTACCGAAACGCCACCCGCGTCGAAAGTTGCGATCTTTCGGCCACCGTCCCGAATTTCGATACCGAACTCACCGAACGTCCGGTTCTGTGTGAAATCCAAAATTAGACCATTCACGTTTCGTCCGGAACACACTCCGGGTGGGAAAGTCGTGTTTTTACCGAAACGCCTACCGCGTCGACAGTTTCCATCTTTCGGCACCGTGTCGAATTTCGATACCGAACTCACCGAACTTCTGGTTCTGTGTGAAATAAAAAATTACACCATTCACGTTTCGTCCGGAACACACTCCGGGCGGGAAAGTCGTGTTTTTACCGAAACGCCTCCCGCATCGAAAGTTGCGATCTTTCGGGCACCGTCCCGAATTTCGATACCGAACACACCGAACGTCTGGTTCTGTGTGAAATCCAAACTTAGACCATTCACGTTTCGTCCGGAACACACTCCGTGCATGAAAGTCGTGTTTTTACCGAAACGCCTACCGCGTCGACAGTTGCCATCTTTCGGCATCGTGTCGAATTTCGATAAAGAACTCACCGAACTTCTGGTTCTGTGTGAAATCAAAAATTACACCATTCACGTTTCGTCCGGAACACACTCCGGGCGGGAAAGTCGTGTTTTTACCGAAACGCCACCCGCGTCGAAAGTTGCGATCTTTCGGGCACCATCCCGAATTTCGATACCGAACTCACCGAACGTCTGGTTCTGTGTGAAATCCAAAATTAGAGCATTCACGTTTCGTCCGGAACACACTCCGGGCGGCAAAGTCGTGTTTTTACCGAAACGCCACCCGCGTCGAAAGTTGCGATCTTTCGGGCACCGTCCCGAATTTCGATACCGAACTCACCGAACGTCTGGTTCTGTGTGAAATCAAAAATTAGACCATTCACGTTTCGTCCGGAACACACTCCGGGCGGGAAAGTCGTGTTTTTACCGAAACGCCACCCGCGTCGAAAGTTGCGATCTTTCGGGCACCGTCCCGAATTTCGATACCGAACTCACCGAACGTCTGGTTCTGTGTGAAATCCAAAATTGGACCATTCACGTTTCGTCCGGAACACACTCCGTGCGGGAAAGTTGTGTTTTTACCGAAACGCCTACCGAGTCGAAAGTTGCGATCTTTCGGCACGGTCTCGAATTTTGATACCAAACTCACCGAACTTCTGGTTCTGTGTGAAATCCAAAATTAGACCATTCACGTTTCGTCCGGAACACACTCCGGGCGGGAAAGTCGTGTTTTTACCGAAACGCCTACCGAGTCGAAAGTTGCGATCTTTCGGCACGGTCTCGAATTTTGATACCAAACTCAGCGAACGTCTGGTTCTGTGTGAAATCCAAAATTAGACCATTCACGTTTCGTCCGGAACACACTCTGTGCGGGAAAGTCGTGTTTTTATCGAAACGCCTACCGCGTCGACAGCTGCCATCTTTCGGCACCGTGTCGAATTTCGATACCGAACTCACCGAACGTCTGGTTCTGTGTGAAATCAAAAATTACACCATTCACGTTTCGTCCGGAACACACTCCGGGCGTGAAAGTCGTGTTTTTACCGAAACGCCACCCGCGTCGAAAGTTGCGATTTTTCGGGCACCGTCCCGAATTTCGATACCGAACTCACCGAACGTCTGGTTCTGTGTGAAATCCAAAATTAGACCATTCACGTTTCGTCCGGAACACACTACGTGCGGGAAAGTCGTGTTTTTACTGAAACGCCTACCGCGTCGACAGTTGCCATCTTTCGGCACCGTGTCGAATTTTGATACCAAACTCACTAAACGTCTGGTTCTGTGTGAAATCAAAAATTACACCATTCATGTTTCGTCCGGAACACACTCCGGGCGGGAAAGTCGTGTTTTTACCGAAACGCCACCCGCGTCGAAAGTTGCGATCTCTCGGCACCGTGTCGAATTTCGATACCAAACTCACCAAACGTCTAGTTCTGTGTGAAATCCAAAATTGGGCCATTCACGTTTCGTCCGGAACACACTCCGGGCGGGAAAGTCGTGTTTTTACCGAAACGCCTACCGAGTCGAAAGTTGCGATCTTTCGGCACGGTCTCGAATTTTGATACCAAACTCACCGAACGTCTGGTTCTGTGTGAAATCAAAAATTAGACCATTCACGTTTCATCCGGAACACACTCTGTGCGGGAAAGTCGTGTTTTTACCGAAACGCCTACCGCGTCGACAGTTGCCATCTTTCGGCACCGTGTCGAATTTCGATACCAAACTCACCGAACGTCTGGTTCTGTGTGAAATCAAAAATTAGACCATTCACGTTTCGTCCGGAACACACTCCGGGCGGGAAAGTCGTGTTTTTACCGAAACGCCACCCGCGTCGAAAGTTGCGATCTTTCGGGCACCGTCCCGAATTTCGATACCGAACTCACCGAACGTCTGGTTCTGTGTGAAATCCAAAATTGGACCATTCACGTTTCGTCCGGAACACACTCCGTGCGGGAAAGTCGTGTTTTTACCGAAACGCCTACCGAGTCGAAAGTTGCGATCTTTCGGCACGGTCTCGAATTTTGATACCAAACTCACCGAACTTCTGGTTCTGTGTGAAATCCAAAATTAGACCATTCACGTTTCGTCCGGAACACACTCCGGGCGGGAAAGTCGTGTTTATACCAAAACGCCTACCGAGTCGAAAGTTGCGATCTTTCGGCACGGTCTCGAATTTTGATACCAAACTCACCGAACATCTGGTTCTGTGTGAAATCCAAAATTAGACCATTCACGTTTCGTCCGGAACACACTCTGTGCGGGAAAGTCGTGTTTTTATCGAAACGCCTACCGCGTCGACAGTTGCCATCTTTCGGCACCGTGTCGAATTTTGATACCGAACTCACCGAACGTCTGGTTCTGTGTGAAACAAAAAATTACACCATTCACGTTTCGTCCGGAACACACTCCGGGCGGGAAAGTCGTGTTTTTACCGAAACGCCACCCGCGTCGAATGTTGCGATTTTTCGGGCACCGTCCCGAATTTCGATACCGAACTCACCGAACGTCTGGTTCTGTGTGAAATCCAAAATTAGAGCATTCACGTTTCGTCCGGAACACACTCCGGGCGGCAAAGTCGTGTTTTTACCGAAACGCCACCCGCGTCGAAAGTTGCGATCTTTCGGGCACCGTCCCGAATTTCGATACCGAACTCACCGAACGTCTGGTTCTGTGTGAAATCCAAACTTAGACCATTCACGTTTCGTCCGGAACACACTCCGTGCATGAAAGTCGTGTTTTTACCGAAACGCCTAACGCGTCGACAGTTGCCATCTTTCGGCATCGTGTCGAATTTCGATAAAGAACTCACCGAACTTCTGGTTCTGTGTGAAATCAAAAATTACACCAAGTCCCGTTTCGTCCGGAACACACTCCGGGCGGGAAAGTCGTGTTTTTACCGAAACGCCACCCGCGTCGAAAGTTGCGATCTTTCGGGCACCATCCCGAATTTCGATACCGAACTCACCGAACGTCTGGTTCTGTGTGAAATCCAAAATTAGAGCATTCACGTTTCGTCCGGAACACACTCCGGGCGGCAAAGTCGTGTTTTTACCGAAACGCCACCCGCGTCGAAAGTTGCGATCTTTCGGGCACCGTCCCGAATTTCGATACCGAACTCACCGAACGTCTGGTTCTGTGTGAAATCCAATATTGGACCATTCACGTTTCGTCCGGAACACACTCCGTGCGGGAAAGTCGTGTTTTTACCGAAACGCCTACCGAGTCGAAAGTTGCGATCTTTCGGCACGGTCTCGAATTTTGATACCAAACTCACCGAACTTCTGGTTCTGTGTGAAATCCAAAATTAGACCATTCACGTTTCGTCCGGAACACACTCCGGGCGGGAAAGTCGTGTTTTTACCGAAACGCCTACCGAGTCGAAAGTTGCGATCTTTCGGCACGGTCTCGAATTTTGATACCAAACTCAGCGAACGTCTGGTTCTGTGTGAAATCCAAAATTAGACCATTCACGTTTCGTCCGGAACACACTCTGTGCGGGAAAGTCGTGTTTTTATCGAAACGCCTACCGCGTCGACAGCTGCCATCTTTCGGCACCGTGTCGAATTTCGATACCGAACTCACCGAACGTCTGGTTCTGTGTGAAATCAAAAATTACACCATTCACGTTTCGTCCGGAACACACTCCGGGCGTGAAAGTCGTGTTTTTACCGAAACGCCACCCGCGTCGAAAGTTGCGATTTTTCGGGCACCGTCCCGAATTTCGATACCGAACTCACCGAACGTCTGGTTCTGTGTGAAATCCAAAATTAGACCATTCACGTTTCGTCCGGAACACACTACGTGCGGGAAAGTCGTGTTTTTACTGAAACGCCTACCGCGTCGACAGTTGCCATCTTTCGGCACCGTGTCGAATTTTGATACCAAACTCACTAAACGTCTGGTTCTGTGTGAAATCAAAAATTACACCATTCATGTTTCGTCCGGAACACACTCCGGGCGGGAAAGTCGTGTTTTTACCGAAACACCACCCGCGTCGAAAGTTGCGATCTCTCGGCACCGTGTCGAATTTCGTTACCGAACTCACCGAACGTCTAGTTCTGTGTGAAATCCAAAATTGGGCCATTCACGTTTCGTCCGGAACACACTCCGGGCGGGAAAGTCGTGTTTTTACCGAAACGCCTACCGAGTCGAAAGTTGCGATCTTTCGGCACGGTCTCGAATTTTGATACCAAACTCACCGAACGTCTGGTTCTGTGTGAAATCAAAAATTAGACCATTCACGTTTCATCCGGAACACACTCTGTGCGGGAAAGTCCTGTTTTTACCGAAACGCCTACCGCGTCGACAGTTGCCATCTTTCGGCACCGTGTCGAATTTCGATACCAAACTCACCGAACGTCTGGTTCTGTGTGAAATCAAAAATTAGACCATTCACGTTTCGTCCGGAACACATTCCGGGCGGGAAAGTCGTGTTTTTACCGAAACGCCACCCGCGTCGAAAGTTGCGATCTTTCGGGCACCGTCCCGAATTTCGATACCGAACTCACCGAACGTCTGGTTCTGTGTGAAATCCAAAATTGGACCATTCACGTTTCGTCCGGAACACACTCCGTGCGGGAAAGTCGTGTTTTTACCGAAACGCCTACCGAGTCGAAAGTTGCGATCTTTCGGCACGGTCTCGAATTTTGATACCAAACTCACCGAACTTCTGGTTCTGTGTGAAATCCAAAATTAGACCATTCACGTTTCGTCCGGAACACACTCCGGGCGGGAAAGTCGTGTTTATACCAAAACGCCTACCGAGTCGAAAGTTGCGATCTTTCGGCACGGTCTCGAATTTTGATACCAAACTCACCGAACGTCTGGTTCTATGTGAAATCCAAAATTAGACCATTCACGTTTCGTCCGGAACACACTCTGTGCGGGAAAGTCGTGTTTTTATCGAAACGCCTACCGCGTCGACAGTTGCCATCTTTCGGCACCGTGTCGAATTTTGATACCGAACTCACCGAACGTCTGGATCTGTGTGAAATCAAAAATTACACCATTCACGTTTCGTCCGGAACACACTCCGGGCGGGAAAGTCGTGTTTTTACCGAAACGCCACCCGCGTCGAAAGTTGCGATTTTTCGGGCACCGTCCCGAATTTCGATACCGAACTCACCGAACGTCTGGTTCTGTGTGAAATCCAAAATTAGAGCATTCACGTTTCGTCCGGAACACACTCCGGGCGGCAAAGTCGTGTTTTTACCGAAACGCCACCCGCGTCGAAAGTTGCGATCTTTCGGGCACCGTCCCGAATTTCGATACCGAACTCACCGAACGTCTGGTTCTGTGTGAAATCCAATATTGGACCATTCACGTTTCGTCCGGCACACACTCCGTGCGGGAAAGTCATGTTTTTACCGAAACGCCTACCGAGTCGAAAGTTGCGATCTTTCGGCACGGTCTCGAATTTTGATACCAAACTCAGCGAACGTCTGGTTCTGTGTGAAATCCAAAATTAGACCATTCACGTTTCGTCCGGAACACACTCTATGCGGGAAAGTCGTGTTTTTATCGAAACGCCTACCGCGTCGACAGTTGCCATCTTTCGGCACCGTGTCGAATTTCGATACCGAACTCACCGAACGTCTGGTTCTGTGTGAAATCAAAAATTACACCATTCACGTTTCGTCCGGAACACACTCCGGGCGGGAAAGTCGTGTTTTTACCGAAACGCCACCCGCGTCGAAAGTTGCGATTTTTCGGGCACCGTCCCGAATTTCGATACCGAACTCACCGAACGTCTGGTTCTGTGTGAAATCCAAAATTAGACCATTCACGTTTCGTCCGGAACACACTACGTGCGGGAAAGTCGTGTTTTTACTGAAACGCCTACCGCGTCGACAGTTGCCATCTTTCGGCACCGTGTCGAATTTTGATACCAAACTCACTAAACGTCTGGTTCTGTGTGAAATCAAAAATTACACCATTCACGTTTCGTCCGGAACACACTCCGGGCGGGAAAGTCGTGTTTTTACCGAAACGCCACCCGCGTCGAAAGTTGCGATCTCTCGGCACCGTGTCGAATTTCGATACCGAACTCACCGAACGTCTAGTTCTGTGTGAAATCCAAAATTGGGCCATTCACGTTTCGTCCGGAACACACTCCGGGCGGGAAAGTCGTGTTTTTACCGAAACGACTACCGAGTCGAAAGTTGCGATCTTTCGGCACGGTCTCGAATTTTGATACCAAACTCACCGAACGTCTGGTTCTGTGTGAAATCAAAAATTAGACCATTCACGTTTCATCCGGAACACACTCTGTGCGGGAAAGTCGTGTTTTTACCGAAACGCCTACCGCGTCGACAGTTGCCATCTTTCGGCACCGTGTCGAATTTCGATACCAAACTCACCGAACGTCTGGTTCTGTGTGAAATCAAAAATTAGACCATTCACGTTTCGTCCGGAACACACTTCGGGCGGGAAAGTCGTGTTTTTACCGAAACGCCACCCGCGTCGAAAGTTGCGATCTTTCGGGCACCGTCCCGAATTTCGATACCGAACTCACCGAACGTCTGGTTCTGTGTGAAATCCAAAATTGGACCATTCACGTTTCGTCCGGAACACACTCCGTGCGGGAAAGTCGTGTTTTTACCGAAACGCCTACCGAGTCGAAAGTTGCGATCTTTCGGCACGGTCTCGAATTTTGATACCAAACTCACCGAACTACTGGTTCTGTGTGAAATCCAAAATTAGACCATTCACGTTTCGTCCGGAACACACTCCGGGCGGGAAAGTCGTGTTTATACCGAAACGCCTACCGAGTCGAAAGTTGCGATCTTTCGGCACGGTCTCGAATTTTGATACCAAACTCACCGAACGTCTGGTTCTGTGTGAAATCAAAAATTAGACCATTCACGTTTCATCCGGAACACACTCTGTGCGGGAAAGTCGTGTTTTTACCGAAACGCCTACCGCGTCGACAGTTGCCATCTTTCGGCACCGTGTCGAATTTCGATACCAAACTCACCGAACGTCTGGTTCTGTGTGAAATAAAAAATTAGACCATTCACGTTTCGTCCGGAACACACTCCGGGCGGGAAAGTCGTGTTTTTACCGAAACGCCACCCGCGTCGAAAGTTGCGATCTTTCGGGCACCGTCCCGAATTTCGATACCGAACTCACCGAACGTCTGGTTCTGTGTGAAATCCAAAATTGGACCATTCACGTTTCGTCCGGAACACACTCCGTGCGGAAAGTCGTGTTTTTACTGAAACGCCTACCGAGTCGAAAGTTGCGATCTTTCGGCACGGTCTCGAATTTTGATACCAAACTCACCGAACGTCTGGTTCTGTGTGAAATCCAAAATTAGACCATTCACGTTTCGTCCGGAACACACTCTGTGCGGGAAAGTCGTGTTTTTATCGAAACGCCTACCGCGTCGACAGTTGCCATCTTTCGGCACCGTGTCGAATTTCGATACCGAACTCACCGAACTTCTGGTTCTGTGTGAAATCAAAAATTATACCGTTCACGTTTCGTCCGGAACACACTCCGGGCGGGAAAGTCGTGTTTTTACCAAAACGCCTACCACGTTGAAAGTTGCCGTCTTTCGGCACCGTGTCGAATTTCGATACCGAACTCACCGAATGTCTGGTTCTGTGTGAAATCAAAAATTACACCATTCACGTTTCGTCCGGAACACACTCCGGGCGGGAAAGTCGTGTTTTTACCGAAACGCCACCCGCGTCGAAAGTTACGATTTTTCGGGCACCGTCCCGAATTTCGATACGGAACTCACCGAACGTCTGGTTCTGTGTGAAATCCAAAATTAGACCATTCACGTTTCGTCCGGAACACACTACGTCCAGGAAAGTCGTGTTTTTACCGAAACGCCTACCGAGTCGAAAGTTGCGATCTTTCGGCACGGTCTCGAATTTTGATACCAAACTCACTAAACGTCTGGTTCTGTGTGAAATCCAAAATTAGACCATTCACGTTTTGTCCGGAACACACTTTGGGTGGGAAAGTCGTGTTTTTACCGAAACGCCTACCGCGTCGACAGTTGCCATCTTTCGGCACCGTGTCGAATTTTGATACCAAACTCACTAAACGTCTGGTTCTGTGTGAAATCAAAAATTACACCATTCACGTTTCGTCCGGAACACACTCCGGGCGGGAAAGTCGTGTTTTTACCGAAACGCCACCCGCGTCGAAAGTTGCGATCTCTCGGCACCGTGTCGAATTTCGATACCGAACTCACCGAACGTCTAGTTCTGTGTGAAATCCAAAATTGGGCCAATCACGTTTCGTCCGGAACACACTCCGGGCGGGAAAGTCGTGTTTTTACCGAAACGCCTACCGAGTCGAAAGTTGCGATCTTTCGGCACGGTCTCGAATTTTGATACCAAACTCACCGAACGTCTGGTTCTGTGTGAAATAAAAAATTAGACCATTCACGTTTCATCCGGAACACACTCTGTGCGGGAAAGTCGTGTTTTTATCGAAACGCCTACCGCGTCGACAGCTGCCATCTTTCGGCACCGTGTCGAATTTCGATACCGAACTCACCGAACGTCTGGTTCTGTGTGAAATCAAAAATTACACCATTCACGTTTCGTCCGGAACACACTCCGGGCGTGAAAGTCGTGTTTTTACCGAAACGCCACCCGCGTCGAAAGTTGCGATTTTTCGGGCACCGTCCCGAATTTCGATACCGAACTCACCGAACGTCTGGTTCTGTGTGAAATCCAAAATTAGACCATTCACGTTTCGTCCGGAACACACTACGTGCGGGAAAGTCGTGTTTTTACTGAAACGCCTACCGCGTCGACAGTTGCCATCTTTCGGCACCGTGTCGAATTTTGATACCAAACTCACTAAACGTCTGGTTCTGTGTGAAATCAAAAATTACACCATTCATGTTTCGTCCGGAACACACTCCGGGCGGGAAAGTCGTGTTTTTACCGAAACGCCACCCGCGTCGAAAGTTGCGATCTCTCGGCACCGTGTCGAATTTCGATACCAAACTCACCAAACGTCTAGTTCTGTGTGAAATCCAAAATTGGGCCATTCACGTTTCGTCCGGAACACACTCCGGGCGGGAAAGTCGTGTTTTTACCGAAACGCCTACCGAGTCGAAAGTTGCGATCTTTCGGCACGGTCTCGAATTTTGATACCAAACTCACCGAACGTCTGGTTCTGTGTGAAATCAAAAATTAGACCATTCACGTTTCATCCGGAACACACTCTGTGCGGGAAAGTCGTGTTTTTACCGAAACGCCTACCGCGTCGACAGTTGCCATCTTTCGGCACCGTGTCGAATTTCGATACCAAACTCACCGAACGTCTGGTTCTGTGTGAAATCAAAAATTAGACCATTCACGTTTCGTCCGGAACACACTCCGGGCGGGAAAGTCGTGTTTTTACCGAAACGCCACCCGCGTCGAAAGTTGCGATCTTTCGGGCACCGTCCCGAATTTCGATACCGAACTCACCGAACGTCTGGTTCTGTGTGAAATCCAAAATTGGACCATTCACGTTTCGTCCGGAACACACTCCGTGCGGGAAAGTCGTGTTTTTACCGAAACGCCTACCGAGTCGAAAGTTGCGATCTTTCGGCACGGTCTCGAATTTTGATACCAAACTCACCGAACTTCTGGTTCTGTGTGAAATCCAAAATTAGACCATTCACGTTTCGTCCGGAACACACTCCGGGCGGGAAAGTCGTGTTTATACCAAAACGCCTACCGAGTCGAAAGTTGCGATCTTTCGGCACGGTCTCGAATTTTGATACCAAACTCACCGAACATCTGGTTCTGTGTGAAATCCAAAATTAGACCATTCACGTTTCGTCCGGAACACACTCTGTGCGGGAAAGTCGTGTTTTTATCGAAACGCCTACCGCGTCGACAGTTGCCATCTTTCGGCACCGTGTCGAATTTTGATACCGAACTCACCGAACGTCTGGTTCTGTGTGAAACAAAAAATTACACCATTCACGTTTCGTCCGGAACACACTCCGGGCGGGAAAGTCGTGTTTTTACCGAAACGCCACCCGCGTCGAATGTTGCGATTTTTCGGGCACCGTCCCGAATTTCGATACCGAACTCACCGAACGTCTGGTTCTGTGTGAAATCCAAAATTAGAGCATTCACGTTTCGTCCGGAACACACTCCGGGCGGCAAAGTCGTGTTTTTACCGAAACGCCACCCGCGTCGAAAGTTGCGATCTTTCGGGCACCGTCCCGAATTTCGATACCGAACTCACCGAACGTCTGGTTCTGTGTGAAATCCAAACTTAGACCATTCACGTTTCGTCCGGAACACACTCCGTGCATGAAAGTCGTGTTTTTACCGAAACGCCTACCGCGTCGACAGTTGCCATCTTTCGGCATCGTGTCGAATTTCGATAAAGAACTCACCGAACTTCTGGTTCTGTGTGAAATCAAAAATTACACCAAGTCCCGTTTCGTCCGGAACACACTCCGGGCGGGAAAGTCGTGTTTTTACCGAAACGCCACCCGCGTCGAAAGTTGCGATCTTTCGGGCACCATCCCGAATTTCGATACCGAACTCACCGAACGTCTGGTTCTGTGTGAAATCCAAAATTAGAGCATTCACGTTTCGTCCGGAACACACTCCGGGCGGCAAAGTCGTGTTTTTACCGAAACGCCACCCGCGTCGAAAGTTGCGATCTTTCGGGCACCGTCCCGAATTTCGATACCGAACTCACCGAACGTCTGGTTCTGTGTGAAATCCAATATTGGACCATTCACGTTTCGTCCGGAACACACTCCGTGCGGGAAAGTCGTGTTTTTACCGAAACGCCTACCGAGTCGAAAGTTGCGATCTTTCGGCACGGTCTCGAATTTTGATACCAAACTCACCGAACTTCTGGTTCTGTGTGAAATCCAAAATTAGACCATTCACGTTTCGTCCGGAACACACTCCGGGCGGGAAAGTCGTGTTTTTACCGAAACGCCTACCGAGTCGAAAGTTGCGATCTTTCGGCACGGTCTCGAATTTTGATACCAAACTCAGCGAACGTCTGGTTCTGTGTGAAATCCAAAATTAGACCATTCACGTTTCGTCCGGAACACACTCTGTGCGGGAAAGTCGTGTTTTTATCGAAACGCCTACCGCGTCGACAGCTGCCATCTTTCGGCACCGTGTCGAATTTCGATACCGAACTCACCGAACGTCTGGTTCTGTGTGAAATCAAAAATTACACCATTCACGTTTCGTCCGGAACACACTCCGGGCGTGAAAGTCGTGTTTTTACCGAAACGCCACCCGCGTCGAAAGTTGCGATTTTTCGGGCACCGTCCCGAATTTCGATACCGAACTCACCGAACGTCTGGTTCTGTGTGAAATCCAAAATTAGACCATTCACGTTTCGTCCGGAACACACTACGTGCGGGAAAGTCGTGTTTTTACTGAAACGCCTACCGCGTCGACAGTTGCCATCTTTCGGCACCGTGTCGAATTTTGATACCAAACTCACTAAACGTCTGGTTCTGTGTGAAATCAAAAATTACACCATTCATGTTTCGTCCGGAACACACTCCGGGCGGGAAAGTCGTGTTTTTACCGAAACACCACCCGCGTCGAAAGTTGCGATCTCTCGGCACCGTGTCGAATTTCGTTACCGAACTCACCGAACGTCTAGTTCTGTGTGAAATCCAAAATTGGGCCATTCACGTTTCGTCCGGAACACACTCCGGGCGGGAAAGTCGTGTTTTTACCGAAACGCCTACCGAGTCGAAAGTTGCGATCTTTCGGCACGGTCTCGAATTTTGATACCAAACTCACCGAACGTCTGGTTCTGTGTGAAATCAAAAATTAGACCATTCACGTTTCATCCGGAACACACTCTGTGCGGGAAAGTCCTGTTTTTACCGAAACGCCTACCGCGTCGACAGTTGCCATCTTTCGGCACCGTGTCGAATTTCGATACCAAACTCACCGAACGTCTGGTTCTGTGTGAAATCAAAAATTAGACCATTCACGTTTCGTCCGGAACACATTCCGGGCGGGAAAGTCGTGTTTTTACCGAAACGCCACCCGCGTCGAAAGTTGCGATCTTTCGGGCACCGTCCCGAATTTCGATACCGAACTCACCGAACGTCTGGTTCTGTGTGAAATCCAAAATTGGACCATTCACGTTTCGTCCGGAACACACTCCGTGCGGGAAAGTCGTGTTTTTACCGAAACGCCTACCGAGTCGAAAGTTGCGATCTTTCGGCACGGTCTCGAATTTTGATACCAAACTCACCGAACTTCTGGTTCTGTGTGAAATCCAAAATTAGACCATTCACGTTTCGTCCGGAACACACTCCGGGCGGGAAAGTCGTGTTTATACCAAAACGCCTACCGAGTCGAAAGTTGCGATCTTTCGGCACGGTCTCGAATTTTGATACCAAACTCACCGAACGTCTGGTTCTATGTGAAATCCAAAATTAGACCATTCACGTTTCGTCCGGAACACACTCTGTGCGGGAAAGTCGTGTTTTTATCGAAACGCCTACCGCGTCGACAGTTGCCATCTTTCGGCACCGTGTCGAATTTTGATACCGAACTCACCGAACGTCTGGATCTGTGTGAAATCAAAAATTACACCATTCACGTTTCGTCCGGAACACACTCCGGGCGGGAAAGTCGTGTTTTTACCGAAACGCCACCCGCGTCGAAAGTTGCGATTTTTCGGGCACCGTCCCGAATTTCGATACCGAACTCACCGAACGTCTGGTTCTGTGTGAAATCCAAAATTAGAGCATTCACGTTTCGTCCGGAACACACTCCGGGCGGCAAAGTCGTGTTTTTACCGAAACGCCACCCGCGTCGAAAGTTGCGATCTTTCGGGCACCGTCCCGAATTTCGATACCGAACTCACCGAACGTCTGGTTCTGTGTGAAATCCAATATTGGACCATTCACGTTTCGTCCGGCACACACTCCGTGCGGGAAAGTCATGTTTTTACCGAAACGCCTACCGAGTCGAAAGTTGCGATCTTTCGGCACGGTCTCGAATTTTGATACCAAACTCAGCGAACGTCTGGTTCTGTGTGAAATCCAAAATTAGACCATTCACGTTTCGTCCGGAACACACTCTATGCGGGAAAGTCGTGTTTTTATCGAAACGCCTACCGCGTCGACAGTTGCCATCTTTCGGCACCGTGTCGAATTTCGATACCGAACTCACCGAACGTCTGGTTCTGTGTGAAATCAAAAATTACACCATTCACGTTTCGTCCGGAACACACTCCGGGCGGGAAAGTCGTGTTTTTACCGAAACGCCACCCGCGTCGAAAGTTGCGATTTTTCGGGCACCGTCCCGAATTTCGATACCGAACTCACCGAACGTCTGGTTCTGTGTGAAATCCAAAATTAGACCATTCACGTTTCGTCCGGAACACACTACGTGCGGGAAAGTCGTGTTTTTACTGAAACGCCTACCGCGTCGACAGTTGCCATCTTTCGGCACCGTGTCGAATTTTGATACCAAACTCACTAAACGTCTGGTTCTGTGTGAAATCAAAAATTACACCATTCACGTTTCGTCCGGAACACACTCCGGGCGGGAAAGTCGTGTTTTTACCGAAACGCCACCCGCGTCGAAAGTTGCGATCTCTCGGCACCGTGTCGAATTTCGATACCGAACTCACCGAACGTCTAGTTCTGTGTGAAATCCAAAATTGGGCCATTCACGTTTCGTCCGGAACACACTCCGGGCGGGAAAGTCGTGTTTTTACCGAAACGACTACCGAGTCGAAAGTTGCGATCTTTCGGCACGGTCTCGAATTTTGATACCAAACTCACCGAACGTCTGGTTCTGTGTGAAATCAAAAATTAGACCATTCACGTTTCATCCGGAACACACTCTGTGCGGGAAAGTCGTGTTTTTACCGAAACGCCTACCGCGTCGACAGTTGCCATCTTTCGGCACCGTGTCGAATTTCGATACCAAACTCACCGAACGTCTGGTTCTGTGTGAAATCAAAAATTAGACCATTCACGTTTCGTCCGGAACACACTTCGGGCGGGAAAGTCGTGTTTTTACCGAAACGCCACCCGCGTCGAAAGTTGCGATCTTTCGGGCACCGTCCCGAATTTCGATACCGAACTCACCGAACGTCTGGTTCTGTGTGAAATCCAAAATTGGACCATTCACGTTTCGTCCGGAACACACTCCGTGCGGGAAAGTCGTGTTTTTACCGAAACGCCTACCGAGTCGAAAGTTGCGATCTTTCGGCACGGTCTCGAATTTTGATACCAAACTCACCGAACTACTGGTTCTGTGTGAAATCCAAAATTAGACCATTCACGTTTCGTCCGGAACACACTCCGGGCGGGAAAGTCGTGTTTATACCGAAACGCCTACCGAGTCGAAAGTTGCGATCTTTCGGCACGGTCTCGAATTTTGATACCAAACTCACCGAACGTCTGGTTCTGTGTGAAATCAAAAATTAGACCATTCACGTTTCATCCGGAACACACTCTGTGCGGGAAAGTCGTGTTTTTACCGAAACGCCTACCGCGTCGACAGTTGCCATCTTTCGGCACCGTGTCGAATTTCGATACCAAACTCACCGAACGTCTGGTTCTGTGTGAAATAAAAAATTAGACCATTCACGTTTCGTCCGGAACACACTCCGGGCGGGAAAGTCGTGTTTTTACCGAAACGCCACCCGCGTCGAAAGTTGCGATCTTTCGGGCACCGTCCCGAATTTCGATACCGAACTCACCGAACGTCTGGTTCTGTGTGAAATCCAAAATTGGACCATTCACGTTTCGTCCGGAACACACTCCGTGCGGAAAGTCGTGTTTTTACTGAAACGCCTACCGAGTCGAAAGTTGCGATCTTTCGGCACGGTCTCGAATTTTGATACCAAACTCACCGAACGTCTGGTTCTGTGTGAAATCCAAAATTAGACCATTCACGTTTCGTCCGGAACACACTCTGTGCGGGAAAGTCGTGTTTTTATCGAAACGCCTACCGCGTCGACAGTTGCCATCTTTCGGCACCGTGTCGAATTTCGATACCGAACTCACCGAACTTCTGGTTCTGTGTGAAATCAAAAATTATACCATTCACGTTTCGTCCGGAACACACTCCGGGCGGGAAAGTCGTGTTTTTACCAAAACGCCTACCACGTTGAAAGTTGCCGTCTTTCGGCACCGTGTCGAATTTCGATACCGAACTCACCGAATGTCTGGTTCTGTGTGAAATCAAAAATTACACCATTCACGTTTCGTCCGGAACACACTCCGGGCGGGAAAGTCGTGTTTTTACCGAAACGCCACCCGCGTCGAAAGTTACGATTTTTCGGGCACCGTCCCGAATTTCGATACGGAACTCACCGAACGTCTGGTTCTGTGTGAAATCCAAAATTAGACCATTCACGTTTCGTCCGGAACACACTACGTCCAGGAAAGTCGTGTTTTTACCGAAACGCCTACCGAGTCGAAAGTTGCGATCTTTCGGCACGGTCTCGAATTTTGATACCAAACTCACTAAACGTCTGGTTCTGTGTGAAATCCAAAATTAGACCATTCACGTTTTGTCCGGAACACACTTTGGGTGGGAAAGTCGTGTTTTTACCGAAACGCCACCCGCGTCGAAAGTTGCGATCTCTCGGCACCGTGTCGAATTTCGATACCAAACTCACCAAACGTCTAGTTCTGTGTGAAATCCAAAATTGGGCCATTCACGTTTCGTCCGGAACACACTCCGGGCGGGAAAGTCGTGTTTTTACCGAAACGCCTACCGAGTCGAAAGTTGCGATCTTTCGGCACGGTCTCGAATTTTGATACCAAACTCACCGAACGTCTGGTTCTGTGTGAAATCAAAAATTAGACCATTCACGTTTCATCCGGAACACACTCTGTGCGGGAAAGTCGTGTTTTTACCGAAACGCCTACCGCGTCGACAGTTGCCATCTTTCGGCACCGTGTCGAATTTCGATACCAAACTCACCGAACGTCTGGTTCTGTGTGAAATCAAAAATTAGACCATTCACGTTTCGTCCGGAACACACTCCGGGCGGGAAAGTCGTGTTTTTACCGAAACGCCACCCGCGTCGAAAGTTGCGATCTTTCGGGCACCGTCCCGAATTTCGATACCGAACTCACCGAACGTCTGGTTCTGTGTGAAATCCAAAATTGGACCATTCACGTTTCGTCCGGAACACACTCCGTGCGGGAAAGTCGTGTTTTTACCGAAACGCCTACCGAGTCGAAAGTTGCGATCTTTCGGCACGGTCTCGAATTTTGATACCAAACTCACCGAACTTCTGGTTCTGTGTGAAATCCAAAATTAGACCATTCACGTTTCGTCCGGAACACACTCCGGGCGGGAAAGTCGTGTTTATACCAAAACGCCTACCGAGTCGAAAGTTGCGATCTTTCGGCACGGTCTCGAATTTTGATACCAAACTCACCGAACATCTGGTTCTGTGTGAAATCCAAAATTAGACCATTCACGTTTCGTCCGGAACACACTCTGTGCGGGAAAGTCGTGTTTTTATCGAAACGCCTACCGCGTCGACAGTTGCCATCTTTCGGCACCGTGTCGAATTTTGATACCGAACTCACCGAACGTCTGGTTCTGTGTGAAACAAAAAATTACACCATTCACGTTTCGTCCGGAACACACTCCGGGCGGGAAAGTCGTGTTTTTACCGAAACGCCACCCGCGTCGAATGTTGCGATTTTTCGGGCACCGTCCCGAATTTCGATACCGAACTCACCGAACGTCTGGTTCTGTGTGAAATCCAAAATTAGAGCATTCACGTTTCGTCCGGAACACACTCCGGGCGGCAAAGTCGTGTTTTTACCGAAACGCCACCCGCGTCGAAAGTTGCGATCTTTCGGGCACCGTCCCGAATTTCGATACCGAACTCACCGAACGTCTGGTTCTGTGTGAAATCCAAACTTAGACCATTCACGTTTCGTCCGGAACACACTCCGTGCATGAAAGTCGTGTTTTTACCGAAACGCCTACCGCGTCGACAGTTGCCATCTTTCGGCATCGTGTCGAATTTCGATAAAGAACTCACCGAACTTCTGGTTCTGTGTGAAATCAAAAATTACACCAAGTCCCGTTTCGTCCGGAACACACTCCGGGCGGGAAAGTCGTGTTTTTACCGAAACGCCACCCGCGTCGAAAGTTGCGATCTTTCGGGCACCATCCCGAATTTCGATACCGAACTCACCGAACGTCTGGTTCTGTGTGAAATCCAAAATTAGAGCATTCACGTTTCGTCCGGAACACACTCCGGGCGGCAAAGTCGTGTTTTTACCGAAACGCCACCCGCGTCGAAAGTTGCGATCTTTCGGGCACCGTCCCGAATTTCGATACCGAACTCACCGAACGTCTGGTTCTGTGTGAAATCCAATATTGGACCATTCACGTTTCGTCCGGAACACACTCCGTGCGGGAAAGTCGTGTTTTTACCGAAACGCCTACCGAGTCGAAAGTTGCGATCTTTCGGCACGGTCTCGAATTTTGATACCAAACTCACCGAACTTCTGGTTCTGTGTGAAATCCAAAATTAGACCATTCACGTTTCGTCCGGAACACACTCCGGGCGGGAAAGTCGTGTTTTTACCGAAACGCCTACCGAGTCGAAAGTTGCGATCTTTCGGCACGGTCTCGAATTTTGATACCAAACTCAGCGAACGTCTGGTTCTGTGTGAAATCCAAAATTAGACCATTCACGTTTCGTCCGGAACACACTCTGTGCGGGAAAGTCGTGTTTTTATCGAAACGCCTACCGCGTCGACAGCTGCCATCTTTCGGCACCGTGTCGAATTTCGATACCGAACTCACCGAACGTCTGGTTCTGTGTGAAATCAAAAATTACACCATTCACGTTTCGTCCGGAACACACTCCGGGCGTGAAAGTCGTGTTTTTACCGAAACGCCACCCGCGTCGAAAGTTGCGATTTTTCGGGCACCGTCCCGAATTTCGATACCGAACTCACCGAACGTCTGGTTCTGTGTGAAATCCAAAATTAGACCATTCACGTTTCGTCCGGAACACACTACGTGCGGGAAAGTCGTGTTTTTACTGAAACGCCTACCGCGTCGACAGTTGCCATCTTTCGGCACCGTGTCGAATTTTGATACCAAACTCACTAAACGTCTGGTTCTGTGTGAAATCAAAAATTACACCATTCATGTTTCGTCCGGAACACACTCCGGGCGGGAAAGTCGTGTTTTTACCGAAACACCACCCGCGTCGAAAGTTGCGATCTCTCGGCACCGTGTCGAATTTCGTTACCGAACTCACCGAACGTCTAGTTCTGTGTGAAATCCAAAATTGGGCCATTCACGTTTCGTCCGGAACACACTCCGGGCGGGAAAGTCGTGTTTTTACCGAAACGCCTACCGAGTCGAAAGTTGCGATCTTTCGGCACGGTCTCGAATTTTGATACCAAACTCACCGAACGTCTGGTTCTGTGTGAAATCAAAAATTAGACCATTCACGTTTCATCCGGAACACACTCTGTGCGGGAAAGTCCTGTTTTTACCGAAACGCCTACCGCGTCGACAGTTGCCATCTTTCGGCACCGTGTCGAATTTCGATACCAAACTCACCGAACGTCTGGTTCTGTGTGAAATCAAAAATTAGACCATTCACGTTTCGTCCGGAACACATTCCGGGCGGGAAAGTCGTGTTTTTACCGAAACGCCACCCGCGTCGAAAGTTGCGATCTTTCGGGCACCGTCCCGAATTTCGATACCGAACTCACCGAACGTCTGGTTCTGTGTGAAATCCAAAATTGGACCATTCACGTTTCGTCCGGAACACACTCCGTGCGGGAAAGTCGTGTTTTTACCGAAACGCCTACCGAGTCGAAAGTTGCGATCTTTCGGCACGGTCTCGAATTTTGATACCAAACTCACCGAACTTCTGGTTCTGTGTGAAATCCAAAATTAGACCATTCACGTTTCGTCCGGAACACACTCCGGGCGGGAAAGTCGTGTTTATACCAAAACGCCTACCGAGTCGAAAGTTGCGATCTTTCGGCACGGTCTCGAATTTTGATACCAAACTCACCGAACGTCTGGTTCTATGTGAAATCCAAAATTAGACCATTCACGTTTCGTCCGGAACACACTCTGTGCGGGAAAGTCGTGTTTTTATCGAAACGCCTACCGCGTCGACAGTTGCCATCTTTCGGCACCGTGTCGAATTTTGATACCGAACTCACCGAACGTCTGGATCTGTGTGAAATCAAAAATTACACCATTCACGTTTCGTCCGGAACACACTCCGGGCGGGAAAGTCGTGTTTTTACCGAAACGCCACCCGCGTCGAAAGTTGCGATTTTTCGGGCACCGTCCCGAATTTCGATACCGAACTCACCGAACGTCTGGTTCTGTGTGAAATCCAAAATTAGAGCATTCACGTTTCGTCCGGAACACACTCCGGGCGGCAAAGTCGTGTTTTTACCGAAACGCCACCCGCGTCGAAAGTTGCGATCTTTCGGGCACCGTCCCGAATTTCGATACCGAACTCACCGAACGTCTGGTTCTGTGTGAAATCCAATATTGGACCATTCACGTTTCGTCCGGCACACACTCCGTGCGGGAAAGTCATGTTTTTACCGAAACGCCTACCGAGTCGAAAGTTGCGATCTTTCGGCACGGTCTCGAATTTTGATACCAAACTCAGCGAACGTCTGGTTCTGTGTGAAATCCAAAATTAGACCATTCACGTTTCGTCCGGAACACACTCTATGCGGGAAAGTCGTGTTTTTATCGAAACGCCTACCGCGTCGACAGTTGCCATCTTTCGGCACCGTGTCGAATTTCGATACCGAACTCACCGAACGTCTGGTTCTGTGTGAAATCAAAAATTACACCATTCACGTTTCGTCCGGAACACACTCCGGGCGGGAAAGTCGTGTTTTTACCGAAACGCCACCCGCGTCGAAAGTTGCGATTTTTCGGGCACCGTCCCGAATTTCGATACCGAACTCACCGAACGTCTGGTTCTGTGTGAAATCCAAAATTAGACCATTCACGTTTCGTCCGGAACACACTACGTGCGGGAAAGTCGTGTTTTTACTGAAACGCCTACCGCGTCGACAGTTGCCATCTTTCGGCACCGTGTCGAATTTTGATACCAAACTCACTAAACGTCTGGTTCTGTGTGAAATCAAAAATTACACCATTCACGTTTCGTCCGGAACACACTCCGGGCGGGAAAGTCGTGTTTTTACCGAAACGCCACCCGCGTCGAAAGTTGCGATCTCTCGGCACCGTGTCGAATTTCGATACCGAACTCACCGAACGTCTAGTTCTGTGTGAAATCCAAAATTGGGCCATTCACGTTTCGTCCGGAACACACTCCGGGCGGGAAAGTCGTGTTTTTACCGAAACGACTACCGAGTCGAAAGTTGCGATCTTTCGGCACGGTCTCGAATTTTGATACCAAACTCACCGAACGTCTGGTTCTGTGTGAAATCAAAAATTAGACCATTCACGTTTCATCCGGAACACACTCTGTGCGGGAAAGTCGTGTTTTTACCGAAACGCCTACCGCGTCGACAGTTGCCATCTTTCGGCACCGTGTCGAATTTCGATACCAAACTCACCGAACGTCTGGTTCTGTGTGAAATCAAAAATTAGACCATTCACGTTTCGTCCGGAACACACTTCGGGCGGGAAAGTCGTGTTTTTACCGAAACGCCACCCGCGTCGAAAGTTGCGATCTTTCGGGCACCGTCCCGAATTTCGATACCGAACTCACCGAACGTCTGGTTCTGTGTGAAATCCAAAATTGGACCATTCACGTTTCGTCCGGAACACACTCCGTGCGGGAAAGTCGTGTTTTTACCGAAACGCCTACCGAGTCGAAAGTTGCGATCTTTCGGCACGGTCTCGAATTTTGATACCAAACTCACCGAACTACTGGTTCTGTGTGAAATCCAAAATTAGACCATTCACGTTTCGTCCGGAACACACTCCGGGCGGGAAAGTCGTGTTTATACCGAAACGCCTACCGAGTCGAAAGTTGCGATCTTTCGGCACGGTCTCGAATTTTGATACCAAACTCACCGAACGTCTGGTTCTGTGTGAAATCAAAAATTAGACCATTCACGTTTCATCCGGAACACACTCTGTGCGGGAAAGTCGTGTTTTTACCGAAACGCCTACCGCGTCGACAGTTGCCATCTTTCGGCACCGTGTCGAATTTCGATACCAAACTCACCGAACGTCTGGTTCTGTGTGAAATAAAAAATTAGACCATTCACGTTTCGTCCGGAACACACTCCGGGCGGGAAAGTCGTGTTTTTACCGAAACGCCACCCGCGTCGAAAGTTGCGATCTTTCGGGCACCGTCCCGAATTTCGATACCGAACTCACCGAACGTCTGGTTCTGTGTGAAATCCAAAATTGGACCATTCACGTTTCGTCCGGAACACACTCCGTGCGGAAAGTCGTGTTTTTACTGAAACGCCTACCGAGTCGAAAGTTGCGATCTTTCGGCACGGTCTCGAATTTTGATACCAAACTCACCGAACGTCTGGTTCTGTGTGAAATCCAAAATTAGACCATTCACGTTTCGTCCGGAACACACTCTGTGCGGGAAAGTCGTGTTTTTATCGAAACGCCTACCGCGTCGACAGTTGCCATCTTTCGGCACCGTGTCGAATTTCGATACCGAACTCACCGAACTTCTGGTTCTGTGTGAAATCAAAAATTATACCATTCACGTTTCGTCCGGAACACACTCCGGGCGGGAAAGTCGTGTTTTTACCAAAACGCCTACCACGTTGAAAGTTGCCGTCTTTCGGCACCGTGTCGAATTTCGATACCGAACTCACCGAATGTCTGGTTCTGTGTGAAATCAAAAATTACACCATTCACGTTTCGTCCGGAACACACTCCGGGCGGGAAAGTCGTGTTTTTACCGAAACGCCACCCGCGTCGAAAGTTACGATTTTTCGGGCACCGTCCCGAATTTCGATACGGAACTCACCGAACGTCTGGTTCTGTGTGAAATCCAAAATTAGACCATTCACGTTTCGTCCGGAACACACTACGTCCAGGAAAGTCGTGTTTTTACCGAAACGCCTACCGAGTCGAAAGTTGCGATCTTTCGGCACGGTCTCGAATTTTGATACCAAACTCACTAAACGTCTGGTTCTGTGTGAAATCCAAAATTAGACCATTCACGTTTTGTCCGGAACACACTTTGGGTGGGAAAGTCGTGTTTTTACCGAAACGCCTACCGCGTCGACAGTTGCCATCTTTCGGCACCGTGTCGAATTTTGATACCAAACTCACTAAACGTCTGGTTCTGTGTGAAATCAAAAATTACACCATTCACGTTTCGTCCGGAACACACTCCGGGCGGGAAAGTCGTGTTTTTACCGAAACGCCACCCGCGTCGAAAGTTGCGATCTCTCGGCACCGTGTCGAATTTCGATACCGAACTCACCGAACGTCTAGTTCTGTGTGAAATCCAAAATTGGGCCAATCACGTTTCGTCCGGAACACACTCCGGGCGGGAAAGTCGTGTTTTTACCGAAACGCCTACCGAGTCGAAAGTTGCGATCTTTCGGCACGGTCTCGAATTTTGATACCAAACTCACCGAACGTCTGGTTCTGTGTGAAATCAAAAATTAGACCATTCACGTTTCATCCGGAACACACTCTGTGCGGGAAAGTCGTGTTTTTACCGAAACGCCTACCGCGTCGACAGTTGCCATCTTTCGGCACCGTGTCGAATTTCGATACCAAACTCACCGAACGTCTGGTTCTGTGTGAAATCAAAAATTAGACCATTCACGTTTCGTCCGGAACACACTCCGGGCGGGAAAGTCGTGTTTTTACCGAAACGCCACCCGCGTCGAAAGTTGCGATCTTTCGGGCACCGTCCCGAATTTCGATACCGAACTCACCGAACGTCTGGTTCTGTGTGAAATCCAAAATTGGACCATTCACGTTTCGTCCGGAACACACTCCGTGCGGGAAAGTCGTGTTTTTACCGAAACGCCTACCGAGTCGAAAGTTGCGATCTTTCGGCACGGTCTCGAATTTTGATACCAAACTCACCGAACTTCTGGTTCTGTGTGAAATCCAAAATTAGACCATTCACGTTTCGTCCGGAACACACTCCGGGCGGGAAAGTCGTGTTTATACCGAAACGCCTACCGAGTCGAAAGTTGCGATCTTTCGGCACGGTCTCGAATTTTGATACCAAACTCACCGAACATCTGGTTCTGTGTGAAATAAAAAATTAGACCATTCACGTTTCATCCGGAACACACTCTGTGCGGGAAAGTCGTGTTTTTACCGAAACGCCTACCGAGTCGAAAGTTGCGATCTTTCGGCACGGTCTCGAATTTTGATACCAAACTCACCGAACTTCTGGTTCTGTGTGAAATCCAAAATTAGACCATTCACGTTTCGTCCGGAACACACTCCGGGCGGGAAAGTCGTGTTTATACCGAAACGCCTACCGAGTCGAAAGTTGCGATCTTTCGGCACGGTCTCGAATTTTGATACCAAACTCACCGAACATCTGGTTCTGTGTGAAATAAAAAATTAGACCATTCACGTTTCATCCGGAACACACTCTGTGCGGGAAAGTCGTGTTTTTATCGAAAGGCCTACCGCGTCGACAGTTGCCATCTTTCGGCACCGTGTCGAATTTCGATACCGAACTCACCGAACTTCTGGTTCTGTGTGAAATCAAAAATTACACCATTCACGTTTCGTCCGGAACACACTCCGGGCGGGAAAGTCGTGTTTTTACCGAAACGCCTACCACGTTGAAAGTTGCCATCTTTCGGCACCGTGTCGAATTTCGATACCGAACTCACCGAACGTCTGGTTCTGTGTGAAATCAAAAATTACACCATTCACGTTTCGTCCGGAACACACTCCGGGCGGGAAAGTCGTGTTTTTACCGAAACGCCACCCGCGTCGAAAGTTGCGATTTTTCGGGCACCGTCCCGAATTTCGATACGGAACTCACCGAACGTCTGGTTCTGTGTGAAATCCAAAATTAGACCATTCACGTTTCGTCCGGAACACACTACGTCCAGGAAAGTCGTGTTTTTACCGAAACGCCTACCGAGTCGAAAGTTGCGATCTTTCGGCACGGTCTCGAATTTTGATACCAAACTCACTAAACGTCTGGTTCTGTGTGAAATCCAAAATTAGACCATTCACGTTTTGTCCGGAACACACTTTGGGTGGGAAAGACGTGTTTTTACCGAAACGCCTACCGCGTCGACAGTTGCCATCTTTCGGCACCGTGTCGAATTTTGATACCAAACTCACGAAACGTCTGGTTCTGTGTGAAATCAAAAATTACACCATTCACGTTTCGTCCGGAACACACTCCGGGCGGGAAAGTCGTGTTTTTACCGAAACGCCACCCGCGTCGAAAGTTGCGATCTCTCGGCACCGTGTCGAATTTCGATACCGAACTCACCGAACGTCTGGTTCTGTGTGAAATCCAAAATTGGGCCATTCACGTTTCGTCCGGAACACACTCCGGGCGGGAAAGTCGTGTTTTTACCGAAACGCCTACCGAGTCGAAAGTTGCGATCTTTCGGCACGGTCTCGAATTTTGATACCAAACTCACCGAACGTCTGGTTCTGTGTGAAATCAAAAATTAGACCATTCACGTTTCGTCCGGAACACACTCTGTGCGGGAAAGTCGTGTTTTTACCGAAACGCCTACCGCGTCGACAGTTGCCATCTTTCGGCACCGTGTCGAATTTCGATACCAAACTCACCGAACGTCTGGTTCTGTGTGAAATAAAAAATTAGACCATTCACGTTTCGTCCAGAACACACTCCGGGCGGAAAAGTCGTGTTTTTACCGAAACGCCACCCGCGTCGAAAGTTGCGATCTTTCGGGCACCGTCCCGAATTTCGATACCGAACTCACCGAACGTCTGGTTCTGTGTGAAATCCAAAATTGGACCATTCACGTTTCGTCCGGAACACACTCCGTGCGGGAAAGTCATGTTTTTACCGAAACGCCTACCGAGTCGAAAGTTGCGATCTTTCGGCACGGTCTCGAATTTTGATACCAAACTCACCGAACTTCTGGTTCTGTGTGAAATCCAAAATTAGACCATTCACGTTTCGTCCGGAACACACTCCGGGCGGGAAAGTCGTGTTTATACCAAAACGCCTACCGAGTCGAAAGTTGCGATCTTTCGGCACGGTCTCGAATTTTGATACCAAACTCACCGAACGTCTGGTTCTGTGTGAAATCCAAAATTAGACCATTCACGTTTCGTCCGGAACACACTCTGTGCGGGAAAGTCGTGTTTTTATCGAAACGCCTACCGCGTCGACAGTTGCCATCTTTCGGCACCGTGTCGAATTTCGATACCGAACTCACCGAACTTCTGGTTCTGTGTGAAATCAAAAATTACACCATTCACGTTTCGTCCGGAACACACTCCGGGCGGGAAATTCGTGTTTTTACCGAAACGCCTACCACGTTGAAAGTTGCCATCTTTCGGCACCGTGTCGAATTTCGATACCGAACTCACCGAACGTCTGGTTCTGTGTGAAATCAAAAATTACACCATTCACGTTTCGTCCGGAACACACTCCGGGCGGGAAAGTCGTGTTTTTACCGAAACGCCACCCGCGTCGAAAGTAGCGATTTTTCGGGCACCGTCCCGAATTTCGATAGGGAACTCACCGAACGTCTGGTTCTGTGTGAAATCCAAAATTAGACCATTCACGTTTCGTCCGGAACACACTACGTCCAGGAAAGTCGTGTTTTTACCGAAACGCCTACCGAGTCGAAAGTTGCGATCTTTCGGCACGGTCTCGAATTTTGATACCAAACTCACTAAACGTCTGGTTCTGTGTGAAATCCAAAATTAGACCATTCACGTTTCGTCCGGAACACACTCTGGGTGGGAAAGTCGTGTTTTTACCGAAACGCCTACCGCGTCGAAAGTTGCGATCTCTCGGCACCGTGTCGAATTTCGATACCGAACTCACCGAACGTCTGGTTTTGTGTGAAATCAAAAATTACACCATTCACGTTTCGTCCGAAACACACTCCGGGCGGGAAACTCTTGTTTTTACCGAAACGCCACCCGCGTCGAAAGTTGCGATCTTTCGGGCACCGTCCCGAATTTCGATATCGAACTCACCGAACGTCTGGTTCTGTGTGAAATTCAAAATTAGACCATTCACGTTTCGTCCGGAACACACTCCGTGCGGGAAAGTCGTGTTTTTACCGAAACGCCTACCGAGTCGAAAGTCGCGATCTTTCGGCACGGTCTCGAATTTTGATACCAAACTCACCAAACGTCTGGTTCTGTGTGAAATCAAAAATTAGACCATTCACGTTTCGTCCGGAACAAACTCCGGGCGGGAAAGTCGTGTTTTTACCGAAACGCCTACCGAGTCGAAAGTTGCGATCTTTCGGCACGGTCTCGAATTTTGATACCAAACTCACCGAACATCTGATTCTGTGTGAAATCCAAAATTAGACCATTCACGTTTCGTCCGGAACAAACTCCGGGCGGGAAAGTCGTGTTTTTACCGAAACGCCACCCGCGTCGAAAGTTGCGATCTTTCGGGCACTGTCCCGAATTTCGATACCGAACTCACCGATCGTCTGGTTCTGTGTGAAATCCAAAATTAGACCATGCACGTTTCGTCTGGAACACACTCCGTGCGGTAAAGTCGTGTTTTTACCGAAACGCCTACCGAGTCGAAAGTTGCGATCTTTCGGCACGGTCTCGAATTTTGATACCAAACTCACCAAACGTCTGGTTCTGTGTGAAATCAAAAATTACACAATTAACGTTTCGTCCGGAACACACTCCGGGGGGGAAAGTCGTGTTTTTACCGAAACGCCACCCGCGTCGAAAGTTGCGATCTATCGGGCACCGTCCCGAATTTCGATACCGAACTCACCGAACGTCTGGTTCTGTGTGAAATCCAAAATTAGACCATGCACGTTTCGTCCGGAACACACTCCGTGCGGGAAAGTCGTGTTTTTACCGAAACGCCTACCGAGTCGAAAGTTGCGATCTTTCGGCACGGTCTCGAATTTTGATACCAAACTCACCGAACGTCTGGTTCTGTGAGAAATCCAAAATTAGACCATTCACGTTTCGTCCGGAACACACTCCGGGCGGGAAAGTCGTGTTTTTACCGAAACGCCACCCGCGTCGAAAGTTGCGATCTTTCGGGCACTGTCCCGAATTTCGATACCGAACTCACCGAACGTCTGGTTCTGTGTGAAATCCAAAATTAGACCATGCACGTTTCGTCCGGAAAACACTCCGTGCGAGAAAGTCGTGTTTTTACCGAAACGCCTACCGAGTCGAAAGTTGCGATCTTTCGGCACGGTCTCGAATTTTGATACCAAACTCACCAAACGTCTGGTTCTGTGTGAAATCAAAAATTAGACCTTCACGTTTCGTCCGGAACACACTCCGGGCGGAAAGTCGTGTTTTTATCAAAACGCCAACCGCGTCGAAAGTTGCGATCTCTCGGCACCGTGTCGAATTTCGATACCGAACTCACCGAACGTCTGGTTTTGTGTGAAATCAAAAATTACACCATTCACGTTTCGTCCGGAACACACTCCGTGCGGGAAAGTCGTGTGAAACGCCTACCGAGCCGAAGTTGCGATCTTTCGGCACGGTCTCGAATTTTGAAACCAAACTCACCGAACGTCTGGTTCTGTGTGAAATCAAAAATTACACCATTCACGTTTCGTCCGGAACACACTCCGGGCGGGAAAGTCGTGTTTTTACCGAAACGCCACCCGCGTCGAAAGTTGCGATCTTTCGGGCACCGTCCCGAATTTTGATACCGAACTCACCGAACGTCTGGTTCTGTGTGAAATCTAAAATTAGACCATGCACGTTTCGTCCGGAACACACTCCGTGCGGGAAAGTCGTGTTTTTACCGAAACGCCTACCAAGTCGAAAGTTGCGATCTTTCGGCACGGTCTCGAATTTTGATACGAAACTCACCAAACGTCTGGTTCTGTGTGAAATCAAAAATTAGACCATTCACGTTTCGTCCGGAACACACTCCGGGCGGGAAAGTCGTGTTTTTACCGAAACGCCTACCGAGTCGAAAGTTGCGATCTTTCGGCACGGTCTCGAATTTTGATACCAAACTCACCGAACGCCTGGTTCTGTGTGAAATCCAAAATTAGACCATTCACGTTTCGTCCGGAACACACTCCGGGCGGGAAAGTCGTGTTTTTACCGAAACGCCACCCGCGTCGAAAGTTGCGATCTTTCGGGCACCGTCCCGAATTTCGATACCGAACTCACCGAACGTCTGGTTCTGTGTGAAATCCAAAACTAGACCATTCACGTTTCGTCCGGAACACACTCCGGGCGGGAAAGTCGTCTTTTTACCGAAACGCCTACCGAGTCAAAGTTGCGATCTTTCGGCACGGTCTCGAATTTTGATACCAAACTCACCGAACGTCTGGTTCTGTGTGAAATCAAAAATTACACCATTCACGTTTCGTCCGGAACACACTCCGGGCGGGAAAGTCGTGTTTTTACCGAAACGCCACCCGCGTCGAAAGTTGCGATCTTTCGGGCACCGTCCCGAATTTCGATACCAAACTCACCGAACGTCTGGTTCTGTGTGAAATCCAAAACTAGACCATTCACGTTTCGTCCGGAACACACTCCGGGCGGGAAAGTCTTGTTTTTACCGAAACGCCTACCGAGTCAAAGTTGCGATCTTTCGGCACGGTCTCGAATTTTGATACCAAACTCACCGAACGTCTGGTTCTGTGTGAAATCAAAAATTACACCATTCACGTTTCGTCCGGAACACACTCCGGGCGGGAAAGTCGTGTTTTTACCGAAACGCCACCCGCGTCGAAAGTTGCGATCTTTCGGGCACCGTCCCGAATTTCGATACCGAACTCACCGAACGTCTGGTTCTGTGTGAAATCCAAAATTAGACCATGCACGTTTCGTCCGGAACACACTCCGTGCGGGAAAGTCGTGTTTTTACCGAAACGCCTACCGAGTCGAAAGTTGCGATCTTTCGGCACGGTCTCGAATTTTGATACCAAACTCACCGAACGTCTGGTTCTGCGTGAAATCCAAAATTAGACCATTCACGTTTCGTCCGGAACACACTCCGGGCGGAAAAGTCGTGTTTTTACCGAAACGCCACCCGCGTCGAAAGTTGCGATCTTTCGGGCACCGTCCCGAATTTCGATACCGAACTCACCGAACGTCTGGTTCTGAGTGAAATCCAAAACTAGACCATTCACGTTTCGTCCGGAACACACTCCGGGCGGGAAAGTCGTGTTTTTACCGAAACGCCTACCGAGTCAAAGTTGCGATCTTTCGGCACGGTCTCGAATTTTGATACCAAACTCACCGAACGTCTGGTTTTGTGTGAAATCAAAAATTACACCATTCACGTTTCGTCCAGAACACACTCCGGGCGGGAAAGTCGTGTTTTTACCGAAACGCCACCCGCGTCGAAAGTTGCGATCTTTCGGGCACCGTCCCGAATTTCGATACCGAACTCACCGAACGTCTGGTTCTGTGTGAAATCCAAAATTAGACCATGCACGTTTCGTCCGGAACACACTCCGTGCGGGAAAGTCGTGTTTTTACCGAAACGCCTGCCGAGTCGAAAGTTGCAATCTTTCGGCACGGTCTCGAATTTTGATACCAAACTCACCAAACGTCTGGTTCTGTGTGAAATAAAAAATTAGACCATTCACGTTTCGTCCGGAACAAACTCCGGGGGGGAAAGTCGTGTTTTTACCGAAACGCCACCCGCGTCGAAAGTTGCGATCTTTCGGGCACCGTCCCGAATTTCGATACCGAACTCACCGAACGTCTGGTTCTGTGTGAAATCCAAAATTAGACCATGCACGTTTCGTCCGGAACACACTCCGTGCGGGAAAGTCGTGTTTTTACCGAAACGCCTACCGAGTCGAAAGTTGCGATCTTTCGGCACGGTCTCGAATTTTGATACCAAACTCACCGAACGTCTGGTTCTGCGTGAAATCCAAAATTAGACCATTCACGTTTCGTCCGGAACACACTCCGGGCGGGAAAGTCGTGTTTTTACCGAAACGCCACCCGCGTCGAAAGTTGCGATCTTTCGGGCACCGTCCCGAATTTCGATACCGAACTCACCGAACGTCTGGTTCTGTGTGAAATACAAAACTAGACCATTCACGTTTCGTCCGGAAGACACTCCGGGCGGGAAAGTCGTGTTTTTACCGAAACGCCTACAGAGTCAAAGTTGCGATCTTTCGGCACGGTCTCGAATTTTGATACCAAACTCACCGAACGTCTGGTTCTGTGTGAAATCAAAAATTACACCATTCACGTTTCGTCCGGAACACACTCCGGGCGGGAAAGTCGTGTTTTTACCGAAACGCCACCCGCGTCGAAAGTTGCGATCTTTCGGGCACCGTCCCGAATTTCGATACCGAACTCACCGAACGTCTGGTTCTGTGTGAAATCCAAAATTAGACCATGCACGTTTCGTCCGGAACACACTCCGTGCGGGAAAGTCGTGTTTTTACCGAAACGCCTGCCGAGTCGAAAGTTGCGATCTTTCGGCACGGTCTCGAATTTTGATACCAAACTCACCAAACGTCTGGTTCTGTGTGAAATCAAAAATTAGACCATTCACGTTTCGTCCGGAACACACTCCGGGGGGGGAAAGTCGTGTTTTTACCGAAACGCCACCCGCGTCGAAACTTGCGATCTTTCGGGCACCGTCCCGAATTTCGATACCGAACTCACCGAACGTCTGGTTCTGTGTGAAATCCAAAATTAGACCATGCACGTTTCGTCCGGTACACACTCCGTGCGGGAAAGTCGTGTTTTTACCGAAACGCCTGCCGAGTCGAAAGTTGCGATCTTTCGGCACGGTCTCGAATTTTGATACCAAACTCACCAAACGTCTGGTTCTGTGTAAAATCAAAAATTAGACCATTCACGTTTCGTCCGGAACACACTCCGGGGGGGAAAGTCGTGTTTTTACCGAAACGCCACCCGCGTCGAAAGTTGCGATCTTTCGGGCACCGTCCCGAATTTCGATACCGAACTCACCGAACGTCTGGTTCTGTGTGAAATTCAAAATTAGACCATTCACGTTTCGTACAGAACACACTCCGTGCGGGAAAGTCGTGTTTTTACCGAAACGCCTACCGAGTCGAAAGTTGCGATCTTTCGGCACGGTCTCGAATTTTGATACCAAACTCACCAAACGTCTGGTTCTGTGTGAAATCAAAAATTAGACCATTCACGTTTCGTCCGGAACAAACTCCGGGCGGAAAAGTCGTGTTTTTACCGAAACGCCTACCGAGTCGAAAGTTGCGATCTTTCGGCACGGTCTCGAATTTTGATACCAAACTCACCGAACGTCTGATTCTGTGTGAAATCCAAAATTAGACCATTCACGTTTCGTCCGGAACAAACTCCGGGCGGGAAAGTCGTGTTTTTACCGAAACGCCACCCGCGTCGAAAGTTGCGATCTTTCGGGCACTGTCCCGAATTTCGATACCGAACTCACCGATCGTCTGGTTCTGTGTGAAATCCAAAATTAGACCATTGATCGGTCTCAAAATATGTCGTTGTTTAGACCGTATCAGAGTATTTTAAACTGCTTGTGCTATGATTTGTTTTGAGCAAAAAGTGTATAGCAGCAAGTTGAGTATCGATCCACAGAGACAGGGTGAATTGGTTATTACTTTTAATTGAATCCTACTCTTAATTTGTCCCGAAACGTTGTTTGGTTTGTTGTGTGATTTAAGACTAGAAATGAAAACACGAGTAATAAATTGATTTAAAAAGTTTCGGGAAGAAATATCTAAGGCTTGAATCCACTCTAATCTTTTTGTAATGACATGAATGTTCCATTTTATGAATGTTCATTATTCGAATCCGTTGAGCACTGTGAAGATAGTTAATCTGCACTGAACTTGTTTAAGTTATTCATGTATACCAACTAGCATAGATTATCTTTGCTTAGCACGAATTGTCTTATCAGTATAATCCGTCTCTAAGGCACGGATTATCTGATAGCACAACGCGTCTTACAAGGCATAATCTATCTTAGTTGAGTTGCATGAATCAACGAGCCCTTGGTTGTATGTCGTAAAAATATGCTAACATATAATGAAAGAGAAGATCTTTTGGTTCTATATCATACAACATGGATTCGAATAATGAAAGCAGGAAGTTCTAATGAAACATATTCATTACAATAGGTTAGAGTTTCATCATCACCTTAGACAGAAGATTAGCCGGCCATAGAAGCAGATTCCATTGATTTAGAAGTGAAAACCGTCATTACAACGTCCTGAATATAGCGCTCACCTCCTATCCTTCCCTCTTTCTCTCCTATCTAACCCTGAATTCCTTCCCCAGGCGAAGGATATTCTATTACAAGTGGTCTTCCAGAGAGAAAACTAAAAGAAAATCTGAGATAAAATATGAGATATCTTCTGAAAATCCGGACTTTGCTATTTATAGACGTTTCCACCGCCCTAAGCCGTCCGGACGCTGAAGCGGTCCGTCCGGACGCCTGTGTGACAGCCATGTGACAGACGTGTGACAGCCGTGTGACAGCTGTGTCCAGATGTGCAAAAGTCGGCCCGTCCGGACGCCGAAGTGGTCCCGTCCGGACGCCTGCGTGACAGCTGGGTCCAGAGGTGCGTGAGGTGGCGCGAGGTGGCGCCCGGTGGTTGGAGGGAACATCCGTCCGGACGCGGGTCAGGTCCGTCCGGACGCCTGAATGGAATTTTTCGGCAGAAAGGTGTGAGAAGCCATGTCCGGACGGGGATCAGTGCCGTCCGGACGCCTGTCCATGTTTTTGCCACTTTTTCTCCTCATTCTTTGGTTATTAGCTCGGGCTACTGAAATCATGGAAAACAACCAAATTAGTAATAACAAGGCTCGTAAGACGATAGCAAAGGTACATTAGGCGATGGTGATAGTACATAATTATGCACTTATCACACCCCCCAACTTACACTTTGCTAGTCCTCGAGCAAAGAAAATTTTACTAACTTTTATTTAAAACCCAACTTTCGTATGGTTCACGATTGCACTTAGCATGTACAACAAGCCTTTTAAACCCCTAGGTGGCCCTAGTGGGACGAGTGAAGTCTCGTGAGGGTTTCCAGAGATGATACCCGCAAACATCCTTTGTGACACGGGCAACCATTCTGTGAGTTTTTAACAGATAAGCATATTTCTCAATTCCTGCCAGGTCATGTCAAGATATCATGGAATTCTACACATTATAGTCGGATTTAGATCATTCATTATCACTAATACTCAAAAGTGTGTGTGTGTTCTGTCAAGCAATGTTTAGTAATCTTCAAGTCAAGAATTCAAACCATCCAGGTTTCCATTCAGATCATGCTTCAACTTCAAAAACTCACCGGTTATTCACTCAACAATTAATTCTCTCAGAAACTGGCTTTGTCATTCAATGTTCTCTCATGTGGATGCGGTTTGGAGTTATATAAGGCATGCAAGATATCCGCAATCCATGACGCTCAAAAACGTATCATATGACTTGTGGTTTTCAGAATAGAATGTCAAATGCCATGAATAACCAATAAAACCACATTACGTTACTGCTTTTTAAGGCCGAGTCACGTTTCCCTAGGATCAAGAAGGACTTTGATTTTGGTTGTAATGTCAGGTAAGGATAGAGTGTTTAGGCAAGGTCAAGTAGAATTCTATCTTGAGAGGTAAGGACTTTTTGTTCTAGTAACACATGGCTTCATAACAATTTTTTTTTTTCTTTTGGAAGCCCATTCTTGATTTTTCCCAACTCTTCTCAAATTTCTTTTTTTTTTTTTTGCCTGTTTTTCTTTTTCTTTTGCCACCCAATTCACCCAACTCACAAGTTGTTTCTATGTATTTTTCTTTTGTTTCCAACTTCTTTGAGTTTCCAAATTTCTTTTTAGATCTACTATTCCCTTCCACCATTCATTTTCAATCACCTACCCATTTCATTTGATATCTGCCTTATACTCTCAAGATGATTTTTGGCCATGGAGCTTATCAAAGAATGGTTTAGTTTATGCAATAGGCTCAAAGTGGCGGACTAGGGATAAGTGTTTCATAATGAATCAAGCTGGCTCAATACCACAAGATGGCCTTACAATCCTTTCCTAAGGTCTACGAGACCTAGCCTGTTATTTAGCAGCAACATTGTGGTTCCACTTTTTATTCCAGCATTCGACCAATTAGGATGAGAATTTCTGAGTGATTGTGTTGATATCCCTCCAAAGAAAGAATTAGCTCTAGGCTCACTGAGGGTTAGTCTCCACAATTGATTTCCAGGTTTCCCAAAATGGTTCTTTTTCTTAGCTTTTAGAGTTACAAACATGCAAGACAGATATTCGGTGCAAAGTGCTGAGTATTAGCAACATGAGTAACCTAAAGCATAAATAATTTGCAGAATTCTTCAAGTATCACAAACATGCTCAACAAGAATTTAAAGAAACCATGACTTATTATGCAGAAAGCTCAGACAGATGGATGCAATTTTTTTTTTTTTTTTTTTTTTAAACGACCTATCCCCCAAGATATGCATATCTACACCCCCCAACTTAAATCAGACAATGTCCTCATTGGCACATTAAGACATGAAGCAGCAAAGTAAAGAAGGGGGGATACAGTGTTACCTGATGGGAGAAATACCGCAGAACAGAAATGGGAGGAGTGTAAAACTCCGTTCACAATGAAGGATGAAGTACCTGCAGGTTAGTTGACAACAACAAAAGAAAACACAAAACAAAGAAAGAAAAAGAGAAAACAAGAAACAAAAAGAGAGTCACAGGTCATCTTCGTCATCCTGTGGAGCCCGAGCCCCGGGATATGGTGGGTAAAAAGGGGGTTGGTAGGGGGGCAAGGGTGGTTGGTTCAGAATGGTACGCAAATACGTATGCGTGTCATAGGTGCTCTTTTCGAACCGCTCTCGAAAACTGTCGAGAGATGCTTGCTGGTAATTCTGACGTTTTATAATTTCATGGTACTCAGCATACGTCAGATTCCAGGGGTCACGGGGAGGTACAGGGAAGGAGGAAGAGCCGGGGCCTTGTGGTGCAGATTCATAGACGGGAGGCGGGGCATACACGGGTGGAGCATCGTGAGGATGTGTGTCATAACCACCAACCTCCTCTTCTTCTCGGTCATCGCCTGCCGGGCCCATGGGTGCAGGGGGAATGGCCCAACGGGCTCGCTGAGCCCGGCAAGAGTTGACACTTTTGCGCCAATCCTGAATTGTCAAGTGACGCACCGAATCATCCCGAGGTTCTGCGGGAGAAATTTCAAAAGGTAGCTCACCCGTAACAAGGGAGCCAGGGTCAGTGAGAATATAGGTGATAAGGTGTGCCAAGGGCAATTTGGCTCTAGAGGAGCCAGAATCAGCAAAACGCTTCATTTCATCGAGAAGAAGTCCTGGAAAGTCAACAGGCTCACCAATAAATATGGCATATAAAGTGCGGAGAACGTCCAGGCGACGCTCATCCTTGTGGCCTGTTTGTACAAAATTACGGGTCAGGACGGAATCTACAAACCAAAGACCCGGGGGTAGCTCGACACGTCGCACAAAAATGTTGCCCCCAGAGGGGCGAGCGCATAGGGCGGCAGCGGCGTTAGCTAGGGCAAAGTTGGCAACCCGAGGGGTGAATACAGGATTAGTTCGATGAGTTGCCATGTTTAGTATTCGGGCTAATGAGCGTCGGGAAATCTCAAAGGTATGACCCGAGACTTCAGTAAAAAGGGAGTCAGAGTTGTCACGGCGAGTGATATTTTGCCAGAAAAGCCGGACAAGACGCGGGTAAATGGGCCGGAAGGGCCCATATAAAAATTGTGCATGGCGTCGATTGATCTCCTCAATGCCCCAAGTGGCATCATCATCGGTAGCTAGAAAGTCATTCACCGGGAAAATTGTGGGAATGTGGTAGGCCCGGTTAGCCCATTCGGGTTGAAGAAGTCCCGCATTCGGGGCTTCTTCCTCCTCAATCCTTGGTTGGCGATTGTGGCGTGAGGAAGGGTTGGTACCTGGCCTAGTGGATTGTGACCTAGTGAGCCGAGAGGGTCCCGGCTCGTTAGTAGTTTCGTCACGGTCCGAAGTACTCGTACGGCGAGATCCGGAACCACCGGTGAGGCGACGAAGTTGACGCAACATAACTAATAGAAACACGCAAAACTAATGAATAAAACGGAAAAAGAAAGCAAGAAACTACCGGAAAATGTCGCCGGAGCTCCGGTGAGGTCGCCGGAAAAAATGTCGCCGGAAAACGAATGGGAACCGTAGAAACGTAGCTTGTTCACTGGGGGTTCCAAATATGGTAGTGGAAGATGCGGGAGATTACCCGTTTGGCGAAGATCTGAGTTGGAAGCCGAAGTGAACTCGCCGGATTTTGAAGTTTTTGAGAGAACTCCGTCCGGACGCCGCCTATTTGTGCTTGTACGTGAACCGGACGCGAAGTATGGATGAGGGATGGAAGTGGTAGGGACGTGAGAGGGGTTTAAGGGCGGATTTTCTGGGTTTTTGGGAGAGGAAGACGAAGTAGAGAGAGAGAGAGGGGGCTGGAAATGGCTGAAAACCGCGTCCAGCGGTTTAAATAGGGACAGCGGCGTCCGGACGGGAGTCACGGCCGTCCGGACGGGGGTTCTAAAAAATGCAGAGAGTTACCAAAAAATGGCGTCCGGACGGGAGTCACGGCCGTCCGGACGGTTTAGTCCAGAAAAAAAAAATCCAGAGAGTTGGTAAAAATTGCGTCCGGACGGATGGCTCTGGCGTTTCGCATTTGTTTGATTCCACATTTTCTGTACGAATATTATCCAGTGACATCTAACGGGATTCCAGACAAAGGGAAAAGAAAACGCAAAACGAAAGAAAGGTTGGGTTGCCTCCCAATTAGCGCTAAGTTTAATGTCTTCAGCCAGACACACTCTTGAGATCTTTTTAAGCATAGATAGGGTCCACCAAGTTGAGTGATTCAATGGTGGCACCGTCATGGATCATTTCACCAATACCCTCCACGCATGGTTTTAATCGTTGACCATTGATTGTAAAAGTATTGCCAACGCGTGGATCGCGAATCTGGACTGCTCCATGGGGAAAGACTTGGGTGACCTCGTAAGGTCCTTCCCATCTAGAACGCAATTTCCCAGGGAATAATTTAAGTCGGGCATTAAAAAGCCACACTTTAGAGCCAGGGTGGAAAGTCTTATGTAGGATGTGTTTATCATGAAAGGATTTAGTCCTTTCCTTATAAAGACGTGCACTATCGTAGGATTCATTGCGCATTTCTTCCAGCTCGTTGAGTTGGAGACGTCGGTGTGAGCCTGCGGCTTCCATATCAAAGTTGAATTGTTTAATTGCCCATAGAGCTCTGTGTTCTAATTCAACAGGGAGGTGACATGGTTTACCGAACACCAATCGATAAGGAGACATGCCGATTGGTGTTTTGTATGCGGTGCGATAGGCCCATAAAGCTTCATTAAGTCTTAATGACCAATCTTTTCGATCGGGCCGTACCGTTTTTTCCAAAATGTGCTTGATTTCTCTATTCGAGACTTCAACTTGTCCACTTGTTTGGGGATGATAAGGTGTAGAAAGCTTATGTGTAATAGAATACTTGCGCACGAGGGAAGCGAAATGTTTATTCAAGAAATGGGTGCCGTTATCGCTTATAATGGCTCGTGGATAACCAAACCTTGGAAAAATATGATCTTGGAGGAATTTGACCACAACTTTGTGGTCATTGGTTCGGGTGGCAACTGCTTCTACCCATTTCGTTACATAGTCAACAACGACTAAAATATATTCATGCCCTTGTGAAGATGGAAAAGGTCCCATAAAGTCGATACCCCACACATCAAACATTTCTACTATCAAGATAGGTGCTAGGGGCATCATATTTCGTTTAGATATAGTGCCAGTTTTCTGACATTTTGGACAAGTTTGACAGAAAGCATGAGCATCTTTAAAGAGGGAAGGCCAGTAGAATCCACATTGAAGCACCTTGGCAGCTGTTCTTTTGCCACCAAAGTGGCCACCACATTCAAGGGTATGGCAAAAAGTGAGAATACTGTGGTGTTCATTGGCTGCAACACATCTTCTAATTACTTGGTCAGAACATAACTTGAATAGTTCCGGATCTTCCCAAAAGTATTTGTTTATTTCGGAGAAGAATCGGTCTTTATCAGTTCTCGACCAATGAGTAGGTATTTCTCCCGTGGCTAGATAGTTGACAATATGAGCGTACCACGGTTGAGGGTCATGTGAAACCTGGAATAGTTGTTCATCGGGAAATGTAGTCGGGAATTGAGTAGTATGACAACTAGAGTCGACAAGTAGTCGAGAAAGGTGATCCGCGACTGAATTTTCGGAACCCTTCTTGTCCCGGATTTCAAGGTCGAATTCTTGGAGAAGTAAGATCCACCGAATTAGTCGTGGTTTGGTGTCCTTTTTAGCAAGTAAGTGTTTTAGGGCAGCATGATCAGTATATATGATGACTTTGGAGCCCAACAAGTAAGACCGAAATTTATCCAAAGAGAATACTACCGCAAGCAATTCTTTTTCAGTAGTAGTGTAATTCAATTGTGCATCTGAAAGAGTTTTGCTTGCGTAGTGGATAGCATGTGGGATACGACCAACCCGTTGTCCTAAGACGGCACCAACAGCATAATCTGATGCATCACACATTATTTCAAACGGGATGGTCCAATTGGGTGGCTGGATAATCGGGGCAGTGCAAAGGGAATCTCGAAGAATCTCGAATGCTCTCATACATGCTTCATTAAAGACAAAAGGAGTATCCTTGGCGAGCAAATCGCACAATGGCTTGGAAATTTTAGAGAAGTCTTTGATGAATCGCCGATAAAAACCAGCGTGCCCAAGGAAGGACCGGATTTGTTTCACGGTCATTGGGGGAGGAAGTCTCGAAATTAGGTTGACCTTAGCTTGATCGACTTCAATCCCTCTTTTGGACACCACGTGTCCTAACACAATCCCCTCCTGAACCATAAAATGACTTTTCTCCCAACTTAGCACCAGGTGAGAGTCAATACAACGTTGTAAGACCAGGGAGAGATTGTGAAGGCATGTTTCAAATGAGGGGCCAAAAACAGAGAAACCATCCATGAAAATTTCTAGGAATTTCTCTACTATGTCCGAAAAGATTGCCATCATGCAACGTTGAAACGTTGCTGGTGCATTGCACAAGCCAAAGGGCATGCGTCGATAGGCATATGTTCCGTAGGGGCAGGTAAAGGTGGTTTTCTCTTGATCGTTAGGATCGACAGGGACTTGGTTATATCCGGAATATCCATCCAGAAAACAATAATATTCTTGTCCTGCCAATCTCTCAAGGATTTGGTCAATGAAGGGTAAAGGGAAGTGATCTTTTCGGGTGATAGAATTTAACTTACGATAATCGATACACACACGCCAACCAGATGTTGTGCGTGTGGTGACCAATTCCCCTTCCTCTGTTTCTATCACAGTGATGCCAGTCTTTTTAGGCACCACCTGAGTAGGGCTAACCCATTTGCTATCAGAAATTGGGTAGATGATTCCGGCATCCAGTAATTTGATTACTTCTTTCATGACCACCTCTTTCATATTAGGATTTAATCTCCTCTGTGATTCTCGAGTAGGTTTGGCATCATCCTCAAAATGGATGCGGTGCATACACACAGAAGGGTCAATTCCTTTTAAGTCAGCTACTGACCATCCAATTGCAGTTTTATGTGTTTGGAGAACATTAAGAAGTTGATTTTCTTGTGCAATTGAGAGGTGTGCCGAGATAATGACAGGTAGGGTTTCATGTGGTCCTAGGAAGGCATATTTAAGTGAGGCCGGGAGTGGTTTTAGTTCAAGTTTAGGTGGGACATGAATGGAAAGAGGTGCTGGCACACTTGACAGGGGAGGTAAAGACTCAAATCTGGCTCGCCATATCGGAGGTGATTTTTCAAGTAGGCAGCTGACTTCATCGACTGCTCTGTCAATGTTGTAGTCATCATACCCAAAATGAGCTAGGCATGAAGCCAAAGGGTCGGGAGTAAGAATATAGGGGCCAGCTTCCTCGACGAGGTCTTCTACAAGGTCGATTGCAAAACAGTCCTCATTGGGTAAGGTAGGGCGTTGAGATGCACTGAAGACATTTAACTTGACATTCATGTTACCAAAGGATAGTTCCATCACCCCCAGTCCGACAGTTAATACAAGCCGTGGCTGTAGCCAAGAATGGCCGGCCTAGGATAATTGGAGTTTGTCGCTTATGGTTGTTTACAGGCTCGGTATCAAGAATGATAAAGTCAACTGGGTAAATAAATTTATCTACCTTGACCAGTATATCTTTAATCTCACCACGGGGCACTCGGATAGATCGGTCTGCCAACTGGAGGGTCACTGGCGTAGGTTGCAATTCACCCAACCCAAATTGTTCATAAATTGAGTAGGGCATTAAGTTGACGCTTGCGCCAAGATCTAACAATGCCCGGTCAATATGATGTTGTCCAATGACACAGGAAATGGTGGGTTGGCCAGGATCTTGTACTTTTTGCGGAGTGGCCATTTGTAAAACAGAACTCACCTGTTCGGTGAGCAAAATCTTTTTTGATACATGGGTCTGGCGCTTCCGTTTTTGAGTACAAAGATCTTTCAGAAATTTGGCATATGCCGGAACTTGTTTGATAGCATCTAAGAGTGGGAGGTTGATTTTAACTTGTTTGAATACCTCCATCATCTCTTCCATGGAGGCCCCTTTTTTTGAAAATGGTAGTGGAGAGCGGAGGGCACTCGGAAATGGTACGGGTCTTGGTAGAGATTTCTGTGGTGGTGTTGACGACTGTGGAGGGTCGTCTGCCAGTTCTGGGTGAGGTGCAGGAGCCACATATGCTTTGGTTCTAGCATTATTTGGGAGAGGTTGTGAGTCAATCTCTCGCCCGCTGCATAAGGTTATCACAGCCTTTGCTTGCTCATGGTGTGGATCTAAGCTAGATGATTGGTCTACCACATATTGTCCTTTAGGATTGTTGATTACTTGACTGGGTAGTCTACCCTCCTCTCTTCGATTAAGTGTATTAGCCAATTGACCCATTTGAGTTTCTAGTCGTGATATAGATTGAGAATGAGAATGGACTAGTTGGGTTGTGGCTTCAATAGAAGAAGTCTTGGTATGTAACTCTTGGAGGGCTTTTAAGACTTCTTCTTCGAAATTACGATTTCTTGGAGGTGGGGCAGTGTTTTGGTTCGGGTAATTTTGGTAAGGACGATAAGCTGGTGGATTGAAAGTATTAGGATAACCAGGCCTAGATGGTCCAGGTAAAGAATTGCCTTGGGGCTGGGGTTTCCATGAGAAGTTTGGGTGATTACGCCATCCCGGGTTATAAGTATTAGAGTATGGGTTATTGCCGGGTTTGGTGCATTCTTGGGCAGCATTTACTTGTTCTTGCACAAAATCAGGGTAATGGGGTGCAAGATGACAGTCGCCTATAAAGTGAGTCGTACTAGAGCATAAGGCACATGTGTCAACAGAATTTATCGGTTGCTGAGGCTGTAGTCCACTAGAAAGTAGTTGGTCAAGTTTTTGAGTGAGAGTGGCTACTTGGGAAGTGAGGTGGTGAGTGTTATCTGACGGTTGAATTTCATATACCCCTCGTTTGCTGGTAGAGGTGGTGCTTCCCTTACTATTACGAAGACCTGAGGCATGATGCTGAGAGGTTTCAGCCATATTCTCAAAAAGTTGCCATGCCTCATCAGCACCTTTTAACATGAATGCACCTCCACTTGAGGCGTCTACCATTTGTCTGTTAGGAATTGACAGTCCATCATAGAAAGTATGGACTAGTTGCCATTTAGGGATTTGGTGGTGAGGACATCTTCTAAGCAGGTCTTTAAGTCTTTCCCATGTTTCATGAAATTGTTCACCCTCAAATTGAGTAAATTGATTAATCGCTCGCCTATACTGTTGAGTTTTACCCATGGAAAAGTATTTCTTGAGGAATTCGCCTCTCAATTGTTCCCAGGTAAAGATAGTACGAGGAGGTTGCGTGGTGAGCCAATGGGATGCCTTATCTTTAAGAGAGAATGGAAATAAGATGAGTTTAAGGGCATCACTACTGAAATCATTAATCCGTACCGTAGAACAGATTTTGAGAAATTCATCTATATGCTTAAAAGGATCTTCATCATCTAATCCATAATATGAAGGTAACATGCCAATTGTACTTGGTTTGATTTCATAATTCCGGGCTGTGACATTTGGCAGAACAATACAAGAAGGGGATTCATAATCAGCAGGGGCAAAATATTGTTGCAATGGGGGTGCTGGTTGCTGTGGTACCTGAGGAGCTAAGGCAGCTTCAGGAAATAGATTTTCGGGCAAAGCCTGGTTGGCAGCCATGTTAGCCATGGATATGTCAGACACACGAGTGGGGTCTGTTCTAATTGAAGCCCGAATGGCGCCGAGTGTGCGTTCTATTTCGGGATCAGCCGGTTGAATATCAGGAGTCAATGACCGGCGTCCACGCATGCAAAGTACTGAATATTAATACTAAGAAAAAGCTTATCAATGATTTGCCGAAATAACACAACTTACAGTGATGTAATGATATCGCTTTAGTTCTTCAACACTGACTTGCACCTGGTTGTGTTCTGAATTGAGTTCTTCTTTTTGGCAAATACACTTATAGAGCTTTAAGAGACAAGAAGAGGTTAAACTAAGAAAAAAAATCAATTAAAAGAGTAACAACTAATTAAACCGTGTCCCCGGCAGCGGCGCCAAAAAGTTGATCGGTCTCGAAATATGTCGTTGTTTAGACCGTATCAGAGTATTTTAAACTGCTTGTGCTATGATTTGTTTTGAGCAAAAAGTGTATAGCAGCAAGTTGAGTATCGATCCACAGAGACAGGGTGAATTGGTTATTACTTTTAATTGAATCCTACTCTTAATTTGTCCCGAAACGTTGTTTGGTTTGTTGTGTGATTTAAGACTAGAAATGAAAACACGAGTAATAAATTGATTTAAAAAGTTTCGGGAAGAAATATCTAAGGCTTGAATCCACTCTAATCTTTTTGTAATGACATGAATGTTCCATTTTATGAATGTTCATTATTCGAATCCGTTGAGCACTGTGAAGATAGTTAATCTGCACTGAACTTGTTTAAGTTATTCATGTATACCAACTAGCATAGATTATCTTTGCTTAGCACGAATTGTCTTATCAGTATAATCCGTCTCTAAGGCACGGATTATCTGATAGCACAACGCGTCTTACAAGGCATAATCTATCTTAGTTGAGTTGCATGAATCAACGAGCCCTTGGTTGTATGTCGTAAAAATATGCTAACATATAATGAAAGAGAAGATCTTTTGGTTCTATATCATACAACATGGATTCGAATAATGAAAGCAGGAAGTTCTAATGAAACATATTCATTACAATAGGTTAGAGTTTCATCATCACCTTAGACAGAAGATTAGCCGGCCATAGAAGCAGATTCCATTGATTTAGAAGTGAAAACCGTCATTACAACGTCCTGAATATAGCGCTCACCTCCTATCCTTCCCTCTTTCTCTCCTATCTAACCCTGAATTCCTTCCCCAGGCGAAGGATATTATATTACAAGTGGTCTTCCAGAGAGAAAACTAAAAGAAAATCTGAGATAAAATATGAGATATCTTCTGAAAATCCGGACTTTGCTATTTATAGACGTTTCCACCGCCCTAAGCCGTCCGGACGCTGAAGCGGTCCGTCCGGACGCCTGTGTGACAGCCATGTGACAGACGTGTGACAGCCGTGTGACAGCTGTGTCCAGATGTGCAAAAGTCGGCCCGTCCGGACGCCGAAGTGGTCCCGTCCGGACGCCTGCGTGACAGCTGGGTCCAGAGGTGCGTGAGGTGGCGCGAGGTGGCGCCCGGTGGTTGGAGGGAACATCCGTCCGGACGCGGGTCAGGTCCGTCCGGACGCCTGAATGGAATTTTTCGGCAGAAAGGTGTGAGAAGCCATGTCCGGACGGGGATCAGTGCCGTCCGGACGCCTGTCCATGTTTTTGCCACTTTTTCTCCTCATTCTTTGGTTATTAGCTCGGGCTCCTGAAATCATGGAAAACAACCAAATTAGTAATAACAAGGCTCGTAAGACGATAGCAAAGGTACATTAGGCGATGGTGATAGTACATAATTATGCACTTATCAACCATGCACGTTTCGTCTGGAACACACTCCGTGCGGGAAAGTCGTGTTTTTACCGAAACGCCTACCGAGTCGAAAGTTGCGATCTTTCGGCACGGTCTCGAATTTTGATACCAAACTCACCAAACGTCTGGTTCTATGTGAAATCAAAAATTACACCATTCACGTTTCGTCCGGAACACACTCCGGGGGGGAAAGTCGTGTTTTTACCGAAACGCCACCCGCGTCGAAAGTTGCGATCTTTCGGGCACCGTCCCGAATTTCGATACCGAACTCACCGAACGTCTGGTTCTGTGTGAAATCCAAAATTAGACCATGCACGTTTCGTCCGGAACACACTCCGTGCGGGAAAGTCGTGTTTTTACCGAAACGCCTACCGAGTCGAAAGTTGCGATCTTTCGGCACGGTCTCGAATTTTGATACCAAACTCACCAAACGTCTGGTTCTGTGTGAAATCAAAAGTTAGACCATTCAGGTTTCGTCCGGAATACACTCCGGGCGGGAAAGTCGTGTTTTTACCGAAACGCCTACCGAGTCGAAAGTTGCGATCTTTCGACACGGTCTCGAATTTTGATACCAAACTCACCGAACGTCTGGTTCTGTGAGAAATCCAAAATTAGACCATTCACGTTTCGTCCGGAACACACTCCGGGCGGGAAAGTCATGTTTTTACCGAAACGCCACCCGCGTCGAAAGTTGCGATCTTTCGGGCACTGTCCCGAATTTCGATACCGAACTCACCGAACGTCTGGTTCTGTGTGAAATCCAAAATTAGACCATGCACGTTTCGTCCGGAAAACACTCCGTGCGGGAAAGTCGTGTTTTTACCGAAACGCCTACCGAGTCGAAAGTTGCGATCTTTCGGCACGGTCTCGAATTTTGATACCAAGCTCACCATACGTCTGGTTCTGTGTGAAATCAAAAATTAGACCTTCACGTTTCGTCCGGAACACACTCCGGGCGGAAAGTCGTGTTTTTATCAAAACGCCAACCGCGTCGAAAGTTGCGATCTCTCGGCACCGTGTCGAATTTCGATACCGAACTCACCGAACGTCTGGTTTTGTGTGAAATCAAAAATTACACCATTCACGTTTCGTCCGGAACACACTCCGTGCGGGAAAGTCGTGTTTTTACCGAAACGCCACCCGCGTCGAAAGTTGCGATCTTTCGGGCACCGTCCCGAATTTCGATACCGAACTCACCGAACGTTTGGTTCTGTGTGAAATCCAAAATTAGACCATGCACGTTTCGTCCGGAACACACTCCGTGCGGGAAAGTCGTGTTTTTACCGAAACGCCTACCGAGTCGAAAGTTGCGATCTTTCGGCACGGTCTCGAATTTTGATACCAAACTCACCAAACGTCTGGTTCTGTGTGAAATCAAAAATTAGACCATTCACGTTTCGTCCGGAACACACTCCGGGCGGGAAAGTCGTGTTTTTACCGAAACGCCTACCGAGTCGAAAGTTGCGATCTTTCGGCACGGTCTCGAATTTTGATACCAAACTCACCGAACGTCTGGTTCTGTGTGAAATCCAAAATTAGACCATTCACGATTCGTCCGGAACACACTCCGGGCGGGAAAGTCGTGTTTTTACCAAAACGCCACCCGCGTCGAAAGTTGCGATATTTCGGGCATCGTCCTGAATTTCGATACCGAACTCACCGAACGTCTGGTTCTGTGTCAAATCCAAAATTAGACCATTCACCTTTCGTCCGGAACACACTCCGGGCGGGAAAGTCGTGTTTTTACCGAAACGCCACCCGCGTCGAAAGTTGCGATCTTTCGGGCACCGTCCCGAATTTCGATACCGAACTCACCGAACGTTTGGTTCTGTGTGAAATCCAAAATTAGACCATGCACGTTTCGTCCGGAACACACTCCGTGCGGGAAAGTCGTGTTTTTACCGAAACGCCTACCGAGTCGAAAGTTGCGATCTTTCGGCACGGTCTCGAATTTTGATACCAAACTCACCAAACGTCTGGTTCTGTGTGAAATCAAAAATTAGACCATTCACGTTTCGTCCGGAACACACTCCGGGCGGGAAAGTCGTGTTTTTACCGAAACACCTACCGAGTCGAAAGTTGCGATCTTTCGGCACGGTCTCGAATTTTGATACCAAACTCACCGAACGTCTGGTTCTGTGTGAAATCCAAAATTAGACCATTCACGATTCGTCCGGAACACACTCCGGGCGGGAAAGTCGTGTTTTTACCAAAACGCCACCCGCGTCGAAAGTTGCGATATTTCGGGCATCGTCCTGAATTTCGATACCGAACTCACCGAACGTCTGGTTCTGTGTGAAATCCAAAATTAGACCATTCACCTTTCGTCCGGAACACACTCCGGGCGGGAAAGTCGTGTTTTTACCGAAACGCCTACCGCGTCGAAAGTTGCGATCTTTCGGCACCGTGTCGAATTTCGATACCGAACTCACCGAACGTCTGGTTCTGTGTGAAATCAAAAATTACACCATTCACGTTTCGTCCGGAACACACTCCGGGCGGGAAAGTCGTGTTTTTACCGAAACGCCACCCGCGTCGAAAGTTGCGATCTTTCGGGCACTGTCCTGAATTTCGATACCGAACTCACCGAACGTCTGGTTCTGTGTGAAATCCAAAATTAGACCATGCACGTTTCGTCCGGAACACACTCCGGGCGGGAAAGTCGTGTTTTTACCGAAACGCCTACCGAGTCGAAAGTTGCGATCTTTCGGCACGGTCTCGAATTTTGATACCAAACTCACCGAACGTCTGGTTCTGTGTGAAATCCAAAATTAGACCATTCACGATTCGTCCGGAACACACTCCGGGCGGGAAAGTCGTGTTTTCACCAAAACGCCACCCGCGTCGAAAGTTGCGATATTTCGGGCATCGTCCTGAATTTCGATACCGAACTCACCGAACGTCTGGTTCTGTGTGAAATCCAAAATTAGACCATTCACCTTTCGTCCGGAACACACTCCGGGCGGGAAAGTCGTGTTTTTACCGAAACGCCTACCGCGTCGAAAGTTGCGATCTTTCGGCACCGTGTCGAATTTCGATACCGAACTCACCGAACGTCTGGTTCTGTGTGAAATCAAAAATTACACCATTCACGTTTCGTCCGGAACACACTCCGGGCGGGAAAGTCGTGTTTTTACCGAAACGCCACCCGCGTCGAAAGTTGCGATCTTTCGGGCACTGTCCCGAATTTCGATACCGAACTCACCGAACGTCTGGTTCTGTGTGAAATCAAAAATTAGACCTTCACGTTTCGTCCGGAACACACTCCGGGCGGAAAGTCGTGTTTTTATCAAAACGCCAACCGCGTCGAAAGTTGCGATCTCTCGGCACCGTGTCGAATTTCGATACCGAACTCACCGAACGTCTGGTTTTGTGTGAAATCAAAAATTACACCATTCACGTTTCGTCCGGAACACACTCCGTGCGGGAAAGTCGTGTTTTTACCGAAACGCCACCCGCGTCGAAAGTTGCGATCTTTCGGGCACCGTCCCGAATTTCGATACCGAACTCACCGAACGTTTGGTTCTGTGTGAAATCCAAAATTAGACCATGCACGTTTCGTCCGGAACACACTCCGTGCGGGAAAGTCGTGTTTTTACCGAAACGCCTACCGAGTCGAAAGTTGCGATCTTTCGGCACGGTCTCGAATTTTGATACCAAACTCACAAACGTCTGGTTCTGTGTGAAATCAAAAATTAGACCATTCACGTTTCGTCCGGAACACACTCCGGGCGGGAAAGTCGTGTTTTTACCGAAACGCCTACCGAGTCGAAAGTTGCGATCTTTCGGCACGGTCTCGAATTTTGATACCAAACTCACCGAACGTCTGGTTCTGTGTGAAATCCAAAATTAGACCATTCACGATTCGTCCGGAACAAACTCCGGGCGGGAAAGTCGTGTTTTTACCAAAACGCCACCCGCGTCGAAAGTTGCGATATTTCGGGCATCGTCCTGAATTTCGATACCGAACTCACCGAACGTCTGGTTCTGTGTGAAATCCAAAATTAGACCATTCACCTTTCGTCCGGAACACACTCCGGGCGGGAAAGTCGTGTTTTTACCGAAACGCCTACCGCGTCGAAAGTTGCGATCTTTCGGCACCGTGTCGAATTTCGATACCGAACTCACCGAACGTCTGGTTCTGTGTGAAATCAAAAATTACACCATTCACGTTTCGTCCGGAACACACTCCGGGCGGGAAAGTCGTGTTTTTACCGAAACGCCACCCGCGTCGAAAGTTGCGATCTTTCGGGCACTGTCCCGAATTTCGATACCGAACTCACCGAACGTCTGGTTCTGTGTGAAATCCAAAATTAGACCATGCACGTTTCGTCCGGAACACACTCCGGGCGGGAAAGTCGTGTTTTTACCGAAACGCCTACCGAGTCGAAAGTTGCGATCTTTCGGCACGGTCTCGAATTTTGATACCAAACTCACCGAACGTCTGGTTCTGTGTGAAATCCAAAATTAGACCATTCACGATTCGTCCGGAACACACTCCGGGCGGGAAAGTCGTGTTTTTACCAAAACGCCACCCGCGTCGAAAGTTGCGATATTTCGGGCATCGTCCTGAATTTCGATACCGAACTCACCGAACGTCTGGTTCTGTGTGAAATCCAAAATTAGACCATTCACCTTTCGTCCGGAACACACTCCGGGCGGGAAAGTCGTGTTTTTACCGAAACGCCTACCGCGTCGAAAGTTGCGATCTTTCGGCACCGTGTCGAATTTCGATACCGAACTCACCGAACGTCTGGTTCTGTGTGAAATCAAAAATTACACCATTCACGTTTCGTCCGGAACACACTCCGGGCGGGAAAGTCGTGTTTTTACCGAAACGCCACCCGCGTCGAAAGTTGCGATCTTTCGGGCACTGTCCCGAATTTCGATACCGAACTCACCGAACGTCTGGTTCTGTGTGAAATCAAAAATTAGACCTTCACGTTTCGTCCGGAACACACTCCGGGCGGAAAGTCGTGTTTTTATCAAAACGCCAACCGCGTCGAAAGTTGCGATCTCTCGGCACCGTGCCGAATTTCGATACCGAACTCACCGAACGTCTGGTTTTGTGTGAAATCAAAAATTACACCATTCACGTTTCGTCCGGAACACACTCCGTGCGGGAAAGTCGTGTTTTTACCGAAACGCCACCCGCGTCGAAAGTTGCGATCTTTCGGGCACCGTCCCGAATTTCGATACCGAACTCACCGAACGTTTGGTTCTGTGTGAAATCCAAAATTAGACCATGCACGTTTCGTCCGGAACACACTCCGTGCGGGAAAGTCGTGTTTTTACCGAAACGCCTACCGAGTCGAAAGTTGCGATCTTTCGGCACGGTCTCGAATTTTGATACCAAACTCACCAAACGTCTGGTTCTGTGTGAAATCAAAAATTAGACCATTCACGTTTCGTCCGGAACACACTCCGGGCGGGAAAGTCGTGTTTTTACCGAAACGCCTACCGAGTCGAAAGTTGCGATCTTTCGGCACGGTCTCGAATTTTGATACCAAACTCACCGAACGTCTGGTTCTGTGTGAAATCCAAAATTAGACCATTCACGATTCGTCCGGAACAAACTCCGGGCGGGAAAGTCGTGTTTTTACCAAAACGCCACCCGCGTCGAAAGTTGCGATATTTCGGGCATCGTCCTGAATTTCGATACCGAACTCACCGAACGTCTGGTTCTGTGTGAAATCCAAAATTAGACCATTCACCTTTCGTCCGGAACACACTCCGGGCGGGAAAGTCGTGTTTTTACCGAAACGCCTACCGCGTCGAAAGTTGCGATCTTTCGGCACCGTGTCGAATTTCGATACCGAACTCACCGAACGTCTGGTTCTGTGTGAAATCAAAAATTACACCATTCACGTTTCGTCCGGAACACACTCCGGGCGGGAAAGTCGTGTTTTTACCGAAACGCCACCCGCGTCGAAAGTTGCGATCTTTCGGGCACTGTCCCGAATTTCGATACCGAACTCACCGAACGTCTGGTTCTGTGTGAAATCCAAAATTAGACCATGCACGTTTCGTCCGGAACACACTCCGGGCGGGAAAGTCGTGTTTTTACCGAAACGCCTACCGAGTCGAAAGTTGCGATCTTTCGGCACGGTCTCGAATTTTGATACCAAACTCACCGAACGTCTGGTTCTGTGTGAAATCCAAAATTAGACCATTCACGATTCGTCCGGAACACACTCCGGGCGGGAAAGTCGTGTTTTTACCAAAACGCCACCCGCGTCGAAAGTTGCGATATTTCGGGCATCGTCCTGAATTTCGATACCGAACTCACCGAACGTCTGGTTCTGTGTGAAATCCAAAATTAGACCATTCACCTTTCGTCCGGAACACACTCCGGGCGGGAAAGTCGTGTTTTTACCGAAACGCCTACCGCGTCGAAAGTTGCGATCTTTCGGCACCGTGTCGAATTTCGATACCGAACTCACCGAACGTCTGGTTCTGTGTGAAATCAAAAATTACACCATTCACGTTTCGTCCGGAACACACTCCGGGCGGGAAAGTCGTGTTTTTACCGAAACGCCACCCGCGTCGAAAGTTGCGATCTTTCGGGCACTGTCCCGAATTTCGATACCGAACTCACCGAACGTCTGGTTCTGTGTGAAATCAAAAATTAGACCTTCACGTTTCGTCCGGAACACACTCCGGGCGGAAAGTCGTGTTTTTATCAAAACGCCAACCGCGTCGAAAGTTGCGATCTCTCGGCACCGTGCCGAATTTCGATACCGAACTCACCGAACGTCTGGTTTTGTGTGAAATCAAAAATTACACCATTCACGTTTCGTCCGGAACACACTCCGTGCGGGAAAGTCGTGTTTTTACCGAAACGCCACCCGCGTCGAAAGTTGCGATCTTTCGGGCACCGTCCCGAATTTCGATACCGAACTCACCGAACGTTTGGTTCTGTGTGAAATCCAAAATTAGACCATGCACGTTTCGTCCGGAACACACTCCGTGCGGGAAAGTCGTGTTTTTACCGAAACGCCTACCGAGTCGAAAGTTGCGATCTTTCGGCACGGTCTCGAATTTTGATACCAAACTCACCAAACGTCTGGTTCTGTGTGAAATCAAAAATTAGACCATTCACGTTTCGTCCGGAACACACTCCGGGCGGGAAAGTCGTGTTTTTACCGAAACGCCTACCGAGTCGAAAGTTGCGATCTTTCGGCACGGTCTCGAATTTTGATACCAAACTCACCGAACGTCTGGTTCTGTGTGAAATCCAAAATTAGACCATTCACGATTCGTCCGGAACACACTCCGGGCGGGAAAGTCGTGTTTTTACCAAAACGCCACCCGCGTCGAAAGTTGCGATATTTCGGGCATCGTCCTGAATTTCGATACCGAACTCACCGAACGTCTGGTTCTGTGTCAAATCCAAAATTAGACCATTCACCTTTCGTCCGGAACACACTCCGGGCGGGAAAGTCGTGTTTTTACCGAAACGCCACCCGCGTCGAAAGTTGCGATCTTTCGGGCACCGTCCCGAATTTCGATACCGAACTCACCGAACGTTTGGTTCTGTGTGAAATCCAAAATTAGACCATGCACGTTTCGTCCGGAACACACTCCGTGCGGGAAAGTCGTGTTTTTACCGAAACGCCTACCGAGTCGAAAGTTGCGATCTTTCGGCACGGTCTCGAATTTTGATACCAAACTCACCAAACGTCTGGTTCTGTGTGAAATCAAAAATTAGACCATTCACGTTTCGTCCGGAACACACTCCGGGCGGGAAAGTCGTGTTTTTACCGAAACGCCTACCGAGTCGAAAGTTGCGATCTTTCGGCACGGTCTCGAATTTTGATACCAAACTCACCGAACGTCTGGTTCTGTGTGAAATCCAAAATTAGACCATTCACGATTCGTCCGGAACACACTCCGGGCGGGAAAGTCGTGTTTTTACCAAAACGCCACCCGCGTCGAAAGTTGCGATATTTCGGGCATCGTCCTGAATTTCGATACCGAACTCACCGAACGTCTGGTTCTGTGTGAAATCCAAAATTAGACCATTCACCTTTCGTCCGGAACACACTCCGGGCGGGAAAGTCGTGTTTTTACCGAAACGCCTACCGCGTCGAAAGTTGCGATCTTTCGGCACCGTGTCGAATTTCGATACCGAACTCACCGAACGTCTGGTTCTGTGTGAAATCAAAAATTACACCATTCACGTTTCGTCCGGAACACACTCCGGGCGGGAAAGTCGTGTTTTTACCGAAACGCCACCCGCGTCGAAAGTTGCGATCTTTCGGGCACCGTCCCGAATTTCGATACCGAACTCACCGAACGTCTGGTTCTGTGTGAAATCCAAAATTAGACCATTCACGTTTCGTCCGGAACACACTCCGGGCGGGAAAGTCGTGTTTTTACCGAAACGCCTACCGCGTCGAAAGTTGCGATCTTTCGGCACCGTGTCGAATTTCGATACCGAACTCACCGAACGTCTGGTTCTGTGTGAAATCAAAAATTACACCATTCACATTTCGTCCGGAACACATTCCGGGCGGGAAAGTCGTGTTTTTATCGAAACGCCACCCACGTCGAAAGTTGCGATCTTTCGGGCACCGTCCCGAATTTCGATACCGAACTCACCTAACGTCTGGTTCTGTGTGAAATCAAAAATTACACCATTCACGATTCGTCCGGAACACACTCCGGGCGGGAAAGTCGTGTTTTTACCGAAACGCCTACCGCGTTGAAAGTTGCCATCTTTCGGCACCGTGTCGAATTTCGATACCGAACTCACCGAACGTCTGGTTCTGTGTGAAATCCAAAATTAGACCATTCACCTTTCGTCCGGAACACACTACGGGCGGGAAAGTCGTGTTTTTACCGAAACGCCTACCGAGTCGAAAGTTGCGATCTTTCGGCACGGTCTCGAATTTTGATACCAAACTCACCGAACGTCTGGTTCTGTGTGAAATCCAAAATTACACCATTCACGATTCGTCCGGAACACACTCCGGGCGGGAAAGTCGTGTTTTTACCAAAACGCCACCTGCGTCGAAAGTTGCGATCTTTCGGGCACCGTCCTGAATTTCGATACCGAACTCACCGAACGTCTGGTTCTATGTGAAATCCAAAATTAGACCATTCACCTTTCGTCCGGAACAAACTCCGGGCGGGAAAGTCGTGTTTTTACCGAAACGCCTACCGCGTCGAAAGTTGCGATCTTTCGGCACCGTGTCGAATTTCGATACCGAACTCACCGAACGTCTGGTTCTGTGTGAAATCAAAATTTACACCATTCACGTTTCGTCCGGAACGCACTCCGGGCGGGAAAGTCGTGTTTTTACCGAAACGCCACCCGCGTCGAAAGTTGCGATCTTTCGGGCACCGTCCCGAATTTCGATACCGAACTCACCGAACGTCTGGATCTGTGTGAAATCCAAAATTAGACCATTCACGTTTCGTCCGGAACACACTCCGTGCGGGAAAGTCGTGTTTTTACCGAAACGCCTACCGAGTCGAAAGTTGCGATCTTTCGGCACGGTCTCGAATTTTGATACCAAACTCACCGAACTTCTGGTTCTGTGTGAAATCCAAAATTAGACCATTCACGTTTCGTCCGGAACACACTCCGGGCGGGAAAGTCGTGTTTTTACCGAAACGCCTACCGCGTTGAAAGTTGCCACCTTTCGGCACCGTGTCGAATTTCGATACCGAACTCACCGAACGTCTGGTTCTGTGTGAAATCAAAAATTACACCATTCATGTTTCGTCCGGAACACACTCCGGGCGGGAAAGTCGTGTTTTTACCAAAACGCCACCCGCGTCGAAAGTTGCGATCTTTCGGGCACCGTCCTGAATTTCGATACCGAACTCACCGAACGTCTGGTTCTGTGTGAAATCCAAAATTAGACCATTCACCTTTCGTCCGGAACACACTCCGGGCGGGAAAGTCGTGTTTTTACCGAAACGCCTACCGCGTCGAAAGTTGCGATCTTTCGGCACCGTGTCGAATTTCGATACCGAACTCACTGAACGTCTGGTTCTGTGTGAAATCAAAAATTACACCATTCACGATTCGTCCGGAACACACTCCGGGCGGGAAAGTCGTGTTTTTACCAAAACGCCACCCGCGTCGAAACTTGCGATCTTTCGGGCACCGTCCCGAATTTCGATACCGAACTCACCGAACGTCTGGTTCTGTGTGAAATCCAAAATTAGACCATGCACGTTTCGTCCGGTACACACTCCGTGCGGGAAAGTCGTGTTTTTACCGAAACGCCTGCCGAGTCGAAAGTTGCGATCTTTCGGCACGGTCTCGAATTTTGATACCAAACTCACCAAATGTCTGGTTCTGTGTAAAATCAAAAATTAGACCATTCACGTTTCGTCCGGAACACACTCCGGGGGGGAAAGTCGTGTTTTTACCGAAACGCCACCCGCGTCGAAAGTTGCGATCTTTCGGGCACCGTCCCGAATTTCGATACCGAACTCACCGAACGTCTGGTTCTGTGTGAAATTCAAAATTAGACCATTCACGTTTCGTCCAGAACACACTCCGTGCGGGAAAGTCGTGTTTTTACCGAAACGCCTACCGAGTCGAAAGTTGCGATCTTTCGGCACGGTCTCGAATTTTGATACCAAACTCACCAAACGTCTGGTTCTGTGTGAAATCAAAAATTAGACCATTCACGTTTCGTCCGGAACAAACTCCGGGCGGAAAAGTCGTGTTTTTACCGAAACGCCTACCGAGTCGAAAGTTGCGATCTTTCGGCACGGTCTCGAATTTTGATACCAAACTCACCGAACGTCTGATTCTGTGTGAAATCCAAAATTAGACCATTCACGTTTCGTCCGGAACAAACTCCGGGCGGGAAAGTCGTGTTTTTACCGAAACGCCACCCGCGTCGAAAGTTGCGATCTTTCGGGCACTGTCCCGAATTTCGATACCGAACTCACCGATCGTCTGGTTCTGTGTGAAATCCAAAATTAGACCATGCACGTTTCGTCTGGAACACACTCCGTGCGGGAAAGTCGTGTTTTTACCGAAACGCCTACCGAGTCGAAAGTTGCGATCTTTCGGCACGGTCTCGAATTTTGATACCAAACTCACCAAACGTCTGGTTCTATGTGAAATCAAAAATTACACCATTCACGTTTCGTCCGGAACACACTCCGGGGGGGAAAGTCGTGTTTTTACCGAAACGCCACCCGCGTCGAAAGTTGCGATCTTTCGGGCACCGTCCCGAATTTCGATACCGAACTCACCGAACGTCTGGTTCTGTGTGAAATCCAAAATTAGACCATGCACGTTTCGTCCGGAACACACTCCGTGCGGGAAAGTCGTGTTTTTACCGAAACGCCTACCGAGTCGAAAGTTGCGATCTTTCGGCACGGTCTCGAATTTTGATACCAAACTCACCAAACGTCTGGTTCTGTGTGAAATCAAAAGTTAGACCATTCAGGTTTCGTCCGGAATACACTCCGGGCGGGAAAGTCGTGTTTTTACCGAAACGCCTACCGAGTCGAAAGTTGCGATCTTTCGACACGGTCTCGAATTTTGATACCAAACTCACCGAACGTCTGGTTCTGTGAGAAATCCAAAATTAGACCATTCACGTTTCGTCCGGAACACACTCCGGGCGGGAAAGTCGTGTTTTTACCGAAACGCCACCCGCGTCGAAAGTTGCGATCTTTCGGGCACTGTCCCGAATTTCGATACCGAACTCACCGAACGTCTGGTTCTGTGTGAAATCCAAAATTAGACCATGCACGTTTCGTCCGGAAAACACTCCGTGCGGGAAAGTCGTGTTTTTACCGAAACGCCTACCGAGTCGAAAGTTGCGATCTTTCGGCACGGTCTCGAATTTTGATACCAAACTCACCATACGTCTGGTTCTGTGTGAAATCAAAAATTAGACCTTCACGTTTCGTCCGGAACACACTCCGGGCGGAAAGTCGTGTTTTTATCAAAACGCCAACCGCGTCGAAAGTTGCGATCTCTCGGCACCGTGTCGAATTTCGATACCGAACTCACCGAACGTCGGGTTTTGTGTGAAATCAAAAATTACACCATTCACGTTTCGTCCGGAACACACTCCGTGCGGGAAAGTCGTGTTTTTACCGAAACGCCACCCGCGTCGAAAGTTGCGATCTTTCGGGCACCGTCCCGAATTTCGATACCGAACTCACCGAACGTTTGGTTCTGTGTGAAATCCAAAATTAGACCATGCACGTTTCGTCCGGAACACACTCCGTGCGGGAAAGTCGTGTTTTTACCGAAACGCCTACCGAGTCGAAAGTTGCGATCTTTCGGCACGGTCTCGAATTTTGATACCAAACTCACCAAACGTCTGGTTCTGTGTGAAATCAAAAATTAGACCATTCACGTTTCGTCCGGAACACACTCCGGGCGGGAAAGTCGTGTTTTTACCGAAACGCCTACCGAGTCGAAAGTTGCGATCTTTCGGCACGGTCTCGAATTTTGATACCAAACTCACCGAACGTCTGGTTCTGTGTGAAATCCAAAATTAGACCATTCACGATTCGTCCGGAACACACTCCGGGCGGGAAAGTCGTGTTTTTACCAAAACGCCACCCGCGTCGAAAGTTGCGATATTTCGGGCATCGTCATGAATTTCGATACCGAACTCACCGAACGTCTGGTTCTGTGTGAAATCCAAAATTAGACCATTCACCTTTCGTCCGGAACACACTCCGGGCGGGAAAGTCGTGTTTTTACCGAAACGCCACCCGCGTCGAAAGTTGCGATCTTTCAGGCACCGTCCCGAATTTCGATACCGAACTCACCGAACGTTTGGTTCTGTGTGAAATCCAAAATTAGACCATGCACGTTTCTTCCGGAACACACTCCGTGCGGGAAAGTCGTGTTTTTACCGAAACGCCTACCGAGTCGAAAGTTACGATCTTTCGGCACGGTCTCGAATTTTGATACCAAACTCACCAAACGTCTGGTTCTGTGTGAAATCAAAAATTAGACCATTCACGTTTCGTCCGGAACACACTCCGGGCGGGAAAGTCGTGTTTTTACCGAAACGCCTACCGAGTCGAAAGTTGCGATCTTTCGGCACGGTCTCGAATTTTGATACCAAACTCACCGAACGTCTGGTTCTGTGTGAAATCCAAAATTAGACCATTCACGATTCGTCCGGAACACACTCCGGGCGGGAAAGTCGTGTTTTTACCAAAACGCCACCCGCGTCGAAAGTTGCGATATTTCGGGCATCGTCCTGAATTTCGATACCGAACTCACCGAACGTCTGGTTCTGTGTGAAATCCAAAATTAGACCATTCACCTTTCGTCCGGAACACACTCCGGGCGGGAAAGTCGTGTTTTTACCGAAACGCCTACCGCGTCGAAAGTTGCGATCTTTCGGCACCGTGTCGAATTTCGATACCGAACTCACCGAACGTCTGGTTCTGTGTGAAATCAAAAATTACACCATTCACGTTTCGTCCGGAACACACTCCGGGCGGGAAAGTCGTGTTTTTACCGAAATGCCACCCGCGTCGAAAGTTGCGATCTTTCGGGCACCGTCCCAAATTTCGATACCGAACTCACCGAACGTCTGGTTCTGTGTGAAATCCAAAATTAGACCATTCACGTTTCGTCCGGAACACACTCCGGGCGGGAAAGTCGTGTTTTTACCGAAACGCCTACCGCGTCGAAAGTTGCGATCTTTCGGCACCGTGTCGAATTTCGATACCGAACTCACCGAACGTCTGGTTCTGTGTGAAATCAAAAATTACACCATTCACATTTCGTCCGGAACACATTCCGGGCGGGAAAGTCGTGTTTTTATCGAAACGCCACCCACGTCGAAAGTTGCGATCTTTCGGGCACCGTCCCGAATTTCGATACCGAACTCACCTAACGTCTGGTTCTGTGTGAAATCAAAAATTACACCATTCACGATTCGTCCGGAACACACTCCGGGCGGGAAAGTCGTGTTTTTACCAAAACGCCACCCGCGTCGAAAGTTGCGATCTTTCGAGCACCGTCCTGAATTTCGATACCGAACTCACCGAACGTCTGGTTCTGTGTGAAATCCAAAATTAGACCATTCACCTTTCGTCCGGAACACACTACGGGCGGGAAAGTCGTGTTTTTACCGAAACGCCTACCGCGTCGAAAGTTGCGATCTTTCGGCACCGTGTCGAATTTCGATACCGAACTCACTGAACGTCTGGTTCTGTGTGAAATCAAAAATTACACCATTCACGTTTCGTCCGGAACACACTCCGGGCGGGAAAGTCATGTTTTTACCGAAACGCCACCCGCGTCGAAAGTTGCGATGTTTCGGGCACCGTCCCGAATTTCGATACCGAACTCACCGAACGTCTGGTTCTGTGTGAAATCCAAAATTAGACCATGCACGTTTCGTCCGGAACACACTCCGTGCGGGAAAGTCGTGTTTTTACCGAAACGCCTACCGAGTCGAAAGTTGCGATCTTTCGGCACGGTCTCGAATTTTGATACCAAACTCACCAAACGTCTGGTTCTGTGTGAAATCAAAAATTAGACCATTCACGTTTCGTCCGGAACACACTCCGGGCGGGAAAGTCGTGTTTTTACCGAAACGCCTACCGAGTCGAAAGTTGCGATCTTTCGGCACGGTCTCGAATTTTTATACCAAACTCACCGAACGTCTGGTTCTGTGTGAAATCCAAAATTAGACCATTCACGATTCGTCCGGAACACACTCCGGGCGGGAAAGTCGTGTTTTTACCAAAACGCCACCCGCGTCGAAAGTTGCGATCTTTCGGGCACCGTCCTGAATTTCGATACCGAACTCACCGAACGTCTGGTTCTGTGTGAAATCCAAAATTAGACCATTCACCTTTCGTCCGGAACACACTCCGGGCGGGAAAGTCGTGTTTTTACCGAAACGCCTACCGCGTCGAAAGTTGCGATCTTTCGGCACCGTGTCGAATTTCGATACCGAACTCACCGAACGTCTGGTTCTGTGTGAAATCAAAAATTACACCATTCACGTTTCGTCCGGAACGCACTCCGGGCGGGAAAGTCGTGTTTTTACCGAAACGCCACCCGCGTCGAAAGTTGCGATCTTTCGGGCACCGTCCCGAATTTCGATACCGAACTCACCGAACGTCTGGATCTGTGTGAAATCCAAAATTAGACCATTCACGTTTCGTCCGGAACACACTCCGTGCGGGAAAGTCGTGTTTTTACCGAAACGCCTACCGAGTCGAAAGTTGCGATCTTTCGGTACGGTCTCGAATTTTGATACCAAACTCACCGAACTTCTGGTTCTGTGTGAAATCCAAAATTAGACCATTCACGTTTCGTCCGGAACACACTCCGGGCGGGAAAGTAGTGTTTTTACCGAAACGCCTACCGCGTTGAAAGTTGCCATCTTTCGGCACCGTGTCGAATTTCGATACCGAACTCACCGAACGTCTGGTTCTGTGTGAAATCAAAAATTACACCATTCATGTTTCGTCCGGAACACACTCCGGGCGGGAAAGTCGTGTTTTTACCAAAACGCCACCCGCGTCGAAAGTTGCGATCTTTCGGGCACCGTCCTGAATTTCGATACCGAACTCACCGAACGTCTGGTTCTGTGTGAAATCCAAAATTAGACCATTCACCTTTCGTCCGGAACACACTCCGGGCGGCAAAGTCGTGTTTTTACCGAAACGCCTACCGCGTCGAAAGTTGCGATCTTTCGGCACCGTGTCGAATTTCGATACCGAACTCACTGAACGTCTGGTTCTGTGTGAAATCAAAAATTACACCATTCACGTTTCGTCCGGAACACACTCCGGGCGGGAAAGTCATGTTATTACCGAAACGCCACCCGCGTCGAAAGTTGCGATCTTTCGGGCACCGTCCCGAATTTCGATACCGAACTCACCGAACGTCTGGTTCTGTGTGAAATCCAAAATTAGACCATTCACGTTTCGTCCGGAACACACTCCGTGCGGGAAAGTCGTGTTTTTACCGAAACGCCTACCGAGTCGAAAGTTGCGATCTTTCGGCACGGTCTCGAATTTTGATACCAAACTCACCAAACGTCTGGTTCTGTGTGAAATCAAAAATTATACCATTCACGTTTCGTCCGGAACACACTCCGGGCGGGAAAGTCGTGTTTTTACCGAAACGCCACCCGCGTCGAAAGTTGCGATCTTTCGGGCACCGTCCCGAATTTCGATACCGAACTCACCGAACGTTTGGTTCTGTGTGAAATCCAAAATTAGACCATTCACCTTTCGTCCGGAACACACTCCGGGCGGGAAAGTCGTGTTTTTACCGAAACGCCTACCGCGTCGAAAGTTGCGATCTTTCGGCACCGTGTCGAATTTCGATACCGAACTCACCGAACGTCTGGTTCTGTGTGAAATCAAAAATTACACCATTCACGTTTCGTCCGGAACACACTCCGGGCGGGAAAGTCGTGTTTTTACCGAAATGCCACCCGCGTCGAAAGTTGCGATCTTTCGGGCACCGTCCCGAATTTCGATACCGAACTCACCGAACGTCTGGATCTGTGTGAAATCCAAAATTAGACCATTCACGTTTCGTCCGGAACACAATCCGTGCGGGAAAGTCGTGTTTTTACCGAAACGTCTACCGAGTCGAAAGTTGCGATCTTTCGGCACGGTCTCGAATTTTGATACCAAACTCACCGAACTTCTGGTTCTGTGTGAAATCCAAAATTAGACCATTCACGTTTCGTCCGGAACACACTCCGGGCGGGAAAGTCGTATTTTTACCGAAACGCCTACCGCGTTGAAAGTTGCCATCTTTCGGCACCGTGTCGAATTTCGATACCGAACTCACCGAACGTCTGGTTCTGTGTGAAATCAAAAATTACACCATTCATGTTTCGTCCGGAACACACACCGGGCGGGAAGTCGTGTTTTTACCGAAACGCCACCTGCGTCGAAAGTTGCGATCTTTCGGGCACCGTCCCGAATTTCGATACCGAACTCACCGAACGTCTGGTTCTGTGTGAAATCCAAAATTAGACCATTCACGTTTCGTCCGGAACACACTCCGGGCGGGAAAGTCGTGTTTTTACCGAAACGCCTACCGCGTCGAAAGTTGCGATCTTTCGGCACCGTGTCGAATTTCGATACCGAACTCACCGAACGTCTGGTTCTGTGTGAAATCAAAAATTACACCATTCACATTTCGTCCGGAACACATTCCGGGCGGGAAAGTCGTGTTTTTATCGAAACGCCACCCACGTCGAAAGTTGCGATCTTTCGGGCACCGTCCCGAATTTTGATACCGAACTCACCTAACGTCTGGTTCTGTGTGAAATCAAAAATTACACCATTCACGATTCGTCCGGAACACACTCCGGGCGGGAAAGTCGTGTTTTTACCAAAACGCCACCCGCGTCGAAAGTTGCGATCTTTCGGGCACCGTCCTGAATTTCGATACCGAACTCACCGAACGTCTGGTTCTGTGTGAAATCCAAAATTAGACCATTCACCTTTCGTCCGGAACACACTCCGGGCGGGAAAGTCGTGTTTTTACCGAAACGCCTACCGCGTCGAAAGTTGCGATCTTTCGGCACCGTGTCGAATTTCGATACCGAACTCACTGAACGTCTGGTTCTGTGTGAAATCAAAAATTACACCATTCACGTTTCGTCCGGAACACACTCCGGGCGGGAAAGTCATGTTTTTACCGAAACGCCACCCGCGTCGAAAGTTGCGATCTTTCGGGCACCGTCCCGAATTTCGATACCGAACTCACCGAACGTCTGGTTCTGTGTGAAATCCAAAATTAGACCATTCACGTTTCGTCCGGAACACACTCCGTGCGGGAAAGTCGTGTTTTTACCGAAACGCCTACCGAGTCGAAAGTTGCGATCTTTCGGCACGGTCTCGAATTTTGATACCAAACTCACCGAACGTCTGGTTCTATGTGAAATCAAAAATTACACCATTCACGTTTCATCCGGAACACACTCCGGGCGGGAAAGTCGTGTTTTTACCGAAACGCCACCCGCGTCGAAAGTTGCGATCTTTCGGGCACCGTCCCGAATTTCGATACCGAACTCACCGAACGTTTGGGTCTGTGTGAAATCCAAAATTAGACCATGCACGTTTCGTCCGGAACACACTCCGTGCGGGAAAGTCGTGTTTTTACCGAAACGCCTACCGAGTCGAAAGTTGCGATCTTTCGGCACGGTCTCGAATTTTGATACCAAACTCACCAAACGTCTGGTTCTGTGTGAAATCAAAAATTAGACCATTCACGTTTCGTCCGGAACACACTCCGGGCGGGAAAGTCGTGTTTTTACCGAAACGCCTACCGAGTCGAAAGTTGCGATCTTTCGGCACGGTCTCGAATTTTGATACCAAACTCACCGAACGTCTGGTTCTGTGTGAAATCCAAAATTAGACCATTCACGATTCGTCCGGAACACACTCCGGGCGGGAAAGTCGTGTTTTTACCAAAACGCCACCCGCGTCGAAAGTTGTGATCTTTCGGGCACCGTCCTGAATTTCGATACCGAACTCACCGAACGTCTGGTTCTGTGTGAAATCCAAAATTAGACCATTCACCTTTCTTCCGGAACACACTCCGGGCGGGAAAGTCGTGTTTTTACCGAAACGCCTACCGCGTCGAAAGTTGCGATCTTTCGGCACCGTGTCGAATTTCGATACCGAACTCACCGAACGTCTGGTTCTGTGTGAAATCAAAAATTACACCATTCACGTTTCGTCCGGAACACACTCCGGGCGGGAAAGTCGTGTTTTTACCGAAACGCCACCCGCGTCGAAAGTTGCGATCTTTCGGGCACCTCCCGAATTTCGATACCGAACTCACCGAACGTCTGGATCTGTGTGAAATCCAAAATTAGACCATTCACGTTTCGTCCGGAACAGACTCCGTGCGGGAAAGTCGTGTTTTTACCGAAACGCCTACCGAGTCGAAAGTTGCGATCTTTCGGCACGGTCTCGAATTTTGATACCAAACTCACCGAACTTCTGGTTCTGTGTGAAATCCAAAATTAGACCATTCACGTTTCGTCTGGAACACACTCCGGGCGGGAAAGTCGTGTTTTTACCGAAACGCCTACCGCGTTGAAAGTTGCCATCTTTCAGCACCGTGTCGAATTTCGATACCGAACTCACCGAACGTCTGGTTCTGTGTGAAATCAAAAATTACACCATTCATGTTTCGTCCGGAACACACTCCGGGCGGGAAAGTCGTGTTTTTACCGAAACGCCACCTGCGTCGAAAGTTGCGATCTTTCGGGCACCGTCCCGAATTTCGATACCGAACTCACCGAACGTCTGGTTCTGTGTGAAATCCAAAATGAGACCATTCACGTTTCGTCCGGAACACACTCCGGGCGGGAAAGTCGTGTTTTTACCGAAACGCCTACCGCGTCGAAAGTTGCGATCTTTCGGCACCGTGTCGAATTTCGATACCGAACTCACCGAACGTCTGGTTCTGTGAGAAATCAAAAATTACACCATTCACATTTCGTCCGGAACACATTCCGGGCGGGAAAGTCGTGTTTTTATCGAAACGCCACCCACGTCGAAAGTTGCGATCTTTCGGGCACCGTCCCGAATTTCGATACCGAACTCACCGAACGTCTGGTTCTGTGTGAAATCAAAAATTACAGCATTCACGATTCGTCCGGAACACACTACGGGCGGGAAAGTCGTGTTTTTACCAAAACGCCACCCGCGTCGAAAGTTGCGATCTTTCGGGCACCGTCCTGAATTTTGATACCGAACTCACCGAACGTCTGGTTCTGTGTGAAATCCAAAATTAGACCATTCACCTTTCGTCCGGAACACACTCCGGGCGGGAAAGTCGTGTTTTTGCCGAAACGCCTACCGCGTCGAAAGTTGTGATCTTTCGGCACCGTGTCGAATTTCGATACCGAACTCACCGAACGTCTGGTTCTGTGTGAAGTGAAAAATTACACCATTCACGTTTCGTCCGGAACACACTCCGTGCGGGAAAGTCGTGTTTTTACCGAAACGCCTACCGAGTCGAAAGTTGCGATCTATCGGCACGGTCTCGAATTTTGATACTAAACTCACCGAACGTCTGGTTCTGTGTGAAATCCAAAATTAGACCATTCACGTTTTGTCCGGAACACACTACGGGCGAGAAAGTCGTGTTTTTACCGAAACGCCTACCGCGTCGAAAGTTGCGATCTCTCGGCACCGTGTCGAATTTCGATACCGAACTCACCGAACGTCTGATTTGTGTGAAATCAAAAATTACACCATTCACGTGTCGTCCGGAACACACTCCGGGCGGGAAAGTCGTGTTTTTACCGAAACGCCACCCGCGTCGAAAGTTGCGATCTTTCGGGCACCATCCCGAATTTCCGTACCGAACTCACCGAACGTCTGGATCTGTGTGAAATCCAAAATTAGACCATTCACGTTTCGTCCGGAACACACTCCGTGCGGGAAAGTCGTGTTTTTACCGAAACGCCTACCGCGTTGAAAGTTGCCATCTTTCGGCACCTTGTCGAATTTCGATACCGAACGTCTGGTTCTGTGTGAAATCAAAAATTACACCATTCACGTTTCGTCCGGAACACACTCCGGGCGGGAAAGTCGTGTTTTTATCGAAACGCCACCCGCATCGAAGGTTGCGATCTTTCGGGCACCGTCCCGAATTTCGATACCGAACTCACCGAACGTCTGGTTCTGTGTGAAATCAAAAATAACACCATTCACGTTTCGTCCGGAACAAACTGCGGGCCGGAAAGTCGTTTTTTTACAAAAATGCCTACCGAGTCGAAAGTTACGATCTTTCGGCACGGTCTCGAATTTTGATACCAAACTAACCGAACGTCTGGTTCTGTGTGAAATCCAAAATTAGACCATTCACCTTTCGTCCGGAACACACTCCGGGCGGGAAAGTCGTGTTTTTACCGAAACGCCTACCGCGTCGAAAGTTGCCATCTTTCGGCACCGTGTCGAATTTCGATACCGAACACACCGAACGTCTGGTTCTGTGTGAAATCAAAAATTACACCATTCACGTTTCGTCCGGAACACACTCCGGGCGGGAAAGTCGTGTTTTTACCGAAACGCCACCCGCGTCGAAAGTTGCGATCTTTCGGGCACCGTCCCGAATTTCGATACCGAACTCACCGAACGTCTGGTTCTGTGTGAAATCCAAAATTAAACCATTCACGTTTCGTCCGGAACACACTCCAGGCGAGAAAGTCGTGTTTTTACCGAAACGCCTACCGCGTCGAAAGTTGCGATCTTTCGGCACCGTGTCGAATTTCGATACCGAACTCACCGAACGTCTGGTTCTGTGTGAAATCAAAAATTACACCATTCACGTTTCGTCCGGAACACACTCCGGGCGGGAAAGTCGTGTTTTTACCAAAACGCCTACCGAGTCGAAATTTGCGATCTTTCGGCACGGTCTCGAATTTTGATACCAAACTAACCGAACGTCTGGTTCTGTGTGAAATCCAAAATTAGACCATTCACCTTTCGTCCGGAACACACTCCGGGCGGGAAAGTCGTGTTTTTACCGAAACGCCTACCGCGTCGAAAGTTGCGATCTTTCGGCACCGTGTCGAATTTCGATACCGAACTCACCGAACGTCTGGTTCTGTGTGAAATCAAAAATTACACCATTCACGTTTCGTCCGGAACACACTCCGGGCGGGAAAGTCGTGTTTTTACCAAAACGCCTACCGAGTCGAAAGTTGCGATCTTTCGGCACGGTCTCGAATTTTGATACCAAACTAACCGAACGTCTGGTTCTGTGTGAAATCCAAAATTAGACCATTCACCTTTCGTCCGGAACACACTCCGGGCGGGAAAGTCGTGTTTTTACCGAAACGCCTACCGCGTTGAAAGTTGCCATCTTTCGGCACCGTGTCGAATTTCGATACCGAACTCACCGAACGTCTGGTTCTGTGTGAAATCAAAAATTACACCATTCACGTTTCGTCCGGAACACACTCCGGGCGGGAAAGTCATTTTTTTACCAAAACGCCTACGGAGTCGAAAGTTGCGATCTTTCGGCACGGTCTCGAATTTTGATACCAAACTAACCGAACGTCTGGTTCTGTGTGAAATCCAAAATTAGACCATTCACCTTTCGTCTGGAACACACTCCGGGCGGGAAAGTCGTGTTTTTACCGAAACGCCTACCGCGTTGAAAGTTGCCATCTTTCGGCACCGTGTCGAATTTCGATACCGAACTCACCGAACGTCTGGTTCTGTGTGAAATCAAAAATAACACCATTCACGTTTCGTCCGGAACAAACTCCGGGCGGGAAAGTCGTTTTTTTACCAAAACGCCTACCGAGTCGAAAGTTGCGATCTTTCGGCACGGTCTCGAATTTTGATACCAAACTAACCGAACGTCTGGTTCTGTGTGAAATCCAAAATTAGACCATTCACCTTTCGTCCGGAACACACTCCGGGCGGGAAAGTCGTGTTTTTACCGAAACGCCTACCGCGTTGAAAGTTGCCATCTTTCGGCACCGTGTCGAATTTCGATACCGAACTCACCGAACGTCTGGTTCTGTGTGAAATCAAAAATTACACCATTCACGTTTCGTCCGGAACACACTCCGGGCGGGAAAGTCGTTTTTTTACCAAAACGCCTACGGAGTCGAAAGTTGCGATCTTTCGTCACGGTCTCGAATTTTGATACCAAACTAACCGAACGTCTGGTTCTGTGTGAAATCCAAAATTAGACCATTCACCTTTCGTCTGGAACACACTCCGGGCGGCAAAGTCGTGTTTTTACCGAAACGCCTACCGCGTTGAAAGTTGCCATCTTTCGGCACCGTGTCGAATTTCGATACCGAACTCACCGAACGTCTGGTTCTGTGTGAAATCAAAAATAACAACATTCACGTTTCGTCCGGAACAAACTCCGGGCGGGAAAGTCGTTTTTTTACCAAAACGCCTACCGAGTCGAAAGTTGCGATCTTTCGGCACGGTCTCGAATTTTGATACCAAACTAACCGAACGTCTGGTTCTGTGTGAAATCCAAAATTAGACCATTCACCTTTCGTCTGGAACACACTCCGGGCGGGAAAGTCGTGTTTTTACCGAAACGCCTACCGCGTTGAAAGTTGCCATCTTTCGGCACCGTGTCGAATTTCGATACCGAACTCACCGAACGTCTGGTTCTGTGTGAAATCAAAAATAACACCATTCACGTTTCGTCCGGAACAAACTCCGGGCGGGAAAGTCGTTTTTTTACCAAAACGCCTACCGAGTCGAAAGTTGCGATCTTTCGGCACGGTCTCGAATTTTGATACCAAACTAATCGAACGTCTGGTTCTGTGTGAAATCCAAAATTAGACCATTCACCTTTCGTCCGGAACACACTCCGGGCGGGAAAGTCGTGTTTTTACCGAAACGCCTACCGCGTTGAAAGTTGCCATCTTTCGGCACCGTGTCGAATTTCGATACCGAACTCACCGAACGTCTGGTTCTGTGTGAAATCAAAAATTACACCATTCACGTTTCGTCCGGAACACACTCCGGGCGGGAAAGTCGTTTTTTTACCAAAACGCCTACGGAGTCGAAAGTTGCGATCTTTCGTCACGGTCTCGAATTTTGATACCAAACTAACCGAACGTCTGGTTCTGTGTGAAATCCAAAATTAGACCATTCACCTTTCGTCTGGAACACACTCCGGGCGGCAAAGTCGTGTTTTTACCGAAACGCCTACCGCGTTGAAAGTTGCCATCTTTCGGCACCGTGTCGAATTTCGATACCGAACTCACCGAACGTCTGGTTCTGTGTGAAATCAAAAATAACAACATTCACGTTTCGTCCGGAACAAACTCCGGGCGGGAAAGTCGTTTTTTTACCAAAACGCCTACCGAGTCGAAAGTTGCGATCTTTCGGCACGGTCTCGAATTTTGATACCAAACTAACCGAACGTCTGGTTCTGTGTGAAATCCAAAATTAGACCATTCACCTTTCGTCCGGAACACACTCCGGGCGGGAAAGTCGTGTTTTTACCGAAACGCCTACCGCGTCGAAAGTTGCCATCTTTCGGCACTGTGTCGAATTTCGATACCGAACTCACCGAACGTCTGGTTCTGTGTGAAATCAAAAATTACACCATTCACGTTTCGTCCGGAACACACTCCGGGCGGGAAAGTCGTGTTTTTACCGAAACGCCACCCGCGTCGAAAGTTGCGATCTTTCGGGCACCGTCCCAAATTTCGATACCAAACTCACCGAACGTCTGGTTCTGTGTGAAATCCAAAATTAGACCATTCACGTTTCGTCCGGAACACACTCCGGGCGAGAAAGTCGTGTTTTTACCGAAACGCCTACCGCGTCGAAAGTTGCGATCTTTCGGCACCGTGTCGAATTTCGATACCGAACTCACCGAACGTCTGGTTCTGTGTGAAATCAAAAATTACACCATTCACGTTTCGTCCGGAACAAACTCCGGGCGGGAAAGTCGTTTTTTTACCAAAACGCCTACCGAGTCGAAAGTTGCGATCTTTCGGCACGGTCTCGAATTTTGATACCAAACTAACCGAACGTCTGGTTCTGTGTGAAATCCAAAATTAGACCATTCACCTTTCGTCCGGAACACACTCCGGGCGGGAAAGTCGTGTTTTTACCGAAACGCCTACCGCGTCGAAAGTTGCGATCTTTCGGCACCGTGTCGAATTTCGATACCGAACTCACCGAACGTCTGGTTCTGTGTGAAATCAAAAATTACACCATTCACGTTTCGTCCGGAACACACTCCGGGCGGGAAAGTCGTGTTTTTACCAAAACGCCTACCGAGTCGAAAGTTGCGATCTTTCGGCACGGTCTCGAATTTTGATACCAAACTAACCGAACGTCTGGTTCTGTGTGAAATCCAAAATTAGACCATTCACCTTTCGTCCGGAACACACTCCGGGCGGGAAAGTCGTGTTTTTACCGAAACGCCTACCGCGTTGAAAGTTGCCATCTTTCGGCACCGTGTCGAATTTCGATACCGAACTCACCGAACGTCTGGTTCTGTGTGAAATCAAAAATTACACCATTCACGTTTCGTCCGGAACACACTCCGGGCGGGAAAGTCGTTTTTTTACCAAAACGCCTACGAAGTCGAAAGTTGCGATCTTTCGTCACGGTCTCGAATTTTGATACCAAACTAACCGAACGTCTGGTTCTGTGTGAAATCCAAAATTAGACCATTCACCTTTCGTCTGGAACACACTCCGGGCGGCAAAGTCGTGTTTTTACCGAAACGCCTACCGCGTCGAAAGTTGCGATCTTTCGGCACCGTGTCGAATTTCGATACCGAACTCACCGAACGTCTGGTTCTGTGTGAAATCAAAAATTACACCATTCACGTTTCGTCCGGAACAAACTCCGGGCGGGAAAGTCGTTTTTTTACCAAAACGCCTACCGAGTCGAAAGTTGCGATCTTTCGGCACGGTCTCGAATTTTGATACCAAACTAACCGAACGTCTGGTTCTGTGTGAAATCCAAAATTAGACCATTCACCTTTCGTCCGGAACACACTCCGGGCGGGAAAGTCGTGTTTTTACCGAAACGCCTACCGCATCGAAAGTTGCGATCTTTCGGCACCGTGTCGAATTTCGATACCGAACTCACCGAACGTCTGGTTCTGTGTGAAATCAAAAATTACACCATTCACGTTTCGTCCGGAACACACTCCGGGCGGGAAAGTCGTGTTTTTACCAAAACGCCTACCGAGTCGAAAGTTGCGATCTTTCGGCACGGTCTCGAATTTTGATACCAAACTAACCGAACGTCTGGTTCTGTGTGAAATCCAAAATTAGACCATTCACCTTTCGTCCGGAACACACTCCGGGCGGGAAAGTCGTGTTTTTACCGAAACGCCTACCGCGTTGAAAGTTGCCATCTTTCGGCACCGTGTCGAATTTCGATACCGAACTCACCGAACGTCTGGTTCTGTGTGAAATCAAAAATTACACCATTCACGTTTCGTCCGGAACACACTCCGGGCGGGAAAGTCATTTTTTTACCAAAACGCCTACGGAGTCGAAAGTTGCGATCTTTCGGCACGGTCTCGAATTTTGATACCAAACTAACCGAACGTCTGGTTCTGTGTGAAATCCAAAATTAGACCATTCACCTTTCGTCTGGAACACACTCCGGGCGGGAAAGTCGTGTTTTTACCGAAAAACCTACCGCGTTGAAAGTTGCCATCTTTCGGCACCGTGTCGAATTTCGATACCGAACTCACCGAACGTCTGGTTCTGTGTGAAATCAAAAATAACACCATTCACGTTTCGTCCGGAACAAACTCCGGGCGGGAAAGTCGTTTTTTTACCAAAACGCCTACCGAGTCGAAAGTTGCGATCTTTCGGCACGGTCTCGAATTTTGATACCAAACTAACCGAACGTCTGGTTCTGTGTGAAATCCAAAATTAGACCATTCACCTTTCGTCCGGAACACACTCCGGGCGGGAAAGTCGTGTTTTTACCGAAACGCCTACCGCGTCGAAAGTTGCGATCTTTCGGCACCGTGTCGAATTTCGATACCGAACTCACCGAACGTCTGGTTCTGTGTGAAATCAAAAATTACACCATTCACGTTTCGTCCGGAACACACTCCGGGCGGGAAAGTCGTGTTTTTACGAAAACGCCTACCGAGTCGAAAGTTGCGATCTTTCGGCACGGTCTCGAATTTTGATACCAAACTAACCGAACGTCTGGTTCTGTGTGAAATCCAAAATTAGACCATTCACCTTTCGTCCGGAACACACTCCGGGCGGGAAAGTCGTGTTTTTACCGAAACGCCTACCGCGTTGAAAGTTGCCATCTTTCGGCACCGTGTCGAATTTCGATACCGAACTCACCGAACGTCTGGTTCTGTGTGAAATCAAAAATTACACCATTCACGTTTCGTCCGGAACACACTCCGGGCGGGAAAGTCGTTTTTTTACCAAAACGCCTACGGAGTCGAAAGTTGCGATCTTTCGTCACGGTCTCGAATTTTGATACCAAACTAGCCGAACGTCTGGTTCTGTGTGAAATCCAAAATTAGACCATTCACCTTTCGTCTGGAACACACTCCGGGCGGCAAAGTCGTGTTTTTACCGAAACGCCTACCGCGTTGAAAGTTGCCATCTTTCGGCACCGTGTCGAATTTCGATACCGAACTCACCGAACGTCTGGTTCTGTGTGAAATCAAAAATAACACCATTCACGTTTCGTCCGGAACAAACTCCGGGCGGGAAAGTCGTTTTTTTACCAAAACGCCTACCGAGTCGAAAGTTGCGATCTTTCGGCACGGTCTCGAATTTTGATACCAAACTAACCGAACGTCTGGTTCTGTGTGAAATCCAAAATTAGACCATTCACCTTTCGTCCGGAACACACTCCGGGCGGGAAAGTCGTGTTTTTACCGAAACGCCTACCGCGTCGAAAGTTGCCATCTTTCGGCACCGTGTCGAATTTCGATACCGAACTCACCGAACGTCTGGTTCTGTGTGAAATCAAAAATTACACCATTCACGTTTCGTCCGGAACACACTCCGGGCGGGAAAGTCGTGTTTTTACCGAAACGCCACCCGCGTCGAAAGTTGCGATCTTTCGGGCACCGTCCCAAATTTCGATACCGAACTCACCGAACGTCTGGTTCTGTGTGAAATCCAAAATTAGACCATTCACGTTTCGTCCGGAACACACTCCGGGCGAGAAAGTCGTGTTTTTACCGAAACGCCTACCGCGTCGAAAGTTGCGATCTTTCGGCACCGTGTCGAATTTCGATACCGAACTCACCGAACGTCTGGTTCTGTGTGAAATCAAAAATTACACCATTCACGTTTCGTCCGGAACAAACTCCGGGCGGGAAAGTCGTTTTTTTACCAAAACGCCTACCGAGTCGAAAGTTGCGATCTTTCAGCACGGTCTCGAATTTTGATACCAAACTAACCGAACGTCTGGTTCTGTGTGAAATCCAAAATTAGACCATTCACCTTTCGTCCGGAACACACTCCGGGCGGGAAAGTCGTGTTTTTACCGAAACGCCTACCGCGTCGAAAGTTGCGATCTTTCGGCACCGTGTCGAATTTCGATACCGAACTCACCGAACGTCTGGTTCTGTGTGAAATCAAAAATTACACCATTCACGTTTCGTCCGGAACACACTCCGGGCGGGAAAGTCGTGTTTTTACCAAAACGCCTACCGAGTCGAAAGTTGCGATCTTTCGGCACGGTCTCGAATTTTGATACCAAACTAACCGAACATCTGGTTCTGTGTGAAATCCAAAATTAGACCATTCACCTTTCGTCCGGAACACACTCCGGGCGGGAAAGTCGTGTTTTTACCGAAACGCCTACCGCGTTGAAAGTTGCCATCTTTCGGCACCGTGTCGAATTTCGATACCGAACTCACCGAACGTCTGGTTCTGTGTGAAATCAAAAATTACACCATTCACGTTTCGTCCGGAACACACTCCGGGCGGGAAAGTCATTTTTTTACCAAAACGCCTACGGAGTCGAAAGTTGCGATCTTTCGGCACGGTCTCGAATTTTGATACCAAACTAACCGAACGTCTGGTTCTGTGTGAAATCCAAAATTAGACCATTCACCTTTCGTCTGGAACACACTCCGGGCGGGAAAGTCGTGTTTTTACCGAAACGCCTACCGCGTTGAAAGTTGCCATCTTTCGGCACCGTGTCGAATTTCGATACCGAACTCACCGAACGTCTGGTTCTGTGTGAAATCAAAAATAACACCATTCACGTTTCGTCCGGAACAAACTCCGGGCGGGAAAGTCATTTTTTTACCAAAACACCTACCGAGTCGAAAGTTGCGATCTTTCGGCACGGTCTCGAATTTTGATACCAAACTAACCGAACGTCTGGTTCTGTGTGAAATCCAAAATTAGACCATTCACCTTTCGTCCGGAACACACTCCGGGCGGGAAAGTCGTGTTTTTACCGAAACGCCTACCGCGTCGATAGTTGCGATCTTTCGGCACCGTGTCGAATTTCGATACCGAACTCACCGAACGTCTGGTTCTGTGTGAAATCAAAAATTACGCCATTCACGTTTCGTCCGGAACACACTCCGGGCGGGAAAGTCGTGTTTTTACCAAAACGCCTACCGAGTCGAAAGTTGCGATCTTTCGGCACGGTCTCGAATTTTGATACCAAACTAACCGAACATCTGGTTCTGTGTGAAATCCAAAATTAGACCATTCACCTTTCGTCCGGAACACACTCCGGGCGGGGAAGTCGTGTTTTTACCGAAACGCCTACCGCGTTGAAAGTTGCCATCTTTCGGCACCGTGTCGAATTTCGATACCGAACTCACCGAACGTCTGGTTCTGTGTGAAATCAAAAATTACACCATTCACGTTTCGTCCGGAACACACTCCGGGCGGGAAAGTCATTTTTTTACCAAAACGCCTACGGAGTCGAAAGTTGCGATCTTTCGGCACGGTCTCGAATTTTGATACCAAACTAACCGAACGTCTGGTTCTGTGTGAAATCCAAAATTAGACCATTCACCTTTCGTCTGGAACACACTCCGGGCGGGAAAGTCGTGTTTTTACCGAAACGCCTACCGCGTTGAAAGTTGCCATCTTTCGGCACCGTGTCGAATTTCGATACCGAACTCACCGAACGTCTGGTTCTGTGTGAAATCAAAAATAACACCATTCACGTTTCGTCCGGAACAAACTCCGGGCGGGAAAGTCGTTTTTTTACCAAAACGCCTACCGAGTCGAAAGTTGCGATCTTTCGGCACGGTCTCGAATTTTGATACCAAACTAACCGAACGTCTGGTTCTGTGTGAAATCCAAAATTAGACCATTCACCTTTCGTCCGGAACACACTCCGGGCGGGAAAGTCGTGTTTTTACCGAAACGCCTACCGCGTCGAAAGTTGCGATCTTTCGGCACCGTGTCGAATTTCGATACCGAACTCACCGAACGTCTGGTTCTGTGTGAAATAAAAAATTACACCATTCACGTTTCGTCCGGAACTCACTCCGGGCGGGAAAGTCGTGTTTTTACGAAAACGCCTACCGAGTCGAAAGTTGCGATCTTTCGGCACGGTCTCGAATTTTGATACCAAACTAACCGAACGTCTGGTTCTGTGTGAAATCCAAAATTAGACCATTCACCTTTCGTCCGGAACACACTCCGGGCGGGAAAGTCGTGTTTTTACCGAAACGCCTACCGCGTTGAAAGTTGCCATCTTTCGGCACCGTGTCGAATTTCGATACCGAACTCACCGAACGTCTGGTTCTGTGTGAAATCAAAAATTACACCATTCACGTTTCGTCCGGAACACACTCCGGGCGGGAAAGTCGTTTTTTTACCAAAACGCCTACGGAGTCGAAAGTTGCGATCTTTCGTCACGGTCTCAAATTTTGATACCAAACTAACCGAACGTCTGGTTCTGTGTGAAATCCAAAATTAGACCATTCACCTTTCGTCTGGAACACACTCCGGGCGGCAAAGTCGTGTTTTTACCGAAACGCCTACCGCGTTGAAAGTTGCCATCTTTCGGCACCGTGTCGAATTTCGATACCGAACTCACCGAACGTCTGGTTCTGTGTGAAATCAAAAATAACACCATTCACGTTTCGTCCGGAACAAACTCCGGGCGGGAAAGTCGTTTTTTTACCAAAACGCCTACCGAGTCGAAAGTTGCGATCTTTCGGCACGGTCTCGAATTTTGATACCAAACTAACCGAACGTCTGGTTCTGTGTGAAATCCAAAATTAGACCATTCACCTTTCGTCCGGAACACACTCCGGGCGGGAAAGTCGTGTTTTTACCGAAACGCCTACCGCGTCGAAAGTTGCCATCTTTCGGCACCGTGTCGAATTTCGATACCGAACTCACCGAACGTCTGGTTCTGTGTGAAATCAAAAATTACACCATTCACGTTTCGTCCGGAACACACTCCGGGCGGGAAAGTCGTGTTTTTACCGAAACGCCACCCGCGTCGAAAGTTGCGATCTTTCGGGCACCGTCCCAAATTTCGATACCGAACTCACCGAACGTCTGGTTCTGTGTGAAATCCAAAATTAGACCATTGACGTTTCGTCCGGAACACACTCCGGGCGAGAAAGTCGTGTTTTTACCGGTTTGCCTACCGCGTCGAAAGTTGCGATCTTTCGGCACCGTGTCGAATTTCGATACCGAACTCACCGAACGTCTGGTTCTGTGTGAAATCAAAAATTACACCATTCACGTTTCGTCCGGAACAAACTCCGGGCGGGAAAGTCGTTTTTTTACCAAAACGCCTACCGAGTCGAAAGTTGCGATCTTTCGGCACGGTCTCGAATTTTGATACCAAACTAACCGAACGTCTGGTTCTGTGTGAAATCCAAAATTAGACCATTCACCTTTCGTCTGGAACACACTCCGGGCGGGAAAGTCGTGTTTTTACCGAAACGCCTACCGCGTTGAAAGTTGCCATCTTTCGGCACCGTGTCGAATTTCGATACCGAACTCACCGAACGTCTGGTTCTGTGTGAAATCAAAAATAACACCATTCACGTTTCGTCCGGAACAAACTCCGGGCGGGAAAGTCGTTTTTTTACCAAAACGCCTACCGAGTCGAAAGTTGTGATCTTTCGGCACGGTCTCGAATTTTGATACCAAACTAACCGAACGTCTGGTTCTGTGTGAAATCCAAAATTAGACCATTCACCTTTCGTCCGGAACACACTCCGGGCGGGAAAGTCGTGTTTTTACCGAAACGCCTACCGCGTCGAAAGTTGCGATCTTTCGGCACCGTGTCGAATTTCGATACCGAACTCACCGAACGTCTGGTTCTGTGTGAAATAAAAAATTACACCATTCACGTTTCGTCCGGAACACACTCCGGGCGGGAAAGTCGTGTTTTTACGAAAACGCCTACCGAGTCGAAAGTTGCGATCTTTCGGCACGGTCTCGAATTTTGATACCAAACTAACCGAACGTCTGGTTCTGTGTGAAATCCAAAATTAGACCATTCACCTTTCGTCCGGAACACACTCCGGGCGGGAAAGTCGTGTTTTTACCGAAACGCCTACCGCGTTGAAAGTTGCCATCTTTCGGCACCGTGTCGAATTTCGATACCGAACTCACCGAACGTCTGGTTCTGTGTGAAATCAAAAATTACACCATTCACGTTTCGTCCGGAACACACTCCGGGCGGGAAAGTCGTTTTTTTACCAAAACGCCTACGGAGTCGAAAGTTGCGATCTTTCGTCACGGTCTCGAATTTTGATACCAAACTAACCGAACGTCTGGTTCTGTGTGAAATCCAAAATTAGACCATTCACCTTTCGTCTGGAACACACTCCGGGCGGCAAAGTCGTGTTTTTACCGAAACGCCTACCGCGTTGAAAGTTGCCATCTTTCGGCACCGTGTCGAATTTCGATACCGAACTCACCGAACGTCTGGTTCTGTGTGAAATCAAAAATAACACCATTCACGTTTCGTCCGGAACAAACTCCGGGCGGGAAAGTCGTTTTTTTACCAAAACGCCTACCGAGTCGAAAGTTGCGATCTTTCGGCACGGTCTCGAATTTTGATACCAAACTAACCGAACGTCTGGTTCTGTGTGAAATCCAAAATTAGACCATTCACCTTTCGTCCGGAACACACTCCGGGCGGGAAAGTCGTGTTTTTACCGAAACGCCTACCGCGTCGAAAGTTGCCATCTTTCGGCACCGTGTCGAATTTCGATACCGAACTCACCGAACGTCTGGTTCTGTGTGAAATCAAAAATTACACCATTCACGTTTCGTCCGGAACACACTCCGGGCGGGAAAGTCGTGTTTTTACCGAAACGCCACCCGCGTCGAAAGTTGCGATCTTTCGGGCACCGTCCCAAATTTCGATACCGAACTCACCGAACGTCTGGTTCTGTGTGAAATCCAAAATTAGACCATTCACGTTTCGTCCGGAACACACTCCGGGCGAGAAAGTCGTGTTTTTACCGGTTTGCCTACCGCGTCGAAAGTTGCGATCTTTCGGCACCGTGTCGAATTTCGATACCGAACTCACCGAACGTCTGGTTCTGTGTGAAATCAAAAATTACACCATTCACGTTTCGTCCGGAACAAACTCCGGGCGGGAAAGTCGTTTTTTTACCAAAACGCCTACCGAGTCGAAAGTTGCGATCTTTCGGCACGGTCTCGAATTTTGATACCAAACTAACCGAACGTCTGGTTCTGTGTGAAATCCAAAATTAGACCATTCACCTTTCGTCTGGAACACACTCCGGGCGGCAAAGTCGTGTTTTTACTGAAACGCCTACCGCGTTGAAAGTTGCCATCTTTCGGCACCGTGTCGAATTTCGATACCGAACTCACCGAACGTCTGGTTCTGTGTGAAATCAAAAATAACACCATTCACGTTTCGTCCGGAACAAACTCCGGGCGGGAAAGTCGTTTTTTTACCAAAACGCCTACCGAGTCGAAAGTTGCGATCTTTCGGCACGGTCTCGAATTTTGATACCAAACTAACCGAACGTCTGGTTCTGTGTGAAATCCAAAATTAGACCATTCACCTTTCGTCCGGAACACACTCCGGGCGGGAAAGTCGTGTTTTTACCGAAACGCCTACCGCGTCGAAAGTTGCCATCTTTCGGCACCGTGTCGAATTTCGATACCGAACTCACCGAACGTCTGGTTCTGTGTGAAATCAAAAATTACACCATTCACGTTTCGTCCGGAACACACTCCGGGCGGGAAAGTCGTGTTTTTACCGAAACGCCACCCGCGTCGAAAGTTGCGATCTTTCGGGCACCGTCCCAAATTTCGATACCGAACTCACCGAACGTCTGGTTCTGTGTGAAATCCAAAATTAGACCATTCACGTTTCGTCCGGAACACACTCCGGGCGAGAAAGTCGTGTTTTTACCGGTTTGCCTACCGCGTCGAAAGTTGCGATCTTTCGGCACCGTGTCGAATTTCGATACCGAACTCACCGAACGTCTGGTTCTGTGTGAAATCAAAAATTACACCATTCACGTTTCGTCCGGAACAAACTCCGGGCGGGAAAGTCGTTTTTTTACCAAAACGCCTACCGAGTCGAAAGTTGCGATCTTTCGGCACGGTCTCGAATTTTGATACCAAACTAACCGAACGTCTGGTTCTGTGTGAAATCCAAAATTAGACCATTCACCTTTCGTCCGGAACACACTCCGGGCGGGAAAGTCGTGTTTTTACCGAAACGCCTACCGCGTTGAAAGTTGCCATCTTTCGGCACCGTGTCGAATTTCGATACCGAACTCACCGAACGTCTGGTTCTGTGTGAAATCAAAAATTACACCATTCACGTTTCGTCCGGAACACACTCTGGGCGGGAAAGTCATTTTTTTACCAAAACGCCTACGGAGTCGAAAGTTGCGATCTTTCGGCACGGTCTCGAATTTTGATACCAAACTAACCGAACGTCTGGTTCTGTGTGAAATCCAAAATTAGACCATTCACCTTTCGTCTGGAACACACTCCGGGCGGGAAAGTCGTGTTTTTACCGAAACGCCTACCGCGTTGAAAGTTGCCATCTTTCGGCACCGTGTCGAATTTCGATACCGAACTCACCGAACGTCTGGTTCTGTGTGAAATCAAAAATAACACCATTCACGTTTCGTCCGGAACAAACTCCGGGCGGGAAAGTCGTTTTTTTACCAAAACGCCTACCGAGTCGAAAGTTGCGATCTTTCGGCACGGTCTCGAATTTTGATACCAAACTAACCGAACGTCTGGTTCTGTGTGAAATCCAAAATTAGACCATTCACCTTTCGTCCAGAACACACTCCGGGCGGGAAAGTCGTGTTTTTACCGAAACGCCTACCGCGTCGAAAGTTGCCATCTTTCGGCACCGTGTCGAATTTCGATACCGAACTCACCGAACGTCTGGTTCTGTGTGAAATCAAAAATAACACCATTCACGTTTCGTCCGGAACACACTCCGGGCGGGAAAGTCGTGTTTTTACGAAAACGCCTACCGAGTCGAAAGTTGCGATCTTTCGGCACGGTCTCGAATTTTGATACCAAACTAACCGAACGTCTGGTTCTGTGTGAAATCCAAAATTAGACCATTCACCTTTCGTCCGGAACACACTCCGGGCGGGAAAGTCGTGTTTTTACCGAAACGCCTACCGCGTTGAAAGTTGCCATCTTTCGGCACCGTGTCGAATTTCGATACCGAACTCACCGAACGTCTGGTTCTGTGTGAAATCAAAAATTACACCATTCACGTTTCGTCCGGAACACACTCCGGGCGGGAAAGTCGTTTTTTTACCAAAACGCCTAAGGAGTCGAAAGTTGCGATCTTTCGTCACGGTCTCGAATTTTGATACCAAACTAACCGAACGTCTGGTTCTGTGTGAAATCCAAAATTAGACCATTCACCTTTCGTCCAGAACACACTCCGGGCGGGAAAGTCGTGTTTTTACCGAAACGCCTACCGCGTCGAAAGTTGCCATCTTTCGGCACCGTGTCGAATTTCGATACCGAACTCACCGAACGTCTGGTTCTGTGTGAAATCAAAAATAACACCATTCACGTTTCGTCCGGAACACACTCCGGGCGGGAAAGTCGTGTTTTTACGAAAACGCCTACCGAGTCGAAAGTTGCGATCTTTCGGCACGGTCTCGAATTTTGATACCAAACTAACCGAACGTCTGGTTCTGTGTGAAATCCAAAATTAGACCATTCACCTTTCGTCCGGAACACACTCCGGGCGGGAAAGTCGTGTTTTTACCGAAACGCCTACCGCGTTGAAAGTTGCCATCTTTCGGCACCGTGTCGAATTTCGATACCGAACTCACCGAACGTCTGGTTCTGTGTGAAATCAAAAATTACACCATTCACGTTTCGTCCGGAACACACTCCGGGCGGGAAAGTCGTTTTTTTACCAAAACGCCTAAGGAGTCGAAAGTTGCGATCTTTCGTCACGGTCTCGAATTTTGATACCAAACTAACCGAACGTCTGGTTCTGTGTGAAATCCAAAATTAGACCATTCACCTTTCGTCTGGAACACACTCCGGGCGGGAAAGTCGTGTTTTTACCGAAACGCCTACCGCGTTGAAAGTTGCCATCTTTCGGCACCGTGTCGAATTTCGATACCGAACTCACCGAACGTGTGGTTCTGTGTGAAATCAAAAATAACACCATTCACGTTTCGTCCGGAACAAACTCCGGGCGGGAAAGTCGTTTTTTTACCAAAACGCCTACCGAGTCGAAAGTTGCGATCTTTCGGCACGGTCTCGAATTTTGATACCAAACTAACCGAACGTCTGGTTCTGTGTGAAATCCAAAATTAGACCATTCACCTTTCGTCCGGAACACACTCCGGGCGGGAAAGTCGTGTTTTTACCGAAACGCCTACCGCGTTGAAAGTTGCCATCTTTCGGCACCGTGTCGAATTTCGATACCGAACTCACCGAACGTCTGGTTCTGTGTGAAATCAAAAATAACACCATTCACGTTTCGTCCGGAACAAACTCCGGGCGGGAAAGTCGTTTTTTTACCAAAACGCCTACCGAGTCGAAAGTTGCGATCTTTCGGCACGGTCTCGAATTTTGATACCAAACTAACCGAACGTCTGGTTCTGTGTGAAATCCAAAATTAGACCATTCACCTTTCGTCCGGAACACACTCCGGGCGGGAAAGTCGTGTTTTTACCGAAACGCCTACCGCGTCGAAAGTTGCGATCTTTCGGCACCGTGTCGAATTTCGATACCGAACTCACCGAACGTCTGGTTCTGTGTGAAATCAAAAATTACACCATTCACGTTTCGTCCGGAACACACTCCGGGCGGGAAAGTCGTGTTTTTACGAAAACGCCTACCGAGTCGAAAGTTGCGATCTTTCGGCACGGTCTCGAATTTTGATACCAAACTAACCGAACGTCTGGTTCTGTGTGAAATCCAAAATTAGACCATTCACCTTTCGTCCGGAACACACTCCGGGCGGGAAAGTCGTGTTTTTACCGAAACGCCTACCGCGTTGAAAGTTGCCATCTTTCGGCACCGTGTCGAATTTCGATACCGAACTCACCGAACGTCTGGTTCTGTGTGAAATCAAAAATTACACCATTCACGTTTCGTCCGGAACACACTCCGGGCGGGAAAGTCGTTTTTTTACCAAAACGCCTACGGAGTCGAAAGTTGCGATCTTTCGTCACGGTCTCGAATTTTGATACCAAACTAACCGAACGTCTGGTTCTGTGTGAAATCCAAAATTAGACCATTCACCTTTCGTCTGGAACAAACTCCGGGCGGGAAAGTCGTGTTTTTACCGAAACGCCTACCGCGTTGAAAGTTGCCATCTTTCGGCACCGTGTCGAATTTCGATACCGAACTCACCGAACGTGTGGTTCTGTGTGAAATCAAAAATAACACCATTCACGTTTCGTCCGGAACAAACTCCGGGCGGGAAAGTCGTTTTTTTACCAAAACGCCTACCGAGTCGAAAGTTGCGATCTTTCGGCACGGTCTCGAATTTTGATACCAAACTAACCGAATGACAATTTGGTCCGGGCAGAATTTAAAAAGATAGGGATCATCAAAGACGAATCTCCTCACCTCAGCTAGAAATTTTCTCCTATCTTGAGGAGTCCAATGTGAAGGGAGTTGTCCCGTGGCCAAGTAATTGGCAATATCAGCATACCACGGGCAACTCGAAACAGCCAAGAGTTGTTCATCGGGAAAGGAGTCGGGAATGGGTATGTTAGAGGAGTGATCCTCAAACTCGAAGCGAGACAAATGGTCCGCCACGACATTCTCAACCCCCTTCTTATCTTTTATGGTCAAGTCAAACTCTTGTAACAGAAGTACCCACCGAATGAGCCGAGCTTTGGCATCGGGCTTGGTGAGCAAATATTTAAGAGCTGCATGGTCGGTGTAGACTATTATAGGTGACCCAATGAGATAGGATTGAAACTTGTCTAAAGCAAAGACAACCGCCAACAGCTCTTTCTCAGTTGTTGTGTAATTCATTTGAGCCTCGTTTAAAGTTTTGCTCGCATAAGAAATTACACAAGGAACCTTGTCCCTCCGTTGGCCGAGTACAGCGCCTATAGCATAGTCACTGGCATCGCACATGAGTTCAAAGGGTAGGTTCCAATCGGGTGATCGCACGATTGGAGGAGTAGTGAGACTGATTTTTAGTTTTGAAAAAGCCTCCTCGCAATCGGGTGTCCACTCGAAAGGTGTGTCCTTCGTAAGTAGACGACACAACGGACGGGATATGGCGCTAAAGTTCTGGATAAAGCGCCGATAGAACCCGGCGTGTCCAAGGAAAGAACGGATATCCTTGACACACTTAGGGGTAGGTAACTTAGAGATGAGCTCTATTTTCGATTGATCTACCTCAATCCCCCTCGAAGAGATGATGTGACCGAGGACAATTCTGTGAGTGACCATGAAATGGCACTTCTCCCAATTTAAAACCAGGTTTTTCTCCTCACATCTCACAAGAACCCTCTCCAGATTCTCCAAACAAGACTCAAAGGAGTCTCCGAACACAGAAAAATCATCCATGAACACCTCTACAATTTTTTCTATCATGTCGCTAAAAATGCCCGTCATACACCGAGAGAAGGTGCCGGGGGCATTGCAAAGCCCGAAGGGCATGCGACGATAAGCAAAGGTGCCAAATGGGCATGTGAAAGTAGTCTTTTCTTGGTCTTCCAGAGAGACCTCTATCTGATTGTACCCCGAATACCCATCCAGGAAACAGTAGAAAGCATGACCAGCTACCCTCTCTAGCATTTGATCAATGAAGGGGAGAGGGAAGTGGTCCTTCCGGGTACCGGCGTTGAGTTTCCTATAGTCTATACAGACGCGCCACCCGGTGACAACTCGAGTGGGGATTAACTCCCCACTCTCATTGGGCACAACAGTGACGCCAGACTTTTTGGGCACAACCTGGATGGGGCTGACCCATTTACTATCAGCAATTGGGTATATGATACCCACATCTAACAACTTCAGAACCTCATCCCTCACCACATCTCTCATGATTGGGTTCAAACGCCGTTGAGGTTGGCGAGATGGCTTAATATCGTCCTCTAAATAGATGCGGTGAGTACACAAAAGCGGGCTGATCCCGTGAATGTCAGCAATGGTCCACCCTAAAACAGATTTGTGGGCCCTCAGAATTTCCAACAAAGCAGCTTCTTGGGGATTGTCAAGACTTGATGAGATGACAACCGGGAAAGTTTCAGAATTCCCCAAGAAAGCATACTTCAAGGTAGATGGTAAACTTTTGAGCTCGGGCTTAGGTGGTTTCACAGAAGATGGTAGAGCCCGAGCTGTCGGTGGTGGTAGTTTTTCAAAGTTGGGCACCCACTTTTCAGTACCCAACACCTCTTCTTCATTCATGAGGGAGTAAATGTACTCAACCTCGGGAGAGTCTAGGAATTCCGTCTCTTCCACAGTAAGCATGGCCTCTAGGGGGTCGGAAAAGAGATGACAATCGACGTGCTCTTGAACAAGTGCGTCTATAACGCTCACATCGCGAATGTCATCGTCATCCCCCATTTGGCTCCCAATGTTAAAAATGTTGAGCTCTAGGGTCATGTTCCCAAACGTCATTTTAAGCAGCCCGTTCCGACAATGGATCACTGCGTTGGATGTGGCCAAGAAGGGCCTTCCAAGTATGATGGGCGTTTGGGCTTGCAGATTGGACGTGGGACAAGTATCAAGGACTATGAAGTCCACCGGGTACACAAAATTGTCCACTTGGACAAGCACATCTTCTACTAAACCCCTCGGTACCCGGACACTACGGTCAGCTAATTGGAGGGTCACCGAGGTTGGTTTCATATCCCCCAACCCAAGTTGCTCATACACCGAGTATGGCAACAAATTCACACTAGCCCCCAAGTCCAGCAGAGCTTTCTCTACAACCTTCCCCCCAACTCTCACAGAAATTGTAGGACACCCGGGGTCCTTGTACTTTGGTGCAATGGGGGTCTGTATGATCGAACTCACTTGCTGAGTCAAGAATACCTTCTTTTGCACATTGTGCTTGCGCTTTATTGTGCACAAGTCCTTCAAGAATTTGGCATAGGAAGGTATTTGCTTGATTGCATCAAGCAACGGGATATTGATCTTCACTTGTTTGAAGAGCTCAAATATCTCGTTGGAGTTCGTCAATTTGGGTAAAGGCCTCAATCTTTGTGGGAATGGGGCCGGCATTGGGCAAGTTGAGACTATGGGTTCTCCCCTAGGAGCAGATGTGGATGTGGATGTGGATGTGGAAATGGGGGTAGGTTGGGGCAGATCACTTGGTTCATCATCATGGGGTTGTGGAGTAGGCACCGAAGGAGGAGTGGGGATTGTTTTCGGGAGAATGGTCTTATCGACCTCTTTCCCACTCCTTAAAGTGGTGATTGCCTTAGCTTGTTCCACATTTGACCCCGAAGGAGACTCTCCTTGTATAAAATGACCACCTTGGGGATTTGCTTGTGGTTGTGCGGGAAATTTCCCTTTCTCATGTTGCATGGTCCCCAAAGTGGTGGTCAACTTGGTGAGTTGGGAACGGATGTCCCCAATGGCTTGGGTGTTCTGTTCGTTGACATTTGCTTGTCCTTGCATGAACATTTGCAAGGTATCCTCCAAGCTTCGCCGGTTAGGCGGTTGGTAAGAATTGGGACCCGTGGAGGGACCCGGAGGATTATAAGAGTTTGGTGGATACCGCGGTGGTGCCGGCCCTTGAGTGTTTTGATGGGCCGGGTATTGTCCCTGAAATCCCGGGGGTGCTTGGGGTTGTGCACCCGCCTCATTGTTCCTCCAACTAAAGTTGGGATGATTTCTCAATCCCGGATGGTAGTGGTTATTGTTGAAGGGTACATTGGTAGGCTTTTGGCCTTGGTGAAGGGCATGGACCTCAGCATGGTCCGGACCATGGAGTACCTCTTTGAAAGCAGGTATGGTTGGACAAATGTTGGTAGTGTGGTCCATGGTGTCACAGATAGCACAAGCCTCCCCGGGCTTTGAAACAGAAGAAACCTCGTTCACCCTATTAATCTCCAATTTCTCTAGTTTCCTAGAGAGGTGATCGAGGCGTTTGCTGATGTCGTCCTCGTCCCTAGGCACATGTTTGCCCATGGTTCCGTGACTAGTGGGGGGTTTATAGGAGCGGTCATTGGGATCCGAATAATCCCATGATTGGTTATTCTCCGCTAGCTCATCTAGGTAAGCCAAAGCCGCGGAGGCTCCTTGGTTCAGAAATTCCCCACTTGTCATGAGGTTGATAAATTGGCGATTGCGGACTGAGATGGCTTCGTAAAAGAATGCCACAATCTGCCAATCCTCATACCCGTGATGAGGGACAGCGAGGAGACGCTCCTTGTATCTCTCCCAACATGAACAAAAAGATTCGTTGGGTATTTCCTCAAAGTTCTGAATCTTCTTCTTTAAGGTGGTGGTACGGTGGAGTGGGAACCATTTTTTATGAAACTCCACCTGCATCTCCACCCAACTTGTCACCGAATTGGCTCTCAAGGAGAGAAACCATCGCTTGGCCTTCTCCTTGAGAGAAAAGGGAAAGAGCTTAAGACGTGCCGACTCCAGATGGGCGGTCAAGTTGGTGAAAGTGTTCACCACCTCCTCAAATTCTTTAATATGGACATAGCAGTTCTCCGATTCCATCCCATAGAAGGTTGGTAACATGCCAAGCATGTTAGGCTTGACATGAAATTGTTGTCCTTTGGGAGTATCGGTTGGAAAGCGTATGCAAGAGGTGGTGGTGGTGTGAGTGGGGTGCAAGTAGTCCCGCATGGTGCGACCCATGGGTGCATCATTTTCATCACGGTGTTCGGCCATTGGATTGAAGGGAAGATTGTCTTGGCGAATTAGCCGATTTGTCGCGCCCCAAGTGTAAACACTCATACACCAAAGACAGTCTCCGAATCAATCAAGTGTGAGTGAAAAGGAAAATAAAATAAAATCTGCAAATTACACGTCCCTTTGGCTTGCGTTACACCTTAGGTTTACCAAAATGGGTAGGTTAAAGGTTTCCGCCAAAGAAACTTGCACTTTGCAAAAATCTACGATTATCTAAAAACAACTGTTCAATTCCCCGGCAACGGCGCCAAAAACATGACCGGACCGGCAAAGTGCGTGTCGTTAGGGTGTGCCGGCCACTTGGTCAGTGGTTTAATTTCATAAAACTGAACTTATCCTCAAAATATTTAAAAAACGAATATAGGGATAGTCCGGAGTATCGATCCACAGGGAAAAGAACGTTGTAATCAGAGAATACGCAAATCAGTGTTTTCGACGTTTCGGACGTCAACCTCAAAGTTTTGTTTGGTGCGGTTAAGCAATTATATCACTAAAATGAGGATTAAAACTGGATTAAAGAGTGGGGTTAAGTCCTAAGGTTTGGTTTATTCGAAACTTTCGTTGGTCTATCTCTTCTCTTTTATAACTCAATCTAACTCCCGGTCCCGGGTGTTCGATCGGAAAATTCTTCGATGAAAACAAGGATTTTAATTCTAAAAATGGTTTTGACGGATCTTTCAAGTTTAAAGGAAATAGGATTAAAAGATGAAGGACATCGATTCAAGTATTAAATATACCAACTCTAAGGATGGCTATATCTAATCAAGAACTTAACACTTCATTTTTATTTCAAAAGAAAAAGCTTAGAAAGATCCATCAATGGCATTAAAATTTGGAGAAGATAGAGACCAACATGGTTTTTGAACAAACCTCACATTTAGACTTAACCCACACTAAATTAACTACTCATGCTTTGACATAAACATAATGGAATTGAAAGAAAACATAATAAAACGAGTTAATCTAAAGACAATAAGGAAGAACTAAGTAAAACTGAAAGGAAATCAGATATTAAAGCGATCAAAACAGTATTTAAGGCGGAACTACTTAAGTGCTTCCAAGAGAATCCAAAGATTCAGAGGGGAAGAACACTTAAGAGATGAAGAACTTGACAAGAAATGAAGAAATATTGAAGAACAAGACAAGAAATATGAAGAACAATGTAAAATGAGCTCTGAACAGTAAAAACTATGGAATACGTTATATCTCTATATCTGGTGAAAATGAAAACTGATATGATGAAATAGGGAGGCTACCCCTTTTACAAGCCAAGAAATCTAACCTAATAAAATAATCTAACAACTATCTATGCGAAAGTACCAAAATACCCTTAAAAAGGCAATAAAAGAAGCTTCTAATTCCTAAAAATGGACCTGAGTTCGCGTAAAAATCGTCCTCACAGAATCTGATAAAACTGGGTCTCTATCGATAGGAGGAGATCCCTATCGATAGAGAAGTCTACTGGTATGAATTAACCGAAACTTCTATCGATAGGAAGGGATCCTCTATCGATAGAGAAGTCCTCTGATCTTCTTCGATTTATCCTCCTATCGATAGGAAGGAATCCTCTATCGATAGGGAAGTCTTCTGATCTTCTTTGATTTATCCTCCTATCGATAGGAAGGAATCCTCTATCGATAGGGAAGTCTTCTGATCTTCTTTGATTGATCCTCCTATCGATAGGAGTGATCCCTATCGATAGGGAAGTTCTTCTTCCTGGTTCTTTGATAAAGGCTCTATCGATAGAGATAAACCTCTATCGATAGAGAGGTTTTTGATTTCCAAACATCAGTTCTTCCTTCCTTGGTTCTTTGATCCGGACCCACTTTTGCTCCTCCCGAGCCTTCAATTGGTACTCCATCAGTATTGCCAATGGTTCCGAGGCCTTAATTCATGGTAGAATCTTTTGGCATTCATTCAGCACTCGAAAACCTGAAAGGGTAGAAAAACAACTACGCGTGCAATATCATTTAAATAGAAACATTTGCCTACGCATAATTGCCAAATTGAGCGTATTGAGCCACGTTATTATACAATATAGTGCGCTCATCAGACCCCCCAACTTGAAGGTTGCTAGTCCCTAGCAACGCATCACACTTAACAACAGAAAAGAAAGACTATTTCCCATGCAAGTCTAATTATCAATTATGCTTGACTTCGTAGTCTTCAAGTGTACTCGGCGCATATAGTAAGAATGAGCAATGTAAACACGCACAACCATTCATGAACTATAAGGAACAAGTGAGCTTTAGCAATCTATTTAAGCAATGTTAACCAAAGCGAGCCTTGATTCCAAATCTCTCAGTTTGCCCTCAAAACAAATTGCGAACTCTCATGAATTTAAACTTTGCATCCCTAACTTGCGCGAATATACACACCGAAGATGTGGTTATGCATTCAAGGAATAAGCGCAATCACAATGAAATTACTTTGGTATGTGTTGATGGATCATAACAATGTGATATAGGAATGCCAAGTGCTAAAAACATGTAACTACTCAAACATGCATCAAGATAGAATCCAAATTGTAATTAGAATCGATTGGGACTTTAAAAGCTTATAACATTCATGGTTTTTCATATCAAGGTTTGAAGTACAAAAAGCGACACCGGCTTATATGTGGTTTAGGTAATCTACCCCTGGCCGGTGTCGTGAGACTCCCAGTGTGCACCCGGTGCACCATACCATGAAGATTACACTACATGAAAAAGAAAGAAAAACACAAACTAGACTCAATGACTCTGCTTTGTCCGACTCTATCCTCCTTCTACTCTAAAAACTCTCTTCTACAATGTCATCTCCCCCTGAATCTTCCCCACTGTCATGGCTGTCCTCTTCCTCTGTCTCACTCTCCTCTTCCTCAGAAATGTATGGCCGCCCTGTCTGTGCAGCCACATAATCCATGGTGAACTGCTGTCGTCTCAGAATCTTCTTCTGGGTCTTCATGATCTCGGACTGACGACAGAAGATTTTCTTCATCATCTTCCACATCTTCTTCTTGAAGGAACCTTCTTCAGGCACTGCCACAGAGGGGCCTGAAGTCCTTGAACTAACCCGAGAAGCTGAAGGGACGTGGGTTCTAACTGTCGGTGGAGGTCTCACAGCGGTTGGGTCTTTGGAGTGGGCCTTGCTTTTACTTGCAGTGACCCCAGAAATGGGTCCCAGACCCGCAGTCCATGTATCACTGGATTTCTCCTCCACTCCCATGTTGAGGCACATTTGGGTGATCATTGCCGGGTAGGGGAAATTCGCCCTACGCATTGTGTTGGTTCTGAATTCCACCAACTGTCTGAAAATATATCTCCCAATATCGATCACGTCATCGTGCATGAAGGAGTAGACTAACTGGACCTCCTTAGCCCCCAGAATGTTCTCCACCCCTCGGGGGTAGAGATTGTAATGCAGGATCTTATTGAGGAGCCTATATTCCTCCTTAATTCTCCCAATGGGGAATTGACTTCGGAACTCGTTTGGGTCGATGAACATCATATCCGCATAGAAGCGGGGGTCATACACCTCTTCCTCACGTGGGAAGGTGCAAATGCTCTCATCAAATGCAGGACACCCCAAGTAAAATGTAATGGACATTGGAGTGATGAGGATTCGCTTACCCCGTACGGTCGACGTGATTTGGGTGATTTCCCCCACGGGCCCCTCGGGAAGCCGCATATTCGTGAAGAATGACTTCACAATGGGTAGAATATACCCTTTGACGGGCTCGAACCATTTCTTCAACCCTCGATTATCAATAATGAGGACCGCTTCCTCTTCGCCAATGTGTTCCCGATGAACCATCCTCTCACACGTGGCCTTGCGGGTGGCCATTGAATTTTCCCATTCCCGTTTGGCCGCGTTCTTAGGGTCTCCCTTTGATTTCTTCTTTTTCCCCGAACCCTCAACCGCCTTACGCTTGCCCCTTTGAATGTCTTCCCTCCTTCGGGCTTCATCACTCAATTCCTCATGATGTTCTTCACCCTCACTCACATTGGGGACCTTGGTACGAGCCATTTGTGCTTGATTTTTGAGGTTTGAGGTTGAAATTTCAGATTTTGGGATTTAGGGCACGAAATTCGGATGGAGGAAGGTGGGTGAGGGGTTTTGGATATATATAGGGTAGGATTTCGGGATGATTCGGAAGGGTTGTGAGATTTCGGCGTGATTGAGGAGAAAAATCGTGACTTTTGGTGAGGAGGTGCGAAATTTCGGATGAGGGAAATGAAAGGGTTCGGCCGTATTTAAGGGATTTTTGCCGATTCTGGGTTCTCTATCGATAGAGAAGTGGTCTCTATCGATAGAGAAGGCTACTGATGAAACTTTTTACTTGCTCCTATCGATAGGAGACTTTTCTCTATCGATAGGGAAACCTTCTGTCCGAATTTTGGCTTGGCCTCTATCGATAGGAATACTCCTCTATCGATAGAGGATATTGAAAAAGTTGCTCTATCGATAGGAACATTCCTCTATCGATAGAGGTTGAATCTGTTTGTTTTCTGCTCTGATCCTCTATCGATAGGAATAATCCTCTATCGATAGAGGTTCCTTCTGACTGATTTCTGCTTGGCCCCAAATTCTTCATCTTTTGACCCCTCTTCTTTTCATCACCCATTCAAACACTCTCAACACACCTCCTAACATCCGGTTTCCTAATTGTTCCGTGAAAAATTGGGTGACTCGGACTTGGTTCAAAAATTTGGATTAAGAGACACGTTTGTGGTTCAATCATGCAAAGATAGCCTAATTTCCTTTTCTCCGTACATTATGGATTCCAAATTGATGCATGCGAGATGTTAAGCATGAATTGAGCATAGCATGGATTTCATATGAAGATTGAGTGCGGGATGCTTTTTCAAATTAAATCTCCACTCTATATGATCAACTCACCTAATTTCACACTTAGCTCAAAGTGTTCCAAATAGTTCATGTTTATGTGTGTGAATTGATGCTCAATGACAAATACATCGCATGCATGCCTCTTGTACATATCCAAATTATCAAGCATAGGTTTCAACTCTACTTTCATGGGAAATGGAACAAAATTTGAAAAAATTGGGACTAAAATGACTCAATTAACACTAAAATTGGACTAACCCCTCCCCCCAACTTGAAAATTGCATTGTCCTCAATGCAAGAAGACAACGCACCATTACGCATAAAAGAGGGACGAACATACCTGCGAGGTGGAATGTCAACCACCATATACCTCGACCAAGTTTGAGGATTTCTCGTCACGTGCACCGTTTGTCATTGGGAGGGCTTCCAAGGTGTACTCTTTCGGCTCCAACTTGTGGACCATAACTAGTCACATAGGATCATCGCCGGAGCTTTGTTGGACTAACAACCGTAGCACATAGCTACACCCATGACTTTGGGCTCTTGAATGCCGCATTCACCCCGTACTTAGACCCAAACTACCAAGGCTGATGTGGTAGCGTGTACACCTTGCGAAGACTGAACCACCAACTACCTACTAAGAGCAAACATGACTACATGAGACACAAAATTTCATTAGCAGGTTAGTCCAAAATGAACAATAAATGAAAGTAAGCAATAAATCCACCAACTTCTTCACGCGAAGGACACGAGTACTACTTTTCTTCCTTGTCAAAGACTGTGTTTCCCTATTGTTGGAAGGACAGTATGCGTGGGGTTCAACAATATCTAGAGAAGCAGCGCCATCATCTAATAGGCTACCACTCCCTTTGGAGGGGGTCCCCCCAAATTCCTTACCCCTTCACTCCGCTTTCAAGAAATCTCCACGGAACTTGACACTAAAGCCGAAAGGGTTCAGACAGATTTCTCATTGTCCACGCGCCTGCCGTCAGACCCAACCTCAAGGTACTACATACGTAGCTTGACAAGGTGGCTATACCAGACCGTCTGATGCCGTTCGAGCACGGCAAACACTGGAGGTATCACATACTCCATGGATTTATAGTCTCCTAGACTTCAAATAAGGCTCACGGACCCAAAGGATTGGGGTCCACATGGTTCACATCGGACCCGTTATAGACCGGGTCTCTCAATTCCTCTATGGATTCATCAGGATCAAATTTTTCAAAGTAAGGCTTCAACCGGTGACCATTCACCTTAAAAGTGGTTCCATTCTTGGGGTTTTCAAGTTCAACCGCTCCATGTGTGGAGACGGTTTTCACAATGTAGGGACCTCCCCACCGGGATTGCAATTTTCCCGGAAACAAATGCAACCTAGAGTTGTACAGTAAGACCTTTTGGCCCGGGATGAAAGTTTTCCGGACAATGTTTTTGTCGTGAAAGGCCTTAACCTTACACTTGTAAATGTGGGCATTGTCGTACGCATCCCGGCGTATTTCTTCAAGCTCATCCAATTGGAGCTTGCGGTGGGCACCGGCTTCGGGCATCCGGTAATTCAATTGTTTGATAGCCCAAAAAGCCTTGTGTTCCATTTCCACCGGTAAGTGGCAAGCCTTGCCATATACCAAGCGGTAGGGAGACATGCCCAACACAGTCTTGTAGGCAGTACGGTAAGCCCACAAAGCATCAATCAGTCTAAGAGACCAATCCTTGCGATTCGGGTTCACCGTTTTTTCTAGGATGTGTTTGATCTCACGGTTGGCCAATTCAGCTTGGCCATTGGTCTGTGGGTGGTAAGCAGTGGAAACTTTGTGATTGGCCCCATATTTCTTGACTAAGGCCTCCATAGGGCGATTGCAGAAGTGCGTGCCCTGATCACTAATTAGGGCTTTGGGCATCCCAAACCGGGAGAAGATGTTCTCCTTAAGAAATCGGACCACAACAGAGTGGTCATTGGTTCGGGTTGGAATGGCCTCCACCCATTTGGACACGTAGTCCACGGCTAACAGAATGTAAAGATTCCCAAAAGAATTGGGAAATGGACCCATGAAATCGATGCCCCAACAGTCAAAAACTTCAATTATCAAGATGGGTTGGAGGGGCATCATGTTACGCCGTGACAAGGCACCTAATTCTTGACAGTGCGGGCAAGCCTTGCAGAATTCAAAGGCATCCTTAAAAATGTGGGGCCAATAGAAGCCACACTGCAAAATTTTAGCAGCCGTCTTCTTAGAGGAAAAATGCCCGCCACATGCCTCGGTGTGGCAAAAGGTCAAGATTGACTTTTGTTCGTCATCGGGCACACACCGCCGGACAATTTGGTCCGGGCAGAATTTAAAAAGATAGGGATCATCAAAGACGAATCTCCTCACCTCAGCTAGAAATTTTCTCCTATCTTGAGGAGTCCAATGTGAAGGGAGTTGTCCCGTGGCCAAGTAATTGGCAATATCAGCATACCACGGGCAACTCGAAACAGCCAAGAGTTGTTCATCGGGAAAGGAGTCGGGAATGGGTATGTTAGAGGAGTGATCCTCAAACTCGAAGCGAGACAAATGGTCCGCCACGACATTCTCAACCCCCTTCTTATCTTTTATGGTCAAGTCAAACTCTTGTAACAGAAGTACCCACCGAATGAGCCGAGCTTTGGCATCGGGCTTGGTGAGCAAATATTTAAGAGCTGCATGGTCGGTGTAGACTATTATAGGTGACCCAATGAGATAGGATTGAAACTTGTCTAAAGCAAAGACAACCGCCAACAGCTCTTTCTCAGTTGTTGTGTAATTCATTTGAGCCTCATTTAAAGTTTTGCTCGCATAAGAAATTACACAAGGAACCTTGTCCCTCCGTTGGCCGAGTACAGCGCCTATAGCATAGTCACTGGCATCGCACATGAGTTCAAAGGGCAGGTTCCAATCGGGTGATCGCACGATTGGAGGAGTAGTGAGACTGATTTTTAGTTTTGAAAAAGCCTCCTCGCAATCGGGTGTCCACTCGAAAGGTGTGTCCTTCGTAAGTAGACGACACAACGGACGGGATATGGCGCTAAAGTTCTGGATAAAGCGCCGATAGAACCCGGCGTGTCCAAGGAAAGAACGGATATCCTTGACACACTTAGGGGTAGGTAACTTAGAGATGAGCTCTATTTTCGATTGATCTACCTCAATCCCCCTCGAAGAGATGATGTGACCGAGGACAATTCCGTGAGTGACCATGAAATGGCACTTCTCCCAATTTAAAACCAGGTTTTTCTCCTCACATCTCACAAGAACCCTCTCCAGATTCTCCAAACAAGACTCAAAGGAGTCTCCGAACACAGAAAAATCATCCATGAACACCTCTACAATTTTTTCTATCATGTCGCTAAAAATGCCCGTCATACACCAAGAGAAGGTGCCGGGGGCATTGCAAAGCCCGAAGGGCATGCGACGATAAGCAAAGGTGCCAAATGGGCATGTGAAAGTAGTCTTTTCTTGGTCTTCCAGAGAGACCTCTATCTGATTGTACCCCGAATACCCATCCAGGAAACAGTAGAAAGCATGACCAGCTACCCTCTCTAGCATTTGATCAATGAAGGGGAGAGGGAAGTGGTCCTTCCGGGTACCGGCGTTGAGTTTCCTATAGTCTATACAGACGCGCCACCCGGTGACAACTCGAGTGGGGATTAACTCCCCACTCTCATTGGGCACAACAGTGACGCCAGACTTTTTGGGCACAACCTGGATGGGGCTGACCCATTTACTATCAGCAATTGGGTATATGATACCCACATCTAACAACTTCAGAACCTCATCCCTCACCACATCTCTCATGATTGGGTTCAAACGCCGTTGAGGTTGGCGAGATGGCTTAATATCGTCCTCTAAATAGATGCGGTGAGTACACAAAAGCGGGCTGATCCCGTGAATGTCAGCAATGGTCCACCCTAAAACAGATTTGTGGGCCCTCAGAATTTCCAACAAAGCAGCTTCTTGGGGATTGTCAAGACTTGATGAGATGACAACCGGGAAAGTTTCAGAATTCCCCAAGAAAGCATACTTCAAGGTAGATGGTAAACTTTTGAGCTCGGGCTTAGGTGGTTTCACAGAAGATGGTAGAGCCCGAGCTGTCGGTGGTGGTAGTTTTTCAAAGTTGGGCACCCACTTTTCAGTACCCAACACCTCTTCTTCATTCATGAGGGAGTAAATGTACTCAACCTCGGGAGAGTCTAGGAATTCCGTCTCTTCCACAGTAAGCATGGCCTCTAGGGGGTCGGAAAAGAGATGACAATCGACGTGCTCTTGAACAAGTGCGTCTATAACGCTCACATCGCGAATGTCATCGTCATCCCCCATTTGGCTCCCAATGTTAAAAATGTTGAGCTCTAGGGTCATGTTCCCAAACGTCATTTTAAGCAGCCCGTTCCGACAATGGATCACTGCGTTGGATGTGGCCAAGAAGGGCCTTCCAAGTATGATGGGCGTTTGGGCTTGCAGATTGGACGTGGGACAAGTATCAAGGACTATGAAGTCCACCGGGTACACAAAATTGTCCACTTGGACAAGCACATCTTCTACTAAACCCCTCGGTACCCGGACACTACGGTCAGCTAATTGGAGGGTCACCGAGGTTGGTTTCATATCCCCCAACCCAAGTTGCTCATACACCGAGTATGGCAACAAATTCACACTAGCCCCCAAGTCCAGCAGAGCTTTCTCTACAACCTTCCCCCCAACTCTCACAGAAATTGTAGGACACCCGGGGTCCTTGTACTTTGGTGCAATGGGGGTCTGTATGATCGAACTCACTTGCTGAGTCAAGAATACCTTCTTTTGCACATTGTGCTTGCGCTTTATTGTGCACAAGTCCTTCAAGAATTTGGCATAGGAAGGTATTTGCTTGATTGCATCAAGCAACGGGATATTGATCTTCACTTGTTTGAAGAGCTCAAATATCTCGTTGGAGTTCGTCAATTTGGGTAAAGGCCTCAATCTTTGTGGGAATGGGGCCGGCATTGGGCAAGTTGAGACTATGGGTTCTCCCCTAGGAGCAGATGTGGATGTGGATGTGGATGTGGAAATGGGGGTAGGTTGGGGCAGATCACTTGGTTCATCATCATGGGGTTGTGGAGTAGGCACCGAAGGAGGAGTGGGGATTGTTTTCGGGAGAATGGTCTTATCGACCTCTTTCCCACTCCTTAAAGTGGTGATTGCCTTAGCTTGTTCCACATTTGACCCCGAAGGAGACTCTCCTTGTATAAAATGACCACCTTGGGGATTTGCTTGTGGTTGTGCGGGAAATTTCCCTTTCTCATGTTGCATGGTCCCCAAAGTGGTGGTCAACTTGGTGAGTTGGGAACGGATGTCCCCAATGGCTTGGGTGTTCTGTTCGTTGACATTTGCTTGTCCTTGCATGAACATTTGCAAGGTATCCTCCAAGCTTCGCCGGTTAGGCGGTTGGTAAGAATTGGGACCCGTGGAGGGACCCGGAGGATTATAAGAGTTTGGTGGATACCGCGGTGGTGCCGGCCCTTGAGTGTTTTGATGGGCCGGGTATTGTCCCTGAAATCCCGGGGGTGCTTGGGGTTGTGCACCCGCCTCATTGTTCCTCCAACTAAAGTTGGGATGATTTCTCAATCCCGGATGGTAGTGGTTATTGTTGAAGGGTACATTGGTAGGCTTTTGGCCTTGGTGAAGGGCATGGACCTCAGCATGGTCCGGACCATGGAGTACCTCTTTGAAAGCAGGTATGGTTGGACAAATGTTGGTAGTGTGGTCCATGGTGTCACAGATAGCACAAGCCTCCCCGGGCTTTGAAACAGAAGAAACCTCGTTCACCCTATTAATCTCCAATTTCTCTAGTTTCCTAGAGAGGTGATCGAGGCGTTTGCTGATGTCGTCCTCGTCCCTAGGCACATGTTTGCCCATGGTTCCGTGACTAGTGGGGGGTTTATAGGAGCGGTCATTGGGATCCGAATAATCCCATGATTGGTTATTCTCCGCTAGCTCATCTAGGTAAGCCAAAGCCGCGGAGGCTCCTTGGTTCAGAAATTCCCCACTTGTCATGAGGTTGATAAATTGGCGATTGCGGACTGAGATGGCTTCGTAAAAGAATGCCACAATCTGCCAATCCTCATACCCGTGATGAGGGACAGCGAGGAGACGCTCCTTGTATCTCTCCCAACATGAACAAAAAGATTCGTTGGGTATTTCCTCAAAGTTCTGAATCTTCTTCTTTAAGGTGGTGGTACGGTGGAGTGGGAACCATTTTTTATGAAACTCCACCTGCATCTCCACCCAACTTGTCACCGAATTGGCTCTCAAGGAGAGAAACCATCGCTTGGCCTTCTCCTTGAGAGAAAAGGGAAAGAGCTTAAGACGTGCCGACTCCAGATGGGCGGTCAAGTTGGTGAAAGTGTTCACCACCTCCTCAAATTCTTTAATATGGACATAGCAGTTCTCCGATTCCATCCCATAGAAGGTTGGTAACATGCCAAGCATGTTAGGCTTGACATGAAATTGTTGTCCTTTGGGAGTATCGGTTGGAAAGCGTATGCAAGAGGTGGTGGTGGTGTGAGTGGGGTGCAAGTAGTCCCGCATGGTGCGACCCATGGGTGCATCATTTTCATCACGGTGTTCGGCCATTGGATTGAAGGGAAGATTGTCTTGGCGAATTAGCCGATTTGTCGCGCCCCAAGTGTAAACACTCATACACCAAAGACAGTCTCCGAATCAATCAAGTGTGAGTGAAAAGGAAAATAAAATAAAATCTGCAAATTACACGTCCCTTTGGCTTGCGTTACACCTTAGGTTTACCAAAATGGGTAGGTTAAAGGTTTCCGCCAAAGAAACTTGCACTTTGCAAAAATCTACGATTATCTAAAAACAACTGTTCAATTCCCCGGCAACGGCGCCAAAAACATGACCGGACCGGCAAAGTGCGTGTCGTTAGGGTGTGCCGGCCACTTGGTCAGTGGTTTAATTTCATAAAACTGAACTTATCCTCAAAATATTTAAAAAACGAATATAGGGATAGTCCGGAGTATCGATCCACAGGGAAAAGAACGTTGTAATCAGAGAATACGCAAATCAGTGTTTTCGACGTTTCGGACGTCAACCTCAAAGTTTTGTTTGGTGCGGTTAAGCAATTATATCACTAAAATGAGGATTAAAACTGGATTAAAGAGTGGGGTTAAGTCCTAAGGTTTGGTTTATTCGAAACTTTCGTTGGTCTATCTCTTCTCTTTTATAACTCAATCTAACTCCCGGTCCCGGGTGTTCGATCGGAAAATTCTTCGATGAAAACAAGGATTTTAATTCTAAAAATGGTTTTGACGGATCTTTCAAGTTTAAAGGAAATAGGATTAAAAGATGAAGGACATCGATTCAAGTATTAAATATACCAACTCTAAGGATGGCTATATCTAATCAAGAACTTAACACTTCATTTTTATTTCAAAAGAAAAAGCTTAGAAAGATCCATCAATGGCATTAAAATTTGGAGAAGATAGAGACCAACATGGTTTTTGAACAAACCTCACATTTAGACTTAACCCACACTAAATTAACTACTCATGCTTTGACATAAACATAATGGAATTGAAAGAAAACATAATAAAACGAGTTAATCTAAAGACAATAAGGAAGAACTAAGTAAAACTGAAAGGAAATCAGATATTAAAGCGATCAAAACAGTATTTAAGGCGGAACTACTTAAGTGCTTCCAAGAGAATCCAAAGATTCAGAGGGGAAGAACACTTAAGAGATGAAGAACTTGACAAGAAATGAAGAAATATTGAAGAACAAGACAAGAAATATGAAGAACAATGTAAAATGAGCTCTGAACAGTAAAAACTATGGAATACGTTATATCTCTATATCTGGTGAAAATGAAAACTGATATGATGAAATAGGGAGGCTACCCCTTTTACAAGCCAAGAAATCTAACCTAATAAAATAATCTAACAACTATCTATGCGAAAGTACCAAAATACCCTTAAAAAGGCAATAAAAGAAGCTTCTAATTCCTAAAAATGGACCTGAGTTCGCGTAAAAATCGTCCTCACAGAATCTGATAAAACTGGGTCTCTATCGATAGGAGGAGATCCCTATCGATAGAGAAGTCTACTGGTATGAATTAACCGAAACTTCTATCGATAGGAAGGGATCCTCTATCGATAGAGAAGTCCTCTGATCTTCTTTGATTTATCCTCCTATCGATAGGAAGGAATCCTCTATCGATAGGGAAGTCTTCTGATCTTCTTTGATTTATCCTCCTATCGATAGGAAGGAATCCTCTATCGATAGGGAAGTCTTCTGATCTTCTTTGATTGATCCTCCTATCGATAGGAGTGATCCCTATCGATAGGGAAGTTCTTCTTCCTGGTTCTTTGATAAAGGCTCTATCGATAGAGATAAACCTCTATCGATAGAGAGGTTTTTGATTTCCAAACATCAGTTCTTCCTTCCTTGGTTCTTTGATCCGGACCCACTTTTGCTCCTCCCGAGCCTTCAATTGGTACTCCATCAGTATTGCCAATGGTTCCGAGGCCTTAATTCATGGTAGAATCTTTTGGCATTCATTCAGCACTCGAAAACCTGAAAGGGTAGAAAAACAACTACGCGTGCAATATCATTTAAATAGAAACATTTGCCTACGCATAATTGCCAAATTGAGCGTATTGAGCCACGTTATTATACAATATAGTGCGCTCATCAGACCCCCCAACTTGAAGGTTGCTAGTCCCTAGCAACGCATCACACTTAACAACAGAAAAGAAAGACTATTTCCCATGCAAGTCTAATTATCAATTATGCTTGACTTCGTAGTCTTCAAGTGTACTCGGCGCATATAGTAAGAATGAGCAATGTAAACACGCACAACCATTCATGAACTATAAGGAACAAGTGAGCTTTAGCAATCTATTTAAGCAATGTTAACCAAAGCGAGCCTTGATTCCAAATCTCTCAGTTTGCCCTCAAAACAAATTGCGAACTCTCATGAATTTAAACTTTGCATCCCTAACTTGCGCGAATATACACACCGAAGATGTGGTTATGCATTCAAGGAATAAGCGCAATCACAATGAAATTACTTTGGTATGTGTTGATGGATCATAACAATGTGATATAGGAATGCCAAGTGCTAAAAACATGTAACTACTCAAACATGCATCAAGATAGAATCCAAATTGTAATTAGAATCGATTGGGACTTTAAAAGCTTATAACATTCATGGTTTTTCATATCAAGGTTTGAAGTACAAAAAGCGACACCGGCTTATATGTGGTTTAGGTAATCTACCCCTGGCCGGTGTCGTGAGACTCCCAGTGTGCACCCGGTGCACCATACCATGAAGATTACACTACATGAAAAAGAAAGAAAAACACAAACTAGACTCAATGACTCTGCTTTGTCCGACTCTATCCTCCTTCTACTCTAAAAACTCTCTTCTACAATGTCATCTCCCCCTGAATCTTCCCCACTGTCATGGCTGTCCTCTTCCTCTGTCTCACTCTCCTCTTCCTCAGAAATGTATGGCCGCCCTGTCTGTGCAGCCACATAATCCATGGTGAACTGCTGTCGTCTCAGAATCTTCTTCTGGGTCTTCATGATCTCGGACTGACGACAGAAGATTTTCTTCATCATCTTCCACATCTTCTTCTTGAAGGAACCTTCTTCAGGCACTGCCACAGAGGGGCCTGAAGTCCTTGAACTAACCCGAGAAGCTGAAGGGACGTGGGTTCTAACTGTCGGTGGAGGTCTCACAGCGGTTGGGTCTTTGGAGTGGGCCTTGCTTTTACTTGCAGTGACCCCAGAAATGGGTCCCAGACCCGCAGTCCATGTATCACTGGATTTCTCCTCCACTCCCATGTTGAGGCACATTTGGGTGATCATTGCCGGGTAGGGGAAATTCGCCCTACGCATTGTGTTGGTTCTGAATTCCACCAACTGTCTGAAAATATATCTCCCAATATCGATCACGTCATCGTGCATGAAGGAGTAGACTAACTGGACCTCCTTAGCCCCCAGAATGTTCTCCACCCCTCGGGGGTAGAGATTGTAATGCAGGATCTTATTGAGGAGCCTATATTCCTCCTTAATTCTCCCAATGGGGAATTGACTTCGGAACTCGTTTGGGTCGATGAACATCATATCCGCATAGAAGCGGGGGTCATACACCTCTTCCTCACGTGGGAAGGTGCAAATGCTCTCATCAAATGCAGGACACCCCAAGTAAAATGTAATGGACATTGGAGTGATGAGGATTCGCTTACCCCGTACGGTCGACGTGATTTGGGTGATTTCCCCCACGGGCCCCTCGGGAAGCCGCATATTCGTGAAGAATGACTTCACAATGGGTAGAATATACCCTTTGACGGGCTCGAACCATTTCTTCAACCCTCGATTATCAATAATGAGGACCGCTTCCTCTTCGCCAATGTGTTCCCGATGAACCATCCTCTCACACGTGGCCTTGCGGGTGGCCATTGAATTTTCCCATTCCCGTTTGGCCGCGTTCTTAGGGTCTCCCTTTGATTTCTTCTTTTTCCCCGAACCCTCAACCGCCTTACGCTTGCCCCTTTGAATGTCTTCCCTCCTTCGGGCTTCATCACTCAATTCCTCATGATGTTCTTCACCCTCACTCACATTGGGGACCTTGGTACGAGCCATTTGTGCTTGATTTTTGAGGTTTGAGGTTGAAATTTCAGATTTTGGGATTTAGGGCACGAAATTCGGATGGAGGAAGGTGGGTGAGGGGTTTTGGATATATATAGGGTAGGATTTCGGGATGATTCGGAAGGGTTGTGAGATTTCGGCGTGATTGAGGAGAAAAATCGTGACTTTTGGTGAGGAGGTGCGAAATTTCGGATGAGGGAAATGAAAGGGTTCGGCCGTATTTAAGGGATTTTTGCCGATTCTGGGTTCTCTATCGATAGAGAAGTGGTCTCTATCGATAGAGAAGGCTACTGATGAAACTTTTTACTTGCTCCTATCGATAGGAGACTTTTCTCTATCGATAGGGAAACCTTCTGTCCGAATTTTGGCTTGGCCTCTATCGATAGGAATACTCCTCTATCGATAGAGGATATTGAAAAAGTTGCTCTATCGATAGGAACATTCCTCTATCGATAGAGGTTGAATCTGTTTGTTTTCTGCTCTGATCCTCTATCGATAGGAATAATCCTCTATCGATAGAGGTTCCTTCTGACTGATTTCTGCTTGGCCCCAAATTCTTCATCTTTTGACCCCTCTTCTTTTCATCACCCATTCAAACACTCTCA